>BSBN01000109.1:2400000-4800000 GCA_027924645.1 Cunninghamia lanceolata | reverse complement strand
AAGAGGATATTTTCTCTCTTCTATTTATAATTCATTTAATTAAAAAATATTTTTGATCCTCTATTACCCTCCTTAATCCATTGAATTGCAGCTCTTATTCTAGCATCCTTCTCTTTATAAGTGTTATGTTTATGTAGTTGCATTTCAATGGAGGCTATAGAGGCTTGGATCATAGTATTAGAAGGCTTAAGGGAAGTTTTTTTCCTAGCATGTTCTAGTTTCCCTTCGAGGAACTTTTCTTTTCTTTTGCACTATTAAGTTCTTTTGCCAAAAGAGTGAAGAAAATTAGTACACTTGGAGAGAGAATTGCATCACCAGTCAGTCTAAGATTCATTTTTTGTGGTTTAGGAATGTAGTTCCATTTTCCCAAAAGAGTAGCCATATAATTTGGGTCCTTTAAATGAGAGGAGTTGAGTTTGAATGGAAGTTGAGAAGATGTGGAAGCAGATGGAGAAAGTTGTTGGGAATTAAGGTGTCTCAACCTTTGCAAATTCTTAGCATTATTTATTTAATTGTATATTTATTTATTGCCTAATATTGTATTTACTTGAACATTTAGTTTGATCACTTAGTTGAGGTGGCACGGTGACATGTCATCTTACTTGGAATGTGACTTGGATGTTCAAGTCAAACCTACATGGATTTGGGCATCCCATTTGAGGTGGCATTATTATGCCATGTGTCGGCATCTTGTGGTATGTGGAAGAGGATATTCCATATGACAAAACCTATGACGCGTAAGAGCCAAGTTTGGAGATTCCTATGACAAGTGGGGACAAGTGTCAGTGAGTATCTTTGCATGAGGGAAAGGCATCTTTGGGCATGCCCAAGTTGGGCTATGACATGTTGTAAGAGGAATTTACTATATTTAGTCTTGTATGACAGATTCTCTTACAACATTTAAGGTTGTTATGTTGGGAAAATCTATGACAATTGTAAGATGCGTAATAGGATCTGTCATAGTCTATTTTTAGCCTTGGAGTGCTCCATGTTGGGAAAGTCAAATCTGACATGTATGATAGATGTAAGGGATGTATTTGCAGCTTGGACAAGTGTCCTTTGATACGGGATAATGGTCATGTGGCCAAGGTGGATGCCTATCTCAAGAAGCTTCCATAATATGCCTTGTATCTCTATAAAATGCATTGTTTTGGAGTTGTAGTAGCATAGTGTTTTTACAGGTATTGTTATGCTGCCAGAATAACTCCAAAATCGACATTTGAAGACTCTTGAAAGAACTTGCAATGCAAGTGTATTGTAAACTATTATTGTTTCAGATAATACATTGTGCAGGTTTTAGAGTGTGGGGTTTTGTACCTGAAAAGGTTTTCCCCACGATGTACATCTTGTGTCAATAAGATTAAGCATAGCCATGAAAACCTAACCCTACCATCATCAAAGAATCTAATCTAAATGAAATCAAAAGCATGCAATTCAAGCACAATATCACCTAGATTGTGTGATTCCTTGTTTATGATGTGGATTGCTTCTTCAACAATGAACAATTATGAAGATTAAAGCTGCCATGATGGATGGATGATAATGATGAAAGCTCAATGGATGCTATGAATACTCAAATGCTTAATATGCTCAAGATGATAATGTAGACGCTATATGAATGCCGGATAGATGGTATGGAATGAGAGGGTGTTTATACAGAACTCAACCAAAATCAATCAACAGTGGAGATTCGGTGGCTATGTGAATGGCTAAGATTGAAGGATGGACATAGGTGAATGTGAAGATGACAAGTGGAGAGAAGATAGGGCTTATGTGTGCTTGTGTACATAAAAAGTATGACATGTGAAAGATATTAAATAAAAGGATGTACTAGCACACATCTTTTTAAATGAAAGAGGCACACATGTCAGCTCATGAGATAAATGATAAGATAAATTAATTAAATAAATATAATTTATTTAATTAATTGGAAAGTGGGCTTATGAAGGAATTTTTAATTAAATAAATAAGATTTATTTAATTAAAAATAGATAGAATGAAGATAATTAAATAATTGAAGATTGTTTAATTATAGCTTAGAAGAAATAGCTAATGAATTAATTAAATAAATATAAATTTATTTAATTAATAGAAGAAATAGATGTGTTAGGGATATTGTTCAAGTGTGTTAGACAAATGCAGATGATGTGATAATGTGATATTTCAATTCTAATGATAATGAGTCAATTTTGGGTGTCTACATTTTGCCCCTCTTTGATACAATGTTCGATAGAGCGTTGTGTCAAAGAAAATACGATATGCCTTTGCTAAAAAAAGTTATGCCCTAGTGTAACTAGCAGGTGATGCCCCCTCGAGAGGTAAGCCAAGCTAACCAAGAAGGGCTGGGTTGGCTCGCGATAGAAGAAAAAGTTAGGACGCAAGGTTGATAGGAAGAAAACGAGGATTGGGATGGAAAAAACAGGATGATGCAGATGAAAATAGGCTTTGGCATAGAAGAATTAGGGTTTTGGATAGGGCTCTAAATAGGTTCGACAATGGCAAATAGGCTCATTTGTGCTCAAAAAACTATAGAGATCTAGAGCTCCTTAGAGTTGGTGTGCGACGAGATTTGGAGAGCTATCAAGATGGTGATTCCACGCAGAGATCATCGTGCCGAGCGAGTGAGGACACATGGGCGACTAGAGGGATTAGATGTACCGGTATGTATTGAAACTTTTACTAAAAGTGTGATTTTGATAAGCTAGAAGCGTCATAAATGCACACATGTCACCATAAGCGACTAGGTTGTAGGATAGGCAGTTCAGGTCGCTTGTGTAGGAAAATAGGTCACTTACAGTAGTTAGGTTCACTTTTAGGCACGGCTTGGTCGCATACAAAAAAATTAGGTCACTTTTAGTCAGCTAGGCAATAGTATAAGCAAAATGCGCATATGGATATAAATAAGTCACTTATAGGCAAATAGTAGGCGCATATAGGAATTCAGTAGGCGCATATAGGAATTCAACTCGCTTAGAAAGGATAAGTGCTTGCTTAGGGTATGTAGTTCGCATATGAGAAAAAGATAAGAGCATATAGAGTTCAGCTCACATGTAGTTCAACAGTGATCGCATATGTAGAATAAATCGCATAGGAGCAAGATAGAAGTGCATATGGTAAAAGAGATCGCTTTTGATCAACAGATAGGCACATATGGAAAAATGAACTGCTTATGGTAGATAGAAGCTAGGAGAGCAATAAACGGTCAAATTTTGATAGAATTTAAGTAGTGCAAGGGACTAACATGATAAATGACATGATGCAAGATATACTACTGCCTTTGTTATCATGGGAGCCACATCCTAGGGATTTGCGATTGCTACGATTACTGGATGCACAGGAGCGGTTAGTGTTAGAGTTACTCAGGTTAGAGCATGTATCAAGATTAGCGCTGGTACAGGCATGTCGAGGACTGATGATGGCAATAGTGGAGCGATGGATGAGTGAGCACAGTTTGTTCTTATTACTGATGGGAGAGGCTATGATCACACTAGAGGATGTGTTTCGGATTCTACGGATTCCTATAGATGGGGACCGAGTAGATTATGATCCTGATATGGGTCCAGCTTTGTTCAGGAGATTATTTGGGACACCAGACATTGGAGTAGAGGGCTCAGAGATCCCGATGGTAAGGATGGAAGAGCTATGTGATAGGTTGCAGCGAGTTGTAGTGGCTATCATCATATGGCTAGTGGGAGATAGGCGAGCGAGAGGATTTCTAATAGGATGGGGTACAGTGATGGAGGGGATGTTCTCCTATGGTATGAGATATGCATGGGCGGAGTGTGTACTTGGACAGCTCTATCATTACTTGCATGACTGTGCGTATATGTTCGGAGCGAGTATGTCTACAGGAGTTACAGTTTTGCATGTGTGGTCTTATGAGCATATTCCAGTGATGACGCCAGAGGGATGGGTGGCTAGAGCAGCAGGAGAGCCGTATGCTAGGATGTACAGAGGAGCTTTGACATACCAACAGCATTGAGGAGTAGTGTACTGGCAGAGGAGATTGGATGAGGTGGATAGCTTTGTATGGAGGCCATGGCTGGGATGCAAGAGATGGGATGAGGAGGATGCAGAGCTTGTCTATGCTAGGCAGGTGAGATATATTTTTGGACATGGGATATACATTATAGAGTGCTATTTTCCATAGAGGGTTTTGAGACAGTTTAGGTCGCCACAGGCAGTACCAGTTGGTGATGCCATTTTTGGGAGGACTAGATAGGAGGTTTTTGATTGGGGGCCAGAGGTTGTGGTTGTGATGACTTTGGTGGAGAGAGATGGGCTATAGCCAGTTGTATGGTAGTGGGGACAGGGTCCTACAGATCTAGGGATGCTACTAGACTATGATGCACACTAGGTGACAACTAGACCAACACGGATGACGCTGGTTGGAGAGATTGGGGAGATAGGGATGGAGAGACCGGTTAGGAGGAGGCGACGATGGGCTCCACCAGTGCAGGTTGTTGTACCAGTAGCACCAGGGATACAGATGCAGGGATAGATGCCAGGATAGCCTCAGATACTTGTACAGCCTCAGGGGCAGATATTGGTGGGTGATGATGTTAGGATTCAGCAGCTGCGGAGGTGGATTAGAGAGGAGAGGAGATGAAGGTAGCGAGCACAAATGAGGTTGAGGAGGGTGGAGATAGATAGACACTAGGCAGTGATTGGTTTGTGACATGCTAAAGCCCAGGCTCAAACCTACCAGGCTCAGTTACAGTTGAGAGTGCAGGTTGGTGATGGACAAGATGATGGTGCACTTGCTAGAGTAACGGGGGAGAGAGATGCAGCGAGACAAAGTGAGCAGATGATGAGGATAGAGCGAGATACGACAGTATAGCAGGCGTAGGCTATGAGAGTCGAGAGAGATGGTCTATGGACAAAGACGGATACAGTTGTGCAGCATCTACAAGGGATGACTGGTGAGCGAGATAGAGCAGTGACTGTGTTAGGTATAGATGGGGCTACGATGTACTTGTCCACACAGTTGATATAGGTACAGGTAGAGCTACGGAGAGTATAGGGTGAGGCTGAGTACTATAGAGGCTTATACTATGGGGTTGTGCTAGTAGAGTAGAGGCAGCCTAGCTTCAGGAGTAGGTCAGGGGCTTCAAGTTCACGGAGGTCAGGTGGATCTCAATCAATAGCCTCTGTGATGGGGCCACCGAGAGATAGGGGGCCAGGTGCAAGACCTAGTGGTGGTGATCAGGGCAAGGGAGCTGCTAGTAGTCACTAGGGCTACCTTGTGTATATTGTATCATGATGAGGCCTAGAGCTGATTGTACATACATTCTTGATGGCTCAGCTTGTATATGTAGACACTTGTATATTGACACATGTATACATATATGATGGAGTATTGCTAATCTATGTGATGTTGCGATGGATGCACTGTTAGTATTATGATGGTTATGCATGTTGTATTTTGTATTTCATGGATTATGTATGGATGTTTATGCAAATGAGATAAATAGAAATGTATGATAATGCAAATATGTAAATGGTTATGATATGATATGGACTTATGCATATAGATAGATGGTAATGAGATGCTATATGATGGACTTATGTATGTCTAACACACTTGTTTTACAGGATACAAGACGTGGAGAAAGGATGATGAAATGATTGATCTTGGTTGAGAACTATATAGGCGAATAATAGAATGGATAGATGATGTGATGGGCAGCTTTTTAAGTAATTGCTCAAAATGAAAAAGAAATGCAATCCTTATGTTTGATATAGCATGTGGATGTTATGTACCAGGGTATAGAAGACCAAGGTGTCAAGATATCCAATGTGAAACTAGCATGTTACAATCTTGTCTGAACACATGAGGTCAAGATGTTGAACCAACATGTACAAGATATGAATAACAGCTAGTGTTTTGAGATGGACTTTGACGATACAAGCAATGGTTTGAACTTATCTCCACTACACATAGTGATAGCTTGTTGGTTATATGTATGGAGCTAGTCTTGACATAGAATAGTCTCAAATGCATAAGAGACTATTTAGCTTCTCAAATGCTAGAGATATTAATATGTAAGATGCTAATCCCAACACGTACAAGATACCAATATGCTTAGGAAGAGAATAAGATCATCCCACAAACATAGCATACGAAAGTAATATGACCATGCCCCATTCCTTACTTCATCGCAACATACCAAGATATGATAGATCAAGGTTGTCTTGATTAGGCATAAAAAAGGGACAAAAGATAAAACAAAAGATACTGTCATCACGTTCTCTTGCCAAATTTAGGTGCTCTTAGATGGATTTAAGTTGGTGCCTTGTTAAGAGGAAAGTTGCATCTTCTTGAAGGCTAAAGTTGTTGATAAACTGCTATAGCAAATGTTGGCTAAGGCATGCGAACAAATAGCTTCTAGCTCATTCTTGATTGGTTAAAGTGCTTGAGCTTTCAGAATACTCATAGTTTGCTTCCTGCTTGAGTTAATCAAAGAGAAGAAGATGGAAGATGAAAGAAGATGAAGAAGATGGGGTGGATCATCAGTGCTTGAGTACTGGAAACTTCCTTTGTATTCCAGACTGCCTACATACCCTGTATCCACAGGATCAAAGCACATTTACGATGATGATGAGACATGATGAATATGTAGTTCTGGGTTTTATTGATGATGTGTGTGATGAAAGATAGAAGAATGTGAGATGAAAGATTGGAGGATGATTAGAAGAAAAATGAAAGATGGATGATGAAGAGAAGGGGCTATCATCTTAGCTTGAATCAGAGTGCTTCCTTCGCATCTCAGATTGCCTACATACCCTATATCCACGAGATCAAGGCTTTAGCAATAGAGCTGGATGTAGTTCTTGCTTATTGCGTTGGACGAGTGATGTTGAAAGACTGATGTGATTGCTTGAATGTTTGCATTGACGATGTCTTACAATTATCGGATGAGTGCGAATTGATTGCAAAGATATGAAGCCTGATAGAAATTGCTTTGCCACATTTGTTGTTGGATGAGCGCTATGGTTGAAGTTGAAAGTTTGTTGTGTTGTGAGCTAAAGTGTTTGATGTGTTATGATCTAGAGATAGTGTTATCCACTTCCAAATAAGACTCCACAAATGCCCCTAGTGCGGGATGAGGTTTATTATGAAGGAGCGACGATGAAGAAGGCATGTGATCAAGATACTAAGATGCCAAAAGAGATAGTTATCGCAACAATGTCTCAAGTATGATAGCTAGCATTGACAGAGATGAAGATGGAAAGGCTATTTATTGTGATGATATGCGGATTATGATATGGACTATGTGGGATAGGATAGTGAAATATGGTAGGAAGAGTGATGATCAAACAAACCAAGCAGACGATGGAAGCTGGTCACTACACATAGTGCCTGTTTGCAAGGTTTTCACTATGGTACTTATCCAAGGCACCTGTTTACCAGGTTTTCACCAGAGGATGGATTATTTATCTTAGACTATTATTTTTTTGTTATCCAAAGCACCACAAAGTGGTTTTCACTGTTGGATGGATTTTTTTTTTTGAGATAGCTGAGCTTTAAGGATAAAACTTCTTGAGATGAACAATGTTGACTGGTTCATCCAAGGGAATGCCTTTAGGTGTTGAGAGAGTGTATGCACTTGATCCATAAACTATTGTGATGATGAAAGGACCAAGCCAATTTGGTTCAAACTTGCCCTATTTCTCACGGTGTTGCTAACTCTTTTGATTTTCTTTAAGGACAAGATCTCCAACTTGAAATCGACATTCTCTGATTTTTTTGTTGTAGCTGCGACGTAGATAGTTTTGATAGACTTGGAGATGGTTGAGTGTTGTAAGACACCATTCATCTAGAAGCTCAAGATCATGGAGTCTGGATACTCGATATGCTTCCTCTGAGATGGTATGTTGTAAGGATACTCGCAGTGAGGGGATATCAACCTCAATAGGTAAAATAGCTTCAGTGTGATACACAAGAGCATAAGGTGTGGCTCCAGTGGGAGTTCTGATACTTGTTCTATATTCCCATAATGTAGGATGAAGTTGTAGATGCCAATCCCGGCCAACTTCATTAACCATCTTTTTGAGGATTTTGATGATTGTTTTATTAGAAGCTTAAGCTTGGCCACTGCTCTGAGGATAATATGGAGTAGAGAATTTGTGTTGGATATGAAATTTGTTGCAAAGATCTCTAACCTCTTGATTCTTGAAGGGATGACCATTATCTGTGACAATAGCTTGAGGAACTCCATAATGACAAATGATATAGTGTAGAATAAACTTAGATATTTGCTTGCATGTGATATAAGTCATTGGTATGGCTTCCACCCACTTTGTGAAATATTCAGTGGCAGTGATAATGAACTTATAACCATTTGATGAAGTAGGATGGATTTTACCTATGAGATCAAGTCCCCACTGTGAAAAAGGCCATGGAGTAGTGATAGGCTGAAGCTCATGTGCTAGTGCATGTATTAAATCTCCATGTTTCTTACATTGTAGACATCTCTTTGCAAATTGTTGTGCATCTTTTTCCATGGTTGGCCAATAGTATCCTACTCGTAGAAGTTTCTTAACAAGGCCAGGCCTAGTGGAATGTGAGCCATAGACATCTTCATGTATGTCACGTAAGGCCACTTTTGCTTCCTCAGACACCTAAGAAGGATACCATCAAGACTCCGGCGATAGAGGGTGTCTCCTAGGATAGTATAGCAAGAGGCTCAGTGGATAAAGGTTTTGCATTGGTTGTTAGATAGTTGAAATGGAAAGGTTTGATTACAGAGATACTCGTATAAATTCTCATACCATGGCAAATTGGGACCAACAATGTCGCATATAAGGTCAGACTGTGGAACTTCAAATGCTAGAATCAAAAGTTGTTCGACCAAAAACTCACATTTATGTGTGTTAGATGGCATGTCTAGGAGAGACCCAATCATAGCCATGGCATTTGTTGCTCTGTTCTGTAGTCTTGGGATTTGTTCAAAAATGATAGTGTCAAAATACTTTTTAAAATCATCAACCATTAGCTTGTATGGAAGAAGCTTCTCATCTTTTGTTTGATATTTGTCTAAGACCTATTTGATAACCAGCTAAGAATCACCAAAGACTTGTAACTATTTAATAGCCCATTGTACTACCATGTGCAATCCTATGATTGAAGCTTCATACTCTGCTAAGTTATTGGTACATGGAAATGCAATTCTGTATGACTTGGGTATACAATCTCCTTGAGGGGTAACAAACAAGATGCCTTCTCATGATCCATGTTGTGTATATGATCCATCAAAATATAGTTGCCACTGTGTTGGAGAAGTTAAATTGAACAATCCTTCATCAGGAAATTCTGGATACATTAGATGAATATTTGTGATGGGTGCTATAGCTAATTGATCAGCGATGACTTGTCCTTTGATGGCTTTTTGATCCACATATTGTATGTCAAATTCACTTAAGATCATGACCCATTTTGCTAATCTTCCTGTGAGAATGGCTTTGGAAAGAAGATATTTGAGTGGATCAACATTAGATATGAGCTTAGTTGTTTGGTTGAGCATATAGTGTTGCAACTTTTGGGAAGCAAACACTAATGCTAAACATGCTTTTTCCATAGATGAATAATTGAGTTCATATCCCACAAGAGTTCTACTGATGTAATAGATGGCTTGTTCTTTTCCTGAATCATCATGTTGAGCTAAAAGGGCACCCAATGCTATTGTTGTTGATGATATGTAGAGCAATAATGGGCGGTCAAGCATAGGAGGTGTTGCCAGATATTACTTTATTTTATCAAAAGCTTGTTGACACTTTTCATCCCACTTAAAAGGTTCACCCTTATGAAGAAGATGCTGAAAAGGATGACATTTATCTGCTAGTTGTGAGATAAATCTGCAGATAGACTGTAACCTGCCTTGTAGACTACGAGGTTTCTTGAGATTTGTTGGAGAAGGCATTTCCATGATATCTTTTACTTTATCTCGGTCTACTTCTATCCCTCATCGAGACACAATGTATCCCAACAGTTTTCCAGATGTTACTCTAAATACACATTTCTTTGGGTTCAGTCTGACTTGATACTTTTCTAATTGATCAAAGATTTGTAGTAATACATGTAGATGCCCTTCTCTTGTCTTAGATTTTCCCAAGATGTCATCAACATAGTCTTCCATGATAGTATGAAAAAGGTCATGAAAATGACTGTCATGGCTCATTGATAAGTAGCTCTAGCATTCTTGAGACCAAAAGGCATTACAACCCAGCAATATGTGCCCCATGGACAAATAAAAGATGTTTTATCTTGATCTTCCTCTGCTATTCTAATTTGATTATACCCTAAAAATCCATCCATCAAAGATAGCATTTCATGTCTGGCTGTAAGATCTACAATGTTGTCTATGCTTGGTAATGGAAAGTCATCCTTAGGACATGCTTTGTTAAGATCTCTAAAGTCTGTGCAACAGCGAACTCGTCCATCAGGTTTTGCTACAGGTACCAAATTTGAAACCCATTCTGGATAATCAATAGGTTTTATGAACTTTGCTTCTAATAGTTTCTAAATCTCTGTCTTGACCAATAAAGCTACCTGTGGATGCATTTTGCACAATTTTTGTTTGACAGGTTTTGCATTAGGAGATACTGCTAGATGATATACCACAAGTGATGGATCTAGACCCGGCATGTTAGCATAAGTCCATGCAAAATTTATAGCTCTTCTCAAAAAAAATGCTGTGAAGTTTCTTCTTTCTTGCTCTGATAGTGATGCTGCCAAAAAGGTGATCTTTGGTTTCTGCTCTGTACCCAAGTTCATGTCTTGTGATTGTTCAACTAGCATTGTTGATTTCTCATGATAATCAGTGACAACAGGAAGATCAAATCCCCCATCCTCAGGCACCTTAGAGAGGTTTTCACCTTTGGATACGTCCTTTATTTTTACTTTTTCATGGTTAAAAGGTGCCTTTCAGTTTTCACCTAGTGACCTATTTTGTTTGATTTTGTTTATTTCACTTTTGTGACTAAAGGATTTGATACTTCCACCAAAATATGCTAGTTTAGGTAAGTCCATCATGAAACCTGCTTTGTGATCACCCAATGGAATGCCTTGTCGCAAGCCCATGAATTTTGCAATAGCTTCATCATTTTCAAATGTATCTAATATCAGTGCCCCTTGTTGGTCCCAATCGATGAGGTCAGGATATATGAGTGAAAGAGAAATGGAGGAATAGTGATGGCTAGAGGAGGCTATGGAGATCATGAAGATGGATTGTTCTTGGAAAAGGTTGGTAATATGAAAGGGGGAGTCATCGATGGTATCCGAATTAGAAGTCTCTCCTACCGAGGAAGGTCCAGCGTCAGTATCAGAAATACACTTAATGTCCTTAAGTCACGGTACCTCCGGCTGATAACCAAGGCCTTGTTTATTAAACTTCTTAGACACAATAATGGGTTCAATAGGTCCTTGTTCCTATGATCCCAATCCACCATGTCCTTTATATCCCATGTTCTTTATGATGCATAAACCATTGTTGTATCTCTCTACTTCTAGTTGGACTTCTTCATTTTCATCAAAGAATATCCAAGAATCTATATCATCAATGTCTTCATCATCTAGGAATCTGCCTTTAAGGAATATTGTAGGTGGAGCTTTGATAACATTAGGGGCTGAAGTTGGTTTAGATGTGGAAGGTTTACCAAAGGATTTAGGAGATAATGGAAGGGTGCCTACACAACAAGAGTCTTGTAGTGTGTATTCACCAGGGGCATGTTTGGTGTACTTGATATGGAGGTTGGAAGTGGCTTTGCTAGATGATGGCTTGAGTAGATCGGAGGGGTCTACATAGGATGAAGACGGATATGCCTTGGTGTTGATAGGAATGCGGTTTGGACTCTGATATTTAGCTTGAAAGGCACGACAAAATTCAAATGGATTGGGATCAACTTGGATTGTAATTTCAACACCGTTGTGTGGGAATTTAAGGCATTGATGATATGTGGAAGGAACTGCCTTGAGGGCATGTATCCATGGACAACCAAGGATGATGTTATAAAGAAGGTCAATATCAAGAACCTAACAATGGGTTTCTGTGGTGATCGGCCCAACTTGGATAGGCAAGAAAATAATTCCTTCAGTATCTCTCTCGGCATCATCATATGCTCTGATAGTAATAACCTTGGAGGTGTTAACATCCTTCTCAGAATATCCCAATTGTTTTATTAACTTCAAAGAACATATATTAAGACCAACTCCACCATCTACCAAGATTCATTTGATACGATGTTGTTTAACAAACACTTCAATGTGGAGGGCTTCGTTGTGGGAAGGATGGATGGAGGGCTGAAGATCTTTGTCAGAAAAGGTTACATGACAAGGGGCTATAATGCTAGTGACCATAGATTGGAATTGTGTGATATTGATATCGTTGGGCACTGAAGATTCTTGTAAGGCTTTGTCAAGGATAGCTTTGTGAGCAGGGGATATGTGAAGCAAATCAAGAATGGATATGTGCGCAGGTGTTTTGCCAAGGTGATCCAAGATATTATAGTTAGAGAATGGTCGAGGAGGATGAACAGGTGCTCCTTGAATGGTGACTCGACCTCTGTGGGTAGTTACAGTGCAATCAAGTGCTTTGCCTTGGATAGTAATGGTAGAAATGCGAGCATGGTCAATGCGGCCAATGGTAGACGATTCATAGGTATATTGAATGGCATTCCCAACATGAGGGTTACTTGTTTTGTCATGAGATGGAAGTGGATTCTTGAAAGTCTCTAGATCATAGTTCAATGTTGATTGTTGTGCAGGTTGAGTTGTTGAAGGTGTAATTTTGATTAATCCTTGATCGATGCAATCTTGGATGACATGTTTTAAGTGCATACAACCATTTGTTTTGTGTCCTTTAACTCTATGGAAATCGTAATACTCATTTTCTTTGTACCAAAGAGCTTTGAAGAGCAGTTCACCATTGGGTGGTGCATCCGGTAAGATAATATCGCCTGCTTGGAGAAGCTTTCGAAAGACAACCTCCATAGGTTCTGCTAATGGTGTAAATTGTCGACACGGATTGGAAGTTTGGCATTGTCGCATTCGTTGAAAGGGTTGTGTTGTTGTAGAAGTAGCTTGGATGTTGATGGGAGCTTTCATAGTTTGGATGTTCTTTGCGTCCACAACACCATCATTGACAACATTTTTATTTTTGTTCCAAAAGCGAGACTTATCGTTGGAGTTTTAAGGATAGTCTTTGTTATCACAAAAGATCTTGATAGTTCCTTTAGCAATTAAAGCTCGTTCAATGATGGTTCCTTTGGAAACAAGTTCATCAAAGGTTCTAGCAATTTGTAATTGTAATTGGAATGACAGCTCGGGATGAAGATTGTGAACAAAGATATCGAGTTGTTGCTTCTCAGGTATTTCCCATGATAATTTCCTAGCCATATTACGCCCTCGTTGAGTGAATGAAGAAAAGGCTTCACCATTGTGTTGTTTATTGTTGACAAGGTCATTCATGTTTATCTCATGGTTAATGCTAAACGCGAAGTGTGATCGAAACTTATTGGCTAACTCTGAAAAAGACTTAATTCCCAGAGGTAAATGAGAGAACCATTCAAGCGCTTGTCCAGCTAAGCTTCAAGGAAATAGTCTCAAAAGATATGTATCATCATAAGCAACATTGAGACATGCCACAAAGAATGCTCTAAGATGGTCTTCCGGATTTCCTTTTCCTTTGTACTTGTCAAATTGTGGGATTTCAAAGTGTGGCAGAAAAGGTGTCATATGAAGAGACTTGTCAAATGGATATGTGCATATATTTTCTAGAGAAAATGTCTTCTTGCCTTGTCCTACCGCTTGGTTAATCATTTGTTGAACATCTGCTGAAGATAATTACTATTGTTGCAAAGGGGGTGAAACATGGTATGGTGTATATTAAGGTTGTTGTTGTGGGATGTATGAAGCCATGATTGTTTGTTGAGGTTGCATACTCACAATGTATGTCAAAGGATTGGGATGTGACACATATGTGGTGGAGGATTGCTGTCCTTGAGGCACAAGCGGTGGTTGGGTATATTATGACGAATGGGCACCAAGATTTTGCATCACATGTGAAGTGGAAGATGGATTGACACTAGTTAATGGTCGGGAGGTTGGATTTGGATTTGTAGCATGGTAAGTGATGGAGGGATTGGTAGATGCGAGAGAAGGATGGACACTTGGGTTTGTATTTTGGACAACATGGGGATTGATGTGTGTTATGGGTTGGGTGATAATAGGTAAGCCTTGGGTAGCATAAGATGGATTGATGGTATGTGAAGGATTGGAAGAGTATGACAGAATGGATGTAAGTTGTTGAACATAAGTGACCATAGAGCTAGGATTGGCTTGAGAAATGATAGGAGGGTCACTCATATCAATCAAACTAACATTGGGATTATATGGTATAGTGGATGGATTAGTAGAGATGGTGGAAAGCGTATTAGCAGTTGGTATATGGGATATGGTAGGTTATGATGGTCGTGAAGCTTGGGCTATTAGTGTTGTTGGTATAATTTGGGATACTTGCACAATATGGGATATGGGTATAGCTGGTGATGTTTAGAGCATTTGCGCTTGGGCCACATGGATAGCTTGTGTTACTTGAGGCATGGAAACGGTCATGGTAGGAGGAGGTGTATGTTGAGGAACATGGAAAGGTGGAATGTTTGGATTTTGTGACATGAGAGGGAGCACATTGGTTGGTATGATCAAAGGTTCTAAAGTGTGCTCCGAGCGTGGTAGATCAAATGAAGTAACAATAGGGATTGAAAGAGATGTGGTGGAAGATAGAGCTTGTGATATGGTGGGGGATGGTGTGACTATAGTGGATGGTCCCTTTGCAACAACAATGGGAGTGTTTGGATCGTGCTCTCTAATAGTGGATATGTCAAAATCTTTTGGTAATTTAGTGCCCATGCAAGCAAGTTGCAAGAAGTAGTGATTAGGCTCAGATAGAACAAGTCTCTCAACTTGATCCCACACATGGGTGTCCTAAAATTCTGATAAGTCTTCTTGGTATTGTTCTTCAAAAGTCTCCAAAGATGTTTGAGGTTGCACTTGTTGTGAGGATGACTCTCCAACGGTATACCCATGAGGTGTAAACATATGAGGAGGCATACCAGTCATGAATTGAGTTGCATCCCTAAAAGGTGTCAATCTAAGTTGTTGCATCTCAGCTTGCAATCTAGCTTTCATTTCAGCTCTATTTTTGGCTTCCATTTCAGCTCTATATTGACTCCTAGTTTGAGGCATGATGTTGATGTTGAAAATTGAAGTTTAGCTTTTCAAAGTTTTGAGACCCAAAAGATGATAGTTTGCTGGTTGGTTTGTTGGTTTGCTTGGTTGCTGATTTGTTTGGTTGGTTTGATTTGGTTGATTTGTTTTGCTTGGTTTGGTTGCTCTGTTGATTTGTTGTTGGCTGGTTTTCCCCAAAGAATAGCACACACACTCAAGGGAAAAGTTGCTTTCTAAAGATTGCTATGTTGCTGATGTTTGCTGAAGCTAAAGCTGATGTTTTGTTGATGGATCAAAATGATTGGTTTGATGTTTGGTTTGTTGGTTTGGGATCTCAAAAAGATAAAAAGCTCATGAAATGCGATTGATTGATATGCTCAAAATAGGTGACAAAGTCCAGGTATCTGCTAATAGTCAGAGACAGGTCTGAAAGCTAATGCTGAAGCTGAGCAAGCTAGATTTGTGCCTAATTCGACTGAGTCACTAAGATTTGCTGATATTAGACCATAGGTGACAAGTGATAGCTCATATGTGACTCAGAAAAGGCTAAGGGCGACTAGTAATAGCTCAAATGCAGACTGGTTTAGATTCTATCAGCAAGTTACAGTGTTAACCAAAGGTGATATGATTGTTCACAGGCAATAACTGTGGGCTCAAAAGTGATTTACTATTGATTGGAAGCAACTCAATTTATGCCAAAGGTGATAGACTATTATTTAAAGGTGACCTAATTCAGATAAGAGGTGACTGACTGTCAATTAAAAGCGACTTTGTTTATGCCAAAAGTGATTAACTATGGTTTTAAAGTAATTATGTTTAGGCAAAAAGTGGCTAACTGTGGTTTAAAAGTGATTCTACTATCTGTATGCGGGTAGTTTAGGCCTAAAAGCGACTATGTCTGTCAAAAAATATGTTTGATTTGTGATGTTTGACAAGAAAATAGTAATTGCAGTCACTCACACTCACAACAATCACAAACTTGTACAACCTAGGCTAGGAAAGGACTATATTTGTTGAATCCCCTAGCTGTGCTTATTCAAAGTGGATAGCTTCAGGATCTTGGTAGCACTGGCTCCCCTCCACAGTACACACTTCTCACGTATACCAAGATCTAGGTTTCCTTAAAGGCCTGTCCCTCACCAAACCTTAGGATTGTCCCTACTATCTCTTCTAAGAACCATGTGAATTGGGGCCGCTTCAATGGTCCCACCTTTTGCATCAACAAATAGAAGGTTTTTAGCTACTACAAAAAGTTGCTAATAAGGGCATCCGTTTGGGTGGCTATACGTGCAGCAGTGCTACTCTCCGTTACGGAATCTCCCATGATTCAAGGGTTATGCCTTGGAGGGTTTTGGGGGAGGTTGGCTATCGATATAACACAACAACACCATTGTTTGTGGCTTTCGACACAAACACATTTCTTATATAGCAGTTTGGAAGGACTTGGCTTTAGCCCATTACCACTTGGGTCGTATCCCTTCTCACACAGGGAAGGCAGGCCCTCTAAAGATAATAACAAGTTCTCATACACCCAAGATCCATTTGATAGGCAAGGGGAGAAGATACTTTTGTTATTAAATTTGGGTTACAATCAATCACATGCAAGTAATCAAAAAAGATAAATCAAACATGGAGCAGGCAATGATTCATTTTAAGCACCAAGTCCAAATATTCCTAATTTAGTGAAAAACCACAAGTCTTGGACCGATCGGAGCTGCAACAGATATGTTAGTAGTTTGATAACCTCCTTTTCTTGGACAAATCAATAAGATGCTGCACAAATACCCAATTAGTAGCCAAGAAAAATAACTACAAATTATACAGACTGAAAGTGACACAGTTTACCAGAGGTGATTCACTGTCTGTCAGAAGTGATCTCTTTTTCTATCACAGGTGAAATCTTACAGATCACAAGCGATGCGGAGAGCACCAAATGCGAATTGTTTAGGCTCAGAAGCAATGCAAAAAAGCATAAAGCGGTTAGTTTCAGTTCATAAACAACCTGGATCTACAAAAGAAACAGAATACATTGAAAACCCTAGTTCTACAAAAAGCAACGCAATTAGCTAAAAGAGATCATTGTCAAATCAAAAGTGATTCAATTAAATGCAAAAGCAACCACTATTAGGATAAAAGCAATTCGGAACAAACAAAAAGCGATCACTATTAGTACAAAAGTGATCCAAAACATGCTACAGGCAGCAGATTTTAGCTCAGAGGTGACGCAAGTATGCAGACAGTGACAGTTTTTTTCTCAGAAGTGACTGGAACTTGCCATAAGTGCTCAGATAATCTGATCTTCATAAAAAAAATTTCAAATAGCAAAGTTAATCAAGGACGTGAGTCCCACCAAGCGTGCCAAAATGTGATAGGTAAAAAATCAGGTTAATAAGATCAAGCATAGCCATGAAAACCTAACCCTACCATCATCAAAGAATCTAATCTCAAAGAAACCAAAAGCATGCAATTCAAGCACAATATCACCTAGATTGTGTGATTCCTTGTTTATGATGTGGATTGCTTCTTCAACAATGAACAATTATGAAGATTAAAGCTGCCATGATGGATGGATGATAATGATGAAAGCTCAATGGATGCTATGAATACTCAAATGCTTAATATGCTCAAGATGATAATGTAGACGCTATATGAATGCCGGATAGATGGTATGGAATGAGAGGGTGTTTATACAGAACTCAACCAAAATCAATCAACAGTGGAGATTCGGTGGCTATGTGAATGGCTAAGATTGAAGGATGGACATAGGTGAATGTGAAGATGACAAGTGGAGAGAAGATAGGGCTTATGTGTGCTTGTGTACATAAAAAGTACAACATGTGAAAGATATTAAATAAAAGGATGTACTAGCACACATCTTTGTAAATGAAAGAGGCACACATGTTGGCTCATGAGATAAATGATAAGATAAATTAATTAAATAAATACAATTTATTTAATTAATTGGAAAGTGGGCTTATGAAGGAATTTTGAATTAAATAAATAAGATTTATTTAATTAAAAATAGATAGAATGAAGATAATTAAATAGTTAAAGATTGTTTAATTATAGCTTAGAAGAAATAGCTAATGAAAGAATTAATAAATATAAATTTATTTAATTAATAGAAGAAATAGATGTGTTAGGGATATTGTTCAAGTGTGTTAGACAAATGCAGATGATGTGATAATGTGATATTTGAATGCTAATGATAATGAGTCAATTTTGGGTGTCTACAAGTAGCATAGTATTTTTACAGGTATTGTTATGCTGCCGGAATAACTCCAGAATCAACATTTGAAGACTCTTGAAAGAACTTGCATTGCAAGTGTATTGTAAACTGTTATTGTTTCAGATAATACATTGTGTAGGTTTTAGAGTGTGGGGTTTTTTACCTGAAAAGGTTTTCCCCATGATACATCTTGTGTCAATCTTTTATGTGTTGTGTTGTTGCTATAATTTCTTATGTTATATGTTTAACATTGTTGCAATTGTAAGTATTAAAATAAATTTGCATACATTTCCCCTCATTAGATTGGTGTAGGAAGTGTGTTCCATGTACCTTGCTTCCTTTCAGTTGGTATCAGAGCTTGATCACATGTGATCCTAGTTGTTGGGTAGGGGTTTTTTGAGCTAATATTTGATTGAGTGGGAGTCTATGCAGAGTATTATGTGATCTTGTTGCAGCGAGAAGATGGCAATCACATCCAAAAGAGTAGAAGTGGAAAAGTTTAATGGCAGCAATTTTGATTTGTGGAAACTTAAAATAGAAGACATGCTTATTGACAGAGATCTATGGGAAGCAATTTCTAGTGTAAAACCAGTGGCAATGTCGCAAGATGATTGGGATCTCAAGGATCGGAAAGCTAAGGGTCTTCTAAGACTCTATTTGGTTGACTCGATCTTGTTAAATGACCATGAGGAGAAGATTGCAAAAGACCTATGGAAGAAGCTGGGAGATGTTTATCAGGCCTAATCCCTAGTGAACAAGTTATTCCTGAGGAAGAAGTTGTATTCTCTGAGGATGGAGGATGGAGGATCCGTTGTAGACCATCTGAATGCCTTTAACATGCTACTTGCACATTTGACATCTGTTGGTGTGAAAATGGAGAAGGGTCATTGCATGACCTTGCTTTGTTCTTTGCCGGACTTGTGGGATCATCTTGTTATGGCCATCGAGAGTATCGCATCCACTTTCAATATGGATGAAGTGGTGTCTTCACTATTATTTGAAGAAATGCAGAGAAAGTCATTTGAGTCAGCCAAAGAGGATCTTGCGGTTCGTGGAAGACCCAAAGAAAAAGAGAAAAAGAAAGACAATAAAGATGAAAAGGGCAAATCCAAATCCTGTGGGAGATCCAAATCTCCTGGAAAGTCCAAGGCAATGTGTTGGAACTATGGAAAAATTGGGCACTTCGGAAAGGAGTGCAAAGAGGAGAAGAAGAAAAAGAAGAACTCTGATTCTGATTCTAACAAGTCACAGGATGATGATGATGCTTTTGTTGCAGCCTTGGGCACCCATGCATCTAAAGATGTGTGGCTGATTGACTCTAGTGCTTCTTTCCACATGACCTCTCATCGAGGTTGGTTTACAAAGTATGAAGAATACAATGGTGGGAAGGTGTACTTGGGTGATGACTCTCACCTGAAGATAGTTGGGTGTGGAAGAGTGAAGGGGATCAATGGGGTGATGCACATCCCTGGTTTAGCACAAAACCTTCTCTTTGTAAGTAAATTGAATGATGCAGGTATGCAGGTTGTCTTCTCAGGTGGAGGATGCAAGATGATAAGAGGAGCTATGGTGCTTGCTAAGGGTACTCAAAGAGGTACTCTATTTCAGCTGGATGCATGCACTACATAGTGAAATAGTTCTTTTGTTTTGAAGAAAAGACCTCCAGATTCTTCATCCTCACCATTGGATCCCCCAGCAAAAAAGACTGTTGCTTCCACTTTCAATGGTAGTACTTTCTGGGTACCTAAGGTTGCTCATGCTTTGGAAATGAAACTTCCTGCTGAAAAGACAATGTTGTGGCATAAGAGACTTGGTCACATTGGTGAAAAGGGTCTTAGAGCCCTAAAAAATAAAAAACTCATTCAGGGGTTAAATGATTGTAATCTCAAGTTTGACTTTTGCGAACATTGTATATATGGAAAACAAAAATGTGTTCAGTTTTACTCTAGTTCTCACAAGTCTTCTAGTTTTTGGATCTTATTCATTTTGATGTGTTTGGTCCTATGAATGTTCCTTCGATCTCTAAATCTGTATATTTTGTATCATTCATTGATGATTACAGTAGGACATGGGCTTATTTTCTCATAAGCAAATATGAAGTCTTTAGTCGGTTCAAAGAGTTTAAAGCTTTTGTAGAGAATTAGACCGGTAAAAAGATTAAGTGTTTGCGAACTGATAACGGTGGTGAGTTTTGTTCCACAGAGTTTGACAAGTTCTGTAAAGAACATGGGATTGAAAGACATAAGACAACTCCTCATACCCCACAACAAAATGGAGTTGCAGAGAGGATGAATGGAATGCTGATGGAGAGGGCTAGGAGTATGCTTAGTGACGCTAGCCTCGAACAAAAGTTTTAGGCTAAAGCTATAGCCACTACTCGCTACCTAGTTAACAGGTCTCCTACCTTAGTGCTTGTTGATAAGACACCCATGGAGGTGTGGTCTGGTAAGAATCCCTCATTGAGACATCTTTGTGTTTTTGGTTGTGAGGCATATGCACATGTGCCTAAGGAGAAGAGGTCAAAATTGGAAAACAAGGCAGTTAAGTGTATCTTCATTAGCTATGGTGTCAGTGTGAAATGGTACAAGCTTTGGGATCCTGTGGCTGAAAAAGTGTTGTATAGTAGAAGTGTTATCTTCAGAGAGCTAACACCTTCTCCTGTTGTTCTACAGCCAAAAGAAAAAGAAAAGAAAGAGGATGTGGTTCAGTTTCCTTCTACCCCTGAGAAGATTGAATCGAAAGACCTTGTTGGACCTGATGATGAGGAGAGCTCTAGCAGCTCTAAAAGTTTAGAAGAAGTAGAACCTCCATGTCATCCTTTGAGGAGGTCCACACAAATTAGGAAGCAACCTGAAAGGTTTGGTTATACATTGCTAGATTCTAGTTGTGCTTATGCCTTGATTACTAACACTGATGAGCCTAGAATTGTGACATAGGCTATGAACATGAAAGATATAGGTTCCTGGAAGGAGGCCATGGATGATGAAATGGCTTCTTTGGAAAAGAATAAAACTTTGGACTTGATGCCTTTGCCTAATGGACAGAAACCCGTTGGATGCAAATGGGTGTTCAAGAAGAAATTTGGAGCAGATGGCAGCATTGAGAAGTACAAGGCTAGATTGGTTGCAAAGGGGTATTCACAAGTGGAGTGAATTGATTATGGTGAAATTTCTCTCCCGTTGCAAAGCTGACATCTATTTAGTTCCCGTTATCTCTTGTAGCAGCTTATGATTTAGAAGTGGAATAAATGGATGTGAAGACAACTTTCCTTCAAGGTGACTTGGAGGAAGAAATTTATATGTCACAGCCTGAGCACTACATGGTGAAAGGTAAAGAAAATTTGGTTTGTAAGTTAAAGAAGTCTTTGTATGGTTTGAAGCAATCTCCTAGGATGTGGTACTTGAAATTTGATGCCTTTGTGTTGTTCATTGGATTTTTGAGATCAAAATTAGAGCATTGTGTGTATTACAAGTTTGATAATGATCGTATTCTCATTATTGCACTATATGTTGATGATATGTTGCTGATTGGGAATGGTAATAATATGATTTTAGATTTGAAGTCTCAGTTGTCAGCACAGTTTGAGATGAAAAACTTAGGGGCAGCCAGGTACATTTTTGGGGATGGAGATCAAAAGAGACAGAGCAAACAAAAAACTTTGGTTAAGCCAGAGTAAGTATGTGAAGATTGTCTTCGATAGATTCAGCATGGCAGATTGTAGACCATTATTTGTTCCTGTTTCATTGGGGACAAAGTTATCTGTGAATGATTGTCCAAAGTCTCCCTCTGAGATGGAGGATATGAGAAGAGTACCTTATGCTAGTGTAGTTGGTAGCTTGATGTATGCTATGGTCTGTACAAGACCATACATTGCCCAAGCAGTGGGAGTCCTTAGTCAGTTTATGGCTAATCCTGGATGGGTACATTGGGATGTAGTAAAGAGAGTGTTTAGATATTTGTAGGGTACTTTTGAGTATTCCATATGTTATCATGGTCATCCTACAAGACCTTCGCATTCTATGAGTATTCATGGATTTGTGGATTCTGATTGGGCAGGTGACATTGACAACAGGAGATCCCTAGTGCTTATGTGTTTACCATCTTTGGTGGTGCTATTAGTTGGATGAGTAAGTGACAACCTATGGTTGCTTTGTCCACAACAAAAGTAGAATACATGGCAGCAACTCATGCTTAAAAGGAAGCCATTTGGCTTAAGAGGTTGTGTTCAGATGTTGGTGTTGATGCAGGACAAATTACTATATGTTGTGACAGTCAGAGTGTGATTTGCTTAGCAAAAAATCCTACTTTCCATGCCAGAACAAAGCATATTGATGTTCAGTTTCATTTTGTTCGAGATATGGCAAAAGATGGGAAGGTGATATTAGAGAAGGTGGACACTTTGAAGAATGTTGTAGATGCATTGACTAAACCAGTGGGCACAGAGAAGTTCAGATGGTGTTCAGAGTCTATGGGCCTCTTGGCCCCTAGCAATTAAATCTTGTCATTTCTTTTGGCTCTTACAAGGTGTTTGACAAGTGGGAGAATGTTGGGCATTAAGGTGTCTCAACCTTTACAAATTCCTAGCATTATTTATTTAATTATATATTTATTTATTGCCTAATATTTTATTTACTTGCACATTTAGTTTGGTCACTTAGTTGAGGTGGCACGGTGACATGTCATCTTACTTGGAATGTGACTTGGATGGTCAAGTCAAACCCACATTGATTTGGGTGTCCCATTTGAGGTGGCAGTATTATGCCATGTGTTAGCATCTTGTGGTATATGGAAGAGGATATTCCATATGACAGAATTTATGATGCATAAGAGCCAAGTTTGGAGATTCCTATGACAAGTGGGACAAGTGTTAGTGAGTATCTTTGCATGAGGAAAAGGCATCATTGGGCGCCCAAGTTGGGCTATGACATGTTGTAAGAGGAATTTACTATATTTAGTCTTCTATGATGGATTCTCTTACAACATTTAAGGTTGTTATGTCAGGAAAATCTATGACAACTGTAAGATGCGTAAGAGCATCTGTCATAGTCTATTTTTAGCCTTGAAGCACTCCATGTTGGGAAAGTCAAATTTGGCATGTATGACAGATGTAAGGGATGTATTTGTAGCTTGGATAAGTTTCATTTGATGCAAGATAATGGCCATGTGGCCAAGGTGGATGCCTATCTTAAGAAGCTTCCAGAATATGCCTTGTATCTCTATAAAATGCATTGTTTTGGAGTTGTAGCATAGCGTTTTTACAGGTACTGTTATGCTGCCAGAATAACTCCAAAATCAACATTTGAAGACTCTTGAAAGAACTTGTATTGCAAGTGTATTGTAAACTATTATTATTTCAGATAATACATTGTGCAAGTTTTAGAGTGTGGGGTTTTTACCTAAAATTGTTTTCCCCATGATACATCTTGTGTCAATCTTTTATGTGTTGTGTTGCTGCTGTAATTTCTTATGTTATATGTTTAACATTTCTGCAATTGTAAGGATTAAAATGAATTTGTATACATTTCCCCTCATTAGATTGGTGTAGGAAGTGTGTTCCATGTACCTTGCTTCCTTTCAAAAGTAAAATTGAGCCAAAATGGGAAACTAATTGGAAAGGGTGGTAGAATACTCAACATGTAGAAAAAACTAGAGTAAAGAGGGGAAAAAGAAGGTTGTGAGAGATGTAAAATCTAACCAGCCAGTTGATTTTTTTTATCAAATCTAGTTCTAAAATTAGTCCATGTGTACCATTTGTCAACATGATTTAAATACTTATGATGTAAGAAGTTAACCATGTTGGAATTTGATTGTCATTGATGTCAACAATGGTTGGAGAATGCATTTGGTTGTCATTGATATCAACTATGTTTACTGTATGGATGTCATGCACAAGAAGAAGTATTTCCTTTAGACAGAAGTATTATATGGTAGTTACTGAAGAAGACTATCACATATGCTCTCCTTTGCACTCTCAAGTCATTGGGACATGATCCAGTATACTTAAAAATACATACTTAGTATATTTTTATAAGAGATTTTTGGTCACTCTAGATCAGAATTCTACTTTGAACTTTACCGCTATTGAAGATATGACCTTGCAGAATTGAGGACATGAAGATACTGGTATTGTACATATATATTTCAAATTTCACATCGTTTGGACTTGCGGAAGAATATCTTTGGTTTATCATTTTGGAAAGCAAGGACTCAGTGCTTAAATAGTCATAAAAGAGAACATATTTTGCTTGACATTCTATTGGAGTGATAAATATAGTTGTGCAGATTTGGGGATATGTTTTAAATGGTCTATAGGTGCATCCATATGTGTTTTAGACATTTTGGTGTCCGCAATACAATATCTTGAGTTGTGGAATATCATAGTTAGTCCAGAATGATTTGTTTTCAGTAGTTCAATATGATGGGCTACAGAATTAGTCTCTTTTATGTTACTTTTTATGCTCCAAAAACTTATTTCATGGCATCCTTTAAGACATTTATCCATGTTTACACTATGGTATGTTGACCTTATTTATACTTCTAAGACCTAAACTTATAGTATTAATGTGGAATGTGATGATCATATTATCTAATGAATGAATTAGATATAGATATGTATAAAAATATAAATAAGATGTTTTTATGGTTAGTCATGGAGAATGCTTGTGGTATATGCTTTTGGAAACTAATTCTATATGCAGAATTAGATGTGTCACGATGAGATCGAGCATTTGTAGTAGGTTGCAGACAAAGGAGTTAATAGAAGTATGAGTTTCAATGCTAAGAATGCAGAGACGACTGAAGACAATTATGGAGCATCATGGATAGTAATAAATTAAGGAGTGGATTTGTTTCAAATATGGTTATGGATGTTGTTCATGCATCAGACTTCTAATTTGATTTGAATTCTTCTTCTTATAGTCAGTTAGAATAAGAATGTGATCTTGACTCCATGACCTAGTATCTAGGCATGGTAAATGATCAGAGTTAGTTAATTAATAAATAAGGATCTCTCTCCATTTTGTATAGTAAGGGGGAAGATGAGATATATAAGGTAGTAGAGTCAAGTTGTTAGCAGTTCAGTTCAGTTCGATTTAGTTATCATTCCCTTTTCTATGTGCAAAGACTCAAGCATGTTACATTTATAAAATACAATCTGGATATGACAGAAAAGAGATTTCATTGTTGAACACTTTGATATGAGTTGATTGTGTATGGAATAGGTTAAGATTTGATATGTGTTACAAAGATATGTAGTATCTGGATTAGATTTGCTTTTAGTTAAGGAAGACAGTCTCTTGAGCTGGCCACTCAAGGTACTGATTCTCTCCTTGTTTATTTCATTTCAGTTAATGTTGGTTTATTAGTTTTTTGTTAAAACGTAATTTGAATTCAAGTTGGTATTATGTTTTGATCAAATAGATATAGTTCATGAACAATTGCATATTAGTGTCTTCACAAATCCTCCAGAGGTCAGTAGTTAGTCATTTCATTCTTGACAATTCAATGAAGTTAATTCTACAAGTTCCCCTATTGTAATAGTTATCTACAGACCTTGTTGTAGGTACTCGTAGCAACTAGGATTTATAGCTATTTTCATTGTTTTATAATTCTGTCAATTCTAGCAAGATAGATTTGTTTGTTTAAAGTTAAGATAGAATAGCTGGGAACCACATGAGCCTTGAAGGCATATACTTTGCAAGTACCATCATAATCTTACACTCCTTGGTCGATAATTCAATGTAGGAATGCATAGTGATAGAGTGGACTGTTTAGATAGGTTTTCCCCTGAATTAATTAAGTCTACAACACATTAGTTTTCCTCTACACAATATGTTTCTTATTTTATAGATGTATAGAATGATCTGATACTTCAGTAGAAAGGTATATGTGTAACATCACATTCCATAATGCTCATGATTAAACATAATTATTCATCTCAAAACTAAGAATTACAATACATCACGATTATCCAAATCATAGTTAACAAAAATGAATTATTATCATTACAAAAATTAAGCATGTTATTCTTTTTCAGAATATAACAAAACTTAGAATTACATTATCCAATATATCGCATTAGTGAATAACTTCCACTATGTATGTACAAGGCTATGCTACAAGCATCAGATATCCATTTATACATAATCACTGACTATCAAGTCATATAATTAAAAAGCACTGTATCTGGAACTTTTGACATCTATCTTCATAAGCCTCGACTTGTCTCATGCTTGGAAAGGAGAGCATCATCCGAGTGCTTTTCATCAAACCATAGCTCGACGGTCCCCTGCACAACTTCCTACTTGGAAGTGGCCCTTCCCTTCATGGAAGGTATAGACATGAGGAACCATTAGGTTTTCCATCTAAGTATCTAGTGTTGTGTCCTTCATAATGTTTCATGGTCACACAACTATAGATCTACTCTAACTATGTATGACACTACTGGAAATATTATGCCATCTAGAACACTGTGGACCAACTAATGCATGTAGAGATGGATGCATTACTTTGGCCAAATATTTACATGCATATAGGTTTTGCAATGAACGTAGTCGTATTTCCACCCCCTTGACTTGACTTAGAAGCTGTCTCATCCTACAGTATGCTTAGTTCGACCTCCCTAGGTTTAGTAAAAGTGTGTTCAGTTTGATTCATTGTCCAATTCTAGAACAATTGACTCCTATCTTAGGAGTACATCAAATATAATGGGTTACTTTTACAACAAGGAACTTGTGACTCCTCATCACTCTATTCCATTTTTCAACATGACAATAGTCAAAATAAGTTTTCCAACCTAGGTCTTCCCAAGGTTCACAGTTTCAAAATGATCTACCTTATAGTTTATATTCAAGATCATAATAGTATAGGCTTACATTGCCTTAGCCAAATAATATGGTCTTAACAAAAGACATCAACTCATATACCCATGTGAGTTTTTAACATAAAATACTCCCTTCATGGAGTTCATCCACAAGTAAAAGAAATGGCTTTTATTTACATTACAATGCCGAAGACTTAGATTAATTTAGTTTTCAACCTCATTACATTATAATCCTCAAGAGGAGAATCCTCACCATTAACCCGACATGCATGCAAAGCTGCCTTTGAGTAATACTATTAACTTTCATATTTATGACCTCCTTCTTTATCAAGGGGTTCATACATACTGTACTATGGTTATCCTAATAACCTTTCAATAGAAATCAAATAATATGCATGTAGTTCTCAAGAATGCTTTCTAAGTGCTTTTAGCATGTTCAAAGGTTAAGGTTTTCAAAAAGATTATCATTATAGTTCGAGGATGGTGCATTAACCCACATGCAGGCTGAATCCTCCAAACACATATCCAAACATAATAGTTTTAAATACTTGTTTCATGAGAAAAGTCGGCATTGAGCTCATCATGATAGCTCTAGGGTTGTCATTTAATTGTTTTCAACTATGACATATAGACACTCAAGTATGTTGCTTGCCACTGTAGCTCTAGCTCGACCTCAAGGGCCTGGAGCAACAAGTTCAACAATAGTCATTACAAGTTTTCAGTATAATTCATTTACGGCCTCGAGGGCCTGCATTTTATCTCTAAAACATAAGCCATAACAATATTAATCAATAGAAATATAGACCACGAGGGTCTCATAATAAATATTATCATATCAATTGCTACGGCTTGAGGGCCACAAAATGATAACCACAATAAGCTAAATACTTAACTGTCAACATAGTTGACCCTATTCAACAGTGTTTTATTATTGTTTAACATTCAAAACAACAAGAGTATGTCCAGACTTCAAATAAAACCTAAGGAATTTCATTTAAGTGTTTACTATGTATCCTATCGATGGCTTTTAGCAGAGTACAGTCGTGCCAACTTCCTATGGTGTTCGATAAAGGTTTCTAGAAAACTCAATGTTATTCTTGGTCTTGCTCTCTTCTCCCGAGCATTGTCCAAAACTGAATGAATGACCTTCAAACTAATTTTTTGGTCTTATTTTGCATACAAAGCATGCAGTAAAACTGCCACTTCGAGCCCACAAAGTGAAAGGTGGTTACTCCACTCCACCACCCTGCGGCTTCCTTGGGATTACTCAGTCCATTACATGCTATATGCAAGTGGACAATGAGGATATGGATCTAAGTGGTCCAATATGGCCTCTCATCACTCCACTAACCGTGGATGATGTCAGAGAACACACTTAACACAAATACATATTAATAACATGGGGCTCGATACAAAGTTTAAATAATTATAACTTAATAAACTTTCCATCCATCTTCATGATGTATGAAGGTACTCATAACAACCAAGATGTCGTCATATGACATTATCACCAATATGGTGACACAATCAAATTGTGATTTAGGGGTCGAACACCACTCCCCCTTCTTCTCTATAATCAAAACATATTATACAAAGAATAATAGATTCAAAATCCCAGTTTGGGAATAAATACAAAAACAAGAAAGTACTCCGCCACTTGGAGAGACTATCTCTTGACTCACGTTGACATTCTAAGAACATCATTTAGTCAAGTTGACGTAAACATTCTCGAGATAACTCAATCGACATGATGACATAAAGGAAATTGACTAGCAAGAAAAGACATGACTCACTCTAACTTACAAGGGTTCATAAGGACGTAAATTCTGATACTCAAATGGCAATTGGACATATTTCCTAAAATCTATCTCTTCCTCCTGGATGATACTCTCCTTCTATCTTCGAAGGAAGATTCATTTCCTTTTCAAACTCACCATTATAAAATCATGATCAATGCATCATCATTTGATTCTCAATTCATAATAATTAAATATTCATATAAACATGTAATCTCATATCTAACTATCATTAGTTAGTATTCACATAATCAATGATTAAATCAGATATTTCCACAACATCTAATCATTAAACTATGGTTAATCCTCCTGATTACCACACAAAAATGAGATTAATCTAAATCATAAGTTGGGGATGTAACAATATGGATGATGTTAAGAAGGTACATTGTTGAAATCTTGGTCCGCATGATGTTTTTGGCTTCTCCCCTATGATGTGAAAATAAACAGACCTAGCAGCACGTTTGTGTAGTTTGAGCTGAAGGTGTGGTTTCTGTCATGTGTAGTGGATCCTGGTCAATTTCTTTAACATTGAAAGGTGTGTAGCGATGTTCTTTAAATTCTATCATGAGATGTTGAGGTTTGCAACTTGTTTCCTTGACATATTGTATGTGTTGAAGTCGACCCTTGAAGAATTACATGTTTCATCTAAAGGTGTTTATGATGCTGACCTAATCAATGTTCTGAAGTGTTGCAGAGGGTATTTATATGAGATCTAAGTCATTTGTGAAAGTAAGGAGTGCAACAGATTGGTGTGTAAAGTATGAAGTGTGTGAAGTCAGTTTGATGACATAAGTTGAGTAAGAAAAGAGGACTGCAATATCAGCATAAGTTAGATGTCTTTCATAATACAGTTCATGCAATTGTTATCTCTATAATTCTTACATCAGATAGTGAGTCTGCAGGGAGTTGTAGCTTTCTTGGGAGTGGCCCTAAAAACTATATTCAGGGAGTAGTAGCTTCCTTGGGTTGTATCCCTAAAACAAAGTTGTAAATCTTTATAACAGTGAGCATTATATATTGTGAGCTAACACTCACCATGGTTTTTCCCATTTTAGTTTTTCCACATAAAAATCTTAGTGTCATTGTGTTATTTGATATGATGCATGCTTTATTTTCAGTTCTTCAAGTATTTTGATATTAATCTAAAATGAAGTAGTTAAATTTTGTATAGACTGATTCACCCCCTCTTAGTCTCTGGATTTTTATCAGAGCTAAGTTCCTTTCAGAAGCTTAACAATTGATGTAGATACTGCATTTAAACACATGGAACCTGAAGTAGTGCCTAATGATATATTTACTTCAGAACTGGATCTAGAGTCTATGGAACCTAAAGGTTGGGACTTGGATCTAGATGAGGTAGACCTTGAAGGAGAACTCTGCTCAGCTCTTAATGATTTGGATGAAGCAAGAGAACTGAATATGAAATATGAAGTTATGCTTGAAAAATTAGAGGAGAAATTTGACAAACTAAAGAGATAAGATGGAAAATTAAAGGAGGAAATTAGCAAACTGAAAGCTCAGATAGAAGAAGAAAAGGAATGTTGGGTTAACCTTAAAAAGGCAAAAGAAATAATCTCTGATTTGAAAAGTCAAAATTGAAGAAGACAAGATGATTGAAGATTGTTTGAATACCAAGCTCACTGAGAAAGAAAATGTGATGCAAAAGCATCCCTGGTTCAAGATCAATCTTGTATCAACCAAAAACATTTGCATTTCAATTTGTTTCTTTTCATTTTCCAGTTTAGTTTAGGCAGTTCAGTCAGTAGCAATTTCTGTATTTTGGTCCGCATTCTACCGTAGTTGCATTACACATCTTATGGAGTTGGACTTAGCATCTAGATTCATTCATCTATGTAACATATCCAAAATTTAGAGCATTTGGATCAATTACTGGAAAGTTATCACTATCAGAAGATTGACTATTTTCTCTGTACAGAGCATCCTGATAGTCTCAAACAATCAGCTAAAGGAGAAGACTTGCAGAGCATTCCTCGACTTGTGGAGCCTAATTGTACATCATTCAATGATCTTTGGTTCATGGCTGACCTTACCCATGATCTGCACATCATTCCATTAAATTGCGGAGGAATTCTTCATGATTAGGTCTGACGTATCTGTGTACACATGTTACAACTCTTCATTGGAGTTTGTGATCTTCTTTGGCTAACGCGGAAGAATCTATTATTCCAAAGATGATATATAAGGATGTAATAGATCCCTAGGAGAAGAAATTGATTCATAGAGTGATAGTTGATAGTTTAGATTTTGCGCGAAGGAGCTTCAAAGCTATATCTTGTGCATATTCTGATATTTTGTAATCAGGCCCTTGAGCCCTAATGGTAAGTTTGCATGATGCTGACCAAATTGTATTTGAATTCTATGATATACTAAATGATTGAATCTATATCCATTCCATATCTTTGAGTTGTTTCTGTTGTGTTTACTCTTGCTACATGGTTTGGACAGTCTATTCTGTGAACCCTACTACTGTGACTGCACCAAGTGGTATCAGAGCAAAAGTTTGAATCTTTGGGAGTGAATTGAGCAATGTTGGCAAGGGAATTATGTAAGATCTTGCTATGGATAGATTGATGAATTGAGACAGGTTACTTGGGTCACAACCGATTGCTGATTGTGAGGCAATTGTCACCTTGTAGCCCGATCGCCGAACTTGAGGTAGTTTGCACTTGATCCTAGGAAGATGTTGCCGAGGAGAGTTTCTATTGTTGGAACAATGGCTAGTAGAATGGATGAGATGATGGAAATGATGAAAATAATGTGAATTTGATTGGATGTTGTTAAGGAAGATAGGTGAAGAGGATTGACACCAAGACCTAATGCTGAAAGTGATGATGAAGAAGAATTTCAATTTGTTGAACAAACTGGTGAAACCCTAGGAGGTGATGAAGAAGAAGAATTAGATCAAGTCAAGATGTTGCAAGCTATTTCAAAGATTGGAAAGAGACCTAGAGTTGATGTGTCGAATTATACTAGTAATTTGAACCTTGGAGAATTGATTGACTTGATAAATGACATGGAAGAATACTTTAAGTATGAGGAAGTTGAAGATCTGGAGAAGGTGAAATTTGCAAAGACAAAGTTGAAAGGACATGCTGCTATATGGTGGAAAGAAGTTCAGTTGGATAGAAACAGAAGAGGAAAAGAAAAGATTACAAATTGGGATAGAATGGTGACAAAATTGAAGAATCAGTTTATACCTGCTGACTATGAGTTGGAGTTGTTGAAAAGATTACAGAACCTAAGACAAAAGGAGAAATCTGTGAAGGAGTACACTAAAGAATTTCATAAGATGATCATAAGGATAGGACATAGTGAATCAAGAAAGGAGAAAGTGGCTAGATACATAAATGGACTGAGATTGAACATTCAAGAAGAACTAAGTTTGGTGAGGATGACATCTTTGGAGGAAGCATATCAGTTTGCCCTAAAAGTTGAAGAGAAGTTAAACAAGAGGCATGATCAAAGATAGAGAGGTAGAGGAGGTAAATTTTAGAGAGGTAGATAATTTTCTAGAGGAGACAGATCACATCTGGAGAAGAACAAGTTTGGCAACACATTTAAGGAGGACAGAGAAAATAATATATACCAGAGAGATGACAGAAACTTTTGCCAGAGAGGAAACCCTAGTGCATACCATAATGAAGGATACAAAAGAGAAGGAAGAGGATTTGATAAGAGAACATTCAGAGGAACTTGTTTCAAGTGTGGAGGTCAAGGACATAGAGCATTTGAATGTAATCAATGGAGTACAAGCAAGAGAACTGAGAACAGTGGAAGAGCAACCTATGTGGAAGAAGAACCTGTTGGATCACCAAGTTCAGTTGGTAAACCAGAGAAAGGTGAATCACTTGTGATGAGGAGAGAATTATTCCAAGCAAAGACAAATGAGGAACCATTGTAGAGGAAGAGTTTGTTCAGAACTAGATGCAAATTAGGAAGTAAATGTTGTAAAGTTGTAATTGATAGTGGTAGTTCTGATAGCCTAGTTTTAGAGGAGATGGTGACTAAGCTGAAGTTGGAAAGATTGAAACACCCTAAGCCCTATTAGATAACATGGATTCAAGATGATCATAAGGTACTAGTGAGTGAACAATGTTTGGTGAAATTTCATATTGGATCTTATCAGGATGAAGTCTTGTGTGATATTATGCCTATGGATGTATGTCATATCTTGTTGGGTAGACCTTAGCAGTATGATAGAATAGCTATACATGATGGGAGAAACAATACATACACTATAACATCAAATGGGAAGAGAATTACCTTGAGTCCTTTAGAGGATGATCCTAAGAGTGAAGTATGTGGGAATACTAGAATCTGTTTGGTAGATGGAAGGAAATTTCTAGATGGTTTGAGACATGAGAATATGTGTTATGCTTTGATTCCTAAGAACCCTGAAACCTTGAAGAAGGAGAATCAAGAATCACATCTGAAGGAAATAACATAGTTGTTGATAGAGTATGAAGACATCATATCAGACAATGTACCTGAAGGATTGCCACCTAGAAGGAGTATCAATCATCACATGGATCTTATACCGAGAGCTAGTTTTCCTAACAAAGCAGCACATAGAATGACACTGGTAGAGAATGAAGAATTGAATAGATAGATACAAGAATTGTTGAGGAAAGGTTTGATCAGAGAAAGTTTGAGTCCTTGTGCAGTACTTGCAGTATTAGCACCTAAGAAGGATGGAGAATGGAGAATGTGTACTGACTCTAGAGAAATAAACAAGATGATAGTTAAGTATAGATTTCCTTTATCAAGGATGGATGATATCATGGATTGTTTGAGTGGAGCAAGATATTTCACAAAGATAGATTTGAAGAGTGGACACAATCAAATCAGTATCAGAGAAGGAGATGAATGGAAGACTGCTTTTAAGACAAATGAAGGATTGTATGAGTGGTTGGTGATGCCTTTTGGATTGACAAATGCACCAAGTACTTTCAAGAGGTTGATGAATGAAGTCTTGAATAAATTCTTGGGTAAGTTTGTTATTGTGTACTTGGATGACATTCTGATTTTTAGTAGGACAAAAGAAGAACACTTGTGGCATATTAGACAAGTTTTGCAGAGATTGAGAGAAGAGAAATTGATGATAAACATCAAGAAGTGTAGTTTCATGAAGGAAGAACTAGTGTATTTGGGATTTGTGATTTCTATGGAAGGATTGAAGATGGACCCTAAGAAGGTAAGAGCAATTGTTGAATGGCCTACATTGGATAGCATTGGAGAGGTTAGATCATTTCATGGAATAGCTAGTTTCTACCGGAAGTTCATAAAAAATTTTAGTTTAGTTTGTAATCTTATGACAGAGACAATGAGAGGTGACAGAAAAGATTTCAACTGGAAATCAAGAGCAAATAAAAGTTTTGAACTGTTGAAGCAGAAGGTAATAGAGAAACCTATTTAGCAATACCGGATTTCAATAAGATATTTCAAGGAGATTGTGATGCAAGTGGGAGTGCAATTGGAGCAGTGTTAAGTCAAGAAGGTAGACCTATAGCATATTTTAGTAAGAAGTTGAATGATGCAAGGAGAAGATATTCAGTTTATGATCAAGAGTTCTATGCCATAATTCAAGCCTTAAAGAACTATAGACATTATTTGTTTCCTAAGGAGTTTGTGTTGTATACAGATCATCAAGCTTTGTAATATTTGAACAGTCAAGGTAAGTTGAATCAAACATATGAGGTGGGTAGAGTTCATGTAGAGTTATACTTTTGTGTTGAAGCATAGGAGTGGTAAATCAAACAAAGTTGCTAATGCATTGAGTAGGAGAAGAAACTTCTTGACAAAGATGAGAGTTGAAGTATTGGGATTTGAGGAATTGAAGAAGATGTATGAGGGAGACACTAATTTTGCAAAACCTTAGAAAGCATGTAAAGAACCTATTGTGACAGATAGGAGTAAATAATTGGACTATTTCATTCAGGAAGATATGTTCTTTAGAGGAAATTAGTTATGCATACCTAGGATTTCAATGAGAGACAATTTGATCGAGGAGAAACATAGTGGTGGATTGGCGGGACATTTTGGCATTGATAAAACAGTAGCATTGGTGAGTGAAAATTACTTTTGGCCTCAAATACATAAGGATGTTAGGAAATTTGTGCAGAGTTGTAGAGTTTGTCAAGTTGCAAAAGGGAGTAGTCAGAATACTGGATTGTATAAACCTTTGACAGTACCAGAGAGACCTTGGGAAGACATAAGCATGGATTTTGTGATGGGATTGCCTAAGACACGGGGAGGACATGATTCAATATTTGTAGTGGTAGACATATTTTCAAAGATGACTCATTTCATGCCTTGCAAGAAGACAACTAATGCAGTGCATGTAACTGACCTATTTTTCAAAGAGATTGTGAGATTGCATGGATTACCTAAGAGTATAATTTCAAACAGAGATACAAAGTTTGTTGGATATTTTTGGAAGACACTTTGGAAGAAGATGAAGACAAATTTGAAGTTCAATTCATCTTTTCATCCACAGACTAGTGGACAGACAAGGTTAGTGAATATTAGTTTGGGAAACTTGTTGAGATGTTTGGTTGGAGAAAAAGCAGGAAGTTGGGATTTGATTCTTTCACAAGTAGAGTTTGCATACAATAATTCAGTAAATAGGAGCACTAGAAGAACACCTTTTGAGATCGTTACTGAAGTGAACCCTAGAGGAGTTACAGAATTGAGAGATATCAGTATGGCAGAAAAGAGAAGTGTAGAAGCAGAAGAATTTGACGTACATATGGATGCAATGCATAACCAGGTGAAGAAATATTTGGAGAATATGAACAGAAAATGTAAGGAGCAAGTAGATGAGAAGAGAAGACACAAAGAATTTACAATTGGAGATGATGTAATGGTGTACTTGAGAAAAGAGTGATTTCCAGTTGGAACATCTAACAAGTTGAAGATGAAGAAGTTTGGACCTTGTAAGATACTCAGAAAATTTGATTTAGGAAATGCATATTAAGTGGAACTACCAGAGACATTAGGCATATCACCTATTTTCAATATTACAGACCTATACCAGTATCATGAAGCAAAGTTTAGTAACAACATGATAGAGGACTTGAAGAAGCAATTACCACAACAAGCACTAGAGCAAATGGAAGAAATCTTGGATGGTAGAGTTGGATGTAGCACCAGAGGAAGACAATACAAAGAATACCTTGTGAAGTGGAAAGGCAGACTGGAAGAAGATTCATCATGGATTTCCCAAGCTGAGGTGGACCGTCTTGGTTCTCTCCTAGCCCCAACAAAGTGAGGGACTCACTTTTTTTCAATAACCCTGGATGTTTGATGCAATAGCATCCCTAGTTCAAGAGAAATCTTACATCAACCAAAAACATTTGCATTTCAATTTGTTTGCAGTTCGGTTTGTTTCTTTTCATTTTCTAGTCCAGTTCAGGCAATTCAGTCAGTAGCAGTTTCTGTATTTTGGTCTGCATTCTACTGCAGTTGCATTCCACATCTTGCGGAGCTAGACTTAGCATCTAGATTCATTCATCTACAACATATCCATAATTCAAAGTATTTGGATCAATTACCGAAAAGTTATCGCTATCAGAAGATCAACTATTTTCTTAGTATAGAGCATCCTGACAGTCTCAGATAATCAGCTAAAGAAGAAGACTTGTGGAGCCTAATTGCACATCATTCAATGATCTTTGGTTCATGGCCAACCTTCCCCATGATCCACACATCATTCCATTCAATTGCGGAGGAATTCTTCATGATTAGGTCTGACCTATCCATGTACACATGTTACAACTCTTCATTGGAGTTTGTGATCTTCTTTAGCCGATGCGGAGGAAACTATTGTTCCGAAGATGATATATAAAGATGTAATATATCCCTAGGAGAAGAAAGTGATTCACAGAGTGATATTTGATAGTTTAGATTTTGCACGAAGGAGCTTCAAAGCTATATCTTGTGCATATTCTAATATTCTGTAATCAGGCCCTTGAGCCCTAACAATAAGCCCGCATGATGCAGGCCAGATTGTATTTGAATTCTATGATATAGTGAATGATTGAATCTATATACATTCCATATCTTTGAGTTGTTTCTATTGTGTTTACTCTTGTTGCACAGTTTGGACAGTTCATTCTGTGAACCCTCCTACCGTGACTCCACCAAAATGAATGTTCAAAACTTGAGGAAGAAGTTGTCAATCTGAGAAAAGAATTGGAAAAAGAAAAAGAACAAATTGAGAAGGGGTTAAAACTAAAAGGAGGTTGTATAATTCTTGATGAATTGATTAACTCTCAAAAGCCATTAAAAGAAAATTTTGGTCTTGGCTTTGAAAAGGGGAAAAGTCCTATAACCAGTACAACTACAAACTTATATGATAATTTCAAAGTAGAAGGGAAATCTCAAATAAAGGAAGAAAAAAACTTGCACTATAGATCCTAAGAAGAATGCCTCCGGAGATGCAAAAGAAGATGGATTTACTCTTGTCCGGAGATAAAGAAGATTCAAAAGTCCTCCACCTACAAGACAACCTACTCCTATTAGGTACTCTCAAGCTTTTAGTGGTAATTTCTATTCTTGTAGTAAGGTTAGTCACAAGGCTATTGAATGTAGGAGCAAGATGAATTAGAATTCATTTATGCCTCCAAGGTACAATGCAGTGAACTCTTATATATTTCATGGTCATTATTTTTCCTACAATAAATATGGACACAAGGCTGCTAACTGTAGATCTAAGGAAAGAAGAAACAACATCATGAGAAAGAATTCCTTCATAGCTCCCAAGCATAATGCTAGATTCGCTCATTCCTTTTATGGATACTGCTTTGTATGAAACAAGTTTGGTCACAAGGCTATTGATTGTCAATCCAAGGCAAAGTACAATAATAATGGGAAGAAAAATACCAGTACATCATCAAAATACAATGAGGTGTACTACAAGTGTAATGGTTTTGGACACAAAGAAAATTTTGGCAAAAATGGTTTCAAGAAATCATCCGGTCAGCATCAGGGGGCAGCAAAAGAAGAGAAAGTAAAATAGGTATGGAGAAAGAAACTAGAGAAGACTCATGATGTAAGGTTGGAAGATGTATTGCTTCTGCCTGGGGCAGAAGATTTCATTGTTGATTAAAAGAAAATGGCTTGAGTCAGGGGGAGAAATTGAGTGTATATCAACTTAATCCCCTAATCTTCTAAGGCTTCTCTTAACTAGAGTAGGTCAGATAGAATGATTGACATGAAACCCTCTAGGGAAGACACAAACAAGAAAATGGAGTTTCATTTTCCCAAAACTCTAGAGAAAAATCCTTTAATGCGGTAGATTGTGGAATAATTTAGGGTTTCAATGTTAAGAGCATATACCAAAATGAAGTGTATTTATGACACAAAGTTGATCTATTTATGTGATTGTCATCTGATTCGGTCTCATTCTACATTTGAAGTGTTTAAAGATCTTTGCCAAGGAGAAAAGGTATACTTGGAGCATTTGAGCAGCAAAGTATAAAAGAGAAAACCTAGCAACAAATTTTAGAGGTATTCCTCATACTACTTAACCCTAATTCATGTTATCATGGTTTTTTATAATGGTTGCCCCTTTTACCCCTCAATTGATCAACATTACTGATGAATCCCAACCAAAATTTAAGAAGCATCCTTACAAGGCAATAGAAGTTGATAGTAATGGAGCATTATCTAATGTTCCTGGATCTGTGGTATATACAAAAGACATCAGGATATATATTCATGCAAAATTGGAAGAGATAGACCATGTCAAGTTTGAAACCCTAAGGCATAAACTATTGAATGATGATGATGTTCATTACAAACCTGAGTATGCCAACATTGAAGGGAAATAGTTGGATGTTTGGAAAGATTTTCTGGATTTCTGTAATGAGCACGACTGGGTTAGGTATATCCTTAGTAGAATTCATGATGAATTCATGTACCTTGACAAACGCCATCAAATAACAAAAGAAGCTATTAGGGTTGTAATAGGGCTATGTTCCAATGGACCCATACCACAGTTAAAATCAATGAAGAATGAAAAGGTCACTGAATTGACATGTGCCAAATTTGACAAGAGGGCTTTAACAATTGATGATATTAATGACCCTAGTGTGAGATATGTAGCAATGTGCATTGCATACAAAGTGTATTACTCCAACAGAGAGGGATCTGCAACTACTATAGCCATACACACTACCTATCAGATGGCTAAGGAGGGTAAGGATCTTGATTTATGTGAAGTTATGAAGGATTAATTGCTCGAGAACCTGAGAAGAACAAAGGAAATAGGATACAACTTTAAGTATGCTTCCTTGATTATTTGTTTGGCATTCTATTTCATGAATGAGTTACCGAGATATAAAGGAAAAATATGGCAACAAGATAGGCCTATATTAGCACAAATTAAAGAATATATGAGAAGCTTTGATTCACAAAACTATAATACAATTTTCTAGGGATTTTTTAAAATTTTCAAACTAAAATGCACAAAAGGGATAGAATCTCCTTTGACTTGGTCAGGAAATACAAAGATGATATTTAATATTTCTTGTGGATAAGGATTTTTTCTACATGGTAGAAGTTGAGCTGAGGACTTCATGGATTCCCAAACTTCCATATGAAGTACCTGATGGGGAAGTTAAGGCTTATGCAGGGAGCTTGCTAAGTCAGCCTAAAGACCCTAAAGGTGAGAGATTTGGAACATATGAAGAGATTCAGAACAAATTATGCAAGAAAAGGACTGAAGAAGAGGTAGAGAAGAACAAAGAAAAGTTGTTCAAAAGGGTTGGTATCCCACTAGGAGGTTTCACTGCTCAGAATGTTGCGGAAGATGTTGTGCCACCTTCTATTGAGCACTCAACACCAAGAAGGTTAGGTAGATCTATTTCTCAATCTACTGTCAGTGGTCCACAACCTACCTCTTTTGCAAGAACTACCTCTACCAGAAATACACATGTTTTTGAGATTCAGGGTAAATCTAAGGGTAAATAGCCATAGAAGAAGAAATAAACTATTGTAGAGGAGATTGATAGTGATGAAGAAGTAATTTCAAAGAAGCAAGAGAAGGGAGAACAAAAAAAGAAACCAAGAGTCAAGGTGAAGGCCAAAAGGAAGAAGAAACAAGGTGTTAAAGTAGGTGAAGAAGAAGAAGAAGAGGAGCCAGCTCTCCCACTCAAGAAGAATAAAAAGAGTGCCACCCAGATATCAACACCTCCTCCTAGAGAACCTATGTCTCTAGATGCAATCTACAATGCCATTATTTGTTTTAATTTATTTGTTGAAATTGTGCAACTTCATCTAGGAGCTTCTCCTAAGGATCAATTCAGTATTGGGAGTGCAATTGCTATGTATAAGATGAGATATATCAAGTATCTTGATGAAATTCTACCCAAAGTACCAAAAAGTTTACAGAAAGCTCTAAGAAGGGATAGAGAAGGAGCTACTGCTCTAGATGAGAAACTTAGACAAAAATTTGTGGATAAAGCTGGTGCTTCCCTATCTAAGAAAGAAAAAGAGAAATTAATTCAAAGGCAAGCCCAAGATCTCAGAACAATGCATAGAGTACATACTCTTATGCAAAATAGAGAGGAAGACATTGCAAAGATTACAAAAGAAATTGAGGAAATTACTCAAAAAATACTTGGTGAGGTAAAAGAAATAGAGAAAGTGGAATAGCCACTTGATTCACCACTACAATCACCTCATCATGTTGTTACATCTTCTCCACAAAAGGAAGAATAGGTTGGAAAGTCGAAGGATGATGAAAATACGCAATGAGATGTGAATACTACTACTGAAGAAAATGTTGATTCTACTCTATAGAACAATGCTAAGGAAGGTAAAGGGGAAGAAAGATTGAGTAAGGGAATTTTTGAGAAAAATGAACAAAGTAAAAATATTGTGGTCAATACTCTTCCTCCGAAAAACACTAAGGATTGTGCCAAGGACAAAGAAGATAAAGAGGCTAATAATTCACCTCCAGAGAATCTAGAATCACATAATATCATTGATTCAAGAGAAGAGAAAGTGAGTACAAATGCACGGAGCTCTTCTCATGACCCTGTGGATTGCCTAATTGATTCCATTACACAATTCTTGACAAAACAAAGGCAGGTTCATCCTGTTGCTTCTCCGCAATTATTTCAAGTACCTATTCTGGATGGACAAATTAATTTATCGAGTATTTCTCCTCTGTGGAAGCTTCCACTGGGAAATATATTCCATGCTACTACTCAAGAAGAAATCTTGCAATCTCGAGTGGAAGGAAATGAGCTTCTAGAAGAAGCAATGAGAGACTTTGAAAAATTAATACCAGATGCTAAGAGGGATGCTTCCCTGACTCCCATTCAACAGATGAAGCCACTATTAGAGTCATTCCACAATCACTCTACGCTTTTGGAGAAAGAAGCTGAGAAAATGGTATTGGAAAATATTGAAAGGAAGCTAGTGTACGGAAATCGCTTCCTACACTAATCTAATGAGGGGAGGAGAGTGCAAATTTAATTTTATCTTTACAATTATAGATTATGTTAACCCACTAACAGAGATATTGCAGCAAAAACATACACAAGGATGTAAGACAGAAGAGAGAGACAAAAAATATACATGGGGAAAACCCTTACGGGTGAAAAACCCCACACTCCAAAACATAGCTCAAATGTATTACGTAAACAAACAAGGTTACAATACAATCACATAGCCAATGCTTTTGTAGGAGTCTTCGACATTCGTATCTAGAGACAAACTGGCAGCATAACAATACCTATCAAACCTGTAATACATCTCCTCTTCAAAGAACCTATTTATATAGAATATACAAGGCAAAAATGGCTCCACATAGGGATGGGCATCCAACATGACCTCATGGCCTAAAACCCATGCCTATGGACACTTGTGCAACACTGTAGGATGTTCCTAACACTTGTCAAGTCACCCCATCCCAAGGAGGTCACCTATTTCCAAAATGGGCTATGACAGATGCTCTTACGACTCTTACAACCATCATAGAATCTGTCATAGTTGTCATAATTTATAGCTATAAGAGAATATGTCATACACAAGCTATAAATATCGTATTCTCTTACAACATGTCATAGTCCACCTTGGGGTGCCCAAAGATGCCTTTTTCAAAGATGCTTCACGACACATGTCCATACTTGTCATAGGATCTTCTATTTCTGACTCTAACATGTCATAACTTTGTCATAGGAATCTGTCATGACTGTTTAAGTCAATATTCCCTTACACAACATCCAAGATGCCAACACATGGCAAAATATTCCTACCACTAAGTGGGATGCCTATCTCCTCATGTGAGGACAAAAATACATGTGGTCATATGCCATGTAGGATGACACATCACCATGCCAACTCCCATAATATGACAACATAGGATTTGCATCCAATTAATACAATAGGCAATAAATAAATAAATACAATGTAAAAATACAAGGAATTACCAAGGTTGAGACACCTTAATTCCCAACAAAAATAAACAGTAAGAGATTGATAGACTTATTAGAAAAATGTTCCAATGCACATAATATGTTGGCAGATAGTATGAAAAGCATTCAAAACGCTTTGGAAGAAGCAAAAGTATTATACCTGTTTACAAAAAAATATAAATTTTTATAAAAAGATTTGAAACTGATCAAAACCCCAAAAATTTATACTATGTAACAGAAAAGATTTAAGATAGAACTATTGAAACCAAATAAAAATAAATGTTACCGAATGTAGTTTGAAATATGGTTGCTCAATTGTTTTTGCATAACTCCGATGTAAATTTGCCAAGGGGGAAGGCAATAGGAAAATAGCTAGGATTTTATAAAATTTGGGTGAAAGCTGGTTTGGGTAGTTTGAGGATAGTTAAATGGTTAATTGAACAGTATGGTAGGTATTTTATGGGTTTTTGGTTATGTGAACCGTAAATAATAAATTAAGTTTATTAATCTTAATTTATTATTTATGGAAGGATTTTAGGTTTAGTAAATAATAAATTAATTTTAATTTATTATTCACAGGATATGGTAAAAGTGAAAGATTAATTAATTAATTAAAATTAATTAAACCTTAGGACTAGGGGTAACTTAGGGATAAATGGAAATAATGGAAATTTAATTAATTAATTAAAATTAATTAAATTTCATGGAAGGAAGGACTTAGGAAATTATTAGGGAATAATTAAGTCAAATTTTTACGTCTATGTTTTGCCCCTCTTTGAGACGATGTTGCGAAGCAATGTCATTTCAAAGAAGATTAAAACATACATTTTGGATTCAGATTTTGGATAAAATGGGGCTCAAATGGGACTCATAAAAATGAAAGATTGATAGATGATTCCCCCTCAAGAGGATAGGCAGGGACGAAGGAGATGGATATGCTCAAGTGAATAGGGAAACAAAGGGAAGGAGGTGGAGTTATGTAGATTAAACTTGAGCAACCTAATGTTTGATATAGCACCTGACATTTTAGGGTTAATATTGAACATAGTTGCAGGTCTTTAATAATAATCATTAGCAAGTGCTATAAGATTTCTACTATTTCTTTGGTTATCATTCACATTATTATGGACATACTAAACACTATGTAATATCATTGCATGTAGGATAAAGGATTCATTTTTAGATTTTTTTGTTGAAGTTGTTTCTCTGCTATGAACAGTTTTTTTTGTTTAAATTTTCATTACCATGAAACAATTATATAGTTATCACTGGCTTAGGATATTGGTTAGTGTTTAACCGATAGGATTTCATATGTGAGCATTACAATGCTTTGAAAACATATCCGTTGTTGATCTTTTATATGTAAACATTATAGTGCTTGAAAAGTTGTTTCATATGGTAAAACAATTTCATGCTATTTTATTTTATATGTAAATATTGTGGTTCTTGAATCTCATGTCGTATATCAAATCCACGCCAAAATTTTTTAAAAACTCGCTGGGTATTCCTATTGGTATATTCCTTGAAACTTGTGTGCATGAAAATGTTATAAAATTGTCTCACGCCATATAAAGAATCATGCCTAAAAATTATCTAAACTCATCGATTGTTGCTATCAACATACTCCTTGAAGTGCCCATAATCCAAATTCAAGCCAAAAAAAATTCTAAGTTAGTCATTTGTTCTTATCAGTGTATCCCTTAAATTCTCTATGGGTGCAACTTGAAGATTTTCTAAACTCATCCATTTAGCTGTTCCTGTCAGCATATCTTTTGAAAACTTTCTAAGCTCGTTGGCCTTGAAATATTTTTTGAAACTCGTTAATTTCTCTTTTTCTTAAACCTCTTATGGGTGCAAGTGCATTTCTGAAGCTAGACGTCATAACCATTACAAGCAGATTTGTTAAACCGTTACATTTCAACATTGCTTGGTGATAGTTTTAATCATAATTCATTTGTTGTTCACCATCGATAAATGTTATTACTGTTGTTATTTGTTTGGGTTTTGATAGCTTTTGTTTTTTCACTGATCATTCTTACCCTAACTGGCACATATTTGGCATAAAGATTTGAATTGTGAGTTTCTGGGCAAAGGTTAGCTATTGTGCATTTCACTATTTGGTGCTTGTTGATATCCCTCTTAAGCAGTGATGAAAATAGTTATTGAGGTGTCATATTAATGTTTTGAAATTTTCATAGACAAAATGTTAACACTTATAACACTTGGCATTAATTGTTGTGCTATTTTATTTGATCCTAACTGTTAACTTTTGGCATGCAGGAAAGTGTAAACAGTGATCATGTTTTTCTCTCCATGTGTATGTCGTTCAACAAAGATTCTAAATTCTGCAATTAAAAACCCCTCTGAGTGCATGGAAACATCAAATTTAATCCTTGGAATCAAAACAGTCACTGTAGCATGAGACTTTTTACATTTGACAGTCTGGTGTTTAACATTTGTCAATACCTATTTTCATAAAGCTTCAACCATTGGTGTAAATTATTTGCACATAACCAGAGAAAATTGCCAAACACAGAATTTGCACATTGCCAGAGTGCCTATTTCTAGCCCTAGGAGGCTATTTTAGTCAAATAATCATAACTTTTTCAATTTGTATTAGATTTTCACATTTTTGTAGGTGTCGAAAAGGGATTTAGAGAGTTTCACAATGGTACAATCATCTCTTTCAGATTTTGTCCTAATTTTCTAGTATAAGCATTTGCATTTAATTCACTTTGTTTTAAAGCATTAAACATACTTTATCCCACATTTAACATTTTGTGTGGTTTTTGCAGGATTCATTTGTTTTAAGTTTATTTGCAACTTTATGCCTATCAAAGAACAAAATTTTGCAAACTACTAATACATTGGCTACAGGGTTCCTTTCATTCATATGTGTGTGTTTTGATATCATAGGAACACTTCATTTGGCGCATAAAAAGAAACAATAACTTGTTGTTTTCACACTCATTTGGGCTTAAAAAAGAATCATTGTCTTCTTTTTTTGGTTACCTTGCTTGTGTTTTGAGGTATGTATGCTCTTCCCTCACACGTTATGTGAACTTGGGAATCAAAAACACTTCTTAACACTTTCATTGTCACACCACACATTTGGTTTCTAAAGCTTAATGAACTCTTACTAGTGTGACTAAGTAAATGGGTATGCTTGAGATCTTCTCGCATCTTTGTATGACCTTAGAGATCAAAAGCATTTTTTTTTGTTGCTTTTGTGTAACCCTTTAGATAGGGCATGCCTTTGAGACACATTTACAAGGAGAACTCATTGGCGATCCAAAGCAATTTTTCCCTCAAGCTGCTATATAAAAGGATTAGGCGAAAGCCAAGTCTAAATTGCCATTAGCCTTCACCGTATAGTGCCAATCCAAAAGTGCAAGCTACCCATGTTTATGTGAGGTATTTTTTAGTACCATTAGTAGGATTGGTTAAAGCCTTAAGTGGCTTGTTGGAAGCTCGAGAGATGGTAAGTCCCCGAGTTGTAACTAGAAGACAAATTAGTTAGAAGCCACCCTTTATGCTTGACTTTTATTGGTGTCACTCTCGGTGCAAGGGGTCCACACCCTAAAGTTACTCACCATATGAGCTCCCTTGATATGAGATGGAAATCCTCATCTTAGCATAAGTTAAACATGTAGCTTTTCATGGAAAGGGTGATCAGATCATCCTTCCAGGCCAAGAGGCCCCTATCCATCCTCTCTCGCAAAGAGAAGAGTGTACACACTCCACTCTAGGGTGTCCCTACCTTACGTCGAAAGAGTTACCAAGTTGTGGGCTTGAGCATCACGCTATTGGATAATGCCCTTAGGGATAGAAAGTGTTTTATGTGTGTGAATTGTCTTCAATTTGTTCTAGAACTGTGGAAATTGGGGTGGATAACCCTTGAACATACACATAACATTTATAGTATTTCCTATCAGACATTTGGCCATTGTGTTTCTGTGCTTGAACTGTATTCTTGTCACCATCCTTCATACAACAAACAAACTTTGATCAAACAACTGTAAAACTATCCCTTTACACCAATCCATTATTTCTAAACAAAGAAGTAAAAACATAGACTTATCCTTCTTTTGGGCATCATTCTTCAATTCTGATCTTCTAGGGTTTCAATCTTTAGTCATTGCATATTCAAAACATCCTAGTCCATCATACACATTTGAGTCATACAGATTTGCATATCCATCACCATTCAAAAAAAATCCTTAGTTTGCATCTAGGTTGCTCTCTCTGGTCTTCAATCAAAACATTTGGCTATCATATTGCTCTTACCATTTGAGGTCTATCATACTTGAGTTGGGAAACATATTAGTATCTTAGGATAGGGTAACTTGCTTGGAGTTTATCATCTCCTACTTTAGCATACCCTCTCTTAGATCATTATCCTTTTGTCTATCCATCATAGCACAAGTAATCATTGAGTACATAAGCATTGTCAGACCTAGAGTTACCTTGATCTATTTTCCCGCCTAATTCATTTATCATCCACTAGTAGAGAAACAACAATATATGACTGAAAAAACTACTAAATACTACTTATAAATGACCAAACATGGTCACGTGACCATTGGTAGTTTATTGCCAATCATTTATAATGCAACTAAATTGATGACTAAACCATTTAGTCATTTATTGGTTGTTTTGATTGGTCGATTTGGTAGTATATTTAGTCATTGATTTAGTCATTGATTGTTGTAATCTGGTCACTTATTTAGTCATTTGTTTTCATTGATATATTTAATCGTTAATTTAGTCATTGATTATTGTTAACTGGTCACCTATTTAGTCATATTTATTCACTGGTTTCTGTCCATTGGTAGTGTATTTAGTCATTAATTTTAATCATCATTTTGATCAATTTGGTAGTATATTTAGTCATTTTTATTCATTGATTTAACACTGGTCATATATTTAGTCATATTTATTCACTGTTCATTAATTTCTGTCAATTGGTAGTATATTTAGTAAATTTAATTATTAATTGACGTCAATTAGTAGTATATTTAGTCATTTTGAAGCTTGCATTTAGTCATTAGTATATTTAGTAGTATATTTTGAAGCTTGCACAATGAAACAACTTTGAGAAGGTAAAAATAGCTTGTTTTATTGATAAAAAATGCTTACAAACAACATACAGATTTGAAAATAAGTTATAATGCTTTCTCTTTGCTAAAAAAACCTTCATGGTTACAATACATAGCTCAAAGAATGAGCAAGAAACTAATTTTCTAAGTATCACTGAGCATAGAAGCACAAAGACATTCATAGATGTCTTCTTCACAAATCCATGACTATCCCATGTGTTGGCAGTGAGCTAGCATCTCTCGTGGAATTTGTGACATGGCTTAATCGCCTCCCATGGATTCATTAAGTCTGGCAATTGTATCAGGCATTAATAGGTCAACCTTTTGGTGCAACAGCAACTATGTTTCCAACAATTGGTATCAGAGCCAAAGGTTCCGAGTTTGAATCTCCCCCACAAGGGACGCTAGGGGGGATTGTTGGCAGTGAGCCAGCATCTCTCATGGGATTTGTGACATGGCTTAACTGCCTATTGTGGATTCATTAACTCTAGTAGTTGTATCAGGCATTAATAGGTCAACCTTTTGGTGCAACAGCAACCATGTTTCCAACACCATGAAGCTCACTATCCTAGTTCAAGATCACAGTGTCATCTCTGTAGAGATCTTGTCTCATGCACCCAACTTGCTCTAGTTCATAAGCTGCCACTGTGAATTGTTACCCGTAGCAATAATTTTTCCTTATCTCTGATGATTATGCCTCTGATGACTATCATCTTTGGTAGGATGCCTCAATTGTCATGGATTGTTATTCAACATTACCTTATGACTAGACTATGCATTGTCCTAATCAAACTTGTAGCTTCTTGAAATGCATTGTCCAATCACTTGTTAACCTATTGTCTGGCATTTTCCCTTTATAAAATAAAAATGTCTCATGATTGCCACTACCTAGCTCATTATTCTGGCATGCTTTGAATTGTACTCTACCTCCCATCAACGTAGAACACTACCCCTCTATCGAATGCCTTGACTACCTTTGACATCACTGTGTCTTTTCCAAATTTCTTGAAAATAGTTCATCACTACTACTGTTACCTAGGTATGCACTCTATGTCATCTGCCAAACTATTACTAGTGTGGAAATGCATGCTTGGAGCCCTTCAATGCAAGCACATGCCCCTTTCATCTCTTGAAACTTCTGCAACATTGGCAATCTTCCAGGAGCAAGCTGTAATGTGTAGAATCCAAGAAGGAGAGTGTTGATCGTGTCCCATATATGAAGCCCTCTCCTTCAATGTAGTCAACAATAACCCTAGAATCTTTCCTCCTTTATATGCAACGTACCATCTGATATGAGAAACATAGTGCTGCCTTTTCTGCCATGAATGAAGTTGTGCCTCAATACAACCAACAAAATTACTATTAGTCTCAATTCAGAAAGAATAAAAGTGCATTTTATATTGCAAGTTTACAAAAGTAAGTCCAAACACAGCAGAAAGATAAATCAATTAAAAAACTATAGCCTTTTCAATAAATGCCTTAAACAGAGTGTTCAACATAGGCCTAAATTATGCATATTGAACCCTTGATTTCAGAACCTCAAGTTAACAAGGTTTAAGAAACATGATATGCTCAAATTATAGAATAAAGTTGACATTGTAGAATGAAGGCTATCAACACTAACTAGACTGGAACAACATTATCAATAGAAATTTCCTGGAAACCAAGCCCAAGAATGCCATCAGACTTAGACAACAAAAATGTCAACCCTGGTTCATGTGTTGTCTAAGTAAAGACCTGCACCATGAAAGAATCCATTTATACATAAATTCCAAATTAAGTTGATGAGAAAAGATCTTTGATATCCAACTGGGAAGCCTTAACATCCAAAAATTACTAACCTGATGTTTCACAACAAGTTTCCCAACTATGACATCATATTTACTTAAGAAACTGGATATTGATCCACTACCATATTGGATCTCACAGGATTCTCCTTCACAAACAACACATGATATATATTAACTGTTTAGCAACTTCCTTAATATCCCCATGTAAGAAGACTAAACTAAGTGAGGTTGAGGGTTTGAAGTAGAGTACCATCTTCTTGGTATGTGCTTGACTTTGATGACTTGTATCTTGAATGAAAATAGCAAGCTAGCTGCACTGTAAAATCATTGTTACAAAAATAACCAAAAAATCCTCTTTAATTAAAATAATCCTTGTAGATATTTCAAAACAAGATATTTAAGTTAATTTCTAAGATATTTTCACTATCCAAACATCCATCAATCTATTTACTGTATAAAATTTCCCAGAATTCAAAATTTGAATGTAGGTTGAGTATTCCAGCAACACTGCTTTTTTATAAGTTGGATCCTAAAAATGCTGCAACTTATGTTCTTCTCTAAAACATCTGTTCAGAAGTAGGCAGGTGTGGTGAGGTTCAAATAGTAAGGAGATTGATGAAAGATAGAGGAATTAAAAATATACCTACATGTAGTTGGATTGAAGGGCATAAAATGGTACATGATTTTTTGTGTAGGAGACAGATCACATCCAAAAACATGGGATAGGTATGCAAAATTGGAGAAATTGGCTTGATGAAAGATAGAGGAATTAAAAAGATACCTACATGTAGTTGGATTGAAGGGCATAAAATGGTACATGATTTTTTGTGTAGGAGACAGATCACATCCACAAACATGGGAGAACTATGCAAAATTGGAGAAATTGGCTTGGCAAATGAAGGTAGTAGGGTATTTCCAGATTCAATACTTTTACTTAATGTTGTGGAATAGAAGAAAAAAGAATCATTTATCTACCACCATAGTGAAAAGTTAGCAATTTCATTTGGTTTGTTAAACATGGCCCCTGGTACAACCATTAGAGTTGTTAAGAACCTTTGAGTATGTTCTAATTTTCACACTGCATCTAAATTCATCTCCAAGATTGTTGCAAGAGAAATTGTTCTGAGAGATGTGAACCATTTCAATCATTTTAAACAGGGACAATGTTCTTGTGGAGAATATTGGTGATACTAAATGAAACAATCTAAAAAATAGGCTTACACTATAATAATGTGCACTACATCAGATATCTAGTAATAATGAAGGGACATCCATATGTTGCAAATATGTGCCTAAGTGGTATTGTCATTGATGCCAACATATCCTTGTTGCCATTGGTTTCAACTGTATCCTACCTTCTTGACTGTCTAGAAGACGGGAATGTTGAGGATATTGAGGAAATTAATGAAGATCATTGTATGCAGACCATATGGCTGTGTAGAGGATTATCTATAGTAGCTCCAGTTAAGATTTGAGAGGTCCACATGAAGATTTGAAGAAGTTATAGCCATCTGAGTAGAATAGGGTTTTGCAGTGTTCAGAAAAGAAAGAGTGACAGGAAATTGGTCCAGATAGCTCCGCAAATGAAACTCGATGATCTGCACATCTAGAGACATGTTTGAGAATTTAGTGTGTGTCATCAACTCAAGTGGTTCGTGGTTTGGAGGTCTGCAAGCAAACTTTCTAGTGTGACAGTCATGGCAGACATTGTTCTTGAGGTTCTAAAAGAATATGCAAGTGATTCTGATGATTTGGAGGAGTGTAGATGTTTTTGTTGAATGCAATATGCTTGTGGAGGTTTCTAAATCATGTGACTATTGTGCTAGAGGTCCGCATTGAATATTGAGCTCATTGTTGAAGATCTCTTCCTTTGTGTTGTTGTTTTTCCTAGTCTTGGCTGACCGAATGATTCAAGCGTGTTGCGGATGATCTAAGAGCAATTCTATGGAGCATGGCATGTTGATTAAGGAAGATTTGAATCCTAGTTATGTTTGGCTAACAGCTTAGTGATTCACATTAAGTCAGTTGTTTGTAGTGCCAACCTTGATGTTCATTCCAAGGTTGATGAAGCATATAAATACTTGTCGATGAGTTGTGGAAAATCATCCTTGTACGAAATAATCAAATCTCAAGAAAGGATCAGAGGCAGAGTAGAGAAGAGGAGGAACAGAGAAACAAGAACAGTAAAGGATGAAGTAATAGTGAAGAACTATTTGGAAGAAGAGCAGAAGTTTGATCATTGAATGAGACTGAACTAGGCATGAAGAAGATGCTACCTCTCAGTTATTTCTTTCTATATTAAACAATAAATTTATGTAGGAAGTGAGCTCTGGGCAGTGTGCTCGAAGGCAAGTGCCTTCCCATTTTTAAGTACTTTTAATAGGGTATGAATCTTGTGGGTTAACTCCCACTGTGGTTTTCCCTTAATCAGGTTTCCACATTAAAAAATCTTGGTGTCAAGTGTGTTAATTTTGTTTCTGCTCATGTGTTATTGTTCCATGCTTTAATGTTTACATCATTAATCTTTTTATAAGTTGTGAAAGAAGATTAAAAGAAGGAAAAGATTAATTTTTTGGACAACTGATTCAACCCCCCCTCTCAGTTGTCTAGCCTAATTCCAACAATTGGTATCAAAGCTAAGTTTCTCTGGAAGAAGCTTGACCACTTAAGGAGATCCAGAATGTCGACCTACAAGAAGGACAGTCTGAGATTTGATGGAACAAATTACACTCTATGGAAGATGAGCATGCAGTGTCATTTGCAATGTATGGGTGATGCTTACTAGTCAATAACTAAGAATGAGTATAAGATTCCAGAAAAAGGTCCTACAACTTCAGATGAAATCAAAGATGCTGAGAACAACATCTGAGCTAAAGAAACCTTATTGAGTGCCCTGTCTAATATAGAAATGACAAATGTACTGGAATTGAAGACCGCCTATGAAATCTGGGAAAAGTTGAAAACCCTATATGAAGGTGATGAATATGTCAAATGTGCCAAGCTACAAAGCTAAAGGGTAGATATGAAAACTTAAGGATGAGTGAAGATGAAAATATTACCTCATACATGCTAAAAGTGAATGAACTTATGAGCGGTATAAGGTGTGTTGGTGGAGTATTGGATGAATCATAGATTGTTTCCAAAGTGCTCAGATCCTTACTTCTGACCTACAAGCATAAAGTTGTTGCCATTGAAGAAATCAGGACTGTGACAACTGTTACAAGGGATCAGTTGGTTGGTAAACTTTTAGCATTTGAAATGAGTGAGTTTAATGATTCTCTTCCTAAGTTTGAATCTACATTTAAAGCTAGTATTCATGGAAAACAAAGGTATGATCCGGGTGAAAGCTCTTTAAGAAGATCAAATAGGTTCGACAAGACAAGGAAGGATCTTGAAGATGATGAGACTGAGTCTAATGAACTTGAAGCCCTTTTTGCCAAAAGATTGCCAAGAGGATCTAGTCAATATGAAGGAAAGTTGCCATTCAAATGTTTTGCTTGTAAGAAGATTGGTCATTTTGCCTCAAGATGTCTAGAGAGGGGTTCAAAGCCAAACCCTAACAGATCGAGAGTTCAGAAGAAATGCTACTATGTCCAAGAAGTTGGTGAAGAAGGAGTCACAGATGATGAGTCTGATCATGGAGATTCTACTGAAAATGTTTGTGTGTTCATTGCTATCAAAGAAGAAGATCCAGTACCTACTGAGTTTGCTAGCTATGCAAATGTGGAAAGTGCCTTGGATGCTCAGGTTGTAGTAAAAGATTAATGGGTAATTGATAGTGGATGTTCTCATCATATGACTAGTGATAAAAGAAAGTTTGTAAGCTTTGAAAAATATGAAGGTGGAATTGTGAAATTTGGAGACAACTCAGCTAGTACAATCCGTGGTAGAGGATCCATCTCTTTTGATGGTAAGAATAACAATAATGATGTTTTGTATGTGGAAGGATTAAAGCATAATCTTCTCAGTGTTGGATAGTTGGTTGACAAGGGTTATGATCTCTGATTCAAAGATGGAAAATGTAGAATCTTGGAAAGTTTCAGAACTGAAATTGCATTTGGTACTCAGACTAGCGGTAACATCTTTCATTTTAGTAGTTCTGGCAAAAGTTGCTTGATTGCTCAGATTGATCAGAGTTGGTTATGGCATAGGAGAATGTATCATGTAAATTTTGATAATATTGCCAAGATAAGTTCTACTCAAGCTGTGAGAGATCTTCAAAAACTAGTGAAACCTGTTGATACCATGTGTAGAGAATGTCAATTGGGTAAACAGAACAAAATTTCATTCAAGAGCAAAGAAATTTTTTCAAATGGACAGTTGGAACTTGTGTATACTGATCTATGTGGTCCTACTAGAATTAGGAGTGTGCAAGGAGACAATTATTTATTGTTGTTGATTGATGATTACTCCTGGATGATGTGCATAACCTTCTTGAAAGAAAAATTAGAAGCTCTCGACAAATTCAAAGTGTTCAAGGTCATGGTGGAGAATGAGATTGGTGTGAAGATAAAGTGTCTGAGATCAGACAGAGGTGGAGATTTTACCTTCGGTGAGTTTGATACATTCTATGAAAAGCAAGGAATAAAAAGATAGTTATCTTCTCCTAGGACTCCTCATCAGAATGGAGTTGTGGAAAGAAAGAACTGGACCATTCAAGAAGCTGCTAGGACCATGATGATGGAAGAAAATGTTCCACAAGTCTATTGGAGAGAGGCTGTGAGTACTGTTGTCTACACTCTTAACTGGGTGCAGATCAAAGGCAATTCTGGTAAGACATCTTATGAACTATGGTTTGGTCATCCTCCTACTGTAAGATATTTCAGAGTTTTTGGTAGTAAATGCTATATCAAAAGAGATGAGGATCTAGGCAAGTTTGAAGCAAGAAGTGATGAAGAGATATTTCTGGGTTACTCTACTCAAAGCAAGGCATACCGGTGCTTTAACAAAAGATTGAAAAAGATTGTTGAAAGTGCAAATGTTAGAGTTGATGAGAGCAAAGAAGGACATTCTAGGTCCTACGGATATGAATTAGATGATCAAAATGAAAGTCAAAGTCAAGGAAGACAACTTCAAACCCAAACTCAGATTCAGATTGATCTGAAAAATCTAGTATCTCAAGAGGATAGTACAGATGTTGAAGAACAAGTTTAACAAACAGAGGTTCAAATAAATCCCAAAACTCCTAGGTATGTAAGACTGAATCATCCTAAAGATCAAATCATAGGAGATAGATATAAAGGTGTTCAAACTAGGAGAAGAATTGTTGTAGATCAAGAGGAGATTTGTTTAATTTCAAAGGTTGAACCAAAATCAGTAAGTGAAGCTTGCAATGATGAAAATTGGGTAAAAGCAATGGAAGAAGAATTGATGCAAATTGAAAAGAATCACACTTGGGATCTTGTTCCTAGACCTGATGACAAAAATGTGATTGGAACCAAGTGGGTCTTCCAGAATAAACTAAATGAAGATGGTGAAGTTGTAAGAAACAAAGCAAGGCTGGTATTCAAAGGATATTCTCAAGTGGAAGGAATTGATTTTGAAGTAACTTTTTCTCCGATGGCAAGAATAGAGGCAGTCAGATTATTTCTTGCATTTGCTACTTATATAGATTTTAAGGTCTATCAGATGGATGTCAAGTCAACATTTCTAAATGAAGAATTAGAAAAAGTCTACATTGAGAAACCGGAAGGATTTTAGTTGTCTGATCAGAGAGATATGGTTTGTAGGTTGAGGAAAGCATTATATGGACTCAAACAATCCCCAAGAGCCTGGTATGCAAGATTAGATAAGTATCTGCTAAATCTAAGATATAGCAAAGGTATTGCTGACAGTAATCTTTACTTCAAGATTGATCATGAGCACATTCTGATTGTTGAGGTATTTGTTGATGATATCATTTTTGGTGGAAATAAGAGTATGTGCAAAACATTTGTTGATCAGATGCAGAGTGAATTTGAGATGTCCATGTTTGGTGAAATGAATTTCTTCTTAGGTCTACAAATCATTAAGTCAAATAAAGGTATCTTCATATCTTAATCTAAGTATGTGAGAGAATTGTTGAAAAAGTTTGGAATGGAAGACTCAAAGCTAGTAGGTACACCCATGGTAACTAGATGTAAGCTCAGTAAAGATGATGACTCCCCTAAGGAAAATTAGAAAAGGTATAGATCAATGATTGGATGACTGCTCTATCTGACTCAGACCAGACCTAATATCATGAATGCAGTTGGACTTGTTGCTAGATTTCAAGTTGATCCTAGAAAATCCCATGTTGTGGCATTCAAGAGAATTTTTAGATATCTCAAAGGGACACTTGATTATGGCTTATGGTATCCAAAGGATAATGAATTCACTCTTCATGCATATATAGATGTTGATTGGGCAAGAGATGTGGATGATAGAAAAAGTACTAGTGGTGGTGCATTCTTCTTGGGAAGTAGATTGGTTTCTTAGCTGAGCAAAAAGTAGGCGGCAATATCCCTATCTATAGTAGATGCAGAGTGTATAGCAGTAGCAAACAATTGTACTCAAGTCCTATGGATGAAGAAAATGCTAAAGGACATCAAAATTATCTTTGAGGAGCCTATCACAATATTCTGTGATAATTCAAGTGCAATAAGAATCTCAAAGAATCCGGTGTTGCATTAAGAAACAAAGCACATATCAATCAAGTTTCACTCTTTGAGAGAGAAGGTTAATGAGAATGAAGTCAGATTAGAGTTTGTTTCTTCAAAGGATCAGATTGTAGATATTTTCACCAAGCCTCTACCCAAGGATACTTTTGAGTATCTCAAAGAGAAGTTAGGGGTTATTACCCCTCCTGGTCAGAACTAAGATGCACTAGGGTGCATCAATCCGGTGGAATTCATAGTCATATTTTGTGATACGGATTAATGGTAAGGAGATACTACTCAGGGGAGTAGTCAATATGCAAATTTTGGGATCAGTGTGAAACAAAAAGGGGGAGAAAAGATTGCAAATATGTGCCCTTTTCCATTGATGTCAAAGGGGGAGAGAAGTCATGTGAAAAAACTAGTTTTTGATGAAAGGGGGAGCAGTGAAGAAAGTGATTGTAGAAGTGATAATAGGAAGGGAGAGAAGTTCCTGTCTTGAGGGTTGAATTTGTTTTTCACATCATATGCTGCCATCAATGACAAAGGGGGAGATTTTTGCAAATATGTGCCTAAGTAGTGTTGTCATTGATGTCAACATATCCTTGTTGCCATTGGTGTCAACTGTATCCTACCTTGTTGCATGTCTAGAAGACTAGAATGTTGAGGATATTAAGAAAATTAATGAAGATCATTGTATACAAACCATATAGTTGTGTAGAGGATTGTCTATAGTAGCTCCAGTTAAGATTTGAGAGGTCCACATAAAGATTTGAAGAAGTTATAGCCATCTAAGTAGGATCAGGTTTTGCAGTGTTCAGAAAAGAAAGAGTGATAGGAAATTGGTCCGGATAGTTCCACAAATGAAACTCTATGATCTGCGGATCTAGAGACATGTTTGAGAAGTCATTATGTGTCATAAACTCAAGTGGTTTGAGGTTTGGAGGTCTGCAAGCAATCTTTCTAGTGTGACAGTCATGGCAGATAGTGTTCTTGAGGTTCTAGAAGAAGATGCAAGTGATTCTAATGATTTGGAAGAGTGCGGATGTTTTTGTTGAATGCAATATGCTTGTGGAGTTTTCTAAATTGTGTGACTACTATGCTGGAGGTCCGCATTGAAGATTGAGTTCTTTGTTGAAGATTTCTTCCTTTGTGTTACTTTTTTCCCAGTCTTGGCCAACCAGATGATTCAAGCATGTTGCAGATGATCTAAGAGCAATTCTATGGAGCGTGGTATGTTGATTAAGGAAGATTTGAGTCCTAGTTATGTTTGGCTGACAACTTAGTGATTCACATTAAGTCAGTTGTTTGTAGTGCCAACCTTGATGTTCATTCCAAGGTTGATGAAGCATATAAATACTTGTCGATGAGTTGTGGAAAATCATCCTTGTGCGAAATAATCAAATCTCAAGAAAGGATCAAAGGCAGAGAAGAGAAGAGGAGGAGAAGAGAAACAAGAACAGTAAAGGATGAAGTAATAGTGAAGAAGTAATTGGAAGAAGAGTAGAAGTTTCAACATTCAATGAGACTAAACCAAGCATGAAGAAGATGCTATCTCTTAGTTATTTCTTTCTGTATTAAACAATAAAATTTTGTAGGCAGTGAGCCTCTTTCGAGCAGTGAGCTCTGGGAAGTGTGCTTGAAGGCAAGTGCCTTCCCATTTTTAAGTACTTTAATAGGGTATGAATCTTGTGGGTTAACCCCCACCGTGGTTTTCCCTTAACTAGGTTTCCACGTTAAAAATCTTGGTGTCAAATGTGTTGATTTTGTTTCTACTCATGTGTTATTGTTCCATGCTTTAATGTTTACATCATTAATCCATTTGTAAGTTGTGAAAGAAGATTAAAAGTAGGAAATGATTAATTTTGTGGACAATTGATTCACACCCACCCCTCTCAGTTGTCTAGCCTAATTCCAACACCATCAAAGCATAACAACATGGATTTTTTTGTCATATGTTGTAGTTACAAGTGCCCTGCTAGACATACATGAAAATGTGGAAGCATAGACAAGGCAAGCAAACTATTTCAAAAAATGCCTCAAAGAATTGTGATACCATGGAATGCCGTGATTAAAGGATATGTTTAAAATGGGGTTTTCTGAAAAGTCCTTAGAAAATTTTAAGAAAATGCAACCAGTGGGTGTAAATCCCAACTCCTCAACCTTTGAAAGCGTCCTTCCTGCCTGTGTGTGAATTGGAACTTTGGATGAGGATATGAACATCCATCAAAAGCATATTTGTAAGTAGATTTTTATTAGATATTGTAGTTGCAAGTTCCACTTCAGATCACCAAAGCGTTCACAAAAATTGCTGCACAAAATTCAATAATGAAGAATTTATGCACAAATTCTCTTTTGAATGATGCACAAAGCCTCCAACGCAACACCGCACAATTTGTTGTTGGGCCTTGTGGTGATGTGGGAATCACCGACATCACTGCAAGGCCTAGCAATAGTGTGGTGTTGTGGTGGAGGCTTTGTGCATCATTCAAAAGAGAATTTGTGAATAAATTCTTCATTATTGAATTTTGTGCAGAAGTTTTTGTGAAGGCTTTGGTGATCCGAAGTGGAACTAGCAACATTTCTTCTTGAATAAATAGGTAGATAAGGTACACCCTCCATTCCACCAGCTCCGTTACCTCCAACTAGACCTATGACAAGTGACTGAAGGAATAAATTACAATAAATATAATCCTATCTATTTATGATGTTTTTCTAAGGATAAAAAAATTAAACAAACAAACTACAAAGCACACAAGTACATCTCTTAGTTGTATAGACCAAGATAGTTCAACCTCCATTATACCACTCAATGAATACTAACCAGCTCCTAAGTCATGATCTAGATGACTCCTTTGGCACCTTGTAGGTGGTCTTGCATATGAAAGCTCTGGGTCCTAACAAAAAACCACAAAATCAAGGTGTTCAAACTAAGAATAAATGATATAGGGAAAATAACCTACAATAAAGATTTAAATTAAAATAAAAAGACTACCAGATCTAAACATAGGCGCTTGAAATATCAACTCACATCCATTTGAAGTTGTCACCCAACAAAGTCTCAACTATGTTTCTTGGAAACAAGAAAAATGTATGTCTTATGGAAAGATGGCTTATCCATTTGAGAAGGTTCAAGTATTCATGAAATGAAACATGGTTAGTTAAGAAGCATGTGGAGTCAATTCATCTTCTACAGTGATTCTCCTACAATGTTCTACAGGTGATACACATCTATACATACATTTGATAAAAGAACATTTAGGGACTGATACCTCATAGAGTTCCAGTTGTAGACATCAAAAACTATCACAAAGACTTAGATTCAACTACATATATACAACCCCCAACCCAATAATAAAATCCATAATATTTTGATTTGATTTTCCCAAACTCAAGCTTTTAGCCTGGGCCCTGGGTTACAAACTCTACAAAAGCACTCAACCCAAAATAAATGGTTTAAATTTAAAAAAAATACTTCATTGCTTCAACAAGCATGCACTGCTTTTGTTGGATACTAATTCAACCAAAAGACAAAGACTGAAAGCAAATAAGGCCTTATATTTAACTCCAATCTTTCAATAATTATATAAGTTACAGATCAGCCCATAATATTTCATTTAGGATTTAAAATTTTACCTTTGAATAGCATGACAAACTTAAGTATGTATGGTTTCATAATAGGTGAAATATAACTAAAAGTTCACCATCAACAAGGAGATTATTTACCTAGAGTAGCAACTGCATAAGGAATTGGTGGTTGTGAAGGTGATGTCCATTGGCCAATAAGAGGTCCTAAAGCAAGACTAGGTCCTGCTAGTGGAGGACCTTGTATAAACCATGAGAAATTATGCATGATCATTAGGAACTCTATCAAGTCATTAAAGGTATGCACAAGCTTTTTAAGGGTTTGTGAAGTTTTCTAAGGGTTTATGAGACATTTGTAAGGTCTATATACATAGACTTCTATAAACCCTATGGAACCTATAATAGACCTTTACATGGCCCAACCAAGACAAGAATAGAAAGGTTTGTAGTCATTCATTAGGACCATTCAAAATTCTCATAGTCCCACTTGGTTTCATGCAAATTACCTTCCATAATGATGCAGAGGCATCCACACTATAACCTTCGCATATAGCATGAATGTCTGCAGACCAACCTCATCATCATCATCTTGGCCATCATCATCATATTCCCTAAAACCACCAACAACATCATCATGTTTCGCGTTACACAGTCAGCATCATCATATTTCGGACGATCCCAATCATCCTCCTGCCGACCACTGTTCACCTCCTCCGCCTTCCTTCTAACATCATCATCATGATGTTCAGCGGGCGCAAACATCCTCCGGTTGCACTGTTCATCGGGCTCCGAACTCCATCGTCATCATCATGACCTTCCACTCTCTTCGTCAGCAGGATATCAAATATCCGGTTGTTCAAATATCCTGATGACGATCACCTTTAGCAGCTTACCTCCGATGCTCCGCTAGCTGATGTTACAAGCAACAGCATCATGATCTACTTTATCCGGTTCCCTCGAAACCTCCTGATGATGTTAACACAACTTCCTGCCACGGACTTCCGCCGATACCTTAACACCTTACAACGGCAGGATAAACTCGCACAGGGGGGATATCTCAATATCCTGATGACGATGACGTCATATCCTGATGACGATGACGTCACCCAATATCCTGATGACCTCTTCAACACTTAGTCACAAAAACTCAACTTTCACTCCCGCATCTACTCGCGATATGTGGATGTTTGGCACTCCCGATAGATGATCCTGATGCCGATACATGCACTTAGTCTATGTCCGACCTAAAACATCCTGATGCACTCGCAACATGAAAACTCCAACAGTTTCATGACCCGATCTTCTACCTGATGCCGATGCACTCCTCCTCGGCTCCTCCAGATGATGATCACCCTGACGCACTTGCACTTCATGCGATCGACAACATCATGCTCTCCTTCACTTATCCGGATGACGATGTCTAACCCGACTGCAGGATATTCACCTAGATATCCTGATGATGCCGTTTTAGCGAACTTCTTCACTTAGCGAAATTTCACTTCGCCGATCCTCCAGGGATGACCCGATCCAACCTCAGGGTGATCTTCCAACTCAATCAGCTCAACTTGACCTAGCACATGAGGATGCTAGGCTTCTCAACATCTATCGACCGCGATCCTGCACACCTGCATGCAAACGGAAAACAAACTACTACCTACCCTACTGTACATTACCATTCCAACGATCAGATGAGTCAACCGGTGGAATGGATCAGTGAATCTATGAAGTCTCTCAAACCAGCAAATCAATCAAGTAATGGAATGCAACCAGAGCAAGAACACAAACAGGATCACTTTATTGATTCAAAGATGCAATACAAGATGATCAATCTCTCTCTCAGTCTCACTCTCTGCAACCTAGCTCGATCGATGATATCTGTCTGTATATCCAATATCAAACGATCTCATGCTTATAAAGATTATCCTACGAGTACTACTGACCCGACTCCAAGCGGCTGGGAACTCTCCAAGCGGCTGGGAGATCCCACCGAACATACATCATGACAGCTGTTATAACTAACTAGCTAAAAATAGCAAAAGCCTGGTCAGCATGATCGTATCATGATCAGCATGACCTTATTACATGCATTTGGTCTAACAGACCTTCTTGGAAACACAAACAAGACCTATAACTACTAACTGCCTTATCAAGACCAGCTGTCAGGTAGGTGCTCCTGCACCATACTCCCCAAAAGGAAAGAACTCATGTCCCATGAGTTTAGCATGTGGAAGTCCTCCACCTCTACCCTTTGCTTTGTCAGTCTTCTGACCTGCTCCAGCTTTATCTGCTGCTGACTCTTGGCTGCGCCAAGCCTTCTGAACTGTGACTTGCTTTCTGGCAAGTAAATCCTCATGCCTGTTGATGTAGGCCTTGTTCTCACATACCTTGGGTTTGTCAGGTTGTCTGACCAGAACCTCTGTCTGAACTGCCTCTGTAGTGTTCACCTGTATCTTTCTTTCAACCCTTATAGGACAAGCAATAGTCCCAACTATGACAACATCCTTGCCATTCTTCTGAACTGGTTGCTGTTTGCAAACCTGTTTCTGAACCTGCTGCTGACCTCTGTTAGTCACAACTGAAACTGTCTTCAACTTGTTGTCTGTAACAACTCCTTTCCCTGCAGTATCCTTATCTGCTTTTATGCCTGCTCCTCTAGGCATCTGCACAAGTTCCTTTTTTCCCATTAAAATGATTTGGGCTGCCTGATGTACTGCAGCTTTTGCCTGCAATGGCATCAACTTAATAATCTTCCCATCCTTCTTGATGGTGTAGGTATTAGCATACCCATCATACAGTACCCTTCTGTCAAATTGCCATGGTCTACCCAACAGTAGGTGACAACATTCCATAGGCAAAATACCACACAAAATTCTATCCTGATATGGTCCAATCTGAAAATCCACATATGCCTGTTCAGAGACAAAAAGTGATTGCCTATCACTCACCCAAGATGTCTTGTAAGGGTGTGGATGTGGAATCCTTTCCAGCTTCAGTTTATCCACCATCTCCTGAGATACCATGTTGTCTGTTGAACCAGTATCAATGACAACCTTACATACTTTACCTTTACTCTTACATGTGGTTTTGAAAAGAGCTCTTCTTTGCATCATATCCTGTGATGCATGCAAACTAATTCTCCTTAGCATCAGTGATTCTCCACTCTCTGGATATCCAAAATTCTCAGGACCTTTGTTTGAACTCTGTGCACTTTCTTCTACTTTCTCTTCTTGTACCAATTGTACTCTCTTGTCACTAGTTCTATCATTTCTGGATGATGAACCTTTGTTTTCTGGACATTTGAAAGATGGATGACCAAACTCACCACAGGTGTAACATTTTCTTGAAAATGTAGTAGAACCTCTACCACCTCCAAATCTTCCTCTATTACCTTTCCATCCACCTCTGAAATCAGACTATCCTTGTCCTTTACCAGTGTCTTCTTGAACCTCATTGGTTTGCTTTTGTGCAGGGGCTGTTCCTCTTCCCCTATTGTTTCCTCTTCCTCTCATGGACTTATCCTGTCCTCTATTCATCTTTTCTTCAATCCTGATTGCCATTTGATAACAATCCTCAACATTCTTAGGGTTAGCTAACACTAACTCATCCTGTATGTTAAACCTCAAACCAGCCAAGTACCTAGCCACCTTTTCTACCTCATTCTCATGATGACCAGATCTCATACTTAACAGATAAAATTCCTCAGTATATGCTTTCACATCCCTGTCTTTCTGCTTTAAAAATTGCAGCTTCTTAAACATCTAGATTTCATAATCCCTTGGCAAGAATTTACCCTTGATCCTTGCTACCATCTTATCCCAAGAAGTGATCTTAGACTTCCCTTGTTTCCTTCTCTCAGATTGTACATAATCCCACCATACCAAAGCATGACCTCCTAACTTGGTCTTTGCAATCTTTACCTTCTGATCCTCAGCAACATCTTCACATTCAAAGTGATTATCCAGTGCAGCAATCCAATCTAACAACTCATCTTCATTCAAGCTTCCAGTATACTTGGTAACATCAACCTTTACCTTAGGCTTTTCACTCTGCACTGCCTTTAACAGTTTTGCCAATCTCTGGTCTTCAGCATCCAGATCTTCAGCTACCTCTTCATACTCTTCAATAGTATTTTCTTCTTCTTCAGACTCACTGTCTTCCACTTCCCTCTTTTTGTTCTTTTCCAGGGCTGTCAGCCTGGCTTGAAGTGCTTCAGCAAGCTCCTTCATCTTCCTCATCTCTCTAGCATGTTTCTCCTTCATCTCCTGCAATTCCCTTGCAGTACCACTACCTTTAGGAGGCATTTTGTCAACCTCTCAATCAACACACAACACACAATCAACTCTACCTCTGCCCTGTTGGTGACAGAATCAACACACAACAGCCCAGACCTTTTGCTGAGCTCTGATACCACTATGATGCAGAGGCATCCACACTATAACCTTCGCATATAGCATGAATGTTTGCAGACCAACCTCATCATCATCATCTTCGCCATCATCATCATATTCCCTAAAACCACCAACAACATCATCATGTTTCGCGTTACACAGTCAGCATCATCATATTTCGGACGATCCCAATCATCCTCCTGCCGACCACTGTTCACCTCCTCCGCCTTCCTTCTAACATCATCATCATGATGTTCAGCGGGCGCAAACATCCTCCGGTTGCACTGTTCATCGGGCTCCGAACTCCATCGTCATCATCATGACCTTCCACTCTCTTCGTCAGCAGGATATCAAATATCCGGTTGTTCAAATATCTTGATGACGATCACCTTCAGCAGCTTACCTCCGATGCTCCGCTAGCCGATGTTACAAGCAACAGCATCATGATCTACTTTATCCGGTTCCCTCGAAACCTCCTGATGATGTTAACACAACTTCCTGCCACGGACTTCCGCCGATACCTTAACACCTTAAGACGGCAGGATAAACTCGCACAGGGGGGATATCTCAATATCCTGATGACGATGACATCATATCCTGATGACGATGACGTCACCCAATATCCTGATGACCTCTTCAACACTTAGTCACAAAAACTCAACTTTCACTCCCGCATCTACTCGCGATATGCGGATGTTTGGCACTCCCGATAGATGATCCTGATGCTGATACATGCACTTAGTCTATGTCCGACCTAAAACATCCTGATGCACTCGCAACATGAAAACTCCAACAGTTTCATGACCCGATCTTCTACCTGATGCCGATGCACTCCTCCTCGGCTCCTCCAGATGATGATCACCCCGACGCACTTGCACTTCATGCGATCGACAACATCATGCTCTCCTTCACTTATCCGGATGACGATGTCTAACCTGACTGCAGGATATTCACCTAGATATCCTGATGATGCCGTTTTAGTGAACTTCTTCACTTAGCGAAATTCCACTTCGCCGATCCTCCAGGGATGACCCGATCCAACCTCAGGGTGATCTTCCAACTCAATCAGCTCAACTTGACCTAGCACATGAGGATGCTAGGCTTCTCAACATCTATCGACCGCGATCCTGCACACCTGCATGCAAACGGAAAACAAACTACTACCTACCCTACTGTACATTACCATTCCACCGATCAGATGAGTCAACCGGTGGAATGGATCAGTGAATCTATGAAGTCTCTCAAACCAGCAAATCAATCAAGTAATGGAATGCAACCAGAGCAAGAACACAAACAGGATCACTTTATTGATTCAAAGATGCAATACAAGATGATCAATCTCTCTCTCAGTCTCACTCTCTGCAACCTAGCTCGATCGATGATATCTGTCTGTATGTCCAATATCAAACGATCTCATGCTTATAAAGATTATCCTACGAGTACTACTGACCCGACTCCAAGCGGCTGGGAACTCTCCAAGCGGCTGGGAGATCCCACCGAACATACATCATGACAGCTGTTATAACTAACTAGCTAAAAATAGCAAAAGCCTGGTCAGCATGATCGTATCATGATCAGCATGACCTTATTACATGCATTTGGTCTAACAGACCTTCTTGGAAACACAAACAAGACCTATAACTACTAACTGCCTTATCAAGACCAGCTGTCAGGTAGGTGCTCCTGCACCACATAAATCCATCTTAGGGATCTATATTTCTTTTAAAATTGTTCCAGGAGTCATTCATAAGCACCCCATACCAAGTCCATGTGAAAGATATTTGTATTTTTGACCATTGATGTGTTTTTGTCTCTCACCGCAGTCCCGCGGGTTACTCAAAAGGTCTTGGCAGGTGTGTAGGAACCAAGGATAACAAGGGAGCAGTTATTGCTATCCCATAGCATGAAGAGATTGCAGTTGAGGTATCACAGTATGTAGAGATTGATTATCGCAGCCCTGCAACGGTCTCAAAATGAAGTGGCAGGATGGCAGTATAAATTTAAGTGGCATATGATACTTTACCGTAGTCCCATGGCAGTCAAGAGAATAACCAGTGGTAATGTGGTAAGGAGTAGAGGAAAATAGTACACCATGCCCCCGCGACAGCCTTAAGTGAGGCTTGCGGTATGGCGGTATAAGGAGTTTAAGTTATGTAAGTGTTGAATATCATGGCCCCACGATAGTTTCAATGAAGGAGTGCAGTAGTACAATGAAAGGCTTCAAGTGATGTTTAGTATACCGCGGTCCCATGATGGTCAAAGAAATATTTTGCGGTACTATGGCAAGGAACAAGTCATGGTGATATAGTTGAATTTTTTAGACAATATTTCTCATTGGCCTGATCAAATCAAAGAACACTTTTTTTGCCTCCACTATTCTTTTATGAGCTGAGTAATTTCAAATTTGATTGTTCATTTGTAATGCATTTCTATTGCATTTCAATATGAAACGTTTGATCCATTGTTGGATTGTTGTCAACTTTACAGACATAAAAATGTAGTTGTTCTAATAATTTGAACTTATGACAAGTCAAAGTGGATTGTCCTTGTTTAGCAGCTGGTTGAAATTTAATTTAAATGTACTGCTTCTTGATGTTCCCCTTGACTCATTATCATTTTTGTTTATTATCTTGCTTTTTAGCTAGAAACAAACAGTGATGCATCTGTTGTAATGTCCTATGGATTGTGAATTTTTCCAAATTAATTTCAAACTATTTTGAGTTCTAGGTGTACACCTTGTGGAGACTTATGGCATATTTCTATGCTTAATTTTTTTCCAAGGTTATAGTGAGCTGATAAATGCAATTATTCCAAAGGTAGTGGAAATAATTTTGGAACAATTATCTAAGTTCTCTCTTAATGTTTAGATTTGTGTAATTTTTGATTCTGTAGATTTTTAATAGCCGTGTTTGATGAGTCTTGGAAATTGGTTTCAATTTATAGGGTAAAGCTTCCATCTGGAGCTAAGAAGATTGTGCCAAGTGGTTGCAGAGCCATGATTAGTCAGGTTACTAGTGGTGGAAGGATAGAAAAGCCAATGCTCAAAGTTGGCAATACTTATCACAAATATAGGGTCAAAAGAAACTGTTGGCCCAAGGTTCATGGTGTGGAAATGAATCTTGTTGAGCATCCTCATTGTGGTGGTAATCATCAACACATTGGACATGCCAGTACTGTGCATTGTGATGCTCCCCCAAGGAAAAAAAAGGTCTCATTGCTGCTAGGAGAACTCATCGTCTGTGTGGACAGGTTGCAATAGCAGTTGCAAAGACAGAGAAGGCTTAGCATGCACACGTACTTAATCATAATTAAAAAATTATAGAGCTTTGATTATTTAAAAATATCATCTTTTAGTTTCTTTTTCTTTAGGTTACTTTGTGTCAACAATTTATGGGGACTAGGTTGTAAACCATACATTTCCTATTATTGTTTCTTATCATAAGTGGTTTACTCTTGATTCAAAATTTTGGGAAAGACTTCAAACTAGGTTATAATGCTTGTTTCCTTGTATTGTTTGAGGCTTATTTCAGGCTGCCATATTAATTGACTTTGTTATTTTTGATTCTTTATTGAGTGCTTGTTATTTGCTTTCAAATCATAGAAATGGCAAAAAGATTGGTGATTTCTTAGTATTATAAACTATGAACTTTCTATTTTAAAAAAAGTAATAATTTGGATGAGTCATTTGATGTATCAAAGAATTTGACATTTGAAAAGATTTGGAATGTTCTCAACTATACAAAAAAATGAGAAGATAATGTGCCAATTTGTCATCACTTTTGGTGAGTATATTTCTTACTTTGTTGTTGTTGTTTTTTTAACTATTTGGCTTTATACAAGATGCATTGAGGCTTCATGGTATTGTGTTATAGATCTCATGACATGATAATGCAAGTGTGTGATGAAGTAGAAAGATAAAGACTTGAGAAGCCAATGACCATATGATTCTGAATGAAAGGAAGTAGAAAGATAAAGACTTGAGAACCCAAAGAATTGTTATCTTGCACAGTAAATTGATAGATTTTAGAGTTGAAATTTGAGAGGTCATATTGTTGAATTGTTAGGCTTGATAATTTTGAAGGTAATTAATTGGATAATAGAGCTGAAATCTGAGGGATAATTTTGTTGAATTGTATGTTGGGTTTTGGAGTAAATTTGAAGGGAAACCTTGCTATCAAGTTCCCTTTATTTTCTGTTTAGTTTTTTAGATGTGCTAAATGCAAGTAAACATGTGGCAATGAGTGCTTTCTAGTGCTAGGAAGCATGAGTATCATTTGCATGGTGCACAAAAGCATATAATTTTATAGTGTTGATATTGATGATTAAAATTGGTTGTGTCATCTAGCTACTAACAACTGCATAGGGTGTAAGGCAATCATTATGATGTACTATGCAGCTTGTGACTAGCATTGGTCTAGAGGTATAGATCTTTCCAAGGAACTACACTATCTTCACTGCTCTACAAACTAGAGGGAGGTTGTAGAAGTGGGATCAAAAAGGGAACCTTTGAAAAAGAGATGATCTAGGTTTAAAAATGGTTACCAAAGAACATAAAAACAACCCAAATTTGCCAAAAATATCATGACCCTTGTTTGAGAAAACTCTCTATCCTCAACAGACTTGAAGAAGAAAGAAATCCTTAAAAGGAAGAATTTAACTTTGTATCCAGCCTCGTAGATTCCATATCCATCCATAGAGTTTTATGTCATCTAGTCTTCTTCCCATGAATTTTCCCATGAGAGGAAAATCATCATGCTAAAAGAACATTTTATTTAGACGATCATCAAGGAGAGAAAAATCCGAAAGGGTGACTTCCATATCACAGAAAAAAAGCTAGAAACCCTAGATTGATCTACAAGCTTGTCACTTGGGCATTTTAAGCCAAGCTGAACCACCTAAGATGACCCCTTGAATTAAGAAAAATTAAACCCCATTTTAACAATAGAGCATATTGAATACTCTTCAGAACACACCAACACTAGTATTAATAACCAATACTTCAACACAATAATGACTCTTTAGGGGACTAAACCGCGATAGAGCTGGCAGAAACTAAAATGGGTATTAAGCAATATAAGATTATTTGTTGTTTTCTTTTTAAAAAGTTTGCAAGGTTGAGGCAGTTCTTCTACAATTAGGTGAAACCCTGATCCTTCACAATTGAGATTTGAACTTCGTACATCCCTAATAAGAGTGGGGTATTGTTTGAGTATTAATAGTCAACAGATTGAATTAGATTTCGGTGTCTATATTTAAAACATCTCATCAGTAACAAATATAGGTACATATATGAAGCTATATATGCCCATATTCTATGGCCAGTTTCCTAAATTCTTTAATCCTCTAGTTTTTGAAACATAAAAACAATAGTAATCCCCACCAAAACTAAGCTTCTTCACAAACTCACAAAGTATGGAATTAATGTTTACCTCATGTAAAAATTTGGCATAGTTTTTTTAGCAGAAGTGGATTCTTAGAATTTGCTTCCAGCATCTTCTAGTAATACACATCTGTATTGATGGAATCTATTGAAGAATTGCTTCCTTCACCTCCAGTACAAGCAACTCTGACGCCGACATCTCCATTTTCAATGCCTTGGGTTATGCTCTTTGTTTCACATATATAGGCAGGTCTGCAACCTCTCAGTACAAACTAGAGCCATTCCTTTTTCCCTAATTTCTAAACTGGAGTAGCCATCCATCAGATTCTTAGGCATCCTTTCACACGCCAATGGACTCTCATCTTCTACACAATGCACACGATTCATTTTATGGGTTACTAGTCTTTTATATTCCCCTTCACTAAGAGAACCCACACTCTCTGATCAATCTTACTCAATACAAACCAAGTTCTCAAAGTGGTTTTCAAGATTCAGAGAATTCTTAACTATGACGCCTAGAAAATCTTATAAAATAGTTACCTGCCCATGAAAATGAAAAACTTGCTATTAACCTTGTGCTCAATACAACCCACTCCCACCAATAATTTCCCAATTCAAAATATTTTTTATTTGTGTGACTAACTATTTAGTCATTTTTATTTGTGTGACTAATTATTTAGTTGTGTTTTTTACCCGATGATCAAATTAGTCATTTATTTAGCCATTTATAGCTATGTTGCAAAACATTAGTAGAATTTAGTCATTTTTAGTTTTCATGACTAAACTTTTTAGTCACGTAGTCATTTATTTGCCAAATTCTACTAGTGATCATATTACTCATATTCACATCCTTGAACCTAGTCCAATCTTCATTCGTCAAAATGGTCATGATCATCAACAAATCTAGGCCAAATCCAAAACCATACATACTTCAAGGTGGGCCAAAATTTGCTCCTAATGATGATGAGAATTTTGTAGATCCTAATGATGATGAGAATTTTGTAGATCCTAGCGATGATGAGAATTTTGTAGATCCTAGTGATGATGAGAACTTTGTAGAATCCTTAGGTCATCTTATTGATACTCTTGACAAGGGAAATACCACCTCAAGTTTGGAATCATACACCAATCCATCTACTAGCTTCCCTCATCCATCCATCCATATGGAACCTCTATCATATAAGCCTAATCCATTAGGCCAATCCCTAACGCACTTAAAGCCTAAACAATCAAAATTTCCACTTAAGTCCAATCCTATCATCCCTCCATCAATATCCAAAAGAATGCCTATCCCAAAACCTATTAGTGCTACACCAACACCACCATCAAACTTTCCAAGCTCTAATCCATCAACCAAGGAATCCTTGAACAATTTTCTCCAAAAATTCTTTACAAAATCTAAAAGCAAAATAAAAGTTATGGAGAAATCAAAATCCACTCATCCCATTTCATCCCCATCTAGCACAAGTAATCCTAATCTTGATCATGAGAATACACCTTCCACCCTCATTATCCATCCATTATATTGCCCATCCACCCATATACTAATGAAGGATGTGATCCATTGGATACTAGAAAGGAATCAACCACCACCTTCATGCCCTAAAATCCCTATCCAAACTATCCAAGAACCTTTAAATACTCTCAAAGATCTACCTACCATAAGCCCAGTTCATTCCCCACCATACATCGAACCTATCCTAGAAACCTCCATTCCTATCCAAACTCAAGAGCTATGTCAAGGGTCACATCTAAAACAAGATCCAACATGTCCTTATCCAAATCAAGATCAGGTTAATCAAGATACTCAAGCTCAAATTATTTCATTTATTAAAGAATAAACTAGCTAAGCCACTCCCATTTATGATCATGATCCTATCTATGATCTAGAGAGCCAAGTTGATCCTCTCCTTGCACTTTATGATATTTATGATCATCAAAGCCATACTAATCCTATCATATACCTAGCTAGCCCTATCAAATATTCAACTACAACATCCAAATCCTATGATGAGACGTTTAGTCCCCAAGACAACATAGACAATCAAACAAATCACTTGGATCATATCATAATGGATCCCAATGAGCGTAGTTGTGGCCAAGACCCTACTCATATCAAGCATGGAGACACACAAATCATAATGGATACCATTGAGCATTCAGATGATCAAGGAATGACAATAACAAAAAATGATCATGAAACTACAAGTATACACAATGAGCAAGATACAACAAGTTTATATGATGAATCAGTATAGGAATCTCGTCAAATAGGATGTACTATTTTTATCAAGACAAATTTACTCACAGAAGAGACAATAGAAAATTCTGACTACTCTCGACAAAATACCGAAGAGCTTGCATCATGTTTCAACAATGACAAGTATCCTATTGAGAATAAGATATGTCAAAGCATGGATTATCATGAAAAAGGATTGGGTATTCATGAACAGGGAATCCTATAACCTATCCCAATCTACATCAGACATAGTCAAAGTATTGGTATAGAGCTATCTCAAAAATCTAATGATGTTAGTATACTTCCTAGATCACTAGGGAAACCTCATCCAATGATAACATTGAGATAGGGACCATTTGTAGCCCTTGCACTAAAATTGTTGCCAACAATCTCGACAATCCTTCCACTTCCACTTCTACCATCACTTGTCCTCTACACCCTCCACATCTTGATCAGGACCAACAAAATCATAGAACATATAAAGAAAAGGCTTCAAATCAAATGTCCAAAGCATATGAAGCCAAAAATCAAGCAAAGCATATCAAAGCAATATGGGTCCCAAAACAAAATGGACCAAACATGTCAAATAAGTTAAATCTTCCAAATACCATGAGCTATCAAAGCTATCAAAATCAAAACAAACACCTTGCATATAACAGGTGTGCACTACCTTATAATCTATACAAGAACATTGGTCCTAATTGCCATCTGAATTCCACATATATACATCATAACACTAAATTCAAATTTCATAATCCCCCTACGCAAGTTTAGCGAGTCAAAAATACGTCAAACCCATCTACATCACCAAATTCTTCATCTAAATCAAATATATCACAATCAGCTAATTTCACATCCAATATCCCCCATACACATCTGCAATCACATCTCAATTCCAGAAAATCCAATTCCCTAGTCCATTGTGTTGTGGCGGCAACACTTCATTATAAGGGCTATGATGGTTCCCTATCAAAATTTAATCATTTGGACAAGGTTAACTTAGTTATCGATGAAGGTCACACAAACATCAAAAGATTGTACACAAGCGCTTTAATCCTCACAAAGCAGTTACTTCAAGTGGAATATTATTGGCATGTTATAATAGTTGCATCTACATTGACCATCTCAAGCAAATAGGAGCACATGAAATCCTTTGAGTATCAGTTATTAGTGTTATCCAATCAGCATATCAAAAGCCAAAAAAATAAAAATAAAAAATAATTTAAAAAATTAAAATAGTAAAGAGAAATCATTCATCCAATGGTGAAAACCATTCCCATGGCACCTTGGATAAGTACCATGATGAAAACTTGGTAAACATGCATCATGTACAAATCGATTGTCAATGAAAATTACACTTGGGGGCAAGTGGTCTCATCTATCCCATACCAGCATATCCTTTACCCATTAGTATAACCCATCCTTTTCATGTTACCAAGTTATCATTCCCCTTATTCATCCCTCTTATACATCATCCTTCTTACACAACTTGGATCTTGATAATAACATTGATCTTGATGAGGATTGAGTATAATTTTGATACATGCTTTGATAAACACTTGCCATAACTAATCCTTTTACAATATGTCTTCCACCATTTACCATATCCTTTTGTCCAACATTCTAATCGACATTTGTAGAATAGGGGCATGTTATTCATTGATGAAATGGTCCTTGGAAGTTACACCCTACATCCTTCCTGCACATCTCCTATCCATTTCTTATCACTACTCCAAATTTCACCCATCTATTTCTAAGAATATCCTCCATACATCCCTCCTACACCTCTCTTCATCCCTTCCAAGCATTATCCCCTTCATGTATCCTACATAAATATCACCTCGCCAAATCCTAAGGCATAATATCTAGAGTGGGGCATGTTATTCCTATGTGACGTAGTCCTTCGAGATCACATCCTAGGCTCCTTTCATCCATCTATCATATATCTCCCATCCATTATCCTTCTATTGTCACTCCTTGTATCCATCCATACTCCTACCGTTATCCTACTATCCATCTAATCCTACATTTATCCTATCACCCATCCTTTTTATCCATATCACTACTCCCTTCACCCATTTATCTATCATTAATCCTTCTTTCATCCACTATCTCCTCCATCATACATCACCCAACTTTCCCATCCTTGTTTCTAGACTTGGTGCTCCCTTGTCACTAATTATCATTTGGAGACCACAATCCTATCCTGATGCCATTCAATCCTAATCTACGCACAATCTCATACTAAAAAAATCCACAACAAACCAAAAATTTAAAAAAAATCAAAACATTTGAAAATACAAAAAAATTAAATATCCAACAAAAATCCATGCAATAAAATCAATTCAATTCCATCAAATAAATTCTTCAAATCCATCACATCAAATCAACCAAATAAAGCCTATCACTTAAATGCTAACCAATATCCTAAGCCAGTGATAATTGTATAACTGTTTCATGCTAATGAAAATTTAAACCAAAAAAAAACTTTCATAGCAGAGAAACAACTTCAACCAAAAAATCTGAAAATGAATCCTTTATCCTGCATGCAACAATTTTACACAGTGTTTATTACGTCCATAATAATGTGAATGATAACCACAGTAATAGTAGAAAAGACTATAGTGCTAATGATTATTATTAAACTAGACCTGCAGCTATGTTGAATATTAACCCTAAACATTAATAATATTAGCAATAAAAACTAAAACACAACATTCACAACAATTAAGAATTTCACTTACCATTTTGAGTATTGATAAAAACATCTGAAGAGTGTTTTGATGCCATGGTTTAAATAACTCTTAATAGTTTAGTCTTTTGTGGAGCCATTGTAATAAATAGATAAGATTGTAGAGTAATCCTCATAAAATTCCATCTGCAAAAGTGAAGACTGTCTCTTATGCTAAAATTGGCGAACAATGTGAACTTCTTCAAACAATGCTTGTACAATATTTGGATTTGAGCAAGTTATTCTAGCACCAAACGGGCCAAACCTCTATGAGGTGCTTTGGATCCAATGGTAGAATCAAATTTAAGCTAGGAGGAAGCCTGCACAAACTCACCAAAAACACTTGCAAAGTGATGGATTAAGAAAGGGCATGTTCACGTTGGGTTCACCAATGTTTACAACAAAATATAAATTTTTATAAAAAGATTTGAAAATGATCAAAACCCCAAAAATTTATACTAAGTGTAATAAAAAAGATTTAAGATAGAACTATTGAAACCAAACAAAAATAAATGTTACCGAATGTAGTTTGAAATGTGGTTGCTCAATTGTTTTTGCATAACCCCGATGTAAATTTGCTAGGGGGAAGGTAATTGGAAAATAGCTAGGTTTTTATAAAATTTGGGTGAAAGTTGGTTTGGGTAGTTCGAGGATAGTTAAATGGTTAATTGACCAGTATGGTAGGTATTTTATGGGTTTTTGGTTATGTGAACCATAAATAATAAATTAAGTTTATTAATCTTAATTTATTATTTAGGGAGGATTTTAGGTTTAGTAAATAATAAATTAATTTTAATTTATTATTCACGGGATATGGTAAAAGTGAAAGATTAATTAATTAATTAAAATTAATTAAACCTTAGGACTTGGGGTAACTTAGGGATAAATGGAAATAATGGAAATTTAATTAATTAATTAATTAATTTTCATGGAAGGAAGGACTTAGGAAATTATTAGGGAATAATTAGGTCAATTTTTGACATCTACAATACCAATTCTGCCTAACATGGCCTATGATACCAAAGGGTCTAAAAGACCAAATTGATGACCTTGAGTTGCAGATATCCAACATTTCTATAACATATCAACCTTTAAAAGATAAAAATGGAGAATTAAGGGCTCAAATTGAAAAATGTCATGCACTTATCAAATAGATTCAGAATAAAAAAGAACAAATCAAGGACCAAATAAGTCAGCTAAGAGAGATTGTTAGCTTGAGAATGGCTGCACTGACAGGAATGCTGATAGACGATGACAAGTTTTCTAGATGACAGTTGCACCATCTTCAGTAGAAGAAGTAGAAGAGTTATATCTGCAGACCATTGAATATGCACAAATACTTACCTCTACCAAGAAACACTGCGACTCTACGCTATTGCAAGTAAAATCTATATACAAGAACATTCTTCCTGCCCCCAAGTGAGGCTTATTTTTATTATATCTTGATGTAAAGTACATATGCAGAAGAATATAAGATATCAATTTTGTGTACATAGATCCAATTCTGGGCTAATATAAGATACCTCTTGGGGGAGCATGCAAATATAAATGATAAGCTTAATTTTGAGACAGGGGGAGAAATTTTGGTTAGTATATATAGTGCACCCTTTGTCCTTGATGTCAAAGGGCGAGAAGTTTTGGTGTGTGTTGCCATCAATGAAAAAGGGGGAGATGGTTAGAATTTGATTTTCATTGATTTCAACAATGGTTAGAGAATGCATTTGGTTGTCATTGATATCAACTATGTTTATTGTATGAATGTCATGCACAAGAAGTATTGCCTTAAGATGCAAGTATTATACAGATATTGTTGAGCAAGTATTGTAAAAATGTTATTGAAGAAGACTATCACATATGCTCTCCTTTGCACTCTCAAGTCATTGGGACATGATCTGGTATATTTCATAATGCATACTTAGTGTATTTTTATAAGAGGTTTTTGGTCACTCCAGATCATAATTCTACCCCGCACTTTACCACTATTGAAGATATGACCTTGCGAAATTGAGGACATAAAGATAATGGTATATGCATATATATGTTTCAAATTTCACATCATTTGGACTTGCAAAAGAATATCTTTGGTTTAGTTGGTTTGGAAAACAAGGCCTCAGTGCTTAAACAATCATAAAAGAGAACGTATTTTGCTTCGCATTTCGCCGGAGTGATAAATATAGCTATGAAGATTTGGGGATATGTTCTGAATGGTGTATAGGTGCATCCATATGTGTTTTAGACCTTTTGGTGTGCCACAATACAATATTCTGAGTTGTGGAATATCATAATTAGTTTGGAATGCTCTGTTTTCAAAGTTCAACATGTTTCTTATTTTGCGGATGCATACAATGATCTGATACTTCAATAGAAAGGTATATGGATGATGTTAAGAAGGTACATTGTTGAAATCTTGGTCCGCATGATGTTTTTGGCTTCTCCCTGGTGATGTGAAGATAAATAGGTAGCAGTGTTTGTGCATTTTGAGCCGACGGTCTAGTTTCTATCATGTGCAGTGGATCTTGATCAATTACTTCAACACTGAAAGGTGTGTAGTGATGTTATTTGAATTCTATCATGAGATGCTAAGGTCTGCAACTTGTTTCCTTAACATATTGTATGTGTTGAAGTTAACCCTTGAAGAATTACATGTTTCATCTAGAGGTGTTTATGATGCCGACCTAATCAATGTTTTGAAGTGTTGTGGAGGGTATTTATAGGATATCTAAGTCATTTATGAAAGTAGGGAGTGCAAAAGATTGGTGTGTAAAGTATGAAGTGTGTGAAGTCAATTTGATGACATAAGTTGAGCAAGAAAAGAGGATTGCAATATTAGCATAAGTCAGATGTCTTCCATATAGTAGTTCATGCAATTGTTATCTTTGTAATTCTTACATTAGACAGTGAGTCTACAGGGAGTTGTAGCTTCCTTGGGAGTGAACCTAAAAACTGTATTTAGGGAGTAGTAGCTTCATTAGGTTGTAGCCCTAAAACAAAGTTGTAAATCTTTATAACAGTGAGCATTATATATTGTGAGCTAACAGTCACCGTGGTTTTACCATTTTGGGTTTTCCATGTAACAATCCTAGTGTCATTGTGTTATTTGATATGATGCATGCTTTACTTTCAGTTCTTTAAGTATTTTGATATTAATCTAAAATGAAGTAGTTAAATTTTGTATAGATTGATTCACTCCCCCCTCAATCTCTAGATGTGTTCAATAAACCACACCAAGGAAATTGTGACAATAGGTCCAACTTTCAAATTATTCTCTCTTGATTTTAAATAAATTAAACTAGCTATGGTCATTATGATGCTCAACCATGTTAAAGTCATCACCTAAGATCTAGTATGCAAGAGAAAGATTTGGAAACACCCAATCCCAAAGGGAAACCCTTTCTTTAGTATTATTAGATGTGTAAATAGAGAGTATTCTAATAGTCTATCGATTGATAACAATAAGGGCCCAAACACAACTATGTGAAGGGTCCTCAACCTTATCAATGATAGATTTATCCAACCATGCTGACAAACCCAAAAAAACTTTTTTGTTGCCCTCTCTATGAGAAATATGCAAGAAGACATCTTTTCATGTGCTATAAAGTGATCCTTTGAGAAAAACTCTATTTAATTTAAATTCTTGAACAAAGACAATATTAGGTCTCCATTTTTCAATAACCTTTTTAACTTGAAAATTTCTATGAGGGAGTGAGATCACTCTAACATTCCAAGAGAATAGGTTGCAACTCATGGTGTTCTAGAAAGAATACTTTCATATTCTAATGGTAATACTAATAAAAGATTATTAGAAATAATATCTTGTTCATTACCATGCTCATCATTAGAAGAAGGAGATCTTGATCTTTGACATGCACATGGAGCAAAGGGGTCCAAGAAGCCCGAGGTGGGATGATTAAGGAAGAGGGTGATTAGGTATGAGTGGGAGAATTGTGAGAAGGAAGGGAAAATATAGAAGGTTCCTTTCTTTTCCAAACCATTCTACAACTATCATACATAATTGCATCTTTATAAGGTGAAGTTATAACAATAGAGGAAGGAGCCAAAGTAGTTTAGGGACTGGTGGAAGAAAGAATGGGTTGAGAATTAAATGGTGGAGAGGGAAGGATCTTAAGAGAAGGAGAAGGTTGGGAAGGGTTTGAGTGGAAGGGGATAGATGAGATGAAGGTGTAAGATACTAAGTAGATGTATTTGTTTAATAGGGTAGTCACAAATCTAGTGTCCTTCCTTATAACAATAGAAACATGCATTTGGCTTGTTTGGACAAATGATTGGTTGTTCCATTTCAAAACCTAGGCCTATTAATTTATTATTCTTTAGTATAGGTTTTTTTAAATCAATTTTCATAGAAACCCTAGGATGGACTCTTAGGCTAGAAAATTTCTCAAGTTATGTTTGCATCAAATGACTCTACCAAGTTAAGCAATGATGTCTTTCAAGAAGGGACATAATGCCAAATTTAGATATGATAATTCTATCCACATGGGGTAGCGCTATCAAGAAGATACTTTAGAATGGAACTCAAAATTCCAAGCCTAAAGATAATAAACTTGACCATGTAGATAACCCATGTGCCATACTACAACATTGCATGGGAAAAATCTATTAATTTTTACATGCATGAGATGTATGCTTTTCCCAAACCTCTCATATTTTCTATTTCCCAACCATTGTTTACCCAATTTATATTGGCCCATTTATAAAAACCCATTTTTGTAGGAACCCCTCTTAAGAAAAATAGGATAACTATATGTGCTTGGTATTCAACTATCAAGATTAGTAACATCGTTTGATAATTTCAACTTTAAAACTTTACCTCCTTGTTCTTGATTCTCATATTCAACCTCTTTACTTAGGCAAGTTGTTCCACCTTCCATTTTATGTTGATAAGCTATTTTTTCTATGTTATCTTCTATTGTAGGTTATCCTTCCATTTTCTTGTCTAAAACATTAGGGATGTTGTTATTAATAATTGTAAGAGCTTTTGGATTGACTACAATACCATATTCCATTCCCCTACCTCACTACTTCCTTGATCCTCATTAGGGCATGGCTAGAAAACTTCATAAAAGAAAGAGTTTATCTAAATCATAGGATTCTAATAAAAAGTGACAACCCTAGGTTTCAACCTTTTATGCCTTCCTCTATCAAGAAATTTCTTCTTCACTTTCTTTTTATTAGTTTCCTATTGCCCATTTGTTTCCCTAGGATGCACATTCATTAGTGCATCAATTAATTAAGTAGGACTAAAAATGAGGGACATAATAAAGAGTCTAAATTATGTGTATTGATAAAATTCATGTTAAAAATTAATAAACTAGTCTCACCTCTTTGCATTAGTCTTCTTCCACTTATCTCTCATGTTTTGTACTTTTATTTATAGTGAAGATGATAAAGAGTGATCAAAGGTAAATCATTAAAAAATTTATAACATATGCATAAAAGGACATGTTGCATGTTTAAAATGTACAAAAGTTGAGTAAATTAATTTTTATATGATTTTTTAAAAAGTATAATATTTTTTACTTGCTTTTAGGATTTCATATTGTTTGTGGTATAAAAATACAAAAAGGAGCATAGATAATATTCTTCCCATTAAACTAATTTTTAAATTTAATTAAATTTAAACAAATCAAAATACACAATTGAAATTACTATAATAACATACTTAAAATTTTATTTATCTTCAATGCATTTATTCATTTTTACATTTTATCTTTAACTCAATTAAATACTCATTCTATTCAATAGAAAAATTATATATCTAAATTTTTAATATAAAAAATAACTTAAAATATATGATATTTTTTTTAAAAAACAATTTATTTAATAAATAATAAAAGTTATAAATTGTAATAAGAAAAAATAAGGTTAGGGAGCTACCCTCTTAAAAAAATCAAAAAATAATAAAAAAAATTCAATGTTACAAACTAATGTTCAACATTCTTGAGCTGTAATGATGTAGGAGCATCCCAGGTTGTAGAGCAATCTTGCATCAACCAAAAAAACATTTGCGTTCTTTGTTTTCTTTCATTTCTAGTTCAGTTCATTTATTTACAGTTTCAACATTTTGCACTGCATTTCACTGCATCTTCATATCAAAGCTTGCAAAGCAGGACTTAGCATCTACATATCATCATCTACATCATATCAAAATTTTAGGACATTTGGACTTGTCTGCTAAAAGTTATTGCTATTAGAAGATCATCAGCTTTCATAGAGTAGAGCATACAGAAAGTCAGTTGAAGGAGAAGGTTTGTGGAACACTTCCATGACTTGCGGAGCTAAATGAGACATATCACAAGGCACATATGGATTAGATAGACCTTCCTTGAGCGCTGCACCAAGTTTTATGCATTTGCAGAGCATTACCAGATGTTTAAGGCTGACCTATTTGCTTCTACATGTTACATCCTTCTTTGGGGTTTGTAACCTCTTTTGGATAACATGGAGGATTTCAAGAGCTTGGAGATGATATATATAGATCTCTAAGATGTATTAGGAAGTCATTAGCTCTATGATATGACTTAGATAGTTTAAAAATATAGATTTCCTTTTCGAAGGGAACTTCAATGCAATATCTTGCATATCAGTTGTAATCTAGAAAGCAGGCTTGTGAGCCTTTGATCGTAGCTCGCATGTTGCCATCATATGAGCTTTGTAATTCTTTATTCTGAATATATGAATCTTCCATTGCATTCTATATTTGTGTTGTTTCTATTGTGTTTACTCTAGCTGCATGGTTTGGACAATTCATTCTGTGAACCCTCCGACCGTGACTGCACCAAGTTGTATCATAGCAAAGTTTTGAATCCCTTGGGAAGTGAAGGCATTCTAGGAGATCTTGTGGTAAACCGATCACCGACCTAAGGCAGTCTAGTTGCATTTGTCAATAGAATGCCAAGTGTGAGGTAGTTTCTACCTTGTAGTTAGATCGCTAAATTGAGGCAGTTGCATCGGAACCTAGGAAGAGATGCCGCCAAGAAGGATTCCTGTTATGGGCACTGTTGTTGGAAGAATGGAAGAGATGACAGAAATGATGAAAATAATGAAATTTAGACTGGATGCTATAGAAGAAGATAGATGAAGAGGACTAAACCCTAGACATGATGTTGAAAGTGATGATGATGAATTTCAATCTGCTGATCAAAATGAAGAAACCCTAGAAGAAGAAGAAGAAGAATTAGATCAAAAGAGACCTAGAGTGGAAGTACCAAACTATACTAGAAATTTGAATATAGAAGAATTGATTGACTGGATAAATGACTTGGAGGAATACTTTGAATATGAAGAAATTGAAGATCTAGAGAAAGTGAGATTTACAAAGACTAAGTTAAAAGGACATGCTACTATTTGGTGGAAAGAAGTTCAGTTGGATAGGAATAGAAGAGGAAAACAAAAAAACATAAAATGGGATAGGATGGTGACAAAGTTGAAAAATTAGTTTATACCTATTGACTATGAGTTGGAATTGTTGAAGAGATTGCAAAACCTGAAACAAAAGCAGAAATCTATGAAGGAGTATACTGAAGAATTTCATAAGATGATCATAAGAATTGGGCATAGTGAAGTAAGCAAGGAGAAAGTGGAAAGATACATCAATGGATTAAGGTTGAAAATTTAAGAAGAACTGAGCCTGGTAAGGATGACAACAATAGAAGAAGCATATCAATTTGCATTAAAAGTTGAAGACAAGTTGAATAAGAAGCATAAGAAAAGATAGAGAGGAAGAGGAGGTAAATTTCAAAGAGGTAGAACATATTCTGGATGAGAAAGATCATATGCGGAGCAGAACAAAGAAAGTAGTCCATTCAAGAAGGAAGATAGAGACAACAATTCATACCGGAGAGATGATAGAACTTTCTACTACAGAGGACATCATAATTATTACTAGAATGAAGGGTATAGGAGAGAAGAAAGAGGATTTGATAAGATAAAATTTAGAGGAACTTGTTTTAAGTGTGGAGGTGAAGGACACTGAGCATTTGAATGTTATCAGGTAAGTACTAGCAAGAAGATAGAGAACAGTGCAAGAACAACTTATGTAGAAGAAGAACCTATTGGATCACCTAATTTAGTTGGAAAGCTAGAGAAAGGAGAATCACTAGTCATGAGGAGAGCACTATTTCAAGAAGAGACAACTAAGGAACCACCACAGAGACAAAGTTTGTTCCAGACTAGATGTAAATTAGGAGGTAAATGTTGTAAGGTTATCATTGATAGTGGTAGTACTGATAATTTGGTTTTAGAGGAGATGGTGACTAAGCTAAACCTAGAGAGATTGAAACACCCTAAGCCCTACAAGATAGAATGGATTCAAGATGAACACAAGGTACTAGTGAGTGAACAATGTTTGGTGAAATTTCATATAGGATCTTATCATGATGAAGTATTGTGTGATATTATGCCGATGGATGTCTGTCATACATTATTGGGTAGACCTGGAAGTAAGATAGAAAAGATATACATGATGGAAGAAAGAATACTTATACTATAACATCTAATGGGAAGAAAATTTTCTTGATACCTTTGGAAGTTGAGCCTAAGAGTAAAGTATGTGGGAATGCTAGAATCTATTTGGTTGATGGAAGGAAATTTTTGGATGGTTTAAGACATGAGAATATGTGTTTTTCTTTGATTCCTAAGAAGTATGGAACCCTAAATATAGAAACTGAAGAATTACTACCAAAAGAGATAACAAAATTGTTGATAGAGTATGAAGACATCATATCAGGTAATGTTCCTGAAGGATTGCCACAAATCTGGAGTATTAATCATCATATGGACCTTATACCTGGAGCTAGTTTGCCTAACAAAGTAGCACACCAGATGATAGAAACAAAGAATGCAGAGCTGAGTAGACAAATATAAGAATTATTGAGGAAAGGATTAATCAGAGAAAGTTTAAGCCCATGTGAAGTTCCTGCAATGCTAGCACCGAAGAAGGATGGAGAATGGAGGATGTGAACAGAGTCTAGAGCAATCAATAAGATCACAATTAAGTATAGATTTCCATTGCCAAGGATGGATGACATTATGGACTGTTTGAGTGGAGCAAAGTATTTCACAAAGATGAAGAGTGGATACCATCAAATCATAATCAGAGAAGGAGATGAATGGAAGATTGCATTTAAGACAAATGAAGAATTGTATGAATGGTTAGTAATGCCCTTTGGATTGACTAATGCACTGATTACTTTCATGAGATTGATGAATGAGGTTCTGAAGAAATTCTTGGGTAAGTTTGTTATTGTATACTTGGATGATATTCTGATTTTGAGTAAGACAAAAGAAGAACATTTGTGGCACCTTAGACAAGTATTGTAGAGGTTGAGAGAAGAGAAATTGTTTATGAACATTAGGAAATGTATTTTTATGAAGGAGGAATTGGTATACTTGGGATTTGTGATTTCTACGGAAGGATTGAAGATGGACCCTAAGAAAGAGAAATTGTTGAGTGGCCAACACTTGAGAGCATTGGAGAAGTCAGATCATTTCATGGATTAGCTAGTTTCTACTGGAAGTTCATTAGAAATTTTAGTTTAGTATGTACACCGATGACAGAGATAATGAGAGCTAACATAAAGGATTTTAAGTGGACATTAGGAGAAAATAAAAGTTTTGAATTGTTGAAGCATAAAGTGATAGAGAAACTGGTGTTAGGATTACCAGATTTCAACAAAGTAAATCAAGTGGATTGTGATGCAAGTGGAAATGCAATAGGAGTAGTGTTAAGTCAAGAAGATAGACTAGTAGCATATTTCAGTGAGAAGTTGAATGATGCAAAGAAAAGATATTCAGTTTATGATCAAGAACTCTATGCCATAATTCAAGCTTTGAAGAAGTGGAGACATTATTTGTTGTCTAAGGAATTTGTGTTGTATATGGATCATCAGGGTTTACAATATTTGAACATTCAAGGAAATTTGAATTAGAGACATATGAGATGGGTAGAGTTCATGTAGAGTTACACATTTGTATTGAATCATAGGAGTGGGAAGTCAAACAAAGTTGTAGATGCATTGAGTATAAGAAGGAATTTGCTGACAGAGGTGAGAGTAGACGTATTAGGCTTTGAGGAACTGAAGCACCTATATGAAGAAAACCTTGATTTTGCAGAACCTTGGAAAGCATGTAAAGAACTTGTTGTGGCATATAGAAGTAAGTGGTTAGATTATTTCATTCAAGAGTATATGTTGTTCAAAGAAATTTAGTTGTGTATACCTAGGAGTTCAATGAGAGACAATTTGATCAAAGAGAAACATAGTGGAGGATTAGCAGGACATTTTGGAATTGACAAGACAATGGCTTTGGTAAGCGAACATTACTTTTGGCCTCAGATATATAAGGATGTAAGGAAGTTTGTGCAGAGTTGTAGAGTATGTCAAGTTGTAAAAGGGAGTAGTTAGAATACTGGTTTGTACAAATCCTTGATAGTACCGAAGAGACCTTGGGAAGATATAAGCATGGATTTCATATTAGGATTTCCAAGAACACAGAGAGGACATGATTCTATATTTGTAGTAGTGTATAGATTTTCAAAGATAGCACATTTTATACCTTGTAAGAAGACAAATGATGCAGTGCATGTTGCTGACCTATTTTTCAAGGTGATTGTGAGATTGCATGGATTACCTAAGAGTATAATTCTAGACAGAGACACAAGATTCATTAGATACTTTTGGAGGACATTGTGGAAGAAGATGAAGATAGACCTAAAGTTTAGTTCAACATTTCATCCATAGACAAATGGACAAACAAAAGTGGTAAATAGGAGTTTGGGAAACTTGTTGAGATGTTTGGTAGGAAATAAGACAAGAAATTGGGATCTAATTCTACCACAAGTAGAGTTTGCATACAATAATTCAGTGAATAGGAGTATAGGGAAGACGGCTTTTGAGATTGTGACCGAAATGAAACCTAGAGGAGTTGCAGAATTGAGAGACATTAGTATGGAGAATAAGAGAAGTGCAGAGGTAGAAGAATTTGTAGTATACATGGAGACAATACATAATCAAGTCAAGAAGCATTTGGAGAACATGAATAGGAAGTATAAGGAGAAAGCAGATGAAAAGAGAAGACATAAAGAATTTTCAGTTGGAGATGAAGTAATGGTTTTTCTGAGAAAGGAGAGATTTCTAGTACAGACATATAACAAGTTGAAGATGAAGAAGTTTGGACCATGTAAGATACTCAAAAAATTTGATTTAGGAAATGTATATGAAGTGGAACTACCAGATACACTTGGTATATCACCTATATTCAACATTGCAGACTTATATCAGTATCATGAAGGAGAATCAAGTGACAACATTGAATATGATTTGAAGGATTAGTTACCATAGAAACAACCAGGGCAGATAGAAGACATCTTAGACAATAGAGTTGGATGCAGTACCAGAGGCAAGCAATATAAATAATATCTAGTCAAGTGGAAAGGCAGACCGAAAGAAGACCCAACATGGATATCTTAGGCTGAGGTGGATGACCTTGGTTTTCCTCTAGCCCCAGTAAAGTGAGGGACTCACTTTTTCAACAACCCCAGGTCTCTGATGGAGGAGCACTCCAGGTTATAGAGCAATCTTGCATTAACCAAAAAAGCATTTGCGTTCTTTGTTTTCTTTCATTTCCAGTTCATTTCAGTCATTTGCAGTTTCAACATTTTTTACCACATCTTCATATCAGAGCTCATGGAGTAGGACTTAGCATCTACATATCATCATCTACATCATATCCAAATTTTGGGACATTTGGACTTGTCTGCTAAAAGTTATCGCTATTAGAAGATCATCAGCTTTCATAGAGCAGAGCATACATACAGTCAGTTGAAGGAGAAGGTTTGTGGAGCACTTCCGTGACTTGTGGAACTAAATGAAACATATCACAAGGCACATATGGATAAGATAGACCTTCCTTGAGAGCCGAAACAAGTTTCATGCATTTGTGGAGCATTACCAGATGTTTAAGGCCAACCTATTTGCTTCTACATGTTACATCCTTCTTTGGAGTTTGTAACCTCTTTTGGCTGACGTAGAGGATTTCAAGAGCTTGGAGATGATATATATAGATCTCTAAGATGTATTAGGAAGTCAATAGTTCTATGATATGACTTAGATAGTTTAGAAATATAGATTTCCTTTCCAAAGGGCACTTCAATGCCATATCTTGCATATCAGTTGTAATCTAGAAAGTAGGCCTATGAGCCTTTGATTGTAGCCCTTATGTTGCCGACATATGAGCTTTGTAATTCTTTATTCTGAATATATGAATCTTCCATTGCATTCTATATTTGTTTTGTTTCTGTTGTGTTTACTCTAGCTGCATGGTTTGGATAGTTCATTCTGTGAACCCTCCGACCACTACTGCACCATGCAAGTATCTCCATTTTAATGTAATTAATGGCAACCTAAAGTGAAGAAATTAAAATTTCATCTAATTTGAAATACTCATATCTTATGCCAATTTTTAATGTTGGAGTTAAGGATTGAATAATGTTTGAAGCTAGAGATAGGGCATCCTTAGGCCCGTACATTATCCTAATGTAATCCCTAACAAAATTTATGTATTGTTGGTGTTAGGATGACATGGATCGTGAAGCTAGACCATGTCTATCCATGACACCATTTTTTTAAAATTGCCCTTCAACATAAATTCTATGAAAGGAATTAGATTTGTTTTTCGAAGGTTGTAGTTTTCTGAGGGTTTGAATTAAAAAATATATATTTTATAAATGGAACTTGTATTAGGTGAAACAAGTTCTTAGAGTATGAAACTCTATAATTAATAGTCATTTCTAGTACTATGTTTAATGAGAAATTAAGATGAATTAACATTATATATTAAATAATAGATATACTAAATTTTAATAAATGATAATATTTATAGGTAATAATTTTATTATAATGTATAAATTTTAAATTGAGTGGGAGGAGTTATTTTCAAACAATCTTAAGTGAGAGGTGCTTGGAGGAGGATGACAATGGAGACAATGAAAAGATGATCATGGTTTTGTTGTAGGGGAGATAAAGGATGAATGTAGTGGCTCTTGGGATGAGGAAGAGGAAGAAAGGATCATGAATCTCTAACTCAAGCCATGTTGTACCACCTCTAGTGCATGCTCAATGGGAGCCAAGATTTTCTCAATGAATTTTTTGCATCTAAAGTTTCTTGTATGGTAGTTTTTGTTGTGGGTTTTGGTGCTCCAAAGGGTTGCACCTCCTCATAGGGGATCAAACATGAGTTCCTTCTATCTTAGGATGAGGATTCAAACTCTCCTAAGGGGCCCACTACTATTGCATGAGGTGGTTTTTAACTATTTCTTTCATGTGACTTGTCAGTTCCTTCTTCCCCACCTCCTTTGAGCTACTCACAACCTCTAGAAACTTCTTCATTGTCTCCTACTAGTCCTGTTGTTCAGGCCTTCACTAATGATAGTATTGGTTTGGTGTTTTATATTTCTATTTTAGGGGATGGAATTCTAGTGAAATCTTGGGTAGATGTTAAGGGATCTACCTCCCCTTCTACTCTATCCTTTTCTTTGACTATGAATACTAAGGGGGTTTCACTACAATATCCCTAATTCCATTTTTGATAGAGTGGTGTCCAAGGATATGCATTTTCTTATTAGTAAATTTCTGGTGTTAGTCCTAATATTGATGTGTTTAGAAGGTGGGCTTAGTGGAAATGGAACCCTAAGTGCCAACTAGAGATTTTATCAATGAGGTAGGTTTGATTTTTTATTTATTTTGCTAACCATGAAGACTATATTTGGATCCTCTTGAACAACCCATGGCTTCTCAACAAGGTAAGTTTATTCCTCAAGAAATGGGTTATGGGCTTTGATCTTGAGAAAGAAAGTGTCAACAAGATTCTTGTTCAGGTCAAGCTTCTTAGGTTGCCATTGGAATACTATGAGGAGGAGGTCTTCTTGGGCATTAAATATGCTTTTGGCCAATGTGAATGAAAAAATGGTTTAAAGGCTAATATGAAATATAATGCAACAAACCCAATACCTTTACCTTCAAACCAAGTCCTCAACACATGATAGAATGGAGTAGATGCACCCTAATCTACAAGATATGTTCTAGATGATGAATGTGTTGGGACAGGAAAATTTAAAATTTTCTTGTATTCCTACCCACCCATGTTCGACCAAATCAAAAAATATTACATTCAAAATCATAATAATAACTCATATATTCCATAAAAATCACATGACTTTCATCACAAATGGATATCTCACCCATCAAACAACATTGTAATATAGGGCTCCAATTCCTTAATTTCAGCGAGACCTCACTTTCGTCATACCGATCTATATTCTATATGAGAAACAGGCTGAAATAACTATCGGTATGAGAATAAGGATCAGGGAGAATATTTTAGGAACCACCGATGAGGAAGGTAACACCGATGACCCTTCATCAGAAAGAAAATTCTCAATCATGTCGATCGGTATAAGAAAAGACAATCAGAGAATACATTGAAAATCCCCTTGATAGTATAAATCATATCGATGGAGGAAATCGGTAGGACTCTCACCGAGCATCCCATGAAACGAAGGGAATTAATGATCATTAGCAGGAGATGAACATCAGAGCAAAAAATTAAAGAGTCTCCAATATTCTGATGTATCAGCGACTAACGAAACTGTTTCGGCATAAGTCATGCCGATATGTATGGAAGATAAGAACCATCGGTGAAAGTGAACGAGTCAGAACAAAGCTTGCAAGTCTGGCCGAAACAATACCCACAATGATGTCGGTGACATGTTGTAAAGATCTCTCGGATGAAGAGTGTAAAAGAAGATATCGGGGAAACAACCATGATCGAGTAACTTGAAATAAGTCATCCCGATGACACATCTTATTCCGATGACAATGATGACCACGTTCATTGACAAGACTCTCACCGATAGTCATATTAGAGACACTTGAGATGTCAGAGAAGAATGTTATTCCTACAACGATGAAGAAAGTCAGGCCAATGATAACCATGCCCACTTCTATATCAGATAGATCTTGAAAATATCTTGTTGATACAATCTCACATATAAAAGATGCCATCGAGCAGACAGATGAAAGCTCACAACGATTGATCCATAAGAAAATGTTCGCGCCATAAGAAGGTATTAAATCAACCTGACATTACAAAAATCATACCAATGAAGAGAGTTATGATGATGTGACATTTCACAACGATCAAGAAAATTAAAGCACTAGAATAATTAATTGCAGATGAGGAAGAGATCCTCTGAAATGCCATTTGAAATCAAGTTTGAAAGAATTGTCTAAAGCGAGCACACAGGCAGAGACTTGGAGGAGAAAACAGGGGAATTCGATCACCGCTTCAGATAATAGGTACATAAATACAAACTTTTGTGCAATAGCCTATAGTTTGAATTTACTATCTAAGATTGTGATGGAGACTCCAATGAAAGGAAAGGGCAGAAAACAATAGGGTGAGACCCATAACCCTAAAAAACAAAAGATTGATAAAACTCCTCAGGAGAAAACAAAAGACATGAAATTGAACCAAGACTTAATTGACCAATTACCTAGATCAACTCCCAAAGCCCGAAGGTCTGCACAACTTAGGGTAGAAGTGGAGAAACTAGAAGACAAGTGCAAATACCTAGGAAATGTCTGGACACCAATTAGAGGTTATGAATTGTTTAAATTCCACTATAATAGAAGAGTCAGGAATTTCCCAGTGTCAAACCCATGGCACTTAAATTTGGGTAAATTGGTCATTCCCAATGTGTTTCTGAATGCTAAACTCCTCCAACTTATGGCTAGGCATTATAATCCAAGCCTTAAGGCCATATGCAACCCACAAGGGGAGCCTATTATACATTTGTCTAAGAATGCCATTTGTGAATCTTTTGACTTGGATGATTTATGTACTATCCCTATAGTTTATGAAGATTTGGATAAAGAGTATTGGAGAATGGATACTACATATAATGGATGGAGATTGCCTATTCACAGGCCTAAGGCAGAGGGAGAAATGGTGCCTCTCAATGAGAATAATGGACCTCCATTTCATGTGTCATTATTTGAACCATACATACAATACACTTACTACTCTATGGGCCAAGTCCTAGGATCAGAGGTCCCTAAGTTCATGACAATTCCTCTGATGGTGATAGCCATAGACGTCCAGTGCCACAATGCCAAGAAGTTTGATTATGCTACCTATGTTTTTGGTAGAATTGATTATGCCCTAACAGTAATAAAGAACAATGCCCCATCAGTTTCCTTTGAACATTACTCACTCCTCATGCACATGGTGCTTTATTATGGCCAGGAAGTGGGATTATGGCCAACTGAATTCAAAGTTGTTCCATTAGACCAGAGGGGGCAAAAGTCACCCATGCAGATGTGGACCAGAATATGGGACAGTAGGTATGCCCATTCTATCTATGTTTAGTTTGAAGAATACTATGTGAAAGTGTTATATAGATATTTTAGTCATCCCTGTGAGTATTCATTATCAAATGAAATAAAAAGGTTTCTTAGACCTAAAGATTTTGGTGGTCCTCCTACTATTACCCACAACTGGGGAGACTGGTATGGTTTTGAGGACACTCCTTTTATATTCCCTAATACTGTTCCTGACAGAATTGCCTACATGGAGATAGTTAGGCAAATGAATTGTTCTAATGTGATGCACTTGAGCTCCCATGACAAACAATCTTTTATGCCTAGTACTCTGTGCTTTGGAGATTTCACTATAGTATCCAAGGAAGGTTATAGTCTCATTATGGATAAACTGATGCATTATAATATGACATGTACTGAGGCAAGAAAAGGATTTGATCCTGAGGGTTTCATTGACCTTGCTCTGAGAAAACAAAACCTCAGTGGATACACACATGTCCCATATCCACATGATGATATCATCAGGAATTTGGAAGAGACTGAAATTGAATTAGTGGTTGAGAAATATAATAGAGACCTAGATGAGAAGAGGAAACAGCTTGCAGAGATTGAGTTGTTATCCTCTAGTGATGAAGGGCCTGTAGAAGAAGAACCACATCAACAAGCAACTATGATACTTAAAAGAAAAATGCAATGCTATCAGTCTCCTAGTATGGAGCATGATGACGAGGGGTCTGCTGACGAAGATCCTAGACAAGTAGCATATGATTCTTTCATTTCAAATGACCAATTTATTAATTCTAGGGAATTTAAATCATTCTTGTACAAATGCAAAGGAAAAGAGATCAGGGAGTCAGTGGATAATGTCACAACTGACAATGAAAAACAATTAGTTGACATGTTAAAGACAACAGTGGATAATGAAATGAGAATTATGACTCCTGGTAAAGGTAGACAACTGCTCAGAGAAGCAGGTGTTATGATATTCCCTAGTCTTGATTTGAATTATGCTTTGGTATTTGATAGTTTTCTATATAATATAGATGATAGATCTAAGCTCACTCCAGAGGGTGTCACAGAAGTGTATATGGGCACCAAATATAACAACGATGAAAATTCACTGATGATATGGGCCTTGTATCCTCCCCATAAGAAGACAACCATTATAGACACCGAGAAGACTTTTGGGCATGTCATGACTTTGAAGGCAGGGGAGACTAACCCCTTGATTACTACAGACATTGGCATTAACATTGCAAAGTTGAATAAAGCACAGGCTCAGATGTTAATCAAAGAATGAGATGCATATAAACTGAGCTGTGAGAGATTAACAAAAGAAAATGATTATTTGAAAGATATTGTTAAGAGCACCTTCAGAGGGTCAGTGAAAAGATTAACTCAGGGAGAAAGCTCACAAAGTGTCTAATCACCATCTATTGACCAGATAGCCCAAATCTAGATTGATACTCTCGCCACGGTGCTCCAAAACAGGCATGCCAAAATGATGCATTGGATGAACCAATTTTGGGATATTTATTCTAAAAATTATAAAGTGACCCAAGACCATGAGAGGCTTGACAAAAGGCTGCAGGAAAAACTCTAGGAGATACAAGGCAATGATGTTTCTGACACCACAGGCATTTCTAGTGCAAAATAATTAATTGAGCAGCATCATAAATATCATGATCAGCTTAAGAACAATGCTAAAGAATGTATTGAAGCTTCAAAAGTAGGAGTGCCCACGTTGTTCAAGAATGATAAAGAATTGAAGAGCAAAGAGGAATGGAGTAAAGACTGTCAAATGATGTTGCATGAGGCCTTAGGAGCTCTCAAGGACAAAAACTCTACATTTGGTGAAGCCTATAAGCATCTGGAGAAGATGGTAACAATGGATGTGATCACAAGAAACACTACTGAATTCACTGATACACACCGCAGCCAGAAGTACTTGGATCACATTGTTCATCTACACCTATGGTTGAATAGAGCTTAAGCATTGTTATTTTTATTGTTGTTATGTTAATCATATTGATTCCAAAAGACATTTTGAAGAGTTATGTCTCTTCATAAGTATTTCTATATAAGTTGAAACATATGATGCTGAATTATCATCAACAGTAGGATATAATACATGAAGTTTGTATACACCTAAAAATGACATGACTCGGTCTAAATAAATATTCTTAATATTTATTCATTCTAATTCTTCTATCAATAAATAAATAACCAAACTTATTTATTTGATTCACATTCCTCTAAGTTAATTAAATATTGAAATATTTAATTATCTCTTCTAAAGTCAAAATTAAATAAAATCTTTTATTTAATTAAATTCTTCCAAACAATTAAATAATTCTTGATTACTTAATTAAATCAAATCTTTCTTCCAAATTTGAATAAATCAATCAAATTTATTTAAATCCTCTCAATCTCTAAAAATAAAATACAATCAAATATTTTATTTATTCTTCCAAAATCATGCACAATAAGTAAATAAATTTATTTATTTAATTTGCTTTCTTATCTTCTAGATTAAATAATTTCAATTATTTAATTGTTTCTTCCAAAAATATCTTTTCTAAATTTAAATAAATCAAATATTTATTTAAGTTGTCTATTTCTTCTAAATTGAGTTATCTCTAAATATAATTCAATCTTTGTGCACATGCAATTAAATATTCCTAATATTTAATAAAGCAAAATATCTTCTTATTCTCATGCAAATCCCTTCTTCTTGTTTTAAATCACTTAACTGATTATTATATTCTTTTAAATTACTTTAACTCATTCTTCTATTCTTAGCAAATCCTCTCATGCAAAAGAAAGCAAGACATATGTCTTCTTCTTATTCATTGCACGTTCCTCAACTATTCTCAATCGTTGATCTTCTCATTCTTTCTATACCGTTGATCTTCATTCTCCCAAGTCTATAAGTACAACCTCATTCTTCCATTTCATTCATCCAAGCTTTAAGTATCATTACTCTACCGGAATTACAGTGCGCCTTTGGCACCAATTCCTTCATTGCTTGTGATCACACTCGTTACTACGCACCACTATCATCGTTGTGAATCTCATCTTCATGGCGATATTATCATAGCCATTCTCAATTGACATTCTTGAAAGAAAGCAAAGAAGTGCACTCTCTGAGGGCCCTATTCAATACATGCAAGATCGATTGTGATAGGCGATCAATGGAAGCTACGAATTAAAGAAGGTTTGCTTTGTTGTTGTTCATTGTTTATTTGAATCTCTTTTGTTCACCATTTCATTGAGTTTTGGGTATCTTGATATTTGATATTATTGATTATTCATTTGAATCCAATTTTCCCTTAACATTTTCGGCACCCACCGTGGGGCCTAGCCCCAAATTTAACCCAAAAACTAAGTTTTTGTGTTTTAGAAAGGCGTACACAAGAGGAAATCATGCATCTGACACATCCTAACATGCATATACTGTCTATTACAATGCATTCGTTCCTACAGCACATATAGTCTCTATTCTGACGCATACATCATTTCAGCGCATATATAGTCTGTTACGGTGCATTTACCATCTGATATAGCGCATCTGTCAGAATGACACATACACACTATTTTTCAGTGCTTTTGACCTCTGTCTTAGTGCATATATACTATGGCACTTCTATTCTCTGTTTCTGTGCATTCAGACTCTGAAGCAGTGCATCTATTTTAGGCAGTGATTTTTAGGGTTTCCTTGAAGTTTTTGCTAACGCTAATGCCTTTTGCAGGAACTCTCTTGATCTATTTTGTAGGCTAGGTACTAGTTTAGATTCATATAGTTGCACTTGTTAGCTCACACTTCGATTTCTAACAGGAAAGTAAAATGGATGCTCATGTAAATCTCACATAGTTTTAACTAGGAAAGCGGTAATTGAATCATTGCTATCTTGCATATCATTGAATCATTGGTATATTGCTATCTTTTCAAAGTTAACAACTCATTGCTATCTGGATAAAATTAAACTCATCATTGCTATATGGGTAAAACTAAACCATTGCTATCTCCTCGACCATCACTTCAAAGTCAACAATTCGTGCTACGTGGATAAAATTGAACTCATCATTGCTATCTGGGTAAAACTGAACCATTTCTATCTCCTCGACCATCACTTCAAAGTTAACAATTCATGCTACGTGGATAAAATTGAACTCATCATTGCTATCTTGGTTAAAACTAGACCATTGCTATCTTGCTATCACTTCAAAGTTAACAAAATTCTGTGCTTGCCCAAGTAGATAGCTCATCTAGTTTTTCTCATTTTAACTAGGGGAAAGAACCACTGTATTCTATGTTTTGGGAATGATACCAGGCCTATGCTCTCCCCTATCTTGGGTGACCAAAATTCTAGACATATTATTTTCGCATGTGTTTTTCCTTTAGAGGGGCCTGCTCTTGGATACCATTCATCTAAGTAGGAACGACCCTAAGTGGTAACAGGCTAGATGCCAAGACCTTCCAAGCCACTATAAATAAATTGTGTTTGGAGCGAAAGCTTCAAACAATGAGTGAAGTTGTGTTATACCGATAGCCAACCTTCCCCAAAACCCTCCAAGGAGCAACCCTTGCAGGCTGGGAGACTCCATAACAGAGAGTAGTGCTGCCGCATGTATAACCACTCAAACGGTTGCCTTCATTAAACACCTTTGTTCTAGTGGCCAAAAACCCTTGTAATCCATTTGAAGCCTAGGATTGAACTTGCTTTTCCTTTTAGTCAAAAAATCACAAAAAATAAAAAAACCATAAAAATATTCTTTGTGTTTGCTGTGTCTTCTTGCTATAATTTCAGAAAATCAAATCGAAAAGACCTTCTTGCAACCAAAGTACCAAAAACATCAGAAAATTTCCAAAAAACTGCAAAAATACTGAGAAAAACTAGAGTGGCACATCCGTCCTCTGTTGCTGTGCATTTGTTCTGACCTACGACGCACCTGTACCGACTTGCAGCATTTTTATTGTCTATTATAGCACATATACCTTTTACCAATGTGGCGCATTTGTCTTGACTTCTAGCGCATTTACCCATTTCTGTAGCGCATCTGTTCCAGCGCATGCGGGATAATGAGCACTTGTACAATCTTTGAGATGAAAATTATATCAGTTCTGGGTACCCATTTCAGTCTAGTTTCAGATTCTGAGATCAGGTCTTACCTTGCAGTCTTTTTTCCATCCATTTCATGTCAAAATCTCTCTTTTGTTAGTCATCCCATTCACCTTCTATCGAGTCTTCCTAGTCCAAAGTCAAAAGTATCCCATATCAAGTCAACATAGGCCCCTTTTTCATATCACTTTGGATTCAAGTAACCCTAGTAGGTTATAGAACTTCACTAGTGGTCTTGGTACACGACTAGTCCCTACACAGTAAGACAGGTATCGAGTACCCTTACTAGTGCCTACCGTCTTGTATCAGCCATCTTACTTGGAATCATTGATCGAGAAAGTCCCTTGTCCAAATCTTGTCATAATTATCCTATTCTCAGTAGTCTCCATCGACATCTTGTCAAAATCTCTAGTTTCATTCCACCTCATCCCTCGTCACCTTACATGGTTCTTACTAGATCTCAATAGAAAAAGAAACTTGAAATGGCTAGATCATCCAACCACATCATCACTCCTCATGATAGTGATGAGGAAATCTCTTGTGAAGAGTATGAAGGAACCCTCCAAGATCAGAAATTCCAACGCTTGTTAGAGAAAGTGCTTCACGACGACCCTCACAAGTATTTTTACCATCTTGCAAATCTTGGAATTAAACTCCCCGCGGATTTCGATATAAGCACAATCCAAGAAAATGTGGAGAATAATCGTGAAAAAGGAAAGAAAGCCATAGACCCAAACGCAGAGGATAATAATGAAAAAGGAAAGAAAGCCATAGACCCAAGCACTCCTATGGAAGAAATGAGGAAACAACTCAAGGGTCTAAAGTAACAAATGTCATATCTCAAGATGAGTACAAACACTAAAACCTATTCCTTGGAAGATATTGCATCGTACCCCTTTGATAAAAGTTTGAACATGATACCATTTCCCTTTCGATTCAAAGTTCCTAAGTTTGACAAATACATAGGGAAAGTGGACCCTAGAGATCACATTAGGGAATTCAACGCAGCATGCATGGAAGTAGCTCACAATGAGACTTACTTAATGAGACTATTCCCTAGATCTCTACGTAGTCAAGCCATGGAGTGGTTCTCATGGCTCCCACTGGGCATCAAATCTTTTGATGAGTTAGTCAACAAATTCATCATGCACTTCTTGTACAATATTGAACATGAGGTTTCCATGCTTGACCTATGCAACACCAAGCAAAAGAGTGGCGAATCCTTCGCCTCTTTCCTACAAAGGTGGAGACAACTAGCAAGTAAATTTTCATATGATGTACCAAAGAAGTAATTAATGGAGATGTTTGTCCATAATCTCAACTCTGATCTTAGCTACCAAATACAAATTCAATGCCCTACTTCATTCTCAAAGGTCATTGAAATGGGATTGTTCATTGAGAAAGCTATGATCGCCAAGGGGCAAATCAATTTATACAAGGACACACCTACCTCAAATTATATGACTGACAAATCAAAGTTTTGGACTAAAAACAAAAATGTCGTCAATGATGGAGTAGTTGATGCCAAGGTGGCGGCTCCCAAATAACAACCTATATTCACCCTCAAAGGAGAGGCAAGCAATGTTACACCCAACAAAACATTCTCTCGGGAGCCAAAACCATGGTTCAACTCAAATCCAAGGCGAAAGTTCACACCGCTGGGTGAGTCCCAAGAATCTGCATTAAGGAAGCTATTGGCTAACAATGAAATCTCTCTACCGCCAACAAGTGACTACAAACCTCAAATCAAACCTCACTATTGGAAAGCCACCGACTATTGTGAGTACCATAGAGGAAGGGGACATACAACCAATAATTGTATCCATCTCAAACATGTTATTTAAGATGTGCTTGATCAAAATCAGGGAGGAACCCAACAACATACCTCCAATGAGATATATGTGGCTTACAGGGATCCACTTCTCAATCATGATAGGTCGTACAACAACAATAACAACAACAGCAACAACAACAATAGTAACAACAACAACAACCGCAACAGGCAAAATCAGAATAGTGGGAATAGTAATGCCAACTACGCAAGTGTGCCATTCAACTATACCATCAATTGCATATCAAAGCATGTCCCATAGATCAATGTGTTCATGCCCAACCAACAATCAGAGCCTAACCGTAATGATTGTAGTATCATTACCCGCAGTGGAAAAGTCACATTGAATACCGTCCCTCCAAGGTCATCACCTTCTCAATCCAACTTCCATCAGTATAGTGTCCTTCCCACAAGGAGATTCTCAATAAAGCCTTAGTGGAAACCACTGTCCCCACTAACTTGGCCCAAGAGAAGTTTCAGGTCATGGTAGGTAATCTGACCTCCTCAAGTACCATATCATTTACCGAACAAGATGACCTCTCAGTGTCTCAACCTCATAACACCCCTCTACATATTGCCGCCTTCATCCACAAGCACCGTATCAAGAGGTTTCTCATTGATGGGGGAGGCGGTTTAAATATTTGCACGTTAAAGCTAGTCCTTGCATTGGGGTTCTCTAAAAATGCAGTTGATCCAAGAAAGAAGATAACTATCAAAGTCTATGATGAAGAGGAGAGAACTACAAAAGGAACAGTGGTGTTACCCATACAAGTGGGACCGATAATAAAAGAAGTTGTGTGCCAAGTCCTAGATAGGGATCTCACCTATAACATTCTCCTAGCTAGACCATGGATTCATGCCATGAAAGTTGTTCCCTCTACTTATCACCAATGCATAAAATTCCTGCATAATGACAAGCAAGTCACCATCCAAGGTGACCTTGACCCCTTCCAGCATTGCAACTCTATCCTTTCAAAACCCGATTACATCATACCAAACAATAGAGCATCTACATCCCCTACCCCACAGCATGATTCTACCTCTAAAGCTTCCTCATCAAGGCCCAAAGAGAAAAAAATTACCATCAAAGAAAAAGGAGTTGGGGAATACTCCATTGAGCATAGCCTCAATCTAGCCAAGATGCCTTTATCTCCTAGATCCTTTGGTCAACCCACACATTTTCCAAAGCCATCTGCTCCTCCTATACCTCCCATAGCTCCCTTTGTAAAATGGGGGACCCTATCAGATGAGACAGAGGAAAGAGATATCCTACAATGGCTTTATACTAAAGAAGAAGAGAGCACACAACAAGAACCACCTAGACTCCCAACAGAAATCTATGGGTGAGGTGAATCTATCCTACATAGAATGGGTTACGAAGGACAAGGCTATTGGCAAGAGACACTATATGGATTCATGATTGTTGTCATTGATGGCAACAAAGTTCATCCCACACATCTGCAGGACATGGTATGTCTATACCGGAAGTCAGAGTGAAGAATGTTGTGGTCCAGTAAACAAGAACAGAGCATGTGGCAAGGTCCGATAGACAGGTCCGGATCTCTCAGAGGAAGTATCTTGGTGAAGTGTGGATTTGGGGAAGTCAAGAGGACTACCTTGAGTGATATATTCCAAGGATTTAGCCTCTGGTGATAGATGAAGAAAAAGATATGAATACTTGAGTATCGGGTTCCTAATTGGCAGTGTGGACAGAGGAAGAACTGACTGGCAGAACATCAGACTTTATTCCGGATGTATTACTGATGATGGTAAAGATTCTTAAGGCATAAGTTATGATTGGCCAACATGATTGATGACTTCTACAAGTATATACTTGATCCGCATCACGGTAAGCAAGGATTCAGCCGACAGATTAGAGTTTGTGGAAAATATTGACTATTCTGGGTGCCGACTAGAAAGGTGATGAAATCACTTGTGCGCATATATATACAAGATGTATTTAGTTGTAAGGTGTGTTGTGGTTTTTGGTGATGTGTGAATAAAAGCAGAAAGGAAGGTCTAGTATGTGAAAGGAGAGCAGCACAAAAGAAGAGGAAAGATGAAGTGCAGCAGATCAGTGTACAGAGCCTAACTAGAACTAAACTCCAGCATATGTTGATGCTCCTTATCAGTTCAAGTATTGTATTACACTCTTTATAAATTGTAGATAGTGTGTCTCTTGTAGGCAGTGTGCCTCTTGTGAGCAGTGTGCTCGAGCAGTGAGCCCTAATTAGCAAGTGTCATTTTGTATTTCCATTCTTCTAACAGAGAATACAATCTTGGGTTAATCACCCCATGGTTTTTTCCCTTAACAAGGTTTCCACATCAAAAATATTGTGTCATGTGTATTTCCATTTCATGGTTATGTTTGCTTATTTGAATTAATGCTGCATTGATTATTAAAAAAGTTCAGAAAGCAAAAATAATTAGGATAACTGATTCACCCCCTCTCAGTTATCAACAATTGGTATCAGAGCCAAGTTCCTCCTAACAGAGTCTAACAGCTTGAGGAAGATCTGGGAATCCAAATGGATGCATATGGTTTAAGGGAGCAACTCAAGACTGCCCTTGATGATCTTGAGTAGTCAAACTCTAAAGTCAATGAATTAAAGGAAAGACTCAAATAGGCTGATGATTTCATGAGAGAACTAAAAGACAAATTAAGTCTCTCTATGAATAAGAGAAAGGAGCTACTTCAGCAATTAGCAAGTCAAGGTGAAGCAAATGATGCAAATTAAGATCTAAAGGAGAAAACCAAGTTATGTGAAAAGTTATCAAAAGAAATCATTTTGGTAAGACATGAAATGGAATCAGGAGTTATGAAGTTTACCCAAGAAGTTGAAGAGAAAAGAAAAACTGAAGATAATCTAAGACAATCTCTCAAGGAGAAATCAAAAGATTGCCACAAGATGGATAGAATTATCAGACATCTTGAATCTAATCTTGAAGATGCTAAAGATAATGAAGAAAAACTTAAGGATCAAATTGTCTCTCTCAAAAGGGATCTTCAAACAGCAAATGAATATAAAGAGAAATTCAAGATAAGTTATGCTCAACTTGAAGTTCTTCTTGGAAGTCAAAACAGGGTAGAAGACAAGTGTGGTTTGGGATATGAGAAAGGAGAAAGCTCTAGATCCGGTTAAAAGAATTTTGGATCAGAAAATCCAAGGAACAGGCCTAGAAGAGCTCCGGTAAGGCAGCCCAATGCTCAAAGATATCCATCCTTCAATGGATACTGCCACAACTGCAATAAATTTGGTCATAAAGCTAATCAGTGCAGAAAGAGAATGAATCAGACTAATTCATCCTTCTCCGGATGGTGTTTTAACTGCAAAAGGTATGGTCACAAATCTCATGAATGCAGAAATATGCAAATGAACAAATCATTCAATGGTAGATGCTTTGCATGCAATAGAATAGCTCATATGGCTAATCAATGCAGATTAAGAGGATATCAATCAAATATGCAAAGAAATGTTGTTTGCCAAATTTCCAATAGATCCGGTCATATTGTAAAATTCTGTAGAAGCAAGAATCAGGACAAAAGAGGTCTGGTATATCATAATCAAAATCAAGATAAGGGAAAACAAAAAGTAAATGCAGATGAAGTTCAAAGTGAGATGAACAAGATTTGGGTGAAGAAAAGTATAGAGAATGTAGAGGATGGATTTGCACCAGACTCTGGTGCTAATATTCCTTCTGGAAATTAAAAAGTGAGCTCTGGCTCAGGGGGAGACACAAAGAAAACCTTGTTCCCCCAGCCAGTCGATTGGTGCTAGAACTGACACAAGACGAGTTGCGGATCAAAGGGTTCTTAAGAGAAACATCTAAATAAACTATGGTTAAGATTTGGAAGATCCGCAAGATGTTTAAGATCATGATTGATCTGGTTCTTCAAGTCATCTGAATAAGGCAAACTGGAATGACTTAGGTCGAGCATTTATTGCAACTTAACATTAGGGTTTGCGGAGAAATATAAGGGTGTCTCTCACTAAGAATTTGCTCATTCTGCATTCAAGAATAAACGAAAAGAGAGGCTCTGCAACAAAATCCCTCAAGCTCATCCAAGATCATTTGCAGAAGTCATTTCATCCAGAAATCGATCTGGCTAACTCTGTAAAATTGAAAGGCACAAAAGGTATTCTCCTTTATCAAATATCTCTCTGTAAATCCTTAATGATGGGTACTCCAAATATTGTGAAGATCTCTGATAGGCCTTGCCCCAAATTCAAGAAACATCCATACAAATCTTTGGATATAGATCCCCTAGGAGCTTTTTCTAGTGTTCCGCATGGTGTGTTGCATATAGAAGACATTAGGGTTTACATACACGTGAATATTGAAGAATTTGGGGAATCAAAGTTAGTTGATATCTATCACAAATAATTAATAGATAATTCTTTTGAGATTAAACCTCAGTATAAAGCCATCTGGGATAAGCATTTTGCACAGTGCATTCATTTCCCCTATTTTGAAGAAGATGAATGGGTTCGGTATGTGTTGAGTAGAAGGCATGACAACTTCTTATGGTTGAATAAACCATTTAAGATCACCAAAGATGCAATTAGGGCAGTAACCAGTCTACACTCATCTGGTGGAATACCTGTTCTCAAATCTGTCAAGAATCAGATAGTAAGTGATGCAACTGGATCAAAATTTCAAAAGAGAGCTATGACAATTGAAGACATCACTGAACCGGATGTCAAATTTGCATCCATGATAATTGGTTACAATATTTATCACTCCAGTAGGGAAAATTCAGTACTGGGAACTACAGTTTACATAGCCTATCAAATGCTAAAAGAAAATGCTGACTATGATCTGTGTGAACTTCTTCTAAGCCAACTTTTGGAAAATTTGCAAAAGATTAAGAAGGATAAGAACTCCTTCAAGTATGGTGGCTTGATACTCTGCCTATTCTTTTATTACATGAATGAGCTTCTCGGATCCAATGGCTGGGTATGGCAGAATGACAGACCAATTGCCATCCAAATCAGAGACTATTTGCATGGGCTTGGGGATGCTAAAGCAAGAAATACAGCTCTATGGAGATATTTCAAGAATGTTTAGAACATGATGCAAGTAAGAGAGAGAATTCCCCAATCTCTTGTTGAGAATTACAAAGACACAGTATGTTTTATGGTAGAGATTGATCAGTGCCTAGTGGAGGCAGTAGAACCAAGAACTGTATGGATCATGCCTATGGGGTATGAAGTTGATGAACAAATTGTGGAGCTGCATGTTCAACACATGTTAAGACAACCAAAAGATCCCAAGGCAAAAAGGTTTGGAACCTTTGAGGAGCTAAGTGTAAAGATTCATGTGGAACTCAGACAACCAGAGATCAAGAGGAAGGTAAGAAAATAAGTTGAAGATGTTGCAAAAGGCTTTGGCATATTAAAGGAGGCACTTGATGCCAACAGGGAAAAGATGGAAAGGGCTGAGGAAGAGAAGAAAAAGGCAGAAAAAGAAAAATGAGGAAAGTGTTCTGGTAAAATCTTCCACCCAGACTAGATCATCAAAGAGATCAGCACCTGTCACTGCTAAAAGCTCAAGGACATCAAAACTGGAAGTCCAGGCATCTGGAAAAGGAGAAAAGAGAACAAAGAAAAAGGCAACAAGGTCCTATGTTAGCCTAAAGGATGATGAGGAAACTGAGTCAGATGAGTAGATAAAGAAACTGAAGAAGAAGAAGAAATCATCCAGTGAACACTCTACCAGTCAAGGAGAAGAAGAGAAGGAATAGGAATTTATTGAAAAACCCACTCTATCCTTAGATGTTGTAGTGAAAGTAGTCACTGTGGATGGGAACTTGCAACCCTTAACAGAATTCTATGATGCATATAATGAAGCAGATAAAAAGATTCTGGAGGAAGCCACAGTTAAGTTTTTGAACACTTACAATAAAGCTTTTATTGAAATTATCTCTCTAATTCCCAAAAGCTTAGAGAAAAGGCTTGAAATGAGGAAGAACAATGCTTGAGCAAAAGATCTAGAAATCCAGGAACAGATAGCAATTCAGCTATACCCTTCAATCACTCCGCATTAAATGAACATGATCTTCAAAGATTGCAAGGATGAATTCTGGAGCAAAGCCAGAATGAATCAGCTTATGCTCAGAAAAACTGACGAAGTAGCAAAAGAGACAGAAGAGATCCTCCGGAATGCATACAAAAGATTCAACATTCCTATTATAGAGGACTTAGTGATGACCCCTCAGCTACAGACTTTGAAGAAAATGCTATTGAAACAGTAGCAGAAGAGGTTAAGGAGACAAGGGAAGTTAAAGGTAAGGACTTGGAATCCTCTGCTGTGGAAGAGGTGGCCCATGAACAAACAAATATCTCTCCTCTGGTTTCCCTTGCTGACTCCGGATCCAAAGGAGAAGAAGGAATAAAGGAGAAAGAAGCAGAGGTGAAGGAAAAAGAAGATAACAGTCCAAAGGTTGTGGAAGGAGAGAAAGCTCCAAAAGACAGTTCTGTGATTGCAGAAGAAAAGAAAAACCTGTCTCCGACAAGAGACATTGCAAAAACTGTCCAAGAATTCTTGAACAAAGAAACAATGGAGATTGATGAACCGGAGCTTCTACAAGGACCATTTAATTTTGATTCTCTTTCTCTGGTATAGACAATGAAGATAGCTTCATTTGCTAATGCAAAGGCTAAAGAAAAACTCCTAAAGTCTCACATGGAAGACTGTGAGTTGATAGAAGCTGCTTCTGGAGTGCTAGAAAAGATTATGCCATTATTTCAGAAGGATCCCATAGCCTCCTCATCCGGTAATCTCAAAACTCTAGTCAATAGTGTTAGCGCACATTTTGATTCCCTAGAGAAGTCAGCAGAAGATAAGGTCCGGAAGGAATTTCTTGCAAAAAGATTATCAGAGGTACAAGGGTTGATAATTAATGATAGGAGAAATATGAATATTGGGATAAAGAGCTTAGAAAATACTCTTAAAGATGGCGGAGAAATATACAAATTTTGTTTATCATGGTCCAAAGCAACATTGGACATTGAGAAGAAAGTAAAAGAACAGGAGGACAAACTGACAAATCTATCAAAGAATTTTGATCCTCTCTCATCCTCCATAATAAATCAAGAATGTCAGACTATTGCAGTCTTGAATGAAATCAAGAAGCTGGAGAAGGAAAACAAAAATAGAATAAGCAGGTTGGGTGGACTCAAAGGGATAATTGTCCCTAAGTTAGAGGCCATGCATGAGGCCATAAAAGAAGCCCAAATCACAGCCCAGACCAATGATCCAACAGATCTAAAAAAGGTAGATGCGTTTGCATTCTTGTTGAGCGGTCATATATCAATTTTGGACAGAATGAAGCAAAGTTGGGCTACAGAATTCATTCAATTGAAAACAACTTTTGCAGACATACTTCAGTATATGTAAGTATTCCATATGTATATACTTAAGCGGACAAGATTTTGAAAATTTTGGTATGCGGACCCTACTCTTTGCCATTGATGTCAAAGGTGGAGTGAGGAGCAGTGAAAAATTAGGAATCCAACTAAGAGGGGAGCTCCAGAAAATATATATAAAAACAAAGCATCAGCCAAGGGGGAACATAGTGTAAACACTTAGTCATTTTTCACTAAGTGTTGCCATCAATGCCAAAGGGGGAGATTGTTGGCAAGAGACACTATATGGATTCATGATTGTTGTCATTGATGGCAACAAAGTTCATCCCACACATCCACAGGACATGGTATGTCTATACCGGAAGTCAGAGTGAAGAATGTTGTGGTCCGGTAAACAAGAACAGAGCATTTGGCAAGGTCTGACAGACAGGTCCGGATCTCTCAGAGGAAGTATCTTGGTGAAGTGCGGATTTGGGGAAGTCAAGAGGACTACCTTGAGTGATATATTCCAAGGATTTAGCCTCCGGTGATAGATGAAGAAAAAGATATGAATACTTGAGTATCAGGTTGGTTCCTAATTGGCAGTGTGGACAGAGGAAGAATTGACTGGCAGAACATCAGACTTTATTCCGGATGTGTTACTGATGATGGTAAAGATTCTTAAGGCATAAGTTATGATTGGCCGACATGATTGATGACTTCTACAAGTATATACTTGATCCGCATCACGGTAAGCAAGGATTCAGCTGACAGATCAGAGTTTGTGGAAAATATTGACTATTCTAGGTGCTGACTAGAAAGGTGATGAAATCACTTGTGCGCATATATATACAAGATGTATTTAGTTGTAAGGTGTGTCGTGGTTTTTGGTGATGTACAAATAAAAGCAGTAGAGATGAATAAAAGCAGAAAGGAAGGTCCAGTATGTGAAAGGAGAGCAACACAAAAGAAGAGGAAAGATGAAGTGCAGCAGATCGATGTACAGAGCCTAACCGTAACTGAACTCCAGCATATGTTGATGCTCCTTATCAGTTCAAGTATTGTATTACACTCTTTATAAATTGTAGATAGTGTGTCTCTTGTAGGTAGTGTGCCTCTTGTGAGTAGTGTGCTTGGGCAGTGAGCCCTAATTGGCAAGTGCCATTTTGTATTTCCATTCTTCTAACAGAGAATACAATCTTGGGTTAATCACCCCATGGTTTTTTCCCTTAACAAGGTTTCCACGTCAAAAATATTCTGTCATGTGTATTTCCATTTCATGGTTATGTTTGCTTATTTGAATTAATGTTGCATTGATTATTAAGAAAGTTCAAAAAGTAGAAATAATTAGGATAACTGATTCACCCCCCCTCTCAGTTATCAACAAAGGCCCCATCGGCCTAAGAAGAGAAGGAATCATAGAACCCATTCAACCTTCTTCATCCTCGTCGGCTAGAAATACAAAGGGTCTAGGATATAAGGATAAGGGCAAAGCTAAAGAAAATGCTTGTCTAGTGGAAATGATCCATACACTTCAAGTGGACAGTGACACAGATTCCAATGAATATGAGTGGGATAAGTTGATAGAGCATTCCTACAATGACAAAGAGGTTGATACCATTCAAACTTATAGCCCCTATCGTGAGGGACAAATGCTATCACATAGGCCATTAGAGTCTGATTTGCCTATCTCTGAGAATACGAATTTCGAGGAAGGTTCGAGTTCTATCGCAATAAACAACTTGGAGGAAAGTACCATCCCGGACACACTCCCTCCCAATACCCCTAGTATATCCATTCAAACTATCAACAAATTAGATCTATCCTCTAACTCCCTCCCCCTTGTACATCTTGAGCTTATTGACTAGGATCTACGAGGAACCCCGCAACTAGATATGTTCCAAAACGATGATGCCTATATTGACTATATGGAACTTAGGGACCACCTACCCAAAGGGGATCATAAATCTAGATTCTCTATTGAACTTAATATCATGGCTTATTTTGGAGAGGGTGCCAAGCCTTCCAGTCACAAAAATATCAAAATAAAAACTAGATCTCACGGTGAAAACTGCTCCGCGGTAGTGTCAAATCCCAAAACAGTAAAAAGAAAGGATGCATCCAAAGGTGAAAACCCAATTGTGCACTTGACAATGGAAAGCTTGACACTCTCCCCAATGACATGCACCAGGATAAGTCTCAGATTGTTATGGAACCCACAAAGCTGGTTAACATTGGAACAGAGGAACAACCTAAGATCATTCACTTTGCTAAGTCTCTAACCCCACCAGAGAAAACTAAGTTTGTACCATTATTCAAGAGAAAGCAAATCAATTTTGCTTGGTCATACGCAGATATGCTGGGGTTAGATCCAGATTTGATTCTACACCATCTTCCATTAGATCCAGGAGTGAAACTAGTGAAACAGAAGCTTAGAAAGATGCATCCACACATAGCACTTCTTGTAAAAGAAGAACTCAAGAAACTACTGGATGTAGGGTTCATCGAAGCTATAAACTATCTGGAATGGGTCTCCAACATAGTACCAATGTCCAAACCTGATGGCCAATTTAGACTATGCAATGATTTTAGAGATCTAAACAAAGCTTGCCACAAGGATGATTTTCCGTTGCCAAATATAGATATGATAGTTGACTTAATAGTAGGGCATACCATGTTATCCCTCATGGATGGCTTCTCAGGATATAATCAGATCAGGATAGCACTAGAAGACCAGTATAAGACAAATTTTACTTGTCCATGGGGCACTTTCTATTGGAATGTCATGCCATTTGGGCTAAAAAATGCAGGAGCCACATATCAACGTGCTATGACCACTATATTTCATGATATGATGCACATCGCCATGGAAGATTATGTAGATGATATCCTAGCAAAACCACTTACAAGAGAATCACACCTGGATGTGTTAGAGAAAGTCTTTCAAAGATTAGAGCAATTCAAAGTCAGGTTGAACCCAAAGAAGCGTGTGTTTGGAGTCACCTCAGGAAAACTCCTAGGTTTTATTGTTTTAGCAAATGGAATAGAGGTGGACCCCGCTAAAGTCAAGGCTATTATGGACATGCCACCACCCAAGACTCTTACTCAACTAAGATCTCTACAAGGAAAGCTATAAGCAATCCGTAGATTCATATCACAACTGGTAGACAAGTGTCAACCATTCAGTCATCTCCTACACAAGAACATTCCATTCAGATGGGATGAGAAATGTGAAGAGGCATTCAACAAACTGAAAGAGTATCTTATGAATCCACCTATTCTCATGCCTCCTATCCAAGGGAAACCATTGATACTCTACATATCTACTACACCTACAGCTCTTGGGGCTCTTCTAGCACAACAAGATTATGAGAATAAAGAAAGAGTTGTCTACTACATAAGTTGCACATTGGTGGGCTATGAGTTGCAATACTCTCAGATAGAAAGATCATGTCTTGTAGTAGTTTTTGCTTCCCAAAAAATCTGACATTATATGCTTGCACGTCTAGTCAAACTTATTGCAAAAATAGATCCACTGAAGTACCTACTAAGCAAAGTAGCTCTAACAGGTCGCCTAGCCAAATGGGTAATGCTCCTAAGTGAATACAACATTGAGAATGTAGATAGAAAAGCTATCAAAGGACAAGTCATTACGGACCAGCTAGCGGATGCACCATTATAGGACACCACACCAATGCAATTTGAGTTTTCGGATGAATCCTTATTCAATATCTCAACGCATTCCTGGAAACTTTACTTTGATGGGTCCTACACAAACCATGGATCGGGGGCAGGAATCTTGTTTGTAACTCCTCATGGCGACACCATACCGAAGTCTTACCTTCTATTATTCCCATGCACCAATAACAGAGTAGAATATGAAGCCTTAGTCATTGGCCTCAAGATGGCAACAGAATGGAAAATCAAAGAGCTACATGTCTATGGTGATTCTCAACTAGTGATAAATCAGGTCAATGATGATTACCAAACCAAAGACGAAAAGATTGTCCCATACAAGAGGATGGTAGATGACTTTTACTTTGTGATTATATCTTTTGAACAAATACCTCACATTGAGAACAAAGAAGTAGATGCCATGGTGACCATTGCCTCTATTCTCGAGATACCAGAAAATGAGTCACGGTATGAGTTCTTAGTGGAAACAATTCAGCAACCAGCTTATGATCTTCTTGAAACCCATTCCATATGCCTATTAGTTGGATCTAATTCACCTTGGTACAGTAAGATTTACACTTACCTCAAGGATAACACCCTCCCACCTGACTTATCTTCAAACTAATGACGAACCTTTATACGCCAAACCTCTCGCTATACCATTATTGCCACCACCCTATATTGACATGGTCTAGATGGTACTTTACTCCATTGTTTAGAACAAGAAGAATCCCTAACTGCGTTACAAGACATACATGAAGGGATCTGTAGAACACACTCTAGCAGTCTTTCCTTAGCTAAGAAACTCATGCGTTTGGGTTATTACTAGCCAAACATGGAAATAGATTCATATCAGTTTGTGAAGAAGTGCAAGCAGTGCCAAATACATGGGAACCTAATACATGCACCAACTCAAGAGTTGAGACCTTTAACGACACCTTGGCCCTTTTGCCAATGGGGACTTGACCTTGTGGGAAAGATCCATCCACCCTCATCCAACAACCATAAATTTATCATAACCACCACTGAGTACTTTACCAAGTGGATTGATGTCGTTCCCCTCACCACTGTCACAGGTAAACAAATCTCCTCATTCATCCTGAATTACCTCATCTGTAGATACGGAATTCCCTCATCCATTATCACGGATAACAGAAGACCCTTCAAAAACTAGGATGTCCAAGAACTCTGTGACTGATTCAAAATCCAACACCATTTCTCCACACCCTATTACCCCCAAGGCAATGGTCAAGCTGAAGCATCCAATAAGACCATCTTGAAACTCCTCAAGAAGACAGTCAACGATGCTGGCTGTGATTGGCACATCCAACTCAATCCTGCTCTGTGGGCCTACAGAACTAGTATACACACTCCCACAGGTGCTACCTTTTACGCCCTTGTCTATGGCTCAGAAGCTATCCTCCCCATTGAAGTTGAATTACCATCTCTCAGGGTGTCGTTAAAAGGTCTCATATCAGATGAAGAATACAGAGTGTCCAGATTGCAAGAACTAGAGTTGCTAGAGGAAAGGAGACAAAAAGCCTTTGACCATCTCAAAGCTTATCAACAAATGATGTCACCAAGCTATAACCATAGAGTTCACCCAAGAGTCTTTAAAGTTGGAGATCTAGTAATTAAGGAGAATCCCTGCAATCAACAGGATAGGGAAAAGAAAGGCAAGTTTGAACCCAACTGGCTTGGGCCTTATATGATCATAGCTACTTATGGATCAGGGGCATATCAGTTAGCAACATTAGAGGGTGAGCTGTTAGATGACCCAATCAACAGCATACATCTTCGCCAGTTCTATACCTAGGAGAACCCCAATGTAAGGGGGGCATAAAATACAAAAAAATCAAAAAATCAGAAAAATGCAAAAAAATCAAAAAATTAGGAAAAATACAAAAAAAATTGTCCTTTGGTGAAAACCTGGCAAATAGGCGCCTTAGATAGGTATCATGATGAAAACCTGGCAAACAGGCGTCATGTTTACTTTCTAGCTTTCGTACAAATAAAAGCAAGTGGTGAAAACCTAGTAAACAGGTGTTACTTGTGATAAACCGCTTCCTCCATCTTTGGGAAACCAATCACCTTGTGTCCATTCTTCCTCGTGTCCCATTCGACCCATATCTGTTCCATAATAAAAAACCTAACAATAACCTATCATGGCTTGATACTCTATCTCTTTGTTGCCTTGTCAACCAAGGTTTTATCCCATATCCTATCCATAGTATCAGCCTAGCATAGTGTCTCTCGTCAGTATCCATGGTCCAAGTCCATGAACTATGTTGCCTCTGCATTGTCATGTAGGCAAGGCCATTTCTCAAATGCGCCCCCGAGGCTCCCACAGTCCCATCTGTCCCATGTCTAGTCCTTCTATCTATCTGAGTCCACACCACTTTCTACCACCTAGGTCCTAGGTCCATTAGGGTTCACCCCGAACTACGTTGCCTCTGCGTCGTCACATAGGCAAGGCCATTTAGCAATGAACCCCTGTGGCACTAGGTCAATCCCTTAGGGTCCATCCCACCAATAAAGATTGTGGAATCTTCCCACCAGGCAAGCAAGCGCAAGCAAAGCCCGCTTTCAAGAAGAAATCCTAACATAAGACATTAACCTATCCAAAGCAAACAAAACAAAATCCTAAGGCCTTCTAAATGATTTTACCCAAATTATGGCAAGAAACAAACACATCTAAAATACAAAAATGTTTTGTGGATTGGAAACATGGTTAAAATTCAAAGTCTTGATTTTTGCTATCATGCTTTTCTATGCTACTCGAGGATACCAAAAGCTAGAGATGCTATGATGGGGGCATGATTATTTTCTTTGTTTGTTGTTTGTGGATTAGACTTTAGTAATGTGAAACCTTGTCTAAAGATATAATCGACAAAAGATCATCAAGGACATCAAAGGTCTAACATGAATGGGGGCAATCCTTGACTGTTGATACGCAAGAAATACTCAGGTCATCTTGGTTCAATTATACCTTGATGCTTGTATTAAATTGCTAAAGAAAAATCCATGTAAGCAATGCTCAGGTCATCTCGGTTCAATTATACCTAGATGCTTGTATTAACTTACAACATTCAGAAAAAATACCAAAAAAAATTGCCCAATGATGAAATAAGCACTTCAAAATACTTGCACCATCAAGATGTCAAAATCAAAACATCCATCGTGCATCTGATATACCATCCATACATCCATATCCCATACATTAAAAGATCCAAACAATGCAGAGTAACAATACAAAGTCAAAGCTTGTGAATCTTTCTATCGAGTCATTCTTCCAATCAATCTTCCATCTATCATCCTGTCATCTCTGTGTCAATAGAGTACATTTGGACATCACAAAAACATATCATATAGTTGCATATCATATCATATGAGATAGTCATTTACATGATTAAATCAGTTGCATACATAGTAATTGCATCAGGTCATCCATATACAATCATCATATAGTGTCAAACAGAAAATAATCAAAAACATAGATAAGTGCATCACATAAATTGCATAATCATATAGATACCATTTGCACTCACACACATTAGAGACATCAAGTAAAACATCTAAGTCTACATTAGGTCATATAGCATCACATAGTATCATATGAAAAAAATTTGCATTAGATTACATCACATAGCATCAAGTAAACATCTAAGTCTGCATTAGAAAAACACATGCATCACATCATATAATAGAAATGCATCATAACTCATACATATGGAGAGCATCAAATAGTTGCATCATCATATAAATATCATAAAAATTTGTCCAAATGTACAAATATCAAGCGGTCCATCTCTGAGTCAATGCCATATACAATAAATACATCCCAAGGATGGTGATACATGTCTCAAAATACAAGAGTGGTACATAAGTATATCTGACTATCTGAGCCATCAAAAAATTGCATAGGATCCAAAATCTGTAAGTGTTGGCTATCCCTACTATTGTGGACCACTGCGACCAGCAGTGTCTCCTCCTCCTCCGCTGGCCTCAGACTACTATGGGCCCATCACGGAGGCTCCTGATCTCGATCCACCTACTCTCTAGGGAACCATAGACTAGCTCCTATAGCTCAAAGTCCTCTGACTAGCTGGCATGACACCATGGTATAAACCCTGATAATACTGTGCCTAAGCCTGCACTCTAGCAAGCTCACCCTGCATCTGCACTAACTGTGTCTGTGCTTGCGCTAGCTGTGCTTGTGCTTGATGCACCTGCCCAACAAAGAAACTGCTCATCGCATCTGTCCCCAAGGCTGCCACTGCGGTATCCTGCTCTACTAGGATAACTCATAGCCGTGCCTCTGCCATATCTCTCTCTGGCGAGCCCTGCAATAACCTCTGAGTCTACCTCTCCCCGGGCATCATTAGTCCTAAGCTGTGTCCGTAGCTGTCTAACCTGTCCTCTCAGCGTGGCTATATGTTGGCAAGAGACACTATATGGATTCATGAATGTTGTCATTGATGGCAACAAAGGTTATCCCACACATCCGCAAGACATGATGAGTCTCTACCAGAAGTCAGAATGAGGAAGTGTTATGATCATGTAAGCAAGAACAGAGCAGTCAGCAAGGTCCGACAATCAGGTCTGGATCTTTCAGAGGAAGTATTTCAGTGAAGTGCAGATTTGGTGAAGTCAAGAGGAGTACCTTGACTAATATATTCCAAGGATTTAGCCTCCGGTGATGGAAGAGTGAAGAGATATGAACACTTGAGTGTTGGGTTCCTGTCTGACAGAGTAGACAAAGGAAGAACTGTACTAGCAGAGTATCAGACTCGAATCCGGAAGAGAGATTGCTAATGACTAAGTTTCTTGAGGTATCATTCATGATTGACCGACATGATTGAAGACTTCTACAAGCATATTCTTGATCCATATTACTTCGTATGGAAGGACTCAGCCGATAGACCAGAGTTTGAGATAATATTGACTATTCCAGATGCCAACTAGAAAAGTGTTGAAATCACTTGTACGGATATATATACAAGATGGATTTAGATGTAAAGGTGTGTGTTATGTATGAATAAAAGTGCAAATAAAAGCAGAATAGAACAAAAGGCAGAAAAGAAGGTTCAGAATGTAAAAGGATAGCAGCTCTTAAGGAGAGTAAGAATGAAGTGCAACAGATCAGTCTATTGAGCTTAACCGGAACTGAACTTTAGCATGTGTGGATGCTTCTCATCAGTTCAAGTTTTCTTTGTGTATACAGTAAGTCTTTTGTAGGCAGTGAGCCTCTTGTGAGCAGTGTGCTCAGGCAGTGAGCCCTAATTGGCAAGTGCCATTTTGTATCTTCTATTCTTCTAAACAAAGAATAATATCTTGGGTTAATCACCCCGTGGTTTTTCCCCTTAACAGGGTTTCCACATCAAAATCTTTGTGTCATGTGTATTGGTGTTATTTCCATTTCATGATTATGCTTTCTTATTTGATCTGATGTTACATTAACTGTTAGGAAAGCACAGAAAGTAAAAATTATTAGGATAACTGATTCACCCCCCCTCTCAGTTATCAACAATTGGTATCAGAGCCAAGTTCCTCCTAACAAGAGCCTAACAGCTTGAGGAAGATCTGGGAATTCAAATGGATGTATATGGTATAAGGGAACAACTCAAGACTGCTCTTGATGATCTTAAGCAGTCAAACTCTGAAGTCAATGAGCTACTTCAGCAATTGGCAAGTCAAGTGAAGCCAATGATACAAATGGAGATCTGAAAGAGAAAACCAAGTTATGTGAAAAGTTATCAAAAGAAATCATCATGGTAAGACATGAAATGGAATCAGGAGTTATGAAGTTCACCCAAGAAATTGAAGAAAGGAAAAAATTTGAAGATGATCTAAGACAATCTCTCAAGGAAAAATCAGAAGACTGCCACAAGATGGATAGAATAATCAGACATCTTGAATCTGATCTTGAAGATGCTAAAGATAATGAAGAAAAACTTGAGGATAAAATTGTCTCTCTTAAAAGGGATCTTCAAACAGCAAATGAATACAAAGAGAAATTCAAGATAAGCTCTGCTCAACTTGAAGTTCTTCTTGAAAGCCAAAAGAGGGTAGATGACAAGTGTGGCCTGGGGTATGAAAAAGGTGAAAGCTCCGGATCCGGTCAGAAAAATTTTGGATCAAAAAATCCAAGGAATAGGCCTAGAAGATCTCCGGTAAGGTAGCCTAATGCTCAAAGATATCCATCCTTCAATGGATATTGCCACAACTGCAATAACTTTGGTCATAAAGCTAATCAGTGCAGAAAGAGAATGAATCAGACTAATACATCCTTCTCCGGACAGTGTTTCAACTACAAAAGGTATGGTCACAAATCTCATGAATGCAGAAATATGCAAATGAACAATTCATTCAATGGTAGATGCTTTGCATGCAATAGAATGGGTCATATGGCTAATCAATGTAGATCAAGAGGATATCAATCAAATATGCAAAGAAATTTTGTTTGCCAAATTTGCAATAGATCCGATCATATTGCAAAATTCTGTAGAAGCAAGAATCAGGACAAAAGAGGTCCGGTATATCATAATCAGAATCAAGATAAGGGAAAACAAAAAGTGTATGCGAATGAAGTTCAAAGTGAGATGAACAAGATTTGGGTGAAGAAAAGTACAGAGAATGTAGGTGATGGATCCGCACCAGACTCTGGTGCTAATATTCCTTCTGGAAATTAAAAAGTGAGCTCTGGCTCAGGGGGAGACACAAAGAAAACCTTGTTCCCCCAGCCAGTCAATTGGTGCCGGAACTGGCACAAGGAGAGTTGCGGATTAAAGGGTTCATAAGAGAAACATCCAAATAAACTATGGTTAAGATTTGGAAGATCCGCAAGATGTTTAAGATCAAGATTAGATTGATCCAGTTCTTCAAGTCATCTGAATAAGGCAAACTGGAATGACTTAGGTCAAGCATTTATTGCAACTTGATATTAGGGTTTGCAGAGCAATATAAGGGTTTTCTCATTAAGCATTTGTTCATTTTGCATTCAAGAAGAAACGAAAAGAAGCTCTGCAATAGAAATTCCTCAAGCCCATCAAAGATCATCTGCAGAATCTAACTCATCCAGCAATTGATCCAGCTCACTTCGCGAAACCTAGAAGCGTAAAAGGTATTTTCCATTTATCTCTCTGCAAATCTTTCTAAAATATGTCTACTCTGAATATTGTGAAGATCACTGATAGGCCTCACCCCAAATTCAAGAAACATCCCTACAAATCCTTGGAAGTAGATCCCCTAGGAGCTTTTTCCAGTGTTCCGCATGGTGTCTTGCATATAGAAGATATTAGGGTTTACATTCACACAAACATTGAAGAATTTGGAGAATCCAAATTAAGGGATATCTACCACAAACAACTAATAGATGATTCATTTGAGCTCAAACCCCAATACAAGGCCCTCCGGGAGAAGCACTTTGCACAATGTATACATTTCCCCTGTTTTGCTGAGGACGAATGGGTCCGGTATGCCTTGAGCAAAATACATGACAACTTCATATGGTTGAATGGACCATTCAAGATCACAAAAGATGCCATTAGGGCAGTTACCAGTTTACACTCATCCGGTGGTATACCTATTCTCAAATCAATCAAGAATCTGACTGTAAGTGAGGCTACTGGATCTAGGTTTGATAAAAGAGCAATGACAGTAGATGACATCACTGATCCGGATGTCAAGTTTGCATCCATGATCATTAGCTACAAGATATATCATTCTAGCAGGGAGAATTTAGTGCCTAGAACTGCTATCTACACTGCCTATGACCTTGGTGAGCTCCTTCTAAACCAACTCTTGGAGAACCTACAGAAGATAAAGAAGGACAAGAAGAATTCCTTCAAATTTGGTGGCCTAATACTCTGTCTATTCTTCTACTTTATGAATGAGCTACCCAAATCTAGTGGATGGGTATGGCAGAATGACAGACCGGTTGCCATACAAATCAGGGATTATTTGCATGGACTTGGTGATGGCAAAGCACAAAACACAGCTCTCTGGGGTTTCTTTAAAAACTTTTCGAACATGATGCAAGCTAAAGAGAGAATTCCCCAATCTCTAGTTGAGAAATACAAAGACACAGTATGTTTTATGGTAGAGACTGATTAATGCCTAATGTAGGCAGTGGAACCAAGAACAATGTGGATCATGCTAATGGGGTATGAGGGGGATGAGAAAATCGTAGAGCTACATATTCAACACATGCTTAGTAAACCAAAGGATCCCAAGGCAGAAAGGTTTGGAACCTTTGAAGAATTGAGTGTGAAGATCCATATTGAGCTAAGACAACCAGAGATGAAAAGAAAGGTAAGAAAAGAAGTAGAAAACATTGCCAAAAGCTTTGGCATCTCAAAAGAGGCACTTGATGATAATAGGGAGAAGATGGAAAGAGCAGAGAAAGAGAAGGAAGGTACTGAAAAGGAAAGTGGTCCAATAGAAGCCTCCACTCGGACTAGATCCTCTAAGAGGTCCACTCCTACCACTGACAAAAGCTCAAAGACATCAAAACTGGAAACAAAATCATCCAGTAAAGTAGAGAAAAGAACTAAGACAAAGGCCACAAGGTCTTATATCAGTCAGAAAGATGAAGAAGAGATAGAATCTAATGAAGAAATCAAGAAGATGATGAAGAAGAAGAAAGTATCCAGTGCAGACAAGGTGGCAGAGGCAGAAGAATTTGTTGAAAAGCCCACTCTGACCCCAGATGATGTAGTCAAAGCTATTACTATGGATGGAAACCTGCAACCAATAACAAAATTCTATGATGCATATAATGATGCAGATAGAAAAATCTTGGAGGAAGCCACAGTTAAGTACTTGAACATATACAATAAAAATCCTTGATTGAAATAATTTCTCTAATTCCTAAAAGTTTGGAAAAGGAACTTGAAATGAGAAAAGAAAATGCTAAGGCTAAGGACTTAGAAATCAGAGAATAGATAGCTATTCAGCTCTACCCTTCAATTACTCCAAAACAAATGGATATGATCTTCAAAGATTGCAAGGATGAGTTCTAGAGTAAGACTAGAATGAATCAGCTCATGCTTGGAGAGACTAATAAAGTGGCAAAAGAAACAGAAGAAATCCTGCAGAAGGCATACTCAAGATTCAACATTCCTATTATAGAGGACTTGGGTGTTGATCCCTCGGCTGCAAGTGTTGAAAAAGAATCTACTGAGGCAATGACAGAAGAAGTAATGGACTCTAGTGAAAGTAAAGACAAGGGCTTAGAATCCTCTACTCCAGAAGAGGTGGTTCATGAACAAACAAATATCTCTCCTCCGGTTTCCCCTACAGTCTCCAGATCTAAAGGAGAAGAAAGAATAGAGGAGAAAGAAGAAGAAACGAAAGGAAGAGAAGAAAGTCAAGCTGAGAAGAACATAAGTGACAATGCAGAAGAGAAGAAATCTCTGTCTCCAGCAAGACACACTGTAGAAATTGTCAAGGACTTCTTGACAAAAGAAATGTTGGAGATTGATGAACCGGAGTTACTTCAAGGTCCATTTAACTTTGACTCTCTCTCCCTGGTTCAAACAATGAAGATAGCTTCATTTGCCAATGCAAAGGCAAAAGAAAAACTTCTGAAGTCTCACATGGAAGACTGTAAGCTAATAGAAGCTGTATCTGGGATTTTAGAAAAGATCATGCCATCTTTTCAGAAGGATCCCTTAGCCTCCTCAGGTAATCTTAAATCTCTTATTAGTTAGTCAACACTGATTTTGAGTCCTTAGAGAAATCAGCTGAGGAAAAGGTCCGGAAAGAGTTTTTGGATAAAAGATTCTCTGAAGTACTAAGTCTAATATCAAATGATAGAAGAAATATGGATATAGGGATAAAGAGCTTAGAAAATGCTCTTAAAGATGGTAGGGAAATATATAAATTTTGTCTATCATGGTCCAAAGCAACAATGGAGATTGAGAAGAAAATGAAAGAACAGGAGATCAAACTAACAACACTTTCTCAAAATTTTGATCCATTTACCTCATCCATAGTAAATCAAGAATGTCAGACTATTGTAGTCTTGGATGAAATTAAGAAGCTAGAGAAAGAAAAGAAAAATAGAATCGGCAGGTTAAATGAGCTTAGAAGAATAATCATTCCTAAGTTGGAGGCCATGCATGAGGCCCTAAGTGATGCTCAAACCACCGCCAAGACAAATGATCCAACAGATCTAAAGAAGGCAGAAGTTTTTACATTCCTATTGAGTGGTCACATATCAATTTTGGACAGGATGAAGCTGAGTTGGGCAACTGAAGTTGTACAATTGAAAAACACTTTTGCAGACATACTAAAGTATATGTAGAGTGCAACCGGATGATATACTTATGCGACTAAGTTAATTTTTGAAAATTTTGGTGTGCAGACCCCACCCTTTGCCATTGATGTCAAAGGGGGAGTGATGAGCAGTGAAAAATGATGACTCCAGCTAAGGGGGAGCTCTGGAAAATGTACATAGAGACAGAGCATCAGCCAAGGGGGAGTATAGTGTGACACTTAGTCATTTTTCACTAAGTGTTACCATCAATGCCAAAGGGGGAGATTGTTGGCAAGAGACACTATATGGATTCATGAATGTTGTCATTGATGGCAAAAAAGGTTATCCCACACATCCACAAGACATGATGAATCTCTACCAGAAGTCAGATTGAAGAAGTGTTATGATCCGGTAAGCAAGAACAGAGCAGTCAGCAAGGTCCGACAGTCAGGTCTAGATCTTTCAGAGGAAGTATTTCAGTGAAGTGCAGATTTAGTGAAGTCAAGAGGAGTACCTTGACTAATAGATTCCAAGAATTTAGCCTCCAGTGATGGAAGAGTGAAGAGATATGAACACTTGAGTGTTGGGTTCCTGTCTGACAGAGTAGATAGAGGAAGAACTATATCGACAGAGTATCAGACTCAAATCTGGAAGAGAGATTGCTAATGACTAAGTTTCTTGAGGTATCATTCATGATTGGCCAACATGATTGAAGATTTCTATAAGCACATTCTTGATCCACATTACTTCGTATGCAAGGACTCAGCCGACAGACCAGAGTTTGAGATAATATTGACTATTCTAGATGCCGACTAGAAAAGTGTTGAAATCACTTGTGTAGATATATATATACAAGATGGATTTAGATGTAAAGGTGTGTGTTATGTATGAATAAAAGTACGAATAAAAGTAGAATAGAACAAAAGGCAGAAAAGAATGTTTGGAATGTAAAAGGATAGCAACTCTTAAGGAGGGTAAGAATGAAGTGCAGCAGATCAGTCTATTGAGCTTAATCGGAACTGAACTTTAGCATGTGTGGATGCTTCTCATCAGTTCAAGTTTTCTTCATGTATACAGTAAGTCTTTTGTAGGCAGTGAGCCTCTTGTGAGAAGTGTGCTCGGGCAGTGAGCCCTAATTAGCAAGTGCCATTTTGTATCTTCTATTCTTCTAAACAAAGAATAATATCTTGGGTTAATCACCTCATGGTTTTCCCCTTAATAGGGTTTCCACATCAAAATCTTTGTGTCATGTGTATTGGTGTTATTTCCATTTCATGATTATGCTTGCTTATTTGATCTGATGTTACATTAACTGTTAAGAAAGAACAAAAAGTAAAACTTATTAGGATAACTAATTCACCCTCACCTCAGTTATCAACACTATAGCCCTCTCCTGGATGTCTGCTTGTGCTGGACCCTGCTGTGACTATGCCTCTCCCTATCCCTGTGGCCAGGGTCCCTGCTGTTATGCCACCTACTGAGATGGCGGCATCTGTACCTACGGTGCCTATTGTGGTGCCTGATGTGCGACTTGTGGTGGCACTGCCTGCTGAGCATGGGAAGGTCCCTCCCTAGCTCTCCACCTCTATCTAGGCCTGCCTTCATCATCTCCACCACCCCCTCCTCCTCCATCATCTCCACCGTCTCTGTTGCCTCCCCGTCCACCTCTCCTCCTCCTCCCCCTCCAGCCAACCTGGCCCTCATCATCTAAATTTGCCTCATCTATATGAGGCACCAGCTCCCTAGGCCCTGAGTATCTCAGAAATGGGTGGGCAATGAACCAATCCTTAAAATCTTGGGTCATCCCAGCATCTGCAATCCCCCTCCTCATATCCCAGCTGATGTAAGGCATCTGCTGAAACTCTACCAATGCCTCCTTGTAGGATGCTATCGGCCCCCATCTATACCTCTCAGCATGAGTCCTCGCAAATGGGGCCTGCCCCTGTGGCATGCCCTGCCTCCTCCCAAACTGTCTCTATTCTCGGCTGATAATCTACCTCTCCAAGATAATCCGTGTCCGTCCTATCAACCACCTCATCTAATAGCAGTAGGGTAGCTCATCTACCTCGTCCTCCCATGGCTCACAATCTAGATATGGCCGCCAGTCGACCACATCTACTCCATCCAAAGCATGCCGCTAGTACTCAAGCTTCTAGTATATGCTGGGAAATCACTCCTACATAGTCATAACTGTATGGCTCTCCTCTTTTCCTATCAAACACACATATCGGTCTGGTGATCGCTATGTGCTCCCATAGCCAAAACTGTAGCAAAGACATGCCTGTAGATAGGCTCGCACCCTTGTGATATACCACCTGATGCATGTCGTGGTATAGGTGCACTAGTACATAGACACCCCAAGCATATTGGGTGCCCTCTATCACCATCCTCTCCATGATCCGACCCCATCCAATAGGGAACCCGTGTGATCTCCTATCGGGGCATACAATGCATCTGATCAATCCTGCTACAATACTTGGGAAGTAGTCGTAATAGTCATGTACATCCTGCTAAGAGATGACCTGTCCGCCCAACTCGGGGTCATCGAATACTCTCCTACACTCGGCAAGTCCTGCGTCCCTCTATGGATCATACTCCACAAGCTCACCCTGAATAGGCAAATGGAGAATCTTGTACACGTCCTCCAAAGTAATGGTCATCTCACCGTAGGAAAGTGGTAGGTCCCGTCCTCGCTGTGGAATCTCTCCACTACAACAGTTAGCAAGCCGCGGTTTGCCCGAACCTCGGGCATGAAGCAAACGTAGTCAAGTCCCATCACGTCGAGTGCCTCTCTATCCATCTTAGTTAACATGTATCTATGTAACATAGGCATAGGGAACTGCTCCCTCGACTGAAGCGTATCTCATATATCCTGCTGCAGGCACACAAAGCAAGGCGCCAACATAAAGCTACAAGTACCATACTCAACATATCTATAGAAACATATCAACTCACTTAGCATATCAAACTGATCAAAATAGCACACTACATCTCTTGACTAGATTCCTGCAATCTCAGAGATAGCTTATTGATTGACGCATCAAACAAGATGCCAATTGAGTCAATTTTGTTAAGTAAACTACCTATCTATATCATATGCACCATAACAGGTGGTACATGCGCCATTTCCTAGCAAATGCACCATTTCTTTACAAATGCGCCACTTCTGACAAGTGCACCGCAAGAATCCATGCATGCGCTATCCTATACCGTGAATGTGTTGTCCCGTTAAAAGCACCGCTACATATTGTAAATGTGCTATAGAATTATGCATGCGCGGACTAAACTCATTCATGCGCTGCTTGAGTATATGTACTATTTTATATCATACATGTGCTACAGAACTATGTATGCACAGTTTTTCTTAGCATATGCGCCACTCTACATTCCAGCGCATTAGTCTACCTAGTTTTTCTCCTAGCATTTATTGCTATCAAACTCGACCCTAGGGGAAACTTTTTGAGACACATATCGGGGGTCCTGCCTCTATTGGTCAATCGAATCAATGGATGCACTCGAAATGATGCTCCTCGCATGGAATGTCCATCCTCATGCTAACTGCTCTGTGCTATATGCTCTCCTAAGCTCTCAGAAGCAAATCAAACAAAGACAAGTGTGCAAATGAATTGTCTTGTGGACCCAGATCCTATATATAGCATGCAAACCCTAATCTGGCTATGTGGTGACTACGACTACTTCCCGCACCTATTTCTTCCAGTTTTCTTCCCGTTTCTCAGAAATGTGTCCTATTTTCTTCAATCCTAACCTAGTTTTCCCATCATCTTCATGAGATTGTCCATCTCGCATCCTTCTGCCTTCTTCTCATCCAATCTCTCGAGGGGGCATCCTATCGTCATAACCTATACTAGGGGCAAACTGGGGCATGTACATTATCAGACTATCTACTCTTTGAGGCAACGCCATAAACTGCATTGCATCAAAGAGGGGCAAAATGTATACGCCTAAAAATAACATGACTCGGTCTAAATAAATATTCTTAATATTTATTTCATTCTAATTCTTCTATCAATAAATAAATAACCAAATTTATTTATTTGATTCACATTCCTCTAAGTTAATTAAATATTGAATATTTAATTATCTCTTCTAAAGTCAAAATTAAATAAAATCTTTTATTTAATTAAATTCTTCCAAACAATTAAATAATTCTTGATTATTTAATTAAATCGAATCTTTCTTCCAAATTTGAATAAATCAATCAAATTTATTTAAATCCTCTCAATCTCTAAAAATAAAATACAATCAAATATTTTATTTATTCTTCCAAAATCATGCACAACAAGTAAATAAATTTATTTATTAAATTTTCTTTCTTATCTTCTAAATTAAATATTTTCAATTATTTAATTGTTTCTTCCAAAACTATCTTTTATAAATTTAAATAAATCAAATATTTATTTAAGTTGTCTATTTCTTCTAAATTGAGTTGTCTCTAAATATAATTCAATCTTTGTGCACATGCAATTAAATATTCCTAATATTTAATAAAGCAAAATATCTTCTTATTCTCATGCAAATCCCTTCTTCTTGTTTTAAATCACTTAACTGATTATTATATTCTTTTAAATTGCTTTAATTCATTCTTCTATTCTTAGCAAATCCTCTCATGCAAAAGAAAGCAAGACACATGTCTTCTTCTTATTCGTTGCACGTTCCTCAACTGTTCTCAATCGTTGATCTTCTCATTCTTTCTATATCGTTGATCTTTATTCTCTCAAGTCTATAAGTACAACCTCATTCTTCCATTTCATTCATCCAAGCTTTAAGTATCGTTACTCTGCAGGAATTACTGCGCGTCTTTGGCACCAATTCCTTCATTGCTTGTGATCACACTTATTACTATGCACCACTATCATCGTTGTGAAGCTCATCTTCATGGCGATATTATCATAGCCATTCTCAATTGACATTCTTGAAAGAAAGCAAAGAAGTGCACTCTCTGAGGGCCCTATTTCATACATGCAAGATCGATTGTGATAAGTGATCAATGGAAGCTATGAATTAAAGGAGGTTTGCTTTGTTGTTGTTCATTGTTTATTTGAATCTCTTTTGTTCACCATTTCATTGAGTTTTGGGTATCTTGATATTTGATATTATTGATTATTCATTTCAATCCAATTTTCCCTTAACAAAGTTTACAGTATTTTAAAAGACCATGTTGCAAGCATTATATGGATGAAGTAAATTGAAGTTCTCTGATTCTGTGGTTTATTCTGGCATCAATTGTTTGTTAAAATTATTCCGTTATATGGTTGTCTCCAATTCAGTATTTCCTTGTTATTCAAATTGATATATCAAGTATATATTTAATTTGTCAATGCACATTTATTGTATTTGTGTGATTGAGTTAATTGGTTTCCATTAGAGGAATTAACATCTTTCTGATCAGTCACAGTAACCTGGAAGTGTTAGTTTGGATTAATAAGAAGAACCTTATAATTAGGATTGGCATTCTGTCTCCATGTTGATATTGTCTATTGTTCTTGCATAATTCATTCAATTGGTTCCTTCAAGAAAGGATTAAAATTCCTTTTGGTGAATAACAAGAAATCTGATTGTATTAGTTGGATTATTAAGAAGAGTCCGTCAGTCATTTCCCTGCACATTTATAGAAGTTATAAACTAAAATATTGTGCCAAACAGTTAGAGTTACTGCCCACCATGTGCCACTAGTCTTAGTCTTCCATTTGACTCTGTTTACCCAACAAGGCACTGGTCTTATTTCAATTCATCATTTAAAACCCCTTTATTAGTTAAGTACAGTCATAAAATTCACCTTGATATTGCTTATACAATTTATACCAACCATCCATCAGATATCAAATATAGAATTAGTTAGCAAGCTTTTATCTATTCTACACCATTTGCCACTATAGGTAGATCCATTTACTTAATCAAAATATTTACATTCAATCTGCTTTAATTTTCAAGGTTCACCTGCTTAGGTTTAGTAGGACCTAAAGTGCAAGGAGTCATCAAACCCTAAAGGTTGATTCTATTGCGTTAGTTCAAAAACGTTGTGAATCTATGCATAGAGCCTGGCATCCTCTTAGGATTAGCAACTTGCATTTTTGAGACCTAACAAATTGGTGACTCTACTGGGGATAAATAAAGGACCTTAGTAAGAAACCATTATTTTATAGAGTCAGAAATTTAAATTTGGTAAATCTACTGGCAAGAAGAATCTAGAAAGATAAATTATAAATTTTTTCCTATTTGCAAAATAGGTGGCAACTCTAGAACTTGTTATAACAGAAAGTTAATACCAGATGGATGGTAGGAGATCCAAGATAGAAGGCAAGAAATTGTAATCATCTCCACCAATTAGAGCCATCCCCAAGAGAAATGGAGCATCAAATTATTCTCACCAGAAGAATGATCGGGAGGCTCAAGAGGATAATACAGAACAAGCTGTCACAACTCACAATATTTTTAAACCTCTGCATGAATCAAATGAAAATCTCAATGGAGTAGCTAATGGTATATTAGCAAAATACAGACCTGATCCTCAAGAATAGCTTGAATGTGAAGCACAGGCCATGAGGGAAATTGATCAAAGGCAAGTTGAATATGATTTTAAAATGTCATTACAACAGGGAGAGGGGGTGAAACATGGATTCTCAAATCAAGAAATGAATGGAAGTCCAAAGAGTATGAGAGGGATGAATAAAGCACAGCAAGATGTGCTTAGGCTCCAGGAAGAACTTAAAATGATCAAGATAGAGGAAACAAAGAGGTTGTTAGAACAAGAGATTCAACAGATAAAGAATAGGACTAAAACAACTCCCCCAAAATATGTACCTCCACATAGAGGAAACACCTTGAAGAATCCATAGCAAAATTTGCACTAAAATACAGGTGGTGTTTCCAATTCACAAGCATTTGGAAGTCATCAAAATACCCTTCCTAAAAATCCTAGACCACCTCCCATGCATAACACCTCTCAACATATGGCTAATCCTTACCCACCCCTTGGCCAATAGTATTATAGACCACAAAATCCTTATATAAATCCCCACATAAACCCACAGCAGCAATACACTTATCATCAACCTCCAGGTGGATATAATTACTATCCTAACCCACCACCCATGAATTTTCCACCTCAAAACCTCACAAACATATGTAGCCAATTTGATCTAACTAGATATCAATTATATCCATATCCTATGGATAGTAATTAGAGAAATATAGTTCCCAAGTTCATTGGAAACAGTGCAGTATCAGCTGAAGATCACATCAGAAGCTTCAATTATTTCGTACAAGATATTGATATGGACTATGAAGATGTTAGAATGAGGTTATTTAGATGTCCCTGACTGAAGATGCAAGAGATTGGTTCAACATCTTACCTGATGCTTCGATTAGTTCAATAACTGATTTCCATAATCAATTCAAGGAGAAATATGGCAATCAGTATGCCCCTGAATTTGCATTGCACGAATTGATAAGCATCCAGAAATACCAGAATGAATCAGTATATGAATTCAATCTAAAATTTTCCAAATTACATAACAAAATACCACATGGATCTAAATTAACTGATCTAGCAACAGTAAGCATTTATCTAAAAGCATTTGATCCCAAGATAGGGTACGAACTTAGAAATCGATGCCCTATGACCCTAGCTGAAGCACAAAAAGTGACATTAACTATTGAGAACAACAGGAAAGCTATAGGTATCGTTAGCAAGAGAGATAACCCTAGAAACCCTCAAAACACAAACATTCAGCAAACTAATCAAGAAGGTTAGCATAGACATGATAGGCCTAGGTTGCACGATATGCCATATAATACAAATTGGAAAGATGGGAGACCCATTGAAAATAGTAGAAAGCAACATTATGGAAAAGATACCCCTGACCCTCTAAAAAGAAATGTGGCACATATGGTAGAAGATAAACCTTGGTGTCTGGTGTACAATTTGCCACACTCACCCGAATACTGTGTGGTTACTAAAATGGTACAACAAGAAGAAACATTATACAATTATAACAGAGACAATCACACAATAAACATGATGCAAGTTACACCATATTTACTGAATGAAGACTATTCTTCTACAAAGGAAGAGGGATATGAATATGATGTGGGAAATCAAAAACATCATGTCAATATGGAAAAACAAGAAGTATTCTCAGATCAGGAGGATGGTTACGAGGAACCTGCTTATTATAACAATTCGCCATATGATCAATGGAGAAGGCCCACTAAAAATGAAAGAGAAGATCTTATAATAGCTGCAATAGCTCAAGCTAAAAATGCCTATAACTTAAGGAATAGGACAGTGAGTGTTGAACAAGGAACACCTGGGAGTATCTTTATAAAAGATCAAAATCACAAAAAGAATAATGCAAAATCATCATCCAAAGAACCAGAAAAGGCTGATAAAAATAAAACAAAAGAGAAATCACAAAATCAAGAAAAAGAACATATGAAGACAGAAAAGAATGATCAGACTATGGCCCATTCATTTGACATTGCTCATGCAATATCTCAGGTAAAGATATCAGTTCCACTTTTGGAAATGATGAAGATAGACAAATACAGAAATACAGTAGTTAAATTGATTGTAGATATACCAAATCAAAAACATAAAGGATCAGAGAGTAGAACAAACAATGTTCACCAAGAAACATTCCAAATTCCTAAGGTATACCTAGGTGATACATTGACAAAGAATCCCTCATAGGTGGACCCTTTCTACACCACCTTATTAATCAAAAATAGGATAGTAAGGAACTGCATGATTGATTCAGGCGCAACCATGAATATCATGCCAATAGTAGTCATGAAAGAACTAGGAATGTGGGTTAACATTAGGTTTGGTAGGTGTTATGCAATGGATAATAGATCCATCCCAGTTGTTGGCATTATGAGAGATGTGGAAATAAAACTTGCTTCATACCCTAAAGCAACTTATAAAATTGATATCACCGTGGTTGACATTCCACCATATTATGGAATGCTTTTATCAAGACAATGGGCTGCAATGGCAGGAGGGAATGTCTAATTAGATTTATCATATGCCACCATACCAGTGGGAGGCAAAGAGATCAAGCTGTGTAGGGAGCCAAGATATGAGAACATCAAAGAACACTTGGATCAAAATCAAATAAACTTCTTTTGTGATACAAATTTGGGTGCCTTCAAGGTTGAAAAAAGTCAGCCAGAATTACAAAATACTGATCCGATATATGTTAAATCTAAGAAAGGGAGAATGATGTGTGGAAGATGTATTTTGATGGTGCATGTAGCAAAATATGAAATGGGGCCGGAGTATTATTTATCTCACCAGCAGGTAAAACTTTCAAATACTCCGTTGTGCTGACATTTGAATGCACAAATAATGTAGCAGAATACGAGGCTTTGCTCATTGGTTTGAATATAGCCACCAAGCATAAGATAAAAAAGTTGGCTATATACAGTGATTCAGAATTGGTTACTTCCCAAGTGAGAGAAATACTTGTCAAAAAATAAGAGGTTGAAGCAGTGTAGAAACGTCGTCTGGGATGATATTGAGTTATTTGATGCCTTTTCAATCAATTAGATTGATATTTCAAAAAACATTATGGCAAATTTTCTAGAAAATATCACATTAGAAAGGGATGATATCACATTAGGAGGTATTACAAAAGTTGAATTCAAAACTAGACCCACTATCCCAGATAATGTCCATAACTGGCAAGTGTTTGATAATGATGCTGATATAATCAACTTCCTGCATTGTGCTGATCATTATGAAAACCAAGAGATTGATTTTAATGCGTTTATAGAAGAACATGATGGGAAGGAAACCCTTTTTGGTCAAGAGATAGTTTAGCTAAAGACAAACAAAATACCTAAGGGACTTATAGCATTGGAAAATACATTTGATGGACATAATAGACTTAAAATGGAAGACACACCAGTAGTACAAAATGACCTTGAAGAGATTAATTTGGGAACACAGGCAGCTCCAAAGAATGTATACATTGGGAGGAATCTTAACCCCAAAATCAGGATCATGATCATCAACTTACTTAGGAAGTATAGACATGTATTTGCATGGTCATATGATGATTTAAAAGCATATAGGGAAGATCTTTTTCAGCATGAAATACCATTAAAACTAGATGCTAAACCATTCAGGTAAAAACAAAGGCCTATCAATCCTACATTAGCTCCTAAGATGCTTGAGGAACTCACAAAATTAAGAGATGGGGCTATCATTAAACCCATTAGGCATTCTTCTTGGGTTTCTAATTTAGTGCCTGTCAGAAAGAAAAATGGTGATATTAGATTATGTGTGGGCTTCAGGAATCTAAACAAATCCTCTCTTAAGGACAACTATCCCCTCCCTAATATGGAAGCAATATTACAAAAGGTTACCGGGTGTGAACTATTGTCAATGATGGATGGCTTCTTAGGATATAATCAGGTGAAAGTCAAAGAATCAAAGCAATATAAGACTGCATTACCACACCATGTGGAACATATGTATATTTAAGGATGCCATTCGAGCTCACAAATGCTAGAGCAACATTCCAAAAAGCAATGGATGTGGCCTTTGCTGAATTGATTAATAAAATCGTGATAGTATATCAGGATGACATGACAACATATTCCAAAAGGGCTGAGGATCATTGTGCACATTTAGAGAAAATATTTATTAAAGCCCTAGAATATGGGATTTCATTGAATCCTAAGAAGTGTCATTTCGCAGTGACAGAGGGTAAGTTACTTGGTCACATAGTCTCAAAAGATGGATTAAGAATAGATCTTGAAAGAGTAAAAGCAATTGACCAAGTTCCCATTCCCAAGAAGGTAAAAGCTATACAGTCATTTTTTGGCCAAATCAACTTTGTCAAGAGGTTCATATCAAATTTTGCAGAAATTGTTAGCTCCATATCAAGAATGTTGAAGAAGAATTTAGAAGTGAAGTGGACAACAGAAACAATGGAGGCATTTTCCACCATTAAGAAGGCAATCAAAGAAGCCCCTGTTCTAATATCCCCTGATTTTAGTAAACCATTCCAACTATTTTCATTTGCCTCATATCATACAATTGCAGCAGTACTATTACAGAAAAATGATGAAGGACTTGAACAACCAATTTTATTTTTCAGCAAATCTCTTCAAAATGCAGAATTAAAATATGACATAGTTGAGAAATAGGCATATGCATTAGTGAAGGTAGTTAAAGCTTTTAGGCCATACTTGGTGGGAGCTGAAATAATAGCATATGTCCCTAATGCTGCAATAAAAGATGTATTGGTCTAAACTGAGGTCATAGGTAGAAGATGTAGATGGATAAATAGAATTCAGGAGTTCAACATTGAAATCCAGATAACCAAACTAGTGAGAGGACAAGGTATTGCTAGATTAATGGCAAAAAATAATCTTGAGGTTTCTTAGATATGTAGTGCTAATGATGTTGATAACACAAGTTCTAGCATTGAGCATACTCCATGGTATACTGACATCATATATTATCTAAAGTACATGAAATATCCTAAAGGGTATGATGATAACAAAAGAAGGACACTTAAATTACAAGCATAAAAATATGTATTTATTGATGGAGATCTTTACTGGAAGAATAGGGATGGTATTCTACTACTATGCCTAGATGAACATCGGTCAAAACATATCATGAAAGAGTTACATGAAGTTATATTTGGAGGACATTTCTCAGCAAAGACTATAGGCCACGAGATCCTAAGGGCTAGATACTATTGGCCTAGAGTTTTTAATGATTCATATCATTACACAAGAAAATGTGAAGCATGTCAGAAATTTTTAGGAAAGTTGAAATATCAGGGAGCACTACCCTTGAAACCCATACAGGTGGAGGCTCCATTCTATCAGTGGGGCATTGACTTCATAGGAGAAATTGTAGAGAAGTCAAGTGGTGGACACAAATGGATTCTAGTGGCGACAGATTATTTCACAAAATGGGTGGAAGCAATCCCAACTAAGCAAGCAACAAGCAAGGTAGTGATTAACTTTTTGATGGAGAATATTATATTTAGATTTGGCACTCTAGTGAGGTTGATTACAGATAATGGAATGTGTTTTAGGTCTGATGAGTTTAAGAATTTCTATAGTACACATGGTATCACTGTGTCATATGCTGCCCCTTATCATCCACAAGCAAATGGGCAGGCAGAATCCAGCAATAAAAATCTTTTGAAAATTATAAAGAGAATGTTGGAGGGAAATAAGAAAGCATGGGATTCAAAGTTAAGAATGGCTATGTGGGCTGACAGGATTACTATGAAGAAAGCAATTGGGAGATTTCCTTTTGAACTAGTGTATGGAACACAAGCAAGAATACCATTAGAAAATCTCCTACCAGTTTATAAATTTATTCTTCAGGAAAACTTAAACATTCCTAAACCAATGGAGGAAAGATTAGAACATCTTGCAGAGCTTGATGAGACAATGAGACTAGCTCAAAGGTAGAATATTAAGTTACAATCACAAGTGAAATACCTTTTTGACAAAAAGGCCAAAGATAGGAAATTTGAGATGAATGACTTAGTACTGATGTGGAATGCTAGGTGCCAGGAGAAAGGAAAGCATGGAAAGTTTGAAGCTTTGTGGTTAGGTCCTTTTGCTATAACTGGTGAAGGAGGTGACGATTCTTACTATTTGCAAAATATGTCTGGAGAATAGTAGGAACTGCCTGTGCATGGGCAATATATGAAGCCTTTCTTTTCATAAAATACCAAAATCATGGACAAAGAGAATTAAGTGTTGACAGTGCATGGACAACCCTTAATAATTCTCAAAATACTTTTATTCCATGCACAATAGTCTAGGGAAATCAAAAGAGATTAGGATCTGCCAGTACATGGACAGTCCTATGAACCTCTCAAAAAAAAAAAAACTTTTCCATGTAGAGTAGTATAGGATCATCCGTGTTCCCCATCATTGTCACTTCCATTTCCCATTCTCATACAATTCTGCGAAACTGTCATCCCCAATAAATAAAATATATGGTCTACTCCCCCAAGAGATCTAAACTCTTGTTATACTCACAGGGAGTATACATCCCAGACAGAGCCACTATTGGGACAAGAAAATTTAAAATTTTCCTATATTCCTACCCACCCATGTCTGACCAAATCAGAAAACATTACATCCAAAATCATAATAATAACTGGTATATTCCATAAAAATCACATGAATTTCTCACAAATGGATATCTCACCCATCAAACCGCATTGTAATTAGGGCTCCAATTCCTTAATTTTGGCAAGACCTCACTTTCATCATACCGATCTATACTCTATATGAGAAACGGGCTGAAATAACTATTGGCATGAGAATAAGGATCGGGGAGAATATTTCAGGAACCACCAATGAGGAAGGTAACACCAATGACCCTTCATCAGAAAGAAAATTCTCAGTCACGCTGATCGGTATAAGAAAAGACTATCAGAGAATACTCTGAAAATCCCCCCGATAGTATAAATCATACCGATGGAGGAAATCGGTAGGACTCTCACCGAGCATCCCACGGAACGGAGGGAATTAATGATCATCGGTAGGAGATGAACATCCGAGTGAAAAATTAAAGAGTCCTTGATATTCTGATGTCTCAGTAACTAATGAAATTGTTTCAGCATAAGTCACGCTGATATGTATGGAAGATAAGAACCATCGGTGAAAGTGAAGGAGTCGGAACAAAGCTTGCAAGTCTAGCCGAAACAATACTCACAACGATGTTAGTGACATGTTGTAAAGATCTCTTTGATGAAGAATGTAAAAGAAGATATCGGGGAAACAACCATGATCGGGTAACTTGAAATAAGTCATCCTAATGACACATCTTATTCTGATGACAACGATGACCATGTTCATCGACAAGACTCTCACTGATAGTCATATCAGAGACACTTGAGATATCAGAGAAAAATGTTATTCCTACAGCGATGAAGAAAGTCAGACCAATGATAACCATGCCCACTTCTATATCGGATAGATCTTGAAAATATCTTGTCGATACAATCTCACATATAAAAGATGACATCGAGCAGACAGATGAAAGCTCACAGCGATTGATCCATAAGCAAATGTTCACGCCATAAGAAGGTATTAAATCGCCCTAACATTACAAAAATAATACCGGTGAAGAGAGTTATGATGATGTGACATTTCATAATGATCAAGAAAATTAAAACGCTAGAACAATTAATTGCAGACAAAGAAGAGATCCTCTGAAATGCCATTTGAAAGCACTGTAATCAAGTTTGAAAGAATTGTCTAAAGCGAGCACACAGGCAGAGACTTGGAGGAGAAAACAGGGGAATTTGATCACCGCTTCAGATAAAAGGTACAGAAATACAAACTTCTATGCAATAGCCTATAGTTTGAATTTACTATCCAAGATTGTGATGGAGACTCCAGTGAAAGGAAAGGATAGAAAACAACAGGGTGAGACTAGTAAACCTAAAAAACAAAAGATTGACAAAACTCTTGAGGAGAAAACAAAACACAGGAAATTGAACCAGGACTTAATTGACCAATTACCTGGATCAACTCCCAAAGCCCGAAGGTCTGCACAACTTAGGGCAGAAATGGAGAAAATAGAAGACAAGTGCAAATACCTAGGAAATGTCTGGACACCAATTAGAGGTTATGAATTGTTTAAATTCCACTACAATAGAAGAGTCAAGAATTTCCCAGTGTCAAACCCATGGCACGTAAATTTGGGTAAATTGGTTAGTCCTGATGTGTTTTTGAATGCTGAACTCCTCCAACTTCTAGCTAGGTATTATAATCCAAGCCTCAAGGCCATATGCAACCCGCAAGGGGAGCCTATTATACATTTGTCTAAGAATGCCATTTGTGAAGTTTTTGACTTGGATGATTTATGTACTGTCCCTATAGTTTATGAAGATTTGGATAAAGAGTATTGGAGAATGGATACTACATATAATGGATGGAGATTGCCTATTCACAGGCCTAAGGCAAATGGAGAAATGGTCCCTCTCAATGAGAATGATGAACCTCCATTTCATGTGTCATTATTTGAAACATACATACAATACACTTACTACTCTGTGGGCCAAGTCCTAGGATCAGAGGTCCCTGATTTCATGACAATTCCTTTGATGGTGATAGCCACAGACGTCTAGTGCCATAATGCCAGGTAGTTTGATTATGCTGCCTATGTTTTTGGTAGAATTGATAATGGCCTAACATCAATAAAGAATAATGCCCCATAAGTTTCCTTTGAAAATTACTCACTCCTCATGCACATGGTGCTTTATTATGGCCAGGAAGTGGGATTATGGCCAATTGAATTCAAAGTTGTTCCATTAGACCAGAGGGGGCAAAAGTCACCCATGTAGATGTGGACTAGAATATGGGATAGTAGGTATGCCCATTCTATCTATGTTTAGTTTGAAGAATACTATGTGAAAGTGTTATATAGATATTTCAGTCATCCATGTGAGTATTCATTATCAAATGAAATAAAAAGGTTTCTTAGACCTAAAGATTTTGGTGTTCCTCCTACTATTACCCACAACTGGGGAGACTGGTATTGTTTTGAGGATGCTACCATGGTCAAAGTTTATGGTTTTGAGGACACTCCTTTTATATTGCCTAAGACTGTTCTTGACATAATTGCCTACTTGGAGATAGTTAGGCAAATGAATTGTTCTAATGTGATGCACTTGAGCTCCCATGAAAAATAATCTTTTATGCCTAGTACTCTGTACTTTGGAGATTTCACTGTGGTATCCAAGGAAGTTTATAGTCTCATTATGGATAAACTAATGCATTATAATATGACATGTGCTGAGGCAAGAAAAGGATTTGATCCTAAGGGTTTCATTGACCTTTCTCGGAGAAAACAAAACCTCAGTGGATACACACATGTCCCATATCCACATGATGATATCATCAAGAATTTGGAAGAGACTGAAGTTGAATTAGTGGTTGAGAAATATAATAGAGACTTAGATGAGAAGAGGAAACAACTTGTAGAGATTGAGTTGTTATCCTCTGGTGATGAAGGGCCTGTAGAAGAAGAACCACATCAACAAGCAACTATGATATCTAAAAGAAAAATGCAATGCTATCAGTCTCCTGGTATGGAGCATGATGAGGAGGGGTTTGCTGATGAAGATCCCAGACAAGTAGCATATGATTCTTTCATTTCAGATGACCGATTTATTAATTCTAGGGAATTTAAATCATTCTTGTACAAATGCAAAGGAAAAGAGATCAGGGAGTCAGTGGATAATGTCACAACTGATAATGAAAAACAATCAGTTGGCATGTTAAAGACAATAGTGGATAATGAAATAAGAACTATGACTCCTGGTAAAGGTAGGCAACTGCTTAGAGAAGCAGGTGTTATGATATTCCCTAGTCTTGATTTGAATTATGCTTTGGTATTTGATAGTTTTCTGCATATTATAGATGACAGAGCTAAACTCACTCCAGAGGGTGTCACAGAAGTATATATGGGCACCAAATATAACAATGATGAAAATTCATTGATGATATGGGCCTTGTATCCTCCCCATAAGAAGACAACCATTATAGACACTGAGAAGACTTTTGGGCGTGTCATGACTTTGAAGGTAGGGGAGACTAACCCCTTGCTTACTACAGCTATTGGCATTAACGTTGCAAAGTTGAATAAAGCACAGGCTCAAATGTTAATCAAATAATGAGATGCATATAAACTGAGCTATGACAGATTAACAAAAGAAAATGATTATTTGAAAGATACTGTTAAGAGCACCTTCAGAGGGTTAGTGAAAAGATTAACTCAGGGAGAAAGTTTACAAAGTGCCCAATCACCATCTATTGACCAAATAGCCCAAATCTAGATTGATACTCTTGCCACGGTGCTCCAAAACAGGCATGCCAATATGATGCATTAGATGAACCAATTTTGGGATATTTATTCTAAAAATTATAAAGTGACCCAAGAGCATGCGAGGCTTGACAAAAGGCTGCAGGACAAACTCCAGGAGATACAAGGTAAGGATGTTTTTGACACCACAGGCATTTCTATTGTAAAAGATTTAATTGAGCAGCATCAAAAATATCATGATCAGCTTAAGAACAATGCTAAAGAATGTATTGAAGCTTCAAAAGCAGGAGTGCCCATGTTGTCCAATAAAGATAATGAATTGAAGAGCAAAGAGGAATGGAGTAAAGACTGTCAAATGATGTTGCATGAGGCCTTAGGAGCTCTCAAGGACAAAGACTCTACATATGGTGAAGCCTGTAAGCATCTGGAGAAGATGGTAATAATGGATGTGATCACAAGAAACACTATTGAATTCACTAATACACACCGTAGCTAGGAGCACTTGGATCACATTGCTTAGCTATACCTGTCGTTGAATAGAGCTTAAGCATTGTTATTTTTATTGTTGTTATGTTAATCATATTGATTCCAAAAGACATTTTGAAGAGTTATGTCTCTTCATAAGTATTTCTATATAAGCTAAAACATATGATGCTGAATTATCATCAGCAGTAGGATATAATACATGAAGTTTACAGTATTTTAAAAGACCATGTTGCAAGCATTAAATGGATGAAGTAAATTGAAGTTGTCTAATTCTGTGGTTTATTCTGGCATCAATTATTTGTTAAAATTATTTAGTTATATGGTTGTCTCCAATTCAGTATTTCCTTTTTATTCAAATTGATATATCAAGTATATATTTAATTTGTCAATGCACATTTGTTGTATTTGTGTGATTGAGTTAATTGGTTTCCATTAGAGGAATTAAAATCCTTCTGATCAGTCACAGTAACCTAGAAGTGTTAGTTTGGATTACTAAGAAGAACCTTATAATTAGGATTAGCATTCTATCTCCAAGTTGATATTATCTATTGTTCTTGCACAATTCATTCAATTGGTTCCTTCAAGAAAGGATTAAAATTCCTTCTGGTGAATAACAAGAAATTTGATTGTATTAGTTGGATTATTTATAAGAGTCTGTCAGTCATTTCCCTGCACGTTTATAGAAGTTATAAACTAAAATATTGTGCCAAACAGTTAGAGTTACTGCCCACCATATGCCACTAGTATTAGTCTTCCATTTGACTCTGTTTACCCAACAAGGCACTGGTCTTATTTCAATTCATCATTTAAAACCCCTTTATTAGTTAAGCACAGTCATAAAATTCACCTTGATATTGCTTATACAATTTATACCAACCATCCATCAGATATCAAATATAGAATTAGTTAGCAAGCTTTTATCTATTCTACACCATTTGCCACTGTAGGTAGATCCATTTACTTAGTCAAAATATTTACATTCAATCTGCTTTAATTTTCAAGGTTCACCTGCCTAGGTTTAGCAGGACCTAAAGTGCAAGGAGTCATCAAAACCTAAAGGTTGATTCTGTCATGTTAGTTCAAAAATGTTGCGAATCTAAGCATAAAGCCTAGCATCCTCTTAGGATTAGCAACCTACATTTTTGAGACCTAACAGAATGATTGATACTAAGATGTTGATTGCTCATGATTTCTGCAGCATAATGATAGATAGAAGATAATAGATATGGAGATCTAGAGCGATTTTGACAACATGATGATACTTGAAGATTGATGTAGAGGGAAACTCACACAACCCTCACACAAAATTAATCAACAACATCAACAACAAAAGGATCCATAAATGTGTAGCAATAAAATTTATCTTCACTATTTTATTGGCAACAAGGTTTCATTATTTCATAGAAATCAAATTATAGAAGTTTGTACAGCCATATAGGCTGAAGAAAATCATTACAAAATAGATATAAATCTATTGTGTGATAGAAAGTAACAACAAAAACAAACTCCATGTCTTTACCCTTCATATCATCCTCCTATACTTTGAAATTGGCTCTCAAATTTGCAATAATCAACCAACAACTGTGTTGATCTTCAACCATGGATTTCATAATCCATTTGTTGCTTCTATACACCTTCAAAACCTAAAATAAAAATGTCTTCACACCCTCCTCTAGGAAATCCATGCCTTCCTCTCTTCTCCTTTAAAATCTGGAATGCTAAGAATTTAAAAATTGTCCAAATCATCTCAATAATGTCTCCATTATCTCAAAAAATCTGCAACCTCCGACTCCCACGCTCAAATTAGGAGAATCTTTGAAAAATCATGGAAGAAAATATTAAATGCTCCATAAAAGCATAATAAAATCCACTTCCACTAAATTTCCAAGAATAAATATTAAATGAAATTCCCACTCTTATAAAATAGCTCCAATTTTGGAAAAAGAATATGCCAACTCAACATGGGGGCCCAAATCCTCTAGCTACATTTAAGGAGCATTAATGAGTTGTCTTCAAGTGTAACTCCCTAAAAATCCACTCCCAAGATTTATTTTTGAATTTCCACTTCAAATTGCCTTTATTAATTTTACACTCCAAAATTATCTCCTAAACTATCTCCCACTCCTAAATTTTTGTAACATTATTATTTTCGCAATAATTTTTTTTTATATGTAATGCTACAGTCAAGGGGACCACTCCCTCTAAACTATAAAGAAACAAAATAACAAAGAAAAGTATGCCCTCTAGCAGGGGTGCTGACGGAGATTATAGAAATGTTATCTCCTCATTTCTCCTAAGAATGGGATTGACATGCCTTAAGGCACTCACAAATATCTAATAAAGCTACCAAATCCTTCTTCTTTATCTTTTGAACCACTATCCCTTTTCCATCCTTGAGTCCATCCCCTGAGGACTCACCAGAATCCTCTCACTGTGAATGCTAATAGTAAATATTGTCCTTAGAAGAGGCCAAACAACCCCTAAGAGGCCTCCTATGAGGAGGGGAGTTCTTCCTCCCCTTTACCTCTATCCAGCCTTGATCATGGGATCCATTATTCTCTTTCAAAATTTCTTCACCGATAGGACCCTTTGAGGGAATGGGAGGCTCTTTTGGCTTCTAATTCCATGTAGCCAAGGTGAGAGAGCTTGTGGAATGGATAGGAGAAGGAGAGCCAGAAACCACTGGTTTCAAAGAACTTTTTGCCTCTTTGTCAAAGATTGGACCACTTACTTGTGAAAACTTTTCGGCTGACTTTGACACAGAAGAAATTCCCATGACCACTTCTGCAAATTGCTTCTTGACATCTGATTTTGTTGTAGTAAGACTCTCTTTGGGAGAGTTCAGGACAAAATAATGCTTGGGGGAAGAATCCTTCCACCAAGAAGCCCCTTGGTTTGCCTGTATTTTGGCGGTTGGGCACTCAGCAGCGATGTGACCCATTTGATAGCATCTTCGGCATCTGAAGATCAAACCTTCGTAATCCAATGGCTAAATCCAGCATTGTCCGTTGGCCCTCAGGGTAATTTCAGCCAGAAGACTCTTTGAAATATCCATTTCCACCAAGATCCTAGCATAAGTTGTGTGGATAAAATTCTTTGAATTTGCATCCATAAACACAAATTTGCCCAAGGAGTTCCCAATTGCCGCAAAGCATGATTCAAACCAATAGTGTAGGGGTAGATTTGGGATCTGTACCCAAATCTCCACAACTAAAAAATGATTCCTTGGATGGGTCAAAGTTAGGGTACCATGATTTTACCTGCAACAGATTGCCTTCCCACTGCCAAACATGATTCAGAATGGTGCTTTTGTCTTTCTTGCCTTCGAAAACTACAATAAAAAAACCCTTCACGCTAGGGTAAATCTCTACTCCTCCATCCAGAAGGGGAATCCATGAATTTGTTATCCAATCGTGCAGATCCACTAATCTAGGCCAAAAGCAATTGAATCTTCTAATTAAGCTATTATCTGAGAAATTTTTTTTGTTTTCCCGCATCTCCTTTGATAGCGAATCATCAAAGTCCAGAGACAAGGGTTTTATGGAGCACTCTACTATTCTCCTGTTGCCTATGCCTATGTCCCACCCTAAAAAAGGATTCTCCAGGTTCTCCCTACCATCAAGGGAAGCTTCAAGTGGCGATAATGAAACCACCACCGGAGTACCCACCAAACCTTGCGGACACGGACTTCCTTGATATCCCATGTCAAAGGTGGTCTTCACAATGGATTTCCTATCCATTGTAGCACAAGCTAGAGCGATTCCATTCATGGCAGCAACAAACGAAAGAAACAAAACCTTAGGATCACCAATATTCGCCAATTTCAGCAATTTTGACATTTTCCCAAAAATAAATAAATAAATATTATTTTTGCAATATTCTAATAAGTTAAATTTATTTAATATATTATTTAGGCTTAATATTGCATTTATTTTCCAACTCTAATTAATCTATCCTAAGGAAACTAAATTAAAATAAATTAAATGACAAATATTTTTGGTGATGTTGATTTCCAATTTGCCATGGATACTCCTACATCAGACTCTTGGCCAAAAGAAAATCCAAGCCCTCTTGGATTGAGGGTAGTAATAGGTCTTCATCCTTTGAATGCTCCTCCTTGATGTCCTCTATGCTCTACCTCTTTTCCTCTTTGAAACAACTCCAATTGGTCTTCATTTTCACTTTAGGTTTTCCCAACTTCTTGTTAAGGTTCTTAGGTCTATCAAATGGAAACAACTTCTTCTTATCTACTGCTTTGGATACCTGCACTTGAATAATGACAACTTCATTCATCAAAACACCTTGGTCAATACTAACAATGTATTCTTTAGTTTGCTTCTCACACTCCTTTGGTGATCCCTATAGTATAACAACATCCAACTACAAGAACTTGGTCTGCAACTTTGTAACAACAACCTTATCAGCAACTTCATTATCAACATCAACTTTATCAGCAATATTATCAGCAATATGCCTTTCTACTTGTTCAACTTGCTCTTAAGACTAAAAATGAAATGAAGGCTCATCCACAACCATGTCTACTTTGTCTTCTTCAATGCTTGATGTCAAAAAAGTCATAGGTATACTCACCATTTCATTTTTTACCTCTTCTATTGTTGTTGTCCTTGCTTGTCTCATTCTTCTTTGAATAATCTTTCTAATGGGCCATGATACCCTCTTTTTGATTGGTAAATGCCAGTTTTGCATCTCAAGGTCTATTCTTCTTTCCATTTCATCCATATCTTTTCTCATTTGTTCCATGGTTTGCTTCAACTCCTTGATATCTTGGTCAATTTCCAATTGCCTTTCCTTCTCTTTTTTCTTCTTCATCTCTTTTTCCTCTTGTTTCTTCTTTTGTGAACCCGCAGCCAGCAAGTACCTTCTAAACAAATCCATCTTTTCTCTAGCAAGTTCCTCCTTGCTTCTCTTTTTCTTTGCCTCGCTTAGGTCTCTTCTTTTTTTCCTCTACCTAGTCTTTTGGCAACCAGGTTCTCTCTTCAACCTGCACAAACAAAAACCCACAAACACCAAACTCTCTTTTGCCCAGACCTTCTAAGCTCTGATACCAATTGATGCAGAGGGAAACTCACACAACCCTCACACAAAATTAATGAACAACATCAACAACAAAAGGATGCATAAATGTGCAGCAATAAAATTTATCTTCACTATTTTATTGGCAACAAGGTTTCATTATTTCGTAGAAATCAAATTATAGAAGTTTGTGCAGCCATATAGGCTAAAGAAAATCATTACAAAACATATATAAATATGTTGTGTGAAATCAAATAATAGAAAAAACAAACTCCATGTCTTTCCCCTTCATATCATCCTCCTATACTGTGAAATTGGCTCTCAAATTTGCAATATTCAACCAACAACTGTGTTGATCTTCAACCATAGATTTCATAATCCATTTGCTGCTTTTGTACACCTTCAAAACCTGTAATAAAAATGTCTTCACACCCTCCTCCAGCAAATCCACGCCTTCCTCTCTTCTCCTTCAAAATATGGAATGCTAAGAATTTAAAAATTGTCCAAATCATCTCAATAATGTCTCCATTATCTCAAAAAATCTACAACCTCCAACTCCCACGCTCAAATTAGGAGAATCTTTGAAAAATCATGGACAAAAATATTAAATGCTCCATAAAAGCATAATAAAATCCACTTCCACTAAATTTCCAGGAATAAATATTAAATGAAATTCCCACTCCTAGAAAATAGCTCCAATTTTGGAAAAAGAATATGCCAACTCAACATGGGGGCCCAAATCCTCCAGCTACATTTGAGGAGCATTAATGAGTTGTCTTCAAGTGTAACTCCCCAAAAATCCACTCCCAAGATTCCTTTTTGAATTTCCACTTCAAATTGTCTTTATTAATTCTACACTCCAAAATTATCACTCCTAGATTTGTGCAACATTATTATTTTTGCAATATTATAATAAGGCCAATTTATTTAACATATTATTTAGGCCTAATATTGCATTTATTTTCCAACTCTAATTAATCTATCCTAAGGAAACCAAATTAAAATAAATTAAATGACAAATATTTTTGGTGATGTTGATTGCCAATTTGCCATGGATGCTCCTGCATCAAAGATGGATGCCCCCAAATGGCTTGGGTGAGGATTGATTTATAGGAGATGAGGGATCATGATTGATGGCTAGGATTGAAAGGTCAATTGTGTAATGTGGATGGCTAAGATTAAAAGGTGATTTAATTTTGAATCCCTTTCATTTAATAAAAGGTAGTAGTATGAAAAGTGTGTGGATAAGAAAAGAGGTGACCTAATTTAAATAATAAAATAATTTAAATTAGTTGGTAGTGTGACTAAGCATTTAATGAAACTTATAGTATGGTTGTAGTATGACACATAATTCAAATAAAAAATTACTTAAATTATGAGAGAGGGACATGTGTTGTGATGAGAATAAAGGTGAGGGCTAATTTTAATAAATATTTTATTTATTTAAATTAGATGATGGAGGAATTAATTAAATAAATATGATTAATCTAATTAATTGGCTAGTGGGATAAATGGGATTAAAATGGGATTAGGATGGGAATTAGTTAAATAAATATGATTTATTTAACTAATTAGGTGATGAAAGGGGTATGTAAAGGTCTTAGGACAGAATGTCATAAGATGTCTCAAGTAATGTATTGATAAGGTGATGTTGCAAGACATGGACAATTTTAGGTGTCTACATTTTGCCCCTCTTTGAGATGATGTTGTGACTAAGTGAAGTAACATCATTTCAAAGAAGATAAGGTGTGGATAGAGTAGAAGGATGCCCCAGCCACTTGAAAGAGTAACAAGGAGGAATGGATGAAGAAATGGGATGATGATATAAGGATAGGATGATGATGTAAGTGGGATATGATGATGCCCCCTCAAGAGGATGGGTAGGTTGGAAGAACACATGTATGCTCTCGAAATGAAATGAAATGATAAATGATGGATAAGAAAATGGAGGATGCAAGTGTTTAAGGTAAAATTTGTAAAAGGGTTTGATTTGATGTTTTATGTGAGTCCTCCTTTCACCATAAACATTCAAGGACTTTAGGTCAAGTAGAAAATCTACTATCAGGCTTGCAGTCACTTGGAATATAGGGAAAATTGGAATTGTATGGATTTGTTGTTCAATTATGCCCAATTATGCTCAAAACCCTAATTATCCAAATTTGAAAGCAAACAGACAAATCACGGAAAATGCTCACACACAGAGATACTAAATGATAATCAAATGCGTACTAGATTTTGAAGTTTAGAAAGTGGAACAGTCGGGGAGTAATGAGAAGGTGCCCTAGTCCAGTGCCATAATTTTTGTCAGGATCTAGAAACCTTGTCTGCAACCTGTTCTTGTTCTTTTGGAGATTCCTTAGTTGCAGGATCTGAAGGACTAATGAGCGGCCACCCAAGTCCATGTCCCTATTTTCTCTTTAGATCTACAATTCCAACAGTCTACAATGCTCTCCTGCAACTTCACTTTTTCTGCTCCTGCAACATGTAAATTGCAATGACAGAAAAATGGGTTAGGGTTGTGGTGTTTAGAGGCTTGACTCAGTCAAGCCCCAGAGATACATTCAAGTCTTCTAAACACCGTTGTTAGAGAAATAGTGCATATCCCTGTGGGATAGAGACAAAAATCCAAATGATAAATGATTGAAAACACAATTGATATCACCTTGTAGTGAAGATCTCATGGAAGGGAGAAGCTCTTCATGCCATGAGGAGATGGCTGCCAAATCTACAAATACAAACACAAAGTCTGCTCTACAACACACAATGAATGCCTTGAATCACTTCCACACAAGCTCATGAATCAAAATTGCCATCTAGTTTACAAATGAATGCCTAAACATGCTTATATATGTAACTATAAACATTCCTGTTAAGAATTTCGTAATTGAAACTTACCGTGTCAGCATAGGACCTAAATAATGGTCACAAACTGACACTTTGAAATTAGGCTTGACCTAAAATAGGGTAGGACTAGGGCGCGAGCACCCAAGTCCACCCCCTATTTCAGGTAGGATTTGTCACAAGTGCATCCCCTAAGTCCAAATTGCCATGGAATTTCAGGGTTTTCTCATTGGTAAGTCAAATTAACATGAAAAATACTCTAAATGCATAAATAGGACTTGGGAGCTAAACCTTAAGAGGGACGATCCCCCAAGGGGACATTTTTTGACGTAACATTTAGCCCCCACTTTAATGTATGTATAAATGCAAGGCCAATACATGCATTAAAGTATGGTCAACAAACATAGCGAACACACCAAGCACTGAGAAGACACGCCAATCATAGAGAAGGTAGTAACAAGCACGCAAAACACAGAGAAGATAGTTACAGTCACGTAAAACATGGAGAATACAATATTGAAGACACGTGAAACATAGTGAATACAATGAATGTAATGAAGATAGTAATGATTTTCTTTTTCTTTTTCTTTTTTATATATATGAAATGTAGATGCAAGTACAAGGAAAGTAAACACACCATCCATAATGTAGGAGGGACTCATCGCCACTAGTCTTTAAGACTGCATATGGGGCAACACACATGCAAAACATGCCATACAAAGAAAGCACACCATACAAATCCCAAAGCATAGGAGGAACTCATCGCCACCGGTCTTTAAGACTATGCTTGAGAACAAACACGCAATACACACACACTTGGAAGACACAAAGAAAACACGGCAAACAAGAGATGGAGTGATCCTATTTCTAGGTTCAACACCATCTAAGGCACATTACAGGCACACACCGACAATTGGGATTTGCCACAACAATCACTGAAAACACGCTTAAGGGTTGAGTTAGTCATAGAACCACTCCCTTCCTCATGATGAGGACTTTTTAAAAATGATAGGATGTGCACTCTCCATGAGAGATACACCATCCCTGCCTCTGTAGAGGGCTTAAATGATAGATTTCAAACAAATCTCAGAGTGCTAGAGGGACTCATCGTCACCAGTCATTAAGACTGCACCTGAGAACAAGCACATTGCTAACATCTACAGTAGATAGCTTGCCTTATATATGCCCCCACCTTAAGGTGGTTGATATCAAGTACCCATATTAAGCACATTAAGGTAGGAAGAAAACAGACAAGGGAACACGACCTCTCACAAAGCCCATGCCCCCCGAAGGTGACATGTACGTTACGATCGTCAGATGTTCCCACAAACAAATACCTGCATGAGTGTTAGTGTCCATAAAATCATGATAAATAACAATGCATATGATCAATCACAAAAAGATCTGAGGTTATGCTATGAATTCAGAGATCAAGTATAACCATGGGGCTATACCGCGAAAATCTTAGAACTGAGTGTCACCAAGGCGAGATTCAAAGACAAAGTGCATAGAGCAGCAATATTGTTATGTTTTGTAAGAGAGATAAGACATCATCAAGATCACATGACAAAGTGCATGGAGTGATTCTACTAGCCAAGCATCAGATAATATATATCAACCCCATCATCATATTAGGAACTAAGTCCAATTTTTGATTTCTCGCTAAAGGGACACAAGATCTACATCATTATAATATATTTTTCGTCATCCGCCCACTAGATAGAAACACTAGAGGAAGGGAAACAATAAATTGAGGGAGGAGAAACAAGTGCCTTAGAGACAGACACCAACCACACGTTCACTATGTCCGTAAGACACAACACACAACGATGAAAATAGAGGAGAAGCAATATAGAAGAATGATAATACAAATAGAAGAAGGTCACAACAGAGGTGGTATCTTGGTATCCTGGACCTTACAAGAGAATCAAGGGTCATCCCAGGAGGCCTAAACAACACATAACACATAACACATCATGGGGGAAACACATCACCAGAGATAAAGGGTTAGAGATATTTACCTGTCAACAACATCGAACTAAGTGTTGTCATCAAGAAAATCATCGTCATCTTCCCATTCCCAAATGTTAGAGGAAAGTGGGACATTAGGTACCATAGACCAACTCTTGTTTTTGTTTTCAAGTTGTCCATTCTTAAGATCTTCTTGGTTTGGTTCAATGTTTCATGAGATGTTTTCTTGTTGAGATGCAAGTTGTTGGGCATATTCTTATTGTCTCCTCCTTTCTCTTGCTTCTCTATTTCTTTTTGTCTTACCAAGTTTATCTCTTGTAAGATAGTATGTTTCTCTTTCATAGGTTTTTGTGTTTTAGAGGAAGCACCAGGATCAAATCTCATTTGTCTAGGTGGGATATTTTGTTGTCGAAAACTACCTCCCGATCCCTGTAAGGATGGTGGGGGAGAAACCTTAGCATAGGGTCCATTTCCTTTCGGTCTAGGATTCTCTTCAAATGCGGGTTGTTCATCTCTTGTTGTTTCTTGTTTAGAGGGACCGGCCACTTGATGTAATAGTTTTGTTTTGTAGTTTCTATAACTCAAGAAGTTAAAGTCTATTCATGGCTCTGGTTCCTTTTTAGATCTTTCCCAAAAGTAATCCAGTGTACAATGTTGTCTTGTAACCAAAGGTTTATACTTATTGCGAGGGATAGTAATTACTTGTCCATTCAAAGGACATTTTACATAGTTATGAATTGTTGAAGGGACAAATTTCATACCTTTAACCATGGATGTCCCAATTTTATGTAAAAGAGGTTAGAAACAGGGAAAACATCAAACCATTGTTCTACATGTTTCTCAAATATAGTGACCAATAAAGATATCTTCCCAGAAGTGTTCACAAAGGTTCCCTTATGTATCTTAATCATCATATCCGAAGGGTCATAAGAGCCTTGCATTAATTGATGTGAAAAGAGGAACTCTTCCATGGCAACATTAGTCATGCAATTAGGATCAATAAGGGTTCCATCCATAGGATTTTCCATTATCTTCATAATGATATAGAGAGGTCCTTCAGTTTCTCCAATTGTTCTATCATGAGGTTTAAACACAATTTTAGGTTCGGGGACCTTTCTTTTCATGTAAGGCCTAGGAGGGAACCTATTGTTATTTTTGTGATTAGAAGCCATGTGTATATGTATTCAAATCAATTTGAGCTCAGATTTTAAAATCTTTTCAAATTTTATGCAAAAGACAAGTGCAACACTATGTATGAAAATAACCTAAAAATGCTTGATTTTTTCAACTTTTTTCAATGCAAATAAGTGAAAGAAAGGGTCTTGTAAGGAAATTGATCAGGGGAAGAAAATAATATGTCTGATATAAGTCCAATAAATCCATAAAATCCTTCACAACACACTTTTTATGCAAACCTAAGATGATGACAAGTCAAAACCTAGTGAAAATACACTAAAATATGCAATTTTTCACAAATTTTCAATGCAAAGACCCAAAAAAAGGGGTGTTGTAAATAATTTTAGGAAGTTTGGAAGATAATATCAGTAATATAAGTCACCTAAATCCATAAAATCTTTCACAACACGCTTGAAGTGCAATTCTAGGTCAAATCCTAGGTCAAATATAGGCAAAATATGCAAATTTTCACCAAATTTCAATGCAAATGAGTATGACAAAGGGTGTTGTGAGGAAAATGATGATGGGAAGAAAATTATAACAGTAATAACAGCCACTTAATTCCAAAAAATCCTTCACAACATGCTTATAGTGCAACTCAAGATCAAATCCTAGGGAAAATATAGCTAAAATATGCAATATTTCACCAAATTTCCACTATAAGGGCCCAATAAAAAGGTGTTGTAAAGAATTTTAGGAGGGACAGAAAATAATAACCCTAATACTAACCAATTAGTGCAGAAAAATCCTTTACAACATGCTTAGGATGCAAATATAGAGAGACCATAAGGCCAAATCTAGTGAAAAATCAAGGTTTTCAAACCCTAGGCATGAAATTTTGCAAGCAAACCACTATGATGCAACACTACTATTATAAATCAATCCTAATGAGTGTTTTAAAAGGGTAGTAAAATCTGAAACAAGATTTTGACTACGAACCTTAGCTAATGCAAAACTAGGTTATATAAGAAAAATGCACAATTTCAAGCAATTTTCAACAATTTGCGCATGAAAATGCCATCTAAATGAATGATAAATGAAAATTTTCTATATTTTAGATCAGATCTGATGCTAATGACAAAAATTTATTGAAATTAAATGCAAACTAAGGGTAAGTGCACAAAGATGAGGGACCAAAATGGGGTCTTAAGATGCCACTTTTTTTTTGAAATCGGGAAACATTGATGTTGGATGAGAAATTGAAGATAGCTACACTCAAAATTTGAAGATGGAACAAAAAAAAGATTCGTAGTGCTCTGAATCTAGTTTCTAAACTACTAATTTTTTTCAAAAATGGTTCAGATTAAGGGGTTCAAAAAGCGGGAGCACACAAATTGGTCCTGTTTTTCTCAAAAAAAATATAACATAGCATCTGGTGTGCTCCCCCTAAAATGTTAACTTTTTTTAGTATTTCAATAATCGCTCTGGTGAGAAATTAGCTAACACCATGTAGTTTATCCCTGATTATTCTGAAAAAAAATTTATGAATAAATGATTTTTAGTAATTTTTAAAGTGGACACATCCTGAAAACAGAAATTTGAGCATGCTCCCCCCTAAAATGTTTGAAAACTAATCAAAAATCAATTTTTTTTAATACGTGTAGAATGGAGTCTAGTTTCTAAAAATGTAACTTATTTCAAATTTTGATGAATGGTTAAAAAAGTCAAAAATGCTAGACACTGGTTTTTAACAAAAAATGGACACACTAACAAAAAAAATTCAAGATGAAACCCTTAACATACTCAAAATGTGAAAAAAATTATATGGTTAGCTAGCTAACAGAGAGATTAAGCTTATGGTGGTATTTTTTTTAGTTTTCATTGAAATAAGTGCAAACCTAATGGGGAGCACGCTCCAAATTATGTGGTTTTTGCTACAATCTGGAAAAACATGTCTTTGGACATCCTAAACATAGTCCAAGACTTTGGGTTGGAATCCCAAGACAAATCCAAGCCTTAGGCTTGTAAATAACCAAGGCAATGCATAACACGAGTGCATAATAACACGCTTGCATTTTGTGCATTCACATAATGCGAGTGTGTTATAATGCGCTTGCATTATGGTGAACTAAAACAACTCTCTCTCTCTGAGAGGCAGAGAGATAGGGAGATAGGGAGAAAGTGATATATAGGGGGAGAGAGAGAGAGAGAGAGAGAGATAGAAAGAGAGTCATAGTTTTCTTTTTTCCATTTCCTTCATCGATAAGGGAGAGGGAGAGATGGGGAAATAGAGGAATGATAGGGGAGGAGGTAAGAGATATGGAGATAGTGAGAGATAGATAGGTAGAGAGAGAGGAGATAAATAGGGAGAGGTAGAGGAGAAAGAGGGGAGAGATAGGGTGATAGAGAGTGAGTGAGATGTCTAGATAGATAGGGAGATATAGGGAGATAGAGGTTTGTGGTTGCTTGGGTTTAGGGTTTAGTGGTTATGATTTAGGGGTATTGTTTAGGGTTTAGGGGTTTAGAGAGAGAGAGAGACTTCTTTTGACATGCAACCCTAAACCCTTAACCCAAGCAACCCTAAACCTGAGAAACCCTAAGCCTCTAAACCCAAATCCCTAAACCCTAAACCCAAGAAACCTTGAATCTCTATCTCTCTATCTTTATCATCCCTCTACCTCTCAATCTGTCTCCCTAAACTTAAGCAACCCTAAATAATGCCCCAAAACCTTAAACCTAAGAAACCCTAAACACCTCTCTCTCTCTAGATAGAGAGTGAGGGACATGTCTAGAGAAATAGGGAGAGAGACTGAGAGGTAGAGGGATGATAGAGATAGGGAGATAGGGGAGAGATAAGGAGATAGAGGTTTATGGTTGCTCAAGTTTAGGGCTTAGTGTTTAGAGATTAGGGGTATTATTTAGGTGTTAAGGTTTGGAGGTTTAGGGAGAGAGGATTGATAGGGAGATACAGAGGACATTGAGAGGAGAGATAGGGAGATAGAGAGTGATGGACATGACCAGAGACATAGGTAGAGAGATTGAGAGTTAGCAGGATGATAGAGATAGGGAGATAAAGGTTTAGGGTTGCTTGGGTTTAGGGGTTGAGAGAGAGAGGTGTTTAGGGTTTCTCAGGTTTAGGGTTTAGGGGAATTATTGAGAGATTGAGAGGTAGAGGGATGATAAAGATAGAGAGATAGAGATTCCTCTCTCTCTCTCTCTCTTCCTTGCCCTCTCCCTCTCCCTTGGTCTTACTCCCCCTTTCCCTCTCTCTCGTTGAGAGGCAGAGAGATAGGGAGATGGGAGAAAGTGATATATAGGGAGAGAGAGAGAGAGAGAGTCATAGTTTTCTTTTTTCCATTTCCTTCATCGGTAAAGGAGAGGGAGAGATAGGGAAATAGAGGAATGATAGGGGAGAAGGAGGTAAGAGATATGGAGATAGTGAGAGATAGATAGGTAGAGAGAGAGGAGATAGATAGGGAGAGGTAGAGGAGAAAGAGGGGAGAGATAGGGTGATAGAGAGTGAGTGAGATGTCTAGAGAAATAGGGAGATAAGGGAGATAGCTAGGTTTGTGGTTGCTCAAGTTTAGGGTTGAGGGGTTAGTGGTAATGATTTAGGGGCATCATTTAGGGTTTAGGGGTTTAGAGAGAGAGACTGCTTTTGCCATGCAACCCTAAACCCTTAACCCAAGCAACCTAAACTCCTAAACCCTAAACCTGAGAAACCCTAAGCATCTAAAACCTAAATAATTCCCCTAAACCCTAAACCAAAGAAACCCTAAATCTCTATCTCTCTATCTTTATCATCCCTCTACCTATCAATCTCTCTACCTAAACTTGAGCAACCCTAAACTTATAAACCCTAAATAATGCCCCAAAACCCTAAACCTCTCTCTCTCTCTCTCTCCTAGTTTTTCTTTTCCTTTCTAATTTCCCTTTAGATCCCACCAATTTCCCATATTTTACTATTTTCCACCTCTCTCATTATTCTTCGAATCTAATCAACTTTCATGTTATCTTGTTTCCATTTCATCCTCCCAATTTATATCCTCATCCCTCTTTGCGTGTCCTAGTTTTCTTGTTTCCATTTTCTTTGTTGATAAGGGAGATGGAGAGGGAGGAAGAGGGAGAGAGGGAGGAAGAGGGAGAGAGGGGGGAGAGAGAGGGAGAGAGAGAGGAGAGAGAGAGAGAGAGAGAGAGAGAGTCCTAGTTTTCTTGTTTCCATTTCCTTTGTCGATAAGGGAGAGGGAGAGATAGAGGGGAGAGATAGGGAGATAGAGGAATGACGAGAGAGAGAGAGAGGAGATAGATAGGGAGAGATAGAGGAGCTAGAGGGGAGAAATAGGGAGATAGAAAGTGAGAGAGATACCCAAAGAGATAGGGAGAGAGATTGAGAGGTAGAGGGGTGATATAAGTAGGTAAAAAGGGAGAGATAGGGAGATAGAGGTTTAGCATTTCTCAGGTTTAGGGTTTAGGGTTTAGGGGTTAGGGGTTATTGTTTAGGGGCATTATTTAGGGTTTAGGAGAAAGAGAGAGAGAGAGAGAGACTACTTTTGACATGCAACCCTAAACATCTAAACCCTAAATAATTCCCCTAAACTCTAAACCCAAGCAACCCTAAACCTCTATCTCTCTATCTCTATCATCCCTCTAACTCTCAATCTCTCTTCCTATGTCTCTGGCCTTGTCCCTCACTCTCTATCTCCCTATCTCTCCCCTCAATCTCCTCTATATCTCACAATCAATCCTCTCTCCAAACCCTAAACTCTATACCTTTAAACCTTAACCCATAAAACCATAAACCCTAGACCCTAAATAATGCCCCTAAACCTTAACCCCTAACAACTAAACCCTAAAATTGAGCAACCCTAAAATTGAGCAACCCTAAACCTCTATCTCCCTATCTCTCCCCTATCTCCCTATCTTTATGATCCCTCTACCTCTCAATCTCTCTCCCTATGTCTGGCTATGTCCCTCGCTCTCTATCTCCCTAGCTCTCCCCTTAGTCTCCTCTATATCTCTGTATTGGTCCTCTCTCTCTAAACCCTAAACCCTAAATCTCTAAACCTTAACCCCTAACCTCTAAACCATAAACCCTAAACCCTAACCACTAAACCTAAGCAACCCTAGGAGGGAGAGAGAGAGAGAGGGGTAAAGAGGGGAGGGAGAGAGATAAAGATAGAGAGATTGTTTTTGTCATGCAACCCTAAACCCTGAATAATTGGACCCTAAATCCCAACTCCTAACCCATAAACCCTAAACCCTAAACTTGAGCAACCCTAAACTCATAAACCCTAAATAATTCCCCTAAACCCTGACCCCTACCCCCAAAACCCTAAACCCTAAACCTCTATCTCCCTATCTCCCCCTAATCTCCCTAGCTCTATCGTCCCTCTACCTCTCAATCTCTCTCCCTGTGTCTCTGGTCATGTCCATCACTCTCTATATCTACATCTCTCCCCTTGTTCTCCTCTATATCTCCCTATCGATTGTCTTTCTCTCTATCCCCTAAACCCTAAACCTTTGAACCTTAACACCTAACCCCTAAACCATAAACCCTAAATAATGCCAGTAAACCCTAACCCCTAACCCTAAACCCCTAAACCATAAACCCTAAACCCAAGAAACCCTAAACCTCTATCTCCATATCTCTCCCCTATCTTCCTATCTCTATCATCCCTCTACCTCTTAATCTCTCTCCCTATGTCTCTGGACATGTCCCTTACTCTCTATCTCCCTATCTCTCCCATCTGTCTCCTCTATCTCTCCCAATCTCTATTGGTCTCCTCTCTCTATCTCTTTCTAAACCCTAAATGCTAAACCTGAGAAATCCTAAACCCTAAACCTAAGAAACCCTAAACCCCTAAACCCTAAATAATTCCCCTAAACCCTAAACTCATAAACCCTAAATAATGCCCCTAAAACCTGATCCCTAACCCCTAACCCCTAATCTCTCTCTTTCTCTCTCAAAAATGACATGGGTGATCCAATGCGAGAGAGAGAGAGAGAGAGTTGCTTTTGCAAAACACGCTCACGTTATAGGCTCGGTAATACCACGCATTATAACTCAAGCACGTTATAATGCACTTGTATTATGACTTTTATGGGACCAAAAAGTCATGTGGTGACTTTTTTGGTCCCTCATCTTTGTACACTTACCCCTAATTCAAATTATATGAAAATGCAAGCTAAAAATGTCAATTTTTCAATTTTTTTTGTAATTTTTCAAATGCAAGAATATGAACAATGAAATGAATGTAGATCTAAAGCATAACACTCAGCAAGGTGCAAGCTTCATTAAAAACATGGGTTCACCAAAATGTTTAAGGTAAAATTTGTAAGAGGGTTTGATTTGATGTTTTATGTGAGTCCTCCTTTCACCTTAAACATTCAAGGACTTTAGGTCGAGTAGGAAATCTACTATCAGGCCTGCAGTCACTTAGAATATAGGGAAAATTGGAATTGTATGGATTTGTTGTTCAATTATACCCAATTATGCTCAAAACCCTAATTATGTAAATTCGAAAGCAAACAAACAAATCATAGAAAATGCTCACACACAGAGATACTAAATGATAATCAAATGCATACCAGATTTCAAAGTTCAAAAAGAGGAATAGTCAAGGACTAATGAGTGGGTGCCCTAGTCCAGTGCCATACTTTTTTTCACGATTTGGAAACCTTGTTTGCAACATGTTCTTGCTGTTCTGGAGATTCTTCAGTTGCAGGATCCAGAGGACTAATGAGTGGGCACTCAAGTCCAGGTCCCTATTTTTTCTTTAGATCTACAATTTTGACAGTCTGCAATGCTCTCCTGTAACTCCACTTTTTTGCTCTTGCAACCTGTAACTTGCAATCACGAAAAAATGGGTTAGGGGTTGTGGTGTTTAGAGGCTTCCCTCAATCAAGCCCTAGAGAGACATTTAAGTCTTTCGAACACCATTGTCAGATAAAGAGTGCGTATGCCTATGGGATAGAGGCAAAAATCCAAATGATAAATGATTGAAAACACAATTGATATCACCTTTTAGTGAAGATCTCATGGAAGGAAGAAGCTCTTCATGCCATGAGGAGATGGCTACCAAATCTGCAAATACAAACACAATAACAACACAAAGTCTACTCTACAAAACATAATGAATGCCTTGAATCACTTCTACACAAGCTCATGAATCAAAATTGCCATCTAGTTTACAAATGAATGCCTAAACATGCTTATATTGATGGTGATAGTTTGTCATTGATGTCAAAAGGTATTGAGAAAGTTGAGTTGTGCAAAGTATCATCAGGCTACAGGTCATTTGTGGATCACTTGTACTATTGACAAAAGTTGTTCATGATCATGCATTTCACAGTTGTTCACATAGTGTTGAAGGATGTTGTTAGTAGGATTGACTTGATAAATGGATGATAATATTTCAAGTGTTTGATAACATTCATGTACCAATCATGCTCACTATATTGGTGTTTCAAGTGCTTACAAGATCACATGAATACACTTGATGTTTGGTGTTGGTTTATGGTTGATCACAGGACTTGTTTGATCAGGTTTGGCCTTCAATGATGTCTTCATATGTTCTTTGGTAAGTGATGTCACGAGGTGATTTGTTTGGGGTTGTCAAGTGTTGACAAATGTTCATCATTCATGGTTATGCAATGTGAAATGATGACCTTCATAAGTTCATGTTGTTGGAGTGTATTGTCTTATCCACAGGAGGTTGATCTCAAGAAATTTAGAGTCTGCTTAGAAGTTGTGTTCATTCCATATTGTATGATGCTTGGTGGTCATCTCAGTGAGTGTCTCAAGGCAAGGTTGTTAATTGATTGATGCTTCTAATAGTTCATATGGTTTGAGTTGGTTGATGATAGCTCATGGCACAGAATCATAAGTTGCAAGGCATTTGGTGTGATCTCAGTTAAGAAATCAATGTCATGGTTCTTTTATTTGGTTGCAAAATATACTGGTAGAATATATTCAATCTTTGCAGGGTTATGCAGAGTTATTTAGTGTTATCTCTGTGGTCATGGTGTGCAAGTGCTAGGAGGTTAATTTCTTGAAATCCTAGTTCTAATGCACTAAATGTGTATCAAAAGGTTGTTTAAGTCTTTAAAACTTTGTTCACTTTTACCCATCTACATTTGTGGCACTTTTGTTATATTCAATTGGTGACTTATGATAGAGGGTTTACAACTTAAATGTCACCTGGTGGAGGGTTTAATACCACAAGGCAACTGGCCCCTTTCCCCCTTTCCACCGATAGAGCAAGTCATCTACATGCGTGGGCTGTTTTAAAAAGACTTCAATGTTTTTTTTGAATTTTATGAGCGCCAAAAAGGGTTAAGTCTTGAAACTTGAAGAGGGCACAGGTTTGCATGTAAAATGGGAGCTAAATGCATTAAGGAAAATGCTTTTTTCTTCCTTCGAAACTTATGAGGAGTTTAGAAACTTTTGAAGCCCGATTCAAGATAAATAGTTTCCTTTTTAAAATTTAGTAATTTCCTTCTAAATCTTTTTGGTCGGTTTTGTCATGAATGTAAGGAGTTTTTTTTTCTAATAAGGAGATTTTTATTTTTAAAATGAGAAAAATCTTTATGAAGAGATTTTTTGAGGATATTGGAAGTAAAGAGATAAACATCAAGATTTTTTTTGAGGAGATTTTCTTTTAAGAAAAATTGGTGAATTTTTTAACGATATGAAGGGTCTTATTGAAAAGAATATGAAGGATCATTTTTGTAGAGAAGATGAACAAAATTTTTGTGAAGGAAAAGATTTTTGTTAAAGAGAAGAAAAGAAGTTGTTTGAAGAAGATTTTTTTAAGGAAGAAGTTGAAAAGATTTTTTATTTGCAGGAGATTGTCTTTTGAAGATATTTTTGGGATGAAGTTTAAGAGTTTGATGATTAAATTTTCTTGCAGGAGCATCAAGAGAAAGATAATATTTTCAGGGCAGATTGGTGCAAAAATAAATATGATTTCTAAATCTTATTTTGCAGATTGATTGAAGGCTCATTTTGATATTATTTTGTAGATGAAGAAAATAATTTTTGTGTGAGATTTTAAAAATGGCAAATGATCAGGAAATTGAAGAGAATTGAAATGAAAAGTCTCAAATATGAAAAGATATTCTTTCATCTCTAAGAGGAAATATTAATGGGATTTTGGTTTCGTGAATTTGGAGAATGTGAAAGGTTTTGAGGATTAGATATCATGTTCTTTTATTTTTGCAGATGACAAGATAAGATGCATTGTTTTTGAAGACATTAAAAAGAGAAGATGAAAGGACAAAATGATCTTTAGTGAGAGAAAATGACTGTGCAAAATGTGAAAGATGAAAAGACATCCAATTTACATATAATAGTTTTTCAGGTGCATTGATGACAGGTCTTGAAAGATAGAAATGAAATATACAGATGATGAGAGATTGAATACATATAGTGTGAGTGATGTTGAGCAGATTGATGATGAACTGACAGTATCAAATACAGATACATAGATTGACAAGATTATCAGAAAGACAATATGCAATTGCAATGTAAATCAGGTTGTATGTAATTGAACAAAGATATACAAAATTTAAAAAAGAATGTTATGAAATGGTGCAAATCAGATTGTGTTACAATCATTTATTGCACACCTTATTTTATGTTTTGATGATGGGGATTGGTTTGCCAGTGAGGCTTGTAGGTCAGTGAGACCTAATTGTTTGCCAATGAGGTATATCAGTGTAGGAAGTGGGTGCTTCTATTTGGTATTGGAGTTGGTGCTCCTAGATACATTTTGTATTGCCAGTGAGGCATGCTTTTCAGTTAAGCCAGTGAGGCAATTCTGGAGTGGTTTTTCTACCCCTGGAGGGTTTTCCACTCATGCAATTCTTGTGTCTTGATCTTCTCTCTATGGATATATGTTTTACTCATGAGTTTTATTTTTCATTCTCAGTTATGTGCACATGTATGTGAGAAATCAATGATAGCTCTCTCTCCTTGTACTCTGCAAGTTAAAGTTTGTAAAAAGATTAGAAATTTCACACAACACTGATTCACCCCCCCTCTCAGTGTTGTCCTTGACTCCTACAATTGATATCAGAGCCAGTTTCCCTCTTGTAGCTTAATCAGCTTGGGTAGGTCCTGTGTGTGGAGTTTAATGGGTAAGTGCAGGAGAAATAAGAACATGAGAAATGTTAAGATTCATTCTGGTCAAAAGACACAAAAGACATCATTCATATCAAATCTAGATGTTGATATAAAGTCAATTGATAAAGATGTTCTCCATGTTGAGTCTGATATTATCTTAAAAGAAAAGGTTTCAGATGTTCCTCAGTTTGATGGTTCAAAATTTTCAGTTTGGTATGTTAGAATGCAAGTATATTTATCCTCCTTAGGATATGATGTATTAATGTCAGTTGAGAATGGTAATTCTGCAAATAACAAAGAAGCTCTTGAATGTAATGATATTGCAAAGAAGGCTATATTATCTACTCTGTCTAATGATGTTATTTGTAAAGTTATGGATTGTGTTATAGCTCAGGATATGTGGAGGAGATTGAAAAGAATTTATCAAGATAATGATAAAGAAGGGGACACTCTGGTGTGTGAAGAAAGTAGCAATGAAAAAAGACTTTCAAATGAAGCAGTTGAAGTTCAATCCCAATCAAATTCAGAAGAAGCTAGTATCACAAGTGATGATGATCAGAGTGATGATGATCAGGATTATAATGAACAAGATTGTGAGATTGATTTGGAAGGAGAGCTCATATATGCTCTGAGTGAGCTCAAGAATTATAAGAAGGAGAACAATAAATTAATGATGCAATTGTAGCAAGAAAGAGATTTAAAAGATAAAGCTCTTATAGATCTTGAAGAGGCCAAATGTCAAATTATTAGTTTAAAGACATATATTGATGATTCAAACAAACTAATTGCTAGATTGAAGACAGAAATTGAAGAAGCTAAGAGGATAGTTGATGGCTCAATTTCTAACATTGAAGTTTTAATGATTGAAAATCTAAAACTGGAGGGTGAAATTATTAATCTAAGAAAAGAGTATGATGGTCTCAAAGTTTTATCTAAGAAATATCAAGTGTTTGATAAGATGCTTGGTAAACAAAAACTATATGAAGACACTACTGGACTTGGTTTTGAAGAAGGAGAATGTTCAAAAGCTAGAGAGACTCCTAGAAAGAAGATTGATTTGAATGTTGTCACTAAAAACAAAATGCATAATCAAAGAAAAAGAAATGCTCCTGTTAGACAAGCATACATGTACAGGTATAACTATTCTTTTAATGGTTTTTGTTATACTTGTAATCAATTTGGGCACAAATCAGTTAATTGCAGAAGAAATACTGATACTGTTTGTTATAAGTGCAATAATGTTGGACACATACAAAGAAATTGCAAAGTGCACAGAAGGTATGATCCTATAGGGAAGCTTAATATGAGTGCTCAAAGATATTATCAGTCATTTGGTTATGATTACAACATAATTTGTTATAATTGCAACTCTCTTGGTCATAAAGCTCATAGTTGCAGGAAAGCTCCATCTGATTTGAAAAAGTTGAAATGGAAAGAGGGAGAAAAGGTTTGGAGAAAGAAAGCACCTGTAAAAGTGTGGAAGCAAAAACAGAGTCATGAGAAGGTAAATCCCAAACTTGTGCATCCAACACAAGTTGCATCATCAGTTGCATAACAGATAGCATGATGTGAGGGGGAGTTGTTCTTGTTCTATCTTTTATCCCCAAGAAGTTGCAGGAGGAGGTCAATTGATCTTGTCTGTCATGCTTGCCTGATAATGTTAATTTCTGATGTTGTGTATGTCAGTGACATGATTAATGGTTGCTAAGATATTATTCATATAATTGATGATGGTGATAGTGGTACAGGTGATCTTTGGTTCAATATGTATACATGTTGTTGATAAAGTGTTTCAGAAGCTCTATGCACAAAGAGATTGATGTTGTTGTGACTTGATATCATGTTGGTACTTAAAAATTGTGTTGCAGTTCTGTGTGATCTTGCTTGTCAAGGCAAAGAGCTTAAGATGCTCTCAAGAAGCTCTTATCAAAAAATTAGCATATGTTGGCTAAGGTGGCTGAAAATGAAAATTCAATTGATAGCAATTATCTCTACTTTTGTTTTGTGCAAAGTGTTGTTGCAGATGCAGTTTGTTTGTTTGAATGACAAAGTCAAGAGGCAATAGTTCTTGTATAATACAGTATGTTTCAGATGTGGTGTCTTGTGCAGAACAGGAGGATACTTCAGATGGTTTTCATTCTTTGTCATGTCAGAAAAAGGTGTCAGTATAGTTTGGTTGCAGGATGATAATTTGATGGTCATATCTACTACCTTGTTGAGTAATGTTTTATGGCATAAGTTTTGCATAAGTATTGAAGCTTTCAGGTGATTTGGAGATAGTGTTTCACTTGTTTCATTGATGATCTTCCTCACTAATATGTTTTAGACATAGTTCTTCAAACTATGACATTGATGGTGATATCCTGCATTTTCATCAAAGGAAGTTAAAGGTATGTTTTGAATCAGCAATAGCAGATAGTAATGTTCAAAAAGGTTTGTCATATGATTGCCTTCAGGATTGTTATAATCATAAATCATTTCTTGTTGAAAGGTTAAGGAGTTTATGCCTTCAAAGTGTTCATAATTTAATATGATTATAATGGTTATGATTATGCTATAACATCTTTCAATGGAGTTGTTTTCAAGGGGAGTTATTTCAGGCTTTGTCATCTGATGTCAAAAAGGGGGAGAAAGAGAAAATGTTTCATGAAGTTTTTCCATCAATGACAAAGGGGGAGATTGATGGTGATAGTTTGTCATTGATGGCAAAAGGTATTGAGAAAGTTGAGTTGTGCAAAGTATCATCAGGCTACAGGTCATTTGTGGATCACTTGTACTATTGACAAAAGTTGTTCATGATCATGCATTTCACAGTTGTTCACATAGTGTTGAAGGATGTTGTCAGTAGGATTGACTTGATAAATGGATGATAATATTTCAAGTGTTTGATAACATTCATGTACCAATCATGCTCACTATATTGGTGTTTCAAGTGCTCACAGGATCACATGAATACACTTGATGTTTGGTGTTGGTTTATGGTTGATCACAGGACTTGTTTGATCAGGTTTGGCCTTCAATGATGTCTTCATATGTTCTTTGGTAAGTGATGTCACCAGGTGATTTGTTTAGGGTTGTCAAGTGTTGACAAATGTTCATCATTCATGGTTATGTAGTGTGAAATGATGACCTTCATAAGTTCATGTTGTTGGAGTGTATTGTCTTATCCACAGGAGGTTGATCTCAAGAAATTTAGAGTCTGCTTAGAAGTTGTGTTCATTCCATATTGTATGATGCTTGGTGGTCATCTCAGGGAGTGTCTCAAGGCAAGGTTGTTAATTGATTGATGCTTCTAATAGTTCATATGGTTTGAGTTGGTTGATGATAGCTCATGGCACAGAATCATAAGTTGCAAGGCATTTGGTGTGATCTCAGTTAAGAAATCAATGTCATGGTTCTTTTATTTGGTTGCAAAATATACTGGTAGAATATATTCAATCTTTGCATGGTTATGCAGAGTTATTTAGTGTTATCTCTGTGGTCATGGTGTGCAAGTGCTAGGAGGTTAATTTCTTGAAATCCTAGTTCTAATGCACTAAATGTGTATCAAAAGGTTGTTTAAGTCTTTAAAACTTTGTTCACTTTTACCCATCTACATTTGTGGCACTTTTATTATATTCAATTGGTGACTTATGATAGAGGGTTTACAACTTAAATGTCACTTGGTGGAGGGTTTAATACCACAAGGCAACTGGCCCCTTTCCCCCTTTCCACCGATAGAGCAAGTCATCTACATGCGCGGGCTGTTTTAAAAAGACTTCAATGTTTTTTTTGAATTTTATGAGCACCAAAAAGGGTTAAGTCTTGAAACTTGAAGAGGGCACGGGTTTGCATTTAAAATGGGAGCTAAATGCATTAAGGAAAATGCTTTTTTCTTCCTTCGAAAACTTATGAGGAGTTTAGAAACTTTTGAAGCCCGATTCAAGATAAATAGTTTCCTTTTTAAAATTTAGTAATTTCCTTCTAAATCTTTTTAGTCGGTTTTGTCATGAATGTAAGGAGTTTTTTTTCTAATAAGGAGATTTTTATTTTTAAAATGAGAAAAATCTTTATGAAGAGATTTTTTGAGGATATTGGAAGTAAAGAGATAAACATCAAGATTTTTTTGAGGAGATTTTCTTTTAAGAAAAATTGGTGAATTTTTTAAGGATATGAAGGGTCTTATTGAAAAGAATATGAAGGATCATTTTTGCAGAGAAGATGAACAAAATTTTTGTGAAGGAAAAGATTTTTGTTAAAGAGAAGAAAAGAAGTTGTTTGAAGAAGATTTTTTTAAGGAAGAAGTTGAAAAGATTTTTTATTTGCAGGAGATTGTCTTTTGAAGATATTTTTGGGATGAAGTTTAAGAGTTTGATGATTAAATTTTCTTGCAGGAATATCAAGAGAAAGATAATATTTTCAGGGCAAATTGGTGCAAAAATAAATATGATTTCTAACTCTTATTTTGCAGATTGATTGAAGGCTCATTTTGATATTATTTTGTAGATGAAGAAAATAATTTTTGTGTGAGATCTTAAAAATGGCAAATGATCAGGAAATTGAAGAGAATTGAAATGAAAAGTCTCAAATATGAAAAGATATTCTTTCATCTCTAAGAGGAAATATTAATGGGATTTTGGTTTCGTGAATTTGGAGAATGTGAAAGGTTTTGAGGTTTAGATATTATGTTCTTTTATTTTTACAGATGACAAGATAAGATGCATTGTTTTTGAAGACATTAAAAAGAGAAGATGAAAGGACAAAATGATCTTCAGTGAGAGCAAATGACTGTGCAAAATGTGAAAGATGAAAAGACATCCAATTTACATATAATAGTTTTTCAGGTGCATTGATGACAGGTCTTGAAAGACAGAAATGAAATATACAGATGATGAGAGATTGAATACATATAGTGTGAGTGATGTTGAGTAGATTGATGATGAACTGACAGTATCAAATATAGATACATAGATTGACAAGATTATCAGAAAGACAATATGCAATTGCAATGTAAATCAAGTTGTATGTAATTGAACAGAGATATACAAAATTTAGAAAAGAATGTTATGAAATGGTGCAAATCAGATTGTGTTACAATCATTTATTTCACACCTTATTTTATGTTTTGATGATGGGGATTGGTTTGCCAGTGAGGCCTTGTTTTAGCCAGTGAGGCTTGTAGGTCAGTGAGACCTAATTGTTTGCCAGTGAGGTATATCAGTATAGGAAGTGGGTGCTTCTATTTGGTATTGGAGTTGGTGCTCCATAAGGAGTTGGTGCTCCTAGATACATTTTGTATTGCCAGTGAGGCATGCTTTTCAGTTAAGCCAGTGAGGTAATTCTGGAGTGGTTTTTCTACCCCTGGAGGGTTTTCCACTCGTGCAATTCTTGTGTCTTGATCTTCTCTCTATGGATATATGTTTTACTCATGAGTTTTGTTTTTCATTCTCAGTTATGTGCACATGTATGTGAGAAATCAATGATAGCTCTCTCTCCTTGTACTTTGCAAGTTAAAGTTTGTAAAAAGATTAGGAATTTCACACAACACTGATTCACCCCCCCTCTCAGTGTTGTCCTTGACTCCTACATATATATGCAACTACAAACATTCCTGCCAAGAATTTCGTAATTGAAACTTACTGTGTCAGCATAGGACCTAAATAACGGTCACAAACCATCACTTTGAAATTAGGCCTAACCTAAAATAGGGTAGGACTAGGGTGTAGGCGTCCAAGTCTAGCCCCCTATTTCAGGCAGGATTTGTCACAAGTGCATCACTTGAGTCCAAATTGCCATGGAACTTTAGGGTTTTCTCATCAGGAAGTCAGATTAACATGAAAAATACTCTAAATGCATAAAAAGGACCCGAGAGCTAAACCTTAAGAGGGAAAAGCCCCGAAGGGGGCATTTTCTGACATAACAGCAAGATAAGGGATGGATAAAATAGATGAATGATACGTTATGCTTCCATGAAGTGAGCAATCATATGGTTTGATATACCACTATACATTATGCACCAAGGTATAAGGACCAGGGTGATGATGTGTCTTGTGCACCCAGCATAATACAACCTTGTCTAGACATATGAGTAAGAAAACTTAGAGCATTAAATTCCTAATGCACAAAAGTTATAATATGACCTTAGATGCAAAGGATAGTGCAAAAAGATATTCCAACATACACAAGCTATGAATATTAGATGGAAAGATACAGATTTGGAACAAATGCAACATAAAATGATAACACACACAGGCAAGCAAGCAAGCATGCACAAATGATACAAAAACAAACAAGGTATTGCCCCTGTCAAGTTGTAAATGAATGTTAATTGATAATGATTGATGATGATAGTGTTGTCATTGTGGGGAATGATATATCCGTAGATCAACACAAGGATGTGGAAAAGACATATCCCATTGATGATGATGATTGATTTATTGACTAATTGGGTTTACAACAAGGCTAGGATCGAGACCAAGGATGTGATTGGATAATTTGACAATTTTGATTGATTTGATTGGTATGGATTAAGGATGACGTGCATTTGGATTATTGCTTGGATTGATTTGATTGATTTGATGGATATTTGAATTTTTGTATTTTTTAATGTTTTGGGATGACATTGGATGACAATTTGGACAACCTTTGTGCTAGATACCAATGACAAGGGAAAACCAAGTCTAGAAGCAAGGATGGAGGTAGGATAATGGATAAATGGATGGGCGATGGTAAATGGGATGGAAGGCTCATAATAGATGGATGGGTAAGAGGATAAGCAATAGTAAATGGAATGGAAGGCTCATGATAGATGGATGGATAAAAGGATAAGCAATAAATGGAATGGATGTATGCATCATAAGGGAGCTAGGATGTGATCTCCAAAGACTATGTTGCATAGGAATAACATGCCCCATTCTAGGTATAATGCTTAAGATTTTACATGACGAAGCTTATGACAAGGGGGATGATGATAGGATTGTTTGGAAAGAATGAGGTATATCAATAGATATCCAAATCATTTGTCAACATTTTTCCCCCATATCTTTTGCAAGATCAAAATAAGGGAAGGGAGGATGGATGGACTCAATAAGCATGAGTATGTGGATATAATCGATAAGGATGGTAAGATGGGATGGAATTGAATGATAGGTTGGATATGATAGTTTGGATGAGATAGCGTGCCCCCAAGTGTAAGTGACATAGAGGATCAACCTACACATGACGCATATTTGCCAAGTTTTCATTATGGTACTTATCCAAGGTGCCACCGAGGGTGGTTTTCACCATTGGATGAAGGGATTTCTCTTTACTATTTTGGTTTTTTTTCTTTTCTTTTATTTTCTTTTGTTTTCTTTTTTTTTTAATTTATGGGGGATTTTTGGATTGGATAGGTGGATATGGATAAGAAGGACTCAAGCATCTAGTTCCATGAAGGGTGATATTGTCCCATTAGAGATGGATGTCATCACACATGGACCATGTCAAATTTTATTATGCTCATAGATGTTGGTAGGGGATTGCATGAGACAAAGATGGATTAGGTAGATAATGGATTATGGTGTGGATTATGAAAGGTTCATGCAAGGATGGATGGGGGATAGTGGATTATGATGTGGATTATGTATGGAAGAATAGTGGATTATGAGGTTTATGGTAGGGTAGGATAGTTGATTATGATGTGGATTATGGATGGATTCATCCACAATGATGGATGAAAGGTTTATCCAAAAGCATGGACCATAGGGAAGTGATGGTAAAGATATGTAGGATAGTGGACGAAGGATGGGGAGATGGAGGTATGTGGAATTGTTGTGGAATGGAAAGGAACCAAGACCAATAGTTCCACACACCATGATAAACATTGAAGCTTTTGATTTGGAGGAGGTGTAGGAAGCAATGGACATGTTTTCCTAGGGGATGGTTGATTTAGGAATTTAGGTACCCACATAGACTTAGGATTTTTATTATTATTTTTTTGCTTGTGGGATAAAGGAATTTGAGATTTTTGAATAGAATGGGATTTTTGAAAAAAAATTATGGAAGAGGATTGTTGGGATTTTGAGATGTGGATGCTTCATTTGACTTTCTTTATTTTTTCTTAGGGACCCGAACCATTTTCTTTTTTGGCTTTTCTTGTGGAGATATGGGCTTGGATAGCCTTTTGGGTAGATTTGGCTTTAATTCTTTGTACTTGTGCTCGAAGGCATGAGGATCTTTAGGATTATTTGCTTTGTGGAAGAAGGCATCCAAATTTTTATTTTTGAATCCCATGGGATTGGTAGAAACTTCATGATTAGATGATGTGTACATTGATTGATCATGATTAGGAATTTTAGGGGACTTATGGATGGATGTATTAAAAGTGAATTTATAAATAAATGGATAAGGGGATTTAAGGATAGGGCTATTAGGAGCTTGGAGAAGTGGAGGTAAAGTGGATGGAGGGATATTAGGATTTGGAAGTAGTGGAGGTAAAGTGGATGGTGGAAGGTGTATGTTCACATGCTTTTCAGATTTGTAGGATGATAGAGGTGGAATGGCAACATATGTCTTGGGGTATGATAAAGTTTATGATTGAAAGTGGTGGATTTAGGAGGCATGGAGGAAATACCAACATCTTGAGATTGTTTTCCTTGGGGTATATATCCAAGGCCATATGAGTGTGGAGGGACTTTGACATGGATAAGATCCAAAATACCTTGTTCATGAAGGCCTGAGCCTTTACCTTGATAGTTCATTTTTTGGAGTATGCAGTGGACAATGGGACTATGGGTGTTTTGAACTTTATACTTGAGCTCATTATTCGATGGAGAAGGTGAGGTGATAGATAGCAGTTGTTTCTTTCCTAAGGAAGGACATTCATGGATGAATATGGTAAGACCAAGGGGATAAGATGGAGGATTTGAAATATGGTCGATAGTGGATGACAAAGGATCATTAAGATCTTGATTATCATTATTCTCTTTAAGATCCAAGCTATTTGTTTGATCATCTATGTTTTCTTGGGAGCCAAGTGTCTCATCAAGGGAAGTGGATATTTTTAGATCATAGATTTGACTAGGTGGAGGAAGGATAGGTATAGTTGGGATATCTTGCTCATGGATAGTTGTGGGATTATGGATGGGTGGAGTGATAATCTCTTGATCATGGAATGTATAGAGTTGGATAAGAGGATCATCATAGTTTTCTTGATCATAGATAGGATCTTGATCATAAATAGGATCAAGTTTCTCATGGATAGTGTCATCATTATAGATAATATCTTGATCATGGAAAAGATATAGGTTAGGGATGGGTTGAAAGGAAGGGCTTTGATCTTGATTAGAATAAGGGCTTGATGTTTCCACATGCTTTAGATTAGATTCTTGACATAAATCTTGTGGTTTAATGGAAGTGGATGTGGGAGACTCTTGGAGAGGCTTGATAAGTTCTATATGATCAACAAAATGAGGGTGCAATGGATCTTGACTTGGACTCATGGGGAGAGACTATTCAATAGGATTGATGGGTTGTGGACTACATGATGTATTTGAAATATTAGACATGATGTTGGAAGACTCTTTGGTAGGCTCAAGGATAGGTGTTGGATAACATAGTTGATTCCTTGTTAATAGTCATTGGATCGCATCCTTCATTAGTGTATGGGTGTATGGACAATATAATGGATGGATATAAATGGTGGATGGTGTTGTAGGATTAAGATTAGGATTAAGTGGATGAATAATAGTTGTAGGATTAAGATTAGGGGTGGATAGATCCCATGGTGGAGGGATAAAAGTGGTGGAAGATGTTGTAGGCTTAGGATTTTGATTTTGATTGGATGGAGGGTCAAGGGATTGGATGAATTAGTATTGGGATTGCTTGTGCTAGATGGAATTGACATCGGATGGGTGGATTTGGATGACCCCATAGGTTTATTTTTGTATGATTTGAATTTAGGGCATCGAGTTGATGGAGGATTAAATGATGGTGAGGGTAATGAAGGGTTTGATGGATTAGAACATGTGGAGGGACCAATGAATTAGGATTGGGAGTACATGGTAGTGTTGGGATATGACTAGTAGGCTTTGGGATAGGAATTTGACTGGATGATGGAGGATACCCATAGGATGTATAAGCTAGAGTGGTGTTCCCTTTGTCAAAGGTAGCATGAGGACTTAAAGACACTTGATCTTGTTGCAAGGGGTGACTTGGATAATGTTGTTTTAGGATGGATTTATACATATGTTTATGTCTTTGTATTTTGTCTTGTTGTTCAAAATATGCATCATAATCTACAAGATTCTCATCATCATTGGAGCTAGAAGGAGGACCTCCTTAGAGTATGAGTTTAGGTCTTGAATTTTTCTCATCATTGGAGCTATAAGGAGGGCCTCCTCAGAGTATGAGTTTGGGTCTTGGATATTTCTCATCATTGGAACTAGAAGGAGGGCATCCTTGGAGTATGAGTTTGGGTCTTGGATTTTTCTTAGGCTTGTTAATGATCACAACCATTTTGACAAGTGATGGATTAGAACTAGGATATGGTTAGGATATGAGGTGGATAAAATTGATTGGCTTGTGAATGGAGACTAGGATGATGGTGATTAGATGATGTGGAATGATGCCCCACTCGAGAGGATAGGCATGGGTGAAAGACATGGATAGACTCTCGAAATGGATGGAGGTAGATAATGATTATGATCGTGTGGATATGACAAGTAGGATGATTAGGATGTGGATTTTGATAAGGATGACTTGGATTAGAATGGATGTGATGAAAAGGATACTTAGAATGATGTAGAATGTGTTTATGTTGATAGATTGAATTAAGCAAATTTCAAACAAATGATTTCATGTATGTACATGCATGAATCACACACACAAGACACAATAACAAGTTTGACTTTCAAGATTGATTGATATGACTATGAAGGCACTTGAAGACACATCAACAATCCTAATATTAGTCAAATGGGTGTCACCAATAGGTCTTAAGCTAGGATGAACAAGTGATCTAAGGAAGTCCCCAATATACATGAGGTACGGGGGGGCCGATTTTGTGAAATGAAAGTGAAATAATGCCACACAGTTGGGAGAAAGGGGTAACCCACCCTTCACCTTCACTTCCCCAAGGTATAAAGTTCTTGCAGGCTTAGCTTGAATGACAAGATTCCAACTTCCAAGAGGTGTGTCTTTCGATTCACTCCTCAATTTTTAGACTATGTCAGAACGGTAGAGTTGAGGTTGTACCTTAGAGTGGTGTGTCTCCAAGCAGGCCTCGTAGGAAGGGTGATAAAATCAAATCATGTGGGTGCTTTTGATCTCCAAGATAACCTTGCAGTGCAAGGAGAGAGCATACACACACACACTAGATTCACACTTGCAATGTTTATAATTTCCCCTTAGAAATTGAAATGTTTGTTGTGAAAGTGAATGGATGAAAGATGTTTTTAATTCTCAAGATCACATGAAGTGCATGAGAAGAGCATACACCCTCAATCACACTCAAATCCACCAAACAAAGAAAGCACAAGTTTATTTTAAACCTAAATATAAATGTTACGAGGAAGACACGAGTTTATTTTAAGCCCAATTTCAAAGTGTGATTGCAAACAATAGTTCATTTTAGGCCCAAATTGAAATGTGATGGCAAATAATGTTTTGATGAAATGAAAGATAAGAGTTGGATTGAGTGTACTTGGAAATATTGATCTTCAAATTTGATGTTTGAAGCTGATGTTGTACAGTACCTTATATTCACTTAGAATCCACCAAAATGAAAAAAAAGACAAAGAAACTTGCAAACCAATGTGTTAAGTCACAAACAAAAATATGATAAAATTTTGATTTATATGATCAATGACAACAAAATAAATGGCATGAGTAGAATCTACATGAAATTCTATCCTGTTTCAAAAAAATATTTCATCAAAATCAGATAAAATTTGCTCAAGTTATGATCATTTGAAGTTCATAAAGAAGGTTGACTTTGACTAAGCGAAACTTGTAAACCTTATACAATTACCTAAAAATTCTTTCGCTATAGTGAAGCTGGGCGAACTAGCTTTCCAATGCCACTAGTTTCACAAAAATTTGACCTCGTATGAAAAAGTCATGGTGAAAAGAAAAAGACTACCCCTTTGAGGGCTCTAGGAGGATGAGGGCAAGCCTGACAGTTAGCCCTAACCGCTAGCGGTCAAGGTCTAGGCGGTCACAAGGTGCGATTAGGGGGCTCTGGCTGTTTAGTTGTGGTTAAGGGCTTCAGAGTCCCTGGTCACCCATGTGACTAGGGGGTTAGTGACATGAAAAAAAAAAAATTTAAAAAGAAAAATTAACAGGGGCTAAAAGGACCAATGCACGGTCACAAGATTGATAGAACCTCCATAGCACCAAGTGCATAAAGCCCCAACACGGTGGTTAAGTCATAGGAAATGACGACACTATAAGAAAATAGTGACAATGTCATCAAAAGGAATGACGACAAGGTTTCAAATGAATGATGACTAAGTGTGTGGGCGGAGTGGGGCTCGTAATTAATAGAGCAGTGAGGAGGTATGGTCGATGGGGTGGCAACAAGTTTAAAGGGAAGGTGGTCGAGTTAGAAGGGAGGTCGTGGTGAATAGGTCGACCGGAGTATTCAACGGTCGACGAGGAAATGAACGGTGGTGATTGGTGGTAGGAAGGTGACAACTACAGAAGGAGGGGTGGCAATCAACCTAAGTGGGGGAGGTCAACAGAGGTTGACAATGACAAAGGCCGACAGCAATGGAGTGGAGACCAAGTCAACAGTAGGGTTTAAAAAACAAGCAGTATCAACTGGGGTTTAATTAATAGGGAACTATTAACAGTCGACCCACCTTTTTTCAAAAATAAAACATTGCCTATGATATGAAACACACCAGAGTCAATATCGATAGAGAGGGTGTCGTGGATCTGTACTGTACGGATCTGCGGCCCTAAAATTTTTTAAAAAAATTTACAAAAAAATTCTAGGAGCGAAATATAACAAGTTTTATGTCAATCTTCACCTGCAAGGCCTCCTGGACTCAATGGTGAGGTTAGTTTTTGTGTAGGAGCCAACCTGCAAAAGCTTCAAACCAAAACTTGACAAAAATGATGTTAAATTTGTAAATTTAAACACATAAACCTACAAAAGACAAGGGTTAGAGTTGCGGTCATGCCATAAATGAGAATGAAAAAATAGTTTAAAGGATAATATGAAAGATAATGCAACAAACCCAATACCTTTACCTTCAAACCAAGTCCTCAACACACGATAGAACGGAGTAGATGCACCGTAATCTACTAGCTATGTTCTAGATGATTTTGATTGCTCTTGAATTCTATAGCATAATGATAGATAGAAGATAATAGATATGGAGATCTAGAATGATTTTGATAGCATGATGATACTTGAAGATGGATGCCTCCAAATGGCTTGGGTGAGGCTGGATTTATAGGAGACAAGGGATAATGATTGATGGCTAGGATTGAAAGGTCAATTGTGTGATGTGGATGGCTAAGATTAAAAGGTGATTTAATTTTGGACCCCTTTCATTTAATAAAAGGTAGTGGTATGACAAGTGTGCGAATAAGAATAGAGGTGACCTAATTTAAATAATAAAATTATTTAAATTAGTTGGTAGTGTGACAAAGCATTTAATGAAAGTTGTAGTATGGTTATAGTATGACACATAATTCAAATAAAAAATTACTTAAATTATGAGAGAGGGACATGTGTTGTGATGAGAATAAAGGTGAGGGCTAATTTAAATAAATATTTTATTTATTTAAATTAGATGATGGAGGAATTAATTAAATAAATATGATTTATTTATTGAATTGTCTAGTGGGAGAAATGGGATTAGGATAGGAATTAGTTAAATAAATATGATTTATTTAACTAATTATGTGATGAAAGGGGTATGTGAAGGTCTTAGGACAAAATGTCATAAGATGTCTCAAGTAATGTATCAAGAAGGTGATGTTGTAAGACATGGATAATTTTAGGTGTCTACAACCAAATTTTGGTTGTGGATGTAGTCACCAAATCTAATAAATGGTTTTTCTTTGTTAGATTCTATGTCATTTTGGAGGTGGACAATGTTCTCCCTTCAGTGATAACCATATCTTCCAAGATAAGAAATTCTAAAGTTCTAAAGTTCTACAAAGTTCTAAAGTGATAACAATGTTCTAAAGTTTTAAAAATTTTGAACAAGTGAAAATTCTACATCTATTATATAGATGCAAAGTATAGTGTCACAACTTTAACTTGTTTTAAGAGGAATGTTTTAGTGTTTGCATCAATAACTAAGTTCCCATATTGTTATGCATTGTAATATAGTAGTATATCATTCAACTAGGGAAGAAATCATTTCTTCATGTAGAATGAAACATATAAATTATACTAATCATAATTTCATTAAAAATTTGATCAAGAAGTGTAATTACAACTTTATAACCTCATAAAACAATTGGTCTATGTATTTATGAAGGTGGTTTCTAGAGATATATTTTCCTCGTTATGAAAGTAATTATGAATTAGAGATCTATAAATTTGTGTAGAGAATTGAGAAAAAATGCTTAATTTGTTTGAGTATAAAATATATTTTTAGATAGATTAAGAATTGAATAAAGCATGAATAAAGTAGCACATTTTTTTAATAAAGAATGGAATAAAGTAGGATATATTTAATTTTTTAATTTGAGTGTAAATTAATTAGATTTAAAATATTTTATGTATTCTTTTTTTTTTAATAGATTTTCAAGGTAAAATTAATGAAAGTATTAATGTAATGGTCTAATTAAGACATTAGTTTCTTTCGTATGCGTATTTTTCTTGGATCTATTTATTTATCTATTATAATAACATAAGTTGTAATAAATGTGTAATTTCTTTGGACACATATTAAAATCAAACTAAACATCATCATTTTGAATTTTTAAAGGTGCTCATGCTCTTTCTACTTTATTCAAAGAAATAAAAACAAGAAATATATTACAATAAACATATTTATATAAACCTATATTTTATTGTAAATCATATTTATATAAACTTTACTAATATCAAGATATTATTATTCTATTCATTTTATAGCATTTTAATTTATAATATTTTTGAAGATAATTATCCTTAAACAATTATTTATTTGGTAGTTGTAAAGTTTTGAGAAAATAAAATGTTATTTTTAAAATATGTAGTAATTTTATTTAAACGCCCTTTACATTTTTATTAATTTAACATTTAAAACAGTACTTATATAAATTTACCCTAAAAATACCCTTATGTATACCATTTGAAGAAATACTCTATTTAAATATTATCCATTTCAATGGTCAAACAGTCAATACTAATTTTACATCTCATTCACAACAAAAAGTGGTAAATATTTGACCAAAATTACCTTTAACTATTGAAGTGGATGATATTTATGAATAGTGGTGAAAAAATGACTACTTTGCCTTACCCAACAGTGATTGCAAAATGAATGATTTACTAGTTTTTAAAAGAAAATCAATGGAAAAGAAAAACTATTTAAAGCCTCGCAAATAATAAAGGAATCTCCATTATGGAAGATTTCCTTACACAGGAAATTCACAACCAGAAAAGCAATAGAACCATCTCTTAGTCAAGCTGCAGCATTTTTATTATATTGGAGCGACGTAGTGAAACAAATGGCTTCATTTATTTGAATTGGACATATCTCTGCTGGTAGAGTGAGAATTAGAACTAGAGAAAAAATTCATCATGGGTAATCTTGACGATTTGAAGTAAGCTTCTGCCTGTAATTTCTCCATATCTTCTTCAAATACTGAAAAACCCAATAAACAACAGAAATGAGAAGGAAAACTACAAAAATGTTTATTTCAGATATTTTCATGGTTATGCTTCTCACTACTTTGAAACTACACTCCCTTTCTATTTAAACGATATGAACTGCTCGATTCAGCTGATGGACGTTATTCTTTGCAAAAATGTCTCTGTAATATATATGAATTTAAATTTCCTGCAATAAGCAAAGATTGTATAACTGTGTTCCTGAGGCAAAATTGAATTTATTTACGAGAGGATTGTTTTAGAAGCATATGGGCACATCCTCTCAATACTAAGTTTTGAAATGCGTGCAGCATACTAGCCCTCCCACAACATTTAATAAGGGAATTAGTAACAGATTGGCGGTTCATTTCACTCTATAAGAGTGGTGGAATCCTAAACGTCAAGCTTTCGCTATACATGAGAAACTTATTAAGAAATTAGACCAATCTTTTAGGTCCTTGTAAATTTATTTAGTTTTTTTTTTTTTTTTTTAAAGGAAAAGGTGGTAGGTCCCTGTAAAATTATAGTAAACTTCTAGTTATAAAGGACACTACTCTCTCCATTTGAGAGATTATAAAATATATAATGGCTTTTAATATTTTCTTTCAAGGTTGGCTTGGCTGTTAATTTATTTGGTTTTTCTTGGATTTATTTATCTTTTCTTACTGTCATAACTTATTTTCAAATTACAGTAGGTTTTTATATCTTTTAATTTACGATTTTTTTTTGTTTTTTGTTTTTTTTATTATGGTAGATTTTTGTCTATATAAAGGGCTTAAAATCATGTCAGTTTAGTTGTGAATTTATTAGTTTGGGAGCAATTGATGAGGGCATTGTGGAAGGAATAAGAAATTTGTCTCAGCAGTTTTTGATGAGGTAATATTTTTAATTTTTTAATGCAATTCTTTTTGTCTTATATTTTAGAAATATATGTAAATGGCTCCAATGTTGTAGTTTAATATGTTATTTTATGGGTAGAATCTTTTTAAAAATATTGTTTGGAAATTGGATGAATATTGTCTGGATTTTCTATGAGGTTAGATTGGATGTTTTGGTTAAGTTAAGTTGCTTTTGAAGGGACCATAAACCCGGGTTGGTTTTAAAAGGACCAAAAACCTTTTACAATAGTGGAATTACTACATAATTTTAGCTAGCGAAACTATAGCACAGCTACAATCATTATAACAACAACTACAACCAAAACCAACAACCCCTTTAGGAGCCTTTAAAAATAGGGCCCAAGATTGAAAAAAGATATTGCAATATAGTCCAATCAAAAATCAAGAAACTAATGCAAGTCCAACAACACACCTACAAGAAGATACCAACAATTGAGACTAAAACATAGCCATTCATGGTGGCTTGAATCCAAAGAGCTCCAATGAGATTTAAAATCCAACCATAGATCTTCCTTTAATAACACAGTTGTTAGAATCCCCTCTTTTCTTTATGTAAGAAGGTAGTTGGCTATGGTCTTCATTGAATGAAGAGTTGGGACTAGAAACCCCCCTTAAAACATACTACCTTTAGGGGATGAAATTTCCAAATTTCATTTCATTTTGATTGGCATAGTGGAGACAACTTTATCCTGGGCATTAGAGACCTCTCCTATTTTAGCAAGACAATCCACCACATTTTCCTTCTCAACTGATAGGCAAGCCTCATTGCTCAAAGTTTGACTTGAAGGCTAAATTAGAGAAGAATCCTTCTTTCTCCAAATCAAATGCTTCTCTTTTTTTCCCCTTGTAGGTAGTAAAGGAGTGACACACTATGTGACACAATTGACAAATGACAAATGAGTCCTTAAAAACAATCTGTTGAGTCTAAACCCCAAATTTAGAAGACAAAACAATTAAAGATAGAAGAGGTTTATCCACATCTACATACACACAAATTCTGGTATACAACAGTCTAAATCTAGATTTAGTAACCTGATCAACAACCACTAGCTGACTATAAGATATAGCAATACTGTCCAAGACTTCAACCTCCCAAAATTCCAAAGGTAAAATTGGGAGCCTCACCCACACAGGTTCTCAAAAAGTGTAATGTAGCTTCGAGTCAAAACTTAACTTCCATTTACTAAGGGAAAGCCCCAACCTACCTAAAAACCAAGGCTCTCCAACTGGGGACAAGGACCTCAAAGGACGCAATAGAAACCTGGGATCTCTGGAAAGGATTAGTGCCTTAAATCCATTGGGCTAAAGAGACAAAAAATAACACAACGTGATGGAGGAAAAGAGAGCTAAGCAACACAGAGACAGAACAAAAGACAAAAATAGACAGAAACTAAAACAAAATAGACACAACAAAAACACCTAATTAACCTATGTACATGGTAGGTGACTCCTACCTCAAATGGCTCTAGGATACTACATGAACCTATTGACAAGTTGAGAGAATAAGTGCTTGTGTGGAATAACATATGATAACCAAGGAGCACATGTAAACCCAACTGCCAACTTGCAATTATTGTGATTAGAGATCTAAAAATAAAGGCATATAAAACTCTTTGAATAACATATTACACCCAAACAAGAACTCCTTGTTACAAACTTCTTAAGCCTGCTAGATCACATCATCCTACATGTCATTAGCTATATATTCATGTACTACATCAAATGCACTAATATACATTCCTTGAATGTACTCATGACCATTTGAATCAAAGAAGGACCAACCTTGGGCTATATGTATCTCATGCAAAACATGATGTGAATCAACTTCCTTTGGAACTAACTAAGAACCTTGATCATGAACAGTAGTCTTAATGAACATAGAATCATTTTCAGATAAAATAATTTCATTTTTCTTTGCAATGATTGGTTGAAGCATTCCATGGTCCACTGATGACAACTTTGTTAAACACACTAGAATAATGAGAGGGGGGTGAACAGTATCTAAACAACTCCAACTTAACCAGAGCAGATTAAAACTTAAGCATCATAGTATTAACATACTTGTATGAAAGATTAACACAATGTACATCAACACGTAACACCAGATATACATGGAAAACCCAAGAAGGGAAAAACCATGATGAGGATTAACTCACAATATATGAAGCTCAAATAACAACTTTATATTAGGGATACAACCCAAGGAAGCTACTACTCCCTGAAAACTTTGATTTAGGGTCACTCCCAAGGAAGCTACTACTCCATGAAGACTTTGTTTTAGGGTCACTCCGAAGGAAGCTACTACTCCTTGAGTTGAGAACAACTTAAAAATATTATAGTATGACAGTCCTTCTACTGTCTAAAAATTAACATTGAAATTTACACCTTTGATGATTGCAATTCTGCCTCTTCACACTTTCTTCTGATGATCAGATCAGTTAGGCACACTCTACACTTGATCACTGTCGCAAATAAGTTTTCAAGATGAATTAGGATATCATCTACAACTTCTTCTCTTTCTCGTTCAATCGCACATCATAATGCATTCATTCTGCTCCTTATCTTGCATGCAAGACCTATCAATCACTTTGCAATCACACCTCACCTTAGGGTAAGTGCACAAAGATGAGGGACCAAAAGGAGGTCTTAAGATGCCACTTTTTTTTTTTGAAATCAGGAAAGATCAAGATGTTGGATGAGAAATTGAAGATAGTTACACTCAAAATTTGAAGATGCAACAAAAACAAGAATTGTAGTGCTCTAAATCTAGTTTCTAAACTACAATTTTTTTTTCAAAAATAGTTGAGATTAAGGGGTTCAAAAAGGGGGAGCACATAAATTGGTCCTATTTTTCTCAAAAAAACATAACATAGCATCTAGTGTGCTCCCCCTAAAATGTTTAGTTTATTTTAGTATTTCAAAAATTGTTCCGTTGATAAATTAGCTAACACCATGTAGTTTATCCTTGATTTTTCTGATAATTTTTTCATGAATAATTAATTTTTTAGTAATTTTCAAAGTGGAGACATCCTGAAAAATAGAAAATTGAGCGTGCTCCCTCTTAAATTTTTAGAAAACTAATCAAAATTTTTTTTTTTAATACATGTAGAATGGAGTCTAGTTTCTAAAAATGTAACTTATTCCAAATTTCGATGAACCGTTAAAAAAAAGGTCAAATATACTAGACATTGGTTTTTGACAAAATATGGATACACTAACAAAAGAAATTAAAGATGAAACCCTTAACATACTCAAAATGTGAAAAAAATTATATGATTAGATAGCTAATAGAGAGCTTAAGATTATGGTGGTATTTTTTAAAAAAAATTCATTGAAAAAAGTGCCATCCTGATTGGGAGCACCCTCCAGACTATCTAAAAATTTTGTAAAAAATTGCAAAAAACATGTCTAATTAAGCTCAGCATAACGTGAGCGTGTTATAACACGCTCACTTTATGGTGAGCCTATTCTACTTTACACATGCCAATTGCACTTGCTTGAAAGTTTCTAAAGCCATTTCAACAAATCCATCTTTTGCATATCTTGCAATCATTGCATTCCATTACAGAACATCTCTTTGAGGTGTTAGGTCAAATAATTGACATGCCTTGTCTATGCTTCCACACTAAATTTTCCCTTATTGCGGGTGGGTGAAGTAGCAGGTGAAACAGGAGGAGTTTGCCTTAAAGATGTAACAGGTGATTCTATATTTCTTGATACTGTTGGTTCCTCAAGAATGTCATTAATGTTTCTACGATTTAAAAATCTCTCCTAGGACACCTGTGGGTGCTGAACCCTAAGGCTCCTTTTCATTAACAAGGTAATCAAACAATCATGTGACAAAGCTAAGTCATTTAACTTCCATTGGTATTCATGCCCCATTCTTTTTAACAAATTATAAAGAAAATTGGGTACATTGATTAGTCTATTGTGACAGAGGTGACTCAATAGCTTAAAATGCATAGTATATAGCATGGATTATCTACCATCACAAGTAATATACTTAATAATGTGAGCAGCACAAGAAGCCCATACCCATGGAAGTGATAATCTCTTGGTACCTTATGATGATGAGTCAAGATTTTGTCCTGGCTCGCTGAATTCATCCCTGGCAACTACTACATTTGCTCTGACAAGGAATTCATCTCCATTCCTAGGTAGAATAGACACTTCTACAATTGTAGCCTCTAAAGCATCCACTTTCAAACCCTTGACATTGGCCTCATCCTGATGTAATGTTGCTACAAATTGTCATGCCATCCCTTCATTATACTCTGTGAGCTTCAAGAAGTAATCTAGCCATCCTGCTCTTGTGAAAATTGGCAAGACTAACTTGTCCTCTAATATTGACTAATGCATTGTTGGTTCCTTTTTTATAAGATCACCTCCTATGATGCTAATTCAGCTTAAAATTTAGGTTTAACAACCCTCTGCTCAACCCTCTATTTCTGTTATACTTGCATGGGCTTTGTTCACTTACAACCTTCAGATTTTTAGTAAATGGACAATAAAAAGGTTACATATGCAGGAAGGGTAACAAAGGGTTTGTATGGTCTATCTGTCTGTGGCTTTGGTGGTGAACAATCATTTTTTTAACATATACTATCTCCCCCCAACTAAAACTTGGAAGTGACCTCACTTCAATGCATTGTACGAGACAAAGGGGATGATTAAATAATATGGGTCAAATAAGATTAAAATGACAAGCATGCTGAATTAAATGCAAGTACATATCAAATGTATTGGAAAGATATGCTAATTATGGAAGGTTAGTATGTGTACCTATAATTTGAAGTGAACGGAACTCCACGTGTGTGAAGCTATGCGAAAAGTGTTCACAACATGAATGTGATTGGATGTTGAATCATTATTTTGGGAGATGGAGTGAATGACAGGTTGGCTCATGTGAATGAGTTGAGAAATCTTGCATGTAGTGATATGATGGTTGGCAGCTGCGTGCACTGGAAAAGTGGAATAAATGTTGATGGAATACAATTAACTTGGCACGAATTTTGAATTCTCTGATGGATAGCTGCTGCAGGTACCTTCATCAACAGGTTCTAAAGTGAACTGTGGTAGCTTTTATTTTGTTTGCTACAAGTCCCTACTGCATAGTGAAGCGGTCTTCAAGAAGATAGTGGCACCTATGTTGTGTGTGCACGTGAAAAAGGATAAGGAATTATACCTGAGTGCTCTCAGGAGGTGAGCTATGTAGCTCATTTGCTAAGTCACTATGAGAACTGGTAGTGTCTGCTGCTGAGTTATTGTCTGGTGGTAACATGCCGATATTAGAATTAGGGCTTGGACCATAGCAATGCATTAGAGAAAAAAGAAAATCATCTCATTTTTGTTGGCTTTGTGTATAGCTTCAACCTGTGGCCATTAATGAGCAATGAGAATCTGACTGCATCTATGGTCTACAATTTGACTGCTCCATTGGGGAATACCTGTTGTATTTCATAGGGGCCTAACCATCTGGATTATATCTTGCCCTTATAATATTTGTATTTGGAATCGTACAATAAAGCCCAGCCACACACATGGAATTCTTTAGTCTTTATAAATTGTTCATGTCATTTAGTCCTTTGTTTTTGAATTATCTCTATGTGATGGATAGCCCCCATTCTAATTTCATCTAGCCCATTCAAAATATGTAGCCTCTCTTTCTGTGTTGTTGTCAAGTCCATGTCAAGTTCCACTGTTGTTTTGAGTGTCTTATGTTCAAATTCTATTTGTAGAATTGTTGTTTTTCCATACACTAATTCAAAAGGTGTGAAACATGTAGTTGTTTTCCATGTTGTTCTATATGCCCACACTACTTCTGGTAATCTAGTTACCCAGTCTTTCCTGTGAATGTGCACTATTTTGGTCAGAATATTTTCAATCTCCCTTTTTGTAACCTCCACTTACCCATTGTCTTGGGGGTGAAAAAGTGTTGACTTTTTATGTCCAATTTCATATTCTTTAACCAATTTAGAAGCGAGTTTAGAAGTGAACTGGGGATCTTGATCAGTTACAATTTCTTTAGGTACTCCATACCTAGTAAAGATGTCTTCATACAACAACTTAGCTACATTCCCATCTCTTGCAAACTATAATGCTTTGACTTCAACCCACTTTGTCAAATAATCTGTGCAAACCAAAATATATTCCTTGTTATTGAATGTTGGTGAAATTGGTCTGATGAAGTCTAGCCCTCATTTATCAAATGGTGCTAGTGCCATCTGTGGCTGCAAAGGCATCTCATCTGTCCTTGTTGGTATGCCCATTCTCTGACATTTGTCACAGCTCCTTGTATACTTTATTGAATCCTTATGGAGAGTTGGCCAATAGTAGCCTATTGTTAACATCTTAAATGTTGTCCTTTTGGATGCAAAGTGACCCCCATAGGGCTCATCATGGAAAGATTTTAGGATGTCAAAGACCTCATCTTCTCTTATACATCTCCTCATAATATGATCTAGACCGGTGTAGAATAGATAACTAGCAACCCAAGAGTATGGAAAGCTTTTGTACACAAGCTATCTTTTTTCTCTAGGAGAGGAATGTGATGGGATATGTCCTGCCACTAAGTAATTTGCAATATCAGCAAACCATGGTGTGTGTACATTAAGAGAAAACAAATGCTCATTTGGAAAAGAGTCATCTACAACACCTTCTTCAAGTTGTGTGGGCAATCTAGATAGAAAATCTGCCACCACATTGGCTTTCCCAAGCTTATCCACTATTGTTATATCAAACTCCTATAGTAAGAGCAACCATCTGACTAGTCTACCTCTGACCACATGTTTGTTCATTAAGTACATGATTGCAGTATGATCTATGTGGATAAAGACTAGATAGCTAGTGATGTAATGCCTAAACTTGTTAATGGCATAGACAATTGCCAACATCTCTTTCTCTATGATAGTGTAGTTAAGTTCTTCTCCTTGCAAGTTTTTGCTGAGGTAATAGATAGCATACTCTTTATTACCTTCCTTTTATCTGGGAATACAACTCCTATAGCAAAATCAGAAGCATCAATGTGTATGTGGAAAGGTAATGTCCAATTTGGTCCTCTCAAGATAGGTACTTTTGTCAAGGCTGTCTTAAGTGTCTCAAAAGAGTGCTTACATTCTATGGTCAAGTCAAACTCTATGTCTTTTGAGAGCAGAGTAAACAATGGTGCTGCAATTTTACTGAAGTCTTGAATGAATCTCCTATAATAGCTTGCATGGCCTAGAAAGCTCCTAACATCATTTTGATTCTGTGGCATAGGAAGTGTAGAGATGATCTCAATTTTATGGGGATCCACTTGAATTCCTTCATTTGATATAAAATGTCCTAGAACAATCCCTTGAGTCATCATCATAAAACATTTCTCATGACTCAATGATAGATTATGTTCTTGGGATCTTTTTAGAACTTTCTCTGGATTGCTGAGTGTGTTTTCATATGTATCTCCATAGGTGGTGAAATCATCCATATAGATCTCCAAGGAATCATGAGCATAATCTAAGAAGATACTTAGCACTGCCCTCTGGAAAGTGACTAGGGCATTACATAGTCCAAAGGGAAGAATAGAATAAGCATATGTACCCTAGGGGCATGTAAATGTGGTTTTATTCTAGTCCTCTGGAGCTATCTTTATCTAGTTATAGCCACTAAATCCATCTAAGAAGGAGAAGTGCTTTTTACCTGCTAGGGAATCAAGCACTTGGTTAATGAAAGGTAGTGGAAAGTGATCCTTTCTAGTAGCTGTGTTTAGCTCCCTCTAGTCTACACATACCCTCCATTTTCCTCCTTTGTTAGGGACAATAACTAAAGGTGACACCCATTGGCTGTTAGAAATAGGGTAAATGATGTCTGCATCAAGTGATTTTTGTAACTCAATTTTAACTATTTCTTGTAAGGCAGGGTTCATTCTCCTTTGAGGCTGTCTAATTGGCTTGAAACCATCATTGATGTAGATCCTATGAATGTACAAGTCTAGAACAATTCCCTTCATGTCATGGTAGTCCCATGCAAAGGCTAATGCATGTGCTTGCAGCACAGTGCTTAGGGAGTTCTGTTGTTCTTTAGTTAGAGCATTATTAACATTCAACATTTTACCTGGCATGATTTCCAATGTTTTGGAAGCTGATTGCACAGATGAAAGGTCATACCCACTAATATTGGGGACACATTCCTGTGGCAGTAAAGAGTGGAAAAGTTGGGATATTTTTTCTAAGGAATTTGCAGGTATGATATTCTGTAGTGGATCCCTACTGCAGTTATTCTGTATGATGTGTTCAATTAAGTCATCCTCATCTTGGTTTGCCAGTAGGGGCCTACATTCAATGTTCATGAGAGTTTGTAGGGAATAGTGGTCTTCTTCTTCATCCAAGGTAGGGCATATAATTTGCTCTAGATTTTCATTGGGTTGAGTTGGATGATAGAGGACCAATTTCTTGGTTATAGTTCCATTTGATATCATGTTCCCAGACCTACAACCTATGAATGCACTATCTTTTGCTAACCATGGTCTTTCTAAGATAAGTGGATATCCTGCAAGGTTGACCTTTGACTGCAAGACTATGAAATCTACAGGATACTCCCAGGAATCCAATGCTATGACTATGTCCTCAATGATCCCTTCAGGTTTTACTGTTGACCTATCTGTCAACTATAAAACAGTTGATGTAGTCTTAAGGTTAGTTAGCTGAAGTAGTTGTATTCATGACATTAATGGTTTCCCCTAAGTCGATTAAGGTGTTTTTGATAAGGGTCCCATTTATCTTAACATCCACTACTGGATTGCCAGGGTCAGTGTATTTAGGGACAGTTATATTCCCCAGCATAATGTCAGTAAGGTTCCCTAAGACATGTACTATTTAAGGGTCCTTCCTCTTTCTCCCTAGCTTTTAAAGACAAAGGCCTATTACTATCTTGGTATAGATTGGGATATCCTTGATAGCTTGAATGAGGGGGATTTTGATATTGACATTCTTAAGTTGACCAAATTGGTCTGTCTAAGCTTGGGTATGATGTTTGGAATGGGTAAACATTCAGGGAAAGGAGGCTCTAGACTTGAGATAGTCTGATTTACTTGATTTGATGCAGGCTCTAGAGGTGAATTGTCTAAAGCTTCAGCTATGGGTTCCTCATCTACCATCTCAATGATTTGAGGAGATGAAGGCCCAACTAGTGTTTTCCCTGACCTAAGGTGGACATCACCCACCTCTATCCCATAAGTGGGGTATTATATAGCCTCATTAGTGTATACCTATTGGACAGGTTTGTTATTGGGGTTAGGTGCAAGTTGGGCAGGTAGTTGTGGTGCTCTTGATGGCTAAGATGTTGGGTTTGATGGATTGGGCATAATAGTCTATTGTTGTGGATGAGAAGGCAGCAAAGGTTGTGGGCAATTCATATTTTAGTTTTTCCACTACTGTCCCTTTTACCATTGTGGCTGCCACTGATTTTGTTGTACTAGCCATTGAGGATTGTAATTGAAACCTTGGAAATTTTGTTTTGGCCATACATTTGGTTGCTATAGATTCTAGTTTTTCCATTGTTGAGTAGTGATTTTTTTAGTGGCTAATATTCACCAATTGGCTAATAGTTGAAATTGGGGATTCAAAATTTGGCTAATAGTACAAACTATAAGGTGACTTGAATCACCACATTTTTACAAAATTTTATTTTAGTCCTTGTTAAATCACCAGAATATTTATTTTATTAAAATTTTAAACTCAGAAATTTGCCATAATATTAGATACCTAATTAGATTAGATTTGCCTAAATTTTATAAGATTTAGTAGAAAATAAAATTAATTCACCAATAAAATTATATAATTATTGGTTACTTTAGGGCCATATCACCAATTTTTAATCACCATCATTGATTTTATTTAAAATCTAACAACTGTGGTTGTATTCCATGGGTTAAAATGTACCCATGGAGCTCCAATACCCATTGAGCCTGAAATTGTAATTGGGTCATTGATCTCAATTTATAATCTAATGACTAGGGTTAAACTCCATGGGCCAAAATGTACCCACAGAGTTCCAATGCCCATGTGGCCCGAAATTACATTTGGGCCATTGATCTCCATTAAGATCAACGTCCCAAATGCAAATTTGGGCCCCATGGGAATTGGAGCTCCGTGGGTACATTTTGGTCCGCGGAATAGAACCCAAACCATTAGATTATAAAAAAAATCAATGGTGGTGAAAAATAATTTGGGCCAATTTAAAATATTTAATGTTTGATTTAAAATATTAAGGAATTAAGGAATTATAGACACGAGCACTACACCTTAAACTAGTCAATCACTACCACCTTCAGGCCTTTACTTTTACATAGGAATTTAATTTGTTTTTAAGGAAGGATTCTCCATGGTAATTAATGCATTTTCCTATTTTTTGTTAAGATTCACCAGGATTTTCTACATATTTCTAGTGATTTAAAAAACTCGCCAATAAAATTAAATATTTTTTTCAAAAAAGGGAAAGATCCGCCAATAGAAATTAATATTTTTTTCCAAAAAATGGAAGATTCGCCAAGAATTTATATCTTTTTTCAGGAGGGGTTTCTTAAAGTTATCACTGTTGTTGAGGATTTTGCCATTGGTTTTGGGTATTTGGCCAAGGCTGGGGGTTCTAACTAGAGAAATTATGATTGCCAACTAGAAATGATGCATTGAAACTTAGAGGGTCTTTTGGCATACCTTGTCTTGGTTGCCATGGCTTTCTTTGGGCAACATAGAACAGATGCCCATCCTCACTTTCAAATGGTTGAAAATGTAATTTCTTGTATTTGTCTTTTGTAATACTAGCCACCCTTTTACACTTGCAGTTGGCCTTCATTTGTCTCCAATTAGGGTAGTATTAGTAAGTATTGCTTCAGCCTCCTCCTGCTTCTTCTTCAAATGTAGAATTTCCAACTGAGTAGCTAAGTGACTTACAATATCTTCTTTCATATTTGTCAACAGGTTGCTTAACTCCATCCTTGAAACTGTATTAGATGTCTTGCCAATGGTAGATGTTCTGTCCTCCCTTATCTTTTTGGTAAAGGACTTTGAGTAGTTCCTACAAACTATGCAGATATTATCAAAGGGTAATTGAGACACATCCCTTTCCCCAATAAGGTTAAGGGCATCCATGCAATCATCATTGACTCCTCTCAAGAATACAAGCTTCAGGGATTTTTTGAGAGTTGATTATGTGGGTTTTTCTTGAGACAGAATTGGAACCTTTCTACATAACCTTCCAATGGTTCATCCTCTTTTTGAGTCATTCTGAAAATGTCATCTCTTCTCCTATCAAGTCCTCTGCAATAATCTTGGTATTTTTCCAAGATTTTTTTTTCATTGTGTCCCAATCTGGAATAGCATCTTTGCCCAATCCCATAAACCATCTCAGAGAAACATCCTTCAAAGTAGCAAGAAATAGCTTGAGCCTATGAGCATCAATTGTGTAGCTATAGCTTCTACATAGGACATCAAACTCGAACAAGAATGTATTTGGATCCTCAGTTACCAAACCATAGAAGACTAGAAATGCTGAAGGAGGTATAGCAGCCCCCTCTTGGTTGGTAATTGGAAATTTAAAAGTCACATGTTCTGGTGGATCATCCACTACATCTGCCATTATTTGGAAGGTCCTCTATGTGTTATCAGTAGATGTTGGTGAAAGAGAAAATTATTCTTCAGTAATACCCTCACTCTGATCATTTTAGTCACCAATATCTGCTCTAGCTTATTAGTTTGAAGGGAGAAACCTTCCCAAAGCATCTCTCTGCCTCCACATACAATAGGCATGACTTGTATAAAAACGACTCTTGCACAATGTTAGTGAAATGTACTAGTATTTGGAGGGATGAAACCTAAGTATCCAATGACTGAAAGTAAAAAAAATTAAACTAGGAAAGCTTGGAAATAATAGAAATTGATCTTTGAAAGTAGCACCATCCCTGACAACGGTGCCAAAAATGTTATAGTATCCTTACTATGTCTAGTAAACTTGGTGACAATCACATAATTTAGAGGAAAAACCTAACTGAATAGTCCAGTTGAACCTTTGGAAAGACCTTCATTGAATTATCGACCAGGGCTAGTAAGCTTGTGATGGTACTGGCACTGTATGTGTTTTCAAAGATTTAAGGCTACCTAACTCATCCTAATACAGTGTTATACTTGCTGGAAAATCTCAAAACTGCATAGCGGTAAAGAAAGTAATGCTGGCACTATTGCTATGGGTACATACAATATAAGACTATAACTAATTACTGTCAAGAAATGATGTGAAGGTTTAACTTGATACTGATAATTTGAACATACACTCTACACTCTGGAGCACAAGTTGAAGCAAACTAGAATATCTCGAAGGATCTAATGCATTTATAAAATAACTATTACAACAAAAGTAATCGTACAGGAAGTGAAGTGAGGGACAGTTACCTTGAGTGGCCCTTTCTCAAGTGATTGTCTCCACTAATCTAACTCAAATCTAACTTCTTAGATTGACACAATCATAATAATTCAAAAATCATTCATTGCTAAATCTTCACAATATCACATAAGATTCTGCTAAAATATATTATTCATGAACTCAACATTGAACAATAAATATTATCTGTAGAAATAACTAAAAGATCTGATAACTATATCTGCAACTTGAACAATTTACAACTTTCCAACTAACTCTACCTCAACCATCAAGCCATACATATATGCATAGGGGAGTTCTATTAAAACAAGGTCTCTCAACTGAAATCATAAATCACCACTCCCTATATATTAGAGTGTGATAAATACCAAGCAATCAATAACTCAAAAAGAGAAGAGTCCAAATAAAATTGAGACTCTTGTTGTAACAAAACTAGAACGTGGACTGGTTGAATCAGTCACGTTAGATTCCTAACTGCAATAGAGTTCTTCTCATTCAATCATCTTTTTTTATTGTCATCATGATGCACAATCATCTTCATTAAGTACCTCGATGTTGTAGTTGCTATGCTTAGTTTATTCTGGAACCTCCCCTGTTCTGTTGTCTAGGAACTCCTTTGGATGTGGGCTGCACCTTCTAGTTGTTGTAGGCTATAGTCTATCTCCTCCAGCTGCAAGAATTAGTTCACAAAACATGCACACAATACTAACAACCATAGCTAAGAACAGATATCCTTTACAATTCATACATTCCCACACATAATCATGCAATATTTATTATATCATAACCATATTTCCATATACTTTAAATCAAGTTTAGGATTGCATAATAAACATAAAAGATAGAATAGTGTAGGAATATGTATAAGATAATGTCTGAGAATGTCTATGAACTTGCATAAAAACATAAGAAAACTAGCTAATAATTGGAGTCATCAAGATCCTTGATTTTGGATCTTCACATCATATGGATTCATCATAGAGTATGTTCTCTTCATTTGAGACTTGTTCATCGTTGCACATCCTGATGGCTAACAACACATATATGTGTATTCATGGGAAAGTGTCTATTAACATGGATGAAGGATCATTCAATGATATCCTTTGTGTGCCTTCACTATCAACCAATATAATTTATATATATTAGATCACACATGGTGGATTAGGGAAGAGTGTTGAGTTCGCACTAACTTTTGTGGTTATTATGGATTTACATAGTAGATATATTGTTACAATTTGGGAGGTATATCATAAATACCAAGTGTACACCTTCTCATATTTTTCTCATGTTGTTTCTTTTATTGATGTACACAATCAAGCATCTAGTGTGGACACTTTTGAGGAGATACATTATGTTCATTTGAATCTTGGTGTTCTTTTAGGGACTAAGGTTCTAGAGATATGTGCTAACACTCTATCTCCTCCATCATCTCCTATTGATTATATAGAGTCTGATATTACTTTAGGCATCAACATGGTGACACTTGAGAAGAATTTTGAGACATCATTTATTTCATATTTTCATCCCTAATATTCCTTTTAGGACTGGAAATACATCTTGCATACATCATTGGCTTTGTTTCTTCCTAATCGGAGATATGTTATTCTATGGTTTTTTATCATCTTTAGCATTCACTATCAAGAATCTTCCATCAGTGTAAGAGACTCTACATTGAGAGGGGATTACATGGTCTCTCTAATTCTGTCTTATGGGGTACTTTTTCCTCACATGGGGTTTTTCCTTCTCATACTTTGGAGAGAATCTTGTGTTTTCTCTCTTTTAGAGGGGTTTTTTCCTATGGGTTTTTCTTCTTTTCTTCATTTTTGAGATTCATTTGTACATGGGTACCTAACATGACCTTGTAGGTAGGACCCATAATTTAATCTTTGTATCTTTCACATTCTCCCTAAGTTGCACTTAAGGGGGGGTGTTGTTGTGAATATGGTATATTACCTAGTTGGTTTCACATTAGACTTCTATTCACACTTTTCTAGTTAAGTTTACTTGGGGATAATTTAAGGCACACCTAGGATAGTTATTTATTTTCTCAAGTCATAAGATTAAGACACTTGTCATAATATTTTGTTTTCCTATGTTTCACCTAGGCCTAAATAACTGTAGGGCTTCTGATTGTAATATTCATGTATATCCATCTATTGTATTGCATCCCTTGATAGAATAGAATTATTATTTCATGTCAATTCTCTCTTGTGCTTTCATTAGAGCTCCTAGATCTTGGGTGGCTATATCCATAGTCAAATATTACATGGTATAAAGAATTATATACCAACTCTTATAGTTTGATAGGGTACTCAAGCATCTACATAAATTCATGTTGTCAACTCAATATTTTTTCTCCTTTTCCAACAATTATTTCTTCCTAGTGGAGCCTTTTTTAGATGCTATCCTTTCATACAACTTTCTAATATAGTTTTGTATTGAGTGACAACTTGCCAAACCCAAGGCCATGAAGACTCATTTTTTTCTAAACCAGTGTCTCCTATTTCCTCCACATTTATTGGTGTGAATTGACCCGTTTTTGTTATTGGTCATAGGAGGCCACCACCTTAGATCTCTACCAAGCCACTACCACCTTGGAGGCACAATCCTTTGACATAGCTACTTAACTATGCATGGTTTATCTCTACCACTAGAAGCAGGATGCAGATGCTCGTTCTTTACAAGGAGCCTAAATCAAAGCTTGATTTCATTGACTCAAGATTAGACACAAGGTCTATAAGGAATTTTTTAGGACCTACATGCTTGCCATACATCTCAAACCATAAAGAAAATAAAGGAAGGTAAACATATTTTCTATGAGTTTTCCAACATTTTACATGCCTTTGTCCAACACTAAGAGCAAGTCTTCACACCTAGGAGTATACTCTATCTCAGAATTTTTCCTTGTAGCAATGCCTTAAGGATGAAAGTTTAATTTTGTGTTACACTTTTATAAAGGAAATGGACAACACTATTATAACTTTTAACTTGAATCACTATAAAGTGATGCAAATATTTTGCATTTTAAAATGATGTAAACTAATAAAATGTAGATTTTTTAGTGTAGTTTATGTTTGTATTTAAAAATAAAAATAAAAAATTATTTGAATGTAGTTTTTTGTAAAATTAACACTATAATTTAGTTGTTGATAAATGATAAAAAATAAGGGTAAGTGGGACATTACTCTTTATATAGTAAATTTTTTTTTCCTTCATTTTTTTACAAATTTATAATTTGAAACTTTAGTGCATGGATTATTTTTTTTCCAGTTTGATAATTTATTTTTTAAATAAATCTTGGAAGTTGTTTGTAATAAAAATATAAGGCTTTCGATGGGATGCAAATTTTTGTCTTAACTATTTAATCCAAAATAAGAAAAAAATTATATCATCTCAACATGGAATCTCCTCTAGTGCATCATATTTTTTCCAAATTTTTTAATAAACATTATTATTTTACTTGAAAGGAAAATCAACACCATATTTTGGTGTTGGTGACCTACTTTTAATAAAAACAAAACATAAAAATAATAACTAATTAAAATATTAAAAAATATTTTTACAAACTATATTTCTAGATCTACAAAAGAGTATTTTTAGATTAAGAAAAAAGATCATTTATATGAATAGGAGTTGTTAAACATCAAGTTTATCAAATAATTTCAATTTTTTTTGTAAATTAGTCCCAAAGTGATGCTACATAAGTATTTAGTGGACACTTCCAATTGGAAAAATTGTGGCTTAGATCTAATTTAGCTAGAGTGAATCTAGTTAGAACATATGTTTCACCAAAATTGACTTTTAGTTGGAAATGCTTAAATTCATCTATGTTGATAAGTTGTCTTGAAGTGTGACATAGTTTTGAACTTTCACCCTTACTATTGTTCCTTGTCAAGCTTCCAATTTCTAGTGTATTCTTTGTGATCAACCTTTCACTAAAGAAGAATTGCAAGAGGTTATTTTTTCTATGGCTAATGATAAATCCCATGGTTTAGATGAATTTCCTTGTGAATGTTATAAAACAAATTTGGACACTATGGGTGGAGATCGCCACAAAAAAAATTATTAGAAGGCCTTCCATAAGAATTCTTTAGGAAATATAATTAATAAAGGGATTATCAAATTCATACTTAAAGATGGCAACCCTAAAGATGTCTACAATAAGCAACCTATTGCTTTATTGAATGTTTCACAAAAGATCATGGCTAAGGATTTTGCTCTTAAGCTTCAACCTCTTCACCCCCAGCTAGTCTATCTTGAACAAACTAGTTTCATCAAGCCACAATACATCCTCAACAATATTATTGGTGTTTACGAAGGGATTGAATCAGATCAATATTCTCAATAGCCTACAATGTTTATCAAAATTGACTTTGCCAAGGCTTATGATCGTATTGAATGGCCTTTCATTGTTGACATGCTCTAAGTACTTGGTTTTGGGCCTTGTTTCCTCCATTATGTGAAGATGATGTTTGTTGATGTCTCCACTTACATCACCATTAATGGTTAGCAATCTAATTTGTTTAAGATTTTTTAATCCATCTAATAGGGTTGTCCTTGAGCCATGATACATTTTGTGCTTGCAGTTGAAGGTTTTGACTAATTGTTGGTCAATGTAGTCTCTCAAAAACTTGTTAAGGTCATTACTTTATCCAATTCTTCCAGCTAGCTGGTTAATGGTCATTTCCTTGATTCTTTCCTCACCCTCATTAAGGAGAAAGCTAATGTTAATGTTGGGTGAATATTTTGTCGTTAACTCGCTAACAGCAAAATGGGTATATTAGCCACAGCTATGATGAGACAAAGTCTCTCCTCTCAGCAAAGGGAGGTTCCCTCTAATTACTTAACTTTTGCAAATCAAACAACTTATCAAATTTATGTACACTAAAAACTATGTTGGTGGTGGTTCCATCTCATCTCATTCTCTTTTTTCAGAATAGATGTTTATATTTCAAACTATTGATATAAAACTTATAAATTATCACAAAATCACAGAAACGCAAAGTTTTCTGTTACCTCACTGATTACTTGTAAACAGAACTATTTGAAGTAGAATACAGCCCAAAGTATTCACTCCTCTTCAAGATGATAAAAGTAAATCAAATATAACAACTTGCAGCACAAAGTCTCCAAACTATTGTATTCTCACAAACATGAACATATAACCCACAACTGATTTGATAACACAAAGTTTATCAGAATCAAATTAAGAGTGCTCTCCAATCACTTGAAACAAACTCCACACTTCAATTATTATCAAATAAGATTATAATAGCAAGACGTAGGAACAAAACTATCACAACACAAATAATCCCAAGACAAAGATTGGAATTGAACTTGCTTTCTTGTATTGATAAATATTTGAATATTGATTTTCACAAAAAGCACAAAGTCTTGATTTGCTTCTCAATTTGCCAGAGTTTTCTTGCAATAGACAAAAGATAATATTTACAAAAGAGGCCCCCTTTATTTATAGGGAAAGACCTTGAGAAAATCTAGGAAATCTACAACTAATTTGACTTATGACTTCTCTTGTTTCACATGTAATTACATTTTGAAAAATTACATGTGTAGATGTTCAAAACAAAATTCCATTTACATAATATTTAAGAAAAATAAGCTAAGGCACTAGCTTCCTCCATCCTTTTTCCTTAGGAAGTTCTGATACATGGTTTGAACAACTGACATCTCGCATGCATCTGGTTTTGCTGTGTTTTCAGAGATGGTGCGAGCTTGGAGGATTGAATCTTTCACTTCCTTTACTGCCTTTTCATGCTATTCTAAATTATCCTTTAGGTTCTCCAGAGTCAAATGTTGATCATACAGGTTGTCCATTGAGAGCACAGAGGGAGCTTCCTCTTCAAATTTCTTCTGTACCATTTCTTCAAAAGAACTTATCATTTCCTGTGCCGTGAGGAAGCTATGATCTTCCCTTGTCAAGGTGCAAGGAAGTTCTTCCAGCCGATGTAGGAGTGTGACATCACTGTCTTCGCTGGCTTCTCAAGCTTGGCACAGATCTTCAAGTAGACTCTTTATTATGAAAATACGATGAGCTAGAATCTCCTTGGTCTTGAGATATGATTCCCTCTTGGTGATGACCCCAATGGTGATTAGATTCTTTATCTTGATCTTCTTCATATCTATCCACTCTTCTAGGCTCTCTTCTTGATCTTGTAACTCTTGTGAAAGTAGATCTACCAGATTGTCCAGCTCCGCTTTAGCTTTGTCCATTTTCTCCTTTCTTTCCACAACGGTTTTCAACAGAACTCGTCCTTGTGCCAACAACTGCTCCACCACATCCCCCACAATCTTGCCTCTAGCTTGGGCTTTTCCAACCTTTTGTATCAGGGGATCTTCCACTGTCACTGCCATTGGTTCCACTATCTCTGATGACTTTACTATTTTCTGAAGGACAGCAGCTAGTTGTTCTACTTTTGCTTTGTATTGCTCTTTTTCCCTCTTGGCTTCATCATACTTTTCAAGTAGGGTGATGGCAGTGGTCTAGAAATCTGCTTTGACACCTTCATGAGTCACTTTACCAAGTTCAACCCTTGAGATGACATAACTGCTCATGTCAAAAGTATCAACTGTGGCATCTTCAGGAGGTTTGGCAATGTCAGCATATCTGATTCCCTTTTCAGTGACCAACCTAGAAACAGTCTTAGGCTTCTTCTTTTGGTTCTTAGCTTTCACGGGCAACAACTTTTCAATGTCAATCTCATCAGGTGAGATAGCTTGTTTCTTCCTGTTTGGAGTATAGGCAGATAGCCATGGAGGAAGTATAGATGCATCAACAGCTGGAGGAGGATCCACTACTTGCTTGGTTGGCTCCGTGTTTATACCCGTGATGGTTACAATTGGACTTGTGTTGGTAAACATGACGCCAATATCAACAACCTTTTGTGAAGCATCAAGAAGGTTCTCCAAAACAGTCTGTTCCCCGATATCAAAAGAAGGGGAAGATAAGCTTGGAATGGAACCAGAAGAATCAAAAACGGTTCCAAGACTAGCCCTCATGGATTGAGGAGTATTGTCAGAAGAAACAACAAAAATGGGAGAAAGAGAAACATTTTAAATTACTAGCAAACCATCAGAAAATGGAACATGAGGAGGAGGTGTAAGAACTTGTGTATTAGAAGGAAGGTCTTTCATAGGAGTCTGCGGGGAACCATCAAGTCGCTCTACCTCTGTATCTTCATCTTCACCTTGTTCAGCTTCATCAGATACCTTAGTTTTAGACCTTTGAACATTTTGTTCTTCAGTCTCAACATCCTCAATTTCCATATGATCATCATTGATGTCTTCAACATCTGACTTAGTGGCGTCCGAAGCCTCTGTGGTTTCTTTCTTCTTTCCTCTCTTGGATACAAATTTGATCTTTGGTTTGTGTACCTTGGAGGAGGAAGGAGTGTCACTCTTATTCTTAGTTTGGTTTTCCACCTTTTTACCTGTTTGCTCTTGTGTTCCTTCTTCGGACCCTACCAGGAACTCTTTCAACTTGATCCCTTTACTTTCCAACCACAAGTTGGTGTTTGCCAATATAGGTTGGAATCTTTTTCTAATGGATGTCTCCTCCTTGATTGACCATTTCACCTCTGGGAGAGGTGAAGCTTCAACATTCTTTGCCTCATATTCATGATCTAGGACATCTCCATCATCCTCCATTCCATCTGGAATATCAGCTAGTCCTAGTTCTTCAATTTGGCTCAGATGAAGCCTGTAGAAATCCAGTTTTCTGATCTCATTTTGGGTCCTGAGATCTGCCCATATGTCTTCAACCATTGGCTCATGAAAATTTGACTTCCTCTTGATTTTATCTTGAACCCTTCTGAAGTCGAAATGATTTCTCTTCTTGTAGGTCTTCATGGTGACTAACTGCAACTCGGAGTCAATTATTTTAGCTTTATTGGTAGACTGAATTGAATACCTCCCAATTTCAATGGGAAACTTTATTCCTGACTTCTTAAGCTCCATCTGTTTGTTATGAACCACAATCAGTTGTCTGTAAAGCTCCATAAGAACAATGCAATCACTGGGATACGGTGGCAGCATGTAACGGTAACCAGGATAGTATCCTACCTGAAGATAAGTGAAGGTGGGGAATTGTAGGAACAAACAACCAAAAGAATTTACAACCTGCCATGCTTCATCAGAAACTCTTCTCTGAACCAGTTCACCATTCCACAAGCACATGAAAACTTAGAAGAAAGCATCATTGACTCTTCTGAAATGACGAATCGACCCCTTCAGAGTGATTTGGGGGTAGTATTCATATACTGGGACCAATCTCCTGTCCCCTACTTGGGTCAAACCTGGAAAGTTCCTCATACTTGCAGCAGCGTGGACAAGGTAAGAGGTCATGTAAAATTTGAAGGTAGTATTGACCCTTACCAGTTGCTCGTGTAAAGAATTACTGATCTGTTCACCCCAGAATATCTTTTGATTACCTCGTAGAATCACCTTGATGTAAGTGTACATCCAGTCCTGGAATTTGGAAGTAGAAGGGAGTCCTCTGATGCGACTCAAAAGTGTAATCAAGTCACACACTTCCTCCACAAAATCACTCCTGTGAAGGTCTTTTGGCCACCTAGTCAAAGTTGGCCTGGGAATTTTCAACCATTTGTTGTTTATGTGTCTTCTAGCAGATTCCAAGTCATTGTCGTAGTCTTGTTGACCCTGAGCAAAATCAATCTGCCCGACATTTTCAATTGGTGGACACATGAATATTTTGTCCATGAATTCTGCATCCAATCTGATGATAACATTTCCTTGTGAGTCCGTCACAGCTCTAGTGTCCCTATTGTAGTGGTTGGCAACTTGTAGAACAAATTCAGGATTATGTGCACTGACAGGAAATGATGCAACCAAATGAATATTGTTGTCAATGATTTTCTGCATATGCCAGGAGGGATTTGCTTGTTTAGTTCTATCTATGAATTCAGCCATATCTACGTGTCCAATTTCAGTGTCTCTGATTTCATCAACATTCGACTGAACTACTGTTACCGGAAAGACACCCTGGTACTTGTACTTCATGGCTCTAGACTTTGAAGGAGATGATTCTGACATGAGCCCTAGAGAAAACTATGAATTCGAACACCACCACGAATGCTGACTGAGAACTGCAAAAGGCCATGATCTCGCAGTTAGGGGAAAATTGGATAAACTGGGTCAACTGCGTTTTGACGATCATGGATGGAAAAGCATGCATTAAAAAGGGCTCGAGTGCGCAAATCGAGGTGAGGGTGAAAGCGGGCTTTTGGCTTTGAAAAGTGAATTTTCCAGTGTTAAGGAAAAATTAGGGAAATGTGCTTGGGCGGGTGAATTGGCCGCTCTTGCAAGTTAGAAGGACCTCTACGTGTAAAAGCGGTGAATTTAGCCGTTTCTACATGTTCTTTGGAAGATTTGATTTGTCATGTTCGAGCAATCAAAATCACCGCTTTTACATATGATGTGTAAAAACTTTGAGTGTTTGGGCGGAGAATTTGGACGCTCTTGCAAGTTGGAAGCGATTTTGGGTTTCGGTGTAAGGGCGGATGAAAACACCGCTCATGCATTTGAGAGATCCATCGGTCAGTATGTTTGAGCGGTAAAAAATGCCGCTCATGCAAGTAAGTAACTTCAAGGGTTTTTGATGCAGGGGTGGTGTAAACAACCGCTCTTGTAGGTGGAAAGTTTACCAAACTGCGTGGGTGGCAGAAATTTCTGTCGAAGCACATGATTCTAGGTTTAGTTTGAAGTGTTTCCTCACGAGTATAAGCACGTTGGTAGTTTTGGGAGGATCTAGCGGCGAATTTGGACGCTCTTACATACAACAGGAGGGTTGGTAGTGAAGGTTTCTGGTATGAAAGACACATCATTTATAAAACGATAAACCCTAATGGCATTCTAAAACCATCCGAACACGACTCACAAACAACAGAAAAAACCTAAAAAACTTGATAAACTAACAACAGAAACAATTAATGAGCAAAAACGGGGAAGAGAAACACAATAAACTTACCCGTAAAACTTGAAACCCTAGGTTCAATCTTCAACGCGAGATCCGTCACAACTCGGGAGCATACGATCAAGCGGTCGAATGTTGAACGTTGGTGAATCAACTAAAAGGCTTTAGCATAAGAAATGACAACAATGGGAGTGATAACACATTAAAAGGTTGAGATTGGAGTTTTAAATGCCTGGCACGATGGCCATTAATGGCACTTGACATCAAAATCCTGAAGATCTCGCTCGAGCGGCGATTTCGGCCGCTACGACACTACAATCGGCAAATGTGTAACATCAGCGAAAAATGTCGTTCGAACATATGTGACGGAAAACACATGCGATGACAGTGAATTTAGCCGCCCTTGCGCATTAAACTTAAAAATGATGCAATAGCGGCGAAAAAGGCCGCTTCTACATCAAACAAAAACAAGTCTAAAAATAATATGTAGGAGCGGCATTTTTGGCCGCTCTTGCATATTAAGAGTCGAAAAAATTACTAACTCTTAAAGATAACCAAAATGACATTTTTACTAGTTTACGACTTTAAATGATCCTTGCGAAAATCGAGAGATCAATTCAAGGGAATGTCGCAAACGAGTTTTAAAATGTTAAATGACCTCGCACGAGAACAAGAAAATCTTTTCTTGATTTACGATCTTAGAGTGTAGATTCACGAAACGAACAAGTTTCGTGGGGGTTGTATACAAAAACAAGCGTAGCTAATTTTGAGAACAACAGCTAAATAGGCTCTTCATTGTCTTGATGTGTTTTTTCAGGCTTCTAGTTCAAGTATTCAATGACAAAAGATCTAGTGTTATAAGCAGTTCTTTCTTCTTGGCTAGTTGGACAATTATACCTTGAAATAGATTGATCATGGGGAAGTCTTTTATTTTCTAGGAATTCCCTTTTCTTTTCAAGGGTCTCCTTCTACTCTTTGGAAAGTTGTTATTTCCAGGAATGAAAAGAAATTAGGTTATTTGATCACCAAGCCTCTTTCTTTGGCTGGAAAATTTGAAATTTGCTCTAAAATTTGGGCTACCACTCATTTTTATTATTCTTCTTGCTAGATACAATTAAAGGCCTCTTATTTAAAAATTAAAAAGTTTCTTAGAGATTTTCTTTGGGTTTCCAGTGATGGATATCAAGGGATTCATCATGTTTCTTTGGAATTTTGTTGTCTTCTCCATCATGCTGGTGGTTTGTGATTGCTTTCAATATTTTGTTGAGTCATTGCTTTATGTTCTAAATGGATTATCAAGGCCCTAGAAGGGAATGATGTCTAGAAATCTCTCATTAGGCATTTTATTCTTTCTAATTGTGCCTTCTAGGTAACCAACTTGGAAAGATCTCGACCTCTATGCTCCTCTCACTATGAGGGAGCTCATCTAGATTCAAGACATGTTTGTTATCAAAAGAATTTGGAAATCTTAGGAGTTTATTAATCCATGGATTTTTTGGGTGGGAATTGATTTCCATAGTGTTATTTCAATCAATCAACAACCTATTTGGTGGTCTTCAATTCTTTCTACTCAAGACCACCCTCTAGCTAAAGCTTAGTGGGTTCATGCTTTCAATTTTTTCAAATGAGGACTTAGATTCTTGCTTACTATTTTTAACAAAGCTATCAATAATTTTTTTCATGGCCAGAGGTCAAGATAAAATTTAGGCTTTCCAATCAAGATCGAGAGACATTCTAAACTGTGATTGATGTTATTCCTCCCCATATGATTCACAAAATTTGGGTTAGGTCTTTGAAGCCCTAGTGGAAATATTAGAAATAGTATCCTACCACACAATTTTGTAACTACAGACCTTGCAAAAGATATTTGTGGCTTTCGTCTCATCTTCCCATGGTGGATTAGTTAAACCACCATTGGTAGCTCCAATTTTCTCTTGGCACTTGGCATTGCCATTTTTAGTCCATCTAGTCAACCATTCTTAAACGTAAGTTGGCTCATTTTGCTTGGTGCATTCTTTACCAATGCCTTCCATTTAGTTCTTGTTGGACTCATATAGGAGTTCTCAATTCCTATTATCCATTCTCTAGATAGTTTGAGACTCTTAAGCATCTCTTTTGATTTTGCACCAGAGCTCAAGAAGCTTGGAATTAGATTCATGATTTTTTCATGCCCTTATGACCTAATTCCTTCTCATAGCATATGGTTTTGTTAGAGGATTGGCCTTGTCTCTTATTCAAGTATACCTAGATTTGACATGCTTTAAGAATGGAAATCCTCTCTAATATTTGGAAAGGTAGAAATTTAGCTCTCTTTTTAGGTTGTTCAATTGATGTTCATTTCTCTCTGTCTACTAAAGCTATGATTTGCTCTAATGTTCTTACGTAGATTTAGGTGCAAGCTACTAAGGTTGCACTTGAAGAGCCACATCTGTAGGAGGTTCTTGAGCACTAGGGTAATGCCTCATGCACTATTGCCAAAGTTCCACCTCCTTCCTCCTCCCCTCCTAAAGGGCATAGACATGGTCACAACCAATCTTCTAGATGAGATCGTGGATCTCAATCTTGTGGATCTCAATCTCATGGCTCTCAGCCTCCAAGAAATAGGGATAATGTTACCTACGATTGGTCTTAGCCTTCTCGACTACCATCCACCTTTTCTTATGGGCATGGTACTCTTAGCTGGCTAGACTCTAACAAGTTTTCTCACCTAGAGATGACAATTTCCCTTGTTTGTGTTCAACAACCTAGAGATGGCTCTCCTAAGGAAGAGGGAGCTCTTACTGACTAGGAGCCTATTAATGAGAATTCAGTTCTCGTTGATGTTTGTGGAAACTAAGGTGATAAAGACCCTCCTCTTACTAGTGCTACTTTAGCTACTTGGTGCTTTTTATTTTTGGGCTTGGTCTTTTATCATTTGTCATCTTTCTTCTTGAACTATATCCCACATAGATTTTTAGGTGTGCTTCTCTACAACTTATCTCTTTTTTTTTAATATTATACTATTATCATTTTAATGTGTTAAAAGGTAATAAAAGCATTATTCAAAAAAAAAGAAAGATAAAGAGAGCAAAGAGAGTAATATTTTGGCCGCTAGGCCATTCTATATGTGCACACATCTTGTAACTGCCAAAAAAATCTGGTAGTCCTAATAAAAAATATTTTTTTTGGGTAGTCCTTCCTTTTTTGGTGGTCCAAAAAAAATGGAAAACTAAATTAAAAATAAAAATAGTTAAAAAAAATTGTGGAGGTAGCTCATTCGTGCATTTCATTTGTGTTGGCCCCTCATTTGTGTTGGATTCATTTATGAAAAATATAAACCAAAAAAAATGGAAAATTAAATTAAAAATAAAAATAGTTAAAAAAAAATTGTGGAGGTAGCTCATTGGTATGTTTCTTTTGTGTTGGATTCATTTATGAAAAATATAAACCAAAAAAATGGAAAACTAAATTAAAAATAAAAATAGTTAAAAAAAATTGTGGAGGCAGCTCATTCATGCATTTCATTTGTGTTGGCCCCTCATTTGTGCTGGATTCATTTATGAATGATTCTTTTCTTGGTGGTCATTTCAGCTCTAAAGTGTATTTATAGGGCAGAAAAACATATTTTTAAGTTGCGGTGGAGGCCAGGGCAGGTGAGCACAGCATTGGGGGTAGAGGTGGAGAGGGTGAGGAGGCCCCTTGAGGACTCCATTATTATCACAGTGCTTTGGACAATTATACTTCTTGTAAAGTGGAATCCCTAAGAAGATGTTTGCTTCTTTAGCTTTTCTTCTCCTCTCTTGTTGTTCCTTGTTCTCTTGCTCTGTGTTGGTTGGCAACCTGTTTAGGGATGCCATATTGGAAACACAATTGAGAAGTGTATTATCATTCACAACTTAATGGTAAGATATTATCCATTTCAACGACAATGGCATTTTATGAAAAAGGGAAGAGAGGATTTTTCCCTTTTTAAATAGTTGTTTATGGGCATTCATGAAGATTTTTTATCCCTCCTTGCAAAAAAAACATATATTGTTGTTTTCCCAATATTTTTTTTTTCTTTTCTTTGAAAAATTATGTATAGATATATGGTTGTTTTTAAAGATAATTAAAATAGCTTTACATCTCATCTAATTTAGAGATTTAAATCTCATTTGATTTCAAGCATGAAGGAAAAAAAAATTCTACCTTTAAAATGTACAACATTTTGCATGCCATTTGAGCACAAATCTTAAGCACACTTAAAAATTATTTGTTTCAATGTGCCTAAGTTTCTTTCTGTTGTATTAGGGTTACAAATTATAAGATTTCTTGATGTCCTTTTTCTTTGAAAGTATAAATCTTGGTAAATCCAGAAAAATATATATATTCTTAATCCCTCTCAACCTGCATGCAAACTAAAACCTCCATACCCTACAAAACAAAATAAAAATTCATAAATCAATTACTCTTAAGTATTGAATGTGACCCATAAAACTTAATAGAAATTCAATAAGGAAGAGAAAGAAGGAGAAATTTCATAAAATCCATAAACAAAATGTAGAAGGGAAAATAGTTAAAAAAAAATTAACCATCTATTTGCATAACCTCCTCTCAAAAAAAGATTAAACCTATACAATAAAAACAATTAGAAGAAAATGGAGGATTAGGTAGAAAAAAATATATTTATGTTATTATTTAATATTTTGGGCAAATTCTAAATATTAATAGTAAATTGCTTTAAATACTCCTAAAAAGCAGCAACGTAGACTTTTAGTGGAGTTAGAGTGCTTTATTATTATTTTATAATTTTTTTTTTAGTTTTATTCATAGTGGTATATGATTAGATATTAGAAATAAATATTTTTTTAATATTAATCTTCATATTCTATTTTAAAAATTTTATTAAATTTTAATGTAAATGAGGTTTTTATTTTATATTCTATTGAAGTAGGAGTAATGGATTTAATTTTGTATTAACTAAGTTTTTTTTATCATCTTTTATTTTATCTTTTAGTTAAGAAATTTATTTTATCTTATCTCATTTCATTTATTTCTTTATTTAATTTATTTTATTTTAATTTAAAGATTAATATATTTAAATATTTAGACTTTAATTTAATAGTTAAAAAAAATAAAATAAAAAGTGAGTAGGAAGAAAAGCATTTATTCTCTATTTTATTATCCTAGAAAGTTTATATATATATATATATATATATATATATATATATATATATATATAGAGAGAGAGAGAGAGAGAGAGAGAGAGAGAGAGTTGCTTTATCAACTCTTTAATTGTAAATAGCCTATCTTAAATATAGAAAAGGTGTGTTCTTCCTTTTTATTTAATTTTTATAGATTTGTATTGTGGTGTAAAATCATATTAATGCTAATTAAATCTTAGGAGTTTGAATTTTTAAGACATAAATTTTTATTATATGCGCATTTATGTACTAATTTATTTTCCCTTATGGACTCTATTTATGGAGGAGAGAGCACTCATTTTTTTGTTGTAAATAAAAACCAAAAAATAAATAAAAAACTAAACCAAATAAAAAAAATAGAATATGTTATTTTGCAATGCCCAAATAAATTGTAAGTGTGCAGTCTGAGCAGATTCTAAATAAATTGTAACTTTGCATGTATTTTAGATCTTTATATATCTCTCCACGTATTTTAGATCTCTAAAGACCTCTTTCCTTTCCTAAGATTTATGCAAGAAAGATTTTAAATCTTAAATCTATTTTCATTCAAGTTGGGGAAACAAAGTCTTCACATGGAAATTAAATTCATTGAAAGTATTATTGGAAAATAAATAGAAACAATAATACCAATTGGGGGCTTCATTGTTGTTTTGGGTTGAGAAATTTGAATATACACATTCAAAGAGGCTACCCAGAGGTCTACACTAAGGGTTAGAGTTTATAATTTTATTTTTAGCTTAACATAGATTTAATTTCTAATTTTATGATATGATTTTAAGGTGATGCCAAAATTCAAACATATGCTTCATATAAGCAAATTGGATGGCAATACACAAACAATAAATGACTCAAGTCCAAGTGAATGTGAAATTTAGTTCAGTCACACACACAAAGTGAATGTGAAAGTTAGTTCATACACATCTTGCACACATAAAGTGAATGCCAAAGTTCATTCAAATAAACATGTGCACACACAGTGAATACCAAAGCTAACTTTCTAACCTACCCACCCACAAACAATGAAAACCATAGTTAATTCACACACACATACACTTGATACAAAGTGAACATTAGTGTTTTTGTACACACATAGAGTGAGTGCAAAATCTCATTCACAGACACATACATGCACACACAGAGTGTGACAAATTTCATTCAAATTCATAGGCACACACTTCACACAAACTGAATGACAAAACTAAATAACTTTTCACATACACACACACTTCACATGAAGTGAATGCCAAAGTTAACTTTCAAACATGCACACAATGAATGTCAAAGTTTATTCACACACACAATGAAAGTCAAACTTTATTCAAACACACAAAGACTCACAATGAACATCATTGAAGTTTGTTTGTAGACACATTTCACAAAAAGTGAAAATCAAAGTTTATTCATACATGACACACAATAATATCTAAAGTTCATTTGTGCACACACACAAAAAAGGAATGTTAGTTCTTTCAATCACATTCCACATAAACTGAACATCGAAGTTCATTCATACACTACACAAAATGATATCCAAGGCTGATAGCACGGATTGACACTCTCACAATATTTCTCCATATACTATAAATAGTCTAAGGACCTATACCCACACTTAAACTCTGCAACACTCCCACATCCAGATTTACTGTCAAAACTAGTGACAAGAACTAGATAATGTAGATCATAATGATAGGAAGTTCAGGAATTAAATCTATCCTTTACACACACACAATCTCTAATACCCAATTAATAACCTCACCTTAATGTTGGTATCTTACCCTTAGACCTCTACAGACCTACGGTCATAACAGTGATAGGAACCCTTCTATGAACAAGAAGTCAATCCAGAAATGAAATGCAAAAGTGTTAGAACTCTCTAAATGAATTTAACTTGCCAAGATAAGAACTACCTAAGACAGGAACTCACAAATATATAACATTTTACAAACATTAAGATAGAAAAAACCCTTTTATTCATACTCCACCATATTTATCATGATTACAGAAATAACACAGAGGCTGCATATATACAGCTACAAAGACTTAACAAGCCTTCCAATTTGGGGTTGGTATGGCTTCACTCTCAACCTGAATGATCCAGTTTGCTCTTTTTTATACAATCTTACTCCTTTACTTCCATCACAGTGATTCCATTTTCCCTTTCCACAATCTTCCCTCTCGACAGTGTCTACTTTTTCTTTCGTGCTACCTTCAGACTTTCCTACATTGCTCATATTTATGTTCCCTTCCACTACGGCCCCTTTTTGCACTATTTCTCCTCAACTCTCGTCTCTCTTCTAATTGATATATTTATCTTTGCTTAGACCAGGCCGCGTTCTACCTCTGCCTTCATTCCTCGTTGGGCGTCCATTCTTTTATTCGGCCTTTCTTCCTCTCGACCTCTTCTATCTAGTCATTCTCTTCTGGGATATAACTTATCAGCCTCCACAATTGGCCTATTTTATCTCAGTCTTCACCTTCCAACCCCCCCTTCTATCCTTGCTTTTTGGCCTTCTTTATACTCGATATTCTTTTCAGCTTCTGTCATTTCATCTTCCTCCTGTTGTTCACTGCAAATGGGGACATTTTTGTTTCTTATTCTGCTTTTGCAACTACCGCTGAGGTGATTCTTTTTGCATTCCTCCAACCATCTATCCAAGACTCTTCATCTCCCTCTCGAACCATCCATCTGTCAATCCTCTACAATCCGCTACCATAGTTTCATCTCCCTCACACTGCACTGCCACCGTTGCTGAGGTTTTCTATTACTTTCCACCAACTGTCATCGACCTACCTGCTAGAGACCATTTCAACTTCCTCTCAAACTTTCCTGACTGTCTTCAACAAAACCGTCAAGTGGCATTGTCGGGATAGAAGAATAACTACTAACGGTTTAAAGACCTCTTTCAAGACAAGTTCCTGTCACTTGGTGACAGGGAATTCTAGCTAATTTCTAGGCAGTAGGAAATTCTATGTTCAAATGTTCATAGTGACAGGAGCTTACAAGGAAGATAAGAAATACATGCACTTATTAACAATGAAAATGTAAACCAAAACCAAAAAATCAAAAGAGAAAATAAAACCAAAATTGATAGAGCACGATGCCTCTGCATCAAACTCCCTAGGGGACAAAAGATCATGTGCTCCTGCACATGAGGTCATTATTAAAACTCATTTTTTATGTATCCTTCTTCCGCTTCTTCCACAGTCTTTCTGGCACCTTCAACATATTCATCCTACATTGTTGTTCATCATACCACTCCACACTAGCCAAACTTCTTACTATCTCATTCATCCACAAATCAACCCTTCCAAACATCTAAAGATTAAGAAACTCTGCAGATATGGTACTAATTAATTCCACTTCACCTATTAGTCTATCAACTCCAATAAAAGCATGCTCAACCTTCAACAAATCTGCACTCATTATTCCATATACTTTATTTTCCATGTCCCACTTAAACAATCCCAAATCATTTTTAATATTCTCTCTCTTATTACAAACCACAATATCCTGCTCTCTTGAAGATTATTGCTCAAACCTCTCATTAATCATTATTCTAAAGAAATACATATCCATATTATTATAAAAGATATTTTTATTTACCTCAGCCTGCATTGTTGCTCCAACCTCTCTATTAGCATCTTCAATCTCTTTTTCTTCATCTTTCTTCGATGTCCCACATATATGCATTCCAATATCTTCCTGCAATTCTTGTTCAATCAAAGAGGACTATGCCCATAAACCACCATTCTTGTTTGTTGCCCTAACTTTAAATTATGCCTCTTTTATGCTTCCCTTAAGAATGTATTTGTCTTCATCTTCTGTACTCTTTGTTGCCTCAACTTCTCCTGTTGTTTCTTCAATTTCCATGTCTACCTTGTTTCTATCATGAATTTTATCTTTTCCTTCTTTACCTTCTGTTGCCTCAGCTTCTTCATCTTTATTCTCTGCTGCTCCAACTTCCTCGTCTGTATTTTCTGCTACTCCTTCACTATTCATGTCTTTCTTTGCTTTTCCCCTTTGGTTTTCATTCTCCTTGGCTAACTCATTACTAGACATTCCACTCCACCTTCCTTTGCTCTCCTTCCTCATTTTATATCTCTCTCTTCTCATTTTATTTTTATCCATAGTCAGCCACAACTTTTCCTCATGTTCATAAATTTCATTTAAAGCTTCAACATCATCCTCATACAAATTAGATTGTCTACCTCTTATCTTGCACTTACCATATTGCTTTTCAGGTCTAACTCTATTGCATGCTCTGGGGCATTATCCTCCTTTTCTTCTTCTAGGGGCTTTATCATGTGCTCCTCTTCATTGGGCTTGTCCATATCTACACATCCCCTCTTCTCTTGCTTTGTCTGTTTCTCATTGGCAACTTCTACTGTTGTCCCATGCTTCATTACCCACACTTGGGTTTCCATCTTCCTGAATTGATGACTTGTTGCCTCTGCACTTGGCCTCTCCTCTTATCTTCTCTGATTCTTTGTCATATCTTCCATCCTTGATGCTATTTTGTTGTCATAAAGGTTAGTACAAACCACTCCTTGCCTCACTTCTCTTTGTTGTACATTTACAACTAATTTCCTTTGCCAATATGGTATTATATAGTCATGATCCACTAAATTACTCTTCTCCTTTTTAACTTGTAGGTTTACACTTCTATTTTCACTTGCATAAATAAAATCACCACCAAAACTTACTTTTACATCTTCATTGGTCTACTGTCCCAATTTGTTTATGTTCTTAGCTTCATGTCTTGCCACCTCTTCCTCTTTCCAGGCTTTCTTCTTTTCTTCATTAGCCCTCTCTCCATCTCTAGGTACCTTGTAGTGCATCGTTGCTACAAACTGTCTTCTCTTATCTATTGCTACAACTTGTCTTCTTTCGCTCTTATCTTCATCTTCATCTACAGGCTCTCTTCTTGCTCTTTCTTCTTTTGCCTCCAAAAGCTTGTTTTCAGCCTTCTTCATACATGCATTCACATTTTCAAACAAATCAGTAGCAAATGAATCAAGAGACCAGGATGTCTCTTCAAGTGCCTCTTCCATAGACACTATCTTCTCTTCCTCTTCAAGTGCTCCTTGCTACACTTTCTCTTTTCTCCTTCCCTTGTTATCTTTAATGACGATTTTCCTCTCCTCTTCTTGCCCACTTCCTGCAACCACAACATTAATAGGAAAATAACTCTTTTCCAACATATCCATTCTACTTGTAATCTTCTCCAATTCCTCTCAAAATTTTCTTCTTTCCACTCCATCCCAATATCTATCTCAAAATGAGATTATGACCAGTCTTTTTACACTAATACACATTCCTCTTACTACTGCAATCCACAATCTCTACTCAATCTTCAAGTGCAAACTGCCTCTCCTTCAGTGATTGGTTCACACAACAACACACGTCACTGCAAATTCTAGCACAGGTTGCCTCTCCTTTCGGCATTCTACCTGTGCAAACTTGTTGTATCTTTCTATCTTCTAATATCTACCTTGGGCTACTCTTCCCTTTGCTCTACCCAGTCTTCTAAACCAAGTTCTTCTCTCCTCTACCAATCTACAACACAAAACTTTTCCAATAATTTATGCTTCCATCAATCTACCAAAACATTCAACAACCATTTACAACGCAAATCTTTTGGGGCTCTGATACCAATCTAATAGCATGGATTGACACTTTCACAATATTTCTCCATATACTATAAACAGTCTAAGGACCCATACCCAAACTTAAACTCTGCAACACTCCCACAATCAGATTTACTGTCAAAACTAGTGACAAGAACTAGACAATGTAGATCATAATGATAGGAAGTTCAGGAATTAAATCTCTCCTTTACACACACACAATCTTTGATATCCAATTAATAACCTCACACACCAGACACACTCTCTATTCACCTTAATGTTGGTCTCTTACCCTTAGACCTCTACAAACCTGTGGTCATAACAGTGACAGGAACCCTTCTATGAGTAGGAAGTCAATCCAGAAATGAAATGCAAAAGTGTTAGAACTCTCTAATGAATTTAACTTGCTAGGATAAGAACTACCTAGGACAGGAACTCACAAATATATAACATTTTACAAACATTAAGATAGAAAAATCCCTTTTATTCATACTCTGCCATATTTATCATGATTATAGAAATAGCATAGAGGCTGCATATATACAGCTACAAAGACTTAACAAGCCTTCCAATCTTGGGTTAGTATGGCTTCACTCTCAACCTGAATGATCCAGTCTACTCTTTCTTATACAATCTTATTGCTTTACTTCCATCACAGCGATTCCATTTTCCCTTTCCATAATCTTCCCTCTTGACAGTGTCTACTTTTTCTTTCGTGATGCCTTCAAACTTTCCTACATTTCCCATATTTATGTTCCCTTCCACTACGGGCCCTTTTTGCAGTATTTCCCCTCAACTCTCATCTCTCTTCTGATTGATATATTTATCTTTACTTAGACCAAGCCGCATTCTACCTATGCCTTCATTCCTCGTTGATTGTCCATTCTTTTATTCGGCCTTTCTTCCTCTCGGCTTCTTCTATCTAGTCGTTCTCTTCTGGGATATAACTGATCGGCCTCCACAATCAGCCTGTTCTATCTCTGTCTTCACCTTCCGACCCCCCTTCTATCCTTGCTTTTCGTCCTTCTTTATACTCGATATTCTTTTCATCTTATGTCGTTTCATCTTCCTCCTATTGTTCACTGCGAATAGGGGTATTTTTGTTTCTTATTCTGCTTTTGCAACTTTTGCTGAGGGGATTCTTTCTACATTCCTCCAACCGTCTATCCAAGACTCTTCATCTCCCTCTTGAACCATCCATCTATCAATCCTCTGCAGTCCCTTGTCATCGTTTCGTCTCCTGTCATCGTTTCGTCTCCCTCACACTGCACTGCCACCGTCGTTGAGGTTTTCTATTACTTTCCACCAACTATCATCAAGCTACCTACTAGAGACCATTTCAACTTCCTCTCGAACTTTCCTGATTGTCTTCAACAGAACCGTCAAATGGCACCGTCGGGATAGAAGAATAACTGCCGACGGTTTAAAGACCTCTTTCAAGACAAGTTCATGTCGCTTGGTGACAGGGAATTCTAGCTAATTTCTAGGTGGCAAGAAATTCTATGGTCAAATGTTCATAGTCATAGGATCTTACAAGGAAGATAAGAAATCCCTGCACTTATTAACAAAGAAAATGCAAACCAAAACCAAAAAAATCGAAAGAGCAAATAAAACCAAAATTGATATAGCATGATGCCCCTGCATCAAAGGTTCATTTGTACACACACAAAATAAAGAATTTCAAATATTTCAATTGCATTCTACACAAAGTGAACATCAAAGTTTGTTCGTACACTCCACAAAATGTGATAGTTGAAGTTCATTCACTCCACAAAATGTGATAGTTGAAGTTCATTCACTCCACAAAATGTGTTAGCTTAAGTTCATTCATAAATAAAGAAAAACTAAATGTAAAAGTTCTTTCAAGCTCACATAGATATACAACAAATTCCAAAGTTGATTCAAACACATATACCACACAAAGTGAATACCAAAATTATTTTTTAAAAACACACACCACAAAATGAATGCCTAAATTAACTTTCCCACACACACACAATTTACATAAACAAAAAGTGAATATGCCAATGTTCAAACATAACTCATTCATACAAATTTAGTACAAACATGCATTAACACTTAAGTCCAAACATTCTAAACTCCGAACACACTCATAAAGTGGGTGCCAAATTTATAAAATATGGTAAAGTTCAAATACACACACTAGACAAAGTGAATGCCCAAATTAAATTTCACACACAATTCATACAAAATGAATGTCAAAGTTAAAACGCACACTTCACACATAGAAAGTGAACATGTGCCAAATTTTAAACATGCTCCATGCACAAAGTTAGTTCAATCACACACAAGTAAACACTCGAGTTCAAATATGCCAAAGAACAAACACACACAAAGTGAATGCCAAAGTTAAAGCACACTCTTCACACAATGTTAGTTCAATCACTTCACACATAGTTGATTCAAACACACACTCCATACATATATGTTTTTTAAAAGTTATTTTGTGCAATGCTTGGTCAATAAGAAATTAGTAACATAGATTTTTATTATCCTACAGTATTTAGGTACTGCATGGTTCACCTAATCTCTTGGTTGTTTAGAATTTATTTAGCTCATTCACAATTTACTTCATGTGGTTATTCATTTAATACCACTCAATTATTTTTATTTGCAAAAAAATAATTGAATTTCTTATTGTATTTATACCCTATCGACCAACAACTACATGTAATGACTTTCCATAAAAATAAAAATATAAACTATTTAGTGATAGGCCTATAAATATTTGTGCCTATCTACCATTTGATAGCACCTAATTTGTACTAATGTTGAACCCCACTATCGATTAAATAAAAATAACCGACGTACACCTTTTTTTTTTAAAAATAATTTAAATCTTTTAACTAGAAAAGCATGCATACTTCTTAATAACGATAGCTGTAGAACGGTAGACAATAAGACCAATGTAAAAGCTGCGAGGGAAAAAGCAAACCCTAGAACTAGAAAGAAAGCATACTGCAGAAGTTTAAAACAACACTCGATGAAGAAGAGGGACGAAAATTTTAGCAGCAACCTCAGACACCAGGGACATAATGTGAATCACCAAATTGCCCCCAAAACACCAAATATTAGTTATTAATAATTTGTTGCCAAGTATTTCATAGCTCTACTGCAAAAGAAAGTTAAAGCAGTAGCATAGAAAACAATTTTCATTAATGATGGAAAACTACCATCCTAGATCTTAAAAGGACGCAGACTTAATCTGAAAATGTGAAGAAATTCGTCGAGTCAAACGCGAGGAAATTCGTCTAATTCTGTCTGCAGATCAGAGTCAGTAGAACGCGGATCGGTATTGTTGTTCGATGATGGATGCCTTGTTTTCCATTTTTGAGTTAAATACCGAGTACAATAAACAATTAAAAGGAAACCAAAAAGAACCGGAAAAGCGACCATCGCTGTAATATTTGCTAGTGACATTTTCAATTGTTTACATCCACATTCAATTGGAAAGTTATATTGTTGATTTCCTGAATCCACAAATATAAAGATTTCAATCTTTTTCGTTGCAATAAGCTCCTAAAACACCCTTGATCTGAAGCAGTAAGATTTTTGTTATAGAAGCTCAAGGCTGTGCAGGTGTGACAAATATGATCAAGTTCTACATTGCTTCCAAACAATTCCCAAACATAATTTTATAGGAGGCATCGATTGAATCCACTGCGAGTCGTTTGAGTGGAACGGGGTGGTGGTATCCCAAAGGTCACGACTAAGAGAAAAACTAACATTAATGCACTTCATTTGGTAGTTTGTTACATTTCTTCTTATTTCATTTTCTTCTTCATGGATTTCATCATCTCTAGGGTGATGACCTCTTCTTCTATCTTCTTTAATAGCATCCAACTATGTATGTACATTTCTTATCATCTCAAACATTTCAACTATTCTTCTAGCAAAACTAATAACACCTTGGCATCTACCCACTTACCATGGAGGAATCTTGACTTTCTAATATGATGCAAACTACGTGAAATTTGGTGATCTATTTCTATTTAGATTCCCATGATTTCTTTTTCCCAACACAATATTGGAATATATCTAATACCACCTTACTATTTTTTTTTGTGAAATCAAACACCTTGGCCTCTACCCACTTTCCATGGAGGAATCATGACTTTCTAATATGATGTAAACTTCCTCAAATTTGGTGATCTATTTATATTTAGATTCCCATGATTCATTTTTCCCAACACAATACTGGAATATATCTAATACCACTTTATTTCACTCTTTCAGATTCAATTCCTCTCTAATACCACTTGATGTAATCATGGACAAAAGGGTTTGATTACAAACTATCTAGCCATACAACCTTAACACAAAATACTCACAAGATTCACAGAATAGAATAACAACATGTAGGAAATATGTGGAATAATGATTTTATTGAATCACATTCTAAAATACATTAAGATCTCAGTATTGAAATACAATGTAATACAAGCGTAACTAATGTGTGGTTCCTTGAAACAATATCTTCTAAGCTCATATGTAATAATGTATATATGATTCTCTTATCTTCTAACTTTCAATCTACTATACTTCATGATTAAATCACTCCCTAGGAAGCCATCAAACCTTCGTTAGTTTAGAATGGCAAGGTCTTTTGCACAGGTCTTTCTATTAATCAACAATTTATATGGTAGTCTCTTGTTATCTCTTGTCAAGATCACCCTTTGGCCATAACTCCTTGGGTCCATGCTTTGAGATTCTTCAAGAATGGCATAAAAAACCCTTCCAGATCATTTTCCCAAAGAAACTAGGAATTTTCTTACTTCACTTGAAGCCAAAGTTAAGTTTCATTTATCCAACCAAGACTTTGAAACCTTTCAAATTGCTATTAACTTTGTGCCATTAGATATGATTCACAAGGTGGGAGTTCATATTTTCAAGCCTTGGTGGAAAGATTGGAAATGGTATCCTGATATTCTATTTCGTAATTATAAGCCTCATAAGGGCTACTCCTGGTTCTCTCCTCATTTACATATGATTCCTATTTTAAACCAAAGAACGTTGTTGCAGTCTTCTATGAGTGATTGCCAGTGGGGGTTTCAAGCAATTTGGTCAACCATTCTAGAGTCAAGGCTTGCCCATTTTCCTAGTGTATTATTTTCCAAGGCCTTCTTGTTGGTTCCAAATTAACTCATATTGAGATGGGATCCACAATTTCCATTTTGTGGTCACCAAGAAACTCTCAAGCACTTTTTGTGGTTTCATCCCATAGCTCAAGCTACTTGCGCCTAGATTCATGATTTCTTCAGACCCTTTAGACCTAAGCCGTTCTCTTGGAATATGGTTTTATTAGGGGATTGGCCTAGAATACCCTCTAGATATACCTAGATCTAGCATTCTTTTAAGGTGGAAATTCTTTTTAGCATATGGAAGGATAGGAATTATGCTAGATTTTTTGGATGTTTAGTTGATCCTATTTTTTTGCTCTCCACTAAAGCTATGATTTGTTCTAATGAGCTTATGCAAATTTGGGTGCAAGCCAACAAGGTTGTACTTGAAGTGGCATATCATTAGGTGCTACTAAATCATTAGGGTAATGCCCCATACACTATTGCCATGGTCCCTATGACTCTCACTTCTAGAAAAGGCCATTCTTCACCTTCTAGGCATCATCAAGGGCATAGTCACTCTACTCATGGTGATCAAGATGCACACTCTCATGCCTCTCAGCCTCCTGTAAGAAGATCCAAGGATCAATCTTAGAGAGGATGGTCTCAGCCCACTAACCACCACTCTACTTCTGTTGAGGCCCCTGGCTATGGGCTTAGTGGTTGGCTAGATTCTAGCAAATTTCCTCACCTCCAGCTCTTGCTATATCACTTGTTCATAATACTCAGCCTCCAAATGGAGATAAAAAAGATAACAATTATTAGTGCTAGCCAGGAACCACTTTTGGATACTTCGACCTCACTGATGTATGGGTTAAACCAAATGACCAAGACCGTCCTCCTCCTCTTACCAGTGCTTTAGCTATTGCTATGTAGTGGCCTATTTGTGTTTATTGATCTAGGTTTAATCATTGTTTGGACCTTGGGGTGTGATGTATTCCACCCACCTTTTTTGTGAATATGTGCAATATTATTCTATAAATAGCAATACAAACACTTATTCATCAAAAATCATGCTAACATGAGATCAATATCTACCAAACAATAATTTTAGGATGGTCAAGGTTCTTCACACATTTTTAATTCTATCCTCCATGATGAAGTAATGTGTTTGTATTAATATTGTTATTAAGATATTAAACACAATATTGATGTAGTTATCTTCAAAGTTTTTATTCTAAATCTAGACACTCTCTAAACAATCAATTTTGATTAATCAAGTTTATTCTATGTTAAGGATTCATATTTATTTATGATTCATGTTTATAATGGTGAAAATGGCATACTCACTCCCTTTTCCCTTATGTTTATAGACCACTTCCACTAAAGTGTCCTTTACATGAAATTTAGTTCATGATTGTGTCTTAGTTTTTTCTTATTATCATTTATTTCTAGGGCCTAGTTTCAATCTTTATAATTCTTTTTTTCCATGTTATATTAGATATATAGAATTGACCCAAACCATTTTCATAGTCATAGGTTTGAACCTTTTAAAATTCAAAACTCAATTTAAATATTGTCAAGCTTTTTCATTAGTTATTATAAGCCAACCTAATGCATGTTTATGTGAGTTTATGTGTTATATTACTATATTTAAGGACATTCATCATTCATTTTGAAATCATTAGGCATTATGGAAGAGCATTCTCATAGAGTATTCATGGTACATCTATGGTAGCATTAGCAAAACATATATCAAAATACATCATCTTAGGCATCCTCGCATGCTTTCTTTATATTTCAATCATTGTTCCAAAGTTGTTGAGTCATTCCACCTAGGGGCTTGACCAAAGAAGAATAAATCCTTGTTTAGATGTTCCCAAATGGTGTTTATTGACATCATAGATCACTTTAGAGTAGGTAAAAGTTGAGTCACAGATGCAAAAATCAACTTTTTACCAATTTAGATTTACAAGTTATAGTTCATATCTAAAAATTAAGTTCAACTTTGTGCTTGCATACATCAATTCCACATATACAAAATTGAACCAAATAGTCATACACTTAATTTGTATTTCCAGATCCATTCATCTAACATAACTTGATTTTTAACACATTAGTGAATAAATTCCCAACATCTTTAACAAGATATATATCTATCCAAAATTTAACCTATATATCACATCACATTTAATTTTTTAAAATTTATTTATTATTCTAATTCTAAATCTTTATCCTAAATTTTTATTATTATAATTATATATACTAAAATATCTATGTGAGAATTATTGTTTAATCATACAAGGTTAGAATTTAATTTTTTACTTATAACTTATTATTCCTTTTGATGGCAACTAGTATTGGTGGATGCCTAAAATAAGAGATCTAAAATTTAAAAATCTAAAGATCCTAGTTCATCAAATTTGACAAGAAACTATTCACATTATTTATAGATCCTAAAGATTAGTCTAATCCATTTAAAACAAAGTCAAAAGTCGTCATCATCATTAGATATAAACATATAGTTAAAAAAATTAAATGAGTCAAAATACTTATGATTAAAATGTGTAGATATTTTTCGTAACATTTTATATCATTAGTGATCCTAAATGTTATTTTAGGTTAATTAAATAAAATGCATAAACTCATCTATATTAAATAATAATCAATTATAATAGCAACCTGTTTGTGTATTTTGATATGAGTTTTATCCCTATTTGGACCTTGGGGTGTGACATATTCCACCCACCACTTTTTGGTGAATATGTGCAATACTATTTTATAAATAGTAATACAGACATGTATTCATTAAAAAAAAGTAGATGTGAGGCATTACAATACATAGCTCCAGGGTCAATGTCGAGGTCCATAAATATGATGTCATTTTGAAACCCACTTTCCTTCAGACTATAAATGGATACACTCAGCCTATATGTGTCTTGTGATCAAAATTGTCTTCAAATTCATTGAGGGTCAAATTTGCATCTTGTGAGATTGATCCATCTACTACAAAAGTGTCATGACACAAGAAGATGATTTGTAACCAATGGGTGATCATGCATTGAATGTCTATCATTGCTAATTGGTTCATCTTGAATTTTTGCTCATCAATTTTTGTTAAGTACTAACAACATCCTAACATACCATGGAGAGATTACTAGATCGTAATGGAAATGTTATCCTTGGTCAACCCCTTGGTTAGACTAGCTTTATCATCATTGAAATGATTGAAGACAACATTATTAGGTAATGTAGATGATCTAGATGACTTTGACATAGATTAGGTTCCTTTTAGTGCTCCAAATTGAGATATTCCTATAATGATTCTTCTCTAGAATGAATGGGATTTTTCCCTTAGTTGATGATAATGAATTCCCATTGAATGCATTTAAATACTAAAACATCGAAACTAATTACACAAAAATGTGTACCAAGTTGGCTCATAATGACTAATAGAATAGGCAACAATTTAAAAATTCAAAATTTTAAATTATGGGGTCAATTAGGTATGGTGTAGAATCATTCTTACATTTAGTAGGATTGACCCAACATAGAAAGTGCTAATCTAGTAATGGGGAATGAATGTATTAGAATAGGTGCAAGGGTAGGTGTAATATATGGAAAATATATGGAAACATGTGTAGATAAGGTTGAACATGTGATAGGAAGTTTAAATGGGGAGGAGTAATAGTTCACGGAATGAGTTTAACTTTGCACAAGAGTGTGACATTTGTCAATATATGATTGTATTAAGCTATTCCATCAAAATGGGGCTAAAACTAAATGGGAATCAGTACATGGGTATGCGAATTTCACCATTACATTTCTCCCTCAATTTTAGGTTCATGTTAATCCTAACATTAAGATATATATCCTAAAGTTAATGAGGAGTCACAAACATGCATTTAAATTAAATATGTAGACATAAAAGAATACCATCAAGATCCATGTATAGTAATGGAACCCACTATATCTCATCATGTTTCTTCATCCTTTTCCATGCATGCTCCAAGTGTAACATCCATGTTCTAAAAACATAGTAAAACCAAAAATTTACCATAAAGTAATTTAACAAGCTAAAAATGAGATAGAGAAATTTTTTCTTTTAGTCAACATATAATCAAGTAACTACAATTACAAGATTTCTCATTACAAAATAAATCATATTGTCTTTCTCAATTACATTCTTTACAAATGTAAATCAATTACATATACAAATTTTGGAATAATTTCTGCTTCTGAATATCTGACATCTTTATCACAAGTCCTGGCATGTTTCCTGCATGGAGAGAGAGAGAGAGAGAGAGTATCTTTCCAATGATTTACCTTAATCCACAGACCGGCGATCTCCCACACATCTTCCACATAGGAAGTGGCCCTACCCTTCACGAGGAATATAGACCAAAGGTGACCAGTGGTAATTTGCATATTCTGAGTACATAGTGTTATATCCTACTCAACTCTATCAACCATACAACCCTAGATACCCTCTAGCTAAGTATGATTTCCGATAGGATGAGCAATCCAGATACAGTGAACCAACAATGCATGTAGAAAACAAATGCATTACTTTGGCCAAAGTTTTTATTTTCATATTTATCATTCATAATGAACGTCGTTGTTGTGTTCACCCACCCCTACTCGACTTGGATACTATTGTATTTCGTAGTTTATCATTATCAACTATGTTTATACAATATTTAAATCATTTTAACATGATAATAGTTTTTCTAGACCATAGACAAATCTATATGTCATATCTAATCATTTGTTTCCAAATTTGACTCTAGGTTTTACATGATAACCCATGAATAAAATGACATTTCAAATTATCCAAAACTCATATCTATCAGACTAGGTTAATAAACAACCCATAGTTTGACTATAACAAAATTTAAGCATATTATCATTCTATAATAGGTATTATTCCTCATACAAAAAGTATGGATATTCTCGACTTACCTATACGTGATGACATCAATTGTCACAATATATATAAACTCAAATATGAATCCAATCAAGATCCCATCTAATTAAACTTGATTTAATCACATCATAATGGTTTACTACAAAGTTATTCACATTTACATAATACATAATAAGGATACTCCTATGGACTTCAATGTCTCTATCATAACATTTCCATTGAGTTATCACTTGATTTATATTAGGTGACTTCCTAAGTTTAGTGAGATTTTCTAAGTTCCCTTAGAAATGAAACCATAATAGACATTTATAAATTTATCACGAAATGGTTTTATATTACCATTAACCTACCTCAAGGATTTTGCCATCCTACTTATCTACGTTAAAACCTGTCATAGTTCTTCATGACACTAATATGTATATAAGAGTGGTTTAAATATCTTATAACCAAACTCTTGGCCTACCTCAATATCATACCTTCTCATTATTTCGACTGTATTTTTTATTAAACCGACAACTTTGAAAATAGACCCTCTACAGGTATAAAGGAATACAATGATCAATGATTCATTTCAACAGCTAAATCATTTAACTATCAGTCTTTGACACAATGCAAATACATTCGACTCAAACTATATATCCTTTATAAGTGTCGGCCAACCAACTATAATGGCGATAACAATTACTTCAAAAGGTTTATCACATATTGAAAAATAATCATTATACAGTTCACAGCTATGATTCGATTATCATAGGCAAACTAAAAGATAATATCAGTTCTCCTATATGAGTCTACAAGGAATGATAAGAACATGATAATTCTATTGTTATTATTAAATAGACATAAGTGTTCCTGGCGACGGCTCAATGAGTTATTTGTTGCAGAGTCTATTCCTTGCCAATCAGCCTTTATGATGTTGCCTGCACCTCTGTGTTTTGGCAGCGATCTCTTGATATCCTCTCACAGTGATCTCCGTGTGTTTTATTCTCCCATACCTTGATTCCTATATGCATTCCCCATAATGAGTCGTGGGGTTTAATGACTCTTCAATGCTCATAATGAAGTAGTTTCTACCACCCTTATTCGGTTTACAACCGATCCCATTTAATCAGCAAAGATTAACACATGTTTTCGTTAAGGCACAGAATGTGGAAAAGTTCATCAAGTATAATGATAATACCACGTTCCCTCTTAAAAGAGGTCGACACAAGTATAACCGTCGATGGTCATTATTATTGATCACTTTTAAGTGATCTCAACTCCATCACTTGAATTAATGAAGGTGTTATAATTTACATGCTCAAGGCTACTTAAATGGATAAGTCTTTCTAAATAATATGAGGTATTATCCTCATTTGTTTTATAAATATTCTATTTGTTTATATCAAATAAGGCCTACATAACATCGATCTCATTCGATAGTTATGATTTAATCAATAAGAATAACAGCAATAAAAAAAATGATTTACGGATTATGTGAATGGGTCGAGTTTACCTCCCCATCACAAACCTTCACTAAAATCATGTCGACTTGATGAGATCATCACTTGACATTAAATATCGACAATAAAAACATTATGTGACTTAATAATAATAACACAACCATTTTACGACAATGACGTCGTAACTTTTATGTTAAACATAAATGGTCATAATTCTTACTTAGACGACGTCATTTACGTTACAAATGACTATGTCAACACACAACGACTTAACTAGAATAGATTCAGAATATATCAACTTCCTGTCAATTGGGTTCAAAAGTAAACTGACAAGACAAAACTTACTTCTTACAACACTGGTTCACATTTTTATTACACATCTTACTCGTCTTGGAAAATTGACCACTCATAACCTGAGGTCTATATGTCTCTCCTCAAAAGATACTCTCTCTCTTTCTCCGAGAGTTATCTGAAAACTTGCAATCCTGTATCAAACTTGTAACCAAATGAATTATGATCAGTGCATCATTATTCAAATAATAAATCAAATCTCATAATGCAAATATTAAATCAATAATAACATAATCATTTCCATAATTTCATAAATGGCATTCAATATAATCCATGTATTTCCTTGATATTAATCTAAACATTAGAATAGATTTTCTTATGTCCAAGTAAAAGTAAAAAGTAATAACAGGACAAAATTAGGGATGTAACACCAAGGAAATTTAGAAAATATAAAAAATGTGCAATGAGTAACCTCTATCACATAAGTAAAGATAGATACAATTGCAAGCTAAATATACTATCCATGATCACGAGAAAGGGAGGGAGAAAGTAGTAGTAGAAATATGTTATCTATATCAAAAGTGGTAATTGCATATCAACCATTGTCATTACTATGCAATAATGATCCATATGGGTACAATGATGAGTCTTTGTAAAGGTACCTGTAGTTGTTTTTAAGCTCAACAAAGAAGTGTTAGTGATAGGATGTGCCCCATTGAATTTATTGCATCCGTAAACATATGAATCATGTAAAGTAAATTAGTGTAATGAGTGCATCTTGTAGAAATTAGGTATAACATGTTCAATGATAGATGTAGTAAGCATGTAGGTTGGAGATACATAGGAAGGTATAAGGTTATCCCTTGTACAGATAAATAAAAATGGTGATGTAGCCTAGATGGCCACAAACACTTGAGTTACTAAGTACATAGGACACTAGGATATGCATATGCCCCCAATGTGGCATCCAAGAGCATGATCACATAATGGTTTAGGTAAGGAAATAGGTCCTTAGGGGAAAAACATCTCTAGATACATAGACTATCAAGCACCTCTATGTAACTAATAGTGTAAGGAAGGCTATAATTGATGAGACATAATTTAATTTCACTTTAATAGATAGATATCTTGTGTAAACCTAAGCGGTGTCCAAGGATATATGCAATAAGGACCATTTAAGTATATTCCCTAACCAAAAAGAAAAATACAATGAGTGTTTAATGCAAGGACCAAATTAACAACCAAAGTTGATAACTTAAATGAACTTAGAAACCAAGTAGTTGGTCTAGCATAAATGACAAGGGTAGATAGATGGAGTTCAATATATTTTAAATATCTTATTACTTGAATGGTAACTAAATTACCATAATAAATCCATTTCTCTTTCAAGAGGACCATGGGGTCTAATGTTAGTGAAAATTGTTGGTAAAAAAGATATTACTTATGGACTAGTATTGGAGTAAAAGGGAGAAATATTCATATGGTATCATCTAAAAATTTGCAATGTGTCTAAAAATAGTAACTAAAATATATCCGCCTTCCCACGAGCTTCACCCCTTTACATCACCTTGGCCATTTTCTTTATGGGGACTATATTTGGTTGGTAATATTTCCCTAACTTTTCTAAAAGGACATAATTTGTATTATTACAACTACCATTATGAAATGGATCGAAATTATAACTATAAAAACCACTATAGAAACTAATATACACACCTTTATAATGGATAATCTTATCTCTAGGTTTAGTTTTCCATCTACTATTGTGATTTCCAATTGAAGATCTTTTCATAATAAAGAAATGAAGAAATTCTTAGAAAAATTTCATATACAACAAATATTTTCCACCCCATACTAGATGGATCCACAAGGCAATAGATAAGAAAAAGCCATTAATAAAAGGATGACATCATAAGGTGTGTCTCACTTTTTTGCCAATTGTTCTATGCGAATTAGCATTTTTAAAATGTTCCATTTTCTCTCAATTATAGCAAGAAAACCATAAAGAGTTTAAATATAATATAAACTAATAATTTGTGATATTTCATATACAAATTTTATTTCTAATTTTTTAAATCAAAAATTAATTCATTTCATGTTTTAAATATTTTTAATAAACTATGTTTCTTACACTTTATTGTATTTTTATTGACTAATATTTTATTGTAGTACATAACTTGAGCAAGAAATAAAATATCTTCATATTTTTTAAATGTAGATTATTAGCACAAATATCAAGGGCATATTTTATGTATTATTAATTTTGTAAACAAGAACAACAATAAATTTAGCACATATTTTCCCATAATGTGTAGCTCTTTTTGTATATACCTAAATTAATTAACTATTTTTGTTTAAATGAGAACATCAATATGGCATAGAACACTATCATATGCACTCTTATGGGATATATGGCTTATTGTTTAATTTATGGTATGGAGGTCATCATGCCACTTGACACTATAGACATTCCTTTGTTACATATTTCCCTTCATGATATTATTGATTATTCTACATATCTATAACATTAAAACTTGCATACCCTTGCAATTTCATGTTGTATTTTATATTTAGTTTGATGTCAATTCCTTTAGCATGTTTCAAGGCTCATTTTATCCCTTGTCCTAGCCTTTTCCCATCCATGGTGTTGATTTTGTGTTTGTGTTCTATCTCGTGTTTATTTTCATGCAATTCTATTTAAGTGTCTTCCTATCTTTGTTGTTCTAAGGTGTTTGGAGACTTAAGAAACTAAAGTTTCCAAGTACAACAACTCTCTATCATGCAATGGCCATTTCTTAGTGCTTTCTGCCACCTTGCTTGCATGCATTATTTTTGTAACACCTCTGTCATGTGCCCAAATGACTCTTTTGACCCTTGGTCTACCTTATTTTCCCTCTAAGTTGCAATTTTGAATTTTTCTTTGATCATCTTGTGGTTATCTTGATTTGAGCTCTAGTTATAATGAATCCACCAATCTTTTTGGAATCTCTAGAAATATATAAAACACTCTAGATTGCAATCTTTACCATACAAAAACATTATTTTGATCCTCCGTCTCTCTATATGGATAGTTACTACAATCTTTTTGGCATCTTCATGAGAATTGGAACCACTGCACCTAGCTAGGTCTTTATTGCACCCTTATCATGGTTATGTCATTTCATCTCTTCTATTGGAGGTGATAGAGTTATTTTCCTCTCTTTTGAGCATTGCTTTCTTAGTGTAGAATCCATATTGTGTTGCTGGCACTTTGATGTAGGGGCATCATGTCCCCATCCCTCAATCAATGTCTATTCTCTACCATGAATTTGAAATTTCAAATTTGATTGCATGTTTGCTACATCCAGTTGTCCAACATACCAATATTGCATTTATGTGCAACCAAAAAATGTATAGTTCTAGGTAATTTTAAATTGTTTGGCCACTTCCCACATTTACTACATGATTGATATGCAACTCAAATTGAAGATTGGAGTGGGAGGATTAGGAAGGGACATTTGTGGTTCATACAAGAGACATTGAAAGTGTTTTTTTTTTTAGCTTATAAACATTTTTAGGAGGGACTTTTTAGAAGTGTGCTTTTTGGAGAGAAGGATGAGAGTGGGAAGGAAGAAGATAGAGAGAAATATAGAAAGAAGTGTGGTGTGAGGAATTGGTTAAGAACTGTAGGTTGAGCAACAAGGGCATGTAAAAGAGATTGCCCTAGACCTGAGAATACAAGAAAATCTTTGAAAATTTATATTGGAGGGTTTGTGTTTGTGCAACAACATAGAGAGAGAAAGAGAGAGAGAGAGAGTAGGGTAAGAAGGAACAAAATAAGGGAGGTTATGTGGAAGATTTGATAAAGTTGTGCATAAAGAAGACTAAAGTGCATAGAGGAGCTAGAACCAAAGAGGAAGCATACAATTAGAAATGAGGTTTTCTGAAAGGAAATAAAATGCAAGGGACTTAGAGCTAGGGAGAAGTAAAAGTACAAAACCAATGGGAAGGTTTGAACTCCATATGAAAATAAAATTCTAAAGGAATGTATTTTATAATCAAATAGTAAGTATTGTTTTATGCAGTCTATATTGTGTGTTTAAAGGTGGTATTTTGTGATTTTGATCCCTTTCATTGTATGTTGGATGTTTCCTTGCTTGATCAACATGGATATATATAGATATGTGTGTGGTTGTGAGTGTATTTGCAACTATGTATGATGGTGTGTGTTAGTTTAACATATACCAATAGGGCAGAGTGTGGAGCTTGGTCTCTATATCACCTGTGACAACAATAAGAGGAGAAGACTATGAGAAAAAATACCTACAATAAAGGCATTTACTGGTTAAGTCACCTATAGTAATTTTTTTTTAGGTGTGGGCCAAGAAGTGGTGTTGAGTTGCTATAGGACTACCTACAACAAGGGAGAAATAGGGTGTTATTGGCTAGTGGTGCCATCAGCATGGTATCAAAGCATAGCTACAACTCTAGGTGGAGGTGTAAGGTCTTTGGTGTGAAGTTGGGTGAAGTCAAACAAAGGATTGGCTATGTGTGGGTGAGGATCACCTAAGAAAATAAGATTATAGCTAGAAGGGTTGTAGTGAGAAGAAAGGAAGAGAGAAGTATAGGATAGTTGAATGCCACCAAGGAGAAGAATGGTAGAGGTTGATATGGTAGTAGACACTGCAAGAAGGATATACAATTAGAGAAAGGGTAGAAAACATGAAGGTGCTAATAGTGAGAGTGAAATAGAGGAAGAGGGAGATACAACTATAGCAGTAGAAAATGAAGATGAAAATGATGGAATGGGTGTAGGAGAAATAAGGCTCATTAAGGCCATTTCAAAAATTGGAAAATGGATACAAATGGAGTTTCCATGCTTTTTAGGAAGTCTAGAACCTAATGAGTTGATAGATTGGGTAATAGAGATGGAATATTTTTTTGAATATGATGGCATGGTTAGAGTGGCACAAATAAGTTGAAAGGACAAGTAGCACTTTGGTGGAAAGAGGTGTAGGTTGAAAGGAGAAGAAATGCGAGAGAAAAGATTGCCTGATGGGATAGGATGGTGGGGATATTGAAGGATAAGTTTATACCAACTGACTATCAAATTGAATTGTTGAAGAAGATGCAAAACTTACAACAAAAGGAGTTAAGTGTAAAGATCTATACTGAGGATTTTTACAAAATTTCCATTAGGTTGGGTAATTAAGAATTAGAGCATGAGAAGGTGACACAATATGTTTTTCCCCTATTCTTGCTACAAATCCTGCATTTACAACATTATATGTGATGCTATCTTGTCTCAAATCCTCTTTTACTATACCTACTATCTCTTTTGGAGAGGCATTATCAAGAGCTCCCCTCATTTTTGAGATATTGGAATCTTTTTTACCTTTCTTGTATGTCGTTGTCTCAGAGGAAACTGGTTCTTCATATGCCTTCCTCTTATCTTTCTTTCCTTTACCTTTTGACTTTCATAACTAAACAATTCTTGCATCCAACCAAGACTTGCTAAAGTCCAAAATTGGTTGACTAATGAAATCCAAAGACAAATCTTCTCTTAATGACCAATTTATAGTAGGCAGTGGGTCATTATCAACTTTGTGGAGGTCATACCTGTAGGATTTAGGGTGTGGCCATCATCAGATAGATTTTCAGAGACATCTTTCCTTATTCTGAACTCTCTCAACTAGAAGGTAGTTAATCTATAGTAGCCCTCAAAATCATATTTAAAATTGGCCCAAAAATCTTCCAAAGAATGTGCATGCTCAAAAGGCATTGTAGGAAAGAGTTTCTTGAGTTTACCAGTAGGATCAAAACTCTTCCTAGGTAGATATGTTTTTAGGTTAAATGTGAACTCTTCATTTGATGCCTTTGCAACATTTATGGAAGGGCATGAGTAAAATCCCAATTAAAATGGATATTTTACTCCTTTGTGTTTTCTTGATAACTTAATATGGACTTCACTTATTTGCCTTGAAAAATCCATCAGGATTATCTTATCACTACAATGTCTTGGGAGGAGGAACGATGCCTTATACAATCCTGAAATTCTTATATAAGTTCACCTTGGGAACTAAATGAACCACTGTCCCCATGCTCATACCAACTCCATGGCTTCTTTTGACATTCTCTTTCCAATATCACATGTTAACTAGTTGATTATTGCATATAGGAAAGCATCATTTACCCTTTTGAAATTTTTTTAGATTCTTTGAGCTCCAACTCAGGGTAAAATTCCCAAATATTACTTTTCCTTAGGGCTTCTCCTCTTATTCATTTGGTGGTCAACCCTAGGAAGTTTCATATTGTTGCAGCTAGATAAACAATATAGGAGGTCATATAGAATTTCTTACTTGTGATTATTGTGGTCAGATGAGCATGAATCTTGTCAGATACAATCTAACCCCAGTCTAAGAAATTCTCATTCTTCATTATAACATTGATTAATTGGAACATCCATGTGCTATAAGGTGTACTATCCTCCTTTCCTAAAGCTTTGTTTAGCAAGGTAATTATATCACCCACCTCTAATTGAAATTATACCCTTGTCAACTTAGCTAGGATCTTGGTGATAGATTTTTTCTCCACTTTAAGACAATGCCTATTCAAGTGTTTCAAATGGTTTGTGTTGTTAGCCTCAAATGTTATTCTGGCTTGATCTTCTGTTAGTATTCCCAACCATCCATAGTGCTAAAAATCAAATGATGTTATGATACTAGAAGTGGTTATGTCTAAGATTGTTGTGTCATATGCATCATAACAATCCTATCCACTGGGTGATAGTGCTATGCAACTACAAGTATCAATTCAAGACATTATACTAAAATTAGAAAATAGGCAACACATGAGCTAGTCCTAAATTTTCTATATTCCTTGCCCTTGGAGTAGCATCCTCACTGAATGTATCTTTCTTGAACTATTCTAGGTCCACATGACCTAACTCTGTATAAATAATATCCATCAAATCATAGGTGAATTTGGAAGCCTTAGGTGCTCCCTGAAATTTGTACTTCATGGTGAGAGGCATCTTTCCAATCTTCTTATAGATATCTTCTTAGTCATTTGAAATGCCTTCAAAACCAAGAAAATCCATAATAAGAATCAATGTAGCAATAAAACCCATGAAACTTGTCAAATTCTAAGTATTTTAACTTTTGGCAGGATTTTGAGTCTTGGGAAAATAGAGGAACATCGAACCAAAGTGCCCAAGTTCCAAAGAAACCCAAGATTTTAACAAGTCTTCAATAAAAGTGGGGATCAGGTTCTCAAGGGAATCAAAACATTGAAACCTAGTGCAAAAGTGTTGGTGGGTTCTGAAATCTCAGAAGGCTTTGGTATTATAGCTAGGGGATTTAGGAGTTCAGGGAATTCAAGGATCCTCAGACTTCCAGATATACTAGTTCTGTCAAAACTTTGGGTTCTGAAAGAACGTAGGATCAAACAAGCCGAATGATGGGAAACGGGAAAGCAGGACTTAGAACTGTGGAATTGGGTTCCAAAGTTCCTCTGGGCTATGAATCCCTGAAAGGCATGAATTTCAAAGTTTAATTAAGGTTAAGTTTTAGGAGGTCTAGGAAAGACAACATTGTCTGACTCAAAACCCAGGGCGCGTAGTGGATGAAGAATCTGAACTGGGTCAACTTATTGCTAATATCTAAGGCCTAACTCAATCTAAACCTACCAAAGCATACAAAAACAAATCTAAACCTATACCCTGACCCCAAAAAGATAAACAAACCTTAGAAATGGACAAAAAACCCCAAACCTTGATTCAAAGTGGAATTTGTCTTGGGAAGAAAAAACAAACACAATGAAACAACACAAAGAAGAGGGGAAGAAAACACAAGACAAAACAATAAAAAATAACCCCAAATAAAACAAAATAGTAAAATGCCACCAACCTAGAAAACCAAGGAGTGGTGAGGAACAAAGTAGCAGAGAAAATAGGTTCCACATCGAATTGCAAACCCAGACCATGAATTTTCATACGAATATCACCAAATCCCTTTGCAAATTGATGTAATTTGAGGATGAGGGTATTACAGGGCTCGATGTGTGCTAAAAATCCAATCTTGTGAATGCAAAGTGCAATAAAATCAGAAAAAATCAATTAAACACGACAGTGTTAATTCAATTTGTGTGTAATAAATGCAGATAGTGTGGTGGGAACAGAACATCGAGCAAAATTTAGACTTTAGAACTTGGTTCCAAAGATCCAAAATTCCCCAGAAACCCAAAGTTTTGAAACATAAAAAAGGAAGAAGGAAAAGAAATGTGTGTTCGAGGATCTAGAAGGAACAAGAACCTTATAAAAAAGTCTAGGTTGGGAATAGAGGCCAGACCTGAGATCCCGGGGGATCATCCCACAATAATGGGTTACACTTTTTGGCCAAACTTGACATTGAAATCAATATTTTGAACTAAATCTTCACTTTCTGAAACCGAGAGCTACTAAACCGTTAGGAATTTGAAGATGATGGGAACTAGTGATTTGTGAGATTTTGTTTGTAGATTCTAAATATATTTTTAAAAAAAATTTAGAGTTAAATTGTAAAAAAATTTGAGTCTCCTTTGATAACTAGTTTTTAATAGTAAACAAATTTTTTTTAAAGTGATGTGTATTCCGTAGCACATAACTTTTTTTCTACAAAGGATATAATTCTGATTCTTTTGAATTTAGATTGGTAACACCAATATATATAAGGCATGCATTTAGTTTCATAATGTTTTGTTAAATATTTTTTTTTAAATTAAGTTTTGAAGTCAAACCAATTATAATTTAGACATAGGCATATTCCGTAAAACATAACTTTTTCTGTATGTGTCGAAAATCATTTTTTCTTCTTTTGTTGAAACAAGGACATCAATACCTAGGGCATAGATATTTTTCAGAATTTTTTTTCACTAATTTACTAATTTCCATGTGTGTAGACCAGAGAACTTGATGTTTGGTGAAAAATCTACATTCACAGGAAATAAAAAATAAATATAATAATCAAATTAAATATATTTAAAATTATACTTTTTGGGAATCTTATAATAAGGAATACATACTTACAAAATATAAATTTTAAATGAATTCATTTGATCCCCCAAAAAGTAAATCAAGAGTAGTTTTTTATCAGCATTTTGATAGGTGTAGAGGAGACTCCATTATAAGTATGGTTTAAAACTAGTGGGGTTCTATCCAAGGGGGTTTGAATCTAAGGAGGTTTGATCAAACCCTCTTCAATTAAAATCTTTTAAATGGAACCTTTCAAGGCTTAAATCATTATATTTTCTAAAAATATGTGATTTTAGCAAAATCAGGATGTCCCAGAAAATGTAACCCATTATTGTGGCAGCACCCCTAGAGTTTGAAAAATCTTGGAACTTGGAGAAAAGGGTCTAAAACACTAAGGAAAAGGGCCATAAACAAACCTAAGGAAAAATAAAAGGACCCAAAGGGGGGAAAAACACAAAACACTTGAGGAAGACCTAGAACAAATAATAAAAAATAAAACAAAAATAAGTGGGGTCTCCAAATTATTCAAGTAAAAATATGGGGTGTGTATTCAAGGCATAACAAGAGACACTTTAGAGGGCATTTAGTTCCTCTTTGATGATAGCTTAGATAGAGTTGCATCACCATCATCTTCTTCAGAGATTGTTCTTCATCCTCGTATTTAGTCATAGTTTGATAGTGAATTAGAGACCTCTAAGAAATTTTCAAGAGCTTCATTATTGTTTTGGATCATGTGCAGAGTTTAGATACATTCATCTTTCTTCCTACATATTTATTTTTGGAATGGGAAGATATTTTGCACAAATCTACAATTTTATTTCTTCTTAAGGAGAGGAATTTTGTTTGATGTTCGTGGATCATTTTGAATATTTAGTTTTGAGCATCTACCAACACTACAGAAGTCATCTTGAGGAGTAGCTACATGGTCTCTCTTCTCATTTCTATTTAAATGGAGGGTTCATTTCATCACATGGTGTTCCATCCTTCTCACTTCTAGGTGTCACCAAGCCTCTCTACATCCTCTCTTATGGGGATTGTACATATTTATTTTTTCTCTCGTTTGGAGAGGAGTTTTCTCCCACTAGGTTTTTTCTCCTTTTCTTCAATTATGAGAGATCTTTGTTTGTAAATGGGTTCTTGATCAAGCCTTGTTATCAGGATCCATCTTCATCTTTTCTTTTATCTTGTGTGTAACCTCCCTAAGTTGCACTTATGGGGGGTGTTTGTGTAAAATTATATTTACACATTAGCATCAATTTATTAGGGAAAGTCTTTTTAGGATTGTATTTCCTTTATTGTACTTGAGAGTTCTATGACATGTGGTGCAAGCTTTCCTTTCCCACTTTGTCTATTCTTGGCAAGTGTGATTGTATTTATTTTTATTATTCCTTGGTGAATAAGAAATGGACATGAAAGTATTTGTTACAATTTGATCTCTCATTTTGGCTTTTTCTTTTTGAAGCAATCGTCTCCATAGAAGAAATACTACAAATGATTTTGGGAATCTAACAGACCATACCATTTTATAAGCATTACGTTACTATCTTTTCCATTTGGGGGAAACAAAATTTACATGTATTTTCATAATGGAATCTTAACTATGTGTGCTTACATGCCAATCCACTAATATGAGTGCCTATTTGTGAAGTTACCATGTGATATTTACCCAAACTTTAATGGTCATCTCTACCTTATACCAAGTTTATCTATTAATTTCTTATAATATTGCTTTTGCCCACATCAATTTTGACCATCATATCTTGGCCAGGTAGGCAAACCAACTATACATGTGCTATCACAAACATATCTCACACAATCAAGCTCTTTTTCTTCATCATGTACCTAGAGATCTCTTATTACATTGGGTCAACATCACATCATCTCTAGCCTATTGTGTACTTGCATGCTTTATCATGTGCATAGAGCCACATTAGGGACATCATGCCTTTCACACACTATAACTACTTGCATTTATTATCATCTGCCTAGGGTTATATAATTATTAGGGATACCATGCCTTCCTCACCCCATTTATTTCTCATATATTTTATGATGTGCCTTTATCTATCTTATTATTGGGTAAAATGTGCCTTACCTATATGATTGTGTGCTCACATGATTCATCATGTGCCTAAATCCATTAGGGGCATGTGTCTTCCTAGTACTATAGGTGCTTACACAATTTTACCTCACCTTTTAGGGCTACCTCTCCATTCTCATTTTCTTATATTGTGGGTAAATTTATGTACCTTCATGATTATATCTGGTCTGTATGCCCTTCACACTTATCATTTAATATGTAGTAATTATTTATTACAAGATGAATTTATGAACTACTTTTCCCTCTCCAATTCCTTGCAACTAAGGGATGCAACCAATAGAAGGAGTGCATACTCTATCACTAACACTTATGTTATGATTATATAAAAATATAGATACCTATATGTAAAATATTTATTGACATTCTTAAATGGGTCTTGATCACATCTAGGAAGAGTATTACTTTAATGCTCTCTCTCTCTCTCTCTCTCTCTCTCTCTCTCTCTCTCTCTCTCTCTCTCTCTCTCTCTCTCTCTCTCTCTCTCTCTCTCTCTCTCTCTCTCTCTCTCTCTCTCTCTCTCTCTCTCTCTCTCTCTCTCTCTCTCTCTCTCTCTCTCTCTCTCTCTCTCTCTCTCTCTCTCTCTCTCTCTCTCTCTCTCTCTCATTTTTTGTAGAGTGTTGAATTGGCTTCCATTGTTATGCTTATTTTTACTTGCATGACATAAGATACTAACTACACATGTTTTCTTTATTTGTAAGTTCCTATGGAGCATGCATACAAAGGAGGAAGAACACATAATGAGATTTGCATGGTTTCATTACTTTACATGGACCCTATATCTTTTTATGTATGAATATTTATTTTTTATGCATGGTTGCGAGTGTTCATAGACTTTGAAATAAATGCTCATTTTAGGATTAACATGTACCTCAAAGTGGGGGCAAAATGTAATGGTGAAATTTACATTTAACCATGTCAATTCCCATTTATTTTTATGCTCATTTTGATGGAATAGCTTAATATAATTATAGATCAACAAATGACATACTCTTGTATAAATTTTGGCTCAAAGTCCAACCTTTATCTATCCCTATTTATACATACTTCCACACATTAGACCTTGTCGCATCCCTATTTACACTTACTTCTATACATTTGTCGTTACTATCTATTTATTATGACTATCATTGCACCCATATCCATGCATTGTTGCCCACCTTAAGATTTATGGCTTCTTATTCTAGGTTAGTACCATGGTGCATGGGTTTAGCCTCATACCACATAAGATTGACCCTAAACATTCCATATATTCCAAATTCAAATCTTATCAAAATCCACCTTTTTCTAGCTATGATGAGTCAATTTAATACATGTTTACATGATTTATTGCTATGCATTTGTATTTTTAAAGAAATTCATTTGTGGATTTGAACATAAGGAGAGAATATCCAAAAATCCTAAGCATTACAAGGAGACCCATTCTAAGAACATTTCATTTAGGAGAACTAAAAAGAACCATAATCTACATCAAGATCATGTAGGGCACCTACATGTGTGAGAATGTTGTTTTTAATATTTGTTCACAACCATAAAGTTGTCCTAATCAAGGGGTTGACCTAGGAGAACATGAGCATTGTGATCATGCAATCTCTCCAAGGTATTTTTAAATAATAACAATTCTTACGCAACAATAGACTCAAAGTTTGGGGTAATGTAATTTTCAACAACTGACAATTAGCCAAATAAATATGGCAATAAACAAGAAGTTCAACATGACAAATCATTTCCATGAAGCACAAGATTGATCATTCCTAATACAAATTTGATATGCACTAGATTATATAATTGTTATAGATTCAAGATAACAAGCATACTGAGAGCCTTTATTTACTATGCTAAGGCAACCAAATTTAGTGTGGCCTCAAAAAGTATTCTTCATCGTTGTTCCAAAAGCTAATTGCCATAATCCCTCCCCATTTAATCTCCAAGCATTTATTATACATTTACTTTCCCAACTATCTTATTTTGGTAAACTATATATTTATTGATAATATGTATTTTAATCACCCTAGATTTACATTTAAAAAGTACTTTTATCCTCACAACTTGTTAACTATTCAATTTTTTATTTTATAAGTGGCAAAACACTTTCTTTCATTTATTTCAATCAAAATAAAATATTAATTGTGTGTGTGTGAGGCGGGGTGCTTTTTATATAATGTTTTAGATCACATTATGTAATTCCTAATGAAAATGAATTTGAATATTATGAATTTTTATCTTTTTAGAGTACTCAATATGCCAAGAAGGTGTGTGTGTGTGTGTGTGTGTGTGTGTGTGTGTGTGTGTGTGTGTGTGTGTGTGTGTGAAGTGATAAATTTGTGTTGTGTCCTTTTACATAATGTTTTAGATCACATTATGTGATTCCTAATGAAAATGAATTTGAATATTATGGATTTTGATCTTTTTAGAGTGCTCAATATGTCAAGAAGATAAGTATCTCAAAAGAGGTGGAAGGTTAAAAAGGGAAGTGTAAAAGGGGTGTAACAAGATAGTATAATGAAAAGAGGAAGGAAAGGGATTAAAAGAAAAAATTAGAGAACAACATGCAAGGCAACAAAAGAAGGCTCAAACAATGGTAAATAAACTAACACAACAGAAAGATAATTCAATAAATGTTAAGCAAAAAGGAAGAAAAAATAATAAAGAGAATGATTAAAGGTGAGAAAGGATCAAAAGTAAAAATAAATTAATTAATTAAGAGAAAATTAAATGAAACTTAAAATCATAGGAAGATATTAGCTTAAAGAAAGGTTAACAAGGGGGGAGAGATAAAAACTAAAAGTGATGACCAACCCAAAAGAATAGAGAAAGAAAAGAACAAGTGTGAACAGCAAGGCAAAGAAAAAACATTGAGAGGGAAAACAAGAAAGATTGTATAGTAAGAGTTGTATATGCTGAAATAAAAGAGTCTATATAAGAAAAATATCTTAAAAAGCAAGAGGAGGAGAGAGAGCACAAAAGAGGGGGAGGATTTGTCAGACTGAAAAAACAAGTTATAGATTGCTTTAAGGAGTTTATATTGCAACCCAATAGTGGTTAATTTACCAGCCTTGATCTCTATTAAAATTGTTGTTTGAATGTTTGTTAATGTCAAACCACTACTCTTAAAAATCTTTGGAAATAGTTATCTTCCACTACAAACACCTTTCTAATGTTTTTAATACAAATATAGTGTTTTGTCTTGATTGAATGCTGAACTTAACCATCTTTTTGTTGGATTTGTGACAACAAAGAAAGCAAAAATCTTATCTTAAAAAGAAAGCAAAAAAAAACTTATTTTTGAAATATACTTTTTCCTAAAGAGAAAAATCTACTTTTTTTTTCTAAATTTGATAGTGGTTGTTATGTTGAAGATATTATATATCTTTGCAGCCTTGAAAGGCAAATTCATTTTAATTATAATTGTTGAAGATTGTAATTTTTCTCTAAGAAATAAGAATACCTTGGATGTTTTCCTCGCATATTGCTATGATCTTACCAAGTAAATCCTCTTCTTGTTTTCTGATCGCTTATTCTATTCTTATCTCTATTTGCTTCGTAACTAATTTGTGCTACAATATTATATGATTCTAGAGCTTAAAAAAGATTATCATTAAAACCAAAGTTTTCAACACTTTTGTGTTGATTGAATTCTCAACTAAACCAGTTTATTTATGCGTCCATTTTTAATGTCAACTCCATATTCTTTAATTTTACTTTCTATGGAACGTCCAATTTTACCCATATACAAAGTTCGACACGAGCAGCTGATTATATATTTTAACTGTGATCTAAGATGTGATAATGCCTACAAATCTGTATGTCCAAAATTTTTATAGAGATTATTGTTTTATTCATTCAATCAAATGGTACTTCTGTAGAGCTCTTCAATCTAATTTTCAGAGGAACATCCACTCTATTTAAATCTATAATCTAAAACCTTGAAAGCAGGTCACAGAGCTTCAAACTCAAGAAAGTAAATCGAGGACTAATCCTGATGAAAAGGGCGACTTACAATTGGATCTCCACATTTAATGATTATAATTCAGACTTTTACATGATAACACAAACGACTGTCAAACTTCGATGTATGACATGATAATATATTTTTGTTTTAGGGGGACTGTTTTCCTCTTACCCTGCCTGCGTTGGAAGAAGTTGAATTTGGACGGCAGTGTTAAACAGCGGAGTCTTCTTCCATGTAGTCGGGGAGCTGCAGAAAGAATTGAATGACGCGGAAAAACAGAAGGGTTTGTAAGAGGAACCAAAAGAAGCAGAAAATATAAAAGGAGTTGGTGGGGTAGAGAAAAGACAGGATGCCAGTGAGGTAAGTGAGGAAGACCATAATGAGAAACGTTAGTATTGGAAAAGGAGGAAGATGAGCCCGAAGCTCAAGAAGAAGCCTTCCAATCTGTCTAAAAAATGCTTCCAGTAGCCGCAGAATTCCTCTATATAAAATGAGAAAGATTCGAAGTATACTTCGCGGAGATCGACGATTACGATTTGGCTCCATTGATGCCCACTTCGTGGCTAAATTATCCTTTTCTCTTGCAGGAAGTGCGAAGCCAATTTCAGGCACCCATATCCACCATTTACTCAGTGTTTAACACGAAATTTATGGTGGACGCCTAAAGAATATTTGGAGACGTTTGGATGGAGTTAGGGCAGTGGCATCCGAAGCGTCGAGCTAAGCATTCTATAATATTATGAAGCATTTGTTTAGGAGTTGTTCTAGGAAAAAAAAAAAAAAAAATGGAGCCCCAGAGGCATAAGGGTGTACTCTACTTAAACATCATCCATTTCAATGGTTAAACAATCAATAGAAATTTTACACATCATTCAAAATAAAAAGTGGGGGGCAAAATAAAGTTTACCTATTAAACTTACATTATCTAATTTTAGCTTTTCTTGTGAACTCAAAAATCCAAATATTTAGTTCTGAATTAATCATAGAAGAATATAAAAACTATATAGAGAATACTATTTCTTTTCAATCAGCTTAAGAGCATTGCAAGCCAAAAAAAACATCAACCTTCAACTAACATAATACCAATATTATAGATATTGTTTTTTAAATGAATATTCCCTATTAAACATTAAATTAATAATATAAAATAGTGCAATATTTAAAAAAGGATAGAATGGTAAAGTGTACATAAAAGAAATATATTTCTTACACTCAGGGATGAACCATAGGAACAATGGAATGCCTTACTAGCAGCATTTTTTTTAATAATATAAATTTCCAACTATGTTATTTAGGTTAACTATATGTTTATTGATAATATTTGTTTTGGGGTAAAAGGTGAAAGATTACCTATACTTATATTAATATCATAATAATATACAAAATTTAATTGCCTCTGAGGGTTGATGCAAACATTTTGGGTCCAAAATATACATTCTTGTAGCTTCCTCAATGGCCAATGGCCAATGGCCAATGGCCCAAAATTATACATTTGTGATGACTACGATGGCCATAGGCCTAAAACTTCAAGGACAATAAATAAAACGAAGTGGCTAAAGGCCCAAAAAACATTTGCACACACTAGCTTATTGTCGGTCATGGGAGCTAGAATCATTGTCTTCTGAGGGTGGTGGGAAGGGAGTAGGAAGAGCAAGTAGAGTCATTGACAAAGGATGTGGTGCTAGATTTAGAGCATGGTGAGGTAGAAACTAGATGGCATTGAATTTCTTTTTTACCTTGGTGTCAGAGGATGACAAAAAATGGAATTGATGTTCTTCAAGGGTTAAATTTAGGCCATTCCCACTGTTAGGACCCTGCCAAATTTCCTAATTTCTCATAGTGTGCACATCCAAATTTAGGGTCTGGTGCCTGAAAGAATGCTAAATCCATGTTCCTAGAAGCTAAACCCTATACCCTTGATGGTTGTGGAGCTTTTGTTCTAATCCTGCAGTAACCTCCTGTTGCCCGTGAAAGCCTTTTAAGTCATGAAGTTGAGCCTAGGATTGACATTCCTTTACCGGCCCCAAATTCTTGGTTATTGCTTTCCGCCCATGCCCTTGATATCTTTTAAATGTGTTACCTTAAGTTAAATTTTAAGCCCCCTGTGGTCATTTTCCTAACATGGCCCCTTTTTAGAACAACCTTTTGTACATGCTCCGTCTGGGCCTGAAGGCACCACATGGCGAGATTTCGCAGTGTCACAGAGCCTTGAGGATTGACATCATCACCCTTTTGCGGGGCCACGAAATGAGGACATCTATCAAGGAATTTGGGCTTACAACCCTTCGGTCAAAGATTCTAAATCAACGAACCTTGTGTTGCCAGGTGTCAAGGTAAGAAGTGATCTGCAGGAGGGTTCAAATCTGACGGTAGTGCAAGTACACAGAGGAATCCTGGCAGAGGTAAAGAACCATCGTGCAGTCGTGAAATGGCGACATGTGTCATCCTCTTATGAAAGGAATAAAGGTATATATAAAGAAGGATGTGTGGAGGCTTTAGTGCCCCTGTGCAGAGCAAGTTGGTGGTGGGCCATTTCGGGCTGCGATGCCGCGAAATGGCATCACGTGTCCACATCGACCAAAAAGTGAAGGAAAAGTTAGTGGTGGCATGGAACAACATCCTTAGCTGATGACTTTTCAATGCTGGAGCTCAGATTTCCAAATTTGACAGGTAACTCATGACCGTCGATCTCGTAGAAGGAGGCTTGAATCAACGACCGAGGTTTAAATTTGGGGCGACCATCTGTCAGCATCGTTCTCGCATGTCATCACTCTACAGCTAATAAGACTTCAATGCTACCAAGGCCAAGATATCCAATCTACCCATAACTAATGAAGTCCATGTTGTTGTGATGATGGGTTTTCACCAAGAAATCTGATTGCTTCATCTACTCTCTTAATTGAGGATCTAATTGTTTCATAAAAAAATTGTAAGGGTCCGATTGTTTCATTAAAAGTTTGTCAGAATGTAGTTGGTCGGAGGCTTGTTGCTCCTTTAAAAGAGAATTCAGGGCCATTTTACGTGGTGGTTGGAGGATTTGGGAAATTTTGTAAAGGAGAATACAGACCAATTCTGGAAGTTTGCTATTTTTCTGTGTTGTGAGTTCTTTCTTCTTTCATTATTGAATGTCTGTTTCCATGAGCATTTTTATCATTTTCAAGTTGATCTTGTATGAAAAATGCCTTTGAGCATGTATTTCTAGTAATTGTCTTCTGTGTTGCATCCATTTTTCTTTTGAAGGAAGATAGTAAGGATTTCTAAATTCATCAATGTACATTTGCTATATTGTTGGTCTGATTTCTTGCTTCTAATCAAGGATTAGGTTAAAATTCCTTTAAATCATATTTGGGGGAATTTTATTTTGCAACAAGAATATATATAAGTAGTGTTATTGGGGATACCCATTTATGGATTGTTTTCTGTAAGGCAGGGAACATAGGAAAATCCTTTGAATCTGTATGTTTGAGATGGCTTGTGATAACTATTTTGCATTTGTAAGAGATTGACTCACACCCTAGGATTGGCACCAGTTAGAGTTGGGCTTATTTTCACAAAATACCCATAATCTAACAATCACACACATTTAAAAGCAAAAACCCAAATCAATTTACCAGTTTTATGAGTAGGGTTTAGGATTTTAGTTGATGTTCTCTGACCGACAAATGAATAAATGCCTAAAGCTAGCCACTTTATAATCATCATACAGTTTTGGGCACATAAAAGAGAACATATCTACTTTAGTATCAATACCTGGTTGAAGTCAAGGTTTATTATATGGGTATTGAATAAGGGAATACCCCCTAGGTCCTGTAGAGCCTGAAGTGCAGAAGAAACAGAGAGTTAGTCTCCTGTTTGTTGGCCACTGACCTGGGGATCCTATAGATAAAAGATGGCTACTTTTTAGGGAAACTCAGACAATCAGTTGGGAACACCAACACCCACAACCATTTTCTAGCCCCTTTTGGAAGGCATGATATACATAGGTTGTAGCAGGATAGGTTCAAAGTAAATCCACTGTAAAAAGACTGCCTACTAGTGCCTCACCCACATGCAAATCATATGTCTCCAAAGCTTTCTTCATCTTATCCAAAGTGACAAGGTATTCATGAGTGAAACCAAAGGACAACATCTTAATGTAGTTTGTGTCTTACACCAGGTCCATTATATTTGATAGAAAGATGGATACCACCTCTGAGAATAGTAGAACCCAAGTAAATTCACAAAGTAAGGAATCACTGACTATTGTTCTAATGGTGAATTCTACTATAGCGTAGAAAAGTGCATACCCTTGCAATTTCATGCTATGTTTTGGGCTTGCTTTAGTGTCCTTTCCCTTAGTATGTTTGAGGGATCATTTGAGCCTAGCCAAGCAACCTTTTTCCTTCACCAAATTACTAAATTTTGTTACTTGATTCTAATTCTTCTCACTGACTTGAGAATGTGTGTTAAATTTTATTTGATTTTTGTAGGACATAGCTAGAGCTTAGCTAAGATGTCCTTGCACTTACAAAGACATCATCATGACGTGCTAGTGTCTTAAAAGTCCTAAAATTCAAAATGTTGATTTCTCGCTCAGCCTTTTGCCTATTTTAATGCCCAGCCGTCAGAAAAATGCCTTCAACATTCGAATATAACCCTTCAACTTCCCTCACACCCTTATGTAAAAACTAATTTAGAATATCTCTTTCAATCTATCTCTCTTGGCTATGCTTGGCTACAAAAACCTCCATTGTTGAGCTTGCTAAAGCTGCATGCTATTGAAATTACTCCATTCTGAAGCTCTCTCAAGGACCCAGATTGTTACATTTTGATTGACTCGTCCAAAGAGCTCATTCTTCCTTCTTCCACAATCATGTTGGTAATATTGTTCTTGTTTTCATTTTGAATAACATTGTTGATCTCATTTGTTTCTAAATTTCTATTTGGCAAAATCTTGGTGTAGACCACCACCTGCTTGATTTTACACACACTAAGGTATTTCCTCATAGACTAGGGATAATACTTATAGATTCATTTTGTTGCTAATACTCTTCATTCCTATATGCACTTAGGATAAGAGCACACACACAAAATTTTCTCTTTTATATCAATTGTTGTTTAGTGGAAGTTGGAAAACCAAAATGGGGGTTTGGCTAAGGCAAACCCCTAAAACTACCCAACAAGTTTTTCTAGTTTGTGTATTGTGCAGGTTATGGAAAGAGATAAAATGTACATGAGTTTTATTGCTATTCCCTTGTTACTCAATAACTCTTTTATTTACGTTAAATGCTTCAGTTATATATATTTTGGTTAAATTTCATTTCTGGGAAGTTATTTCATTTCTCTATGCACAATTGGTGATGCTACAGGTTTCTATAGAGTTGTACAGTACAGTCTTTTATGTTTTGTTGCTACTAGGACTACGATTCCCTGCATAGATGTCCTTGCACTTGCACAAATGTCCTAGCAAAGCTGTAACGTCTTGGACATTTTCCCCATCTTTTGGTGATAGGTTTTCTCTCTCTCTCTCTCTACTATTTACTGTTCTGCATTCAGTTTCTTGATTTTGTATTTCAATTTCTTGTTAATCAATATTCTTTATTTTAGCCTCTATATGAATGTAATTTAATGTAGAGAGAGTAAAGGTATCACTTTTTCTAGATTACATCTACATGAGGGGAATCTATATCAAAGATGTCAGCTAGTTTTGTATAATCATGGGGCCCAACCTCCAAAGGTTCCAATTTCATTGAAAGTATCCTTTACCTTGGTGTTGAAGGATGGTGGAAGCTAGAATCAATGTTCTTTGAGGTTTAAATTCCATCCATTCCCACAACCATTCTATAGTCCCTTTTGGAAGGCATGATACACATAGGTTGTAGAAGGAGAGGGTTGAAGAAAATCCATCATAAAAAGACTGCCTATTGGTGTCTCACCATGTGCATCTCATACGTCTCCAAATATTTCTTCAACTTATCTGAAGTTACGAGGTATTCATGAATGAAACTAAAGGCCAACATGGTGTTCGACCTCCAAAGGGACCTAGAGCATGGTGGTGTAGAAAGTAGATGGCGTTGAAAGTCTCCTTTACCTTGGCGTTGAAGGATGAAAAAGTTGGAATCAACATGTTCTTTAAGGGTCAAACTCATCCCATTACCATTTTGTAGTCCCTTTTGGAAGGCATGATACTTGCAGGCTACAATACGAGAGGTTTGAAGGAAACCTACCATAAAATGGCTGCCTACTAGTGCCTCACCCAAGTGAAGATTGTACGTCTCCAAAGATTTCTTCAACTTATCTAGAGGGACGAGGTATTCATGAATAAAACCAAAGGCCAACATCTCAATGTAGTTTCTCTTGGATCAGGTCCATTATATTGGACAGGAAGATGGATGCCACCTCCAAGAATAGTAGGACCTAGGGAGAGTCATGCCATAGGGAATCACCAACCACCATTCCAATGGTGAATTCTGCATGAGGGAAATCTATATCAAAGGCGTGGGCCAATTTTGAAGAATAATATTTATTTTAATCAACCTAGATTTACATAAAAAATGTACTTTTACGCTCATAACTTATTAACTATTTAAGTCTCTATTTTAAAAGTGGCAAAATACTTTGTTTCATTTATTTCATTTAAAATAAAATAATAATTATATATTTGTGTTTGAAGTGATATATGTGTTGTGTCTTTTTAAATAATGTTTTAGATCACATTATGTGATCCCTAATGAAACTAAATTTGAATATTATGGATTTTAATCTTTTTAGAGTGCTCAAGAAGTAGAGAAGATAAGTATATCAAAAGAGGTGGAAGGTTGAAAAGGGAAGTGTCAAAGGGGTCTAAGAAGATACTATAATGAAAGGAGGAAGGAAAAAGATTTTAAAAAACCTTAGAGAATAACTTGCCAGGCAACAAGAAAAGACTGAAACAATGGTAAATAAACCAACACAACAACACAACACAAAGACTATTCAAACAGTATTAAGAAAAAGGAAGAAAAGGTAAAAATTAATTAAAAGTAATTAGAAGTGAAAAAGGGTAAAAAGCATTTTTTTTTAAAAGGCAAAAGGTTAAAAAAATTAAAAACAAAAAGAATAGAAAATTAAAAGAACTTAAAAAATGGAAGATAATAGCTTAAAGAGAGGTTAAAGGAGATGACCAACCCAAAAGAATAGAGAAAGCAAAAAGCAAGGGTAAGAAGCAAGGTAAAAGCAAAAAAGCAAAAAAACAAGTGCTAAAGCAAGATAAAGAAAAACATTGAGAAGGAAAACAAGAAAGATTGTATAGTAAGAATTGTATAATCTGAAATAAAAGATTCTATATAAGAAAAATATCTTTAAAAAATAGTTAAAAAAGAATGAACAAAAGAAAGGGAGAATTTGTCAAATTGTAAAACCAAGTTATAGATTGTTTTAAGGAGTTTATATTCAAACCCAATAAAGATTAATGTACCAGCCTTCACCTATTCAAATTATTGTTTGATTGTTTGTTGATGTAAAACTACTTCTCTTAAACATCTATGGAAATAGTTGTCTTCCACATTGAACACCTTACTAATGTTTTCAATACAAATATAGTGTTTTGTCTTATTGAATGCTCAACTAATTACTAAAACCATCTTTTGTCTTCATTGAATTCTCAACTAAACCAATTAATTTATACGTCCATTTTTAATGTAAACTCCATATTCTTTAAGAACGTCCAATTTTATTCATATACAAAGTTCGACACGAGCAGTTGATTAATTTTTTTAACTGTGGTCTAAGATGTTATAATGCCTAAAAAAAATTGAATGTCCAAAACCTTATAGAGAGATTATTGTTTTATCCATTCAGTTTAGTACTTCTATAGAACGCTTAAATTTAATCTCGGAGGCAACATCCACTCTATTTAAATCTATAACCTAAAACCTTGAAAGCAGGTCACAGTGCTTCAAACTCTTCAAACTCAAGCAAGTAAATCCAAGATTAATTTGAAGTTGGTGAGGCTGAAGTGCAAAGAATTGTTTCTAGCAATCCGCTTCCTGAGGTTTCATGCTGCAGACATGGCCCCTCACCACGGAAGGATTCTTGATGATGCTGAGGATGCTGAGGATATGGAGGACTCCCCGGGCCAGAATGAAGATGAGGAAATGGCGGCTGTTGAAAGTGGTGTTCAGGGCGCAGTGGCTGGGGATGATGATGTTTAATGTTTGGCGTTCTGTCCCTGTGGGTGGTTTCTAGTTTTTAGTTTATAGTTATTTCTTTATTTTAAACTGCTGTAGCGGGTGTATGGTGGTTTACGTCCTGGGCTCCTTTTTGGTGTTGGTATGGAGGCAATTTTTCTTTTTGTGACCGCTACAAGGTTGTGGAAATACTCATCCCCCTGCCTTTTTTTTTTAATACTGTCGTTTATATGAATATATATCTAGTCTGGGGTTCGTCCCTTTTCTGCTAAAAATAGAAAATAAATCCAAGATTAATCGTAGTGAAAAGGCCGATTTACTATTGGATCTCCACATTTAATGATATGCAATGATTATATTTCAGACTTCTTCGTGATAACACAAACTTTGATGTAACACATGACAATATATTTTTGTTTTAGAGTAACTGTTTTCCTCTTACCTGCATGGGAAGAAGTTTAATTTGGACAGCAGTGTTAAACAGCGGCGTCTTCTTCCATGGAGTGGAGGAGCCACAGGAGGAATTGGACGGTGCGGTAACAGAAAAGGGTGTAGGAGAGGAGAAAATAGAAGCTTATACGATATAGGTGGTTAGTGGGGTAGAGAAAAAATAGGATGCCAGCTAGGTGAGTGAGGAAGACCAGAATGAAAACCACTAGTATTGGAGGAGGAGGAAGATGAGCCTTTGAATCTGTCTCAACAATGCCTCCCGTAGCTGCGGAATTCCTCTAGATAAAATGCGAAAGATTCGAAGCATACTTCGTGGGGATTGAAGATTATGATGCGGCTCCATTATGCTATTTCTATAAGATACTTGTAGATCCAAGATCAGGTCGTTCACATTGTAGGCTATAAAAAAATTCTATTCCATTCCACTGATCCTTTTTGGTTGGAGGAAGCCTGAAGCCAATGTCAGGCACCCTTATCCACCATTTACACAATGTTGACACAAAATTTATGATGGACACCAAAAGAAAATTTTGATGAGATGTTTAGATGAACTTAGGGCACTGGCACCCCAATTTGTAATTTGTAAATCTGTATCTGTATGTATAAAAAAACAATTAATAATAACTAACAAGAACTATGTTTGCACAAAGCAAAAATCTTAAATATATTATTACAATGAAAAGCATGTTTTTAAATTGATATTAAAAAAAAAATTAAGATAAACATTGAAAAAAATCATTTATATTTATTTTTGAAAATATTTTAAATTAGTATATATTTCTATAACAAAATGTTATTAAAATATATAATTTGAAAGTGTGTGGACCATGTATATGACACTTTAAATTATTTGTAAACCATATATATATAACACTTTCAAATTCTAGACGTGATACCAAGCATCGATGTAAGTATTTGTTTCAAAGTTGTTCTAGTAATTGAGGAAAAAAGAAAATAGGCTGAGTCAAGCCAAGAAGTAGGAGCCTATGTTACCAGAAACCCAACATTTGTTTGTCATTTCCTATTTTAACAAATGAAACATCATTTTCATTTTAAATAGTCATTTCTGTGGCAACTGTCACATTATTTGAGAAACTACAATGAACACTGGTTTTACCAAAAAATGTTTAGTCTTTTTCATGATTTTTTCTTAAGCAATATTTATAAAAAAAATTGATGAGGGTGTACTCCACCCAACACACTTACAACAACAAATTTAAACTAATGAAAACAACAACAATTTACATGGGGAAAACCCTTTTGAGAGAAAAACCCCACACTTGAAAAAGTAGCTCAATATATTATTTAGAAATCTCAGCAAGATTGCAATATGCTTGCAAAGAAAGCTTTCAAAAGAGTATCACCAACTAGAGATCTAAAGGCAACTCCACATATATAATACTCTCACATCCAATCTCTATCTCAAGCACCTGATAAATAAGATATACAACACAAGAAACCATCAACAGTAATTACAAAACCATGAGCTAAAACCACCTAAAAGTGGTGCCCAAATTATCTCCAATCAAATATGCCTTATGATGTGTCAAATGTCACATCCACATGTGTAACTTCCTCCTTTACATCTCTTTTAAGTGTCCAGCACATCTTCCAAAACCAAAGGCCCAACTTCCAGAGGCCATAACTTTTGATCTAGGAGATTGATTGATGAACCTTTTGATGCATTGGAAAGATCATGAAGAGATATATCAAGCTATAACCCGCTTTGCCAATTACGACAACTTTTGGGGCAAAACAGGGCCTCTAAGTGCCTCAAATTTGACTTCAAAACTTTTTCAAGAGTATTAAAAATAAAAATTTTAATATCTTGACATCCAGACATGAAACTGGGTCGAAACTCACCCAAAATGTTCATTTGGCCATTTCATAGCTTTGTGGAAAATTTCAAGCTCATAGTACTCAAATGCAAACTTACTAAAAATAGAAACTCTACCATTTTAGCCTTTTTTGGAACCTTTGAATGTTCTAAACCCTTCTTCAATATAATGGATATTTCCAAAACCAAAATTAAAAATTTTAAGGTGATGCAAGATTGCTCTTATACCTTCGGATGCTACTACATCAAAAATCCAATTGAAAAGAAAGTGTTCACAAAATGAAATCATACATTTGTTTTGATTTTAAACTTTTTCAAATATAATATACTTATTTTTTACCTCAATCCCTTAAATCATGTAACTTGGTATTTTAAATTTTTTTAGTTATAATGTAGTAAAGAGAAATATATATAGTGGTTATTAAGATTAAATATTTTTCTTTTAATATAAAATAGTTAAATTTAATATATTTATTATTATAATAAAATTATATATGTATAAACCAATTTCTTCTATGCAACCTTTTTAAATCTCATTTTCCATCATGTTGTCCTTGCAATCACATTTCATTTATGGTTAGCTTAAGAGCATTATCTATGATGATATTATCACTCAGAGAAAGCAAAAAAAACTCAACCTTAACTAACGTAATATCAATATTATAGAGATTGGTTTTGATATATTAATTAGAAAACCATGAGTGAAAACCATCCAAAATAATGGCACCCAAATCCTTAGTTAGAAATCCAACACCCAAATTCCAAGATGAGTCCACAGGCTAAAAATAGCATATTCCTTCCAGTTGTCATAGCCTCATTATAATTCACTCACCAAATTAGGAATTATATTTGGATCCATTATCCCCATCCAAATATTCCTTATGACATGTTGGTCAACAAGTGTAACTTCCCTTTACAACTCTTTATGTGTTAATGTTTTTACATTTCCAATGCAGGAGGCCATAACTTTTGATTCAGGAGGCTGATTGGGCCCATTTTTTAAATTATAGAGCTCAAAGAGGTTCACATGATAGGAACCCAAGAATTAGTGCTAAATAACTCAAACATTCTATTTTAACCAAAAACCAACTCTATAGCCCAAAAATTGAGTTTTTTAAAAAAATTTAACCTAAATATCACACTATTTGAAATCTTAACATTAGGTACAAAGTTGAGACACCTTTCCTAAAAATTATCTCATCCACAAATTATTGATGAGTGAAATTATTTCATATAGATGAAGCTTTGAGACCTTGTAAAGACCCTTTGTTCTTAAGGGAGCTCATTAGTATTCTAAGAGATTCAACCATGAGAATAAACAAGGGGACAAAGGGTTCTCTTGCCTAAGATCTCTCAAGAATGAGAAGAAACCATCTACAGAACCCCTTATAAGAACTAAAATGGAGGAAAAATAATAGAATCCATAAATATGGAATCCCTTCAATTCTTACCAAATCCAAATATTTCTAAAATTATATCAAGGAATCCCTAATTTACATGAACATGAGCTTTTGTAATATCTAGTTTCAAGAGCATACCTTTTCTTTTACTATCCATATATAATAAATCATTTCATGAACTAAGATAATCCCATCTAGTATTTGATGACCCTTGACAAAACCTGCATTCTCTTCGAAGATTAAAGAGGGAAGGAGAGGTTTGAAATGACTTTACAATGGATCATTTTGAATGAAATAAGATTTTGTTATCAATGAATTTAGAAATAGTCTTATATGTGGTATTACAAAGAGATAAAGGTTTGAAATCTTTTGCAATAAGAGTGTTCTTCATTTTAGGAATAAGAGCAAGAAAAGTAGATTTCATAGCTTTAAGAATGTTATAAAATCCATAGATTCTTGCACCAAATTGTTGGCAAGAGACACTGCTTTGCATTCATAGGTGTTGTCATTGATGGCAACTAAGATCATCCCAATCATCCACATAACACAATTTGTTCATACCTGAAGTCAGAATCAGAATTTGTCTAAGTCCAGGCAATTAGGAATAGAGTAGTAACAGGGTCTGGTATCTTGGTCCAGATCTCTCCAATGGAAAGGCATGGTTTTCTGCAGATCTACATTAGTTATATAAGCATTGTCAAGACACTCTAATTTCAGAGTTTTGCTCTCTGTTGATGAAGGACTCAAAAGATAGTAGCTTCTGAGTATCGGGTTTTAGTTTGACAAAACAGATAGAAGAAGAACAGGTCGACCCTATGAGTGATCTCAATTATGGATGTATAGAAGTTGTTTATTGGGTAATTGGTGATTATTAGTGATGGTAGCCGACATGATTGATGATTTGCGAGTGAAAGTTTTGGTCCGCATCTCATATTATGTATAGATCTAGCCGACAAAGCAGAGTACTCAACAAAGTTCTAAATATTTTTTAAGCCGACTGATAAAATAATTATAGATCATATTGCAGATATATATAGCCGATGGATTTGGATGATTTATTGTGTGCAGTGTGCAAAAAAATGTAAATGTGAGAAGAGCAGAAATCTAAGATGTGAATGAAGGCAGAGCAGTAAGAAGAGCAGAGCAAAGATGAAATGTGTAAGATTAGTTTTTCCTCTTAACCGAAACTAAAACTCTTGCATGAGTAGATGCTATTTATCAGTTCAAAATCTCTATTATTCTCTTGTAATATTTCTATAGGCAGTGAGCCTCCATTTGAGCAGTGAGCTCTGGGCAGTGAGCCCGAATGCATGTGCATTCTCATTTATTAAATACTTTTAACAGGGTATTAATTTTTGTGGGTTAATCCCCACTGTGGTTTTTCCCTTAACCGGGTTTCCACATCAAAAATCTTGGTGTCAATTGTGTTATTGTGTTGCTTCTCTTACACTTATGATTGATTGTTTTCATGGTTAAGTTATTGAATTGTTATTAAGTAGCAAAAGAAAGAATTAAATACAGAAAGATACAAAGCTTTGTGACAACTGATTCACCCCCCCTTCTCAGTTGTCTGTCCTATTTCCAACAATTGGTATCAGAGCAAGGTTCCTTGGAGAAGCCTAACAGCTTGAGGAAAAGATCTTGGAAGAATTTTTAATGGGTTCACTCAAAGATCAACTTCAGTTGGCCCTAGAAGGGCTTGTTCAGTCTAAAACAGAAATTAGTAATCTAAAGGTGAACTTAAAGATGCTAATGATACCATTGAAATGTTAAAAGATAAATTAAATAAATCTATGCAAAGGAAAAAGGAGCTACTTTTGCAGCTATCCAGTTTACCTGAAGAAAATGGCATGAATAAAGATCTAGAAGAAAAGACAAAGGAATGTGAGAAGCTGTCAAAAGAAATCATTGTTCTGAAAATTGAAATGGAATCTGGGGTGATAAGGAAAACCAAAGAAAATGAAGATAGGAAGAAAATTGAAGAAGATCTGAATCAAAAACTAAAAGAAAGAACTGAAGAATGTTGCAAATTGGATGGAATAGCTGGCCATCTAGAGTCTAATCTACAAGAAAGTAGAGACAATGAGAGAGAACTTGAAAGGCAATTTGTCATTCTCAGACATGACCTAGATGTTGCAAATGAATATAAGGAGAAGTTCAAGATAAGCTTAGTAAAACTTGAAGCACTGCTCGAAGGACAGAAAAAGGTTGATGACAAGCATGGTCTTGGATATGAGAAAGGTGAAAGCTTCAGATCTGGACAGAGAAATTTTCAACCTAGGAATGGGAGAAATAGAACTAGAAAACCTCTGGTAAGACATCCTAATGCTCAAAGATATCCATCATTCAATCAAAATTGTTTCAACTGCAACAAATTTGGTCATGGGGCTACTCAGTGCAAAAGCAGAGTAAATCAAAATGGTCCATCCTTCTCCAGTCAATGCTTCAAGTGTAAAAGGTATGGTCATAGATCAAATGAATGTAGAAGTATGATAATGAATAATGCTAACAATAGAAGAATTAGCAATTATTTCAATGGTTGCTGCTTTGTTTGCAATGGGTTTGGACACATGGCTAATTAGTGCATATTAAGAGAAAATCAAGTTTATGAGAAAAGAAATGTTGTGTGCTTTAACTACAATAAATCTAGTCATATTGCAAGATTTTGTAGAAGTAGGAACAATGGAAGAAGAGGTCCGGTAAACAGAAAACTGGATGAGCAGAGACAAGACCAAGGCAAAGAAAAAATTGATGCGAATGAGACTCAGAATGAAACAAACAATATATGGGTCAAGAAAACAATTATGAATGACAGTAATGGATCCACACTAGAATCCATTGCTGAAAATCCCTCCGGGAATTAATTTGGGAGCCTTGGCTCAAGGGAGCAGCATTGTAAATCAAATTCCCCCAACCAGTAGTTGAGTCCCTGGTTCTGGCCCAATAAGAAAAGGTACCTTGAATTGACTCAAAACATTTGGAAGGATTTCTGGAAGAAAGGAAGTGATTATGGAAAATTGTAGAGTGATACATGAAAGACTATTCAAAAATAGAGCAACCGAATGTACTAGGGCAGAGCATTTATTGCAAAGGCAAATTAGGTGATGCAAAACTTAAAAAGGTCATTCATTCCTCACTTGAAACACTTTGCATCAGGAGAAAACAAGAAGAAAGAAGTGGACGAGCTTAGAGCTGAGAATTCTCAAGATTTGGAAGTGAGAAAAGGATTTCCAAGCAAAAACCCTAATCTGTGTAACAAGGTATTTTCTATTTTCTACGAAATCTCTTGAGTTCTCAATTTCTACAAATGGCTACACCTCTAGTTGTTGATGTAACTGAAAGGTCCCGACCAATATTTAAGAAGCATCCACACAAATCAGTTGAAGTTGAACCGTTGGGTGCATTCTCTAAGGTTCCACATGGTGTACTGCATGTTGAGGATATTAGGGCATACATCCACTATAACATGGATGAATTTGAAAACCTGAAACTCTTGGATTTGCTTAACAACTACTTAATGGATGATAGCCACAAATTGAAACCAGAATATAAAGCCCTAGAAAGAAAACATTTTTTGCAAGTCATTAGGTTTATGATATTTGATGAAAATGAATGGGTTTGATATATCTTAAGCCAAATACATGATGCGTTTATATGGCTATTAAAACCATTCAAGATTACAAAGGATGTTATCAAGATTGTGACTGGGTTAAACTCCTCCGGCGGATTACCCATGCTGAAATCTGCGAAAAACCAGACAGTGACTGATGCTACCGGTGCCAAGTTTGATAGAAGGGCAATGACCATCAATGATATTATAGAACCAGATGTCAAATTCACCTCCATGGTGATTGGATACAAAATTTACCACTCCAGCAAAGAAAACTGTCTCCGGAACTGCAATATATACAGCCTATCAAATGTTAAAAGAAAATGCTAATTATGATCTTTGTGAACTACTACAAAATTAGGTGATTGAGAATTTGAGCAAGATAAATAAAGATAAGAAAAATTCCTCCAAATATGGTTCCTTGATTATATGCTTGTTCTTCTATTTTATGAATGAAGTACCTAGAATTCAAGGTGTGCATTGGACAACTGACAGACCAGTAGCATGGCAAATAAGAGATCACCTTCTTAGTCTTGGTGACTCCCAAGGCCAAAAGACTACCATTTGGGGCTACTTCAAAAACTTCCAGAGTTTAATGCAGCAAGGGAAAGAATACCTAAAACAATTGTGGACAAGTATGAAAATGACATATGTTTCATGGTTGACACAGATCAGTGCTTGATGGAAGCTATAGAAATAAGGATGGTTTGGATAATGCTTATGGGTTATGAGGTGGATGGAAGAGTTTTGGATATGTATGCTCAGCATCTTCTGAGCACACCTAAAGATACCTCTGTGGAAAGTTTTGGAACCTACAAGGAACTAAGTCTAAAATTGCATGTGGAACTTAGACAGCTTGAGACCAAGAGGAAAGTGCAGAGACAGGTTAAAAGGTATGCTAAGAGCATTAGCCTAACCAAGGAGGCAGTAAAACAAAATAGAGAAAGAATTGAAAAGATGAAGAAAAGCACTGAACAGACTATAGAAGAAAAAGCAGAAAGTGAGCCAGCAGTCGCTCTGGAAATCCCACCAAGCACCTCAAGCAAGACAAGGAGTTCTGCAACTCTTACTAAACAACTCAAGTCCACTTCCACTAAGAAGCAAGAAGCCACTCCATCTAGTGATGGAGGGAAAAAAAAGAAAACTAAGGCCACAAGAACCGACAAGAGCACAAAAGATGATGAAGAGACATAGACAGATGAAGAAGTGAAAGAAATAAGATCCAAGAAAGCCAAAACTTCAAAGACATCTGAAGACCAGCCTTTCGGAAGCAATAAGGCCAGTAAAAAGCTAGTCACTGGTAAGGTCGCTATGACTATTGATGAAATTGTAAAAATAATCATTGTTCATGGAAATTTAAAGCCTATCAAAATTTACTATGATAATTTTGATCAAGCAAATAAGAAAATTTTGGAAGATGCCATTATCATATATTTGAATAAATTCAATAGAGCCTTGTTGGAAATTTTACAAGAACTTCCTAAAAGTTTAAGGAAAGTACTGGAAATGAGGAAAGAAGCAGTTAAGGATAAAGACATAGAACTTAGAGAGTATGTTCTCTCCACTTTGTGTCCTATGATGAGTAGAAGAGAAACAAATAAAATCCTTAGAGAAGTTAAAGATAAATTTAGAAGCAAGGTCCAGATGAACAAACTAATGCTTGGTGAAACTGAGGAAATTGCAAAAGAAACAGAATAAATCTTGAGAAAGGCTTTAGACAAAGATAAATATTATATTATTTCAGGAAAACAAGTAGAAGAAGGCAATCCTCCAATTCCAGAACATGAAGCTCCAGAAGAACAGATTAACAAAAGAATTGATGACAAATGTGTTAATTTAGATCCTCCGGAGTTAACCTATGAAGAGACTAATGTTGGATTTTCAGATCTGAATGTTGGAGAAGTCTAGGAACAGGAATAAGTCAATCAGAAGGACATAGATATGATAGACAAAATAGTTGATGCAGGAGTAACTCCTCCACCTGATCATTCTGGAAAAGAAGAGGATATTGCCACTGCACAGAGCCCTCCGGATTAAGTAGCAAGTGGTGAACAAATAGGAAAAAGTTCCTCTGCAGAGAACACAAAGCAAAGTAAAGTAGAAAAAGAGGAGGAAAAAGGAAAGAAAGACAAAGTAGAAGAAGATGGTGCAAATGTTGAAGCACCTATAGTAGACACTAAGAAATCTGATGAACAAAAGGATGGTTCAGAAAATGTTGCAAGAGACACTGCAGATGTAGTGAAAAGTCTTCTTCAAAAAGAGATGATTGAGCTTACTGAGCCTAAATTACTCCAAGGTTTAGCCAATCTAGATGCTCTTTCTCTCCAATTCAATTGATGAAAATAGCATCATTCACCCAAGTAAAGGCTAGAGAAAAGATGTTAAAGTTCAACATGGAGGACAATGAGCTACTAGGGCTTGCAACCAGGATTTTGGAAAAGTTAATGCCTTCCTACCAGAAGAGTCCATCTGATTCCCCCTCTGGACATCTGAAAAATATTGTAAGTTCTGAAAATACTCATTTTGTGTCCTTTGAGAAGTCTGCAGAGACAAAAGTCATAAATGAGTTTTTGGATAAGAGATTTAGTGAACTTAAGAGTCTGGTAGGGTATGATAGGACTATACTTCCTATCAGTATAAAGAGTGTTCAAAATGCTCTAAGTGATGGAAATGATATATATAAATTTTATCTATCCTGGCCCAAAGTAAGTGAGGATATTGAAAAGAAGATAAAGGAACAAGAACTTAAATTGTCAAATCTATCCAATAATTTTGATCCTCTAACTATTACACACATAAGTTAGGAATGTCAAGTAATTAGCTTGACTAATGAGATAAAGAGACTTGTTAAAGAAAAAGGCATCATCATGAAGAGAATGTGTGAGCTCCGGGGATTGATTACTCCTAAGTTAGAGACAATGTATAATGCCCTATCTGAAGCTCAGACTGCAATTCAGACTAATGATCCATCATATCTATCAAAGGCAGAAGCATATTCATTTTTGTTGAGTGGGCACATCTCAATTTTGGATGGAACGAAGAGTACTTGGGCCTCTGAACTTGTGCAACTAAAAAATAGTTTTGTAGACATTCTCAAGTTCATGTGAATAGAATTTAATGATTACTTGTACATATGCGGCATTATACATAGAATTTTTGGAGAATTTTGGCTTGCAGACCCCACGCTTTTCCATTGATGTCAAAGGGGCAGTGAAGAGCAGTGAAAAATGAGGAATCCAGCAAAGGGGGAGCTTCAAAAATAATAGAGAAGCACAAGTATACAGAGTAAGGGGGAGCTACATTAGACACTTAGTCATTTTTCACTAAGTGTTGCCATCAATGCCAAAGGGGGGGATTGTTGGCAAGAGAGACTACTTTGCATTGATAAGTATTGTCATTGATGGCAACTAAGATCATCCCAATCATCCGCATAACATAATTTGTTCATACCGGAAGTTAGAATTAGAATTTGTCTAAGTACGGGCAGTTAGGAATAGAGCAGTAACATGGTCCTGTATCTTGGTCCGAATCTCTTTGGTGGAAAGGCATGGTTTACTGTGGATCTACAGTTTTTGTAAGCATTGTCAAGACACTCTAAATCTAGAGTTTTTCTCTCCGGTGATGAAGGACTCAAAAGATTAGCTTCTGAGTATCGGGTTTTAGTTTGATAGAACAGATAGAAGAAGAACAGGCCAACCCTATGAGTGATCTCAATTCTGGATGTACAGAAGTTATTTATTGGGCAATTGGTGATGATCAGTGATGGTAGCTGACATGATTGATGATTTGTGAGTGAAATTTTTGGTCCGCATCTCATATTATGTATAGATCTAGCCAACAGAGCAGAGTACTCAACAAAGTTCTAAATGTTTTTGAAGCTGACTGATAAAATAATTGTAGATCATGTTGCGGATATATATAGCCAATGGATTTGGATGATTTAGTGTGTGCAGTGTGCGAAAAAAATGTAAATGTGAGAAGAGCATAAATCTAAAATGTGAATGAAGGCAAAGTAGTAAGAAGAGAAAAGCAAAGATGAAATGTGTAAGATCAGTTTTTGCACTTAACCAGAACTGAAACTCTTGCATGAGTAGATGCTATTTATCAGTTCAAAATCTTTGTTATTCTCTTGTAATATTTCTATAGGCAGTGAGCCTCCATTTGAGCAATGAGCTTTGGGCAGTGAGCCCGAATGCATGTGCATTCCCATTTGTAAAATATTTTTAATAGGGTATTAATTTTTGTGGGATAATCCCCACCGTGGTTTTTCCCTTAACTCAGTTTCCATGTCAAAAATCTTGGTGTCAAGTGTGTTATTGTGTTTCTGCTCTTACACTTATGATTGATTATTTTCAAGGTTAAGTTATTGAATTGTTATTAAGTAGCAAAAGAAAGAATTAACTACAGAAAGATACAAAGTTTTGTGACAACTAATTCATCCCACCCCTCTCAGTTGTTTGTCCTATTTCCAACAATCCCTAATTTGTTCACCCATAATATCCCAAAAGTGTTAAAAGAAAAAGGTAGGAAATCCATCAAGTCTAGGAGCACGATCTCCATCCATATCAAAAACAATGTATCTAACTTCTAATATTATATTCTTTATCAAGTTTTAATTTTTCTCCTAACCAATCTTAGATGAAATAGAATTGAGAAACAAATATTATTTTTCCTCCCAATCCACATCTTTTTCAGTTAGCATTTTATGCTAAAGAGATACTAGAGAACCTTTGACTATATTAAGATTATCAAATATTTTACTTCCTTCTAGTTCCAACTTAGAGATGAAGTTATAATGCCTTCTCATATTACAAGAGATGTGAAAAAACTTTGTATTACAATCCCCTTCCTTAAGCCATTTGATTCTAGATTTTTATATCCAAAATATCTCTTCACATCTATATATTTCCTCAAGTTGGGAAGCCACCTCCTTCTCCTCATCTTTCAAAGAGTCAAAGGTCAGATCATCATGCTTTCCAAATTGAACTTTATCCATTCTACTCTCCAAGTTATTTTTCCTAAGAAAAAGATTTTTGAACACAAATATGTTCTTAGCATTGAGAAAAAAACTTCAAGGTTTTTAACTTCTTGGAGAAAATGTACATTTTAGTTCCATATAAAGACTGCTAACCCTTTCAAAAAGACAAGACAACCTCATCAAAGAACTTATGTTCCAACCACATTTTTCAAACCTAAAGGGGATCCTTCTAGAAAAAATTTCCTTATCAAAATTTAAAAGGATTTCCCTCAAAACTTAAAACTTAAATATCATGTCATTTTCGAGACAAGAAGTAGAAGCCAAAAATCTATCCAATCTGGCTAAGATATTATCATGGCCTTTTCATTTATTGGACCAAGTAAACTAGCCACTATAAGGTTTAATATCCCACATGGTCGAATCTCTTAAAAAAGAAGAGAAATTAAGATTATCCCTAAGATCTTGGGACCACCCCTTCTTTTTTGTAGAATCAAGTCTAGAATTAAAATCTCCAGCCACAAAATCTATCTTTCTCCTAGATTTACTCTCATAAATAAAAGAAATTTGTAACATCACATTCCATAATGCTCATTAATTAACATAAATATTCATCTTAATCATGAAATAGAGATCAACATGATTATCCAAATCAAAGTTAAACAAGAATGATTCATTATCATTTCAACAATTAAGCATGTTATTCTAAACAGCATATAACAAAGCTTACAATTATAATATCCAAATACATCTCAGTAGTGAATAATCATTCACTATGCATGTACAAAATTATGCTCAAGGCATCAAATATCAATTTATACATAATAACTGACTAACAAGTCATATAAATAAAAGCACTACATCTGCAACTTTTGACATATGTCTTCATAAGCCTTGGCTTGTCTCACGCTTGGGAAGGACAGTGTCATCTGAGTGCTTATCCTCCAACCATAGACCAGTGGTCCCCCGCACAACTTCCTACCTAGAAGTGGCCCTACCCTTCACGAAAAGTGTAGATAAAAGGAACCATTAGGTTTACCATCTAAGTAACTGGTGTTGTGTCCTTCATAAGATGCCTCTCAGTCATGCAACTATAGAACCACTCTAACTATGCATGACACTAATGGAGACATTATGCCATCTAGAGCACTATGGACTAACAATGCATGCAGAGATCGATGCATTACTTTGGCCAAAGATTTACATACATATACCTTTTGCAGTGAGTGTAGTCATATGTCCACCACCCTTACTTGACTTATAAGTTGTCTCATCCTACAGTATGTTTAGTTCAACCTTTCTAGGTCTGGTATAAGTGAATTCGGTTCATTCTTAGTCTAACTCTAGAGAAATCAACTCATATCCTAGGGGTACATTCAAATATGTTACGTTGCTTTCGCAACAAGGAAGTTGTGACTCCACATCACTCTATTCCCACCTTTTCAAAATGACAAAAGTTTAATCATGTTTTCAACTTGTGACCTAACCCAGTCGACGTACACATTGTAGCCTTATCTCAAGGTTTACTTTCAGTTAAAGTCATCTAGAAGGGTAATTTCAAGGACCAAAAGGTTGATTCTATTAAAAAGATTTTATCTCGAGAACTCTACATGATTTCATAGCAATAAATACTCCCTTCATGGAGTTTGGCCATTAGAAATAAAATGACTCTCATTAATAAGCAATAATTCAAAAACCCATATGTGTTTTTATTGATAAACACTCTTCTCACGAAGTTCAATCACAAGTAAAGAAAAGGTTTTGATTCACATCATAATATACATATAAGACTTGAGCTATTTATGCTTCCCATCTCTTAATGTTCTCAATAGCAAGAAGAGAATCATCTCTAATGATTCAGCTAGCATGTTAAGGTGCCATATAAAACAATGATCTTTTGTATAGCATACCTCCTCCTTTATCAAGGGGTTGGAAAGTACTACCTTGGTTGTCCTAATAACCCTTTTAACAATAGTCGGGTTCCATGTATGATGATTCAAGATTGTGGTTAAGTTCTATAAGCATAGTTTAAAGTTAAAGTCTCACAAGACCATCACCACAGTTCATGGTTGCTGCCTTGGCCACATGCAGGTTGAGCCTTTGAGTATATATCATAATACACCAATTCAACACATCTTGTACCATGAGTACTATCGGCTTGACTCATCATACGAGTCTTGGCACTATCTTTAAATTATTATCAAGAGCCACATCGATAACTAACATGCATTTGCTTCAGTGGTTATGTGCTCAGCTTCAACAGCCTCGAGCTATTGTTGTATTGAAAACTATAGAGGTTTCGATCTCAGCCTTAACGGCCTCAAGCTACAATTACAATGAAGACTTCAATGGATTAGAGGTTGGCCTTAACGACCTCGAGCTACTGTTATTAAGAAAGCTTCAATGGTTTAAAGCTCGGCCTTATCAGCCTTGAGCCACTGTTATAAAGAAAACTTCAATGGTTTAAAGCTCAGCCTTATAGGCCTCAAGCCACTGTTAAATAATGAAAACATAAAGCTAGTAACATAGAAAGCATACAATAAAGTAGCCGACATAGTCGACCCTTATAATTCTAGAAAGCATCATTGAAAATAAACAATGAAAAGCTATGTTGTCTCAGACTTCCATTATACCTGAATGAAGTCGTTCGATATTATCTCCCAGTTTAGCCAATTGTGTTTTCCTTACTCTATTCCTCCTCCTGAACACTGAGAGCACAACAATGGATAATGATAGTCAAAAAAATGGATAGAAAATGATAACAATAGACTTGCTATTGCTCCCTTTATTGGCTTGTCATGCATGCTAGGAACTACCACCCGTGCCCATCACGTGGTGGGTAGTTTTCCCTCTCAGCCAACCTACGACTTCTTAGGAGCTCGTCATCCAAATACTTGCTATCTGCAAGTCTTTGGTGAGCACGAAGCTCCCCATTGGTTCGAATAATCATTTTTATCATTCCACTATCATGGGTGATGTCAGCCCATAAACAAATAAATAACCATATTAGTATTGCAAGAAATTTGATAATAGATTTATATAATCATAGCATAATATTATTTCATGCATCTTCTTTGATGTATGTAGATACATATATCAATCAAGATGTCATCTTTTGACATCACCACCTTCATGGTGGCAGGGTCAACATGTGATTTAAGGGTTGAGCACTGCTCCCCCATCTTTGCTAAAACCCCAAGCATAACAAACCAAGAATAATAGACTCATAATCATGGTTCAGGGATAAATAGAGTAAATAAGAAGATACTCTAGCACAAGGTAAGGCTATCTCTTGACTTGCATTGACATTCTAAGAACGTCATTAGGTCGAGTCAATGCAACATTGTCAAAATGACTCAATCAACAAAATGCCACAAATAGAAAATCAACTAGAAAAGAAAAGGCATAACTTACGCCAACTTACACGGGTTCATAAGGACATAAAGTCTGACACTCAAATGGCAATCGACCCTATTTCTCGACATCTATCTCTTCCTCCCAGATGATACTCTCCTTCCATCTTCAAAGGATGATTACTTTCCTGATCAAACTCACCACCAGAAAATCATGATTCTAGTGTATCATCATATGATCAATAAATCATAATAATTAAATAATCATTTCAATCTTGAAATCTCATATCTAACTAGCATTAGTTAGTCTCCTCATAAATAATGATTAATCTAACATTTTCCACAAACATCTAATCATTCAACTCTTAACTAATCATCCTAATTACCATGCAAAAGTAAGATTAAGACAAATCACAAGTTGGGGATGTAACATATCTCCCCCCATAAGAATCATCATCCCTGATGATTTAATGTCTCATATTCAATCAACATATTAATAGAGATCTTTTGAGAGCATAATAAAAAGTTTTTCAGAAAAGATGAGGAAATCTCGCATAAAAGTTATCATAGTTTTCCCATGTGGCATTTTCCTCTGCATATTGGTCCCACTAGACCTTGTATAGTGTTATCTCTTTGTTACGTAAGCATAGCTTACGCATTTCGAGCACCTTGATGGGTTCGATCACCACCACCCCTAGGTCCTTCACCTGTATAGCATTCCAATCGAGCATAGGAATTTCATTATCAGTAGTATGAAACTTTTTCAAATATGAAACATGAAACACATTATGCATCATGGAAAGAGTTGGTCGTAGAGCAATTATGTATGCTACTGGGTTGACGTCTTCCAGAACTTCGAAGGGACCCACATATCTAGGTGCCAGTTTGGACATCTTTCCAAATTTAGTGGAACTCTTCTAAGGTTTTACCCTTAGGAGAACTTTCTCTCCCATGATGAAATGCCTTTCAATGCGCTTAGCATCTATATAACTCTTTTGTCTATCATTGGCTTCCGCTGGCCTTCTCTTAATCAAATGGACTTGCTCTTCCATCTCTGACAGCATTTCTAGACCAAGGCTTACCCTATCTTCTAACTTGTCCCAGCTTATAGGGGTTTGGCACTTTCATCCATATAATGCCTCAAATGGAACCATCTTAATAGCTGAGCGATAGGAATTATTATAGGCAAATTGCACCAGAGGAAGATAATCCTCCCACTTGTATTGCTTATCCATGCAATACATCCTCAATAAATCCTCCAGCACTTGGTTTACCCTCTTAGTTTGGCCATCTGTTTCAAGATGATAAGCAGAGCTTATGTTTAATTGAGTTCCAAGTGAAGCGAATAAGGTTTGCCAAAACCTCAATGTCATTCATGCATCCCTATCTGAGATAATCTTCTCAGGAATGCCATGCAGTCTAAAAATCTCTTGGACAAATTTTCAAGTTATGATGGGTGCCCCATCCGTCAAGTTCCCAGGTATAAAATGAGCAGCTTTGGTGAGTCTATACACTACAACCAAGATAGCAATGTGTCTGTTCTTTGACATAGGAAGCCCTTGCACAAAGTCCATGCTTATAATCTACCATTTCCACTCAAGAATTTCATGAGGGTATAATAATCCTATCGGTTGATGGTGTTCTGCCTTCACCCTCTGGCATTCCATACACGTAGCTACAAAATTTGTAGCATCCCTTTTCATTCCTTTCCATAAATATAGGGATTTTGCATCAGCAAGTAACTTTGTTACTCCAAGATGTCTAGAATATGGTGCAAAAAGAACCTCTTTCCATACCATATTCCTTAACTCTACAAAGTTAGGTATATACATCCTTCCTTTAAACCTTAATAACCCATCTGGTTCAAGTTTGAATCCCTCATATCTCAGATTCTGGGGGTTTTCCTTAAGAGCCTATTTTACCTACTCGTAAAACTCATCTCCCTTAGCTTTTTGAAATACCTGATTCCTAAAATCAGAATGTATAGAGATCATTGAGGAGATGTGTCTTCTCCTACTCAAAGCATCTGCCACTTGATTTTCTTTTCCTTGTATATATTTAATCTCGAAATCATAATCCGAGATGAATTCTAACCATCTTCTTTTCCGAGCATTAAGATGTGGTTGAGTGAACACATATTTGATTCCCTGATGATCTGTTTTTAACTCAAAAGGTTTCCTGAGTAAATAGTGTCTCCACATTTGAAGTGTATGAATGACTATTGCCAGTTCCAAATCATTTGGGGCATAGTTTTGTTCATAGTTTTTCAGTTTATGCAATTCATACGTAATGACTTGTCCATCTTGGACTAGTACACCACCGAAGCCTTCCCCTGAGGCATCGATAATGACTACAAATTGACCCTCTAGGTCAGGTACCTTCAAAATTGGTGTTGAAGTCAATTTTTCCTTTAGTAGGTCAAAGGCTTCCTAGCACTTTTTTGACCACTCAAATCTCTTGCCTTTTCTCTGCAAGGAAGTTATACAGTATGCAATTTTAGAAAAAAAATTCACAAACTTCCTATAATAACCAGCAAGACCCATGAAACTTCAAACCTTATGAACATTTCACGGTATAATCCATTCCAAAATAGCCTTAATCTTAGTTGGGTCCACAATTATTCCCTTAGTTGAAATTATGTGACCCAATACTGCACTTCCTTCTGAAAGAAAGTACACTTAGAGAGCTTTCCATACAATTGATGCTCTTTGAGCCTCTAAAGAACAATTCTTAACTGTTGTAGATGCTCTTCTTCATTCTTGGAATAGACTAAAATGTCATCAAGAAACACTAGGACAAACTTGTCTAGACAGTCCCTAAACACACTGTTCATAAGATTCGTAAATATTGTCGATGCATTCGTCAACCCAAAAGGTAAGACAATGAATTCATAATGCCCATACCTTGTTCTGAAGGTCATCTTAGTTTGACTTCCCTAGGGTTCCCTTGAAGAAAGACTTTGTTTCCTAAATCATCCAGACACTCTACTATTTTGGCATAACAATCCACTTTGGCTCAATGTCTCCATAGCCAATTTATCCCTAGGATAACATCATATGAGCCTAGTGGGGCTACATAAAGATTTACTTTTGTGGAGAAACTCGAAAGTTCAACCCTAGCCTCAAACAGGCATTACTATACCTAAGCCTTGGTTTTATTTGCATATTATATAGACCATGTGTTTTCCATGAATCCAACCTTTCTAGGAATTTGGCTTACAATTTTAGGAGAAACAAAACATTCAGTAGCACCAGTGTCAATCAAAACTAAAATCAAAAGACCAAATAAAATACCTATTGTCTCAATGGGAGTTATTTGGTATTCATCTTGCCTATTGTCCAAGGTTGCATGAATACATTGCTAAAATGCCACTTGTTGAGAGGGTAGAGGGTTTCCCCTTGGTTGTGCTCCATGTGTCTTGTTAGGACACTGGTTGGCGTAATGATCTCCAACACATGTGTAGCACCCTCCCACTGGTCCTCGCCTCTCCTGAGGTTTTCCAAAATTGTCTCCATTCTTCTTGGAGTAGTTATTGCCCTTTTTCTCTCCCTTGGACTTAGTTTTCTTATGCTTGGTCCCCTTATCATTTTTCTCAGTAAAATCTTGTTTCTTCCCCTTTTTTCTTAGACGATTATGAGGATTGGGGCCAATTGTATCTCTTTTAGTTCCTTTCTCTATAATCTAACATAGCTTTCAGTTTCTGTTCAAATATGATGGCCTTTTCATAGACTTGGTCCATTGTAGTAGGACCATGAACATCAACCTCGCCCCCAATCTGGGTGTTCAATACTATTATAAACTTCTGAATATAGAATCTCTCATCTTGCTGGTACTGCGGCACATATTTAAGCAAGCAGGTGAACTTTTCCCAATATTCATTTACAGATAGATCAGCCTATTTTAGATTCTAAAAGTCTATAAGCTTATGATCATAGAACAGCTATGGAAACCATCTTTGCCTAAAAAGTTCCACAAACCAGTCCCATGTAAGGCTTGTAAACCTCAAGCCTAGTTCCATCGTTTTATTCATCCACCATGTGGATGCTTCACCTGGTAGTTGGAATGCTCCCCATACTGCTTTAGTGACCTCATTATAGTTCCTGATTTTGAAATACTTTCCCATTTTCGTAATCCATGCCTCTGCGGCATCTCTGCTTACAGATCCATCAAATTTAGGAGGCATAACCTTTCTCATGTCTCGGGATAGTTCTATAGCCATATGGCTCCTTCTATCTACTTCTTGTCTAGCCTCAGAGTTATTTTCTCCGTGCTCACTTTGGGTGGTATCATTATGACATGTTTCGTCATAACCCCCATCATAGGCATCCCGCCTGAGTCCTTGCCGACCCCTAACTTCCTGTTCGAGAGTTCCTACTCTCACTTTTGTGTCTTGAAGCAAGGTAATAATTTGTTCAAGTTTAGTTTCGGAGTGCCCTGAAGGTTTCACTTCATCCTGGCTTTCTCCTATTCTGGTTCTTATCTGAACCTTTGTTGCAATCTACTTCTTCCTGAAGTTTGCAGGTTAATCACAAATTAGTTTTTCCATGTCATTGAATTCATCCATAACACAAATCTATTCTCATTCATGTAATCTTTAACAAGAAAGGAAATATTGTCAAAAAATTTCAATTGCATTATAGTTTTCATTTGATTACATATAATCCATCAAAATTACAAAATTTTGTTTATAGCTTGCTACTGCAAGTCATTTACAGTTTAGGATAACTTCCCATTTTCTTTTCTCAACCTTGAGATTTATCATTTCATATTTCATGAGGTGGAGGTAATGCAGGTACTCCTTCACAACCTCCTTGGGTACATCATAATCCCTAGGATTATTGTCCACAGCTGGTGCTTTAGGTGCAGAGGGTTTTGTATCAGTGAAGGTCTCCTCATCAATCAACCATGCTCCTACTAAGCAGCCACTCTGTTCAAGTCTTCTCATTCTCGAGGCTCATTCCCTCAAGACTTTTTGATGACATAGGTAACGTCCATGTTCTGTTAACTTCTTTCGGGGTGTTATTCTAATTCTTACCATTCTAGCATAGAACACCCAATCATTAGCATATGTTAGAGTTGGATACAAAGTAACCATCGAGTACTGAGCTCATAGGTCCATGTATTGAACCTGATAGCTTTGATACCATATGTAACATCACATTCCATAATGCTCATTAATTAACATAAATATTCATCTTAATCATGAAATAGAGATCAATATTATTATCCAAATCAAAGTTAAACAAGAATGATTAATTATCATTTCAACAATTAAGCATGTTATTCTAAATAGAATATAAAAAAGCTTACAATTACAATATCCAAATACATCTCAGTAGTGAATAATCCTTCTCTATGCACATACAAAATTATGTTCAAGGCATCAAATATCAATTTATCATAATAACTAACTAACAAGTCATATAAAGAAAAGCACTACATCTAGACCTTTTGACATCTTTCTTCATAAGCCTCGGCTCGTCTCATGCTTGGGAAGGAGAGCATCATCCAAGTGCTTATCCTCCAACCACACACCGGTGGTCCCCTGCACAACTTCCTACCTAGAAGTGGCCCTACCCTTCACGGAAGGTATAGATAAAAGGAACCATTAGGTTTGTCATTTGAGTATCTAGTGTTGTGTCCTTCATAATGCCTCTTAGTCACGCAACTATATATCCACTCTAACTATGCATGACACTACTGGAGACATTATGTCATCTGGAGCATTGTGGACTGACAATGCATGCAGAGACGGATGCATTACTTTGGCCAAAGATTTACATACATATACGTTTCTCAATTAACATAGTCATATGTCCACCACCCTTACTCGACTTAGAAGTTGTCTCATCCTACAGTATGCTTAGGTTCACCTTTCTAGGTCTAGAATAAGTGAATCAATTTCATTCTTAGTCCAATTATAGAGAAATCAAATCCTATCCTAGGAGTACATTCAAATATTTTATGTTGCTTTCGCAACAGGGAACTTGTGACTCCGCATCACTCTATTCCCACCTTTTCAAAATGACAAAAGTTTAATCATGTTTTCAACTCATGACCTTGTCATCAGGGCAAAAATTAGGTCTCAAAACTAAAACAACAAGATATCAAACCCTAACTAGCACAATAGAGTACAAACTAGCATGAAATCAAAACAAGAAAGCAAAGCAAACTGATCTCCAAGCTAGATTTGATTTATCTCCATTGCTCTTCTCAACCTCGCATAGGCATGCAAGATTTCGAAGGATGATTGTGGGAGGAATATTGGTTGCTCACTATTTCAGCAGCATAACGGTACTTGGACTAGATTGCATAGAAAATTCGACAACATGAGACTACTTGAAAACCAATGCATTGAAAATGGATTGTGAGAGGGTTGATTTATAGGAGGTGAGTGATTTGAATGAAGGGTTGTGATTGAAAGTTGATTTCAATGATATGGACGGTTAGGATCGATTAGGTTTTCTCACTCCATGAGGAGTTGTAGTCATGTGACAAGTGTACAAAGGGGAATAAAGGAGACCTAATTTAAATAAAAGATTATTTAAATTAGTTGTGCATGTGAAGTGTATTAAGTGGAATTTGTAGCATGTGACATGTGTTTGATTGTGATGATAGGTGAGAGAATAATTCAAATATTTTATTTGAATTATTTGGGACATGTGAGAGGGAAATTAATTAAATAAATAAGATTTATTTAATTAATTGTCTAGGTGATTAGGATGAGATTAGGAGAGGAATTAGGACAAAATGTCATATGATGTCTCTAATAATGTATTAACAAGGTGTTGCAAGACATGGACAAATTTAGGTATCTACAGACCTAACCCGGTCAATGTACACATTGTAGCCTTATCTCAAGGTTTACTTTCAATTCAAGTCATCTAGAAGGGTAATTACAAGGACTAAAAGGTTGATTCTGTCTCTAGAACTCTACATGAGTTCATAGCAATATATACTCCCTTCATGGAGTTTGGCCATTAGAAAGAAAATGACTTTCATTAATAAGCAATAATTCAAAAACCATATGTGTTTTTATTGATAAACACTCTCCTCACGGAGTTCAATCACAAGTAAAGAAAAGGGTTTGATTTACATTAGAATATACATATAAGACTTGAGATATTTATGCTTCCCATCTCTCAATGTTATCAATAGAAAGAAGAGAATCCTATCTAATGATTCGTCTAGCATGCTAAGCTGCCATAGAATAAAACAATGATCTTTTGTATAGCATACCTCCTCATTTATCGAGGGGTTGGAAAGTATTACTGGTTATCCTAATAACCCTTTTAACAATAGTCAGGTTCCATGTATGATGATTCAAGATTGTAGTTAAGTTCTATAAGCACAGTTTAAAGTTAAAGTCTCACAAGACCATCACTACAGTTCATGGTTGCCGCCTTGGCCACATGCAAGCTAAGCCTTTGAGTATATACATAATACACTAGTTCAACACATCTTGTGCCATGAGCACTATCGGTTCGACTCATCATACGAGTCTTGGCATTATCTTTAAATTATTATCAAGAGCCATGTCGCTAATTGACATGCATTTGCTATAGTGGTTATGTGCTTGGATTCAATGGCCTCGAGCTGCTGTTATATTTAAAACTATAGAGGTTTCGAGCTCAGCCTTAATGGCCTCAAGCTACAGTTACAATGAAGGCTTCAATGGATTAGAGCTCAGCCTTAAGGGCCTCAAGATACTATTATTAAGAAAGCTTCAATGGTTTAAAGCTCAGCCTTATCGGACTCGAGCCACTGTTATAAAGAAAGCTTCAATGGTTTAAAGCTCGGCCTTATCAGCCTCGAGACACTATTAAACAATGAAAACATAAAGCTAGTAACACAGCAAGCATACAATGAAGTAGTCGACACAATCGACCCTTATAATTCCAGAAAGCATCATTGAAAATAAACAATGAAAAGCTATGTTGTCTCAGACTTCCATTCTACCTGAATGAAGTCGTTCGATATTATCTCCCATTTCGGTCAGTTGTGTTTTCCTTGCTCTATTCCTCCTCCTGAATGCCAAGAGCACAACAATGGATAATGATACTCAAAAAATGGATAGAAAATGATAACAATAGACTTTTTATCGCTCCCTTTCTTGGCATGTCATGCATGTTGAGAACTACCACCCACGCCCATGACGTGGTGGGTAGTTTTCCCACTCAGCCTACCTACGGTTTCTTAGGAGCCCGTCATCCCAATACTTGCTATATTTAAGTCTTTGGTGAGCACGAATCTCCCCATTGGTTTGAATAATCATTTTTATCACTCCACTATCATGGGTGATGTCAGCCCATAAAAAAATAACCATATTAGTATTGCAAGAAATTCGATAATAGATTTATATAATCATAGCATAATATTATTTCATGCATCTTGTTTGATGTATGTAAATACTTATATCAATCAAGATTCATCTTTCAGCATCACCACCTTCATGGTGGCAAGGTCAAAATGCGATTTAGGGGTTGAGCATTACTCCCCCTTCTTCGCTAAAACCCCAAGCATAACAGACCAAGAATAATAGACTTATAATCCTGGTTCAGGGATAAATAGAGTAAATAAGAAGATACTCTACCACACGGTAAGGCTATCTCTTGACTCGCATTGACATTCTAAGAACGTCGTTAGGTTGAGTCGATGCAACATTGTCGAAATGACTCAATCGACAAAATGACACAAATAGAAAATCAACTAGCAAAGAAAAGGCATAACTTATGCCAACTTACATAGGTTCATAAGGACATAAAGTCTAACACTCAGATGGCAATTGATCCCATTTCCTGACATCCATCTCTTCCTCCTAGATGATACTCTCCTTCCATATTCGAAGGATGATTACTTTCCTGATCAAACTCACCACCAGAAAATCATGATTAGTATATCATCATATGATCGATAAATCATAATAATTAAATAATTATTTCAATCTTGAAATCTCATATCTAACTAGAATTAGTTAGTCTCCTCATAAACAATGATTAATTTGACATTTTCCACAAACATCTAATCATTCAACTCTTAACTAATCATCCTAATTACCATGCAAAATTAAGATTAAGCTAAATCACAAGTTAGGGATATAACAAAATTTGAGCCTAAAATTGTTCATTTTCTTGAGAAGATTAAGGACCCTAAACATTATCAAGGGAGAGATTTTTCTTAGAATCTAAACAACTTACCTAGAAAACCACTATCCATGAGTCAAAAGGTAGGATTTTTGAAATGGAAACCACCAGAGATTCTATATTACAACCAACCTTCCAACTGAGCCTTTAGCTTACTTTATTGAAACATCCCATTTTTCAAAATACCTTGAGAATGATTTGAAGTTATCCATATTCATAGATTTAGTTTCTTGTAAAAAAATGATCTTCGGATTATATTTCTCCAAGACTCTCCAAAGAAAAAAATTATTAGATGGAAAATTAATCCTCTTATGTTCTAGAAAATAACCTTCATTAATCAACCTTAGTTTTCTTTGTGCCCACCAAGACAACCTCTAGTTGAGCTTGATTAGTAACTACAACCTTAGCCATCATTTCATTCTATAGAACACAATGTTAGTGTAAATATGAACATTATACAACTAGTTAACTTTTAGCCTATCTATAAAAGTACTATTCACACTCGCTAAGTCCACACTTAGAGACTTTTACCTTTTTTCTCATCTCATAGGGGCTTTATACATGTCCTCACATTTGTTTCAAGTGTTCTAACATGTGTCACACTCTTGGAGGGTTAGTCAGTTGTTTACTCCTACCTTCCTACCTCCTTCTTGTCCTACTTATACAAGGAGCCTAATTGTAAATTGTAAGATTCACTTTTTATGATAGATATTTTGGCTTTTTTGTGCTCATATTCACTTGTGGAAGCTATTTGGATTTTGCATTCAAATCTTGGCTACTCCAACATGAAATACCAATTGGGTCTCCCCACCTTATTTTGTCCAAAAGCTTCCTTCCTCTTTCCTATTCTTTTGAAAGGAACCAATTTGCCTAGACTTTCTTTCTCAAAACTACCTATTGACCCATTTTCCTCTGTCCAGAGTCAAATAGTTCACCTTGAATATCTTCTAGACATCCCTTGGAGTATGGATCTACAATCCTTAAACTCTTCAAATCCTTATGCTTTGCCCTACAAAAATCCCTAAACTCTCGTCTAGAGAATCCTTGAAAAAAACCCAGAAAATCTTAGAAATCCTTAATCTTCAAATGGCTTCCTTCGTAGGGATTTTCCATTTTCATACTTAGTCATTTTGGCATGAATATTCTGGTGATGTCATCCGGATCTTAGCTAACATCCCAGATATTATCTCAATATCCCAGACCTTAACTAAGGTCTCGATATCCCCTTCATATTCGAACCTTAGTTAATATTCAGATGTTTTCTAAATATTCAGATCTTAACTAATATCTGGTCTTTTGCAAATGTGTAGACCCTTGTGAATTTGACAATGACATCATCCAAATATTTCTTAATATCCATATCCTTCTTAATATCCATGACCTTTGTGAATGTCCTGATGATGTCATCCAGACCCCCTCCACAAAGAAGTGCATATGACGATGACATCATCCAAACATTTTGCCCCCAGTATATTATCCTGTAGTGCTAATATCCTAATGATGTCATCCAATTCTCCTCTTCAATAAAGTTCTTCATGTTGATGACATCATCAAGATATTTGTAAAAGGAATCCGGATCTTAAGTTAGCACCCAGATATTAAAGTTAATATCCATGTGGATGACAGTTTCTCCATTCTCTGAAGGAAAATTTGACGGGTGCATCTAGATATCACATAGCCCGTAGACTGCCTAAGGTTGATGTCACATCCCTCCTACACAGCTACAAAATGGGAACATTTGTAAAGTTTGTCATAGCCCATGGCCACAACTTTGAATATCGGACGGTAGTGCAATGTCGCAAGTGAACCTTTCTCGCAAGGAAGATCCTATGTGCAACTATAAGATGATGATGCGTGGACATCTGGATGCCAGTTGACCATAACTTTGACCACAGATATCTCCCTCATCCTGAGGAATTTCTACATGATCCAAAAGGCAAAAGTGCTTAGAATTTCCTCCTCTTTCATTTGGCGGGCTTTTAGAGGGATAGTCTCATTTCAAAATATGATCCAAATTTCATGATCTAGGTATGATTCTGCACATTCGGATATCAGGATGGTCACCAACTGAGGGTGAATTTGTAATCTCAGTCGACAAGACATCTCAGCAACTGATTTAAAGTGTTGCAGAAGCTTTTTAGATGCATATATTTGTTGCATTGATGGTTGTAGGTGAGTGATTCAGCAGCTCGCATTGAAGGCTGAAAATACTCCAGAACAATAGATTCCTCCGCGTCGGCCAAGGAAGGTCACAAACTCCAATGAAGAACTGTAACATGTGAACATGGATAAGTCAGACCTAAATGCATTGAACACCTCTGCAAATGAATGGAATGATGTGTAGATCTCGGGGAAGGTCAGCCACAAACCAAGGATCATTGAATGATGTGTCGTTAAGCTCCACAAGTTGAGGAATGCTCTGCAAGTCTTCTCCTTTAGCTGATTGTCTGAGACTGTTAGAATGCTTTGCTCTGAGAAAATAGTTGATCTTCTGATAGCGATAACTTTCCGGTAACTGATCCAAATGCTCTGAATTCTGGGTATGATGTAGATGAATGAATCCATATGCTAAGTCTAGATCCACAAGATGTGAAATGCAACTATGGTAGAATGTGGACCAAAATGCAAAAACTGCTTCTAACTGAACTGCATGAACTGAACTGGACAATGAAAAGAAACAAACTGAACTGTAAGCAAACTAAAATTCAAATGTTTTTGGTTGATGCAAGATTGCTCTTGAACCAGGGATGCTCCTGCATCAGAACATCTGGGGTTATTGAAAAATTGAGTCCCTCACTTTGCTGGGGCTAGGGGAGAACCAAGATGGTCCACCTCATCCTGAGAAATCCATGATGAATCTTCTTCCGGTCTGCCTTTCCACTTCAAAAGATATTCTTTGTATTTTCTTCCTCTAGTGTTGTGTCCAACTCTGCTATCCCAAATGTCTTCAATCTGCTCTGGTGCTTGTTGTGGTAACTGCTTCTATAAGTCTTCTTCCATGTTGTCACTGAACTCTACTTCATGATACTGATAAAGGTCTGCAATGTTGAAAATAGGTGATATACCCAATGTCTCTGGTAACTCCACTTCATATGCATTTCCTGATCAAATTTTCTGAGTATTTTACAGGGTCCAAACTTCTTCATCTTCAACTTGTTATATGTCCCAACTGGAAATCTTTCTTTTCTCAAGTACACCATCACTTCATCTCCAAATTCAAATTCCGTATGTCTTCTCTTCTCATTTGCCTTTTGCTTATACTTACTATTCATATTCTCCAAATGCTTCTTCACCTGATTATGCATTGTTTTCATATGATCTGCAAATTCTTCTACTTCTACACTTCTCTTTACTTCCATGCTGATATCTCTTACTCCTTTAGGATTCACTCCAGTGACAATCTCAAAACATGTTCTTCTAATACTCTTATTTACTGAATTATTGTATGCAAACTCTGCTTGTGAAAAAATCAAATCCCAACTTCCAACTTTCTCTCCAACCAAACATCTCGACAAGTTTCCCAAACTCATATTCACTACCTCTATCTGTCCATCAGTCTATGGATCAAAAGTTGAACTAAACTTCAGATCTGTCTTCATCTTCTTCCAAAGTGTCTTCTAAAAGTATCCAACAAACTTTGTATCTCTGTCTAAAACTATACTCTTAGGTAATCCATGCAATCTCACAATCTCCTTGAAAAATAGGTTAGCTACATACACTGCATCAGTTGTCTTCTTACAAGGTATGAAATGAGCCATCTTTTAAAATTTGTCAACCACAATGACTATTGAATCATGTCCTCTTTGTGTCTTTGGCAATCCCATTACAAAATACATACTTATGTCTTCCCAAGGTTTCTCCGGTACTGTCAAAGGTTTATACAATCTAGTATTCTGACTACTTCCTTTTACAACTTGACAAACTCTACAATTCTGCACAAATATCTGAACATCCTTATGTATCTAAGGCCAAACGTAATTTTCACTCACCAAAGCCACTATCTTATCAATGCCAAAATGTCTTGCTAATCCACCACTATGCTTCTCCTTGATCAAATTATCTCTCATTGAACTCTTAGTTATGCACAACTAATTTCCTTTGAACAACATATCTTCTTGAATGAAATAGTCCAACCACTTACTCCTATCTATCACAACAAGTTCCTTACATGCTTTCCAAGGTTCTACAAAATTAGTGTCTCCCTCATACATGTTCTTCAATTCATCAAAAACCAACACTTCAACTCTCATTTTTATCAACAAGTTTCTTCTTTTACTTAATGCATCAGCAACTTTATTTGATTTTCCACTCTTATGTTTCAACACAAATGTATAACTTTGCATGAACTCTACCCATCTCATATGTCTCTAATTAAACTTACCTTGATTGTTCAAATATTGCAAACCTTGATGATCTATATACAACACAAACTCCTTAGGCAACAAATAATGTCTCCACTTCTTCAAGGCTTGAATTATGGCATAGAACTTCTGATCATAAATTGAATATCTTCTTGTATCATTCAACTTCTCACTGAAATATGCTACTCGTCTACCTTCTTGACTTAATATTGCTCCAATTGTATTTCCACTTAAATCACAATCAACTTGAAATACCTTATTGAAATCTGATAATGCCAAAATAGGTTGGTCTGTCACCTTCTACTTCAACAAATCAAAACTTTTATCTTCTCCAGATGTCCACTTGAAATCCTTTCTATCACCTCTCATTGTCTCTGTCATAGGGTTACAAACTAAACTAAAATTTCTAATGAACTTCTGGTAGAAACTAGCCAATCCAAGAAATGATCTAACTTCTCCAATGCTCTCCAGTGTAGGCCATTCAACAATTGCTTTCACTTTCTTAGGTTCCATCTTCAATCCTTTCGGAGAAATCACAAATCCCAAATATACCAACCCTTCTTTCATGAAACTACACTTCTTGATGTTTATCAACAATTTCTCTTCTCTCAACCTCTGTAAAACTTGTCTAATATGCCACAAATGTTCTTCTTTTGTCTTACTAAAAATTAGAATATCATCCAAATATACAATCACAAACTTCCCCAAGAATTTCTTCAAAACTTCATTCATCAATCTCATGAAAGTACTTGGTGCATTTGTCAATCCAAAGGACATCACTAACCACTCATACAATCCTTCATTTGTCTTAAAAGCAGTCTTCCATTCATCTCCTTCTCTGATTTTGATCTGATGGTATCCACTCTTCAAATCTATCTTTGTGAAATATCTTGCTCCACTCAAACAATCAATGATATCATCCATCCTAGGTAAAGGAAATCTATACTTAACAGTGATCTTGTTTATTACTCTAGAGTTAGTACACATTCTCCATTCTCCATCCTTCTTTAGTGCTAACATTGCAGGTACTACAGAAGGACTCAAACTTTCTCTGATCAAACCTTTCCTCAACAACTCCTGTATCTATCTATTCAATTATTCATTCTCTGTCGGTGTCATTCTATGTGCAGCTTTGTTAGGCAAACTCACTCCCGATATAAGATCCATGTGATGACTGCTACTCCTTATAGGTGGTTATCCTTCAAGTACATTATCTAATATGATGTCTTCATACTCTATCAGCAACTCTCTTATCTCCTCCAGTTGTGATTCTTCAGTCTCCTTCTTCAATGTTTCAGGCTTCCTAAGAATAAAGGCATAACACATATTCTCATGTCTCAAACCATCCAGAAATTTTCTTCCATCTACCAAATAGATTCTAGCATTCCCACATACTTCACTCTTAGGATCATCCTCTAAAGGAATCGAGGTAATTCTCTTTCCATTTGATGTTATAGTATATGTATTCTTTCTCCCATCATGTATATCTTTTCTATCATACTGCCAAGGTCTACCCAACAAGATATGACATACATCCATAGGCATAATATCACACAAGACTTCATCATGATAAGATCCAATATGAAATTTCATCAAAAATTGTTCACCCACTAGTACCTTATAATCATCCTGAATCCATGCTATCTAATAGAGCTTAGGGTGTTTCAATCTTTCCAACTTTATCTTAGTCACCATCTCCTCTGAAACTAGGTTATCAGAACTACAACTATCAATCACAACTTTGCAACACTTACCTCCTGATTTGCATCTTGTCCAGAACAAGCTTTTCCTCTACGGTGGTTCCTCATTTGTCTCTGTTTGAAATAGTGCTCTCCTCATCACCAATGATTCTCCTTTCTCTGGTTTGCCAATAGAACATGGGTCACTTAGTTCAACAGGTTCTTCAACATAGGTTGTTCTTCCACTATTTTATGTCCTCTTGCTTGTACTACCTTGATTACATTCAAATGCTCTATGTCCTTCACCTCCACACTTGAATTATGTACCTCTGAATGTCCTCTTATCAAATCATCTTCCTTCTCTTTTGTATCCTTCATTCTAGTATGCACTAGGGTTTCCTCTCTGGTAAAAGTTTATGTCATTTCTCTAGTAAGCATTGTTATCTCTGTCATACTTCTTGAATGGACTGTCAAACTTGTTCTACTCCGGATGTGATCTGTCTCCTTTGGAAAATGTTCTACCTCTCTGAAATTTACCTCCTCTGCCTCTCTATCTCTAATCATGTCTTTTATTCATCTTCTCTTCAACCTTCAGGGCAAACTGATATGCTTCTTCTAAAGATTTCATCCTTAACAAGCTTAGTTATTAAATAATGTTCAATCTCAGTCCATTGATGTATCTAGCCACTTTCTCCTTGATTGCTTCACTATGTCCTGTCCTTATGATCATTTTATGGAATTCTTCAGAGTACTCCTTCACAGATTTCTTCTTTTGCCTTAGGTTTTGCATTCCCTTCAACAACTCCAACTCATAGTCAACAGGTATAAACTGATTCTTCAACTTTGTCACCATCCTATCCCATTTTGAAATCTTTCTTTTCCTCTTCTATTTCTTTTCAACTGAACTTCTTTCCACCATATAGCAGCATGTCCTTGCAACTTTCTCTTTACAAATTTCACCTTCTCCAGATCTTCAACTTCTTCATATTCAAAGTATTCTTCCATGTCATTTATCTAGTCAACCAATTCTTCAAGGTTCAAATTACCAATATAGTTCGGCACATCAACTCTAGGTCTCTTTCTAATCTTTGAAATAGCTCACAACATCTTTACTTGATCTAATTCTTCTTCTTCATCACCTCCTAGGGTTTCACCATTTTGTTCAACAGATTAAAATTCTTCTTCATCGTCGCTTTCAACATTAGGTCTCTCTATCAACCCTCTTCGCCTATCTTCTTCAATAGCATCCAAATGAATTCACATTGTTTTCATCATTTCCATCATCTCATCCATTCTACCAGCCATTGTTTCAACAAAGACAACTCTCCTCAACAGCATTCTTCTTAGGATCAAGTGCAAACTGCCTCAAGTTCGGTGATCAAACTACAAGGTGACAACTATCTCATAATCAGTGATCGGTTGCGACACAAGTAACCTACCTCAATTCGGCGATCTGTCAACAGCAAGATCTTATAGAATTCTCTCACCAATTTTGCTCAATTCACTCCCAAAGATTTGAACTTTTGCTCGAATACCACTTGGTGCAGTCACGGTAGGAGGGTTCACAGAATGAACTATCTGGACTATGCAGCAAGAGTAAACACAATGGAAATGACTCAAAGAAATGAAGCAAATGTAGATTCAATCATTTAGTATATAATAGAATTCAAATACAATCAAGTCGGCATCATGCGGGCTTACAACTAGGGTTCAAAGGCCTGATTACAGAAGTCGCACAAGATATAGCTTTGAAGCTCCTTCGCATAAAATCTAAACTATGAACTTATGCGGATGTTTATAACTTGATAACCACTTTCCTAAGGATCTATTACATCAATATATATCATCTCTGGAACAATAAATTCCTCTGTGTTGGCCAAGGAAGGTCACAAACTCTAATGAAGAGTTGTAACGTGTGAACACAGATAGGTCGGACCTAAATGCATAGAACACCTCTGCAAATGAACAGAATGATGTACAGATCTTAGGGAATGTCAGACATGAACCAAGGATCATTGAATGATGTATCATTAAGCTCCATAAGTCAAGGAATGCTCCGCAAGTCTTCTCCTTTAGCTAATTGTCTGAGACTGTTAGAATGCTCTGCTCTGAGAAAATAGTTGATCTTCTGATAGCGATAACTTTCCAGTAACTAATCCAAATGCTCTGAATGCTAGATATGATGTAGATGAATCAATCCATATGCTAAGTCTAGATCTGCAAGATGTGAAATACAACTGTGGTAGAATGCGGACCAAAATACAGAAACTGCTTCTGACTAAACTACTTGAACTGAACTGGAAACTAAAAAGAAACAAACTAAACTGCAAGCAAACTAAAATGCAAATGTTTTTGGTTGATGCAAGATTGCTCTTGAACTAGGGATGCTCCTGCATCATTGTTGGAGTCCTAAAAGCCTTCAACACTAGCTACAAATCTATGTGACAATAGTTTCTGACACGCTCGGTGGGACAAGCTTGATGAGCTCTATCATCTGTTGAAGGATCTAGTGTTTTCTTTAGCGCATCTTTCCATTTGGGGCAATCTTCAAACACCATGGCGACTCTGCTAAACAAATCTACTGGTGTAGCTAGTCCAAGCACTTAAAGAAGTCCAAGGATCAGGATTTTAGTGGTATTCTTAATCTAGCTACTTTCAGAAGCATCTTAAATCACCTGGTGACTCTTTCTTGGTATGTATCTAGTTTCTCTCTAGTTGCCAACCTGTTTGTACTAATTTAGACATCCTTATGATTGTTTAGCTTTTCAATGCTTTAAAATGTCAAATTTTTATGGGAGTTATGGCTAATCCCCTCCACCTAACCAAAATGCAGGCTATTGGCCCCCATGCCAACAATACTGTAATATGCCTTCTCATATTACTCAAAGAAATTCATAAAATTTATTAGAAAGTAAATAAACTTGGTAAACATAAGAGAATTTTTTTAATAAATAGTATTTACATAATCACAAGAAATAGAGTACAACTATCTAAATAATTTCATCGTTGAAAACATAACATAATCAAAGCTAGAAACATAGTGAAATCCTTTCAATTTGCATTTACAATGAATAAATTGCACTTGCAATAAAGAATAGTTTTACCTCATAAATTGATTGTCATAAGCCATATCATGGAGTACACTGCATCTAGAATATTGATATTCATCTTCAAAATCCCCAGAGAATCTTTTGCTTTAGAGGGAGAGCATCATCCGAGTGCTTTTTCTCCAACTACAGACCGGCCATCCCCGCACACCTTCCAACTGGAAGTGGCCCTACCCTTCATGAAGAGTATAGCTATAAGGTGTTGGCAAGAGACACTATATGGATTCATGATTATTGTCATTGATGGCAACAAAGTTCATCCCACACATCCGCAAGACATGGTTTGTCTCTACCGGAAGTCAGAGTGAAGAATGTTGTGGTCTGGTAAACAAGAACAGAGCACGTGGCAAGGTCTGACAGACAGGTCTGGATCTCTCAAAGGAAGTATCTTGGTGCAGTACAGATTTGGGGAAGTCAAGAGGACTACCTTGAGTGGTATATTCCAAGGATTTAGCCTCCGATGATAGATGAGGAAAAAGATATGAATAGTTGAGTACCAGTTTCCTGAGTGACAATGTGAAAGAGGAAGAACTGACTGACAGAACATCAGACTACTTTTCGGATGTGTTTCTGACAATGGTAAAGGTTATGAAGACATGAATTATGTTTGGCTGACATGATTAATGATTTCTACAAGTATATGCTTGATTCGCATTACTTGATGTGGGAGGATTCAGCCGACAGATCAGAATTAGTGAAAAGATTGACTATTCCGGGTGCCGACTAGAAAGGTGATGAAATTACTTGTGTGGATATATATACATGATGGATTTAGTTGTGAGAGGTGTAGAGATGTGATGTGATATGTGAATGAGAGCAGAGCAGAGTAGAAGCAGTAAGAAAGATCCAGTATGTGAAAGGAAAGTAGAATAAAGAGAAGAGGAAAGATGAAGTGCAGCAGATCAGTGTACTGAGCCTAACCGGAACTGAACTCCAGCATATGTGGATGCTTCCAATCAGTTCAAGTATTGTATAACATTCTTTTGTAGACAGTGTGTCTCCTTGTAGGCAGTGTGCCTCCTTTGTGAGCAGTGTGCTCGGGCAGTGAGCCCTAATTGGCAAGTGCCATTTTGTAATTCCTTATTCTTCTAACAGAGAATAATCTTTGGGTTAATCACCCCATGGTTTTCTCCCTTAACAGGGTTTCCATGTCAAAAATACTGTGTCATGTTTTTTTTCATTTCATGGTAATGTTTGTTTGTTTGATTTAATGATGCATTGATTAATAAGAAAGTTCAGAAAGAAGAAATAATTAGGATAACTGATTCACCCCCCCTCTCAGTTATCAACAATTGGTATCAGAGCCAAGTTCCTCCTAATATAGCCTAACAGCTTGAGGAAGATCTGGGAGTCCAAATGGATGCATATGGTTTAAGGGAGTAACTCAAGACTGCCCTTGAGGATCTTGAACAGTCAAACTCTGAAGTCAATGAATTAAAGGAAAGACTCAAACAGGCTGATGAATTCATGAGAGAACTAAAAGACAAATTAAGTCTCTCAATGAAAAAGAGAAAGGAGCTACTCCAGCAATTGGCAAGACAAAATGAAGAAAGTAATGCAAATGAAGAGTTGATTGAGAAAACCAAGTTATGTGAAAAATTATCAAAAGAAGTCATTATAGTAAGACATGAAATGGAATCAGAAGTTATAAAGTTTACTCAAGAGATTGAAGAGAAAAGAAAAACTGAAGACAATCTAAGACAATCTCTCAAAGAGAAATCAGAAGATTGCCACCAGATGGACAGGATTATCAGACATCTTGAATCTGATCTTGAAGATGCTAAAGATAATGAAGAAAAACTTGAGGATCAAATTGTCTCTCTCAAAAGGGATCTTCAAATAGCAAATGAATATAAAGAGAAATTCAAGATAAGTTCTGCTCAACTTGAAGTTCTTGGAATTCAAAAGAGGGCAGATGACAAGTGTGGTTTGGGATATGAGAAAGGAGAAAGCTCCGAATCTGATCAAAAGAATTTTGGATCAGAAAATCCAAGGAACAGGCCTAGAAGACCTTCGGTAAGACAGCCCAATGCTCAAAAATATCCATCCTTCAATGGATACTACCACAGCTGCAATCACTTTGGTCACAAAGCTAATCAGTGCAAAAAGAGAATGAATCAAACTAATTCATCCTTCTCCAGATAGTGCTTTAACTGTAAAAGGTATGGACACAAATCTCATGAATGCAGAAATATGCAAATGAACAAATCATTCAATGGTAGATGCTTTACATGCAATAGAGTAGGTCATATGGCTAATCAATGCAGATCAAGAGGTTATCAGTCAAATATGCAAAGAAATGTTGTTTGCCAAATCTGTAATAGGTCCGGTCATAATGCAAAAGTCTGTAGAAGCAAGAATTAGGACAAAAGAGGTCCGGTATATAATTAGAATCAAGACAAGGGTAAACAAAAAATGAATGCGGATGAAGTTAGGAATGAGATGAACAAGATTTGGGTGAAGAAAAGTTTAGAGAATGTAGAGGTTGGATCCGCACCAGACTCTGGTGCTGATATTCCTTCCAAAAATTAAAAGGTGAGCTCTGGCTCAGGGGGAGACACAAAGAAAACCCTGTTCCCCCAGCCAATCAAGTGGTGCTGAATTAGGCACAAGATACGGAGTAAAGGGTTTGTAGATATGAGTCTTGAGATGATCCAGCTAAGATTTCAGAGGTCCGCATGAAGATGAGAAGAAGTTGTGATCGATCAAGTAGAACCTGTTTCGGGAGATGCTCTGGAATGATAGAGGATTACAAAAAGCTCCAGAGAGATCTAGAAGTGCATTGTCTTATTCTGCAGATTGGATAGAGTGTTTGGGATGTCCTTGTGATGTGTCATCTTGATTTGTTCATGATTGGAAGATCCACATGATGTTCATAGATCAGGACTGATCTGGTTCTTCAAGTCATTCAAATAAGGCAAAGCAGAATAATGTAGGTCAAGCATTTATTGCAATCAGATATTAGGGTTTGCAGAGCAATATAAGGGATTTCTCATAAATCACTTGTTCATTCTACACTCAAGAAGAAGCAAAAAGTGGAGCTCTACAACAAAATTCATCAAATTTATCAAAGATCACTCACAGAAGTTATTACATCCAGAAATCAATCAAACCAACTCCGTGTAACCAAAGGCGCATAAGGTATTTTCTATTTTCAATATCTCACTGCAAATCTTTTGAAAAATGGCTACTCTGAATATAGTTAAGATCTCTAATAGACCTCACCCCACATTCAAGAAACATCCATACAAATCTTTGGAGGTAGATCCCCTAGGAGCCTTCTCTAGTGTTCCGCATGGTGTATTGCATACGGAGGACATTAGGGTTTACATACATGCGAATATTGAAGACTTTGGAGAATCAAAATTGATGGATATCTATCACAAATAGTTGATAGATGATTCCTTTAAGATTAAACCTCAGTATAAAGCTATCCGAGGTAAGCACTTTGCATAGTGCATTCATTTCCCCTGTTTTGAAGAAGATGAATGGGTCCGGTATGTACTAAGTAGAGTGCATGACAATTTCCTATGGTTGAGCAAGCCTTTTAAGATCACCAAAGATGCAATTAGGGCTGTAACCAGTCTGCACTCATCCGGTGGAATACCTATCCTCAAGTCTATAAAAAATTAGATAGTTAGTGATGCAACCGGATCAAAATTTGATAAGAGATCTATGACAATTGAAGACATCACTGAACCGGATGTCAAATTTGCATCTATGATAATTGGTTACAAGATTTATCACTCCAGTAGGGAAAATTTAGTACCAGGAACTACAATTTACACAGCTTATCAAATGCTAAAAGAGAATGCAGACTATGATTTGTGTGAGCTTCTTCTAAACCAACTTTTGGAAAATCTGTAGAAGATTAAGAAGGACAAGAAGAACTCCTTCAAGTATGGTAGTTTGATCCTTTGTCTATTCTTTTATTACATGAATGAGCTTCCTGGATCCAGTGGATGGATATGGCAGAATGACAGACCAGTTGCCATCCAAATTAGAGATTATTTGCATGGACTTGGAGATGCCAAAGCAAGAAACACAGCCCTGGGGGGATACTTCAAAAACTTCCAGAGCATGATGCAAGAAAGAGAAAGAATTCCCCAGTCTCTTGTTGAAAAATACAAAGACTCAGTCTGCTTTATGGTTGATACTGATCAGTGCCTAATGGAGGCAGTAGAGCCAAGGACAGTCTGGATCATGCCCATGGGGTATGAGGTTGATGAACAGATTGTGGAACTGCATGTTCAACACATGCTTAGTTAGCCCAAAGATCCAAAGGCAGAAAGGTTTGGAACCTTTGAGGAGCTGAGTGTGAAGATCCATGTGAAACTCAGAGAACCTGAGATAAAAAGGAAGGTGAGAAAAGAAGTAGAACATATTGCTCAAGGCCTAGGCATCCCAAAGGAGGCACTTGATGCCAACCGGGAAAAGAGGTGAAAGGCTGAGGAAGAGAAGAAAGAGGCAGAAAAGAAAAGCAAGAAAAGTACTCCAGTGGAAACCTCAACCTGGACCAGATTATCAAAAGGATCTACACCTGTCACAACCAAAAGCTCAAAAACATCAAAACTGAAAGGTCAGACATCCGGTAAAGGAGAGAAAAGATCTAAAATAAAAGCCACAAGGGCTTATACAAGTAAGAAAGATGAAGAGGAAACTGAATCAGATGAGGGGGTAAAGGAAATAAAGAAGCAGAAGAAGAAAGGATCCAGAAAACCCTCCACAGGCCAAGACAAGGAAGAAAAGGTAGAGGAATTTGTTGAAAAGCCCACCCTATCTCTAGAGAGTGTAATCAAATCAGTCACTGTGGATGGAAACCTTCAACCAATGGCCGAATTCTATGATGACTACAATGAGGCTGACCAAAAGATCCTACAGGAAGCCACAATCAGGTATCTGAACATATACAATAAGGCTTTCATTAAGATTATATCTCTAATTCCTAAAAGCCTAGAAAAGGAGTTAGAAATAAGAAAGAACAATGCCCTGGCAAAAGATCTTGAGATCTGGGAGCAGATAGCTATTCAGCTATATCCTCAAATTGATCCCAAGATAATGAACATAATATTCAAAGACTGCAAAGATGAGTTCAGGAGTAAAGCAAGGATGAATCAACTCATGATTGGTGAGACTGACAAGGTGGCCATGGAAACAGAAGAGATCCTCCGGAAGGCCTTCAAAAGGTTTAATCTTCCTGTTGTAGAGGACTTGGGTACTGATCCCTCATCCACAAGTGTTGCAAAAGAAACTTCTGAGAAAGCAATAGAAGAGATGGGCCCTGAACAAACCAACATTTCTCCTCTGGTTTCCCCTACAGTATCCGGATCTAAAGGAGAAGTCGCTATACAAGAGAAAGATGCAGGAGTGAAAGAAAAAGAAGTTGACAGTACCAAGGTTGCAGAGAAAGAGAAGACTCCAACAGAGAAAACCACAACTGATAGTGGTAAGAATGTAGAAGGAGAGAAAACTCCAAAGGATAGCTCCAAGACTACAGAAGAGAAGAAACATCTGTCTCCAGCAAGAGACACTGCACAAACTGTCCAAAAATTTCTGAGTAAAGAAACAATAGAGATTGATGAACCGGAGCTTCTACAAGGTCCATTCAATTTTGATTCCCTCTCTCCGGTACAGACAATGAAGATAGCTTCATTTGCAAATGCTAAGGCAAATGAAAAACTCCTAAAGTCTCATATGGAAGACTGTGAGTTGATAGAAGCTGCTTCTGGAGTGCTTGAAAATATTATGCCATCGGTCTAGAAAGATCCCATAGCCTCCTCTTCCGGTAATCTCAAAACCTTAGTCAGCAGTGTTGGTACACATTTTGATTCTCTAGAAAAATCAACTGAAGAAAAGGTCCGGAAGGAGTTTTTGGATAAGAGATTCTCAGATGTACTAGGATTAATCTCTCATGATAGGAGAAATATGAGTATTGGGATAAAGAGCCTAGAAAATGCTCTTAAGGATGGCAGTGACATTTACAAATTTTGTATCTCTTGGTTAAAAGCAACAGTAGAAATTGAGAAGAAAATAAAAGAGGAACAGGACAAACTACTAAGTTTGTCTCAAAGTTTTGATCCTCTCTCTTCCTCCATAGTAAATCAAGAATGTCAAACTATTGCAATCACAAATGCAATAAAGAACCTTGAGAAGGAAAGGAAGAATATAATTAACCGGATGGGAGAACTTAGAAGGATTATTATCCCTAAGTTAGAAACCATGCATGAGGCCATAAGTGATGCTCAGACTACCGCCCAAATAAATGATCCGACAGATCTTAAGAGAGCAGAAGCTTTTGCATTCTTGTTGAGTGGTCACATTTCAATTTTGGATAGAATGAAGCAAAGTTGGGCTATAGAACTCATCCAGTTGAAGACATCCTTTGCAGACATTCTTTAGTTTATGTGAATATGTAATATACAGCCAAGTATAGTAAAATTTTTGAAAATTTTGGTGTACGGACTCTACCCTTTGCCATTGATGTCAAAGGGGGAGTGAGGAGCAGTGAAAAATGAGGAATCCAACTATAGGGGAGCTCCAGAAAATGTATATAAAGATAGAGCATCAACCAAGGGGGAGCATAGTCTAAACACTTAGTCATTTTTCACTAAGTGTTGCCATCAATGCCAAAGGGGGAGATTGTTGGCAAGAGACACTATATGGATTCATGATTGTTGTCATTGATGGCAACAAAGTTCATCCCACACATCCGCAGGACATGGTGTGTCTCTACCGGAAGTCAGAGTGAAGAATGTTGTGGTCTGGTAAACAAGAACAGAGCATGTGGCAAGGTCTGACAGATAGGTCTGGATCTCTCAAAGGAAGTATCTTGGTGCAGTACAGATTTGTGGAAGTCAAGAGGACTACCTTGAGTGGTATATTCCAAGGATTTAGCCTCCGGTGATAGATGAGGAAAAAGATATGAATAGTTGAGTACCAGTTTCCTGAGTGACAGTGTGAACAGAGGAAGAACTGACTGACAGAACATCAGACTACTTTCTGGATGTGTTTCTGACAGTGGTAAAAGTTATGAAGACATGAATTATGTTTGGCCGACATGATTAATGATTTCTACAAGTATATGCTTGATCCGCATTACTTGATGTGGGAGGATTCAACCGACAGATCAAAATTAGTGAAAAGATTGACTATTCTGGGTGCCGACTAGAAAGGTGATGAAATTACTTGTGCAGATATATATACATGATGGATTTAGTTGTGAGAGGTGTAGAGATGTGATGTGATATGCGAATGAGAGCAGAGCAGAGCAAAAGTAGTAAGAAAGATCTGGTATGTGAAAGGAAAGCAGAATAAAGAGAAGGGGAAAGATGAAGTGCAGCAGATTAGTGTACTGAGCCTAACCGGAACTGAACTCTAGCATATGTGGATGCTTCCAATTAGTTCAAGTATTGTATAACATTCTTTTGTAGACAGTGTGTCTCCTTGTAGGCAGTGTGCCTCCTTTGTGAGCAGTGTGCTCGGGCAGTGAGCCCTAATTGGCAAGTGCCATTTTGTAATTCCTTATTCTTCTAACAAAGAATAATCTTTGGGTTAATCACCCCGTGGTTTTCTCCCTTAACAGGGTTTCCACGTCAAAAATACTGTGTCATGTGTTTTTTCATTTCATGGTAATGTTTGTCTGTTTGATTTAATGCTGCATCGATTAATAAGAAAGTTTAGAAAGAAGAAATAATTAGGATAATTAATTCACCCCCCCTCTCAATTATCAACATAAGGAACTGATAGGTTTTTACCATTTAAGTACTAGTGTTGTATCTTACATAATGATATCGATCATACAACTGTAGATATCCTCTAGCTAAGTATAATCATTCTGATAGGTTATGTAATCCAGATATGGTGAACTGACTAATGCATGCAGAGATGGATGCATTACTTTGGCCAAAGTTCTAATATAAATAGACATTCGCAATGAACGTATTCATAATGTTCACCCACCCCAACTTGACTTGGAGACTATCTCATCCTACAGTTTGACTTTCTTTATTTAGTAACTCTAAACACTAACTTGTCTATACTGTAAATCCATTCTCGTCAATCTGACTTAGAACAGATCCGTAATCTAGGATATACTTGCAATATTAAGATTTAGGTATTTCTAACCATTTAAAGAGTCCCTCATTGCACACTTGCAATTTTCTAGGGTTTATGACTTTCTGTCATTCTATTCTCTAATTCAAATATCAAACATCTTTGATGCATTAAAACAAGTTTCGACATAATCATAGAATCACTTAAATTTGATAAAGTACTATAAGGACTCTTCCTCTCTTGCTCTATAGTTTTCTTGACCTTTCACTATCGATCAATATGGTTTTCTCAACTTTTCATTGTCGACAAATATGTATAAATATAAACAATGTCACATCTGACATAAGAGTTGTAGGTTTCCCAAATCCTTCTAGTTTTAATACTAGAGTTTAACTTTTCTAACCCAATAATAGAAATATTAAACATACTTGTTTTCCATAGATAATAACATAAATATATTAACACATGAGAACAAACACCTCTAATCTTCCCTAGATCACTTGGCATTGTTGGAATTCACATTTCAAATAAAACATAATATATGAGGTATATCCCAAACAATATAATATCTTAATGGATACTTACATTTCTCAAACTATTCTTTCGACTAAATTCAACCTATCAACCCTAATAGGTTTGAGTTATAAAGGATCTAATAAAACACTTTTGACCTCCTAGTCTACTTAAGTCTATAGACTTTCCATTATGATAGGTTACAAACTCATTTGTATAGTCATCCTTTGAAAACATGTCAATAAACCATATCAACAATCTTAAGTACAACAATCAAGTGGGGTAGAGATTCAAATCTCTCAACATACCCAACTTAGAACATATCATAACAAGAATACCCAACATTGAGTTAACTTTGTCTTTTGTCCAAATGGCACTAAATAAGTTCAATTGATCCAATAATAAGAACTATAATTTCCCATCTCAAGGTATTCCTAGTTTGAATCTTGAAACACAGGAGAAGTCAATTAAGTCTCCTAGTACACTCTTTTTGAGATAAAATATCATAAGCAATAGTTTCTAATTAAGGGTTATCAAGGTTCTGCATTCTTGGATCACCTTTTCCCTTATATTTGTAATAGAATATAACAAGAACAATGTGTTTCTCATAAGGAGAACTATATCTTTGTTGCCATATAGCCATCTTAATATCGTAAAGATTTTTTTTTAGTTATATATGATACGAGGTTCTATCCTCATGATAATACTACCATTGCATGTACTCTTGATAAAATTCAAGCTTTTAAATCTCAATGGGTTTTGAGTCAAGAATGATAATCAACTCGACCTCATGGTCTCGTTCGTATACTAATTCTAGATTGAGAAAGGATAGGGATTTATGCTCATCACCCTTACATATAATAATTATACATATTTAACTTAATATATAATATCTATAAGTATTTCCCATAATCTAAAACACTTATCTCTAAGTCTTTGGTTATAAATCTTGGTAAAAGAAACTTATATCTATTTAAACCATGACAAGTTTAACTCTAGGTTTAGACTTAAGCCTTCGTATTTTACTATGAAGGTCCTTTAAAATTATTATTTTCACAATCATTATGACCACCTTGCCAAAACTCATAATAAGACTATTTGGTATGCCATAACCATGATGTATCTAGTATCTTGGACTATAATACCTTATTCAAGAGGTAATGCCATCGGCCTAAAAGGCCTCATTATGCACAAAGAGTTTGCTAACTGTCTGTTGGATCCATTCTCTTATATTTATCCATTTAAACACAAGATTGGGAAAAATATTAAGATATTCCTACACCGTGGTGAGGATGTATGGCCTTATAATGGCCCACCACCTTAGAATCTAAAAGCTTAACCTATCTAGTTTATAGATAGTTGAAACATTGCATCAATACAAATATAAAAATATATCAAAACTCATGCCTAGCCAAGCTCTCTCTTCAGGCTCATTGATTTTATATCATGAGCTACAACAAAGTTTTAAGGGAAAAGATTGCATATTTAAGTATAGTCCCATAGTGAATCAATATTCTCTAGTACTAGGTGTCAACTCACATAAGCGTGATCCACTATGAATCTTGTTGCATCATTATTCTTAACTAGACGTCGTATATACAGTAATAACTTGAACCTTATATAATGATAGCAACTACATTTGAAAGCTAGAATCTTTATTGTATACAAACAATAACAAATGCTATATTAAGAGTCTCAAAGGATAAATTCTTTGCTAAAATTTTATTACCGTTGAAAAGCCATCGGCCTTCTCTACCTATGAAAGCTTTATTTGCATACTCAAATATGTTCTCCTCTACTCAGTTAACTGTGGCCTTTCTCTTTGAACAAAAGAAATGTAACAATTACTATTTTAGTATCCGCTATGGCCAGTCATTGAGATCAACCATAAGAATGGATATATTCTCTAAATAAACCTCTTCTAGAACGTACATATACCTCTCTAAGCCCTGTGGACTTGCATGCTTAAGCAGTTAAAGGAAAATGCCAAAGGAACAACTACTGAGTTTAGAGACTTTTCCAACGTGATCTCAAATCTTGAGAACTATCAATGCTGAGCACCCACAGTCTCACATAGGTATGAATACTCAAGATTGGAGAGACTAGCACCAAACAACTAACTCTCATGTTCATCCTTTAAAACTAACTTCTACACCATTGCAACACCTTAATCATTCTTAGAAAGGGATCTCTCCTGCTCATTTTCCCTTTGGAATCCCCCATAATCATCCAGTACTTCTCTTATTAATAAGCTCCTCCCAAAATAGTTAAGGAGTCAGGCCCCTTCGAACCCACAAGTGGTTTGCATTAATTTACAATAAGCCACATTGCTCTTCATGCAAAGACCATCGTTATCCTTTTTTGCATACTCACGATGAATATTCCCCATTATGCCAATGATATAGCCTCTTTCAAAGGCTTAGTCATCCATATGGTGCCCTTTTCTCGAGTGGGTTGTGGTCATGCACTCGTGGGAGGTTCAAGGAATACACCGATAGATATAATTGACGAGTTAAGAGATGTAACCAACATGGATCAAAATTTGAGCACTATCTGCTCCACTCTAAGAGACTCTACTTCTCCATGCCTTAACTTCCTTGTAACCATTTTTACATCTCCACCAAGATGCGGGAACATAGGCAAGGTCTTTGCCTTATCACAAGCTTTACTAGCATGCATGCAACATGGAGAAGTCAGTCATAATGACCACTCTGTCCTATAACTTGATTCATGAGTAAAATCTACATAACCCATGAAAAACATGAAACTAATAAAGGGTTAAGGTCATAAAAGACCTCTCACAAAAATATCACAGCACGACTCAATACTCCAAAGCTTTTGTGGAGTAGTGAAGTATTAAATGTGCAAGAAACCACAATGTAGCTAGAATAAAATATCCAACTAAACCATGATCCTATAATAGCTCTCTGCCTTTTAAGTATAACATGTACTTATAGACCATGTTAAATATGCAAATACATGTATCAATAAAATATTACATAAATAATGCATTCTAATGTCGTTATTCATTATTCAACAAGATATGTGAACGAGGTCAAGGTACTCTCCCCCTCACAATCTTTGGAAACATCAAAATCAAATAGATACGATAACCTTATGGAATTTCAACCAGAAATTACCACTTATGAGATATTTAACTATTTAATAATATCATCCCTTGAATATAACTATATTCATGTCAAACTAGGTCTAATGACTATTGACCATTTCTATGTCGACAGTCAAACTACCTAACTTGGTTTATGACAAAACATAAATTTATTGAGTCTTTGACAAATCAATGACTGTTGAATCAACACCAAACTTAAGCTAGTTGGGTCAAACACAACTTACCAACTTGACGACATCACTTTCCCCAAAATGACTAGGTTGATGTCAAATGACATTAAAAGGACTTTAAATGACATCGACAACTTGTCGAGTTGAAAAATAAACTTAGACCAAAAGGGTCAAGTATCGCTTACCTGACTCAACTAGGTTCACCATTTTGCACCAATCACAAGACTTAAGATGGTGACAAACTATTCTTTTCCTTGAATCTATTCCCATCTCTCCGATGATGCTCTCCCTCCCTTTCTCAGAGGGGCGAAAACATGTTCCCTGAATGTAGCTTGCAAAATTACCAACTCAAGATTAGTGTAACAATAATCATTTCATAATCCTTATGAAATCATCACATCTTAACAACTTTTAAACACATGTCAGTTTTAGTCAAATAAACATAACTCATGCAAACATTGATTTTTCCAGACATTTTTACTAAACATCAAATTATTGAATCATGCATAATCATCTACTAATTACTTCAAAAGTAAAAAGTAAAATAGAGTCAAAATTAGGGATGTAACATATCTCCCCCTGTAAGAGTCAACTAACCTCAATGATCCAATGTATGCAAAACCTTAATAAGATTAAAAAACATTAACCTGCAAAAGTATAAACAATTGAGAAAATCTTTGCTATAAAATTATAGTCAACTTTCCATGTCATATTACCCTTTGGATACTGGTCCTACTGGACCTTGCATTCAAGAATAACCTCTCTGTCATGCAAGAAGAACTTGCGAACTTTAAGCATTTAAGTAGCTCGATCATGACCACTCCTGGGTCATGTACCTATAAAACATTCTAAAAATATAATTATCATCTGTTATATACTTTTCAAATATAACTCATAAAAAGTATTATACCTCCTAGTAATAGAATGATTTTGTAATCAATCAAATTGATAACTTCAAAAACTTCAAAGAGTCCTTCATATCTAGGAACTGATTTGGAATACATTCCATACTTTATGAAATGTTTCTATTTATTATTAGCTTCCACTAATCTTTTCTGATCAGTTTGATCTGCTCATCCATTTCTGACAACATTTATGGACTACTACTAATCCTATCTTCTAGCTTACCCAACTTATAGGAATTTAGCATCTTCTTCTATCTAATGTTTCAAATGGAGTTATCTTGATAGTAGAATTATTGAAGTTGTTATAAACAAACTCCATAAGAGGTGGATACTCTTTCTACGTATAGCAACCAACCACTTTTAACACATCTTTACCAATAGATTTTTTTTTACCAAAGGTTAATAACATTAAGAAAATAAGGTACCACTATTCATCATGTAAGATATAAAGAGTAACATCAATTTTCACTTTTCTAACTAAAAAGGTTATTCATTGAGTACAAATTTCATTCATCATTTAAATAAGTTGATAAGTAGATACAAAAGAAAGGATTGAAATTCCTTATCTGGTTCAATTAACCTCCAAGACTCGGCATGCCACTAAAGAGAGGGAAAGCATCATCTAACTATTTTTACCTCCAACCACGGGCTTAAGCAGTCCCCTACACACTTCCTTCCTGGAAGAAGTCCTACCCTACAATGAAAGGTTATGTTGGAAACCCTCTCAATTGTCATCTGAGCTCTGGTTTGTACCCACACTCAACCAACTCTGTCGCACTACTAAGGATTGTTGGCAAGAGACACTATATGGATTCATGGTTGTTGTCATTGATGGCAACAAAGGTCATCCCACATATCCGCAAGTCATGATGTGTCTCTACCGGAAGTCAGAATAAAGAATGTTGTGGTCCGGTGAACAAGAACAGAGCATGTGGCAAGGTCCGACAGATTGATCCGGATCTCTCAGAGGAAGTGTCTTGGTGCAGTGCGGATTTGGGGAAGTCAAGAGGACTACCTTGAGTGGTATATTCCAAGGATTTAGCCTCCGGTGATGGACAAGGAAAAAGATATGAATAGTTGAGTACCGGATTCCTGAGAGACAGTGAAAACAAAGGAAGAACTGACTGACAGAGTATCAGACTACTTTCCGGATGTGTTACTATTGATGATAGAGGTTGTGAAGGCATGAATCATGTTTGGCCAACATGATTAATGATATCTACAAGTATATGCTTGATCCGCATTGCTTGGTGAGGAAGGATTCAGCCGACAGAACAAGAGTTTGTAAGAAACTAGACTGTTCCGGATGCCGACTAGAAAGGTGATGAAATTACTTGTGCGGATATATATAGAGGATGGATTTAGTTGTGAAGGGTGTGATGATGTGAAGATATATGCGAAGAAGTACAGAACAGAGCAGAAGTAGCAAGAAAGATCCGATATGTGAAAGGATAGCAGAATAAAGAACAGAGGAAAGATGAAGTGCAGCAGATCAGTGTACTGAGCCTAACCGGAACTAAACTCCAGCATATGCAGATGCTTCCAATCAGTTCAAGACTGTGATTCTTATCACTTTGTAGACAGTGTGTCTTCTTGTAGGTAGTGGGCCTCTTGTGAGCAGTGTGCTCGGGCAGTGAGCCCTAATTGGCAAGTGCCATTTTGTAATTTCCTATTCTTCTAACAGAGAATAATTTTGGGTTAATCACCCCGTGGTTTTCTCCCTTAACAGGGTTTCCACGTCAAAAATACTGTGTTATGTGTTTCTTATTTCATGTAATGTTTTTGTGTTTGATTCAATGCTGCATCAATTAATAAGAAACTCCAATAAGGGAAATAATTAGGATAACTGATTCACCCCCCCCCTCTCAGTTATCAACAATTGGTATCAGAGCTAAGTTCCTCCTAATAGAGCCTAACAGCTTGAGGAAGATCTGGGAGTTCAAATGGATGTATATGGTTTAAGGGAGCAACTCAAGACTGCTCTTGAGGATCTTGAACAGTCAAATTCTGAAGTCAATGAATTAAAGGAAAGACTCAAACAGGCTGATGAATTCATGAGAGAATTAAAAGACAAATTAAGTCTCTCTATGAAAAAGAGAAAGGAGCTGCTCCAACAGTTGGCAAGACAAAGTGAAGAAAGCAATACAAATGAAGAATTGACTGAGCAAACCAAGTTATGTGAAAAGTTATCAAAAGAAGTCATTATGTTAAGACATGAAATGGAATCAGGAACTATAAAGTTTACTCAAGAGATTGAAGAAAAAAGAAAGGCTGAAGACAATCTAAGACAATCTCTTAAAGAAAAATCAGAAGAATGCCACCAGATGGACAGGATTATCAGACATCTTGAATCTGATCTTGAAGATGCCAAAGATAATGAAGAAAAACTTGAGGATCAAATTGCCTCTCTCAAAAGAGACCTTCAAACAGCAAATGAATATAAAGAGAAATTCAAGATAAGTTCTGCTCAACTTGAAGTTCTTCTTGGAAGTCAAAAGAGGACAGATGACAAGTATGGTTTGGGATATGAGAAAGGAGAAAGCTCCGGATCCGGTCAGAAGAATCTTGGATCAGAAAATCCAAGGAGCAGGCCTAGAAGACCTCTAGTAAGACAGCCAAATGCTCAAAGATATCCATCCTTCAATGGATACTGCCACAGCTGCAACCACTTTGGTCACAAAGCTAATCAGTGCAGAATGAGAATGAATCAGATTAATTCATCCTTCTCCGGACAGTGCTTCAACTGCAAAAGATCAAGAGGATATCAGTCAAATATGCAAAGAAATGTTATTTGCCAAATCTGCAATAGGTCCGGTCATAATGCTAAAGTCTGCAGAAACAAGAATCAGGACAAAAGAGGTCCGGTGTATAATCAGAATCAAGACAAGGGTAAACAAAAGATGAATGCGGATGAAGTTAGGAATCAGATGAGCAAGATTTGGGTGAAGAAAAGTTTAGAGAATGTAGAGGTTGGATCCGCACCAGACTCTGGTGCTGATATTTCTTCCAGAAATTAAAAAGTGAGCTCAGGCTCAGGGGGAGACTCAAAGAAAATCCTGTTCCCCCAGCCAAACAAGTGGTGCCGAATGTGGCACAAGATGTGGATTAAAGGGTTTGCAGATATGAGTCTTGAGATGCTTCAGTCAAGTTTTCAGAGGTCCGCATGGAGTCATGAAGAAGCTGTGATCAATCAAATAAGACCTGTTCAGGGAGATGCTCCGGTATGACAAAGGATTACAAAAAGGTTCGGAGAGATCCAGAAGTGCACTATCTTGTTCTGCGGATTGGACAGAGTGTTTGGGATGTTCTTGTAATATGTTACTTCGATTTATTCATGATTAAAAGATCCGGATGATATTCACAGATCAGGACTAATCCGGGATACTCCAAGCTATCCAGACAAGGCAAATCAGAATAATGTAGGTGAAGCATTTATTGCAGACAGATATTAGGGTTTGCAGAGCAATATAAGGGATTTCTCAAAAGTCATTTGCTCATTCTGCACTCAAGAAGAAGCGAATAGTGGAGCTCTGCAACAAGATTCATCAAGCACACCAAGGATCTCCTGCCGAAGTCATTGCATAAAGAAATTAATCCAATCACTCCGTGCAAATCGAAGGCGCATAAGGTATTCTCCGTTTTTCATTACCTCACTGCAAATCTTTGAAGAATGGCTACTCCAAATATAGTTAAGATCTCTGATAGACCTCGCCCCTCATTCAAGAAACATCCTTACAAATCATTGGAGGTAGATCCACTAGGAGCCTTCTCTAGTGTTCCTCATGGTGTATTGCATACGGAAGATATTAGGGTTTACATCCATGCGAATCTTGAAGACTTTGGAGAATCAAAACTGATGGATATCTATCACAAACAATTGATAGATGACTCCTTTGAGATCAAACCTCAGTATAAAGCCATCCAGGACAAACACTTTGCACAGTGCATTCATTTCCCCTGTTTTGAAGAAGATGAATGGGTCCGGTATGTACTAAGTAGAGTACATGACAACTTCCTATGGTTGAACAAGCCCTTCAAGATCACCAAGGACGCAATTAGGGCTGTAACCGGTCTGCACTCATCCGGTGGATTACCTGTTCTCAAATCTGTCAAAAATCAGACAGTCAGTGATGCAACCGGATCCAAATTTGACAAGAGAGCTATGACAGTTGATGATATCATTGAACCGGATGTCAAATTTGCAGCTATAATAATTGGTTACAAAATCTATCACTCCAGTAGGGAAAATTCAGTACCGGGAACTGCAATCTACACAGCCTATCAGATGTTAAAGGAGAATGCAGACTATGACTTGTGCGAGCTTCTAGTAAACCAACTCTTTGAAAATCTGCAGAAGATTAAGAAGGACAAGAAAAACTCCTTCAAATATGGCAATCTGATCCTTTGTCTCTTCTTTTACTACATGAATGAGCTTCCCGGATCCAGTGGATGGGTATGGCAAAATGACAGACCGGTTGCCATCCAAATCAGAGACTATTTGCATGGACTTGGGGATGCCAAAGCAAGAAATACAGCTCTATGGGGATACTTCAAAAACTTCCAAAGCATGATGCATGCAAGAGAAAGAATACCCCAATCCCTTGTAGAAAAGTACAAAGACACAGTATGCTTCATGGTTGAAACAGATCAGTGTCTAATGGAGGCAGTAGAGCCAAGGACTGTTTGGATCATGCCCATGGGGTATGAAGTGGATGAATAGATAGTAGAGCTGCATGTTCAACACATGCTAAGCCAGCCCAAAGATCCTAAGGCAGAAAGGTTTAGAACCTTTGAGGAACTGAGTGTAAAGTTACATGTAGAACTTAGGGAACCGGAGATAAAGAGAAAGGTAAGAAAAGAAGTTGAGCATATTGCTCAAGGCCTAGGCATCTCAAAAGAGGCACTTGATGCCAGCCGGGAAAAGAGGAGGAAGGCTGAGGAAGAAGAGAAAAGTAAAGAAAGTGTTCCGGTTGAAACTCCCACCCGGACCAGATCATCAAAAAGATCTGCACCTCCCTCAACCAAAAGTTCAAAACCGAAAGTCCAGGCATCCGGTAAAAGATCCAAGACAAAAGCCACAAGGGCTTATAAAAGCCAAAAGGATGAAGAGGAAACAGAGTCAGATGAGGGAGTAAAAGAAATAAAGAAGCAAAAGAAGAAAGGATCCGGTAAACCCTCCTCAGGACAAGACAAGGATGAAATGGCAGAGGTATCTGTTGAAAAGCCCACTCTGTCTCTAGAGAATGTAATCAAGTCGGTCACGGTGGATGGAAACCTTAAACCAATGACTGAATCTTATGATGACTTCAGTGAGGCTGACCAAAAGACTCTGCAGGAAGCCACAGTCAAATATCTGAACATATATAATAAGGCTTTCATTGAGATCATATCTCTTATTCCTAAAAGCCTAGAAAAGGAATTGGAAGTAAGAAAGAACAATGCTCATGCAAAAGATCTTGAGATCCGGGAGCAGATAGCTATTCAGCTATATCCTCAAATTGATCCCAAGACAATGAACATAATCTTCAAGGACTGCAAAGATGAGTTCAGAAGTAAAGCCAGGATGAATCAACTCATGCTTGGTGAGACTGACAAAGTGGCCCAAGAGACAGAAGAGATCCTCCGGAAGGCCTTCAAAACGTTCAATCTTCCTGTTGTAGAGGACTTAGGTACAGAAACAGCTGAGGACTTGGAACCCTCTGCTCCAGAAGAAGTCGCCTATGAACAAGCTAGCATCTCTCCTCCGGTTTCCCCTAGAGTCTCCGGATCCAAAGAAGAAGAGAAATTACAGGAGAAGGAAGCAGTGGTGAAAGACAAAGAGGTTGACAGTTCCAAGACTGCAGAAGAAAAGAAACATCTGTCTCCGGCAAGAGACACTGCACAAACTGTTCAACAATTTTTGAGCAAAGAAACTTTAGAGATTGATGAACCGGAGCTTCTAAAAGGCCCATTCGACTTTGACTCTCTCTCTCCGGTACAAACAATGAAGATAGCTTCATTTGCAAATGCCAAGGCAAATGAAAAACTCCTGAAGTCTCATATGGAAGACTGTGAGTTGATAGAGGCTGCTTCTGGAGTACTTGTAAAGATTATGCCATCAATCCAGATAGATCCGACAGCCTCCTCTTCCGGTAATCTAAAAACCTTAGTCAGCAGTGTTGATACACATTTTGATTCTCTAGAAAAATCAGCTGAAGAAAAGGTTCGGAAGGAATTTTTGGATAAAAGATTTTCAGAAGTATTAGAATTAATCTCTAAAGATAGGAAGATTGTGAGCATTGGAATAAAGAGCTTAGAGAATGCTCTTAAGGATGGCGGTGACATCTACAAATTTTGTATATCCTGGTCAAAGGCAACAGCAGCAATTGATAAGAAAATAAAAGAGGAACAGGACAAGCTCCAAAGCTTATCTCAAAGTTTTGATCCTCTCTCTTCCTCCATAATAAATCAAGAATGTCAGACTATTGCAGTCTTGAATGAAATAAAGAATCTTGAGAAGGAAAGGAAGAACATCACTAACCGGATGGGAGAACTTAGACGGATTATAATCCCTAAGTTGGAAACTATGCATGAGGCCATCAGTGATGCTCAGACCACCGCCCAAACAAATGATCCGACAGATCTCAAGAGGGCAGAAGCTTTTGCATTTTTGTTGAGTGGTCACATTTCAATTTTGGATAGAATGAAGCAAAGTTGGGCTACAGAAATGATCCAATTGCAGACATCCTTTGCAAACATTCTTCAGTATATGTGAGTATGTAAATATGCGGCTGTGTATAGAAAATTTTTGAAAATTTTGATATGCGGACCCTACCCTTTGCCATTGATGTCAAAGGGGGAGTGAGGAGCAGTGAAAAATGAGGAATCCAATTAAGGGGGAGTTCCAGAAATTGTATATAAAGACAGAGCATCAGCAAAGGGGGAGCATAGTGTAAACACTTAGTCATTTTTCACTAAGTGTTGCCATCAATGCCAAAGGGGGAGATTGTTGGCAAGAGACACTATATGGATTCATGGTTGTTGTCATTGATGGCAACAAAGGTCATCCCACATATCCGCAAGTCATGATGTGTCTCTACCGGAAGTCAGAATAAAGAATGTTGTGGTCCGGTGAACAAGAACAGAGCATGTGGCAAGGTCCGACAGATTGATCCGGATCTCTCAGAGGAAGTGTCTTGGTGCAGTGTGGATTTGGGGAAGTCAAGAGGACTACCTTGAGTGGTATATTCCAAGGATTTAGCCTCCGGTGATGGACAAGGAAAAAGATATGAATAGTTGAGTACCGGATTCCTGAGAGACAGTGAAAACAGAGGAAGAACTGACTGACAGAGTATCAGACTACTTTCCGGATGTGTTACTATTGATGATAGAGGTTGTGAAGGCATGAATCATGTTTGGCCGACATGATTAATGATATCTACAAGTATATGCTTGATCCGCATTGCTTGGTGAGGAAGGATTCAGCCGACAGAACAAGAGTTTGTAAGAAACTAGACTGTTCCGGATGCCGACTAGAAAGGTGATGAAATTACTTGTGCGGATATATATAGAGGATGGATTTAGTTGTGAAGGGTGTGATGGTGTGAAGATATATGCGAAGAAGTACAGAACAGAGCAGAAGTAGCAAGAAAGATCTGATATGTGAAAGGATAGCAGAATAAAGAACAGAGGAAAGATGAAGTGCAGCAGATCAGTGTACTGAGCCTAACCGGAACTGAACTCCAGCATATGTAGATGCTTCCAATCAGTTCAAGACTGTGATTCTTATCACTTTGTAGACAGTGTGTCTTCTTGTAGGCAGTGGGCCTCTTGTGAGCAGTGTGCTCGGGCAGTGAGCCCTAATTGGCAAGTGCCATTTTGTAATTTCCTATTCTTCTAACAGAGAATAATTTTGGGTTAATCACCCCGTGGTTTTCTCCCTTAACAGGGTTTCCACGTCAAAAATATTGTGTTATGTGTTTCTTATTTCATGTAATGTTTTTGTGTTTGATTCAATGCTGCATCAATTAATAAGAAACTCCAATAAGGGAAATAATTAGGATAACTGATTCACCCCCCCCTCTCAGTTATCAACAAGGATACCCTCCTACTAAGTATGACAACTCTGGTTAGCTAAGTGTCTAGAGTACTGTGAACTGACGAGTGCATGTGGTGGCATCAACATTCACTATGGCCATATTTTTTATGTAAATATACATTTCGCAATGAACATAGTCATGGTTCACCACCATGCTCAACTTGGAGAACTTACAGACCTAGGGTTTACTGGACTACCTATCCCAACCACATATAATAACATAAGATACAAAAATTGATGTCAGCATAAGACCTCTTTCTAGTAGCTTACATATTAATTATATAACCCTAAAAGGGTTTGGAACAAATTTCCTACCACACAAGGTTTCTTCTTCTGTAAGGTTAGGGACATACCAAGAGCATTTTCTATAATTTACTCCCTTATACAATCCATCAAAGGCCCATCCAAGTCATGATAGAGATAAACATTACAGAAAATATAGTGAGCAACCAAAATGTTCTAGTATAGCCACCACAATAATTTAAATCAATAATAGAGTATAAACAATTTCATTTTCAACAATGAATCAAAAGAATGATCTCATTTGCAACAATAAATCAAATTTTGACCAACTAGTCATAAAATAAACAATCTTCAAAATTTGGTGGCTAGACCATTCCAAAATAAAGGAATAAAACAATGACAATCCTTGCAAATATTAAAAGGGATTTTACCGAAAGTCCAAAGAAGTGTCAAAATTTAGAGGAACACTTATTATGCACTACATGACTAACCGAGTCACTAACAAGGGAGTAGATTGTTGCATTGCACTCGGGTTTTTTCCAAAAACTTATAGTGGATTAAAATTCATGGTACAAGCACAACAAATAAGTCCCTTAAGTCTTTCATCATGCTCAAAAATTTTGCAAATAAAAAAATTTATATCACATTCACTCCTATTTCCTGGAGTATCTATCGTTCATCACTTAGATGATATTATAAGATTGTGGTATAGCAGCACACAAAGATTATAGTTGGAACACAAACTTCTTCCCTTCGTTCCACTTAACAAAACTCCATTCCCTACCTCACTGAATAGGTTACTTGTTAAAACTTAAACAATTTGAGTAAATATCTCGGTGATAATTACATTCACCAATGCAGTTGTACTATCTAGCTTTACCAAAAGGCAAGCACTTAGTTCTCAACCATTTGGCCAAAATGCCATGAGATTAACTAATATATTCTCTTTATAACTATTGTGATTTATCTTGAATTCATACAAACACTGCTCTACCTGATCTCTTAGTCTGATTAGCAATTGACCAAGGTTTTACTTTTCTATACAAAGTCTTAGAATCTTTTTGTTATACATCCTCAACATAGTTAATTTGCTCTTGGAGTTTTACCTCCTCAGTTGGTTCTTTCTTAACCACTGACTTAGGTAAGTGTTGGGAATTAGTCTTCCTGATAATTTTCTTAGTTATTCCCTAGGGCATTCTCGAATAAAACTAGTTTCAAACATTAGCAAATCTATTGAATGTTAACAAGTTTTCTCGTAATGAGCTCATAGGTTCATGTGTTGAACCTGGTTAGCTCTGATACCATATGTAATATGCCTTCTCATATTACTTAAAGAAATTCATAAAATTTACTAGAAAGTAAATAAACTTGGTAAACATGAGAGAGAATTTTTTTTAATAAATAACATTTGCATAATCACAAGAAATAGAGTACAACTATCTAAATAATTTCATCCTTGAAATCATAACATAATCAAAGCTAGAAACATAGTGAAATCCTTTCACTTTTCATTTACAATGAATAAAATGCACTTGGCATAAAGAATAGTTTTATGTCATAAATTGATTGGCATAATACATATCATGGAGTACACTACATATGGAATATTGATATCCATCTTCACAAGACTCAGAGAGTCTTCTGCTTCAGAGGGAAAGCATCATCCGAGTGCTTTTCCTCCAACCACAGACCAGTGGTTCCCCACACACCTTCCAAGTAGAAGTGGCCCTACCTTTCACGAAGAGTATAGATATAAGGAACCAACAAGTTTTTGCCATCTAAGTACTAGTGTTGTATCTTACATAATGATATCAATCATACAACCCTAGATACCCTCTAGCTAAGTATGATCATTCTGATAGGTGATGCAATCCAGATACAGTGAACTGACTAATGCATGCAGAGATGGATGCATTACTTTGGCCAAAGTTTCAATATAAATAGACGTTCACAATGAACATAGTCATAATGTTCACCCACCCCAACTTGACTTGGAGACTATCTCATCCTACAGTTTGACTTTCTTTATTTAGTAACTCTAGATACTAACTTGTCTGTACTATAAATCCATTCTAGTCAATCTAACTTAGAACAGATCGGTAATCTAGGATATACTTGCAATATTAAGATTTAGGTATTTCTAACCTTTTAATGAGTCCCTCATTGCCTACTTGCAATTTTCTAGGGTTTATGACTTTCTATCATTCTATTCTTTGATTCAAATATCAAACATCTTTGATGCATTAAAATGAGTTTCGACATTATCATAGAATCACTTAAATTTGATAAAGTACTACAAGGACTCTTCTTGTCTTGCTCTATAGTTTTCTTGACCTTTCATTGTCGATCAATATGGTTTTCTCAACTTTTCACTTTCGACCAATATGTATAAATATAAACAATGTCACATCTGACATAAGAGTTGTATGTTTCCCAAATCCTTCTAGTTTTAATACTAGGGTTTAACATTTCTAACCCAATAATAGAAATATTAAACATCCTTTCTTTCCATAGATAATAACATGAATATAATAACACATGAGAACAAATACCTCTAATCTTCCCTAGATCACTTGGCATTTCAAATAAAACATAATATACGAGGTATATCCCAAACAATATAATATCTTAATGGATACTTACATTTGTCAAACTAGTCTTTCGACTAAGTTCAACCTATCAACCCTAAAAGGTTTGAGTTATAAAGGATAATAAAACACTTTCAACCTCCTAGTCTACTTAAGTCTACATACTTTCTATTCTGACAGGTTATGAACTCATTTGTATAGTCATCCTTCAAAAACATGTCAATAAACCTTATCAACAATCAAGTGGGGTAGAGATTCAAATATCTCATCATACCCAACTTAGAATAGATCATATCAGGAACACCCAACATTGAGTTAACTCTATCTTTTGTGCAAATGCCACTAAATAAGTTCAATTGATCCAATAATAAGAACTATAATTTCCCATCCCTTGGTATTCCTATACCATTGAGTTGGTTTTCTAGTTTCAATCTTGAAACACAAGAGAAGTTAATTAACTCTCCTAGTATACTCTTTTCAAGATAAAATATCATAAGCAGTATTTTCTAATTGAGGGTTATCAAGGTTTCCTCATTCTTGGATCACCTTTTCCCTTATATTTGTAATAGAATATAACAAGAAGAATGTGTTTCTCATAAGGAAAACTATATCTTTGTTGCCATATAGCCATCTTAATATTGTAATGAATCTTTTTAGGTATATATGATACAAGGTTCTATCCTCATGATAATACTGTCATTGCACATACTCTTGATAAAATTCAAGCTTTTAAATCTCAACGAGTTTTGAGTCAAGAATGATAATCAAATCAACCTCATGGTCTCGTTCATATACTATTTCTAGATTTAGAAAGGATAGGGATTTATGCTCATAACCCTTACATATAATAATTATATACACATAAATAACTTAATATATAATATCTATAAGTATTTCCCATAATCTAAAACATTTATCTCTAAGTCTTTGGTTATAAATCTTGGGAAAAGAAACTTATATCTGTTTAAACCATGACAAGTTTTACTCTAGGTTTAGACTTAAGCCTTCGTATTTTACTATGAAGGTCCTTTAAAATGATTCTTTTAACAATCATTATGACCACGTTGCCAAAACTCATAATAAGACCATTTGTTATGCCATAACCATGATGTATCCAGTATCTTGGACTATAATACCTTATTTAAGAGTTTATGTCATCAGTCTAAAAGGCCTCGTTATGCACAGAGAGTTTACTAACTATTTGATGGCTCCATTCTCTTATATTTATCCATTTAAACACAAGATTGGGAGAAACATTAAGATATTCCTACACCGTGGTGAGGATAGACGGCCTTATAATGGCCCACCACCTTAGAATCTAAAAGCTTAACCTATCTAGTTTATAGATAGTTGAAACATTGCATCAACTCAAATATAAAAATATACCAAAACTCACACCTAGCCAAGCTCTCTCTTCAAGCTCATTGACTTTATATCATGAGCTACAACAAAGTTTTAAGGGAAAGATTGCATATTTTAAGTAGTCTCACAGTGAATCACTGTTCTCTATTACTAGGCATTAGCTCACATAAGTGTGATCCACTATGAATCTTGCTTCATCATTATTCTTAACCAGACATTGTATATACAGTAATAACTCAAACCTTATATAATGATAGCAACTACATTTGAAAGCTAGAATCTTTATTGTATACAAACAATAACAAATGCTATATTAAGAGTCTTAAAGGATAAATTCTTTTCTAAAATTTTCTTACCACTGAAAAGCCATCGACCTCCTCTACCTATGAAAGCTTTATCTACTTGCTCAAATCTTTTCTCCTCTACTCGGTTAACTATGGCCTTTCTCTTTGAACAAAAGAAATGTAACAATTACTATTTGAGTAGCCACTATGGTCAGTCACTGAGATAAACCATAAGAATGGATATATTCTCTAAATAAACCTCTTCTATAACGTACATATCTCTCTAAGTCCTGTGGACTTGCATGCTTAAGAGGTTCCAGGAAAATGCCAAAGGAACAACCACTGAGTTTAGAGACTTTTCCAATGTGATCTCAAATCGCAAGCACTATCAACGTTGAGCTCCCACAGTTTCTCATAGGTATGAATACTCAAGATTGGAGAGACTAGCACCAAACAACTAACTCTCATGTTCATCCTTTGAAACTAACTTTTGCACCCTTCCAACACCTTAATCATTCTTAGAAAGGGATCTCTCCTGCTTACTTCCCCTCTGGAATCCCCCCGTAATCATCCAGTAGTTCTCTTATTAATAAGCTCCTCCCAAAATAGTTAAGGAGTCTGGCCCCTTCAAACCCACAAGTGGTTTGCATTCATTTACAATAAGCCACATTGCTCTTCATGCAAAGACCATCGTTATCCTTTTTTGTGTACTCACAGTGAATATTCCCCATTATGCCGATGATATAGCCTCTTTTAAAGGCTTAGTCATCCATATGGTGCTCTTTTCTCGAGTGGGTTGTGGTCATGCACTTGTGGGAGGTTCAAGGAATACACTGATAGATATAACCGACAATTTAAGAGATGTAACCGACATGGATCAAACTTTGAGCACTATTTGCTCCACTCTAAGAGCCTCTACTTCTCTACACCTTAACTTCCTTGTAACCATTTTTACATCTCCACCAGGCTGCGAGAACATAGGCAAGGTCTTTGCCTTATCTCAAGCTTTGCTTGCATGCAACATGGAGAAGTCGGTCATAATGACCACTCTCTCCTATAACTCAAATCATGAGTAAAATCTACATAACCCATGAAAAAAATGAAACTAATAAAGGGTTAAGGTCATAAAAGTCCTCTCACGAAAATATCACTGCACGACTCCGTACTCCAAAGCTTTCATGGAGTAGTGAAGTATCAAATGTGCAAGAAACCACGAGGTAGCTAGAATAAAATATCCAACTAAACTGTGATCATAGCTCTCTGCCTTTTAAGTATAGCATGTACTTATAGACCGTGTTAAATATGCAAATTCATGTATCAATAAAACATTGCATAAACAATGCATTCTAACGTCGTTATTCATTATTCGACAAGATGTGTGAACGAGGTCGAGGTACTCTCCCCCTCACAATCTTGCAAAAGCATCAAAATCAAATAGATAGGATAACCTTATGGAATTTCAATCGAAAATTACCAATTATGAGATATTTAACTATTTAATAATATCATCCCTTGAATATAACTATATTAATGTCAAACTAGGTCTAATGATTATCGACCATTTCTGTGTCGACAGTCAAACTACCTAACTTGGTTTATGAAAAAACATTTTCTTATTGAGTCTTTGACAAATCGACGACTGTTGAATCAACACCAAACTTAAGCTAGTTGGGTCAAACACAACTTACCAACTTGATGACATCGCTTTCCCCAAAATGACTAGGTTGATGTCAAATGACATTAAAAGGACTCTAAATGACATTGACAACTTGTTGAGTCAAGAAATAAACTTAGACCAAAAGGGTCGAGTATCACTTACCTGACTCAACTAGGTTCACCATTTTGCACCAATCACAATACTTAAGATGGCGACAAACAATTCTTTTCCTTGTATCTATTCCCTTCTCTCCGATGATGCTTTCCCTCCCTTTCTCAAAGGGGCAGAAACCTATTCCCTGAATGCAACGTGTAATTACCAACTCGAGATTAGTGTAACAATTATCATTTCATAATCCTTATGAAATCATCACATCTTAACAACTTTTAAACACATGTTAGTTTTAGTCAAATAAACATAACTCATGAAAACATTGATTTTTCCATACATTTTTACTAAATGTCAAATCATTGAATCATGCATAATCATCTACTAATTACTTCAAAAGTGAAAAGTAAAACAAAGTCAAAGTTAGGGATGTAACAAATACCAAGCCCCAAACACCTTTGATTTTATGCTACAACCTTGCAACAATATAATATCATCATCCTCATGATGCTTACCTCCCACCCACCCCTACTCAGTTTTCTTGTCAACCTAACGATGCCTGTTATCAACCACAGGAAGGCCACTTCATCCCTAATCAATATGACTACCCTCCTACTGTTGCAAGTATGGTCCTAACCGGTGTTGTCATTGATGTCAGCATTCTCATGTTGCATTAATGAGAAGGATTAGATGAGCTGTGTGCAGGGGATATTGAGAAAATAAGTCTCAACCAAGAATAGTGAAGAACAGTGATGACAAGAAGGTAAAAGTCCTCAATAGGTTGAGGATCAGAGGATTCGGTTTAAAGGGTTTGTAGATATAATTCTTGAGATGCTCCAGTCAAGATTTTAGAGGTCCGCATGAAGATCTGAAGAAGTTATGGTCGCTCAAGTAGAACTGGTTCTGGCAGGTGTTCAGAGGTGATAGAGTGCCACAGATAGGTCCGGTGAGATCCGGTATTTCATTATCCCGTTCTACGGATCTGAGGGAGTGTTGAGGATGTCCCTGTGAAGTATCAACTAGATTAGTTAATGGGTTGAAGGTCTGGAAGAGCCTATTCATTTGTGACAGTGATGACAGACTATGTTCTTGTAGCTCCGGATGAAGGAAAGAAGAATTCCAGTAGGATGATGAAGTGTAGATGTTTTTGGTGATTCAGGGAAGGTTATGATGATCGTTGGATCATGTCCAGTTAATGTTGGTGGTCCGCATTGAAGTTAGAGTTTGCATTTGAAGAATAACCACGGATATTGGTGTTCTTCTTGAGACTGGCCGACCGGATGTATTACACGTCTTGCGGATGTTCTTGTAGGTGTTTGCCGACTTAGATGATTGTTCCTAAGTCGATGCCTTGTATAAATAAGGGATTGTGAATTCATTTTGAAGTGATTCTTGTGGTGATAAGTGTGTGGTAGCAATGAGAAGTGTGAAAGGCAGAGCAGAAGTATTGGGCTTAAATGGAACTGATTCAAGCATGTTGAAGATGCTATTCTCTAGTTCATAAAGGTCATACTTATTCCTTTGTAGACAGTGTGTCTCTTGTAGGCAGTGAGCCTCTTGTGAGCAGTGTTCTCAAGTAGTGAGCCCTAATTGGCATGTGCCATTTTGTTCTTTCTATTCTTCTAACAAAGAATACATTCTTGGGTTAATCACCCCGTGGTTTTTCCCTTAACTAGGTTTTCCACGTCAAAATCTTGGTGTCATATGTGTTGATATGTTTCTGCTTTTGATTTGAATTCATTATGGTTCATGATCAATATTATGCTAATCACTAAAGAAGATTCAAGTGTTTAAAAAGAGAAAGTTTCATACAACTGATTCACCCCCCCCTCTCAGTTGTATGCCCTAAGTCTAACACCTATCCAACCTCAAGTGGACTACGATTTTGACAATATGAGTCTCCTAGACATAGCAAGGGACCTGCAAAGGAGGGTGGAGGAAATTCAAGGAGTGGTAGAGTATAACCAATAGCAAGATGAGCTTTCCTATTAGGGTCGTCTTCACCAACAATAGATGGAGGCATAGGAAAGGGCTTATCAAGAAAGCTTGGCTTTGCAGATTGCACCTAAAGAAGAACATATGAGGCAGTTGCTTTCCAAAGTCAAGAGATTAGAAGCCCAATCAGTCCCCTCCATTCCCAATTTTAGGCATCTTCTCCTTTTCACACTTGTTCAGCTTGTTGTGGAAGAAGCCCCAAAATTTAAAGTCCCAAGTTTCAGAGGCCCTCAGCCTTCACGGGAGCTTATTATTGCATAAATTCATCCTATCACTCCTCGGGAATGACTCTCTCACAAGGCCCTTCAAGTCCTTGTAACAAGGGAGGAGCCACTTGCAAATAATGAGCCCTTGTGCACTATTACCACTGAAATTTCAAACCCGCTGCAAGAAGAAGTTAAGTCAAATCTGATAGAGCAGCAGTGCACAGAGCATAAGGATAGTGTTGATACTAGTGCATGGTTGAGCCCTCTAGACTTTGGCTTATTTGAATAATTTTCCCATGTGCACAAGATGAATGAAATCCAAATGTAGAGAAAGCATGGTGAAGAGTTCCAGTGGCAAAGACAGCTCAAGCAAAATCTAATGGATCTGCAACTGAAGGATGAGAGTGTTGTGGAAGGGGTTATTATAGAGTTTACTTTGAAAGTGAATGATGCCACTTTATTTCATGAACTGCCTAGTTATATTAAAGATGAATAAGGCATGGAGATGCCAAATTTGATGATGGACCAGTAGTGTGGGGACATTAAAAATAATTGCTTGTTGTTGGAATGTGAGGCTGAACAAGACAGTGAGGTTCCAAACCACAAAGAAGGGCAAGCATGTTGCCCTACGCCAGAGGATGCAGAGGTTGATGATGTGGACATGTTTGAGGATCCCCCATCTTTTATTGAATATAACGATGTAGAGATTGAGTATGGGCAAGAACAAATTAAAGATTTGTTCTTTGTTATCCGACAGGGATATCAGCTCCTTGGTGGAGATAATTTATCCATTAAGCATGTGCAGGGCTCATTTTCTGAGCCTAATTTAAAAAATCACGAGCATCTTGTTCATAGGGTGGAGGTAGCCATATTTCCAGTTGAGCCACAGGAGCCAGAGCATTCAGACCAATAAGAGGAGAAAGAATCAGAGCAGAGACATGAGATCAATCATGTTGATTTGCATGTCATCTCAAGGGGATGTCCTATCAGGCATCTAGCCCAACTAGAGACACATCAAAAAGAGTTACCACTTGTCATGTGTGCCTCTAAGCATGAAGTTGAACATCAAAATGAGTGGGATCAGCCCATTTATTCACCTCTTGGCAGCAACATCAACAATTAGTTCAGGTGGATACGTGAGTTTATCCCTATTCTTGGGGAAGTGCTCCATCAATTGGTCATATGTCAACTCCTTCCCCATCTCTTGCTAACTATCCACAAGCATAGAAAACATTGTAAAATGTAGAGAAAGGGCAGTTATTTTGAAGAACTAGTTAATGGCTTTGTTTAAGGTCAATTCTAGTTGGTTAGTTTTGTTTTGTTTTAGGTTCCTTTCAATAAGTTCCCTTGCACTCTGTTGTATTCTCATTAGGAGGATACATGCTCACTTGTTGCTTTATTTTGCCTTGGTAGCTAGCCTTAGTTGTTTTAGCTCCTGTGTTCTTGTTGCAATCTCTTTGACCCCATGCCTAATAGATGCTCAAGGCTATTGATCTATCTGTTTAGTAGGCAAACATCCCTGAGAGGTCGCTAAAATGTTGACCCATTTTCCTCTGTCCAGAGTCAAATAGTTCACCTTGAATATCTTCTGGACATCCCTTGGAATATGGCCCTACAATCCTTAAACTCTTTAAATCCTCATTCTCTTCATTGTAGAAATCCCTAAAATCTTGTCTGGAGAATCTTTGCAAAAAACCCAGAAAAACCCAGAAATCCTTAATCTTCAACTACCTTCCTTCATAGGGATTTTCCTTTTTCATACTTAGTCATTTTGACATGAATATCCTGGTGACCTCATCCGGATCTTAGCTAACATCCTGGATATTATCTTAATATCCTGGACCTTAACTAAGATCTTGATATCCCCTTCATATTCAAACCTTAGTTAATATCTAGATGTTTTCTAAACGTTCAGATCTGAACTAATATCCAAGTCCTTTGCGAATGTGCAGACCCTTGTGAATATGACGATGGCGTCATCTAGATATTTCCCAATATCGAGATCCTTCTTAATATCCATGACCTTTGCGAATGCCCCGACGACATCATCCAGACCCCATCCCCAAAGAAGTGCATATGACAATGACGTCATCCAAGCATTCTACCCCCAGTATATTATTCTGTAGTGCTAATATCCTGATGACATCATCCAGATCCTCTCTTCAATAAAGTTCTTCATACTGATGATATCATCAGGATATTTGTAAAAGGCATCCAGATCTTAAGTTAGCACCCGAATATTAAAGTTAATGTCCATGCGGATGACGGTTTCTCCATGCTGTGAAGGAAAATTTGACGGGTGCATCCAAATATCGCATAGCCCATAGACTACCTAAGGTTGACGTCACATCCTTCCTACGTGGCTATGAAATGAGGACAGCTATAAAGTTTGTCGTGGCCCATGGCCGCATCTTTGAAGATCGGACAGTAGCACAGTGTTGTAGGGGAATCTTGCTTGCGGGGAAGATCCTGTGCGCAGCTGCAAGATGATGACGCATGGACATCCAAATGCTGGTTGACTGCAACTTTGACCATGGATATCTCCCTCATCCTGAGGAATTTCTATGTGATCCAAAAGGAAAAAGTTCTTAGAATTTCCTCCTCTTTCATTTGGCAAGATTTTGGGGGGATATTCTCATTTCAAAGTATGATCCAAATTTCATGATCTAGGTATGAATGTGCACATCTGGATATTAGGATGGTTGTTGACTGAGGATGAATTTGTAATCTCGGTTGACAAGACATCTCAGCGACCAATTTAAAGTGTTTCAGAATCTTTTTAGATGTAGATATTTATTGCATTGATGGTTGCAAGTGAGTGATTCAGCAGCTCGCATTGAAGGCCAAAATATCTCCCATTTGCCCAAGCTCTAGATATTTTCTGCAATGAATTCTTGCAGGCCAGCTTTCCTTTTGGTGGAGATATTTTCTAATAGATCCCATGAGGTAATTTATTGTAACCTAATTAGGTCATTTGGAATCAGACACTATATATGCATGAATGTAAGATTTAAAAAAGGTTGGAAAATAGTTAGTCTTATGATTCTGTATTCCAAACAAAACTTTCCTCTATTGTAACTATGCCTCTTGATCAATACATATGGTGTTTTACTTCTTCATGCTTTTTAACTCTGTCTAGTCTTAGAATTGGCTATTGTTTGTAAATGTTCAAATTCCTGGCAATGCATTCTTTACCTTTGTTAAAATCTCCATGATCTATGTACGTTTATCAATTGTATTTCTTTATTTGTGCATCTTAGCTTTATAAATGTTCTTTATTCAAACCTGGTGTATCACCTCCTTTTAATTTTAGTTTTACTCCCTCTTCCTCTTTTCATAATCGGTGGATAGATTAGGTTTAGTCTTAGGTGTTGGCAAGAGACACATTGTAGCTTCATGATTGTTGTCATTGATGGCAACAAAGTTCATCCCACACATCCGCAAGACATGGTGTGCCTATACCAGAAGTCAGATTGAAGAGTGTTGTGGTCCGGTAAGCAAGAACAGAGTATGTGGCAAGGTCCGACAGTCAGGTCCAAATCTCTCAAACGAAGTATCTTTTGAAAGTGTTGACTTGGGGAAGTCAAGAGGAGTACCTTGACTGATAGATTGCAGGAACTGAGCCTTCGGTGATGCAAGAATAAAGAGATATAAGAATTCAAGTATTGGGGTCCAATTTGGTAGAACAGACAAAGGAAGAACTGACATGCAGAGCATCAAAAGTTATTCCGGATGAGATGCTGATTGGCCAACTTGTTAGATGACTTCTATAAGTTTCTTTTAGATCTGTATCACTTGGTAAGCAAGGATTCAGCCGACAGACTAGAGTTTGGGAAATATTGACTATTCCGGATGCCGACTAGAAAGAGGATGAAATCCCTTGTGTGGATATATATATACCAGAAGGATTTCGATGAAAGTGTGCTTGTGTGGTGTGTTAAGTGCGAAGAAAAGTAGAAGTGCAGAAAAAGGCAGTAAGAAAGGTCTGGTATGTGAAAGGACAGCAGAACAAAAGAAGAAGGATGAAGTGCAACAGATCAGTTTACTGAGCCTGACTGGAACTGAACTCCAGCATGTGTGGATGCTTCTCATCAGTTCAAGTATCTTATTATTCTTCTTACTACTTGTAGACAGTGAGTTTCTTGAGCAGTAAGCTCAGGTAGTGAGCCCTAATTGGCAAGTGCCATTTTGTATTTCTATTCTTCTAATAGAGAATACATTCTTGGGTTAATCACCCCATGGTTTTCTCCCCTAACAGGGTTTCCATGTCAAAAATATTGTGTCATGTGTATTTCCATTTCATGGTTATGTTTGCTTATTTGAATTGATGTTGTATTAATTATTAAGAAAGTTCAGAAAGATGAAATAATCAAGATAACTGATTCACCCCCCCTCTCAGTTATCAACAATTGGTATCAGATCCAAGTTCCTCCAAACAGAGCCTAACAGCTTGAGAAAGATTTGGGAATTGAGATGGATGTGTATGGTATGAGGGAGCAACTTCAATCTGCCCTAGATGATCTTGAGCAATCTAATTCTGAAGTCAATGTATTGAAGGAAAGACTCAAACAGGTTGATGATTTCATAAATGAACTAAAAGGGAAACTAAGTCTCTCTATGAAAAAGAGAAAGGAATTACTTCAGTAATTGGTAAGTCAAGGTGAAGCAAATGATTCAAATGGAGATCTTAAGGAGAAAACCAAGTTATGTGAAAAATTATCAAAAGAGATCATCATGGTAAGACATGAAATGGAATTAGGAGTCATGAAATTTACCCAAGAAATTGAAGAGAAAAGAAAAACTGAAGATGATCTAAAACAATCTCTCAAGGAGAAATTAGAAGACTGCCACAAGATGGATAGAATAATCAGACATCTTGAATCCAATCTTGAAGATGCTAAAGATAATGAAGAAAAACTAAAATATCAAATTGTCTCTCTTAAAAGGGATCTTCAAACAACACATGAATACAAAGAGAAATTCAAGATAAGTTCTGCTCAACTTGAAGTTCTTCTTGAAAGCCAAAAGAGGGTAGATGACAAGCATGGCTTGGGATATGAGAAAGGTGAGAGCTCCAGATCCGGTCAGAAAAAATTTGAATCAAAAAATCTAAGAAACAGGCCTAGAAGACCTCCGGTGAGGCAACCTAATGCTCAAAGATATCCATCCTTCAATGGATACTGCCACAACTACAATAACTTTGGTCACAAAGCTAACTAGTGCAGAAGAAGAATCAATCAGACTAACACATCCTTCTCCAAACAGTGTTTTAACTGCAAAAGGTATGGTCACAAATCTCATGAATGCAGAAATATGCAAATGAACAATTCTTTCAATGGTAGATGCTTTGCATGCAATAGAATGTGTCATATGGCTAATCAATGTAGATCAAGAGGACATCAATCAACTATGCAAAGAAATGTTGTTTTCCACAATTGCAATAGATCCGGTCATATTGCAAAATTCTGTAGAAGCAAGAATCAGGACAAAAGAGGTCCAGTACATCATAATCAAAATCAAGACAAGGGAAAAGGAAAAGTGAATGCGGATGAAGTTAAAAGTGAGATGAACAAGATTTGGGTGAAGAGAAGTACAGAAAACGTAGGGGATGGATCTGCACCAGAATCTGGTGCTGATATTCCTTCCAGAAATTAAAAGGTGAGCTCTAGCTCAAGGGGAGACACAAAGAAAAATATTTTCCCCCAGCCAGTTAATTGGTGCTAGAACTAGCACTGGGAGAGTTGCAGATTAAAGGGTTCACAAAGGGACATCTAAATAAGTTTTGGTTAAAAGATGGAAGATCTGCAAGAAATTTTGAACAAGTTGAAAACTAATCTAGTTCATCAATCATCCGGTGAGAAGTAGGTTTTTCACAGTTAAATCTGACATGATTTAAACTATGGAATCTTGATCTGCGGATAGATCAAATGTTTAAGGAAAGGAAGATAGATTATCACTATTCTCTAAGAATGACTCTAAGTGTATCTTAGTGATCTGGAAAAGATCTGTCTCAGAATAAGATGAACAAGGCAACCAGAATGAATTAGGTTGCGCATTTATTACAGTATGAAATTAGGGCTTTCCTAGAAATAAAAGAGTTCATTCATTCGTCATTTGCACATTTGCACTCAAGAGGATAAGAAAAGGAACTCTGCAACAAATTGTTTCAAACTTTCAAAGATCAACCATTGAAGTCAATTCATCCAGCAAATTAATCCGGTCCATTTAGTGAACCCGAGAAGCGTAAAAGGTATTTTTCATTGCTGAATATCTCTCTGTAAATCCTTTAAAAATGGCCACTCTGAATGTAGTGAAGATTTCTGATAGGCCACACCCTAAGTTTAAGAAGCATCCATATAAATCTCTAGAAGTTGATCCCCTAGGCGCCTTTTCAAGCATTCTGCATGGAATTCTGCATGTAGAAGATGTTAGGGCTTATATTCATGCAAATATTGAAGAATTTGGGGAATCTAAGCTAGTTGATATCTATCACAATTAGTTAATAGATGATTCTTTTGAGCTTAAACCTTAGTTCAAGGCCATCTGGGATAAGCACTTTGCATAGTGCTTTCATTTCCCCTGTTTTGAAGAAGATGAATGGATCTGGTATGTGTTGAGCAGAGTGCATGATAACTTTCTATGGTTGAATAGACCATTTAAGATCACCAAGGATGCAATTAGGGTAATAACTAGTCTGCACTCATCCGGTGGGATACCTATTCTTAAATCTGTCAAGAATCAGACAGTGAGTGAAGCAACCGGATCAAAATTTGACAAGAGAGCTAAGACAATTGAAGATATCACTGATCCAAATATCAAATTTGCATCCATAATAATTGGTTACAAGATTTATCAATCCAATAGGAAAAATTTAGTACCAAGAACTACAGTTTATACAGCTTATCAGATGCTAAGAGAAAATGCAGACTATGATCTTTGTGAACTTCTTCTAAGCCAACTATTGGAGAACCTACAAAAGATAAAAAAGGACAAGAAAAACTCATTCAAGTATGGTGGGCTGATATTATGTTTATTCTTCTACTTCATGAATAAGCTTCCCGGATCCAGTGGTTGGGTTTGGCAGAATGACAGACCTGTTGCAATCCAAATCAAAGACTACCTACATGGGCTTGGGGATGCTAGGCAAGAAATGCAGCTTTGTGGGGATATTTCAAGAACTTTCAAAATATGATTCAAGCTAGAGAAAGAATCCCCCAATCTCTGGTTGAGAAGTACAAAGATACAGTGTGCTTTATGGTAGAAACTGATCAGTGCCTAATAGAGGCTGTGGAACCAAGAACAGTGTGGATCATGCCAATGGGGTATGAAGTTGATGAGAAAATTATAGAGCTACATGTTCAACACATGCTAAGTCAACCCAAGGATCCTAAGGCAGAAAGGTTTGGAACCTTTGAAGAATTAAGTATAAAAATCCATGTGGAACTCAGACAACCAGAGATGAAGAGAAAAGTGAGAAAAGAGGTAGAAGATTTTGCCAAGAGGCACTTGATGCACATAGAGAAAAGATGGAAAGGGCAGAGAAAGAGAAGGAAGAAGCAGAAAAGGAAAGTGATCCAGTAGAAGCCCCCTCCCGGACCAGATCCTCTAAGAGGTCTGCACCTACAACTGCTAAGACCCCAAAGGCATCAAAACCGGAAGCAAAATCATCCGGTAAAGAAGAGAAAAGAACCAAGACAAAGGCCACAAGGTCCTATATCAATCAAAAGGATGAAGAAGAGACAGAATCAGATGAGGAGGTAAGGAAAATGAGGAAAAAGAAGAAAGTATCGTGAACCCTCTACTGGTGAAGACAAGGAAAAGATGGCAGAAGAGTTTGTTGAAAATCCCACTCTGTCCATAGATAATGTAGTCAAATCAGTCACTATGGATGGAAATTTGAAACCAATGATTGAATTTTATGACTACTACAGTGACGTTGATCAGAAGATCCTGCAAGAAGCCACAGTCAGGTACCTTAACATTTATAATAAAGCATTCATTGAGATTATATCTTTAATTCCAAAAAGCCTAGAGAAAGAACTAGAAATCAGAAAGAACAATGCTAAGGCCAAGGACCTTGAGATCAGAGAACAAATAGCTATTCAACTCTATCCCTCAATCACGCAGAAACAAATGAATATGATTTTCAAAGATTGCAAGGATGAGTTCCAGAGCAAAGCAAGAATGAATTAGCTTATGCTTGGAGAAACTGACAAAATAGCTAAAGAAACTAAAGAAATCCTTTGGAATGCCTACAAAAGGTTCAACATTCCTATCATAGAGGACATAAGTGATGAGCCCTCTGCCATGGACGACAAGAAAGAGACAGTAGTAGAAGAGGTAAAGGAGACAGGTGAAGAAAAAGGCAAGGACTTAGATTCCTCTACTCCGGAAGAGGAAGTCCAAGGAGAAGTAAATTTGGACTCTCTGGCAGTCTCCAGATCTAAAGGAGAAGAAAGTATAAAAGAAAAATCCAGTCAAGAAGAACAAGGAAAGGAAAGAAAAGAAGAGTCAAGGACAGAAAAAGCTACAGATGACACTGGTAAGGCTGCAGAAGGGGAGAAAATTATGTCTCCGGCAAGAGACACAGCAAAAGCAGTCAAGGATTTCTTGACCAAAGAGATGATGGAATTTGATGAACTAGAGTTACTTCAAGGTCCATTCAATTTTGACTCCCTCTCTTCGGTGCAAACCATGAAGCTAGCCTCCTTCACTCAAGCAAAGGCAAAAGAAAAATGCTAAAGTCTCATATGGAAGACTGTGAACTCATAAAAATTACATCCGGTGTACTGGAAAAAATCATGTCATCCTTCCAAAAGGATCCTACAGCATCCACATCCGGTAATCTAAAGTCCCTTGTAAACTCTGTTAGTACTCATTTTGGTTCTTTAGAGAAAGCAACTGAAGAGAAAGTCTGGAAAGAGTTTTTGGATAAAAGATTCTCAGAGTTACAAGGACTTATAACCAATGATAAGAGAAATATGGATATTGGGATAAAGATCATAGAAAATGCTCTTAAAGATGGCAGAGATATCTATAAATTTTGTGTATCTTGGTCCAAAGTGACCAAGGATATTGAGAAGAAAGTAAAGGCACAAGAGGATAAACTATCAAGCCTCTCTCAGAATTTTGATCCTCTCACTGTATCTATAGTAAACCAGGAATGTCAAACTATTGTAGTCATGAATGAGATCAAGAAACATGAAAAGGAGAGGAAGAACATAATAAGTCAGATGGGTGAGATTAGAGGGATGATTATCCCCAAATTAGAGGCCATGCATGAGGTCCTAGCAGATACCCAGACCACAGCCTGGACCAGTGATCCAATAGATGTCAAGAGGGCAGAAGCTTTTGCATTCCTGTTGAGTGGTCACATCTCAATTTTGGACAGGATAAAGCAGAGTTGGGTGACAGAAGTTGTACAGTTGAAGACAACTTTTGTAGACATATTACAATGTATGTAAAACCTATTTATATACTTATGCGGCTAAGTATAGTTGAATTTTTGGGCAATTTTTGTGTGCGGACACTACCCTTTGCCATTGATGTCAAAGGGGGGGTGAGGAACGGTGAAAAATGTGGAATCCAACTAAGGGGGAGCCCCAGTAAAGTGTACATTAGAAGAGAGCATCAACCAAGGGGGAGTATAGTATAACACTTAGTCATTTTTCACTAAGTGTTGCCATCAATGCCAAAGGGGGAGATTGTTGGCAAGAGACACATTGTAGCTTCATGATTGTTGTCATTGATGGCAACAAAGTTCATCCCACACATCCGCAGGACATGGTGTGCCTATACCAAAAGTCAGATTGAAGAGTGTTGTGGTCCGGTAAGCAAGAACAGAGTATGTGGCAAGGTCCAACAGTCAACTCCAGATCTCTCAGAAGAAGTATCTTTTGAAAGTGTAGACTTGGGGAAGTCAAGAGGAGTACCTTGACTAATAGATTCCAGGAACTGAGCCTCCGGTGATGCAAGAATAAAGAGATATAAGCATTCAAGTATTGGGGTCTGTTTTGTTAGAACAGACAAAGGAAGAACTGACAGGTAGAGCATCAGAAGTTATTCTGGATGAGATGCTGATGGTGATAAAGATTCTTAAGGTTTCATTCATGATTGGTCGACTTGTTAGATGACTTCTATAAGTTTCTTTTAGATCTGTATCACTTGGTAAGCAAGGATTCAGCTGACAAACTAGAGTTTGGGAAATATTGACTAGTCCAGATGCCGACTAGAAAGAGGATGAAATCCCTTGTGCAGATATATATATACTAGAAGGATTTCGATGAAAGTGTGCTTGTGTGGTGTGTTAAGTGTGAAGAAAAGCAAAAGTGCAGAAAAAGGCAGTAAGAAAGGTCCGATATGTGAAAGGACAACAGAACAAAAGAAGAAGGATGAAGTGTAGTAGATCAGTTTACTGAGCCTAACTGGAACTGAACTCCAGCATGTGTGGATGCTTCTCATCAGTTCAAGTATCTTATTATTCTTCTTACTACTTGTAGACAATGAGTCTCTTGCGAGCAATAAGCTCAGGCAGTGAGCCCTAATTGGCAAGTGCCATTTTGTATTTCTATTCTTCTAATAGAGAATACATTCTTGGGTTAATCACCCTATGGTTTTCTCCCCTAACAGGGTTTCCACGTCAAAAATATTGTGTCATGTGTATTTCCATTTCATGGTTATGTTTGCTTATTTGAATTGATGCTGTATTAATTATTAAGAAAGTTTAGAAAGATGAAATAATCAAGATAACTAATTTACCCCCCCTCTCAGTCATCAACATTAGGTTGGCTAAATCTCTCATTTAGCAAAGGAACCAGCCTCTTTCTAGAGATTCAGCCTCCCTGTAGGGTCCCACACCTGGAGGTCATCTCAATGTTTCACTAGATTGTTGGAGCCCTAAAAGACTTCAACATAGGGTGCAAATCTATGTGACAACACTACCCTCTAAATATTTTAGATTATCCTTGTTAGTTCCTTGATTTCTTTTTCATGGAGAAGATGAATTGGGAGGATCTTCTCATATAGATCTATAGACTCTTAATCAAATGTTTTTCTATGTCACCTTTGAATTCATAACCCTTGATTAATCCCTTAGTGGTTGTCCCTTCATTATGATGATGTAATTATTCATTACTAGCTTCATCCTTCCCAAAATCTAAGGATAGCCCAACATTCTTCTTGAGATTTTGAGAGAATGATTTTCTATTTTTGAAAGGTTGTTTCTTATTTGAAATCATGAACCCCTCTACATCCTTTTTTCTTAAATTTTATTTTTTTTCTTTTAGAAGTTTGGTTTAAATGGTGGGATAATCTCAAATAAAATATCCATATTCATGGAATCCTCTACATCTAAAGGGGAGACTTTCATAGTCAAGGGCCTTAAACCATTCAAGATCTCCCACACATAAAATAACACTTTTGGGGAGAGAAAAAGATAGATCCAATTCACACAAATTCTAGCATAAGAAGATTACCATGCCCATGAAAAAAAGGTCTTGAAATATCAACGGCCTTCCCTAAGGAACCAACAATTGTCTCAAAGACATAGGTAGCAAAACTCCTAGGGAAGAACATATATCTGAATCCAAACTAGGGTTGTCATGATTTCCTCTGATGAATTCAAACCCACATACCAATGCTTCATAAAAAGACCCACATTGCAATAGAAATAAGTACCTCCTCCAAAATCTACATCCCTATTAGATTCATTAGCCAAAAATGCTATGAAATACCCTTTAGTACAAGCATGTATTCCATATTCCCCTTGAGTCTTTGATTTTTTTTCTTGCCCAAAAACTAATTCCTCCAAAGAAAGTTGAAAATGTGAGAAACTACAAATCAAGATATGCTCTTGGAATGTAGAAACATTCTTCTTGAACTCATCTAAATTGAGATTGATGACTGGAGATCCTTCCAAAACAAGCATGCATGCTACAAATATCCTCCTAAACATTCCATTTTCTTTTTACTAGCCAATGTGATTGCTACATCAATTTCTTTTTTATAAACCAATGATCTAGAACCAAATTCAACTAGTATATCTCTAAACAAATGAGAGGGGGGTGACCCCTTACCCCCTTTGTTACGGGCCATTACAAAACAAATAGAGAACAAAAAGATAAAGCAAGAATCAAAAATCTTCTTTTTACTGATTTTATTTTAAGGTCTAATTTATAATTTCTCTTTTTACTTATAAATGGTAGGAAATGTTGGAAAACACTGGCTCGACCTAATAGGGATAGGGGTGGGGATGGGGGAGGGATTATAACTTTAATAGATGCTCAGTTAGTACATCATTGATCAAAGACTATCTATGTGACCAAGTCTAGTCATTATGCACGTCAAGCGTTTCCACAAGTCATTTATGCACTGATGCAAGATAAGGACATTATATATGGAATAGTATTAATTAGGAATAGAGAGTACCGAACAAGAATTAGGAATTAAGAGTGCCAAACACCTTTCTTCCAATCCTAGAGAGTGTTAAACAAGAGGAACACCTTTCTTCCAATTCTAGAGAGGAACACCATACTAGTCGAATATCAATACAAATAATTTACACAATTTTTCCAAAAGTTTTTTCACGTATATATGGGAGATCATTCAATAATTTAGAAGAATATCTCTAGTGATCCTAGGTATCCATGGCTGCTAGAGTACAGCTTAATAATTGAAGAGGATACAAATTAAGAAATAAAAAGTTAAAATTGATTGTTTTATTTCCTTTGAAATGTAGATACTAAGAAATTAATAATTTCAAAGTGAACATAAACTGACAGTTCGAGTTACACCGCCAAAAATCTAGGAAATTTATTCACCACTGCTCATAATTTTGATTGGAAAGATCTACTAAAATACTCTATATATACCTTAGGGTTGATTGTGTATTTGGGTGACTGCAAAAAGATACAAGTTGTGAGTGAAGAGGATTTGTTGGTGCTACCTACTCTTGGCTTCCTTAACAAAGGTAACATATTCTCTTTTGTCATTCTATGTTTTCCTCTTTTTCAGCAATGTGTAATATAGTATGTATGGCAGGGTAAAAGACATCACCAAGCAAGGACAATCTGAGTATAATTTTGAAGTAGCACTGGTAGCAGAACTCAGTATTTAAAAATGGAAAAAGATCAGCCTACTTCTGCCTCTGGATCTCATTCTTCTCCTTCACAACCACTTCATCCCATAACACCACCACGTTTAAGAGAAAGTTATTTAGAAAGGGATACCCCTTCATCATTGTCATCAACACCAACAACACCTATAAGACCATCTGATGATTCACATTCTCCTACTTTAGGTAGAAACTTGGACCCACAACTTATTGGACTTATGGACAGAATGAGAGTAGGAAGTCATATAGAGGCTCTCCCTCATGAAACAAGGGTAGATGAGTCAAATATGTCCAACATCCCATCTTGCTCTGACCCACCTCCTCCATCTACTCCCACTCCCAATCTCCTTAGATCCCCCACACTCCTATTTACCCTCTGCCTCCTTCCACCCCTTCTCCATCCTCTCCTTTATCCCCTATGTTCCTAGAAGGAATTCGAAGATCTCTAACAAGGAGGAGTAAGTCAGTTGGGTCTAATATTTCCAATAGCTCCAACCATCATCTTGCCTCCACATCTCCCCTATCCAAGAAATCCCAACTAAGTAGTGTTGATTTTCTATACCTCGGAAGGTGGGCCCATGTGGAGGGTGGAAGTTGCTTAAGAGTAACTTGAGTTGGATATTTAGCAACATCATGATTTGTTTTTATTATTATTAGAAGTTTCTAGAGTTGTGAGGTAAAGATAACACCAAGAGTGATTTTGTGTAAGAAAGGCCAAGTTATGTAAGGAAAGTTTCTTTTCTCTTACATGTTGATGAAAACTAGCAGGGCTATATATGTAAGATTGTTGTAGCAACAAGCATTGTATTTTGTGAGGAAAGTTTGTTGTTGAGGCTGAATAGAAGATCCAACATTTGTAGGTTTTTCCCCATATGGGGGTTTCCTAGGTATATCTGTGTTATTTTCTATTTATGATTGGCTTCTTATTATTTTTGCTTCCACTGTTAATAGTTGTTAATTAACCCAAAGTATTGATTGTTATAAATCAGATAGAGGTTCTATTCTATGAATTTATTGTGTAATTAATCTGTAGCTGGGTTATTGAAAGGAAGCAAGGTACACAGAAAATGCTTCCTACACTAATCTACTGAGGAAAGATTTATTCAAATCTCAACTTTTACAATTACAGATTAAGATGCCCATTAACAAAAAGATAATAACAACTTCCAAATGCAAACGCAAAACTCACAACACAAGATATACGTGGGAAAACCCTTTCAGGTAAAAAACCCCACACTCCAAAGCCGCCCAATATATTATTTAGGAATCATGAAGATTACAATATACTTGCAGAGCAAGCTTTTACAGGAGTATATCCAACCAGAGATCCAGGAGGTAATTCAACATCTATAAGATTCTTTCATACAACCTCCATCTCAAGTTCCTGATATAAAGGAGATACAATACAGTACACTGCAAACAGTAATTACAAAACCATGAGATGAAACCATCAAAAAGTGGTACCTAAATTATATCCAATCAAAGATGCCTTGTGATGTACCAAACCACACACCAACACGTGTAACTCTCCCCTTTACAGCTCTTTTATATGACCAACACATTTTTACATTTCCCAAAAACAGAAGGTCCAACTTCCGGAGGCCATAACTTTTGATCCGGGTGTCCAATTGACGAACCGTTTTATGCATCGAAAAGCTCGTGAAGAGATCTATCACCCTATAACTGGATATATTAGTTATGAAAATTTTTAGGATGTTTAAAGCAGTTTTGATTTTGGTAATTTAGTTCAAAGACTCTTTCCGACAGTTTCAAAAAATAGAAACTTTAATATCTCCTGATCCAGATATGATCTTGAGATGAAACTCACCCAATATGTTCACTTAGATGTTCTGCACCTTTTGGGAAAAAATTTAGGTCAGTCCGAGCTCAATCAAAGGACTTACTAAAAATAGTACGTCTCGCTATTTTTAGCTCGTTTGGAAACTTTTGGAAACTTTGAAAGTTCCAGACCATTATCCAAGATAAAGCGTATTCAAAAAGACCAAAACTGGGAAAAATAGTAATCTTTCAAAGTTGCAAGGTTGAAACACTTTTCTTAACAGTTATAAGAAATTAACATGGTATCAGAGCTCTAAACTCTGAATACGAAGCCAAGATTTGTGACACAGATTTCAAGAAAAAATTAAATAAAAAAATTAGTTTTTTTGTCTCCAGTTTCTTCTGTGGCTATGGCAACCAGTGTTCGATATGAGGACAGGCTTGAGGGTGTGTCCAACTTCTTACAGTGGAAAGTTTGGATTACATCCGTTCTCAAGGAGAATAGGTTGTGGATCTATGCTAGTACAAAGGTGACACCACCAACAAATGATCATGTTGCTCTAGATTCGCATGAAGTCAAGGAGGTCAAGGCTCAGAGGATTATCCTAGACGAGGTAAGAGATCATCTATTGGGGAAAGACACCGCCAAGGAGATGTGGGATACACTCACAAAACTTTATCAGAGTGACTATCAGAGTCGTAAGATGATGTTGAAGGACAAATTACATAACAGCAAGATGTCTAAAGGCGAGAGTGTGACCTCTTACTTGTCCAAGCTGACACAAGTCATGGATGAGCTAGTTATTTTTGGAGAGACGATTGATGATGATGAGTTGGTGTGTATAGCCTTGAATGGTTTTTCGAAGCACTGGGAAGTGTTTGTCAAGTGTGTTGTTGGCAGAGATAGGCTACCTAATTGGGTGAGGCTTTGGGATGATTTTGTTTAGGAGGAGATCCGTGAAGGTGGTCATCAAGGAAATCTTTCTCTTGCAAGCAAGGGCAAGCAAAAGTCTTTCTCTTGCAAGCAAAAGTCCAATAAAGAAAATCTTTCTCTTGCAAGCAAGGGCAAGCAAAAGTCCAATAAAGGGCAAATGGAAGGTTCTTCCAAGAGTAGGAAGAAGAAAGATCTGAGCAAGATAAAATATTTTTGCTACCATTAGATGGGTCACTATGCCAGTCAATGTCCGAATAAGAAAAATAAGGACAAGCAGAAGAAGCAAGTTGCTGCCACAGCAGAGGTGGACGAGTTTGCATCACAATTTGAGAATGAATTTTCACTCATTGCATGTCTCTCAAGTTCAATTACCAATAGTGTATTATTTATTAACAGTGGGGCTTCTTGCCACATGATGGGAGTTAGAGAATGCTTCACCAAGTTGGAGGAGAAGAAGATGGAATTCTATATTGAGCTCAGAGATAATGCCAAGTACCATGCAACTGGTATTGGCACCGTCAAGTTTCAGAGGGAGTCTGGAAAACTATTGTTGGTGGAGGATGTGTTGTATGTCCCTGGCATGACAAAGAATTTAATCTTGGTTTCTACTTTGGAGGACAAGGGTTACATCATAACCTTTGAAAGGGGCAAAGTCTATATTCATCCCAAGGATTCCAAGGTTGCAAAAGTGATTGGAGTCAGGCATGGAAGCTTGTTTCAATTATAGTTTGAGCTAGCACATGCGTTGGTAAGTAGTTGTAGAGGGCTAGGAGAATTGTGGCATAGGAGGATGGCTTATCTTCACCATGGAGCACTTAATGTCCTCAAGGAAATAGTGACAGGGTTGCCTGAGATGAAGACAAAAAACCATGAGCTGCGCAAGGGTTGTGCTCTTGGGAAATATGTCAAGACCAGTTTTCCAAGTAGCAACACTAGATCCAAAGGGATTTTGGATCTCATCCACTCAGATGTGTGTGGGCCCATTATTGGATTTAGGACAAACAACTGAGAGGGGGGGTGAATCAGTTGTTACAAAAATCTTTGTTCTTTATCTACTTTAAGCTTTCTTTATATTTCAACAGCATATCAAAGATTAATCATGGAAGCATAATGCAATATTTCATGAGCAGAGACAAATTCAACACATATAACACCAAGATTTTAATGTGGAAAATCTGGTTAAGGGAAAAACCACGAGGTGATTAACCCAAGATTGTATTCTCTGTTAGAAGAATAAAGATGAACAAAATGGCACTTTCCAGTTAGGTCTCACTGCCTGAGCACACTGCTCACAAGAGGCCCACTGCCTACTAGAGACACACTGTCTATAGAATAATATAAATATTACATACTTGAACTGAAGATTAGCATCTTCATTATGCTTGAGTCAGTTTCATTTAAGCTCAACACCTCTGCTCTTCTTTTCCTTCTTCTTTCCTACCACCTGCTCATCACTGTAGGGATACCTTTGAATGACTTTGTAATTATTATTTATACACAACATCGACTTTGGAATGATCATCAAAGTCGGCACAACATACATTTATTTTATTATAGAGCAATTACAAAAATACAACTTGACCTTTTACAAAAACTTCATATGCATCACTACAATGTCGGCCACACACAACTGGGACTTCAATCATCTTCGAGGAACATGTCACACTTCGCAAAACATCTTCAAGATCATCCACACCATGCAAAAATATCCGATCGGCCAAAACTAGGAAGAACACCAACGTCTAAAAGTAAATCTTCATTCGCGAGCTCAATCTTCAATGCGGGTTGCCAACATGAACTGGACACAATCTAGAGAACACCACAAGCTTGCTTGAATCACAAAGAACATCCACACCACTTCTGCTTACTGTAATTAATCACATCTTCACCCAGAACCTCAAGAACACAGTCAATCATCACTGCCATAATAGAAGGATTGCTTGCGGACCTCCAAACCATGAACCAATTGAATTGTCAATGAACATTAGCTTCCTAAACATGCCATCAAATCCACAGAACATGATATTGCATTTCTAGATCTCACCAGACCTATTTGTGTCACTCTGTCACCTCTAAACACCTGTCAGAACCGGTTATACTCATATGGCCATAACTTCTCCAAATATTCATGTGGACCTCTTAGATCTTGACTGGAGGATCTTCAGACACATATCTACAAACCCTTTGATGCGTGTACTCTGATCTTCATCTGGATGTGATCTTCACTTCATAGAACTTCCCTATCTTCACTGTTCTTCTCTATTTCTGATGGGGCTAATTTTTTCAATATCCTCAGCACACAACTCATCCAATCCTTGACATCAATGCAACATGAGTATGTTGACATCAATGACAACACCAGTTAGGTCCATACTTGCAACAATCTCCCCCTTTGTCATTGATGGCAACATATGATGTGAAAAATTGTTTTAACCATCAAGACAAGAACTTCTCCTTACTGACTGACATAGCTCTCCCTATCAATAGTAGCCATTCACATGTCTTCTCTTCCTTTTACTGCTCCCCCTTTGATCAATAACCACTTTTTATTTTTCACGTCTTTTCTCCCCCTTTGACAACAATGGCAAAGGGCACATACTTGCAACTATTTCTCATGCTTCAAAATCACATAGACAGCTCCCCCTAAGTAGCTGACTCCTAACATCAATCTAGATCACAAGATATGACTGTGGGATCCATCGGACTGATGCACATCAGTGCACCTTAATTTAGAACCGGAGGGGTAATAACCCCTAACTTCTCCCTGAGATACTCAAAAGAGCCCTTAGGTAGAGGTTTAGTGAAAATGTCTACAATCTGATCCTTTGAGGGTACAAATTCCAATCTGACTTCATTCTTGTTCACTTGCTCTCTCAAAAAGTGAAACTTGATGGATATATGTTTTGTCTTTGAAAGCAACACTGGATTTTTTGATATATTTATTGCACTTGAGTTATCACAAAAGATTGTGATAGGTTCCTCATACTCTACTCTGATATCTCTTAGCATTTGCTTCATCCACAATACTTGAGTGCAACTACCTGCTACTGCAATATATTCTACTTCTGCAGTGGACAGAGAAATTGCCTCTTGTTTCTTGCTCAACCAAGAAACCAATCTTTTTCCCAAAAAGAATGCACCACCACTGGTACTCTTCCGGTCATCCACATCCCCTGCCCAATCAGTATTTGTGTATGCATGAAGAGAGAAGTCATGATCCTTAGGATACCATAATCCATACTCAACTATTCCCTTCAGATATCTGAGAATCCTGTTGATTGCCATGACATGAGACTCTATAGGATCAGCTTGGAATCTGGCAGCAAGACCAATAACATTCATAATATCAGGTCTAGTTTGAGTAAGATAGAGCAGTCTTCCAATCATTGACCTATATTTTTTCTGATCAGCCTTAGGGGATTCATCATCTTTACTCAGCTTACATCCAATTACCATGGGAGTATTCATTGCCTTTGAGTCTTCCATCCCAAATTTCTTCAAAAACTCTTTCACATACTTGGCCTGTGATATGAAGATTCCTTTCTTTGTTTGAGTGATTTGCAAACCCAAGAAGAAATTCATTTTCCCAAACATGGACATCTCAAATTCACTTTGCATTTGATTTACAAAGGTCTTGCACATACTATCTTTCCCTCCAAAAATGATATCATCAACAAATACTTCAACAATCAGGATACTTTCATGATCAATCTTAAAATATAGATTACTATCAGCAGTGCCTTTGTTGAAACCAATCTTCAAAAGATGTTTGTCCAATCTTTCATACTAGGCTCCTGGAGCTTGTTTGAGTCCATACAATGTTTTCTTCAACTTGCAGACCATATCGTCATAATCAAACAATTGAAATCCATCTAGTTGCTCAATGTATACCTCTTCTTCCAAATCACCATTCAGGAAGGCAGACTTGACATCCATCTGATATACTTTGAAATCCTTAAAGGCAGTAAAGGCAAGAAATAATCTGACTGCTTCAATTCTAGCTACGAGAGCAAAAGTCTCTTCAAAGTTAATTCCTTCTACTTGAAAATAACCCTTAAAGACCAATTTGGCTTTGTTTCTTACTACTTCTCCTTCTTCATTTAGTTTATTTCAGAAGACCCACTTAGTCCCAATCACATTTTTGTCCTTAGGTCTAGGGACAAGATCCCAAGTGTTATTATTTTCAATCTGAATCAATTCTTCTTCCATTGCTTTAGCCCAACTCTCATCATTGCAAGCTTCACTTATTGTTTTTGGTTCAATTTTTGAAATCAGACAGTACTTCACTAAATCTTGAGCAATTTTCCTTCTTGTTTGAACACCTTTGCTTCTATCTCCTATGATCTGATCTTCAGAATGATTCAGTCTTACATACCTCAGGGATTCTCTTGCACTTCTGATTCTTAGACAGGTTCTTCCAAGCAGGTCTCTTCCTCTTGTATATCAGGATTCTCTGGATTAGTCTAAATTTGAACTGGAGTGGGGACTGGTTCTCCTTGATTTGAGACATTATCCTAATCATCTGCTTCATATTCATAATACTTTGAGGGATTTTCCATGCCTTCATCAACCTTCACATTTGTACTTTCTACAATCTTCCTCAATCTCTTGTTGTAACATCGATATGTTTTGCTTTGAGTAGAATATCCCAAGAAAATTCCTTCATCACTTCTAGCATCAAACTTGCCAAGATCTTCATCTCTTTTGATATAGCATTTACTACCAAAGACTCTAAAATACTTCACAGTAGGAGTGATGCCAAACCACAGTTCATAAGGAGTCTTACCAATATTGCCTCTAATTTGTACTTGATTAAGAGTATAGGCAGCAGTGCTTACAACTTCTCTCCAATAGATGTGAGGAATATTTGCTTCCATCATCATGGTTCTAGATGCTTCCTGGATGGTCTAATTCTTTCTCTCCACTACCCCATTCTACTGTGGAGTCCTTGGAGCAGATAACTATCTCTTTATCCCATCCTTCTCACAGAATGATATGAACTCAGCGAATGTGAATTCTCCACCTCTATCAAACCTGAGGCATTTTATGTTCATGCCAGTTTCATTTTCTACCATAGCCTTTAATATTTTGAACTTCTCAAGTGCTTCAGATTTCTCCTTTAAGAAGGTTACCCACATCATCCGAGAGTGGTCATCAATCAGCAACATGAAATACCTATCTCCTAGCAGACTCATGATTCTTGCCGGACCACAGAGATCGGTGTGTACCCAAGTCTAACAATCCAGTTGAAGATTGTTCCTTACTTTCAAATGTACTCTATTCTGTTTGCCCAAATGACATTCTTTGCACAAACTATTAGTAGGTTTCACCAGTCTTGGAAAATCTCTTACAGCCTGTGTGTTACTTATCTTGATGATATTATCAAAATTTACATGACACATTCTCCTATGCCATAACCAACTCTGATCAATTTAAACAAATAAACAACTTTTGTCAGTACCAATCAATTGGAAGATGTTACCTTTTATTTGCGTACTGGATGCAATCTCAGTTCCAAAGCTTTCAAAAATCTTGCATTTTCAATTTTTGAATCGGAGATCATAGCCTTTGTCCACCAACTATCCAACACTGAGAAGATTATGCTTCAAACCTTTTGTTGGTAATCATTTATGTTTAGGGTTTTAAGCTTGAACATTTGCAGTTTTTCCCATTCAAACCCTGAAATTTTTGAATCATAGGGTCTTGCATTGCTTCTTCTATCCTAATGATGACCTTCTGTGGTGGGTTCCTGGTTACTAGGTTTCATCCTTGTGCTTTAGTGTTCTTAGGTTAACCAGCCTGTGTGCAATATTTTATCGCTTTTCCTGTCGCGCATGAGAAAGTGTCAAGTTTCTATGTGTGCAAGTAATCAAATCTGTTAGTGGGCTAGTGAAATCTCATTCGACCTTTGAAAAATGTTGAAAATTTGAGTTATATGCATATTTTAATGCATATCGGGTTCAAGATGGAAGATACATTGTGGGAATATTCCAGGAAGATCCCATGTTTGTATGTGCAGGAATGGATGTATGTCAAATGTACATTGGGTCTTATGCAATGGAATATGTACAAGGAAGCCAAATATGCATGTGCTACAGTACAACGGTCCGCTGCAACATGCAAAGTGAACAGTGCAATGTACAAGTGACCTTGTATATTCTGTAATATACAAAGGCAGAAAATACAATTGGTGGGGCCCGCCATAGGTTTATACAAACAGGTTTGTACATGTTCGGCATACAAGGGAAATATGCATTCATCGCATATTCTAAAAAGATTCCCTGCTTATATGTTTGTGTTTGTATATTCTGCATACAAACAAAATATACATTGAGGAGATACATTCCGGACCCGATGAAAGTTTTAGGCTGCTGTATAATTATTTGGGGTCTGTGACTTGTATAAATGTTCGTATATGTCAATATACAACCCGATGTACAATGATAGGATACAAGCCAGATTCCAAGAAGTGTTCCAATCTAGTAGAAGAAATATTTGGTGTCTGCGACTTGTATATTTGCACTTATATATGTGCCGATGTGCAAACTCATGAAGATACAAGGCCCGGATTTGAAAGTTTTTCAAATTCGATGGATAGATACATTTGACGTCCGCCTTGTATGTTGTATATGCATTTGGATTTGCATATACAAAAGCAGTTAAGGTGAAATAAAGGGAGAAGGGTCAGCGATGGAGGGTTAAGGTGCCTACGTGGCATGATATTATTGGCTGGTGACTCTTCATACATGTTTTGGGACCGTTGATTTCAGCGATGAGTTTTGATCAACGGTCGGGTTTTGAACCTTCAGCGATGGTTTTTTCCTTGTGTCTGCGGCCATTTTTGAGCAGGAAAATCTCTAGATGCATCTGCTGTTGCATCCCGCAGGTAGTTGAGGTTTTAATGGTGGTCATGCAGAGACATGTGATGGATTGAGTGATGGGCCAACTACCAGTTTTATGAGGAATGTCCCCAAGCGGCTACACCGGGCTCGAGTTTTGTTCCTCCTCGCCATTCCTTCTGCCTGTTACCTGCAGTGTTTTGAGTGCCATTTTTATGGTGCACGGTCTGACAAAATTTTTGATGTGCCATGTAATTAATTTGCCGAGTACACTTTCTTGCTATATTAACATCCCACCTAATTCATCCCTGCTTTGTATCAACATCCCAGCTAATTCATGGATGCATTTCATACATGTTGAGTAGGGAATACCCCCCTTGGTTCTACAAAGCCTAAAGAAGAAGAGGAGATATTTATAGAGTCTATCTCCAATACTATTAGCCCCTAGCCCAGGAATCTTGTTGTTCATTGATGGCTACTTTGTAGGGCTGACTGGGAACAAGCATCCAGTCTAGGAAAAATACCAACAGAAATTGGCGACTCCACTGGGGAAGTGAAGTGAGAGAACCTAGATTTTAAAAGAAAACAATTCCTAGTAATAGGTGGCGACTCTGAACCAATCTCCCAACCGATAAAGTAAAAATTTGTATGCAAGGGAGAAGATCCCAGCGTAACCCTTTGTTTGAAGAGTTACCCATAAAAATGATGTACAGGAAAGAAGGGATTGTTCGAGCTAGTCAAGATGGTTCTCCTAGCCCTAGAAAAAATGAATTTATTCAGGACAATCCAGGATCCTTAGAGAAAACAATACCTTATTTTACAAACACTGAGGCTGAAATCCAGAATGTATATGAGAGACAGCAGGGTGGTGGATTGAAAGTGAGATCAGAGGTGTTTCAAGAGCACCCTTTTGTTCATTCTCCTGACAGATTTGAAGAAGCTGAATCCCTAAGGGATGATGATAATGATGATCAGAATATAACAAAGCCATTCTCTTCTATGCCTAGAGAGGAGGAACTAGCTAATGAAATTAAGAGCTTAAGGGCAAAATTAGAATATCTGCAAGCAATAAAGATTAGAGATGACATGAGACAGAAAGTGCAAGCTCCGAGAGTTGCTCGGAATGATTCAGTTCCTACCCTTGAAAATGCAAATATGCAAAGAAATCTGTAAAGAAATGAAGTCCAGGATCAGCGTAATGAACAAAGACAGAATGCAAATAATGCTATAATACCATTAAATAATGTCAGAAATCAAAATGCAAATAGAAATGCCAATGTTATTTAGACTGGTAGACAACCGATGCAGCTGGACAGATTCAGACAACTAGTTTTTGATGGCATTCCTGGTTACCCCAATCCTATTGACAAACATGTGAGGCTGCAAGTGCCTAAATTTTCAAGAAATAATACTATATCAAGTGAAGACCATTAAAAAGCTTTTCAGAATATCATGGACAACTTTGAGGTTGAGCATGAGGATATTTTCATGAAGTCATTTATGCAATCCTTAGTTGATGAAGCCAAGGAATGGTATAAAGGTCTACCTGACAGAAGCATTTCATCATGAGAGGATTTCAGGAGGATATTCAAAGAACAATATGGTGACAAAACTGATCCTAGTTTCTTCATTAATGAATTTACTGGCATTACCAAAGGATCAAATGAATAGGTTGCTGATTTCAATGCTAGATTCACTAAGGTATTGAACAAATTGCCACAGGACTTGAGGCCTAATGAACCTATGTGCATAGTATTGTACATAAATGCTTTTGATGCCAAAATAGCTTATGGATTGAGAGACAAAAGCCCTGCTAGCCTTAGAGATGCCTTCAAGATTGTAACAAATATTGAAAAAAATAGAAAAGCATCTGGTAAGACAAATAGAAGAGATGATGTGAAAATTTTGCAAAACCCAAATACTAAAGCTCAAACTGCTCAAGGCAGTGCATCTGCTTCTGAGGATAAATTAGACGGGTTGACAACTATTGTCAAGGACCTAGGTTATAGAATGGCTAAAAATGAAAAGGGGATAGGTCCTGATAGACTAGTTTACCAAAGGCAAGAAAGAAGACCATCATTACATGATATGCCATATAACACCAATTGGCATAATGGTAAGCCTATTCTCCTGAACAGTAACACAAATCAAAGGACTCAAAATATAAAGGAAACTCCTGATCCTTTGAAGAAGGCTGTTAGTATTGTTAATGACACCCCATGGTGTATCATATGTCAAATGCCTCACTCACAGTCACAATGTCTGATTGCTCAATCTTTATATAACAATGTTGTTGCTTGTAATGAATACAATGAGCCGCATTGCATGGAAGATGATAATGTCAATATGCTACCTACAAACAGAGAATACTCCTCTCACGATACTGATGCAAGTGCAAATGATGAGATTCAGGTCTGGCAGCAATTTCCCTATGATGAGGATGAGGAAGACAACTATGCCTATGCTCAGGATTCACATAATTTTTTGAATAACTTGAGGAGACCTTTTGATGAAAAAATTAGAGCCTTCACAGCTGTAGCAGTAGCGCAAGTCAAAAGCAATTACAACCTAAGAGGTAAAGCTCAGGTAAGCAATTCACACCAACCAGAAAACACTTTTGTGAGCTGACTAGTGTAAAGTTATAAGGGGACTGAAACATATAAGAAACAATGGAACAATAATAAGCAAGGTTTTAAGCAAAAAACGGGCTATGATCTTCAAGGACTAGAAAATATAGTTCCCCATGTTCAGGATCAAAATAAAAACTCTCAGGACAAAAATGACAGTCAAGGAGCCATGAAAACTAAGGCTGGGTCATCCCAGGATAAAGGTAAAACGGTGGAGCAAGTTACAACTGTTATTCAAAATTATGCCCAATTCGACATAAGTCAGGTCTTATCGCAGATAAAAGTCTTTGTTCCACTGATGGAGCTGATGAAAGTGGAAGAATTCAAAAATAAAGTAGTATCCTTAATTTTAGGAGTACCATGTCAAGCCAAGTTGAGTGATGAACCTCAGGGTAAGAAACATGCCCTGTACATTGATGAAGATGAAGTACCTGAAGTATATCTGGGGGTGACCATGACAAAATGTCCTTCACAAGTGGAACCGTTTTATGTGTCCCTTGTCATAAATGGAAAAATAATTAAGAACTGTATGCTTGACTCAGGAGCATCCACAAACATCATGCCTTTGGCTATCATGTAGCAAGCTAGGTTAAAGATAGATAAGGCATGTGGGAAGTGCTATGCCATGGATGCTAGGGAGGTACCTATCATTGGAATCATGAAAGATGTTGACTTCAGACTAGTAGCTTATCCTGAGAAGACCTACAAAATGAAAAGAACAGTTGTTGACATCAAGCCACAGTATGGCATGTTGTTGTCAAGAAGATGGGCAGCACTGATTGGTGGGAGTATGTAATTAGATTTGTCATATGCTATGATACCTATGAATGGCAAGGATGTCAAACTGATTAGAGAAGAAAGGTCATCAGAGACAGTGGAGGATCAAGAATCAGAGGAGCATATATGTTTTGTGGATACTGACTGCGACAATTTCAGAGTTGTCTCAGATGATAAAGAGGGTAAAGAAAAAAAATTTGCATTCACGAATTGGATCAACAGGGTCTATGGACCATGTATTTCGATGGAGCTTGTTCAAAGGAAGGCTCTAGTGCTGGGATTATATTTCTATCTCCAACTAGTAAACTTCTAAAATTCTCTTTCTTGTTGAAGTTTGCCTGTACAAATAATATTGCAGAGTATGAGGCTCTGTTGTTAGGATTGAATGTAGCTCTGAAACATGGAATTAAGATGCTCAAGGTATTTGATGATTCAAAATTAGTTGTGTCCCAAATTAGAGATAAGTATGCATCAAAAAATAAAAGGTTAAAGCAATATAAGCATGTTGTTTGGGATACAATTGAATTGTTTGATGCCTTCTCGATAAACTGGATAGAGAGATCAAAAAATGTTAGGGCAGATTTTCTAGCCAATGTAGCCATAAGGCCAGATGATATGACTCTATCAGATGTTACAAATGTTGAAGTCAAACTCAGACCTACAGTGCCAGATAATATATGCAACTGGTAGGTGTTTGATGATGATAAATATTTACTGAGATTTTTACATTGCATTGATGAGTATGAGAACCAAGAAATGGATTTCCAAAACTTTGTGGAAGTTGTAGATGGAAAAGAAACTCTCCTAGGGAAGGAGATAATTCAACTCAAGACAAATAAAATCCCTAGAGGGCTAGTTTCTTTAGAGAGAGCTTTTGACAATAGGGACCAATTTGTTACAAAATCATCTCCAACAAACAAGAATGATTTAGAGGAGATAAACTTGGGGACATCTCAGGCCCCCAAGAAGGTGTGCATTAGCAAGCAGCTCAAACCACATATCAAAACTATGCTGATTGCATTACTAAGAAAATATAAGCATGTCTTTTCCTAGTCTTATGAGGACCTCAAAGCATATAGAGAGGATTTATTTCAGCATGAAATCCCTTTGAAGCCTGGAGCTAAACCATTCAGACAAAAACAGAGGCCTATCAACCCAACCTTAGCTCCAAAAATGCAAGAAGAACTTATGAAACTTAGGGAGGCTAGAATAATTATGCCTATCAGACACTCAACTTGGGTGTCCAACCTCGTCCTAGTCAGAAAAAAGAATGGTGATATCAAACTTTGTGTGGATTTTAGAAATTTAAATGTGTCTTCTTTGAAGGACAATTATCCATTGCCAAACATGGAGGCCATGTTGCAGAAGGTGACTGGCTATGAACTTCTATCCATGATGGATGGATTTTTAGGGTACAATCAAGTGAAAGTAAAGGAATCAGAGCAATTCAAGATTACTTTCACTACTCCATGGGGAACATATGTATATGTGAGGATGCCAATTGGACTAAAAAATGCAGGCACCACATTTTAGAGGGCAATGGATGTTGCTTTTGTAGGATTGATTGATTCAATCCTGGCTGTATATCAAGATGACTTAACTACCTTTTCAAAAAAGGAGGAGCAGCACTGTATGCATTTGGAGCAAATTTTTATTAGAGCGTTAGAGTATGGCATCTCACTTAACCCAAAGAAGTGTGCTTTTGGGGTTGTGGAAGGAAAACTGCTTGGACACATTGTTTCTAAGGATGGAGTCAGGATTGATCCTGAAAGGGTGGCTGCAATTGACAAAATTCAGATCCCTAAAATAGAGAAAGGTGTTCAGTCCTTCTTTGGACAAATTAATTTTGTTAGGAGATTTGTTCCTAACTTTGCAGAGACCACCAAAGATATCTCTAAGATGCTGAAGAAGGGTGCAACTGTCAAATGGGAAGATGAAGCAACCAGACCGTTTCAGAACATAAAAGAAGCTATAAAGATGGCTCCTGTATTAAAATCTTCTGATTTTTCTAAGCCATTTCAACTATTTTCATTTGCTTCTTTCCACACTATTGTTGCATGCCTATTGCAAAAAAATGAAGAAGGGTTTGAATAGCCTATTGCTTTCTTTAGTAGGTCATTGCAGACCACTAAATTGAAGTATGACATCATGGAGAAATAGGCATATGCACTAGTTAGAGCAGTCAAGAGTTTCAGGCCCTATTTGGTCAGCTCTTAAGTAATTGTGTATGTGCCTCATGCCGCAGTCAAAGATATCTTTACCCAGTAGGAGGTAACTGGAAGGAGATGCAAATGGATAAACAAATTGTAGGAATTCAACATTGAAATACAGATCACTAAGTTGGTAAGAGGACAAGGTTTGGCAAAACTGATGACATAGTCAAATCTAGAGGCATGCCAAGTGAATATAGTGCATAATGAAGTTATAAATATGTCAGAATCTGAATGGTATAAGGACATAGTATATTACTTGCAGAATCTAAACTATCCTACCCACCTCAGTGAAAATTTGGAAAAGGACCCTGAAGCTACAGGATATTAAATACATCATTATTCAAGGAGATTTGTATTGGAAAAACTCTGATGGCGTGCTACTCAGGTGTGTAGATGAGAATCAGGCTAAGGATATTCTAAGTGACATGCACAATGGAGTGTGTGGTGGACACTATGTTGCCCATACAACAGCCCACAAAATCCTCAGAGTAGGCTATTGGTGGCCAACTCTTTTCTCAGATGCACACAGAGTGGTAAGAAAATGTGATCCTTGCCAAAGGTTCTCAAGAAAGCTAAGATATGAAGGTGCATTACCCCTTAGGACTATAACTATAGAAGCTCCATTTCAGCAATGGGGAATTGATTTTATAGGGGAAATCTCAAAAAAATCAAGTGGAGGGCACAGTTGGATTCCGGTTGCCACTGATTACTTCACTAAATGGATTAAAGCCATTCCAACTAAAAAAGCTACAAGCAAGGTGGTGATGGATTTTATTTTGGAAAATATTATTATCAGATTTGGAGTACCAGCCAAATAGATAATGCCATGTGTTTCAGATTTGGTGAATTTATTGATTTTTGCAGCAATTATGGAATTGATTTGTTTCATACATCACCATACCACCCACAAGGGAATGGTCAAGCAGAGTCAAGCAACAAAATTCTCATGAAAAGCATCAAAAGGGTGATAGATAAAAACAAAAGGGCTTGGGATTCAAAGCTGAAGTTGGCATTATGGGCTGACAGGGTGACGGTGAAAAGAGCAATTGGAAGGTCACCTTTTGAATTGGAATATGATGCAACAGCTAGGTTGCCCGTGAACAACCTCCTGCCAGTTTATAAATTCATCCAAGGGAATGAGGAGGAGATTGGAGACCTAATGACTGAAAGAATAAATCAACTGGTTACACTAGATGAAATCAGAAGAGAAGCACAAAAAATAAACATCAAGAAACAGCAAAGAGTGAAGTATATGTTTGATAAAAGGGCTACAGAGAGAAGGTTTCAGATAGGTGACTTAGTGCTTATGTGGAATGCAAGAGGCCAGGATAAGGGTAAGCATAGTAAATTTGAGCCCTTATGGACCAGCCCATATCAAGTTGGCAATGTCTATGAGAATGATTCTTACTTTCTCCAAGCCCTAAATGGTGTACTACTGGAATTGCTAGTGCACAGTAAATTCCTTAAAACCTTTTTCTCATAAATGAGTACCTTATGTGCACACTGTAAATGTGATGTAAATATTTGTACATGCCTTGCATAGTTGGTCGTGTTCTGAGTTTTGTGGTTTGTCTAGTCTGGAGTATTCTGATCTTCGCTATAGTCTTGCGCCTGCACGTCCCCAATCGGAGCCTATTGGTAATCATTTATGTTTAGGGTTTTAAGCTTGAACATTTGCAGTTTTTCCCATTCAAACCCTAAAATTTTTGAATCATAGGGTCTTGCATTGCTTCTTCTATCCTGATGATGACCTTCTATGGTGGGTTCCTGGTTACCAGGTTTCATCCTTGTGCTTTAGTGTTCTTAGGTTAACCGGCCCGCGTACAATATTTTACCGCTTTTCCCATCGTGCATGAGAAAGTTTCAAGTTTTTGTGTGTGCAAGTAATCAAATCTATTAGTGGGCTAGTGAAATCTCATTTGGCCTTTGAAAAATGTTGAAAATTTGAGTTATATGCATATTTTAATGCATATCGGGTTCAATATGGAAGATACATTGTGGGAATATTCCAGGAAGATCCCATGTTTGTATGTGCAGGAATGGATGTATGTCAAATGTACATTGGGTCTTATGCAATGGAATATGTACAAGGAAGCCAAATATGCATGTGCTACAGTACAACGGTCCGCTGCAACATGCAAAGTGAACAGCGCAATGTACAAGTGACCTTGTATATTCTGTAATATACAAAGGCAAAAAATGCAATTGGTGGGGCCCGCCGCAGGTTTATACAAACAAGTTTGTACATGTTCGGCATACAATGGAAATATGTATTCATCGCATATTCTAAAAAGATTCTCTGCTTGTATGTTTGTGTTTGTATATTCTGCATACAAACAAAATATACATTAAGGAGATACATTCCGGACTCGATGAAAGTTTTAGGCTATTGTATAATTATTTGGGGTCCGTGACTTGTATAAATTTGTATATATCAATATACAACCTAATGTACAATGATAGGATATAAGCTAGATTCCAAGAAGTGTTCCAATCCAGTAGAAGAAATATTTGGTGTTTGCGACTTGTATATTTGCACTTGTATAGGTGCCGATGTGCAAACTCATGAAGATACAAGGCCCAGATTTGAAAGTTTTTCAAATCTGATGGATAGATACATTTGATGTCTACCTTGTATGTTGTATATGCATTTGGATTTGCATATACAAAAGCGGTAAAGGTGAAATAAAGGGAGAAAGGGTCAGCGATGGAGGGTTAAGGTACCTACGTGGCACGATATTATTGGCTGGTGACTCTTCATACATGTTTTGGGACTGTTGATTTTGGCGATGAGTTTTTGATCAACAGTCGGGTTTTGAACCTTCAGCAATGGTTTTTTCCTTGTGTCTACGACCATTTTTTAGCGGGAAAATCTCCAGATGCATCTGCTGTTGCCCCGTGGGTAGTTGAGGTTTTAATGGCAGTCGTGCAGAGACATGCGATGGATTGAGTGACGGGCCAACTACCAATTTTATGAGGAATGTCCCCAAGCAGCGGCATGGGGCTCGAGTTTTGTTCCTTCTCACCATTCCTTCTACCTGTTGCCTATAGTGTTTTGAGCAACATTTTTATGGTGCACGGTCTGACGAAATTTTTGATGTGCCATGTAATTAATTGTTGAGTACACTTTCTTGCTATATTAAGCAAGCTGTGTTACTCATTTATGTTGTTGAAAACTGGACAAATTTTGGTGCTGCAATAGGAATACAACTTTCTATTGACTCTATTTCAAGTGTCTTTGCGAGTTTATGAGTTGTATGTTGTATGTATTATGCACAGAATTATCAATTTCATGTTGATTTAAATGAGTAATGCTTCATTGCGTGTGTTTTGTTATTTGTCTCTAGACTGAATGTGTTTTTCTTCTGACTTTCAACATCTAAGGGGTGTTATAGATTCTAGAATATAGGTTTTCTATATTGAATACCTAGTCTCTTACTTCTACTCAAGGAGGAGATTGAATGTTTTGGATTAAGTGTTGAAAAGAATACATTGCAGTAAGGATGTTTGTAAGCAGAAATAACTAAATACTCTCTCTTGGGTATTGTCTGTAAGGCAGACATTTTAGAAACCCCTTGAAATCTGATTACTGTCTTAGGTCTGTGGTAAACATTCACATATATATGTCTAGTGACTCCAAGCCCTGGATAGGCACCGATCTGGTCTGGTATCTCTATTGTAACCCAAAGTCCTAGTTTTGCATCCATATGTAAATCAAACTCAAACTTCAACTTCAAAACTTTTAGGATTTTAGAAGTAGTTTTAGGACCCAAAATCCTCTGTCTACAACTAAATGTAGGCCCGAAGCTAGCCCCTTTGCACTTATCTCATAGTTTTGGTCTACATAAGAGAGGATTTATCTACTTTGTATCAACATCCCAGCTAATTCATGGATGCATTTCATACATGTTGAGTAGGGAATACCCCCTTGGTTCTGTAGAGCCTAAAGAAGAAGAGGAGATATTTATAGAGTCTATCTCCTATACTGTTGGCCCCTGGCCCGGGAATCCTGTCGATCATTGATAGCTACTTTGTAGGGGTGACTAGGAACAAGCATCCAGTCTGGGAAAAATACCGACACCTTCAACATATAGAACATCACTGGTTTTGTTCTTTCCATAAAAAGAAATAGTTCCTTTGCCTTTAATTCTGCCAGCAGAATTATCTCCAAACTTTACAACTCCACCTTCATATCTTTCCAAGCTTAAGAACTTACTCTTGTTGCCAGTCATATGGTGAAAGCATCCATTGTCAATAACCCATTCATCTTTTTCTTCAACTTGGGTAGCCAAAGAACTTTCTATCATCTTATGATTGACAGATTCAATAGGCATTGGATCTTCTTCTTTGATGGCAATAAACACCCAATCACTTCCAGATTGGTTCCCTATCTCAGATTCATCATTTGTTACTCCTTCATCATCATCTTCTTGAACATAGTAACACTTTTTCTAAAACCTTGATCTATTAGGGTTTAGCCTTGAAAACCTTTCTAGACATCTTGAGGCAAAATGACCAATCTTATTGCAGACAAAGCATTTGAAAGGTAATTTTCCTTCATACTTACCTAATCCTCTTGGTAGTCTTTTTGCAATGAGGGCCTCAAGTTGTTCAGCTTCTAATTCATCCTCTTCCAGATCTTTTCTTGCTTTCTCATACCAATTTGATTTTCTTGAGGAACTTTCTCCTAGATCATATCTTTGTTTGCCTTTTGTAGAGGCACTAGCTTTGAATACAGATTTAGTTTTGGGAAGTGCATCACCAAACTCAGCTAACTCAAATGCAAATATCTTACCAACCAATTGATCCCTTGTGATAGTTGTCAAGGATCTATTTTCCTCAATGGTAGCAACTTTGTGTTTATATGTAGGGGATAAAGATATGCAAACTTTAGCAACAATTTCATCTTCATCCAATACACCACCAGCACATCTGATGCCACAAACAAGCTCATTTACTTTTATCATATAATAAGTGACATTCTCATCTTCACTCATCTTTAAGTTTTCAAACTTTTCTTTCAAAATTTGTAGCTTGGCACACTTAACATATTTGTCTCCTTCATATAGATTTTCAAGCTTTGTCCAAATTTCATAGGCAGTCTTCAATCCCATAACATTTGTCAGCTCTGAATCAGACAAGGCACCTAGTAGGGCTTCTTTGGCTTGAAGATTATTCTCTGCATCTTTGATTTCATCTAGAGTTGTCGGGCGATTCCTTGGGGGAACATATTTAGTTGAGGTTATGTTCCAGTATTGATATCCCATGCATTGTATGTGACATTCCATGCGGCTTTTCCAGGCAATGAAGTTTGAACCATCAAATCTTGGACTGTCCTTCTTGTAGGTTGACATTCTAGATCTTCTCAAGTAGTTAAGCTTCTTCTAGAGGAACTTAGCTCTAATACCAATTGTTAGATTTAGGATAGATAACTGAGAGGGGGGGTGAATTAGTTGTTACAAAAATCTTTGTTCTTTATCTACTTTAAGCTTTCTTTATATTTTAACAGCATATCAAAGATTAATCATGGAAGCATAATGCAATAATTCATGAGCAGAGACAAATTCAACACATATAACACCAAGATTTAGACGTGGAAAACTCGGTTAAGGGAAAAACCACAGGGTGATTAACCCAAGATTGTATTCTCTGTTAGAAGAATAAAGATGAACAAAATGACACTTGCCAGTTAGGGCTCACTACCCGAGCACACTGCTCACAAGAGGCCCACTGCCTACTGGAGACACACTGTCTACAGAATAATATAAATATTACATACTTGAATTGAAGATTAGCATCTTCATTATGCTTGAGTTAGTTCCATTTAATCTCAACACCTCTGCTCTACTTTTCCTTCTTCTTTCCTACCACCTTCTCATCGTTGCGAGGATACCTTTGAATGACTTCATAATTCTTATTTATACACGACATCAAATTTGGAATGATCATCAAAGTTGGCACAACATACATTTATTTTATTACAAAGCAATTACAAAAATACAACTTGAATTTTTACAAAAACCTTCATATGCATCACTACAATGTCGGCCACACACAGCTGGGACTTCAATCATCTTCAAGGAGCATGCCACACTTTACAAAACATCTTCAAGATCATCCTCACCATGTGTAAATCATCCAATCGGCCAAAACTAGGAAGAACACCAATGTCTAAAAGTAAATCTTCATTCGCGAGCTCAATCTTCAATGCGGACCGCCAACATGAACTGGACACAATCTAGAGACCACCACAAGCTTGTTTGAATCACAAAGAACATCCACGCCACTTCTTCTTACTGTAATCAATCACATCTTCACCCAGAACCTCAAGAACATAGTCAATCATCACTGCCATAATAGAAGGATTGCTTGTGGACCTCCAAACCATGAACCAATTGAATTGTCAATGAACATTAGCTTCCCAGACATGCCATCAAATCCACAAAACATGATATTGCATTTCTAGATCTCACCAGACCTATTTGTGTCACTCTATCACCTCTAAACAGCTGCCAGAACCGGTTATTCTCATATGGCCATAACTTCTCCAAATATTCATGCGGACCTCTCAGATCTTGACTGGAGAATCTTTAGACACATATCTACAAACCCTTTGATGCACGTACTCTGATCTTCATCTGGATGGAATCTTCACTTCATAGAACTTCCATGTCTTCATTGTTCTTCTCTGTTTCTGATGGGGCTAATTTCCTCAATATCCTCAGCACAGAACTCATCTAATCCTTGAAATTAATGCAACATGAGTATGTTGACATCAATGACAACACTGTTTAGGCCCATACTTGCAACACCCATGTCAACAGTATCCGTGAATGGCTATGAGTATTATGTTACTTTCATTGATGACTTCTCCAGGAAGACATGGATATATTTTCTAAAGAACAAAGATGAGGTCTTTAGTAGGTTCAAAGAGTTTAAGGCTCTTGTGGAGAACCAAACAGGGAGGAAGATCAAGATACTGAGGTATGATAATGGAGGCTAGTATACCTTGAATTCCTTCAAAGATTTCTTTTCTCATGAAGGTATCAAGAAGAGTTGACAGTTTTGTACAACCCTCAGCAGAATGGGGTAGCTGAATGGAAAAATAGGGCTATAGTTGGAGTAGCCAAGGCCATGCTTCATGATCAGGATCCACCTTGGTTCTTATGGGCAGAAGCTTGCGATATAGTTGTGTATTTGCAAAATAGGAGCCCTCACAAAGTGTTGGGCAAATTGACTCCAGAAGAGGAGTTCATTGGTAAGAAACTAGATTTGGAGCACATTCACATCTTTGGATGCCTTGTGTATTGTAACATTCCTATAGAGAAGAGAACCAAGTTGAAACCAACTGCGGAGAAGGGTATCTTTGTTGGGTATAGTGAAACCTCTAAGGCCTATTGGGTTTACATTCCTGCCCTCAGGAAAATAGTTGTTTGAAGAGATGTGAAGTTTGAGGAAGAGAGGGCTCTTTAGAAGTCTAGCAGCTTGATGAATGAGGAGAAGTAATCACCCATGGTTGAGGCAGAACAAATCCCTCAAACTTCATTCCCACAAGCTAGAGAGCAGAGCAAGCAGGCCGAGCAAGTTGATCAAAAGGAGGAACAAATAATTCCTCAGCCTCAGATTCCCATTACTAAGAAGAAGAGAAACAGGGTGGCTAAGAAGACACTGAGAGAGGCCCAGGAATATGTTGGTGATCCACAGGATTCAATCAGATAGAGAAAAGCTCCCAAACGTTATTCTGAGTATGTGGCACTTATGAGTGACTTAATTGAAGAGGAATCTTCTAGCTTTTAGGAGGCATCCATGCACCAAGTATGGAGGGATGCCATGGTGGAAGAGTATTCTTCCATCATGAAGAATAGTGTGTGGGAGGTAGTACCACGGCTAGAAGGTAAGTCTGTGGTGGGCTCGTGATGGTTGTATAAGATCAAACATGTTGTAGATGGTAGTGTGGAAAAGTTCAAAGCCTAGTTTGTGGCTAAGGGGTTTTCTCAGAAGGAAGTGATTGACTATGACGAGACTTTCACTTCGGTAGCTAGGTACTCATCCATAAGAGCTATCATTTCTATAGTAGCACAGATGGGTTGGAGGATTCACCAGATGGATGTAAAGATGGCCTTCCTCAATAGAGAGATTGAGGAAGATATTTACATAGAATAGCCAGAAGGATTTGAAGCACATGGGAGAGATTCTCATGTATGCAGGTTGAGGAGAGCACTGTTTGGGCTCAAGCAGGCTCCTAGGGCATGGTATTCACATATTGACAGTTACTTGTAGAGCATGGGCTTCATCAAGAGTGAGGCAAATCTGAACATGTACTATGTTCAGGTGAAGGATGAATTTCTCATATTGGTGTTGTATGTTGATGACCTATTTCTCACAGGGTCAGAGGAGCTCATAGCCCACTGCAAGTGGGATCTTGCAGGAGAGTTTGAGATGAAGGACTTGGGGTTGATGCACTACTTTCTGGGATTGGAGTTGTGGTAGAAAGAGGGAGAGATCTTCCTTGGACAAGGGAATTACATAATTGATATCTAAATGTGATTCAAGATGGAGGACTGTAAGCCTATGTCCATGCCACTTGTGACCAACTGGAAGAAGATTGATGCTTCCATATCATAGGCAGTGGACCTAACTTTATACAAATAGTTGATAGGCTCTATTATGTATCTGGTCAACACTAGACCAAACATTTGTTTTGCAGTGAACTCACTCAGTTAGTTTATGGTGGAACCTAAACGTGTGCACTGGATAGCTGTGAAGCATGTTTTGAGATATTTCAGAGGCACAGTTGATTATAGACTGAAGTATGTACAACAAGATGGAGTGAAGCTCGAGGGGTTCACCCATGCATATTGGGTAGGAAGTACAGCTAATCGGAAGAGCACTTCAAGGTGCAGTTTCAGTTTGGGATTAGGAGTAGTCTCTTGGTACAGTAGGAAACAAAAGTTAGTTGCACTGAGTTCTACGAAGGCCAAGTATATGGCAGCCATTATGGCTACATGTGAGGCTATCTAGCTTTGAAAAGTTGCACTGAGTTCTACGAAGGCCAAGTATATGGCAGCCATTATGGCTACATGTGAGGCTATCTAGCTTTGAAAACTTCTAGCTAGGCTCTGTGATCAGGAGCTAGATCCTACAGTCATTTACTATGTTAATCAGAGTTGTATCAAACTCTCTGAGAATCTAGTGTTTCATGACAAGTCAAAGCACATTAAGATCAAGTACCACTTCATCAGAGATTGTGTGGAGAAGGGGAGAGTGAAGCTCCAATACATTCTTACGGATGAATAGATAGCAGATATCCTGACCAAGCCCTTGATGAAGAGTAAGTTTGTATTCTTCATGGATAAGCTAAGTGTTGTGCAGAACACCTTCCTCACTAAGAGGGAGTGTTGATTTTCTGTAGCTCAGAAGGTGGGCCCGTGTGGAGGGTGGAAGTTGCTTGAGGGCAACTCGAGTTGCATATTTAGCAACAACATGATTTCTTTTTTTATATTAATAGAAGTTTCTAGAGTGGTTTGGTGGAGATAACACCAAGAGTGATTTTATGTGTAAGAAAGGCCAAGTTATGTAAGGAAAGTTTCTTTTCTCTTGCATGGTGTGGAGGGTGGAAGTTGCTTAAGGGCAACTCGAGTTAGATATTTAGCAACAACATGATTTCTTTTTTTTATTAATAGAAGTTTCTGGAGTTGTGAGGTGGAGATAACACCAAGAGTGATTTTATGTGTAAGAAAGGCCAAGTTATGTAAGGAAAGTTTATTTTCTCTTGCATGTTGATGAAAACTAGTAGGGCTATATATGTAAGATTGTTGTAGCAACAAGCATTGTATTTTGTGAGGAAAGTTTGTTGTTGAGGCTGAATAGAAGATCCAACATTTGTAGGTTTTTCCCCATGTTGTGGTTTCCTGGGTATATCTGTGTTATTGTCTATTTGTGATTGGCTTCTTGTTATTTTTGCTTCCGCTATTATTCGTTGTTAATTAACCCAGAATATTGATTGCTATAAATCAGATAGAGGTTCTATTCTGTGAATTTATTGTGCAATTAATTTGTAGCTGGGTTATAAGAAATTAACAAGGAGGTCAGATGAGTTCCCTAGACCAAATGTCCCTTATATCTCTAATCCTTCTCAACCTAATCATTCCCCTATTGCACCTTTACAAACTGGCTCTCCTCCATCCTCTTTCCCATCAGATCCATCAAAACAAAAATACACACAGAGAGCTCTAAGGTTTGATGAGCCAGGTGGTTTGAATATCTCTTCTAGCTCTAACCCTTCTCATATTGTTCTCCCATCCAAATCCTATTCTTATTCACTTGCCAATCCCTCCAATGATGCCTCTTCATCTAGATCTCATTCTCCTCCTCCATCCCAAATACCTACAGAAGTAGAAAGCACACAAAGAGACTTAAGAAGGTTAAACCAGTCAACTGGGTCTAATGTTCCTTCCAACTCCCCTCCTCCTTTGGCCCTCTCTCTACTACTACTACTCATTCCTCGCCCACATTAAACTCTGCACAAGAAGAAGATGAAGACCCACAAAACAAAATAAATGTCTCTGCTCCCTCATTCCAACACCTAATGCAAGGAGAAGGTGGTGAGAAAAAAAGAAATGACTATTACGAAAGGAGTTATGAAATGAGTTCTATTGTAGTAGGTTTTATTGGTGAGATAATTTCATGTGAGAACACCTGCTATCCAACAAGACAAAATACTCTTAAGCCAATAGTTCCATTACAAATCAACGAAAAATTTAGTAATTGAATGAACATTTTTGGTTGGTGGTGAAGCCCATGTATCTTTTGATTACATTATTTTTCATATACATCTCGACAAATTTAGTTCTTCAATTTTTATCTTTCTTCCATATTACTTCATATTTTACAAGCATGTAGTTAAACAGACCTTTCTTTTCTACCAAGTGAAATGTTGTACAAATAATCTCTTTGGTCAAGTGTAGAATATTTAACTTTTTTTCATTTAACTAAATGTTACTTAATAAACTATATATATGTTTTCTATAATATCAAATTTATGCAACAATTTTTTTGGAAGCTAATAGTTTTTTTTTCAGTTAATATTTATTTTTTATAAGTATATTAGTGTTTTTTAAATTATTATTAAGTGGTATTTTAAGTTAGTATAAAAGATCTCTTTTATAAAATTTATAAATAAGTCTTTTTATCATTAATTATAGTTTCTTTATATATTTTTTAATAGAATGTATATACTCACCTTTCCTTAATTTAAATATATTCAAATATGTATCATTTATATGGAGTAATCTTTATCAAACATTCAAATAATATAATTTAAACTTTTACCTTCTTAAATTGAAATAATAGTTTCCTTCTATATGTTTTATTGTAAAAATAATTTTAGCATTGTGGAAATTATCTTAATGAAATTATTAGAATGAATGATTGTACAACTATAAAACTACTTATAAAGAAAAAGAGAGAAATTTCTTACAAATGATTAAATATTGAAAAAGAAATAATGAAAGGCAACTTATAGTGGTAGCAAGGGGTGGAGTGCAATGGCATGGCATTAAAAAGTTACATATAAGTTGTGATGTAGGAAAAGTGGGAATAGGGTTGATTTGATGATATGCCTAAATCCTCCTTTCACTACACACATTCAAGGACATTTAATTGAGTTGAATCACAACTTTTGCAAGATGATTCACCTATAGGTTGGTTGTCACTTGTAATGATAGGGAAATGTATAAATTGGTAATTAATGTGTTAATTTAATGTCCAATTATGATTCAAACCCTAATTATGCAAAATCATAAACAAACAAACAAATTCTAACAAATGCTTGGACACAAAGACAGTAGACAGAGATTAGTTACTACCCATTTTTTGAAGTTCAGGATACTGAACAATTGGGGGCAAAGGGACTAGCACCCAAGCCCAAGGTGGCAATTTCTTTGGGGGTTTCCAGACCCCTTCCAGCACTAATGATCCCTGTTCAGATAATTTTCAGGTCTACAATTCCAGAGGGCATAGGGACTAGCGCCCAAGCCCTTATAGTGTTATTTTTTGCTTCTTTCTTTCAGATCTGGAATCCTTATCCTCTACAACACTCCTCTGCAACTCCACTCCACAAGACTCGATACTTGTAACCTGCAATCACAAGGAGAGGGGTTGGAGATTGTGGTGTTTATGAGCTTGCCTCAGTCAACCCCTGGAATGGCATTCAAGCCTTCCAACATTGTTGTTTGATAAAGAGTGTGTATCCCTGTGAGATAGAGGCAAAAACAAATTGATAAATGATTGATTCAAACACAAATAGATATCACCTCGGAGGTGTAGCTTTCATGTAGATGAATATCCCTCACAACATGAGAAGATGAAGCCAAATCTATATAGCAAACACAATAACAAGAAAAGTCTACTCTACCAAAATGAATGCTTTGAATGCTCTAAAATCATAAGTTTGCCAAAGTATCATAATCATCTTCTAGTTTTCAAATGAAAACCTAAACAATCTTATATATGCATTCCCATTACAAATTTCATAATTTAAACTTAAGATGTCAGAAACAAAACCTTTTAACGGTCACAAAACTGACATTCAAATTTGGGACCCACCTAAAATAGGACAGGACTAGGGCACAAGTGCACAAGCCCTTGAGTCCTATTTTAAGGTAGGGTCAAATTCAACAATGTCCCTCAAGCCCCATTTGACATAGGTTTTAGGCCATTTTGTCTCGGGAGTTAGATTTAACATGCATGATGCAAAACAAGGGACCCGAGAGCTAAACTTATGAGATAAAAGTCCTAGGGGAATATTTTACGACATAACATTTAGCCCCCACTTTAATGTATGTATGATCCTTCAACATATACATGCATTAAAGTACAGTCAAAACACAGCAAACATGCCAGGCACTTGAAGCTAATGCACACACAAAAATTGAGGAACTATCTCTAGCCCCCAGTCTCAGGTAGACATTAGAGAAAACACACCGCATACATGCCAAACATAGTGAAGACAGTAACAGACATGCAAAACATGGAGAAAACAGTAATAGATATGCAAGACATGGAGAAGACAATATTGAAGACACGTAAAACATGATGAATATAGTGATTATTTCTTTTTCATTTTCATATATATATGAATACAGATACATGGAAAGTAAAAATGCAACACACAACTCCAAAATGTAGGAGGGGCATTTCACCACGCTTTTGAGACTACATATGGGGGAGAAGAAACACAATACAAATCTCAGAGTGTAGGAGAGGTATTTTGCCATGCTCTTTTTGAGAACAAGCACGCCATACAAATCCCAAAGCATAAGAGGGGCATTTCACCACGCTCTTGAGACTACACACGGGGGAAAACACATGGAAGACACATGGAATACACGAGCATTGTATAGTATGTTAGAGACATACTATATGTCTTAAACATAGAAAACAAGGCAATGGAAGGAACTTATTGCTAAGCCCCCACCATATCAAGTACGCTACAAGCACACCTGATGGTTGGGCTTATGCCACAACAACTGCCAAAGACACGCTTAAGGGAGGATACACCAACCCTGCCTACTCAGAGGACTTTTGAAATAAAAAAGGATGTGTACTAGCTCAAGAGATACACAATCCTTGCCTCTATAGAGGGCTTTTGAATAAAAGGATATACATGATATCCCGCGTCTGCATAGGGCTTTTTTATTGCACTATAGAATAAAGATATGCACTCATGTTGGAGATACAACATTTTGCCTCCGTAGAAGGCTTACAAACACTCTTCATTAGTACCAAAATCATCAAACAACTTACCTTATATGCCCCAACCTTAAGGTGGTCGATATCGTGTACTGATATCAAGCATGTTAAGGTAGAGAGAAAACACACAAGGGAACTAGATCTTTCACAAAGCCCATGCCCCCAAAGGTAACATGTGCTCACGATCATTGAATGTTCCCACAAACACATCTTTTTAATCTAAGCAATGCATGAATGCATGAAAAAAAAGAATCCAAGGCTAAACAAATGGGTTCAAGTTTGAGTATAGCCATGGGGCTTATACTGCAGGCATCTCAAAACCAAGTGTAACAAGGTGAGACACCCAAAATAATCAAAGTGCATGGAGAAAATGTATTGTTATGATTTGTTAGCAAAGATAAGACAACATCAAATATCACACGGAGTGATTCTACTAGCCAAGCATCAGATATATATATCAACCCCCTCTTCATATATGGACTAGGTCCATTTTTGCTTTACTTGCTAAAGGGACTCTTGGTCCATATCAGTATTTATTATTTTTCATCATCCGTCGACTAGATAGAATCACTAGAAGAAGGTAAACAATAAAAGAGAGATGAGAACAAGTGCCTTAGGAATAGTCATGTAGGAGGATGCCCCAGGTCATCAACCGCAATGCTATGCACCTAAGACACAACACACAACAATAAAAATAGAGAAGCAAGATAGAAGAATGATGATACAAATAGAAGAATGGTCACAACAGAGGCAGTCTCCTGGTATCCTTGACCTTCCAAGAGTATCAAGGGTCATCCAAGGAGGCCTAAACAACACATAACACATCACGGGGGGAACACAACACAAGAGGGGAGGTCACATAAACGAGAAAATAATGCTACGACATAAGTGACCACCAAAGTTAGAAATACTTACCTATTACACAACTGAACTAGCATTTGTCGATGAGCAAATCATCATCTTACCAATCTCGAATATTAGTGGAGAGAGGTACATAAGGTACAATAGCCCAACATTTGTCATTATACTTAATCTCCTTCTCTTTAAATTTTTCTTTGTTTGGTTCAATGTTAGGTGGAATGTTTCCTTGTTGAGGTGTATTTCATTTGGCAAAAGTTTGTCGTCTCTTCCTCCTTTCTCTTGCTTGTCTATTCCTTCTTGTCTTATTGTTTATATCTTCAAAAGTATTCTCATATTTTTCCATAGGTTTTCTTATTTCAGAGGAGGAAGCTTGTTCAAATCTAATTTGTCTTGATAAAATACGTTGTTTTCCATGAGTCACTCCAGATCCTTGTAAGGATGATGGAGGAGGAACCTCGGCATAGAGTCATTTACCTTTATCTCTAGGAAGTTCTTCTAATGCAGGTTGTTCTTCTCTTGTTGCTTGTTGAATAGAATATTTGGCCACTCTAGATAGAATGTTGCTTTGTATCGTCTATATGCTAAGAAAGTTTTGTCTCTTCGTGGCTCAAGTTCTGTATCAATTCGTGGCCAAAATTAATCAAGAGTAAAGTTATTCACCATAACCATTGGTTTCCATGTATTACAATGAATAGTACGCACTTGTCCATGTAAAGGAAATTTTATGCATTTTCGTATTGTTGAGGGGACAACCTTCATAGGTTTTAGCCTTGGGTGTCCTAGTTTTATGTGGAAGAGGTCAGATAAAGGGATGACATCAAATAATTGATCCACAACTTTATCATAAACTGTAAGCAATAAAGTTATCTTCCCAAAGGTAGGCATGAAAGCTCTGGTATGTGTCTTAATCATTAAGTCTGAAGGTTCATAAGAATCTTGTATCAAGTCATGTGAGAGAAGAAACTCTTCTGTTACCATGACATTAGTCATGCAATTAGGATCTATAAGTGTGCCATGCACGGGAATCTCCATTACATTCACTGTAATGTAGAGAGGTCCCTCAATATCACTCATTGTTTTATCATGAGGTGTAAATGTTATTTCAGGTTCGGGAGTTTTTCTCTTCAAATAAGGCCTAGGAGGGAACCTAGCATTATTGTTTCAATTATAATCCATGTATTTATGTTTTCAAATGGATACCAAATCTTATTTTAAAGTATTTTGATATATATGCAATGAAATGTATGCAAAAATTTATGTATGTTTATGACCTAAAAATGCTTAATTTTTTCACTTTTTTCAATGCAAATGCCTAAAAGAAGTAGTGTTGTGATAAAATTGCAAAGGGGAAGAAAATTAAATCCTTATTATCAATCCAATAATGCATCAATATCTTTCACAACACACCTATCATGCAAATCTAGATGAAGGATGAGTCAAAATCTAGTGAAAATGCAAGGATTTTAAACCCTAATTGTGAAATTAAGGTATGAAACTATGAAAAATAATGTATGAATGAATTATAATCATATTTATGATGTGGAATAGCTCAGATCATATCTAAAAATTATGTCACAAGTCCAAGAATGCTCAATGCAAGTGCAATTGTTTTAAGGAAAAATGAATGAATATGCTAGTTTTTATTGAAATTGACTGTGTAAATGCAAAATTTAAGATGTAAATGCAAAAAAACACTATGATGAAACACTAAAATCAGAAATTAGACATAAAAGAATATTTAAAATAGTAGTAAAATCTGAAACAATATTTTAACCACAAACCCTAGCTTTTGCAAAGACTAGGTTATATGAAAAATGCACCATTTCAAGAAAACTCTAACAAATAAATCATGAAAATGCAATGCAAATGATTATAGAATGATGTACTTCTTTAATTTATATCAGATCTGATTTAAAAATCATATATTAGATGAAATTCAATGAAACTAATACAAACTATGCAAAAATGCACGCCTAGGGTGCCAATGTTTTTCAAATTTTTCAAATTTTTCAATATTTTTGTAGATTTTCAAATGCATTAAGATGAAAATATAATGAATGAATGCAAATTTGAAGTACAACACTCAGCATGGTGCAACATTCAATAAAAACATGGGTTCACCAAAATGTTATGTAGGAAAAGTGTGAATAGGGTTGATTTGATGATATGTCTAAATCCTCCTTTCACTACACACATTCAAGGACATTTAACCAAGTTAAATCACAACTTTTACAAGAGGATTCACCTATAGGTTGGTTGTCACTTGTAATGATAGGAAAATTTTGAAATTGATTATTAATGGGTTAATTTAATGCCCAATTATGCTTCAAATCCAATTTACGCAAAATCGTAAACAAACAGACAAATTCTGACAAATGCTCGCACACAAAGATAGTAGACAAAGATTAGTTACTGACCATTTTTTGAAGCTCGAGATACTAAAAATTTGGGGGAAAAGGGACTAGCACCAAGCCCAAGGTGGTAATTTATTCGGGGGTTTCCAGACCCCTTCTGGCACTGATGATCCTTGTTTAGATGATTTTCAGGTTTACAACTCCGGAGGGCACAGAGACTAGTGCCCAAGCCCTGACAATGCTCTTTTCTACTTCTTTCTTTCAGATCTGGAATCGTTATCCTCTACAACACTCCTTGGCAACTCCACTCCGCGAGACTTGATACCTGTAACCTACAATCACAAGGAGAGGGATTGGGGGTGTTGGGACTGAAATTCCCAGGGTACTTTTTGGCAAATATTAAGTGATGTAGAGCACACAGTGGAAGTCAAACAATTGATACCATACTTCACAACAATGGGATTCTATCCCACAGTTCAGACAGATTAATCCTTAATCAGCTTTAAAAATCCACTCTCTAGGTCCAAACAACACCAAAACATATATATTTTGCACTATCGGTAAGACAACTGATGTCAGAAAGACTTTCCCAAGTCTTACCGTAGACCTATCTTATACCGATGTGTCCCCGACACCTCCTTCGCTGTGACTTCTTCCGTCGGCCTAACTTAAAACTCTTCCACCGATCTACATCTCTTACCAATATGCCAAATGATTGTATATACAAGACATGACTTGTTATCACCGGTTCTCTTTACTGTTTCTACCAGTCACCTTTTGTATCCAACACAATGTACATTCTCACATACATTCTAAAGATACATTCTCGATATGCTTTTGTGATACATATATGCAATGTACATTCGGCAAAATGATACAAAACTCATGTCGTTACACAGTAATATACATCGCGGAACCAAAAGGGATATGAAATATGGTTTTACTGTTGTATGTTTCAGATACATGCATTGTTGTGTACATACAACGTGGAACTCAAAGGAAGTTAAAGTTTAATATAAAGGATGCATCAGACTTTATGTATATCGAAGGATGCATTTCACAGCATATACAAGTCAGAGTCAAAAATAAATGAACCATGGTTCATAAAAGAAAAGAGTCTAGAAAGGAGATACAATTGAATTTGTATGTATCGGGCATTGTATATGAAGGTTGGATACAAGTAGTGGGTCTCGCCGCTTGCACATTGGGCTTGTATAATAATAATGTATATCTTCGATATACAAGCCAATATACAAGCGAAGATACATTCTAAAGATACAAGCCGGATGTCAAAAGGAGTTCAATATAGAAAAGTCTTTGTATCGGCGAAGCTGAATAAGTTAGAACGAAGCCTGCGAGTCTCACCGACACGATAGTCACAATGATGTCGGGGACATGTTGTGAAAGTCATGTGGATACAAAACATAGAAACCCTAAAACGACATTAAAATCTAAATGGTTAAGATATTCTTCTAACAGTTGAAATATTGGTTTTTTGTAGGATATACACAACGGGGATCAAGTTATATAAACACCCATGAAAGGATCTTGAGCAACTGATAAATTATCGATAAGGGAAGTAATTATTTGAGTAAATACATATGTTTAAATAAATTTGTTTTGATCATTTGATTAAAGATTAATTTGTGTTTTATCTGGTCTTTTTAGGAATAATAAAGAAACCCTTAAAGGATATTAAGCAAAATTACAACTAAAGATTTTGTTTGAACCTGAAATGGTTATCCATTTGATGATTAGTGGCGAGTATTAAATTTCCTGAATCTATTTTATTAGAACAAATACTGATTTCGGTTATCAACCGTTATAACTATTATAATTGGTATGAAGCTTGTATGCCGCTCTTTATAAGAGATGACCAAGACTAGAATAAGGTATAGAAAATAGGGAGAGATTACAAAATAGAATAGGGGATACTGTAGATTAGATTTGAACAGCAATGCTAGTTCACTTTTAATATATTTTATTTCTGGTAGACCATGTGCAAGCATTCTCTGCTGAAGTCAAGTCTGTGAACATGAAGCAATAACTGCAGATTTCGGTATCAACTATTTGTTTAATTTAATCAATTATATGACTGTCTCCTTTCAAAGTTTTCTCTGTTATTCAATTTGAGTTATCAAGTATATCTTCAAGTTGTCTATAAACATTTATTGTTATAGTGTGATAAGATTAACTAGTTTCTGCTTTCAGAATTAAATCCTTTAAATCTGTCATAGTAACTGTGAAGACATTGTCATGGATCTGTAAGAAGAGTCATATAGTTAGGGTTTGTATTTTTTCTCCAGTTTTTGATAAATCTGTTACAATTGCAATATCATTTTGATAGGTTCCTTCAAATATGGATTAAATCCTTTTAGATGAATGCAGGTAATTTGATTTTATCAATTGGATATATATAAGTATGGAATATTAACTATTTCCTTATAGGGTTGTACAAGTTCCATACCTATTCTTTCATGCCAGATAGTTTGAGTTTTTACCAAACATACAGTCATTTATTTCATGATCATACTGACTCTATATTCAATAAGGCACTGGTCTAGAGTTTTCATTATCACTTATATAAATTCACTTCAAATTTACTTAATTAGATTGCACTATTGTTTTAGCATTACAATTTAGATCATTTAGAATTAACTTGCTATCTTTTCATCTGTTTATAATTTGTGCCATTATCAATAGTTAGATTAATTCTGATCAAAGTAGAGATCATCTCTTTATCTTCTTTATTAATTAGAGGTTTACCCACCTAGGTCTGGAAGAGCCTAAAGTGAAGGGGGTCTAGCCATATCTACCCTGTGTCAGTTAGCCAAAAATGTCAAGAGAGCCTGACAACCTCTTAGGGTTAATGACCTGCATTTTTGAGACCTAACAGGGGGTTGTGGTGTTTAGGAGCTTTCCTCAGTCAAGCCCTGAAATGGCATTCAAGCCTTCCAACATTGTTGTTTGATAAAGAACTTACGTATCCCTACGGGATAGAGGCAAAAACAAATTGATAAATGATTGATTCAAACACAAATAGATATCAACTCGAAGGTGTAGCTCGCATGTAGATGAATATCCTTCACAACATGAGAAGATGAAGCCAAATCTGCACAACAAACACAATAACAAGACAAGTATGCTCTGCCACAATGAATGCTTTGAATGCTCTAAAATCATAAGTTTGCCAAAGTATCATAATCATCTTCTAGTTTACAAATGAAACCCTAAACATGCTTATATATGCATTCCTGCTACAAATTTTGTAATTCAAACTTAAGATGTCGGCAACGAAACCTTTTAACGGTCACAAAACCGACATTCAAATTTGGGACCCACCTAAAATAGGACAGACTAGGGCATGAGCGTCCAAGCTCCTGGGTCCTATTTTAAGGCAGGGTCAAACTCAACAATGTCTCTCAAGCCCCATTTGACATGGGTTTCAAGCCATTTTGTCTCAGGAGTCGGATTTAACATGCATGATGCAAAACAAGGGATCTGTGAGCTAAACTTAGGAGGTAAAAGTCCTAGGGGGGACATTTTATGACATAACATAAGTATATAATATTTACTACAATTTCCAAAGTAAGAATAAAACAAAATAATTACCAAAATTATCTTTTCAAAACAAAAGCAAAACAAGTGTATTATCAAAAAATAGCTCTTCGAATGAAAATTTTGAATGCCATTGGTGAGTTTTAGGGTCTAGAGTTTTTGGCTCTGGTAGGGTTTTTGGTGTTCATGACATATTGCTTTCTAAAATAGGAGTTCCTAAGCCCCTTTTTTCATTTATTGTGACACATATTAGGTTTCCATACTTGTGGGCATTTTTTGCCCCCTTTAAATGGCCTATACCTTACATTTCTCTATAGCAGCTGCTACTAGAGTTAAAGGTTCGGTGACTAACAATGGAACTCCCACTCAGGCAATCCAAAAAGTTTGTTCCCAAAGTGTTTCTCAAGGTACATCCCTTGAGACACCCCTCAAATGTTGTTCTTCATAATCCTAAATTCGATAGTGCATGTTGATGGCTAGAAAATTTTACCTTGATAAGATATTTTGTGGGAAGGGTTCTCTCTAAAATCATGCTCAAAGACTAGGTCAGCAAGGCTCAGGTCCCACATGGGATTCACCTTGAAGCCTTACTAAACTCTTTTCTCTTTTTTATTTTGTTTAAGTCAATCATGTTGAGGCTATTCTCAGTTGTGGCTCTTGGCTTCTATGGTTTGTGTTGAACTAGAAAGCTTATATTGGCTTGTCCTTAACAATAGGTCTATGTTGAAGCAAATTTATCCAAAGACCTAAAAGAGTCCGTAGACATCTAGACTGGTCAAATGAGATATGCTAAATGTGTTCTCTATTTAAATTTATCAAATACTAGTTATTGATGTCAATCCGTGGAACACAAGATTAGATATTTTCCTCTAGCTTCTCCCCATCCAAAACTTGCCACACAACCCACTTCTAGGTTGTCACCTTTTGTCAAAAAGGAGGAAGGTTCATCTACAGTGGTTAGTCATAAAGCCAATAACTTTGGTAATAATAATCCTACCCCAAGTCCTCTTCAAGCTCTAGGAGTCAAGCTTTAGAAAGTGTTTCAAAACCTCCAAATTCAAGGAAATCTAAGCTCTCCTCTTTTGGAGAGACTTTTGGTGAAGTAAAATTTGTAAGAACTCCACTAGTAGCATCTTTGCTTTCTTAGTTACCATCCACCACTACTTGACATGCTTACCCTCCTCTAGCTAGGTGGTGGAGGTCTCATAGCCCACTAGGGTGATTGGAAGAAGGTGAGTTTGTGTCACCTAAATAGAAACTAGTTCATCTCATTTTTTGGATAGGAAGTTTTGAGTCTAGTGAGTCTATTTTGTAGAATAGATATTTCACTCTTGATGAGATAGATAATAAGGAGATGACTCACGGTACTCATTTATTTGAGGTTAGACAGACCTCTCATAGAAGTATTTTGTTAAAGATGCTCAACTATAGTTTCTAGGTTTGGACATTCTCTATTTGTACAAGAGGTTAAATTTTTTTGTTTCTTGCTTTTTGCAACTTGTCATGTTATTTGGCCTTCTAGTCATTTTTTATCTAGTAACCATGAAGTAGGTTAAGGTGGTTTTGTCACCTTTCTTTCTCCTATGTGGCATCAACACTTAGTTTACCAAGCATGTGACCCCACCAATTGAGCATTATGGGTTATTTTCAACATTAATAATCATTCTTCTTGAGTTATTATTGTTTGTGCTTCAAATGATGTTGTTGAGAGATCTACTCTGTAGAGATGGATTTATAATTCAATGTTTTCCACCACTTGGGTTTTTTGCAAAGATTTTAATATGATTGAATTGGTCTATGATAAATGTGGGGCGTTGCCTAGACGCACTGGACAACTAGCAAAAGAGAGGCCTAGTTCTTTATGTACAATAAAATAAGGTTTTCTTATCCCAATCTTGGTTGTTACCAAAATCATATGACATGGTACACTTGGAGTAATTTCATATAGCTAGGCCTAATAGAGTACTCAAGCATCTAGATTGAGCCATGTTGTTATCTCAACCTTTTTTTGTTTACTACTTGTTATTCCCTGTCAGTGGACCCTTTTCCAAACATTATCCTTTCATACCACTTTCCAATATGGTTTCATATTGAGTGGTAAGTTACCAACCCAAGGTTATGAAGACTTATTTTTTCTCAACACATCATTTATCAATCATAATGCCATGCCATCTCATGTATCCAATGTGTTTGGAATTCGAAACCACATCCCATGCATGAGACTGGATGGATAGCTTGGTGGAATGATGCCATAACCAACACTTTTTATTTCTTTCGCACTTATGGGCATCAATTGACCCATTTCCATGGTCTCTCATACAAGACCATAAGATAAATGAAGAAATGTAACATAGAAAATTATGTACCAACAATCATGAAATAATAGAGTCATGGTTGGGACTGGTAATTTGTGCCAGCATCCTTTAAGCCAAAGGGCATGACCACATAGAAAAATATACCCCCATGAGGTTGTGAAAGTAGTTTTATATTGATCAAGAGGGTTGATAAGTATTTGATTATATCTTGAGAATCCATCCATGAAAGAAAGAAGTGCATGGCATGTCATCGAGTCAACAATAATATCTATATTTGGAAGTGGAAAATCATCTTTTAGAGATGCTTTGTTTAGATTATGAAATTCAGTGAAAACATGAATACAACCATTAGGTTTGGCAATAGCCACAATGTTATAATCTAAGGGGAATAGTCAATGGGGAAGATAAAACTAGCTTTTGAAATATTTTCTATCTTAATCTTGATCATTTTAAGGCCATCTTATGATGCATTTTCAAATCTTTTTCTTTAATAGTTGGGCATCAAGATATAAAACTATATTATGAACCACAACCTTGGGGTTAATTATATGCATATCCTTATATGTCCAAGCAAAGAGATCTAGAAAATTATGTAGGAGTTGAGAATGTGATGAGCATTCTTCAAAAGAGAGACATTAACCAATTTGAATAACCTTCTTAGAATCATTAGGATCCATAAGGACATCAATAGTATCACCTACTACAAGGGTACTACAATCTTGAGGATTAAGAATGGTTGAAAGTTCATTGAAATTATTAGGATCCATAGGGAAATCGATACTATCACCTACTAGAAGCCCATATTAAAGTCATGAGGATCAAGAATGGTTGAAATTTCATTGAAATTATTAAAGTTAGAAGTGAATCATTACATGAAATAATAGATTCCCCCAAAGTATGATTGTGCATTTAAACAATAAAGGAATCCTTGATATTGATGATATGAGGACATGAAAGCATATACACCAAGGAACTATGCTAGGGCTTCATCGATAGAGAAGACATCTAGAGGTGGTATATCTTCTTGAGAACATGATTAAATCAAGATGTAATAAAGGTAAAGGAGAACTAGGAGATTCAAAAATCATAGCTACATCCCTGAAGTTATGATATGAAGACTTAGTAGGGAAATAATGTTAGTAACAAAGGCCCACTTTAGAGTAATGTGGATTAGTTTTTAAAGGGACCTTAATGCCTTTCTCCTTGTGACCTAGAACATTTACTTTATATCCAATGTTTGAGAGTATTTAAAAACCATGCCCATAATGGGACTGCAACTCAACAAAAGATCAAGGATTGTCGTTAGAAGTGTAGTTGATGTGTGATGTATAATCAAAGGATTTGAAAGCAGAATTAGAGGTCAACATATTAGAAAATTGTGATGGAGATGCTATAAATTATATTTTGGGATGTTGAAGTGAGAGGGATTGAGTTTATACTCACCTATGAAAGAGTGAGCAAAATCAAGAGATCCCTAGTCATCACCTAGACATGCATCTAAAGAAGAAGAATTTGAATTAACAACATTGTCAATAGGATATGATGGTGGTGTAATTTATTTAGGTGAGGAAGAAGGGATAAGATTACAAAGTGCAGAAGATGAAAAAGTGTTATGCTCCAGATCCATTTATTGATCTAATACTGCATAGGATCTAGATCAGCTTTAATTATGGATATTTTATTATCATGGACAAATTTTATATATTGGTGTAAGGTATAAGGGACTACACCCATAGCGTGAATCCATGACTTACCTAAAAGAGGATTGTAAGAAAGAGTTCTAGGCATTACATGAACCAGAGTGGGCAATGTAACAGGGCCCAACTTGATATGCAAGGTTATGGTGCCTAGAGTTTGGTAGCTAATGTTATCCAATCCTCAAATAGAAAGGTTAGTAGGAGAAATGTAAGAAGTATCAGCATTAATACAATTCAAAAGGTATACACTACATACATTAAGACTTGAACCCTTATCAATGAGAGTACATTTTATTCCAATAGAATTTATTGCAATGATGATAAGAAGAGACTCATTTTTCTTTTAAACTTTGATAGAAGGATGCTCGTATTACTAAAAGATGGTATCTATAGTATTGGTGTAGATGCAATTAAGTAAGGAAGCTACTTCATTAGGCTTAGTGTCCAAGAGGAAATAGGAATCTTCTACAAAGTTTTTTGGAACATGTCATGGTAAGTAGGAGAAGTTTGTATTAACTCCCAAAGGTAAATATTAGCTTGAGTAGCTTGAAGTTACCCAATAAGATCATAGTCTCTAGGATCTTACTAGATTTAGACAAGGAGCTAAAGGAAGAAGAGGAGCTAAAGCAAGAAGAGAAATAGGAACAAGGGTTACCTAGTTGTTCCTTGATGTGTTATATTTGTGGGCTACCGCATGCAAATTAGGAGTCACAATCACATTACATGTTATAGAATAAGCAATATGAGTATAGAATTTAGGAGGTTTAGATCTATCAAGAATGCCTTGAATTGTTATTATGGGATGATAAGGTGGAGGTATATCTAGAACACCATGTACAATATTTTTTGGTTTTTGGATCTCTCTTGTGGATCTTGAAACAAAAATTGTATTATTAAGTTTCAAGAACAAGAATAAGACAATGTAGATGAGGGATGAGAAGGGACATATATAAAATCATCAAGTGCCTCATCTAACATGTCAAAATCCTCCGTACAAAAGGAATCATGGAAAGCATTAAAGTTTTGAAGAAAAATATTAGACATGGTTGGGTTTTAGAATGAAGCTCAACTTCACCAAAATGTGAACCAAGAAATGAAAATGAAGGTGAAAGACATTGGGTTCACCAAATTGTAGTGTAGAAAAATTGATTTAACTAAGAAGTTTCTTTGTTTTCGAGTTAAATATTTTCAAAGGAACTACAGTAAAAATAGTTTTAAGAAAAGAAATATTTGGTTACCATTCTAATAGAAAAAGAACAAAATAACACTAGAATATTCTAAAATGTTTTAAACTTGGAAAACAATATTTTTCACTAAGCTAAAACATTGAGTCAAGTGATAAGATGTTGTTTTATAAAAACTGGAACACAAATTTAGAAAATTGGATTCATAATTGAAAACAACAAAATGACCAAACCTAGCATCAAAAGCTAGAGTTCACTATCTAGGACACCAACACGTTGTGCAAATGTCTATGTATCATGCTATCATTCATATGGCATGGAGGGTTTTAGATCTCTGGTAAAATGTGCTTTTCTCCCAAATCTCTTGCCCAGCTACATAGTTTGAAACAAGGACAACAAGAGTAATATTCTAGGTGATACGCAATTATATAGAAATAAAAGAAAATGATCAAATCTATGTATTTTAAATAAATGGAAAAAAGAAATGACAAGAAAGAGAAAGATACAAGCAAACCTCTATGTCTAGTTTAAGATCTCCCAAATACCTATAGTTGAGAATAAGAAAAATGGTTATGGATAATTGGGAGCTTTCCAAGAATGGTCAAGGCACTATGTTGGTCTCTTGACCTCCATTAATAGACAATGACAAAGAAATTAAAAAATAGTGTGTGCTCTTAGCCTAAGCACATCTAAGACTAAGAAAAACAATAATAAAATAAATTTATACATATTAATCCTTGTTCTATAGGGAAGAATACCCTAATGTGTATATGTGATTGGATAAAGGGTGGTGATGGTCACCAAAAGATTTGTTGATAGAAATGGAAAGGAAATGTAGGAAAGAGTTCTAGAAATATTATTCAAAACAAGTGCAAGAATGATATTACCAATATGATGATGAAAAAAATGGGTGAGTTCTTTGGAGGAGTCAACCTTATTATAGCAACATGAATCCCTAAGAGAGCTTTAATAATGGTGGTGTTTCAGTAGCATAGAGCTAAGAGTTTAGGTGCGAAAGAGAGATTTTTATTCCAATTTTTCAAGATTGAAAGAGATAGAATAGTTAGATTCAAAAATCACTTTTGTATAAGACTTATGGGGAAGCTGAAGGGTCTGATTTGAGTGAAGGAAGAATTTTTCTAGTAAACAGGTATTACAACAAGTGATAGTAGGTAGCTATGTGGGAGAGAAATGTTTAGATTTTTGAAAAATTTTGGGATGTCAGTGTTAGAAATCTGAAATAGTTGTATAATCCAAGAACTTTTTAAGAGAGGTTTTAAGCTACAAAAGTTGTACATGCATAAATAAAAACAAACCAGTGATTTCAACAGATATGCAAATGTCAAGATGATAGAATTGCATTACGAGCTTACAAAGAAGAAGCTAGTGAAAAAGATTGGAAAAAAATACCAAATACAATCTAGATAGTGATTTTATATAGACCAAGGAAAGGAGTGGAGGTGGAAAAATTGACCAATTGGGAGAGACTACCAAACAGTCTAAACATAGTAAATGTAACTTCCATTTAGGATGGTGACACCTCAAACTACCCACCCACCCACCTAATTAAACTCATTGTTATTAACCCAAGAAACCTTAATAAAAGTGTAGGAAAAACCTTAGTAAAAAGGAAAGAAAAACCTACACTAACACCCCCTTAAGTCTAGCTTAAGTGGGTGACAAGATGGGTCTCAGAAAATAAATCCTGATGAGGTACTCATATACAAAGATTGTTGGAATTAGGGCAGACAACTGAGAGGGGGGTGAATCAGTTGTCTTAAAACTTTAAAAGCTTGCAGCAGTTAATTCTACTTTACCACTTAACAGATTAATGACATAATCATGAAAAGCAAGAATTAATAATACATGAGTAGAAACATAAATAACACACTTGACACCAAGATTTTGACATCAAAACCCGGTTAAGGGAAAAACTACGGTGGGGGTTGACCCACAAAGATTATACTCTGTTAAAAGTATTACAAAGGGGAAGGCACATGCCTTCGAGCTCATTGCCCAGAGCTCACTGCTCAAGAGAGGCTCACTGCCTACAAGAATGATTACAAAAGGATTACAAATTGTTTGAACTGATGAGTAGCATCTGCAAATGCAAGAATTCAGTTCCAGTTAAGCACAGAATACTGATTTTGCACACTTCATCTTTATTCTGCCTTGTTTACTGCTCTGCCATAATCTAGACCTTAGATCTTTTCTCTTTTGCACTTCTATCTACCTTTTTCACACTTACTCCATATTTGTACAACCACACTTCAAACAACACTTGAATCCATTGGTTATATATATCTACATCGACAAACTCAATCACCTTTCTGTCAGCCTCATGAAGAACTTAACAAACAATATAAGAACTATGTTCTGTCGGCTGAATCCATACATCAATATTGATGTGTACCAAAAATAACACTTGCAGATCACCATACAAGTCAGCCACTAATATTATATCCCATACGCAACTCACCAAAACACTTCTACTAGATTCGCACAAGGATCTAACACAAGTCGTCATGTTCTTCACTGAACTATTCTTGTCATATTAGGACCCGGTACTCAGATGCTCATAAATTTTAATCCCTTTGTCACCGAAGGCTGAAATCTTGGATTTAGATTGTTCTAACATTCCTCTACACTCCCTCAAACTCGCAACATGCAATAATTAACTGGATAGATCCACTGACCAAAATACTGAACTCTGCCATATACCCTGTTCCTGTCTATTCAGACTAGACAAATCTTGGAACTGACTTCCGGTATGATCTGATACAGCACTAGGATGTGTGGAATGGACTTAGTTGCCATCAATGACAACACCTGTCATGCGTAGCAGTGTCTCTTGCCAAAAATCTCCCCCTTTGGCATTGATGGCAACACTTAGTGAAAATGACTAAGTGTCGTAGCTATTCCCCCTTACTCTATACACTTGTGTTCTCCACTGTTTCCAAAGCTCCTCCTTTGTTGGATTCCTCATTTTTCACTACTCTTCACTCCCCCTTTGACATCAATGGCAAAGGATGGAATTGGCAAACCAAAATTTACCCAAAAAGTATGTATACAATGCCGCATATGTACAACCAATCCTTAAGTTATATTTACATATACTTAAGTACATCTCCAAAAATATTCTTTAGTAGGGCCAACTCTGCATCCCAACTCTTCTTCATACTATTCAAAGTTAAAATGTGGCCATTGAACAAAAATGTGTGTGCTTCAGCCTTTCGGAGGTCAATGGGATCATTTGTTTGTGCAGCAGTTTGGGCTTCTATCACAACATTGAACATTGCTTCTATCTTAGGGGAAATCAGTCCCTGAAGCTCACCCACTCTTGCTTCAATGTTCTCCTTTTCTCTTGTCAACTTCTTTATTTCTTCCATAAGGTTGATTTATTGAAATTCCTTACTTGCCACTGATACTGTCAACGAATCAAAAGCTTGGGACATACTTGACAATTTCTGTTTGGAGTCGTTTATTTTATCTTCTATATCCTCTATGACTTTAGGAGTAGATAAACAAAACTTATATATACTGCCTCCTTCTAAAAGAGCATTTTGAATACTCTTTATACTGTTATCTAGCACTAATCTATCTATCCCAATCATGCCTTTAAGTTCATCAAATCTTTTGCTATTAAATTCATTCTGAACTTTAACTTCTACAAATTTTTCAAAGGACTCAAATTGTGTACTTATAGAATTCACAAGGCTCTTCAGATTTCTGTAGGTAGAGTCAGATGGATTCTTCTGGAATGTTGGCATTATCTTCTCCAATATACCAGATGCAAGGCCTAGCAGCTCATTGTTCTCTATGTGAGATTTCAATACCTTTTCTCTTGCCTTGGCTTGTGTGAAAGATGCTATATTCATCAATTGGACTGGAGAGAAAGTATCTAGGTTGAGTGATCCTTCAATCAGTTTAGGTTCATCAAACTCTAGCATTTACTTAGAAAGCTCTTCACTACATATGCAGTGTCTCTTGCCACAATTTTTGGACCACTTTCCTTTCCTTGAGTTTTCCTAGTGTCAATATTAGAACTATTTTGTTTAGGTACATCAACATTTGTACCATCTTCTTCTATTTTATCTTCCTTGCCCTTGACTTCTTCTTTCTTTTGTTGTGGGTTAACTTCAGTGGGAATTTATGTTTCCATGTTTACTTCTGTGTTAACTTTATCTATTTGATCCTAAGTATCCCTTTTGTCTCCAGCCTCTTCTAATTTCTGATCCTCATTCTTCTCTGAGTCATCTTGAGTAGGACTTAGTGTCTCTTCATTGGTTTGCTCCGGAGGATCTAGAGTATCATTTTGGTCATCATTTCCCTCTCCAATCTTTCCTTCTGAAGTCTCTTGTTCCAGAGTTGAAGGATTGTCTTCCTTAACTTGTTTTTCTAAAACAATTTAATATTTATCTTTATCTAGGACCTTCTTCAAAATTTCCTCTATTTCCTTTACAACTTCCTCAGTTTCACCAAGAATTAGCTTGTTCATTCAGATCTTGCTTATGAATTTCTCCTTAAATTCCTTGAGGATTTTATCTACTTCCCTTCTGGTCATTACTAGACACAGGGTGGAGAGGACATATTCTTTGAGTTCTATGTCTTTATCCTTAGCGGCTTCCTTCCTCATCTCTAGTATTTTCCTTAAACTTTTAGGAATTTCTTGCAAAATTTCTAGTAGAGCTCTATTGAATTTATTCAAGTATAGGATGGTGGCATCCTCCAAGATTTTCTTATTTGCTTAATCAAAACTATCATAATATTTTCTGATAGGCCTTAGATTTCCATGAACAGTAATTATTTTTATAATTTCATCAACAGTCATAGCAACCTTACTAGTCTCTTGCTTTTTACTTGCCTTTTTACTTCCAGAAGGTTGGTCCTCATGAGCCCTTGAAGGCTTGGCTCTCTTAGATCTTATCTCTTTAACTTCTTCATCTGTCTCTATCTCCTCATCATCTTTTGTGCTCACATACATTCTTGTGGCCTTTGTTTTCTTTCTCTTACTTCCTTCACCAGATGGTCTATCTTCTAGTTTTGCAGGTTTAGGGGGAACAAAAGCAACAGCAAAGCTCCTAGTAGTCCTTGAAGTGGAGGATGGTTCCACTGGAGCATCTTCTTGTTTCTTGTCCTACTTTTCCTTTTCAGCCTTTTCAATTCTTTATCTGTTTTGCTTCACTGCCTCCTTGGTTAGGCCAATGCTTTCAATATACCTTTTAACAAAGGTGTCTTTTGATTTGCTCAAGAGATGTCGAGCATACATATCCAAGATCTTCTAATCAACCTCATATCCCATATGCATAATCCATATAGTCTTGGGTTCCATAGCCTCCATTAGGCACTGATTTGTGTCTACCATAAAGCAGATTTCATCCTTGTACTTCTCAACTATTGACTTAGGGATTCTTTCCCTAAAATGCATCATATTTTGAAAAATTTTAAAGTAACCCCAGATTGCAATCTTTTGTGCACTTGAGTCTCCAATACTGAGTAGATGATCTCTTATTTGCCATGCAACTAGCCTATCATTTGTCCAGTGCACACCTTGTACTCCAGGTACTTCATTCATAAAATAGAAGAACAAACATATAACTAGGGAACCATATTTGAAGGTATTTTTCTTATCCTTTTTTATTTTGTTCAAATTTTCAATCAATTGGTTCTGTAATAGCTCACATAGGTCATAATCTACATTTTCTTTCAACATTTGATATGCTACATATATAGCAGTTTCAGAGACAGAATTCTCTCTGCTAGAGTGATAAATCTTGTAGCCAATCACCATGGAAGCAAACTTAACATCCGGTTCTATAATGTCATTTATGGTCATAGCCCACAGTTTGGTTTTCAACAAATTTCAACATGGCTAATCCTCCGGCTGAATTTAACCCAGTCACAATTCTGATAACATCCTTTGTAATCTTGAAGGGTTTCATCAGTTATATGAATTCATCATGCATCCGGCTCAAAACATATCAAACCCATTCACTTTCATTGAAAGTCAAAAATTCAATCATTTGTAGAAAATGTTTACTCTCTAAGGTTTTGAATTTTGGTTTCAAATCATAGTTATCATCCTTTAGATGGTTGTCAAACAATTCAAGCAATTTCAGATTCCCAAATTCTTCTACATTGCAATGGATGTATGCCCTAATATCTTCAACATGTAGTACTCTATATGGGACACCAAAAAATGCACCTAATGGTTTGACTTCGACTGACTTGTATGGATGCTTCTTAAATTTTGGACAGGGCCTTTCAGTAATATCAACAACAAGAGGAGTAGCCATCTTAATGGATTTTAGATTCAAGCTTTATAGAGAAATACCTTTTTCTTCCTAGGAGTTAGGGTTGATCAATTACCGATTAAATTCGTTCTTTGTGCCTCAATCTCTAAATTAGCAGCTCAGATGCTATTCTTCTTGTTTCCTTCGAATGCAAAGTGATTCAAATGCTTGAATGAGTGACCTTTTATCCTCCATAAAACCTAATTTGTCATTGTAATAAATGCATTTCCCTAACTTCATCCAATTACTCTGTTTCTTGATCAATCCACAGATTTCCATATCGACTTCTTTTCTTCTAGAAATCCTTCCAAAATTTCTGAAACAATCCAAAATGTCTTCTCTCATTGTGCCAGATCTAGGTACCCACTTACTGGCTGGGGAAATTTGATTTTCAATGTAGCTCCCCCTGCGCTAGAGCTCCAAATTCAATTCTCAGAGGAATTATTAGCATCGGATTCCAATGCGGACCCATTATTATTGTTCATAACACTTTTATTTACCCATGTCTTACTTATTTCATTCTGGATCTCATTCACATCAATTTTCCCCTTGCCTTTGTCTTGTCTCTGCTCATCTAGTTTTTCGTTTGCCAAACCTCCTCTTTCATTATTCTTACTTCTGTAAGTTCTTACAAAATGACCAAATCAGTTACAATTGAAGCACACAACATTTCTTTGCTTATATACTTGATTTTCTTTTGATCTACATTGATTAGCCACGTGTCCAAATCCATTGCAAGTAAAGAAGTAACCATTGAAAGAGTTGCCATTTCCTCTAGAGTCATTTATTATCATACTTCTACATTCATTTAATCTATGACCATACCTCTTACGCTTGAAGCATTAACCGGAGAAGGATGGACCATTTTGACTTATTCTTCTTCTGCACTGAGTAGCTCTATGACCAAATTTATTGCATTTGAAATAATTGTCATTGAAGGATGGATATCTTTGAGCATTAGGCTATCTTACCAGAGGTCTTCTAGGTGTATTTCTCCCATTCCTTGGTTGAAAATTTCTTTGTCCGGATCCGGAGCTTTCACCTTTCTCATATCCTAGACCATGCTTGTCATCAACCTTTTTATGACTTTCAAGTAGTGCTTCAAGTTTAGCTGAGCTTGTCTTAAACTTCTCCTTGTATTCATTTGCAACTTCTAGGTCATGTCTGAGAATGACAATTTGCCTCTCAAGTTCTCTCTCATTGTCTCTGCTTTCTTGTAGATAATGCTCTAGATGGCCAGCTATTCTATCCAATTTGCAGCATTCTTCAATTCTTTCTTTTGGAGTTTGATTTAGGTCTTCTTCAGTCTTCTTCTTTTGCTCAATTTCTTTGGTTAGCCTCATTACCCCAAATTCCATCTCATGTTTTAGAACAGAAACTTCTTTTGTTAGCTTCTCACATTCGTTTGTCTTTTCTTCCAAGGCCTCATTCATGCCATTTTCTTCCGTAAGATTAGCTAGCTGATGAAGTAGTTCCTTCCTTTTTTCCATTGATTTATTTAGTTTATCTTTTAGCAAGTCAATTCAATCATCAGCATCCTTGAGGTTCGCTTTCAGATCATCTATTTCTACTTTAGACCGATCAAGATCTTCTAGAGCCAATTGAAGTTGTTCTCTGAGTGAACCCATTGAAAACTCCTTCCCAGATCCTCCTCAAGCTATTAGGCTTCTTTCAAGGAACCTTTCTCTGATACCAATTGTTGGAATTAAGGAAGATAACTAAGAGGGGGGGTGAATCAATTGTCTTAAAACTTTAAAAGCTTGCTGCAGTTAATTCTACTTTACCACTTCTTAACAGATTAATGACATAATCATGAAAAGCAAGAATTAACAATACATGAGCAGAAACATAAATAACACATTTGACACCAAGATTTTGACGTGGAAACCTGGTTAAGGGAAAAACCATGGTGGGGGTTAACCCACAAATATTATACTCTATTAAAAGTATTACAAAGGGGAAGGCACATGCCTTCAGGCTCACTGGCCAGAGCTCACTACTCAAGAGAGGCTCACTGCCTACAAGAATGATTACAAAAGGATTACAAAATGTTTGAACTGATGAGTAGCATCTGCCAATGTAAGAATTCAGTTCTGGTTAAGCACAAAATATTGATTTTGCACACTTCATCTTTATTCTACCCTATTTACTACTCTGCCATAATCCAAACCTTAGATTTTTTCTCTTTCGCACTTCTATCTACCTTTTTCACGCTTACTCCATATTCACACAACCACACTTCACACAACACTTGAATCCATTGGTTATATATATATCCGCATTGACAAACTCAATCACCTTTCTGTCGGCCTCATGAAGAAATTAACAAACATTATAAGAACTCTATTCTGTCAGCTGAATCCATACATCAATATTTATGCGTACCAAAAATAACACTTGTAGATCATCATACAAGTCAGCCACTAATATTATAACCCATACGCAACTCACCAAAACACTTCTACTAGATCTGCACAAGGATCTAACACAAGTCGGCATGTTCTTCACTGAACTGTTCTTGTCATATTAGGACCCAGTACTCAGATGCTCATAACTTTTAATCCCTTTGTCACCGAAGGCTAAAATCTTGGATTTAGATTGTTCTGACATTCCTCTACACTCCCTCAGATTCGCAACATGCAATAATTAACTAGAGAGATCCACTGACCAAAATACTAAACTCTGCCATATACCCTGTTCCTATCTATCCAGACTGGACAAATCTTGGAACTGACTTCCGGTATGATCTGATACAACACTGCGGATGTGTGCAATGGACTTAGTTGCCATCAATGACAACACATGTCATGCGTAGTAGTGTCTCAAAGCTTGCAAATGAAGGAACTTTCTCTTAATGAAGGGTTTGGTGAAGATGTCTACAATCTACTCTAATGTCAGAGAATACCTAAGATCAATGACCTACTTGTGAATCAACTGTCGAATGTAATGCATGTGGATCTCAATGTGTTTGGTCTACTAGTGATAGACCAACTTGTGAGAGATCTATATCACACTCTGGTTGTCAAAAAAGATGACTGTAATCTTCCAAAATGGAATGCAAAACTTTATGAGATTGTTTTGAAGCCAGATGGACACTATAGTAGCATTAACTACTCTTAGAATGCTTGCTTTCTTTGGGCCTACATTTGACATTTGACCCTAGACCGCTCAAGATTTTTTTTTTATGATTATCTATTCAAAGTATAGTGTAGTGTTGTATAAATAAAGACAAAGATGAGTAGAGGAGGAGAGAGAGGGGGATAGAGAGGTAGAGAGAGAGAGAGATAGGAAGAGAAAGAGAGATAAATAAAGATGGTGAGAGAGAGAGAGAGAATGAAGGGAAGATAGAGATGGAGAGAGATATAGAGAGATAGAGATAGAGAGATAGAGAGGTAGAAAAGAGAGATAGAGAGGGACCGATACACATGTAGAGAAAAAGAGATAGAGAGGGACAAAGAGAGAGGAAGAGATATAGATAAATAAAGAGAGAGAGGGAGACTAAGTCACTCCCCCTATCTTTGCTAAATATAGCATGCTTATATACATTTTATTTATTTGACAAAATATAGTTTTTGGGACATTGATATTGGTGCAGTCACGGTAGGAGGGTTCACATAATAAACTATCTGGACCATGCAACAAGAGTAAACACAATGGAAACAACTCCAAGAAATAAAGCAAATGCAGATTCAGTCATTCAGTATATCAAGGAATTCAAATACAATCTGGCTGGCAACATGCAGGCTTATAACTGGGCTCAAAGGCCTGATTACATACATGCACAAGATAAAGCTTTGAAGCTCCTTCGCACAATATCTAAACTAAGGATTATGAATCAATTGCTTACTACTTTCCTAAGGATCTATTACATAAATATATATCATTTTCAGACCAATAGATTCCTCCACATCGGCTAAGGAAGGTCACAAACTCCAATGAAGAGTTGTAACGTGTACACAGATAAGTTAGACCTAAATGCATAGAACACTTCCTCAAAAGAATGGAACAATGTGTGGACCCTTGGGGAAGGTCAACCACAAACCAAAGTACATTGAATGATGTGTCATTGAGATCTACAAGTCAAGGAATGATCCGCAAGCCATCTCCTTCAACTGATTGTCTAAGATTGTCAGGAAGCTCTGCTCTAAGAAAATAGTTGATCTTCTGATAGCGATAACTTTCTGATAACTGATCCAAATACTCTAAATTATGGATATGATGTAGATGAATGAGTCTAGATGTAAGTCCAGATCTACAAGGTGTGAAATGCAACTGCGGCCAAATACCGGACCAAAAGCTAAAACTGCTTCTGACTGAACTGTCTGAACTGAACTAGAAAATGCAAAGAAACAAACTAAACTACAAACAAACTGAAATGCAAATATTTTTTGGGTTGATGCAAGATTGCTCTTGAACCAGGGATGCTCCTGCATCAAACATCTGGGGTTATTGAAAAAGTGAGTCCCTCACTTTGTTGGAGCTAAGGGAGAACCAAGAGGGTCCACCTCAGCTTGAGAAATCCATGATGAATCTTCTTTCGGTCTACCTTTCCACTTCAAAAGATATTCTTTGTATTGTCTTCCTCTAGTGTTACGTCCATCTCTATTGTACAAAATATCTTCTATCTACTCCGGTGCTTGTTGTGGTAACTGCTTCTTCAAGTCCTCTTCCATTCTGTCACTAAACTCTGCTTCATGATACTGATATAGATCTGCAATGTTGAAAATAGGTGATATACCCAATGTCTCCGGTAGTTCTACTTCATATGCATTTCTTGAATCAAATTTCCTGAGTATCTTACAAGGTCCAAACTTCTTCATTTTCAACTTGTTATATGTCCCAACTAGAAATCTTTCTTTTCTCAAGTACACCATTACTTCATCTCCCTCTTCAAATTCCTTATGTCTTCTCTTCTCATCTGCCTTCTCTTTGTACTCACTATTCATATCCTCCAAATACTTCTTCACCTAATTATGCACTATCTTCATGTGATCTACAAATTCTTCTGCTTCTACACTTCTCTTTTCCTCTGTACTGATGTCTCTCAATTCTGCAACTCCTCTAGGATTCACTCCGGTAACAATCTCAAAAGGTGTTCTTCTGGTACTTCTATTTACTGAATTATTGTATGCAAACTCTGCTTGTGAAAGAATCAAATCCCAACTTCCAGTTTTCTCTCCAACCAAATATCTCAACAAGTTTCCCAAACTCTTATTCACTACCTCTGTTTGTCCATCTGTCTGTGGATGAAAAGTTGAACTAAACTTTAAATTTGTCTTCATCTTCTTCCAAAGTGTCCTCCAAAAATATCCAACAAATTTTGTGTCTCTGTCTGATACTATAATTTTAGGTAATCCATGCAATCTCACAATCTCCTTGAAAAATAGGTCATCTACATGTACTGCATCAGTTGTCTTCTTACAAGGTATGAAATGAGCCATCTTTGAAAATTTGTCCACCACTACAAATATGGAATCATGTCCTTTCTATGTCTTCAGCAATCCCATTACAAAATACATGCTTATGTCTTCCCAAGGTCTCTCCGGTATTGTCAAAGGTTTATACAATCTAGTGTTCTGACTACTCCCTTTTGCAACATGACAAACTCTATAGCTCTGTACAAATATTTGAACATCCTTATGTATCTGAGGCCAAAAGTAGTTCTCACTCACCAAGGCCACTATATTATCAATGACAAAATGTCCCGCTAATCCACCATTGTGTTTCTCTTTGATTAAATTATCCCTCATTAAACTTCTAGGTATGCACAACTAACTTCCTTTGAACAACATATCTTCTTGAATGAAATATTCTAACCACTTGCTCCTATCTATCACAACAAGTTCCTTACATGCTTTCCAAGGTTCTATAAAATTAGTGTCTCCCTCATACATGTTCTTTAATTCATCAAAACCCAACACATCCACTCTCATCTATGTCAACAAGTTTCTTCTTCTACTCAATGCATCAACAACTTTGTTTGACTTACCACTCATATGCTTCAACACAAATGTATAACTCTACATCAACTCCACCCATCTCATATGTCATTAATTCAACTTACCTTGACTATTCAAATACTGCAAATCTTGATGATTTGTATACAACACAAACTCCTTAGGCAACAAGTAATGTCTCCACCTTTTCAAGGCTTGAATTATGGTATATAACTCTTGATCATAAACTGAATATCTTCTCCTTGCATCATTCAACTTCTCACTGAAATATGCTACGGGTCTACCTTGACTTAACACTACTCCAATTACACTTCCACTAGCATCACAATCAACTTGAAATACCTTATTGAAATCCGGTAATGCCAAAATAGGTTGCTCTATCACTTTCTGCTTCAACAACTCAAAACTTTTGTCTGCTCCAGATGTCCATTTGAAATCTTTTTTGTCACCTCTCATTATCTCTATCATAGGGTTACAAACTGAACTAAAATTTCTGATGAACTTTCAATAGAAACTAGCCAATCCATGAAATGATCTAACCTCTCCAATGCTCTCCGGTGTAGGCCATTCAACAATTGCTTTCACTTTCTCAGGGTCCATCTTCAATCCTTTCGCAGAAATCACAAATCCCAAATAGACCAATTCTTCTTTCATGAAACTACTCTTCTTGATGTTTATCAGCAATTTCTCTTCTCTCAGTCTCTACAAAACTTGTCTAATATACCACAAATGTTCCTCCTTTGTCTTACTAAAAATTAGAATATCGTCCAAGTATACAATCACAAACTTACCCAAGAATTTCTTTAGAACTTCATTCATCAATCTCATGAAAGTACTCGGTGCATTTGTCAATCCAAAAGGCATCACTAACCACTCATACAATCCTTCATTTGTCTTAAAAGTAGTCTTCCATTCATCACCTTCTCTGATTATGATCTGATGGTATCCACTCTTCAAATCTATCTTTGTGAAATATCTTTCTCCACTTAAACAATCCATGATATCATCTATCCTAGGTAAAGGAAATCTATACTTAACTGTGATCTTGTTTATTGCTCTAGAGTCAGTACACATTCTCCATTCTCCATCCTTCTTTGGTGCCAAAACTGTAGGTACTGCACAAGGACTCAAACTTTCTCTGATCAAACCTTTCCTCAACAATTCATGTATCTGTCTATTCAATTCTTCATTCTTTGCTGGTGCCATTCTATGTGCTTCTTTGTTAGGCAAACTTGCTCCTGGTATAAGATCCATGTGATGATTGATACTCCTTATAGGTGGCAATCCTTCAGGTACATTATCTAATATGATGTCTTCATACTCTATCAGCAACTCCTTTATCTCCTCCGGTTGTGATTCTTTAGTCTCTTTCTTTAATGCTTCAGGCTTCTTAGGAATCAAGGCATAACACATATTCTCATGCCTCAAACCATCCAGAAATTTCCTTCCATCTACCAAACAGATTCTAGCATTTCCACATACTTCACTCTTAGGGTCATCTTCTAAAGGGGTAAGTGCAGGAAGATGAGGGGCCAAAAAGTGGCCAAATTAATTTCAAAAAAAATTAAGTCATAACACGAGCGCGTTATAACGCGCTCGCGTTATGACTTCCTATAAATAAAAAAAAGGTTTCCAATTTCATTTCTTTCTATTTTCTCCTCTCTACCCGCGGCTTGCAAACCCTAGAAAGCACGCTTGCATTTTGCAAAACACCATTCAACACAAAAAGCTTATCGATTCATCGCCAAAATGCTGCCACGACATCGAGCACGCCAAAGGGGTGAGTTATATTTATTTTTTTGTTTGAATTTGTTTCTAAATAGGTAGGTTTTTGTTGATTTTTGATGTATATTTCGTTAATTGTCAGGAAATGTTAATGCACCTCCTCCTCCTCCTCCTCCTCCTCAAAATCCACAAAATCCTAAGGAGGAAATACGTGCAGAACAACAACCTCCTCCATTCATTCCTCGACATGCCCCTGGAACACAAGAAAATATAATGGGGCAAATTGAAAACAACAAAAAGGAAATTGAAGATATAATTGCAAGGTTGAAATATCCTTCCACTTCAACCTTGCATAGCTCCACACTTGCCAAATCTCTTGAGTCTATGTTATCAAATGTAGATTCAATTAGCAAGCAAATAACTAGTTGGATGGATAAGAAGAGAGAGTTTAGAGATTACTATGCAGACAAGTTGTCATACCAAGATGTGAAAAAATTACAAATTACAAAATTAGACTTGTGTTCAATTTTCACAAACCCACAAATAAATCAACCTCCACCCATTACATGCAAGAGGTTCCCTATCCATTGGTGCAACAACCAAGCGATAAGGGACAATTTTGGACAGAGGTGGTGGATGGTTTTTGACCATCCTCCATGTAATAATAATGAGGTCCCACAATACTTTTTGAGGAAACTCTACTGCGAGTTTGTCCTCAATAAAGTGCCAAACTATTTTGATATGCGGGACTTCCAGGGTAGAGGTGGGGGGTCAGCACAAGATAGACCAGGGGCATGTCTTCACCCATAGCGAGTAGTGAGACAAGTAATTAGCAGACTAGCCCACAAGCATGTTTCTAACCCTTCCATTGTGAAGGAGAGTGTTGAGGTCGATACACTTCAGTCGATTAGTGCCTTGACCTAGAGCATCATAGAGCATGCCGGTTCTGCAACACAGAGTGGGTTGGGAGATAGTGCGAGGAGTAGGGTCCCACCCCATACTTGTCAGGCTTGCGGGTTAGCCTGTGGTTATGACCCCATGGACAGTCAAGACACAAGTGCACAGGCTACATCTGTAGCTAAGCAGATGGTGATGACAAATACCCTCCTGAGTGAGACTTTCGGCCTTGATACTTTGGTAAATATTAGCAAGTTTATTGAATTTAATTTATTAAATTTTATTTTTGAAATACAAGATTAACTAATTTAAATTGATGATTTTAATGAAATTTCAGGGTCATAGCGTAGATGCAGTTTTCAGTGGTTCTCCACCTGCATTTTTCACTAGATCATCTACTATCAAGGTATGTAACTAGTAAACAATTATAAATATTACATGTGAATAGCATCGTTATATGAATGGTATTCTAATATCTGATTTTGGATGTTGAATAGGTTAATACTGTAGATTTCATGGCAACACCTGCCAGCGGTGGTGGACTTCAAAGCTTTACAGAGGTAATAAAATAAATAGTTTAATGAATGAATTGTACTTACTAAATTTTTGTATGTGATTTGTGTGCTTTATTGTGTGTACTTCCATGTTTAGATAAACATGTGTGTATGTTAGGAGCCATAATTTGCATCACTATTATAGTTTTCGTAATTGAATAATGTTGTTTTATTTCCAGATGATACAGGCTATGGAGACACCTCCCCATGTTCATAGGGTAATGGAGCGGGGTGTGGCCTCTGCGATTCATAGCTCCATGGCATTGATAGGGGTATGAGGCAGATTAGTAAATTTCAATTTACATTCATTGTTATAGTTGTCTATTTTTGAAAAATCAAAAGATTATTGATTTGAAGTTTAATTTCTATCTGGATGGTTTCTATAGGACATGACATCACCAGGGCCTATTCTTGCTACTGAGGCAAGTGAGGAGACAGATTATATGTTAGCGGTAAGTGATTATTTTGTTAAATGTTTCATTTTTTATAACATGTAATTTCTATATATTAATGTCTATACTTTTTATTATAACAGGTAAAGATGCAGGAAGACCTAAATAGGAGTAGCCCTTGGGTTTGTAGTAGACCACCCACATGCGCGTCTCCATCCCCTAGAAGATCAAAGGCTGCTCGTGATTTATTCTCTTCACCAGCCAGAGGGGAATGACTTTTTATTGTGTTCCTTTGTTGTATGCCTATATGGCATTTGTGGACATATATTTTGTATTGTACATAGTTGACATTGTATGCCTATATGGCATTCTTGTAAGCCTATATGGCTATTTTGTATATATATTATACTTATATCGACAGATATTGATGTATGCCTATATGGATATTTGGTTAATACAAATCTTTTTTATTGATGGCGTCCATACTTGCATTATAAATCCGCGTTTGAATGGATATTTGTAGATGATTACTTCAAATATTTAAAGTCTGATTGTATTACATAGGATGTTTGTTGATCTAATAAGCTAGCTACTATTATTCAAGTATCACCTAAACCTCATTTTGGAACTAAAAGATAAAAGTTGTATTTAAAAAAAAATGAATCATCATGTTGAACAGAAAATATTAATATTCTTTATGAGTAGCATAGAATGTCAACTATATGCAATACAAAAAAATGAATCATGTTATTCTTTATGTTTGAGATCCTAAAAATGACTAAGTCTGGTAGCCTGATATCCTGAAACACTAGGATGAATATCCAAGTCATTAGGATGATTGCGCCTTGAGAAAAAGTCATTAAGATGAGCGCCTAAAGGAGACTTTCTTAAACATTCAAACATTGAGCAACAAGCATGAAGGGTTAAGGCACAATTTGCAACTCATAAAGCCTCAAAAGGGTGCCCAACTTAGAGAGAGAATTCATTTAAGACAAGGCGCCCATTGACACCTGTTCCACCATAAAAGTGCACCTAAGGTGGAAGGAGAACAAGCCTCTAGTAAGTGAAGCGCACCTATTGTCTAAACCACTTCATTATGGCACCCTAGCATGAGGAGGAGAATATAAGTCAATAGGAAATGGCACCTATAATTCAAATGAAGGACTAAGTGGAATTTTCAATAAGCATCAATTCACCTTGAGCTTTCAATAAATACATCAAATTGAGCCCCATAAGCCTAGGCACCCTTTGCCTACAAAAGAACCTTGTATCGACGTCAAGAGTTGGTCGTATCGGCATATCGGCAAACCTTGGTTAGGCTTCACCAATAGTGGTCTGTCTTGCAAATGAGTGTGGTTCGAAATTGAAGACATTGGTGTATCGGAAGATAATCCCATCTGCACATCGGAAGAGCAGTTGAGAGATTCACCGATGAAGGGGGTCACACTGACAGTTGAAATCCATCGGTGTATCGGCCCAACGAGATTAGAGTTCATCGATGTATCAGAATAACTTGGATAATTTGATCTTAAGTAGCTTGGATAATTTGATATTGATTTGGGTGAGTGCACATTTGATCCTACTTTAGATTTGATTCTTGACATCGATCTTGAGTTTGGATGCAAATAAAGGTTTCTTGGATGGGATTGATAGGTTTTGCATAATTAACATGGTTGCATGATAGATTTTGACTTAAAATTCTAGTAAGAGACTCTTTGATAGGCTTGATAGGCCATGGATTACATGATGGTGTTTGATGGAAAAGTATGGTACTAGAAGACTCTAGTTGATTCTTAATAGGCTTGTGATTGATAATATCTTTGCATGATTGCACTTGATCTTGGATCATGGGCATGTTGTTAGGATTTTGATTGCATAGTGGTGTTTGATGGATAGGCATGGTACTATGTGACTTTTGGATAGGTTTGGGAGAGATACACTAATTGAATTTGTGATTTCTAGTTTGAGATTTTTCCTCCACTAGAAGTCCTTGGAGGAAATCTAAAAAGGATGATTTGGATGTAGTGGGTTTGGATTGATGGGATAAGTTGGAATGTAAGGATTATGAGATGGAGGATTTGAATAGGATACATAGGATAAACAGTTCTCACATGGGATTGGGATTGGAGATATGAATTGAATATGAGGATCTTGGTCTAAAGTGCTTCTTCCCTTACCAAAGGTACCATAAGGATGACCATTAGATGTGTATTTAGGATTGGCATGATAGCTAGTGCTAGTCATTTCTTATTTAAAATATTCTTGCATGTTCATGAGTGGGAGATGAAGGTTTATGGAAAGTTTGCATGTAATGATCTCATAGTTAATGCTATTGTCATCTTGATATCATCTTGATCTACAAGACTATCATCATCATCATTGTCAAAGGGATTTTTTGATTGATTTGGATAAAAGATCTCATTTAAAGGATGCATGGTTTGACGACCTATTTTGATTGTGATTTTGGGTTTTGCATGAGCCTCGCACAAGGTAATAGGCATAGGGTTTTTATCTTGCATAATGATTTTTTCAAACCAAGGCTCCATGATGGAAATGATTAAGGATGATAGAATGTTTAGATTTTGGACTTTGAGATGTTTATGGTTGTAAATGTTTATTGTTTGGACTCAAATTTTGTTAAATGGTTGTTTGAAAGAGGACACATCAAACACAACAATAAGATTGGTTTAAGTATGGATGCAAATGATTTTTACTAGTTTATGAAATGAAGACACATCAGGTACATTAATTGCCTATTCTATTGAAGTGGGTGTATCAATCTCCATGGGCTCAGCAATATTCTGGTTTGAGGACATGGTTGATACATGGTGAGACTAGGAGTCTTGTTTCAGTGGGATTTGAGCATAGGTATAGCAATGATGATAATTATGGTGTCATGGATATGTAGGTACATTTGAGCATTGGCAAGACTTGACCATGTTTGTAGTTGATAAGTATGGGTTATGATGTTTGATTCATGATTACAGGTGGTGTTGTGGTTTACTTTTAGCACATTGTTCTTATCTCTTAGATGCTTGATTAGTTCCTTGACTATGGTTACTCATTTGTAAACTTGTTTGGAAAGTTGAATCTATGATTGATTTGGTGAAGTCTATAAGTTATATTATTTGATATCTCAGTTTGGAAGTTACTAATGTGATGATGATTTTGCATGTTTTCAATGGTTGGGATCTACAAGTTATGCATTTTTTTAGGATGCACACCTCATTGGTTGTAGTGGGATGACTTGAATGCATATTGCCTATATCCACGGGATTGATTCAGTGTTGATGTAGACTTTGTTATTTTTCCTTGTCTATGCTCATTTGCGCATTGGTATGTTGCATTGGGATGAGAGGATGGATGATGAGAATGATTGGATAGTTGGTTATTGGGACTTGTAGCATTTTTATCATGATGTCATGGATATCTTAGTTGCATAGTTTAGTGTGAGCTTTTGACAGTAATGATGGTTTATCTTCTTAGATTGGAGATCTTGGTTCTACTTTAGAGTTATTAGTATTATAGTTGAGTGTGTGTGGACCATGGTGATCTTCATTTAGGAGATGGTTATCATAATTCCATGTGTAGTTCATATCATGGTTCAGTGGGAGCTTTGATAGTGATGTGTATTCTTCACCTAGTGATGGATGATCTTATATAGTGGTTGGGTGTAATGGACAAACTCTTGGATTATGATTATTATTTGTAGTGAGAGTGCTTTGACATCTTGGCTACTATTTTTAGGAGATGGTTATCTTCATGTGGTTGTAGATGTTGATCCTTGGTTTAGAGGTGTTTGGTAGTGTGTCTTGGTGGACTCTTGATTCTAGATTAGAGTATTAGCATGATATAAGTTCTCTTGAGACTAGGATGTCTGTATTGGTGCATGTGATCTTCTAGGAGGAGATGTTAGATCATGATGTCATGTTTGGATACCTAATTTTGTAGTTGGAGTTTTGACAGTGGTCTTGTTGGTTCTCTTAGTATTGAGTACATTGGTCATGTGCTTGGGAGCTTCATGATAATGTGGTGTTGTATTTAGAGCTTAACATGGATTGATTGGTTGTAGGTTCTCATACATTCTTGGAGACTTGGGTGAGGCTAGAGTTCTCTTGGGATTAGAGACACTTGTTGAGATGGTTACCCTTTAGAGGTTTTAGCAGGAAGACCAAGGAGACTTTCACTTGGATATGGGTGTGAGTTAATTATGGACCTAGAGAAGATTCTTATTGGAGAGAGTCATTGTGGCTTGGTGTATCTTCGAGGAGCATTCTCATTCCCCACTCTTGGTCTACTCGGTAGACTATCATCTAAGAGGTATTTCCCATCCTTTAGATGAACTTTTTTAATGCTTTATATTCTCATTGTTATGGATCTTGAGCTATGGTTATTGGTTCTAGAGGGTTCATTCGAGGGGTGTCTCTAAACATGCTTTTTCTCAGGCGCTAAACTGGAGTTGTCTAGATGCACAAGTGCGCCTCCCTCAATGAAGTTCATTTTGTTAACTTAGTTCATCCTAGTGACTCAAGGGGTTGTTATATTCTTTAGGTGCAATCTTTCATAGACTAAAACATTCACTCCATGTTAAGGCGCTCAAAGGAGGCTCTGGAGATGGAAAATGGCGCCTTAACTCACTTATGTAAATTTTGGACTTTTAGGCAATTGCAAGATGTCTTGGAGGGTCAATTCTTCAAGGAACCCATTTTGTTCACCACTTGTAGCATCACTTGTTCAAGGCGCATGTTTGGGATTCTTTGGATGTTGAAATGCTCCTTGACTCCCTAGGTAGTTAGACTCCAACTGTAGGCGCAAGATAATGATGATTTGAGCTAAAATAAGCATCTAAAAATCCAAGGTATTATTTGAGGCTTCCACTCCAAATTCTACCTAGGCGCTCACCTAGGGTGAAATGATTATCAAAGTGCACCTTAATCATTCCTTCCTCTATGCGCCCACTAGCAGGATCAGGTCATCAAGGAGCTCTAAAACTCAAACACCACTGACCTCATCATGCAATAACCCCAAGACATCATCTAAGCTTAGTCAAACATACTGGAGTTCAAAAAAAGAAAGGGGTCCCCATTTGCAATGGGACAATGTGTGATTTGGTCACAACAGGTGCCTAGAGTGAATAGGCTTTCATCCTGACTTAATACACTGCCTCCTTCTGACAATTTTTGGGGTAGCAGAAAACCTTTCACCAGGGCAAATGTCTCAGAGATATAAAAAATTGAGAGAGGTTATTTTAGAGGCACTCTACATGATCGAGTTGCCTCAGACGGAATGTTTGTAAGTGACATGGTTTTCAAGTAACATCTCGTCAAAGATTGCTGGCTTTTTGCACTATGGACTCTTCAGGGATATTGTCGGTACAATGTAGCTCAAACTGTTTCAACATGTTTGGGTGAAAAATAGGACCATGCCTAGTGTAAATGTACCCATTTGGACATGTTGGAACAGTCAGTTTGGTCGCATCAGGAGTAGGATGAAAGTTACACCCCTTTGCAACTTTACACTGCCTCCTTCTGATTATTTTTGGGGCAGCAGAAAACCTTTCACCACGGGCAAATACCTCAGAAATATAAAAAACTGAGAGAGGTTATTATAGAGGCACTCTATGTGATCGTGTTACCTTAGACAGAATGTTTCTAAATGACATAGTTTTTGAGTAAGATCTCGTCAAAGATTGCTGCCTTTTTGCACTTTAGACTCTTTAGGGATATCGTGGGTACAATGTAGCTCGGACTGTTTCGACATGTTTGGGTGAAAAAAAGGACAATGCCTAGCGTAAATGTACCCATCTAGATGCATTGGAATAGTCAGTTTGGTCGCATCAGGAGTAGGACAAAAGTTACACCCCTTTGCAACTTTACACTGCCTCCTTCTGATAATTTTTGGGGCAGCAGAAAACCTTTCACCACGAGCAAATGCCTTAGAAATATAAAAAATCGAGAGAGGTTATTGTAGAAGCACTTTACATGATCATGTTACCTCAGACAGAATGTTTCTAAGTGACATAGTTTTCGAGTAACATCTCGTCAAAGAGTGCTGCCTTTTTGCACTTTGGACTCTTCAGGGATATCGTCGGTACAATGTAGCTCAGACTGTTTTGACATGTTTGGGTGAAAAAAAGGACCATGCCTAGCATAAATGTACCCATTCAAATGCGTTGGAACAGTCAGTTTGGTCACATCAGGAGCAGGATGAAAGTTACACCCCTTTGCAACTTTACATTGCCTCCTTCTGACGATTTTTGGGGCAACAGAAAACCTTTCACCACAGGCAAATGCCCCAGAGATATAAAAAATCGAGAGAGGTTATTGTAGAGGCACTCTACATGATCATGTTTCCTTAGACAGAATGTTTCTAAGTAACACGATTTTTGAGTAACATCTCGTCAAAGATTGCTACCTTTTTACAATTTGGACTCTTCAGGGATATCGTCGGTACAATGTAGCTCAGACTGTTTCGACATGTTTGGGTGAAAAATAGGACCATGCCTAGCATAAATGTACCCATCCAGATGCGTTGGAATAGTTAGTTTGGTCACATCGCAAGCAAGACACCAAAAATGCAAAAGTTGCTTTGTGCAACTTGACAACATTGACACTTTTTTGCAACATGACTCAAAGACTCAAGTTGGCAAAGTAGAAAAGGTGGTGGAAAGATCATGCAAAGGTGGTACAATGTGTCAAATGTGCATGTGAACTTCCCAACAACATGAAAGCACTTCTTTTTTGTTAGAGCACGTGTAGAATCAATAAGAAAATAGAGCATGTGGGCCTAGATCACAGGGGTAACCACTTTTTTACCGTTTCAATAGCAAGACAAAATGCGAGCGCGTTATAACGCGCTCACATTTTGTGCTGCTATAGATTCATCACATCCTTTGCATTGATCACATCTCTTTCCTGCAAGAGCTTGTCAGATGCTCCGCCATATGATAGGCATAACAATGAAGGGGCAAGCCCTCATAATCAAGTTCTTGATAGAAAATGCCCTCAACCCTCAACCCTCAACGTTAAACCCTAATCCCTCAACCCTTAACTCTGATCCCTCGACCCTCAACCCTATCCCTAAACCCTCAACCCTCAACATCAAATCCTAATCCCTCAACCCTTCACTCTAATCCCTCAACCCTCAACCCTATCCCTAAACCCTCAACCCTCAATGTCAAATCCTAATCCCTCAACCCTTCACTCTAATCCCTCAACCCTAAACCCTATCCCTAAACCCTTAACACTATACCTTAAACCCTAATCCCTCAACCCTAATCCATCATCTGTCATCCCTTAACTCTAATCCCTCACCCCTAAACGCTATCCCTATTCCTAGACCCTCAACAGGCTCGATACTATACCTTAAACCCTAAACCCTAAACCCTCAACGTCAAATCCTAATCCCTTAACCCTTCACTCTAATCCCTCAACCCTAAACCCTCAACACTATACCTTAAACCCTAATCCCTCAGCCCTCAACCCTAAACCTTATCCCTAAACCCTAATCCCTTAACCCTCAACCCTAATCCGTCATCCCTCAACTCTAATCCCTCATCCCTAAACCCTAAATGCTATCCCTATTCCTACACCCTCAACAAACTTGATACTATACCTTAAACCCTAATCCCTTATCCCTAAACCCTCCAACCCTATCCCTAATCCTTATACCCTCCACACTCTACTTTAACCCTAATTCCTCGACCCTCAACATCAAACCCTGATCCCTCAACCCTTAACTCTGATCCCTCAACCCTCAACCCTCAACGTCAAATTCTAATCCCTCAACCCTTCACTCTAATCCCTCAACCCTAAACCCTATCCCTAGACCCTCAACATTATACCTTAAACCCTAATCCCTCAACCCTAACCCTAAACCTTGTCCCTAAACCCTAATCCCTTAACCCTTAACCCTAATCCGTCATCCGTCATCCCTCAACTCTAATCCCTCATCCCTAAACCCTAAACGCTATCCCTATTCCTAGACCCTCAACAGGCTCGATACTATACCTTAAACCCTAATCCCTCTACCCTCGACACTCTTATTTAACCCTAATCCCTTGACCATTAACCCTATCCCTCAACCTCAACCCTTAACCCTCAACTCTCAACATTAAACCCTAATTCATCAACCCTAAACCCTAATCCCTTAAACCTAAACTCTATCCCTAAACCATCAACCCTCAACACTATACCTTAAACCCTAATCCCTATCCCTCAACCCTTAACCCTTAAAACTTAAACCCTATCCCTACACCCTCAACATTTGACACTATATCTTAAGCCTTAAACCCTCATCCCTAAAGCCTCAACCCTTAATCCTTAAACCTTCAACCCTAAACCCTATCCCTAATCCCTCTACCCTCGACACTCTAACCCTAACCTCGACATTAAATGCTAATCCGTCAACCCTAAACCCTAATCCTAAACCCTCAACCCTCAACACTATACCTTAAACCCTAATCCCTCAACCATAAACCTTATCCCTAAACCCTAATCCCTCAACCCTCAACCCTAATCCATCATCCCTCAAATCTAATCCCTCATCCCTAAACCCTAAATGCTATCCCTATTCCTAAACCCTCAACAGACTTAATACTATACCTTAAACTCTAATCCCTTATCCCTAAACCCTCCAACCCTATCCCTAATCCTTACACCCTCCACACTCTACTTTAACCCTAATCCCTTGAACCTCAACCCTATCCCTAAACCCTTGACCCTCGAACCTCAACCCTCAACCCTCAACGTTAAACCCTAATCCCTAAACCCTTAACTCTGATCCCCTCATCTCTCAACCCTAACCCTCAACCCTCAACCCTCAACGTCAAATCCTAATCCCTCAACCCTTCACTCTAATCCCTCAACCCTCAACCCTATCCCTAAACCCTCAACACTATACCTTAAACCCTAATCCCTCAGCCCTCAACCCTAATCCCTCAACCCTCAACCCTAATCTGTCATCCCTCAACTCTAATCCCTCATCCCTAAACCCTAAATGCTATCCCTATTCCTACACCCTCAACAGACTCGATACTATACCTTAAACCCTAATCCCTTATCCCTAAACCCTCCAACCCTATCCCTAATCCTTATACCCTCCACACTCTACTTTAACCCTAATTCCTCGACCCTCAACCCTATCCCTAAACCCTTGACCCTTGAACCTCAACCCTCAACCCTCAACGTCAAACCCTGATCCCTCAACCCTTAACTTTGATCCCTCGACCCTCAACCCTATCCCTAAACCCTCAACCCTCAACGTCAAATTCTAATACCTCAACCCTTCACTTTAATCCCTCAACCCTAAACCCTATCCCTAAACCCTCAACACTATACCTTAAACCCTAATCCCTCAACCCTCAACCCTAATCCATCATCTGTCATCCCTCAACTCTAATCCCTCATCCCTAAACCCTAAATGCTATCCCTATTCCTAGACCCTCAACAAGCTCGATACTATACCTTAAACCCTAATCCCTCTACCCTCAACACTCTTATTTAACCCTAATCCCTTGACCATTAACACTATCCGTCAACCTCAACCCTCAACCCTCAACTCTCAACATTAAACCCTAATTCATCAACCCTAAACCCTAATCCCTCAAGCCTAAACCCTGTCCCTAAACCATCAACCCTCAACACTATACCTTAAACCTTAATCCCTATCCCTCAACCCTTAACCCTTAAAACTTAAACCTTATCCCTACACCCTCAACACTTGACACTATATCTTAAGCCTTAAACCCTCATCCCTAAAGCCTCAACCCTCAATCCTTAAACCTTCAACCCTAAACCCTATCCCTAATCCCTCTACCCTCGATACTCTAACCCTAACCTCAACATTAAATGCTAATCTGTCAACCCCAAACCCTAATCCTAAACCCTTAACCCTCAACACTATACCTTAAACCCTAATCCCTCAACCCTCAACCCTAAACCTTATCCCTCAACCCTAATCCCTCAACCCTCAACCCTAATCCATCATCCCTCAACTCTAATCCCTCATCCCTAAACCCTAAATGCTATCCCTATTCCTAAACCCTCAACAGACTCTATACTATACCTTAAACTCTAATCCCTTATCCCTAAACGCTCCAACCCTATCTGTAATCCTTACACCCTTCCACACTCTACTTTAACCCTAATCCCTTGAACCTCAACCCTATCCCTAAACCCTTGACCCTCAAACCTCAACCCTCAACCCTCGACGTCAAACCCTAATCCCTCAACCCTTAACTCTGATCCCTCATCTCTCAACCCTAACCCTAAACCCTCAATCCTCAACGTCAAATCATAATCCCTCAACCCTTCACTCTAATCCCTCAACCCTAAACCCTATCCCTAAACCCTCAACACTATACCTTAAACCCTAATCCCTCAGCCCTCAACCCTAAACCTTATCCCTAAGTCCTAATCCCTCAACCCTCAACCCTAATCCGTCATCCCTCAAATCTAATCCCTCATCCCTAAACCCTAAATGCTATCCCTATTCCTACACCCTCAACAGACTCGATACTATACCTTAAACCCTAATCCCTTATCCCTAAACCCTCCAACCCTATCCCTAATCCTTATACCCTCCACACTCTACTTTAACCCTAATTCCTTGACCCTCAACCCTATCCCTAAACCCTTGACCCTTGAACCTCAACCCTCAACCCTCAACATCAAACCCTAATCCCTCAACCCTTAACTCTGATCCCTCGACCCTCAACCCTATCCCTAAACCCTCAACCCTCAATGTCAAATTCTAATCCCTCAACCCTTCACTCTAATCCCTCAACCCTAAACCCTATCCCTAAACCCTCAACACTATACCTTAAACCCTAATCCCTCAACCCTAACCCTAAACTTTGTCCCTAAACCCTAATCCCTCAACCCTCAACCCTAATTTGTCATCTGTCATCCCTCAACTCTAATCCCTCATCCCTAAACCCTAAACACTATCCCTATTCCTAGACCCTCAACAAGCTCGATACTATACCTTAAACCCTAATCCCTCTACCCTCGACACTCTTATTTAACCCTAATCCCTTGACCATTAACCCTATCCCTCAACCTCAACCCTCAACCCTCGACCCTCAACTCTCAACATTAAACCCTAATTCATCAACCCTAAACCCTAATCCCTCAAACCTAAACCCTATCCCTAAACTATCAACCCTCAACACTATACCTTAAACCCTAATCCCTGTCCCTCAACCCTTAACCCTTAAAACTTAAACCCTATCCCTACACCCTCAACACTTGACACTATATCTTAAGCCTTAAACCCTCATCCCTAAAGCCTCAACCCTCAATCCTTAAACCTTCAACCCTAAACCCTATCCCTAATCCCTCTACCCTCGACACTCTAACCCTAACCTCAACATTAAATGCTAATCCGTCAACCCTAAACCCTAATCCTAAACCCTCAACCCTCAACACTATACCTTAAACCCTAATCCCTCAACCCTTAACCCTAAACCTTATCCCTAAACCCTAATCCCTCAACCCTCAACCCTAATCCATCATCCCTCAACTCTAATCCCTCATCCCTAAACCCTAAATGCTATCCCTATTCCTAAACCCTCAACAGACTCAATACTATACCTTAAACCCTAATCCCTTATCCCTAAACCCTCCAACCCTATCCCTAATCCTTACACCCTCCACACTCTACTTTAACCCGAATCCCTCAACCCTAAACCCTATCCCTAAACCCTTGACCCTTGAACCTCAACCCTCAACCCTCAATGTCAAACCCTAATCCCTCAACCCTTAACTTTGATCCCTCGACCCTCAACCCTATCCCTAAACCCTAAACCCTAAACCCTCAACCCTAATCTGTCATCCCTCAACTCTAATCCCTCATCCCTAAACCCTAAACACTATCCCTTTTCCTAGACCCTCAACGGACTCGATACTATACCTTAAATGCTAATCCCTTATCCCTAAACCCTCCAACCCTATCCCTTATCCCTTAACCCTCATGATTAATAGCCTTGAATGTAAAAAAATTTAAGGGGAACATAACGCGAGCACGTTATAATGCGCTCGCGTTATGTCAAACATGACAAACAACAGACTTGCGGGAAAGGAAAAATGTAAAGCAAAACATAACGCGAGCGCGTTATAACGCGCTCGAGTTATGTCTTGCTTTGGGAATGCCAAGCCTTGGGCTTGGGATTTGCTTTGGATTTCCAACCCAAAGGCTTGGAGTGCCTTATGAACAGTCACAAACGTGTTTTTCCATATTCTTCAATATTTCACATAATTTCATTCATACTAACCCTCAGATTTGCACGTGTTTCAAGGTCAAACAAATCAAACACTTGGGTAATGTTAGGCTTTCTCTTAGCTATTTGACGATGTGATTTTTTTCACATTATAACAATGTTAAGCCTTTCATCTTTAATTTCTTTTGTTTGTGTGTCCGTTTTTAGGCAAAAACCACTGTTTGATCTTTTTTTCATTGTAAATTAACTATTCATTCAAATTTCAAAAAAATTACATATTTAGAAACTAGAGTCCATTTTACAAATATTAAAAAAATAAAAAAATGATTTTCGATTAGTTTTCAAAATTTATAGTGGTAGCACGGCCAAAATTCTATTTTTTAGGATGTGTCCACTTTGAAAATTAGTAAAAAATCAAATATTCATCAAAAAATTATCAGAAAAATCAGACATAAACTACATGATATTAGCTAATTTCTCACCAAAGCAATTTTAAAAATACCAAAAAAAAGTTGACCTTTTGAGGGAGCCACAAAACATGCTATGTTATGTTTTTTTGACAGAAACAACACCAATTTCTGTTGCTCCCTCTTTTGAACCCCTTGATCTATACCATTTTCAAAACAAAATAGTAGTTTAGAAAGTAAACTCAGAGCACTACGAACATTGTTTTGGTTGCATCTCCAAATTTTGAGTGTAACTATGCTCAATTTCTCATCCAAGGCCAGTATTTTCTGATTTCAGAAAAAAAGTGGCCACTTAAGACCCCTTTTTGGCCCCCCATCTTCCTGCACTTACCCAAAGGAATCAAAGTAATTATATTCCCATTTGCTGTTATAGTGTAGGTATTCTTTCTCCCATCATGTATAGCTTTTCTATCATATTGCCAAGGTCCACCCAACAAGATATGACAAACATCCATAGGCATAATATCACACAAGACTTCATCATGATAAGATCCAATATGAAATTTTACCAAACATTGTTCACTCACCAGTACCTTATGATCATCCTGAATCTATGCTATCTGATAGGGCTTAGGGTGTTTCAATCTTCCCAACTTCAACTTAGTCACCATCTCCTTTGAAACTAGGTTATCTAAACTACCACTATCAATCACAACTTTACAACACTTACCTCATGATTTCCATCTGATTCTGAACAGACTCTTCCTCTACAGTGGTTCCTCATTTGTCTCTATTTGAAATAGTGATCTCCTCATCACCAATGATTCTCCTTTCTCTAGTTTGCCAACCGAACTAGGTGATTCCACAGGTTCTTCTTTAACATAGGTTGCTCTTCCACTATTTTCTACCCTCTTACTTGTACTACCCTGATTACACTCAAATGCTCTATGTCCTTCACCTCCACACTTGAAACAAGTACCTCTGAATGTCCTCTTATCAAATCCTCTTCCTTCTCTCCTATATCCTTCATTCTGGTATGCACTAGGGTTTCCTTTCTGGTAAAAAGTTATGTCATCTCTCTGGTAAGCATTGTTATCTTTGTCCTCCTTAAATGGGCTATCAAAGTTGCTCTACTCCGGATATGATCTGTCTCCTCTAGAAAATGTTCTACCTCTCTGAAATTTACCTCCTCTACCTCTCTATCTCTGATCATGCCTCTTATTCAGCTTCTCTTCAACTTTCAGGGCAAACTGATATGCTTCGTTCAAAGATGTCATCCTTACCAAGCTTAGTTCTTTTTAAATGTTCAATCTTAGTCCATTGATGTATCTAGCCACTTTCTCCTTGTTTTCTTCACTATGTCTTGTTCTTATGATTATTTTATGAAATTCTTCAGTATACTCCTTCACAGATTTATCATTTTGTCTCAGGTTTTGCAATCTCTTCAAGAGTTCCAACTCATAGTCAGGAGGTATAAATTGATTCTTCAACTTTGTCACCATCTGGTCCCACTTTGTAACTTTTATTTTCCTCTTCTTTTTCTTTCCAACTAAACTTCTTTCGCCTACATAGCAGCATGTCCTTTCAACTTTGTCTTTGCAAATTTCACCTTCTCAGAATCTTCAATTCCTCATATTCAAAGTATTCTTCCATGTCGTTTATCCAATCAATCAATTCTTTAGGATACAAATTACCAGTATAATTCGGCACATCTACTCTAGGTCTCTTTCCAATCTTTGAAATAGCTCGCAATATTTTTACTTAATCTGATTCTTCTTCTTCATCACCTCCTAGGATTTTGCCAATTTGTTCAACAGATTGAAATTCTTCTTCATCATCACTGTCAACATTAGGTCTTGGTGTCAATCCTCTTCACCTATCTTATTCTTTAGCATCCAAATGAATTCGCATTGTTTACATCATCTCTATCATCTCATCCATTCTACCATTCATTGTTCCAATGGCAACAACTCTCCTCGGCGGCATTCTTCCTCAGATCAAGTGCAAACTGCCTCAGGTCAGCGATCAGGTTACAAGGTGACAACTACCTCACAATCGGCGATCAGTTGCGACATGAGTAACCTGCATCAATTTGGTGATCTATCCACAACAAGATCTTACGGAATTCCTTTGCCAACTTCACTTAATTCGCTCCCAAAGATTTGAACTTTCACTCTAATACCACTTGGTGCAATCATGGTAGGAGGGTTCACAGAATGAACAGTCTGAACTTTGCAGCAAGAGTAAACACAACGGAAACAACTCCAAGCAATAAATCAAATACAGATTTAGTCATTCAGTATATCAAGGAATCCAAATACAATATGGTCGGCAACACGCGGGCTTACAACTGGGCTCAAAGGCCTGATTACATACATGTGCAAGATACATCTTTGAATCTCCTTCGCACAAAATCTAAACTAAGGATTATGAATCAATTGCTTACTGATTTCTTAAGGATCTATTACATCAATATATATCATTTCCCAACCAATAGATTCCTCCGCGTCGGCTAAGGAAGAGTTGTAACGTGTACACATATAAGTCAGACCTAAATGCATAGAACACTTCCTCAAATGAATGGAACAATGTGCGGACCCTTGGGGAAGGTTGGCCATGAACCAAAGGACATTGAATGATGTGTCATTAAGATCCTCAAGTCAAGGAATGATCTGCAAGCCATCTCCTTTAGCTAATTGTCTGAGACTGTCAGGAAGCTCTGCTCTAAGAAAACAGTTGATCTTCTGATAGCGATAACTTTCCGGTAACTGATCCAAATGCTCTGAATTCTGGATATGACGTAGATGAATGAGTCTAGATGCTAAGTCTAGATCTACAAGGTGTGAAATGCAACTGTGGCCAAATACCAGACCAAAAGCTGAAACTGCTTCTGACTAAACTATCTGAACTGAACTAGAAAATGCAAAGAAATAAACTAAACTACAAACAAACTAAAATGCAAATGTTTTTTTGGTTGATGCAAGATTGCTCTTGAACTAAGGATGCTCCTACATCAGATATATAGGTATTTGACTAAAGTGTAGCAATCTCTAACAATAGCAACATCTCGTCTCCAAGCTTCATTCATTCATACATGGCACATCCAATACAATTGGAAACAATGTCGCTTATTAAAGTGGCTCAATAAATAGACATTTGTAGCAACTATCTTGAAAGTCCAACAAATGGAAAGAATGCTTAACACCAAGTCTATTAAACAATGAAACATTTTTTTCCACTATGTTTATGTAGCTTAAGCTTAGTTTTGTCTCCTTAATGCATCTTTAAAGACTACAAATTTTTTTTCAAAAATAACTTCTTTACAAGACACTTAATTTGAAATAATGCAATAATTTTATCTCATACTCTCTTAGCAAAGTTTTGAACTACAACATTCATGAAGACTGAATTAGAAAGACACAACCTAATAGTAAATCTAAAAACAATTATTCATACGAAGGTTATGCATGTAGCCATGTTTTCTACTTGAAACTAAAAATCACTTTGAATCCATAAATTTTAGTTACCCTTTGGCATAGTATATATACATTTTCAAAGTAAAAGTATGGTGGGCCTTGCTCAAACTCTTTAAGCTTCCATTACCGACCCACAAGGTGATCTAGAACTCCAAATCTAAACAATCCTTTAACATGTTGTGGTAAACAAAAATTTATACATACTTTCTTTGATCTTTCTCTTCTAAAATGGTTTCTTGTGATGGGTTTCATAGTAATCCTTTTCTAGATCTAAGTGCTTTCTTTTATGAAATTTGTTTTTACAATCATCTAGGCTATCATTCAATCCTTGCAAAAGGAAACCATGGTTAGCATGACTAATCAAACTAACAACCCTAGGATCGTAATTAGTAACATCAAAGCCTGCAATTAGTCCCATGCTAATTGTGCAAACAAATTTTCTCCATATATAATGAAAAATAATGTCTACAAGGGTCTGCAATTGGCAACATCCATACTTGCAATTAATCTCATGCTAATTTTGAAAACAAATTTACTACACATAATCAAAATAACAATAATGTCCATAATTTTCAATACTTCTTTTTGGTAGCCTCTTCAATTTGGGTGGGAACTTGGCTATGAAAAATAAGGAATTGACAATCCATTGAAGTCTAGATTAGTACAAAATGAAATAGAAAGATAAAGAGATACATAGAAATAGATAGATAAAGTGGGAGACAAAAATATCTAGAGAGTTAGAGAGATAGAAAGATAGAGAGGGAGAGAGGTAAAGAGATATTTAGAGAGGGAGATTGATAGACAAAGATGAATAGAGGAAGAGAGATAGAGATAATATATATATATAGAGAGAGAGAGAGAGATAACAAATATAAAGGGAAAGTCACTCTCTCTTTTCTTTATCTCTCTTTCCCTTTATATCTCTTATCTCTATTTCTCTCTCACTCTATCTCTCTTACTCTATTCCTCTCTCTCTCTCTATTTTTTTAAAAGTGACATTTCATACCAAGCTCTGTACTTTTTACATTGTAAAAGTACCATAGTCTAATTTTTAATATAGGGTTTCCATGATAATTATTAACCGTACCCCAAGTCTATCACACAACGTAACACTTACTATATTTCTGCAATTAAGCTTAGTTTTGTAATCCCATGATAGCCAATGATTTTGTGTTTTTAGAAATGTCTCAACAACACATATCACTACATTCTTTCAATTCTACTAATGGATGGACAACAAACATTCACCATCAACAAAGTTATATACTATCTTCTCAAAAAATGATGTACCCATTGCACACTAAAGTGCAATTCCTAATAGTAGGTCATTGATCAAAGACTATCTATGCGACCAACTCTAGTCATTTATGACGTCAAGGGTTTCCATAAGTCATTTATGTATTGATGCAAGACAAAGACATTATATAGGGAATAGTATTAATTAGGAATAGAGAGTACCAAACAAGAATTAGGAATCGAGAGTGCCAAACACCTTTCTTCCAATCCTAGATAGTGTTAAATAAGAGGAAAACCTTTCTTCCAATGCTAGAGAGGAACACCATACTAGTCCAATATCAATACAAATAAATCACACAATTTTTCCAAAAATGTTTTCATGTATATATTAGGAGATCATTCAATAATTTAGAGGAACATCTCTAGTGATCCTAGGTATGCACGACCACTAGAGTACAACTTAATAATTGAAGAGGACAGAAATTAAGAAATAAAAAGGTAAAATTGATCGTTTTATTTTCTTTGAAATGTAGATACTAAGGTCACAGTTTTTAGTAACTCTACTTCCTGCAATTAAAAGAAGGTCTACAATAACAAGGATCCATGGCTATGAATTTTAGAGGACCAAGAACTCAGAGTGGATATTATCATAAATTGGGGGCAAATGTTTCTATTTTTCATGGCTCAAAACCAAGGTACACATCATACAGGGAGATTCTAGGAAGGAAAAATAGATATGTGCCTTCTACTCTTAAGACAAACTCTTATAGCAATAGAACCCTGTAGAGGCATAAGATCCCAGGAAAGAGAGTCAGCTTTATTGATGATTATCATAACTCCAAAAAGAATGAGAACTATAGAGAAGAGAGTAACACTCTTAGCAAAAAAAGGCCTCCTTTGTCTCCCCAAGAAAACAAATTTCAGGACTCAGAGTTTTTTGAGGAAGGAAAATAGATCCAAACATCATGTAAAGGGTGATTGGAACACCGTCCACACCCAAAGAAGATATAGCTGGCAAAGGGGCTCTAGGAGAAGAAAGAGTAGGGTTTGGCAGTGGAAAAATGGTTGAAGGCCTATAAGAGATCTTGAAAAGAAAAAAGATTGGGTAAATAGGCCAAAACAAAGCATCCCACAAGTTACCCAAAGAAAAGTTGTCTCAGTGTGTGTTCAAATATTGGAAGAGACTATAAGGGAGCGACTAATTGACTTGAGCAAGTGGGCGCTAATAAGTAACATCCTTTCACCTCATTATTCATCAATAGATCTACAAGAATGGGTAGAGAAAAATTAGGGTCAAATTGATGAATTGGAATATTTGGGAAATGGTTTTTTTGCTTTCAAGTGTTTTAAGTAGGAAGAGAGAGACAAAATCCTAGAGAAGACTCTCTGGAAGTTTGGAGAGATGTTTATTGGAAACCCAACTTTTCCACGAACAAAGAGAGAATTCTATTCCTCTCTCTGTGGGTTCAAAATTCAAATCTTCCTATTGAATATAGAGACCCAGAGATCTTGAAAAACATTGGGAACTCTTTGGGGGATTGCTAAGAAAATGAATCCAGTAGGGGACCAGCGTGGCTTTCAATAGTCAGAATGCATATTTTAATGAAGGTTGATGAGGACCTTCCAAAAAAGATCTAGATTGAGACACCGGAAGGAATTTGGGAATAGGAGATCTTTATAGAAGGAACGGAAGTTTTGGACCAGATATCACCTATTACCCATTTAGAGGATAGAAGAAAGGAGGGGGGGATGAGATGACACAAAGGCAAGGTGATGGTTAGCTTTTGGAAGGATTGAAAGCAAAGGATTCCAGTATTCTTGATTTAGTGAATAACGAAGACTCTGAAGAAACATCAAAGGGGATGACCGAGCTAGTTTACAACTCGTTTTCTCTCCCTTGTTGGGTGACAAAAGTGAGAACAAGGACCAGGAGTTTATTTGTGAAGAGAACTTAGGAGAGGGGTTGCATTTTAATATGGAGAAGGAGAAAGATAAGGTAGACAATGTTTTCAAGGAAGAAGAGGAAGAAGGGAAGCAAGCAGAGTGAGACAACTGCAAGGCAGGCTCTCAGAATGAAGAAGAAAAAATAGAAATCCTAGAGAGTTCTAATATCATATTACAAGATCTCTTGGAGGAAGCTTTGGTTAAAGTTGCAAGTAGTATATGTGATGAACTGGTGGAAGAAGTTCTTCAGGAGGAGGAGATAGACGAGGAGAATAATTCTTTGGGCATTATGTAAACTCCTCTTGAGCAGAAGGGTAGCAGGGGTACCTCTACCCTGGCTAGAAGGAGCTCAAGGCAGAAGACATTGAAGACACAAAAAGAGATAGCGGCAGGGACCCAGACGACCACTGACAAATTGCTGAAGAAGAGGGTAGTGGATGGCTTCCCTTAGGAGCAATGAGAATAATTACGTGGAATGTTAGGGGCATAATGCCCCTAACAAAAGATGCCTCATCAAGTTTCATCTTGATGGGGCAAGAGCAGATGTCATGTTATTACAAGAAACCAAATTAGATTCAAATCAAGGAGCCTTGTGTTTCAACAAGTGGAAAGACTGGGAGGTAGAGTTTCACCCTACATGTGGTGCTTCAAGTGGGTTGGCAGTGTTATGGAAGAAGCACCTACCCAGATTTGAGGTAGTAGGAAGTGGAGATAATTGGATTCTTGGTAAGTTCCTGAGAACCTTAAATGGTAAGGATGTGTGGATTATGTGTGTCTATGGACCTACAGGAATAGTCCAAAAGCAACAGTTATGGTGACACATGGGTAGATTACTGAGACTATTGAAAAATGAGATGATGGTCTTGGGTGGAGATTTTAACGTAGTTCTAAATGACTCAAAAAAATTAGGTGGTATTCTAGCTCCCTCTCGAGTTTAGAAGGATTTCAAAGGGTTTGTAAATGCAAATAATATTATAGATTGCAAACCTTTGAATGGAAAATTTACGTGGACCAATTGGAGACAAGATTTCTTGAAGATTACTAAAAGGCTAGATAGGTTTCTCATATCCTCTCATTGCTTACAAGGAAATTTAGATACTAAAATGGAAATCCTTCTGCTCACAGGGTCAGATCACTTCCTAGTGAGTCTTAAAATTGGGGAAGACAGAAAAGGCTAGAGGAAGTATTTTAAATTCCAAGAAATGTGGCTAAGAGATCCAAAATTTTTACCTCTGATTTAGAAGTGGTGGCTCTCAGCCCCCTTCATCCGAGGCTCAAGAATGTTTCAACTGGTAAACAAATTGCAGTTTGTGAAAATAGAGCTTATGGTTTGGAATAGAGCTCATTTCAAAAACATTTTTTTATGAAAAAAGCAGAATTCTTTGAGAGATGGGATTCATTGAACAAGAAGTTATTCACTTTGGAATGGATGCTGATAGGTTTAAGAGGGAGAAAAATATGAGAACGGAGTTAGAGGAAGTTCTTCTTGGGGAAGAGGTGTTTTGGTGACAGAAAACAAGGGAATCCTAGCTTAAGAAAGGTGACTGAAACACATCTTTCTTTCACCTCTCCACTAAAATCCACAGGCAGGCAAATTCTATTAATTGCATCAAAAAGGAAGAGGTCCGATGATCAGCAACTTGAATGAGATTAAGGGTGAAGCAAGGGAATTTTTTAAAAGACTCCTATCAAGGGAAGGGTCGGGCAAGGATAGGCTAGAAATTACAACTTTAGATTGCCAAATCGGGTTTCAAGTGACCAAAATAGGGAGCTTATGAAAGAATTTACTTTGGATGAGGTTAAAGCTGCAGTTTTCTTGATGGAAGGAGAGAAGGCTCCGGGCTCGGATGGATGGATTGGATCATTCTTCCAGAGATGTTGGGATATTGTGGCTACCTAGCTATGGAAGAGTCTAGAAAATTCAAAAATGTGCTCAAAGACATCAATAGGACAAACATCATGCTCATTCCAAAAGTTAAAATGCTTGTTTCCTTTGAGGAATTCAGGCCAATATCTCTATGCAACTTCATTTACAAGGTGATCTCAAAGGTGGTTGCAATGAGGTTAGCAACTATATTACCAGAGATCATATCGGAGGAATAGAGCAGATTTGTACTAGTGAAATAAACAGCTGAAGGAGCTCTACTAACTCATGAGATCCTCCATTCAATCAAGCAAGAGAAATAATTAAGCATGGTTATAAAATTAGATATGGCCAAGGCGTATGATAGAGTGGACTGGGAATTTTTGTTTGACATACTTAAATCTTTAGGGTTCTCAACTCTGTGGATCAAGTGGATCTCAGCTTGTGTTACAGGAGTAAGTTGTTCGGTCTTGGTCAATGGCATAGAGACCATTCTGTTTGAGGTCTCAAGGGGTTTAAGGCAAGGAGATCCCATCTCCCCATATCTCTTCATCCTAATGGTCGAAGCTCTCACTTGGTCTATCAAGGAAGCAAGATCTCTCAACAGAGGGAAGGGGATAGAATTGAAGTCATCAAATGAGAACCTATCTCATGCATTATTTGCAGATGATACAATCCTCTTTGGAAGAGCCAATAAGAAGGAAGCTTTCGCAATAAAACAAGTTCTGGATTTGTATTGCGAAGCTTTAGGATAGAAAATTAATGAGAAAAGGTGAAAATATATATCTCTTTTACACTAAAGAGGAGAGACAGAAGGAGATTGCAAGGCTCTTCAACTTTAAAGTAGAATCCTTATCGGCAAAGTATCTCGGAATCCCTCTCTTCAACGGACATCATAGGAATGTTTTATGGAATGGAGTGCTTCAAAATCTAGCTCATAAAATTACTGCTTGGAAAGGGAAATGGCTAACACTGGAGAGAAGAATAACTTTGATTGAAGTAGTCCTATCTGCAGTTCCTACATATATGTTGTCTAGTCTGCAGATGCCTAGAGGCATAGTGCATGATTTAGGGAAATTCTGTAGGAAATTTTTGTGGCAGGGCTCGACGAAGTTAAAAAAGATTCATCACATCTCATGGGATAAGGTGTGTAGAGCTAAATCTCAAGGAGGAGTAGGAGTGATTAATTAGGAGTTGCAAAACCTAGCTTTCGAGGCAAAATTGGCCTGGAAAATGTATAAAAAGCTGCAAATGAAATGGGTTAAGATAATGCAAGATAAATACTTGGACAATCAAGATCCAGACAGGATTTCTACAATAGCAAATCCACCCTGGGGGTTGACAGTTTGGAACTTCATTGTGAGGAGTAGAGAATTCATTTTGTCGAACCTGTCATGGACAATCCACAATGGAAGGAAAGCTAACTTCTGGGATGATTCATGGAATGGTTGGCCCAAGTTGGCCACTAGGAGAGATTTGAAAGAGGCAAAAGAATACCTAAAAAGCTCATGGGGACCTAAGGTTTGCAATTATTTCAATATAGATTCAAGTTGTTTTCCCTTGAAGGTAGTCTGGAAAGATTTTGATGAATGTAGCTTCCCCCAGAATCAAAAGTTAGTACTGAAGAACATATTGAGAGAGAGAATTGTATACTTCTCATCGAAGTAAGATGTGTTGATTTGGAATGGGAATGGATCGGGTGAGTACAAGGTGAAACAAGGATATAAGCACCTTTCAATAGGGGAAAGTGTAGATTCACCTACGCATCTATATTGGGCAGATGCAATCTTACCAAAAGCTGGAATGTCTACATGGCTAGCTTCAAACAGGAGAATCCTTAAATGGGTGAAAGGATCAAGAACTTGGCTCTTGGGATGAATTTTAATGGTGTGCTTTGTGGGGAATTTGAGGACAACATCGATCACCTTCTTTTACATTGCAGGTTCAGTGGAGAATGCTGGAAATGGCTTTTGAGGCGGTTAAATTGGTGCACACCCCTTCCTAATACTCTGGTACAACTTTTCAAAAGTTGGCCTATGCTTTATCAAGAGGCAACTTTTCAACATCTATGGAATGTTAGTCCATCAATGATGATATGGACTTTGTGGAGGGAAAGGAATTTCAGGATCTTTAGAAGCAAATCGAAGACCATTGAAGAGGTTTGCATTGAGCTGGATACAACAATTTTAGAAGTCGTGAATGCCAAAATCAGAAGATCACATGATAGGAATGTCAAGTGGACAAAATGGGATGAACTCAGGGTTAGAAACTAGAAGAACCTAGACAAAAGATCTTGTGGTTTGGCAGCTCAAACAACCTCTAAGAAAGTGGACAGGACTAGTGTCAAGTGGTATCCGCCAGATAAACTTTTTGTCAAGATTAAAATTGATGGTGCATGTCGTGGAAACCTAGGGCCCTCAAGTATGAGATGTATTATTAGGAATAGGGAAGGGAAACTCCTAGCTATGAAAGCTTCTAAATTGTCTGAAGGGACTAATAACATAGCTGAAGCTTTTGCTCTAGTTCATGGGCTCCAACTAACATTAGATCAAGGTTATAAGAATGTATGGATCGAAAGGGATTCTCGGATCATCATCACAACAGTTCAAAGGAGATAGACCAAAAATTGGAACATTAGGTACATTCTTGATCAAGCTTGGGAAGCCTTGGAGAAAATTTGAGTCATACCAAATTTCGCATTGTTATTGGGAGTGTAACAAGGTGGCGAACTGGCTGGCAAACTAGCCATTGACCAGTTAGAGCTGGAAGTCATTTTTGAATAACAACTTACCTGAGAATTTGTAGCTCTATCCCTTATATCCTATGATAAAGGTGCCTTATTATCCTCAATGAGAGCGGGGGATGAGAACCCCTGCAAGATGGTGGAAGGGGTGGTGGGGTGAGGGAAACAAGCTGTACTAGGTTAAATAGTCGGTGGCTAGTTGGGCTTTCTTGATTTTCCTAAGACATAAGACTCTTTTGATAACGTCCAACTAAACGTCTTATCAATGGATCCGTTAATCGCTTGGCTAGCGAAGGATGGGTATTGCACCAACCTATATTAATGAGCTTTGAATTTAAATGAATCCTATCTCAATAGTGGGATACGCTGAGGTTTTGGTGTCCAACTAAGAAGAGTTACGGGCTTGATTTGGAGTGTTGATGATTCATTAAGGCTGAGCAGTTGGAAGGACGATGTGATGTTCATTGTAGGTTTCAAAGTTAAGCTATTAATGGCATATCTCTCAAGATCTCTAATGCTGAGTTGTTGATTAACCCCTTTCAAATCCTCGGTAACATTAAAGTGAGGTGGAGGGGCCTGGGTTATGGTCCATTACTGAAGGTAGAGATATAATTTGTCTTACTGAAACTCATGAAAAAGAGGGTTGCGAAACCCCCATCTTTGAAGGGTACACTAAGTTTACGATTTGGAACAAAGTAGTAGGTAATGACAAAGGATATGGTGGTATCATGGTTTTAGTGAAAAATGTGGAAGGCCATATAATTCAGTTGGAAAGGGAAGACGTCAATAAGCAATACATTTGGATCAAAATTTCAGAAAATGGAAACTACATAAACCTTGCAACATGTTATTTTTCTCCTCAAAACTCAAAATCTTACAAAAGACATGGTTGGGACAGCAAAGATCCATATGCAGCAATTAAAGAAGATATCTCCATTTATGCCCAACAAGGTGAAGTTCTTCTTTTGGGAGATTTCAATGCTAGGACAGCAAGTGTTCAAGCTAATGTTCTATGTGACAAGGAGGGCCACAATCCTATTTAGCTTCTAGAAGAAGGTAAGCAACAGTGGGCGAGATGTTCAGAAGACAATTAAGACATTAATCATTTTGGCGAAGAGTTACTTAATCTTTGTGGTACATTTGATCTTATCATTTGTAATGGCTTGGGTAGATGGAAAAAGTTTAGTAATTTTACTTGCAGCACCTACAACAGGGCAAGTGTTGTGGATTATGCAATTTGTTCAAAAAGCATGATTGACAAGATTGAGGATATCACGATTGGTGATCATTGTTGGGAGTTAAAATCAGATCATAGGCCAATTTTTTTAAGGTTTTCTTGGCTGGAAAAAAGACAGCAACTGAAAAAAATGCAGTCCCCTCAACAACCTCTTGCTAAGGGCAGAATTCTTTTAACTCAAGCAAACCAAAATGCCTTCAAGGCAGCAATTGAACAATCTTGTAGTAAGGGGAAAGCTAGTTCACAAGATCTCGACAGTTATGAGTTAACCACTATAATGCACAAAGCACTGAAGAAGTGTAAAAGAGCAAAAAATAGAAAGTCGGTAACAAATTGTTTTCTGGCAAATGGTTGGTTTGATGAGGATTGTAAAATTGCAAGGAAAGCTCTGAAGAAAGCAGGCAAAGAGAAGTTGAATCTAAAGTGTTACAAGCAGATCTTAAAAGCAAAAAAAGATGAATTCATGAGCATTAGGCGTGAGGAGTTAATTTACCTAGGTAAGAATAATCCGAAGTTATTTTGGAAGGAGCTTCAGCCTAAAAAGCAACATACTGATAACAACATTATGGCTATTCAATGGTTTGATTATGCAAAGAAGCTATACGAGCAAGAAGTTGAGATTATGCCCCCTCCCTTGATCAACACGTCGACTAAGAGGTGAAGTTTGGTATTGGTAAGTTGGGGTTTGGGAAAGCTAAGGATTTAGTTGAACTCTAGGCTGAATTCCTCAAGTGGGGGGTGAAGTCTCTCGCGCCTCACATTACCAGGATTTTCAACAACATCATCCAGCAGGGCTTCCCGAGAGACTGGATCACTAGTCTAGCGATACCCCTTTTTAAGAGTGGTGATGCTAACAATCCCTCCAATTATAGGACCATCATGATCAATCCTCTGTTTGTAAAATTGTTTGGTAGCATGGTTGAAAGCAGAATTAGCAAATGGGCAGAAGAGTAGAGTAAGAGAGCTAAAGGGCAGGCAGGCTTTAGGCCTAAACATTCCACCTTAGATCATGGAGTTACACTAAGACACATTATTGAAAAAGTGTGGGAGGAAAAGGAAGAAGCTTATTGTTGTTTTGTTGACTTTAGAAAGGCATTTGACATGGTCCCGAGAGATAAGTTGTGGGAAAGGATGAAGGAGCTTGACATTCCGGTGCATCTAAGAGTGGCTATCCATAGGCTCTATGAAGAGATTCAAGTCAAAATTAGAACTTTAGCTGGAATCTCAGAAAGTTTCAGGAGCGACATTGGTGTTAAATAAGGGTGCCCTTTATCTCCCACTATTTTTGGCTTATACATTGACAAGCTTGAAGAGTGGTTGAACTTGCAAGGTGGGGATGGTGTGAGACTGGGGGTTATGTGGTTAGGCTCCTTTTATATGCTGATGACCTTATCTTGATTGTCAGCTCCCCCCATGGGTTGCAAGAGCACTTGTATGCTCTTGAGCACTTTTGTAGAGTTGTGGGTATGCAAGTCAATACTAGCAAGACCAAGATCATGGTTTTCTCCAACAAAAAGAAAAAGGCCCATCACACTTTTTTCTTTGAGGGAAGCATTCTTGAAGAGGTAAAGGAGTACAAATATCTTGGGATCGACTTTAACAACAGGGTTAGCTGGGATACTTGTAGAAAGAAAAGAATTTTGGGAGGTTGGAAAGCATGTTATGCCTTACAAAACAGATGCAGAGTAGTTGAACTTTGGGACTGGACAGTGGTTCTTTATGGGTGTGAGATCTAGGCAAGCAACATGTCAGAGTCCAAGTGGAAGCAGGTTGAGAGAATCCAAAAGCACATGATCATTAGCAAGTTCAGGATGAAAACTTCAACTCCGTATGAGATCCTGCTAGCTGAAACAGGGGCTGTTCCAATGGAAGCCACTGCTATGGTGCGTCTCTTAAGGTACCTCAAAAGAATTGAGCAAATGGATACAAGCAGGTGGCCTAAGGTTGTCTTTAACGAGGTGATAAGGGAAAGAAAGAAATCATGGATGAAACAAAATAGTAAGTGGATGAAAAAATGGAATATATATTTCAATGCATGCCCTACGGATGTAAAAGAAATTAAAACTTATGTCATAGAGAAATTCCATAAATCTATGTGGGATGGTTCTCTAGGGAGAAAGAAGAGCTATTATCTTGAGGTGTTTAATCCTGCTCGTGATCTTTCAAAAAAAGCATACATTATGACAGATATTTCTTGGAGAGCTAAAATTTTGATCGATCAGCTTAGGACTAACTCTCATCAGCTCCGTTGCGAGACGGATAGGTGGAAGAGACCTAAAGAAACTTGGGGAGAAAGAGTTTGTACTTTCTGCACCTTGGGGGCTGTGGAATCATAAAAACACTTTATTTTAGAATGTGACGCTTACACCAACATCAGAGCAAAGTATGCTGATACCCTGACAGCGGTTTCTTGGCATGATCTTTTTGTTGAGAGTGCTTTGGTGAAGATGGGGGAGCTCATAATATCTTTACACAAAAGCAGAATGGCAAGACAAAAGTAAATTTGATGGGGTTAGTTGTCTCTTAGGCTATTTTAGCCTCGTGGACGTTAAAAGCTATTCTATTCTATTCTATTCTTTATTTATTAGAGATCACAGGGGAGCATACCAAGTAAATTCTCAGTACTCTTTAGCAGTGGCTACGTCATCTTCCCTTTCTGGCCAAGCACCCTGGAGTGTTGGCTTTGGCTATAGGGCACATATGTATTAATTGAGGATTAGACCCCTATGCAGATGCCAATGGCAAGAATTAATGAAGTCACAGCAGGGATTAGATTATGGCACGTAAGCTCCTTGGTTTTGGTGCGCATAGATCAACGGCATCCTTCAATTCTGGCGAGTGATATATTAAGTGGTGAGTGGCTAGAAGTTTATCGACTCTGGCTTTCTTTGCACCTTCTTGTCTGTATTTGTCTTGCAGCTATGGTGATGAAGATGTGGATCCTCAACCAGTGAATTTTCCTTCCGCCAGTGGACGATGAACCAATCTACCATGGGGCACTAAATACTGTCTTTCTTAGGCAGATATTTGAAGTGGAGTGCGATAGCGTGGAATTTGCTATTTGATATGTTCTTGGGTACTATCTTTTCCAACCAGGGGAGAGGCAGATTAAAGGATCAAAGATCGCAGCAACGTTTGTTTCCAATCTCTTTGATCTTACCCAGGATCAAGAGTAGTCTTTCATTGTTGGTTGTGCCTTTGTCAAGGATGTGTTTCTTAGTGCAGAGAAGTGGAGGGAGGCACTGGTAGTGTATGACCTTCAGGAGGGGGAGGCCAGCATTGGAGGCATCTTCGATAGAGATTTGCTGTAGAGGTCGCATCATGTGGCATACGTATACATGGGGGTGCAGAGAAGATTAAGACTAGACTATTACAATGCATTCAATCGTCACCTGAATGCACATAGGTTCCAATTGCCTATTAGAGTCGTTGACAAGGCTAAACAAGTGTTTAATGCGTTCAGATTTCTGCAGATGCACGCGCCAGACCGGGCTCCAGGACCTCCCCGAGCTCCAAGCACTCCTACTCATGCCCTCTCGTTCCCCATGCCGCCACCTGAAGAGCACCACAACTCTAATTCTGATTAGAGTGTTTTGTTTGATGTCCTTTTGATCGTTCTGTTTTGTACATAATACTTATATATACTTATATTTTTTAACTGCCAGATGATACATTCTGGCTTTTCTTGTAAATTACGTTCTTATTATAATATATGGTATGGTGGTTCCACCACTTTTTTTTGTTAAAAAAAAAGAAATGTAGATACTAAGAAACTAATAATTTTAGAGTGAACATAAACTGACGGTTCGAGTTACACCGCCAAAAATCTAGGAAATTTATTCGCCACTGCTCACAATTTTGATTGCCAAGACCTACTATAATACTCTGTCTATACGTAAGGTTGATTGTGTATTTGGGTGACTGCAAAAAACTTCCAGTTGTGAGTGGAGAGGATTTGCTGGTGCTGCCTACTCTTGGCTTCCTTGACAAAGGTAACATATTCTCTTTCGCCATTCTGTGTTTTTCTCTTTTTACAGCAATGTGTAATATAGTTTGTATGGCAGGGTAAAAGACATCACCAAGGAAGGACAATCTGAGCATAATTTTGAAGCAGCACTGGTAGCAGAACTCAGCATTTAAAAATGGAAAAAGATCGGCCTACTTCTGCCTCTGGATCTCATTCTTCTCCTTCACAACCACCGTCCTCTAATAATTTTCCTCCCATAACACCACCACGTTCAAGAGAAAGTTATTCAGAAAGGGATACCCCTTCATCACTATCATCAACACCACCATCTGTAAGACCATCTGATGATTCACCTTCTCCTACCTCAGGTAGAAACTTGGACCCACAACTTATTGGAATTATGGATAGAATGTCAGTAGCAAGTCATATATGTAAATACAGAAACAATAAAACAGAACCAGAGAAAGAAATAACAGCAATCTCAAAACTATGCTCAGAAAGAGGAATAATGAAAACAACATACACAAAAGGAACAGAAAGGATTTAACGTGGTTCGCCAATGTTGGCTACATCCACAACGAAGGGCAATAGTTTTTATTAATCTCAATACATCACACCGTGTATCATACATCTCTCTCAGAATTACATATATTACTGTATATCTTTCTGTAGAACAGTAGCTAGCAAGAAGAACCTTTTCCAAAAGTCCAAAAGACTCTCTATCTGCAACATCTCCCATCCAACGTGCATCTGGAGATAAGACCCTGACAAGACAGTGATTCCCAGCCAAGAATGGCTATTTGCAGGTCGTAGGAGTTACAAAGAATATAAGGCAGAGAGAAAGCCATTACATGGGCTTCACCTAGTCCACGTGCCCAACAATCTCCCACTTGAAGACCAATGGGAACGGCAATGAAGCTGTTCAGAGAGAGATCCCTTCGAGAAAGTTAGTGTCACAGAGGAACAAGAAAAAAGAGAAGATCTACAGAATTTGAACTTCTCTCGAGGAACAATCTTTGTTAATGCATCCGCCGGATTAACCTTAATGTCAATCTTTGTGACCTGCAACTTGCCTTCGTCAATAAGATGGCGGATAAAATGGTATCGAAGGTCAATATGCTTTGTTCGACTGTGGAACGCTGAATTTCTTGACAAGTGTATAGCACTTTGGCTATCACAAAATAATGGAAATAAAGATTTTGGATAGCCCAGTTCCATCAACAAATGCTCAAGCCATATCATTTTTTTGGCTCCTTTCGAGAGTGCTATGTATTCAGCCTCTGTTGATGACAGAGCTATAGTTTGTTGCAACCGAGAGACCCAAGTAATGGCTGCCCCAGCAAATGTAAAGACATAACCAGTGGTAGACCGGCGTTTGTCTAAATCTCCGGCCATATCAGAATCTACATAACCATGAAGCTGAAAGTCAGTACCTCCAAAACATAAATAGAAATGTGAAGTACCTTTCAAGTACCGAAGAATCCACTGAACTGCCTGCCAGTGAAGTTTGCCCGGATTACTCATGAATCTGCTCACAACAGCAACAGCTTGTGCTATGTCTTGACGAGTACACACCATTGCATACATGAGACTACCGACTGCAGAGGTATAGGGAACAGACCTCATATGTTCTTCTTCCTGATTTTTTAGACACATAGCTGAAGATAAGCGGAAATGATCAGCCAAAGGAGTAGATACCGGTTTAGCATGAGACATGTTAAATCTGTCCAACACTTTGGCAATGTAGCTTGCTTGGGACAACCTAAGATCTCTTTTATTTCTGTTTCTGAATATGTGCATCCCAAGAATTCTTTTGGCTGGTCCAAGATCTTTCATGGCAAAATGAAGAGCCAACTGTTGCTTCAGCTGAGCAATAATCTAAATACTAGTACCAGCTACTAACATATCGTCAACATAGAGCAATAGTATGACAAACTCACCAGTATTGAGCCTCTTGTAGTAAACACAAGGATCTGATTTGCACTGAATAAAGTGGTTATCAGTCATGAAGCGGTCAAATTTTAAGTACCATTGTCTCGGAGCTTGCTTCAGCCCATACAAACTCCGCTTCAACTTGCAAAATAAATGCTCCTTACCTGGTTGAGCAAAGCCTTCAGGCTGCTCCATGTATAAATCCTCATCAATATCGCCATGTAAAAACGTTGTTTTCACATCAAGTTGCTCAAGTTCTAAATCCCAAATGGCTACCAATCCCAACACAGCACAGATTGTGTCCATTCGAACAACTGGAGAAAAAATTTCAGAAAAATCAATACCTTTTTGCTAATCAAACCCCTTGACGACTAATCTGGCCTTGTATCTTTTATTTCCTCTGTCTTCGTCTTTCAAGCGATAAATCCATTTGTTCTTAAGAGGCTTTCGATTTGGTGGAAGAGGAACCAAATCCTAGGTTTGATTAATGCTCAATGACTCCATTTCTTCATTCATGGCAGCCATCCAGTTCTGTGCATTTTCATGCTTGCAGGCTTGTTTATAAGTTGTCAGCTCTGCATAATCAGAGAGCAATAACTCATAGTCATCGTATTTTGCCGGTCTCCTCTTCATACGAGTAGACCTCCTCAATTGTGTACCTTGCTCTGGCTGGATAGTGGAGTCCAGATTGAGTCTCTGGAGTAAGTGCTAAACATCATCAATCTCTGAGTGAAGAGGCCCCTGAGGAAAACTCCCCTGTCTCTGTATTTGTGCACCTAGAGTGCTTGACTCAGTCTCACTGCCCTATATCATGTCTCCAATCTGTGTAGAAGAATGACCTTTGTATAGGTCTGAAGGCAGAGTATTGGTGGCTGACTCTCCTCTAAATGGCAGCGTATGGTCATCTTGTAGTGAATGACTAAATAGAGGTTGCATTTTATGGGACAAAGGCTGCGTTGGGGGCAGCGATGCAACATTAGATGGCTGCAATGAAGAGTTGGAGGGCGGCGAATGAGAGGACAGCAAAGTACTAGAAGATGGCTGTGTGGTACTAGAAGATGGCAGTGTAGAACATTCAGAGGGTAGCGATTGATGGTATGGAGTCAGCGGCACATGTAATGAAGGCTGCGTTGTAAGTTCTGAAGGCAGCGATTCACTTTGTGAAGGTAATGGATTAGGAAATAAAAGCTGCATTGGCATATGTGAAGTCAACATATGACTATTGGAAGGCTACAAACAACTTGGTGATGGCAGCATAGAAGCATTAGATGGCAGCGAATGGGATTGTGGATGCTGTGTGGCAACTATGCAGGGCAAACCAATTGTGGATTGGGTGGGAAGTGTGCACCCAACCAAAGGCAGAGCACTTGAAGTAATAGGAGCTCCGGACAAATAAGAATGTATAGTTGTAACAAGTGGCTGAGAGAATGAAATGGTGGATTGCCTGACCTTACCATTATTGAACAAATCCACATCAATATATTCCGGCACAAGTGAATAGCAAGGTTGCAAGCCTGGAAATTCCCTCTCGTTAAACACAACATCGCAGCTACGAATTATAGTCTTTGCAATAGGATCCCATAGACGAAAGCCAAACTGATCTTCACCATAGCCGAGAAAAACACATCTTTTTGACTTAAAATCCAACTTAGTTCTCTGCTCTTTTGGAATGTGAACAAAAGCGGCACAGCCAAACACCAGCAAATGCTGATAAGAAATTTGTTTTCCAAGCCATGTCTCCTCAGGTATGTCAAAATCCAGCCTAGACGAAGGAGCTCGATTGATTAAATACACAGCAGTATTACAAGCCTCTGCCCAAAACTCTTTGCCCAATCCGGCATTGGAGAGCATACATCAAGCTCGTTCAAGTATCATGCGATTGAGCCTTTCAGCTGCTCCATTTTCCTGAGGTGTATAAGGGACGATTTTGATCCGTCGAATACCATGGTCTGCACAAATAGAATCAAACTCCGAAGAGCAATATTCTCCACCATTGTCTGTTAGTAAGCATTTAATTCTATGCCCAATCTGGTTTTCAACTGAAGCTTTAAAAATCTTAAATTTTGAAAAAACTTCAGATTTTCTGTTCAACATATAAATCCAAATTTTGCGAGTGCAGTCATCTAGAAATGTGACAAAATAATTTGCTCCACCGAAAGAAGTTACCTGAGTTGGACCGAATACATCGAAATGAACAAGTTCCAACGGAGTGGTTTTCTTGTCATGCCCGTTCTCACGAAACTGGTTCGGCACTGTTTGCCATAAAGGCAATGTTCACAGAACTCTAAATCGATGGAGTTGAGGCCTGGAAGCTGATTGCGCTGAAGCATAACTTGAAGACCTTTTTGGCTCATATGACCGAGCCTCTTGTGCCATATTTTAGATCCACTGTCCATAGCTGGCAAGGGAGCTCCCACTTCACTGAAATAGTCTAGAATGTATAGATTACCTTGCTTCTTTCCTCTTGCCATTACTAAAAGTCCCTTTGTAATTTTCCATGAGTCAAGAGAAAATTTAACATTGCATCCATTGCCTATAAGCTGACTGACAGAAATTAAATTTCTTTTTAATAGAGGCACATATCTAACATCCATCAAAGTTAGTTTGTCACCATTTTTCTGATTCAATATTACATCTCCTTTTCCTAAAATGTCACATTCTTTATTGTCACCCAGAAATACCTTACCGAATGTGCCTTCTTGAAAATTCGTGAAAGCTTGACGGCATGAAGTGGCATGAAAAGAGGCGCCGGAATCAAGGACCCACGAATCTGCATTTGTATCACTTGCTGATAGGACCAAAACACCATCACTTGCAATGTTTGCTTGATTATTTGTGCTCACGTTGCCTTGAGCTTTCTTATAGTTCCAGCAATTTTTCTTATTGCGTCCAGGTTTTCCACAAAACCAACACGAACTAGTTCTGCCCCTGGAATTCGATCGTGGACCAGATTGTGACCTTCTCTGGTTGTTGTATCTACCTCTTTCATTGCTTCTTCCCCTATTGTTTATACTGACAGCTGTTAGAGCATCACCGGCTGAAGGTTCCTGATGTTTCCTTCTCATGTCTTCGCTGAGAAGAGTAGCTGCAACTTCATCAAAAACCAATGTACTCTTGGCTGCTACAGAAGTGCTCATAGCCATGACAACACCTTCCCAGCTATGTGGTAAGGAACACAACAGCAGAATCGCTTTAATCTCAGGATCTAATTTGATGCTCACCGAAGCTAATTGAGAGACTAAGGTGTTAAACTCATTCAGATGGTTGGACATAACCCCACCTTCTTTCATTTTCAGGTTATATAATTTCTTCATAATAAAAACCTTATTTGACGCAGAAGCAATCGCATACATACTAGAGAGCTTTTCCCAAAGCGCTTTCATATTGATCTCATTTGAGACATTAAATAAAACATTGCTTGATAATGAGAGAAATATTGTTGCCTTCGCTTTCGAATCCAGTTTTTCCCAGTCTTCATCCATCATAGTACCTTGTCCTTTGGCTTTCCCTTGTAAGGCGAGAGACAAGTCCTGTTTGATGAGAAGAGACTCCATGTGCACTTTCCAAAGACCAAAGTTTTGGCCTGTAAACTTTTCTATTTTCCATTTCTCTGAGTCATCCATTCTGATTGCTGTGCAGGTTCCAAAAAAAATTTTACAGTTTCCTGGACCGAGCTACACACAAGCTCTGATACCAATTGTAAATACAGAAATAATAAAACAGAACCAGAGAAAGAAATAACAACAATCTCAAAACTATGCTCAGAAAGAGGAATAATGAAAACAGAATACACAAAAGGAACAGAAAGGATTTAACGTGGTTCGCCAATGTTGACTACATCCACAATGAAGGGCAATATTTTTTATTAATCTCAATACATCACACCGTGTATCATACATTTCTCTCAGAATTACATATATTACTATATATCTTTCTGTAGAACAGCAGCTAACAAGAAGAACCTTTTCCAGAAGTCCAAAAGACTCTCTATCTGCAACATCTCCCATCCAACGTGCATCTGGAGATAAGACCCTAACAAGACAGCGATTCCTAGCCAAGAATGGCTATCTGCAGGTCGTAGGATTTACAAAGAATATAAGGCAGAGAGAAAGTTGTTACATGGGCTTCACCTAGTCCACGTGCCCAACAATATAGAGCCTCTCCCTCATGAAACAAGTGTAGATGAATCAAATATGTCCAACATCCCCTCTTGCTCTGACCCCCCTCCTCCATCCATTCCCACTTCCAATCTCCTTAGATCCCTACCCACTCCTATTTCCCCTCTGCCTCCTTCCACCTCTTCTCCCTCCTTTCGTTTATCCCCTCAATTCCTAGAAGGAATTGGAAGAACTCCAACAAAATGGAGTAAGTCAGCTAGGTCTAATATTTCCAATAGCTCCAACCTTCGTCTTCCCTCCACATCTCCCCAATCCAAGAAAGCCCAACTAAGGAGGTCAGATGAGTTTCCTGGATCAAATGTCCCTTATATCTCTAATCCTTCTCATCCTAATCATTCCCCTATTCCACCTTTACAAACTGGCTCTCCTCCTCCATCCTCTTTGCCATCAGATCCATCAAACCAAAAATCCACACAGAGAGCTCTAAGGTTTGATGAGCTAGGTGGATTGAATATCTCTTCTAGCTCTAACCCTCCTCATCCTATGCTCCCATCCAAACCATGTTCTTATTCACTTGCCAATCCCTCCACTGCTGCCTCTTCCTCTGGATCTCATTTTCCTCCTCCATCCCAAATACCCACAGAACTAGAAAGCACACAAAGAGACCTAAGAAGGTTAAACCATTCAGCTGGGTCTAATGTTCCTACCAACTCCCCTCCTCCTTTGGCCCCTCTCTCTACTACTTCTACTCATTCCTCTCCCACATTAAACTCTGCAAAAGAAGAAGAAGAAGAAGACCCACAAAAGAAAATAAATGTCTCCGCTCCCTTATTCCAACACCCAACACAAGGAGAACCTGGTGAGAAAAAAAAGAAATGACTATTACGAAAGGAGTTATGAAATGAGTTCTATTGCAGCAGGTTTTATCAGGGAGATAATTTCATGCAAGAACACTTGCTGTCCAACAAGACAAAATACTCTTAAGCCAATGGTTCCATTACAAATCAACGAAAAATTTAGTAATTGAATGAACAATTTTGGTTGGTGGTGAAGCCCATGCATCTTTTAATTACATTGTTTTTCATATACATCTCGGCAAATTTAGTCTTTCAATTGTTATCTATCTTCCATATTACTTCATATTTTACAAGATGTAGTTAAAGAGACTTTCTTTTTTACCAAGTGAAATGTTGTACAAATTATCTCTTTGGTCAAGTCTACAATATTTAGATTTTTTTCATTTAACTAAATATTACTTAATAAATTATATATATGTTTTTCTATAATATCAAATTTATGCAACAATTTTCTTTTGGGCAAGCTAATAGTTTTATATTTTTTTTTTCAATTAATTTTTTTTTATATTTTAAAAGTATATATAAATATTTTTTAAATTATTATTAAATGGTATTTTGAAATTTACTATAAAAGATTTCTTTTATAAAATTTATAAATAAGTATTTTTATCATTAATTATTGTTTATTTATATATTTTTTAATAAAATGTATATACTCAACTTTCCTTAATTCAAATATATATCATTTATATGGAGTAGTCTTCATGAAGCAATCAAATAATAGAATTTATTTTATTTTAGCATTGTGGAAATTATCTTTAATGAAATTATTAGAATGAATGATTGTACAACTATAAAACTACTTATAAAGAATAAGGAAGAAAAATTGTAAGCTAAATATTGAAAATGAAATAATGAAAGGAAACTTATAGTGGTAGCAAGGGGTGGAGTGCAATGGCATGATGTTAAAAAGTGACATATAAGTATATAATAGTTACTACACTTTCCAAAGTAAAAATAAAACAAAAGAATTACCAAAATTATCTTTTCAAAACAAAAGAAAAACAAGTGTATTATCAAAAAATAGCTCTTCAGATGAAAATTTTGAATGTCATTGGTGAGTTTTAGGGTCTAGAGTCCTTGGCTTTGCTAGGGTTTTTGGTGCTCATGTCATATTGCTTTCTAAAATAGGAGTTCCTAGCCCCTTTTTGCATTTATTGTGACACTTATTAGGTTGCCACACATATGGGCATTTTTGCCCCCTTTAAATGGCCTTTACCTTACATTCCTCTATAGCAACTACTACTAGAGTTGAAGGTTCGACAATGACTAACAATGGCACCCCTACTAAAGTGACCCAAGAAGTTTGTTCCCAAAATGTTTCACAAGGTACATCCCATTAAACACCCCTTGAATGTTGTTCTTCTTATTCCTAAATTCGATAGTGCATGTCGATGGATAGAGAATTTTATGTTTCAATAGGATATTTTATGTGAAGGGTTCCCCCTAAAAGCATGCTCAATGACTAGGTCAGAAAGGCTTGGGTCCCGCATGGGATTCACCTTGAAGTTGTGTGAAACCTTACTAAAGGATTTTCATTTTTTTTATTTTGCTGAAGTCGATCATGCTAAGGCTATTCTTAGCTATGGTCCTTGGCCTGTCTATTCTTCTTTGTTGGTTTTCAAACCCTATACTCAAGACTTTGTTGTCTTTGATAAAACATCTCTTTGGGTCCCTGTCTAGGTTCATTTCCTTGGATTATCCTTGCCATGCTAGAATTTTTTGAGCTAGATAGCCTCCTCTTTGGGCTCTATGGTTTGTGTTGAACCGAAACGCTTCTATTTAGCTTGTCCTCAGCAATAGTTCTATGTTGAGGTAGATTTATCCAAAGACTTAAAAGAGTTTGTAGACATCTAGATTGGTCAAATGAGATATGATCAATGTTAAATCTCTATTTGAATTTATCAAGTACTTGTTATTGACATGTCAATCCTTGGAACACAATATTAAGGATTGTCCTCTAGCTTCTCCCCGTCTAATTTACTTTCTACACAACCCACTTCTCGGTTGTCACCTTCTGCAAAAAAAAGGAAGGTTGGTCCATAGTGGTTAGTCATAAAGCCAAGAACTCTGGTAATAATAATCCTACCCCAAGTCTTCTTCAAGCTCTAGGGGTCAGGCTTCAAAAAGTGTTTCAAAGCCTCCATATTCAAGGAAATCTAAATTCTCCTCTTCTAGGGAGACTTCTGGTGAGGTGTTCATTTGTAAGAACTCCACTAGTAGCATCTTTGCTTTCTTAGATGCTAGCCACCACTACCTCCAGCATGCTTCCCCTCCTCCAGCTGGGTAGTGGAGGTCCAATAGCCTGCTAGGGTGATTGGAAGAAGGTGAGTTTGTGTCACCTAAATGGAAACTAGTTCAACCCAATTTTTGGACACGAAGTTTTGAGTCTAGTGAGGCCATTTTGTAGAATAGATATTTCACTCTTGATGAGCTAGATAACAAGGAGATGACTCTTAATACTTGTTTATCTAAGGTCTAATAGACTTCTCATAGAAGTATTTTGTTTGAGACTTCTCTGGAAATGGATTTCTAATTTAATGCTTGCCATCACTTGGGTTCTATGCAAATATTTTAATATGATTGAAATGGCTTATGATAAATGTGGGGCATTGCCTATGCACTAGACAACTAGTGAAAGAGAGGCCTAGTTCTTTATGCACAATAAAATAGGGCTTTTTGATCCCAATCTTGGTTGTTGCCAAGATCATATGATATGGTACACTTAGAGTAATCATAGAGCTAGGCCTGATAGAGTACTCAAGCATCTAGATCAAGCCATGTTGTTAACTTAATCTTTTTTCCTTTTTCTAATTGTTAGACATTGTCCTTTCAGACCACTTTCCAATATAGTTTCATATTAAGTGTCAAGTTACCAAACCCAACGTTATGAAGACTCATTTTTTTCTGAACGTGTCATTGCTCAATCATAAGGTCATGCCATCTCATGTATCCAACATGTTTAGAATTTGGAACCACATCCCATGCATGAGATTGGATGGATATGATGTCATAACTAGTACTTCCTATTTCATTTGCATATATGAGCATCAGTTGACCCATTTACATGGACTCTCATATGAGGGCATAAGATAAATGAAGAAATGTAACACATAAAATTGTGTACCAACAATCATGAAAGATTTGGGTCATGGCCAACTGGCAAGTTAGGCCAACATTCTTTAAACCAAAGGGCATGACCACATAGCAGAATATACTCTCATGAGGTTGTGAAAGTAGTTTTATATTGATCAAGAGGGTTGATAAGTATTTGATTATATCAAGAGAAGCTATCCATGAAAGAAAGAAGTGCATGGCATGCCATCGAATCAATAATCATGTCTATATTGGGAAGTGGAAAATCATCTTTTAGCTCGATGTTTTGTTTAGATCATGAAAGTCAATTCAAACACAAATACAACCATCAAGTTTGGAAATAGCCACAATGTTAGAAATCCAATGGGAATAGTCAATGGGGCAGATAAAACTGGCTTTTGAAATATTTTTATCTTATCCTTGACCATTAAGGCCACCCTAGGATGCATTTTCAAATCTTTTTCTTTACCAGTTGTGCATCAAGATATAAAACTATATTATGAACCACAAACTTGGGGTCTATGCTAGGCATATCCTCGTATGTCCAAGCAAAGAGATCTAGAAAATCATGTAGGAGTTGAGAATGTGATAAGTGTTCTTCAAAAGAGAGACATTCACCAATTTGAATAACCTTCTCAAAATCATTGGGATCCATAGGGACATCAATAGTATCACCTACTAGAAGGGTACTATAGTCCTGAGGATCAAGAATGGTTAAAAAGTCATTAACACTAGTACAGAAACAACAATATATTACTAAAAAAATTCTAAAAATTGCTTATAAATGACCAAACATGGTCACGTGACCATTAGTAGTTTATTGCCAATCATTTATAACGTGACCAAATTGATGACTAAACTATTTTTAGTCATTTATTGGTTGTTTTGATTGATCGATTTGGTAGTATATTTAGTCGTTGATTTAATCATTGATTGCTATAATCTGGTCAGTTATTTAGTCATTTTTTTACTGATATATTTAGTCATTAATTTAGTCATTGATTGTTGTTAACTAGTCACTTATTTAGTCATTTTTATTCACTAATTTCTGTCCATTGGTAGTGTATTTAGTCATTAATTTTAATCATCCTTTTCATCAATTTAATAGTATATTTAGTCATTTTTATTCACTGATTTAACACTGGTCATATATTTAGTCATATTTATTCACTATTCACTAATTTCTGTCAATTGGTAGTATATTTAGTCATATTTATTCATTGTTCATTGATTTCTATCAATTGATAGTATATTTAGTCATATTTATTCGCTATTAATGATTTCTATCAATTGGTAGTATATTTAGTCAATTTAATTATTAATTGACGTCAATTAGTAGTATATTTAGTCATTTTAATTAACTAATATTTTGGGATTTAAACATAAAACATAGAAATACACATCAATCATCAATTAATTGCACACAATATAAAGACAGCCATTGAGAAGGCAAAATCGTTGAACTTTATTAAAAGAAGGTGTTCTTACAACTTGCACAAGTCTAAAATATCTATCTTGCTTGAAAAATGCTTAGAAATAGAGTATTACATTGTTTATTTTCAGTCACAAGACTAAAAATCTGAGTTACAATGCACAGAAATGACAAGAAAGAAACTTCTCCAAGTTTACAATGCTTTGCCATAAAGTGAATTGTTAGTAACTGATTCTCAACCAGCCTAACTATTGCCACAAGTCATCTAATCCACCCCATCAGTCTAGCACTTGTCCTTCTTGACTGCAACCAAAGGAAATACACTATCATACGTAATCAGGTCTATGATAGGATATTCATAATGTGAAACATGGACTAGATTTAGCTTCCTTAATGAAACATCACTATATTCTTGTGTCTTGTATTGTCATCAACACTACTTATGGGACATGTTTTTATTGAGTTTGAAGATATCAAGTCCTCTTAGGGCATGGAATCAAATTCTTCCTTCATTAATGCATCTTCAAAGGCCTCTTTTTGAGTTTAAACCGTTCACTTACCCTACCTCTATTACATTAGACACTTGGTAGGTAGTCATATTTACTGTCCTTGGTCTTCACTCACTGTGGTGAGTGAACTATACATACTTTCTTTCTATTCCTCCTCCCAAATGGCGAGAGCACAACAATGGATAATGATAGTCAAAAAAATGGATAGCAAACGATAACAATAGACTTGCTATTGCTCCCTTTATTGGCATGTCGCGCATGTTGGGAACTACTACCCACGGCCACGACATGGTGGGTATTTTTCACACTCAGCCAACCTATGGTTCCTTAGGAGCCTATCATCCCAATACTTGCTATCTATGAGTCTTTGGTGAGAACAAATCTCCCTATTGGTTTGAATAATCATTTTTATCACTCCACTATCATAGGTGATGCCAGCCCATAAACAAATAAATAACCATATTAGTATTACAAGAAATTCAATAATAGATTTATATAATCATAGCATGATATTATTTCATGCATCTTCTTTGATGTATGTAGATACTTATATCAATCAAGATGTCATCTTTCGGCATCACCACCTTCATGGTGGCAGGGTCAACATGCAATTTAGGGGTTGAGCACTGCTCCCCCTTCTTCACTAAAACCCCAAGCATAACAAACCAAGAATAATAGACTCATAATCCCAGTTCAGGGATAAATAGAGTAAATAAGAATATACTCTACCCACAGTAAGGCTATCTCTCAACTCACATTGACATTCTAAGAATGTCGTTAGGTCGAGTCAATGTAACATTGTCGAAATGACTCAATCAACAAAATGACACAAATAGAAAATCAACTAGCAAAGAAAAGGTGTAACTTATGCCAACTTACATGGGTTCATAAGGACATAAAGTTTGACACTCAGATGGCAATTGACCCCATTTCCTAACATCTATCTCTTCCTCCCAGATGATACTCTCCTTCCATCTTTGAAGGATGATTACTTTCCTGATCAAACTCACCACCAAAAAATCATGATTAGTGTATCATCGTATGATCAATAAATTATAATAATTAAATAATCATTTCAATCTTGAAATATCATATCTGCCTAGCATTAGTTAGTCTCCTCATAAACAATGATTAATCTGACATTTTTTACAAACATATAATCATTCAACTCTTAACTAATCATCCTGATTACCATGCAAAAATAAGATTAAGCTAAATCACAAGTTGGGGATGTAACATATCTCCCCCTATGAGAATCATCGTCCCCAATGATTTAACTTCTCATAGTCAATCAACATATTAATAGAAATGTTTTGAGAGCATAATAAAAAGTTTTTCACAAAATATGAGGAAATCTTGCATAAAAGTCATCATAGTTTTCCCAGGTGGCATTTTCCTCTGCATATTGGTCCCACTGGACCTTGCATTGTGTTATCTCTTTGTTACATAAGCATAGCTTATGCATTTCAAGAACCTTGATGAGATCGATCACCACCACCCCTGGGTTCTTCACTTGTATAGCATTCCAATCAAGCATAGGAATTTGATTATCAGTAGTATGAAACCTTTTCAAATATGAAACATGAAACACATTATGCATCATGGCAAGAGCTAGAGGTAGAGCAATTTTGTATGCTATTGGGTTGACTTCTTTGAGAACTTTGAAGGGACCCACATATCTAGGTGCCAGTTTGTACATCTTTTCAAATTTAATGGAACTCTTCTGAAGTGTTACCCTTAGGAGAACTTTCTCTCCCACTGTGAAATGCTTTTCGATGCGCTTAGCATCTACATAACTCTTTTGTCTATCACTGGCTTTTTCTAGCCTTCTCTTAATTAGATGGACTTGCTCTTCCATCTTTGATAGCATTTCTGAACCAAGGCTAACCCTATCTTCTACCTTGTCCGAGCTTATAGGGGTTCGACACTTCCATCCATATAATGCCTCAAATGGAGCCATCTTAATAACTGAGTGATAGGAATTAGTATAGGCAAATTGCACCAGAGGAAGATAATCCTCCCACTTGTATTATTGATCCATGTAATACATCCTCAATAAATCCTCCAGCACTTGGTTTACCCTCTCAGTTTGGCCATCCATTTCAGGATGATAAGCAGAGCTTATATTCAACTAAGTTCCAAGTGAAGAGAATAAGGTTTTCCAAAACCTTGATGTCATTCGTGCATCCCTATCTGAGATAATCTTCTCAGGAATGCCATGCAGTCTGAAAATCTCTTGAACAAATTTTTGAGCTATGATGGGTGCCCCATCCATCAAGTTCTGGGTATAAAATGAGCATCTTTGGTGAGTCTATCCACCACAACCAAGATAGCATTATGTTTGTTCCTTGACATAGGAAGCCCTTGCACAAAGTCCATGCTTATAATCTGTCATTTCCACTTAGGAATTTCATGAGCGTATAATAATCTTGCTGGGTGATGGTGGTCTGCCTTCACCCTCTGGCATTCCATACATGTAGCTAAAAAATTTGCAGTATCCCTTTTCATTCCTTTCTAGAAATATAAGGGTTTCACATCAGCAAGTAACTTTGTTACTCCAGGATGTCTAGAATATGGTGCAGAATGAACCTCTTTCCATACCATATTCCTTAACTCTACAGAGTTAGGTACATACATCCTTCCTTTAAACCTTAATAACCCATCCGGTTCAAGGTTGAATCCCTCATATCTCAGATTCTGGGGGTTTTCCTCAAGGGCCTGCTTTACCTGCTCGTAAAACTCATCTCCCTGAGATTTATGTAATACACGATTCTTAAAATTAAAATGTATAGAGACCATTAAGGAGATGTGTCTTCTCCTACTCAAAGCATCTGCCACTCCATTTTCTTTTCCTTGTATATATTTAATCTCAAAATCATAATCCAAGATGAATTCCAACCATCTTCTTTGTCGAGCATTAATATGTGGTTGAGTGAATAGATATTTGATTCCTTGATGATCTATTTTTAGCTCAAAAGGTTTCTCGAGTAAATAGTGTCTCCACATTTGTAGTGCATGAATGACTGTTGCTAGTTCCAAATCATGTGGGGAATAGTTTTGTTCATAATTTTTTAGTTTACGCGATTCATACATAATGACTTGTCCATCTTGGACTAGTACACCACCTAAGCCTTCCCCTGAGGCATCAGTAATGACTACAAATTGTCCCTCTGGGTCAGGTACCTTCAAAATTGGTGCTGAAGTCAATTTTTCCTTCAGTGGATCAAAGGCCTACTGGCACTTTTCTGACCACTCAAATCTCTTGCCTTTTCTCTGCAAGCAAGTTATAGGGTATGCAATTTTAGAAAAAATATTCAGAAACTTCCTGTAATAACCAGCAAGGCCTATGAAACTTTAGACCTCATGAACATTTCGCAGTATCGGCCATTCCAAAATAGCCTTAATCTTAGCTGGGTCCACAACTATTCCCTTAGCTGAAATTATGTGACCCAAATACTGCACTTCCTTCTTAAAGAAAGTATACTTAGAGAGCTTACCATACAATTGATGCTCTCTCATCCTCTAAAGAACAATTCTTAAATGTTGTAGATGCTCTTCTTCATTCTTGGAATAGATTAAAATCTCATCAAGAAACACTAGGACAAACTTGTCTAGACAGCCCCTAAACACACTGTTCATAAGATTCATAAATGTTGCCAGTGCATTCGTCAACCCAAAAGGTAGGATAGTGAATTCATAATGCCCATACCTTGTTTTGAAGGTCATCTTAGTTTGACTTCCCTAGGGTTCCCTTGAAGAAAGACTTTGTTTCCTAAATCATCCAGACACTCTACTGTTTTGGCATAACAATCCACTTTGGCTCAATGTCTCCATAGCTAATTTATCCCTAGGATAACATCATACGAGCCTAGTGGGGCTACATAAAGATTTACTTTCATGGAGAAACTCAGAAGTTCAACCCTAGCCTTAAATAGGCATTGCTCTACATGATCCTTGGTTTGATTTGCATATTCTACAGACCATGTGTTTGCCATGATCCAGCCTTTCTAGGAATTTTTCTTACAATTTTATGAGAAACAAAACATTCGGTAGCACCAGTGTCAATTTCAAAACTGAAATCAGAAGACCAGATAAAATACCTATTGTCTCAATGGGAGTTATTTGGTATTTGGCTTGCCTATTGTCCAAGGCTGCATGAATACATTCCTAGAACGTCGCTTGTTGAGAGGGTAGAGGGTTTCCCCTTCGTTGTGCTCACTATGTCTTGTTAGGACACTGGTTGGCGTAATGATCTTCGACACATGTGTAGCACCCTCCCACTAGTCCTCATCTCTCCTGAGGTTTTCCATAATTGTCCCCATTCTTCTTGGAGTAGTTATTGCCCTTTTTCTCTCTCCCTTGGACTTAGTTTGCTTATGCTTGGTCCCCTTTCATTTTTCTCAATAAAAATCATGTTTCTTCCCCTTTTTTCTTAAAGGATTGCGAGGATTGGGACTAATTGTATCTCTTTCGGTTCCTTTCTCTATAAGCTGACATAAGTTTCAATTTGTGTTCCTGTTTGATGGCCTTTTCATAGACTTGGTCCATTGTAGTAGGACCATGAACATCAACCTCGCCCCCAATCTACGCATTCAATCCCATTATAAACTTTCGAATACAAAATCTCTCATCTTGTTGGTACTGCGGCACATATTTAAACAAGAGGGTGAACTTTTCCCAATATTCATTTACAGACAGATCAGCCTATTTCAGATTATGAAAGTCTATAATCTTCTGATCATAGAATAGTTGTAGCAACCATCTTTGCCTAAAAAGTTCCAAGAACCTGTCCCATGTAAGGCTTGTAGACCTCAAGCCTAGTTCCATCTTTTTATTCATCCACCATGTGGATGCTTCACCTGCCAGCTGGAATGCCCCCCATACTGCTTTAGTGACCTCATTATAGTTCCTGATTTCGAAATACTTTTCCATTTCCATAAGCCATGCCTCTACGGCATCTCCACTTACAAATCAATCAAATTTAGGAGGCATAACCTTTGTCATGTCTCGGGATAGTTCTATAGCCATATATCTCCTATCCACTTCTTGTCTAGCCTTAGAGTTATTTTTCATGTGCTCACTTTGGGTGGTATCATTATGATGTGTCTCGTCATAACCCCCATCATAGGCATCCTGCCTGGGTCCTTGCCGACCCCTAACTTCATGTTCAAGAGTTCCTACTCTTGCTCTTGTGTCTTGAAGCAAGGCAATAATCTAGTCAAGTTTAGTTTCAGAGTGCCTTGAAGGTTTCCCTTCATCCTGGCTTTCTCCCTTCCCGGTTCTTATCTAAACCTTTGTTGCTATTTACTTCTTCCTAAAGTTTGCAGGTTAATCATGGATTAGTTTTTCCATGTCATTGAATTCATCCATAACACAAATCTATCCTCATTCATGTAATCTTTAACAAGAAAGGAAAGATTGTCAGAATTTTTTAATTACATTATAGTTTTCATTGGATTACATATAATCCATCAAAATTATAAAATTTTGTTTACAGCGTGCTACTACAAGTCATTTACAATTTGGCTTAACTTCCCATTTTATTTTCTCAACCTTGAGATTTATCATTTCAGTTTTCAGAAGGTGGAGGTACACGCAGGTACTCCTTCACAAACTCCTTGGGTACATCATAATCCTTAGGACTATTGTCCACAGTTGGTGCTATAGATGTAGAGGATTCTGCTAATGCATTAGTAGAGTTAGGGGCAGCCATCCTATCTGCTTTCCTTAACTCCTGCTTGATGCGTTTCATGGCATCAGTGAAGGTCTCCTCATCAATCAACTATGCTCCTACTAAGTAGCCAGTCTATCAAAGTATTCTCATTCTTGAGGCTCGTTCCCTCAAGACTTTTTGATGATGTAGTTAGCGTCCATGTTCTGTTACCTTCTTTCGGGGTGTTATTCTAATTTTTACCATTCTGGCATATAACACTCAATCATTAGCATATGTTAGCTTTGGATACAAAGTAACCATCAAGTAGTGAGCTCATAGGTCCATGTATTGGACCTGGTATCTTTGATATCATATGTAACATCACATTCCATAATGCTCATTAATTAACATAAATATTCATCTTAATCATGAAATAGAGATCAACATGATTATCCAAATCAAAGTTAAACAAGAATGATTCATTATCATTTCAACAATTAAGCATGTTATTCTAAATAGAATATAACAAAGATTACAATTACAATATCCAAATACATCTCAGTAGTAAATAATCCTTCACTCTGCATGTACAAAATTATGCTCAAGGCATCAAATATCAATTTATACATAATAACTGACTAACAAGTCATATAAAGAAAAGCACTACATCTGGAACATTTGACATCTATCTTCATAAGCCTCAATTTGTCTCATGCTTGGGAAGGAGAGCATCATCCGAGTACTTATCCAACCACAGACTGGTAGTCCCTGCACAACTTCCTACCTAGAAATGGCCTACCCTTCACGAAAGGTATAAATAAAAGGAACCATTAGGTTTTCCATCTGAGTATCTGGTGTTGTGTCCTGCATAATGCCTCTCAGTCACGCAACTATAGATCCACTCTAACTTTGCATGACACTATTGGAGACATTATACCATCTGGAGCATTGTGGACCGACAATGCATGCAGAGATGGATGCATTACTTTGGCCAAAGGTTTACATACATATACGTTTTTCAATGAACGTAGTCGTATGTCCACCACCCTTACTCGACTTAGAAGTTGTCTCATCCTACAATATGCTTAGTTTGACCTTTCTAGGTCTAGTTTAAGTGAATTCAATTTATTCTTAGTCCAATTCTAGAGAAATCAACTCCTATCCTAGGAGTACATTCAAATATGTTACATTGCTTTCCCAACAAGGAACTTGTGACTCCACGTCACTCTATTCCCACCCTTTCAAAATGATAAAAGTTTAATCATGTTTTTGACTCGTGACCTAACCCAGTCGATGTACACATTGTAGGTTTATCTCAAGGTTTACTTTCAATTCAAGTCAATTTCAAAGACCAAAAGGTCAATTCTATTAAAAATATTCTATCTCGATAACTCTACGTGAGTTCATAGCAATATATACTCCCTTCATGGAGTTTGGCCATCAGAAATAAAATGACTTTCATTAATAAGCAATAATTCAAAAACCATATGTGTTTTTATTGATAAACACTCTCCTCACAGAGTTCAATCACAAGAAAAGAAAAGGGTTTGATTCACATTAGAATATACATATAAGACTTGAGCTATTTATGCTTCCCATCTCTCAATGTTATCAATAGCAAGAAGAGAATCCTCTCTAATTATTCAGCTAGCATGCTAAGCTGCCATATAATAAAACAATGATCTTTTGTATAGCATACCTCCTCCTTTATCAAGGGATTGGAAAGTACTGTTGGTTATCCTAATAACCCTTTTAACAATAGTCAGGTTCCATGTATGATGATTCAAGATTGTGGTTAAGTGCTATAAGTACAGTTTAAAGTTAAAGTCTCACAAGAACATCACCATAGTTCATGGTTGTCACCTTAGGCGCATGCAGGCTGAGCCTTTGAGTATATACATAATACACTAGTTCAACACATCTTGTGCCATGAGCACTATCATCTCGACTCATCATACAAGTCTTGGCACTATCTTTAAATTATTATCAAGAGCCACATCGATAACCGACATGTATTTGCTATAGTGGTTATGTGTTCGGCTTCAACGGCCTTGAGCTGCTGTTGTATTGAAAACTACAGAGGTTTCAAGCTCGGCATTAATGGCCTCGAGCTATAGTTACAATGAAGGCTTCAATGGAATAGAGCTCGGCCTTAACGGCCTTGAGCTACTATTATTAAGAAAGCTTCAATGGTTTAAAGCTCAGCCTTATTGGACTCAAGCTACTATTACAAAGAAAGCTTCAATGGTTTAAAGGTCAGCCTTATCAGCCTTGAGCCACTATTAAATAATGAAAACATAAAGCTAGTAACACATCAAGCATACAATGAAGTAGTCGACATAGTCAACCCTTATAATTCCAGAAAGCATCATTGAAAACAAACAATGAAAAGCTATGTTGTCTCAAACTTTCATTCTACCTGAATGAAGTCATTCGATATTATCTTCCAGTTCGGTCGACTGTGTTTTCCTTGTTCTATAACAAACGATAACAATAGACTTGCTATCGCTCCCTTTATTGGCATGTCGTGCATGCTGGGAACTACCACCCGCGCCCATGACGTGGTGGATAGTTTTCCCACTCAGCCAACCTATGATTTCTTAGGAGCTCGTCATCCCAATACTTGCTATCTGCAAGTCTTTGGTGAGCAAGAAGCTCCCCATTGGTTCAAATAATCATTTTTATCACTCCACTATCGTGGGTGATGTCAGCCCATAAACAAATAAATAACCATATGTATTAGTATTGCAAGAAATTCAATAATAGATTTATATAATCATGGCATAATATTATTCCATGCATCTTATTTGATGTATGTAAATACTTATATCAATGAAGATGTCGCCTTTCGACATCACCACCTTCATGGTGGCAGGGTTAACATGTGATTTAGGGGTTGAGCATTACCCCCCCTTCTTCGCTAAAACCCCAAGCATAACAGACCAAGAATAATAGATTCATAATCCTGGTTCGGAGATAAATAGATTAAATAAGAAGATACTCAACCACATGGTAAGGCTATCTCTCGACTCGCATTGACATTCTAAGAACGTCATTAGGTCGAGTCGATGCAACATTGTTCAAATGACTCAATTGACAAAACGACACAAATAGAAAATCAACTAGCAAAGAAAAGGCATAACTTATGCCAACTTACACAGGTTCATAAGGACATAAAGTCTGACATTCAGATGGTAATTGACCCCATTTCTTGACATCTATCTCTTCCTCCCAGATGATACTCTCCTTCCATCTTCGAAGGATGATTACTTTCCTGATCAAACTCACCACCAAAAAATCATGATTAATGTATCATCATATGATCGATAAATCATAATAATTAAATAATTATTTCAATCTTGAAATCTCATATCTAACTAGCATTAGTTAGTCTCCTCATAAACAATGATTAATCTGACATTTTCCACAAACATCTAATCATTCAACTCTTAACTAATCATCATGATTACCATGCAAAAATAAGATTAAGCTAAATCATATGTTGGGGATGTAACAAAATTTGAGCCTAAAATGGTTCATTTTCTTGAGAAGATTAAGGACCCTAAACATTAGCAAGGGAGAGATTTTTCGTAGAATCTAAACTACTTACCTAAAAAACCACTATTCATGAGTCAAAAGGTAGGATTTTTGAAATGGAAACCACCAGAGATTCTATATTACAACCAACCCTCCAACTGAGCCTTTAGCTTACTTTATTGAAACATCCCATTTTTCAAAATACCTTGAGAATGATTTGAAGTTATCGATATTCATAGATTTAGTATCTTGTAAAAAAATGATCTTTGGATTATATTTCTCCAAGGCTCTCCAAAGAAAAAAAATTATTAAAGGGAAAATTAATCCCCTTATGTTCTAGAAAATAACCTTCATTAATCAACCTTAGTTTTCTTTGTGCCCACCAAGACAACCTCTAGTTGAGCTTGATTACTAACTACAACCTCAACCATCATTTCATGCTATAGAACACAATGTTAGTGTAAATACGAACATTATACAACTAGTTAGCTTTTAGCCTATCTATAAGAGTCCTATTCACACTTGCTAAGTCCATAGAGACTTTTACCTTTTTTCTCATCTCATAGGGGCTTTATACATGTCCTCACATTTGTTTCAAGTGTTCTAACATGTGTCACACTCTTGGAGGGTTAGTCAGTTGTTTACTCCTACCTTCCTACCTCCTCCTTGTCCTACTTATACAAGGAGCCTCATTGTAAATTATAAGATTCACTTTTTACGATAGATATTTTGGCTTTGTTGTGCTCATATTCACTTGTGGAATCTATTTGGGTTTTGCATTCAAATCTTGGCTACTCCAACATAAAATACCAATTGGGTCTCCCCACCTTATTTTGTCCAAAATCTTCCTTCCTCTTTCCTATTCTTTTGAAAGGAACCAATTTGCCTAGACTTTCTTTCTCAAAACTACCCTCTAAAGATTTTAGATTATCCTTGTTAGGTCCTTGATTTCTTTTTAATGGAGAAGATGAATTGGGAAGATCTTCTTTCTTTCCCTTGAATCTCTAATTTCTATAGATCTATAGACTCTTAATCAAAAGTTTTTCCATGTCACCTTTGAATTCATAACCCTTGATCAATCCCTTAGTGGTTGTCCCTTCATTATGATATAATTCTTCATTACTAGCTTCATCCTTCCCAAAATCTAAGGATAGCCCAACATTCTTCTTGAGATTTTGAGAGAATGATTTTCTATTTTTGAAAGGTTGTTTCTTATTTGAAATCATGAATCCCTCTGCATCTTTTTTTCTTAAATTTTCTTTTTTTTCTTTTTAAAGGTTGCTTTAAATAGTGGGATAATCTCAGATAAAATGGCCATATTCATGGCATCCTCTACATCTAAAGGGGAGACTTTCATAATCAAGGGCCTCAAACCATTCAAAATCTCCCACGCATAGAATAACACTTTTGGGGAGAGCAAAAGATAGATCCAATTCACACAAATTCTAGCATAAGAAGATTACCATGCCCATGAAAAAAAGGTCTTAAAATATCAACGACCTTCCCTAAGGAACCAACAATTGTCTCAAAGACATAGGTAGCAAAACTCCTAAGGAAGAACATATATCTAAATCCAAACTAGGGTCGTCGTTGCGATTTCCTCTAATGAATTGAAACCCACATGCCAATGCTTCATAAAAAGAATTGCATTGCTATAGAAATAAGTACCTCCTCCAAAATCTACATCCCTATTAGATTCATTAGAAAAAAATGCTATGAAATACCCTTTAGTATAATAATGTATTCCATATTCCCCCTGAGTCTTCGATTTTTTTCTTGCCCAAAAACCAAATCCTCCAAAGAAAGTTGAAAATGCGAGAAACTACAAATCAAGCTATGCCCTTGGAATTTAGAAGCATTCTTCTTGAACTCATCTAAATTGAGATTGATAACTAGAGATCCTTCCAAAACAAGCATGCATGCTACAAATATTCTACCTAAACATTTCATTTTCTTTTTACTAACCGATGTGATTGCTACATCAATTTATTTTTTATGAACCAATGATCTAGAACCAAATCCAACTAGTATGTCTCTAAACAAACGAGAGGGGGGTGACCCCTTACCCCCTTTGCTAGGGGCCATTACAAAAAAAATAGAGAACAAAAAGAAAAAGCAAGAATCAAAAATCTTCCTTTTACTGATTTTATTTTAAGGTCTAATTTATAATTTCTCTTTTTACTTATAAATGGTAGGAAATGTTGGAAAACACTGGCTCGACCTAATAGGGACAGGAGTGGGGATGGGGGAGGGATTATAGCTTTAATAGCTGCTCAGTTAGTAGGTCATTGATCGCAGACTATCTATGCGACCAAGTCTAGTCATTTATGTACGTCAAGCGTTTCCACAAGTCATTTACGCACTGATGCAAGACAAGGACATTATATAGGGAATAGTATTAATTAGGAATAGAGAGTACCGAACAAGAATTAGGAATCGAGAGTGCCAAACACCTTTCTTCCAATCCTAGAGAGTGTTAAACAAGAGGAACACCTTTCTTCCAATCCGAGAGAGTGTTAAACAAGAGGAACACCTTTCTTCCAATGCTAGAGAGGAACACCATACTAGTTGAATATCGATATGCGACCAAGTCTAGTCATTTATGCACTAATGCAAGACAAGGACATTATATAGGGAATAGTATTAATTAGGAATAGAGAGTACCGAACAAGAATTAGGAATCGAGAGTACCAAACACCTTTCTTCCAATCCTAGAGAGTGTTAAACAAGAGGAACACCTTTCTTCTAATGCTAGAGAGGAACACCATACTAGTTGAATATCAATATGCGACCAAGTCTAGTCATTTATGCACGTCAAGCGTTTCCACAAGTCATTTATGCACTGATGCAAGACAAGGACATTATATAGGGAATAGTATTAATTAGGAATAGAGAGTACCGAACAAGAATTAGGAATCGAGAGTACCAAACACCTTTCTTCCAATCCTAGAGAGTGTTAAACAAGAGAAACACCTTTCTTCCAATGCTAGAGAGGAACACCATACTAGTTGAATATCAATACAAATAAATTACACCATTTTTCCAAAAGTTTTTTCACGTATATAGGGGAGATCATTCAATAATTTAGAAGAATATCTCTAGTGATCCTAGGTATCCACGGCCGCTAGAGTACAACTTAATAATTGAAGAGGATAGAAATTAAGAAATAAAAAGTTAAAATTGATCGTTTTATTTTCTTTGAAATGTAGATACTAAGAAATTAATAATTTCAGAGTGAACATAAACTGACGGTTCGAGTTACACCGCCAAAATCTAGGAAATTTATTCGCCACTGGGCATAATTTTGATTGGCAAGGCCTACTATAATACTCTGTCTATACCTAAGATTGATTGTGTATTTGGGTGACTGCAAAAAACTACTAGTTGTGAGTGGAGAGGATTTGCTGGTGCTGCCTACTCTTTGGCTTCCTTAACAAAGGTAACATATTCTCTTTCGCCAATGTGTGTTTTCCCCTTTTTCAGCAATGTGTAATATAGTTTGTATGGCAGGTTAAAAGACATCACCAAGCAAGGACAATCTGAGTATAATTTCGAAGCAACACTGGTAGCAGAACTCACCATTTAAAAATGGAAAAAGATCAGCCTACTTCTGCCTCTGGATCTCATTCTTCTCCTTCACAACCACTTCCTCCCATAACACCACCACGTTCAAGAGAAAGTTATTTAGAAAGGGATACCCCTTCATCACTGTCATCAACACCACCAACACCTGTAAGACCATCTGATGATTCACTTTCTCCTACTTCAGGTAGAAACTTGGACCCACACCTTATTGGACTTATGGACAGAATGAGACTAGGAAGTGCTCTCCCTCATGAAACAAGGGTAGATGAGTCAAATATGTCCTACATCCCCTCTTGCTCTGACCCACCTCCTCCATCTACTCCCACTCCCAATCTCCTTAGATCCCCCCCAACTCCTATTTCCCCTCTGCCTCCTTCCACCCCTTCTCCCTCCTCTCCTTTATCCCCTATGTTCCTAGAAGGAATTGGAAGATCTCTAACAAGGAGGAGTAAGTCAGCTGGGTCTAATATTTCCAATAGCTCCAACCATCGTCTCCCCTCCACATCTCCCCTGTCCAAGAAAGCCCAACTAAGGAGGTCAGATGAGTTCCCTGGATCAAATGTCCCTTATATCTCTAATCCTTCTCATCCCAATCATTCCCCTATTCCACCTTTACAAACTGGCTCTCCTTCTCCATCCTCTTTCCCATCAGATCCATCAAAACAAAATTCCACACATAGAGCTCTAAGGTTTGATGAGCTAGGTGGATTGAATATCTCTTCTAGCTCTAACCCTCCTCATCCTGTGCTCCCATCCAAACCATGTTCTTATTCACTTGCCAATCCCTCCACTGCTGCCTCTTCCTCTGGATCTCATTCTCCTCCTCCATCCCAAATACCCACAGAAGCAGAAAGCACACAAAGAGACCTAAGAAGGTTAAACCAGTCAGCTGGGTCTAATGTTCCTTCCAACTCCCCTCCTCCTTTGGCCCCTCTCTCTACTACTACTACTCATTCCTCGCCCACATTAAACTCTGCGCAAGAAGAAGAAGAAGAAGACCCACAAAAGAAAATAAATGTCTCTGCTCCCTCATTCCAACACCCAACACAAGGAGAAGCTGGTGAGAAAAAAAAGAAATGACTATTACGAAAGGAGTTATGAAATGAGTTCTATTGCAGCAGGTTTTATTGGTGAGATAATTTCATGCAAGAACACCTGCTGTCCAACAAGACAAAATACTCTGAAGCCAATGGTTCCAACGAAAAATTTAGTAATTGAATGAACATTTTTGGTTGGTGGTGAAGCCCATGTATCTTTTGATTACATTGTTTTTCATATACATCTCGGCAAATTTAGTCTTTCAATTGTTATCTATCTTCCATATTACTTCATATTTTACAAGCATGTAGTTAAACAGACTTCCTTTTCTGCCAAGTGAAATGCTGTACAAATTATCTCTTCGGTCAAGTCTACAATATTTAGATTTTTTTATTTAACTAAATATTACTTAATAAATTATATATTAGTTTTTCTATAATATCAAATTTATGCAACAATTTTTTTTGGCAAGCTAATAGTTTTATATATTTTTTTCTATTAATTTTTTTAATAATTTTTTTATATTTCATAAATAAATATAAATATTTTTTAAATTATTATTAAGTGGTATTTTAATTTATTATAAAAGATTTCTTTTATAAAATTTATAAATAAGTATGTTTATCATTAATTATGGTTTATTTATATATTTTTTAATAAAATGTATATACTCAACTTTCCTTAATTCAAATATGTATCATTTATATGGAGTAGTCTTCATAAAACAATCAAATAATAGAATTTTATTTTATTTTAGTATTGTGGAAATTCTATTTAATGAAATTATTAGAATGAATGAATGAATGATTGTACAACTATAAAACTACTTATAAAGAATAAGGAAGAAAAATTGTAAATATGATTAAATGTTGAAAGTTAAATGATGAAAGGCAACTTATAGTGGTAGCAAGGGGTAGAGTGCAATGGCATTAAGTTAAAACGTGACATATAAGTATATAATATTTACTACACTTTCCAAAGTAAAAATAAAACAAAAGAATTACCAAGATTATTGTTTCAAAACAAAAGCAAAACAAGTGTATTATCAAAAAGTAGCTCTTCGGATGAAAATTTTGAATGTCATTGGTGAGTTTTAAGGTCTAGAGTTCTTGGCTCTACTAAGGTTTTTGGTGCTCATGTCATATTGCTTTCTGAAATAGGAGTTCCTAGCCTTTTTTTTGCATTTATTGTGATGCTTATTAGGTTGCCATGCCTGTGGGCATTTTTTGCCCCCTTTAAATGCCATTTACCTTACATTCCTCTATAGCAGTTGCTACTAGAGTTGAAGGTTCGACAATGACTAACAATGGCACCCCCACTCAAGCGATCCAAGAAGTTTGTTCCCAAAGTGTTTCTCTTGAGGTACATCCCCTGAAACACCCCCCAAATGTTGTTCTTCTTACTCCTAAATTTGATTTTGCACGTCGATGGCTAGAAAATTTTACCTTGATAGGATATTTTGTGGGAAGGGTTCCCCCAAAAGTATGCTCAAAGACTAGGTTAGCAAGGCTTGGGTCCCGCATGGGATTCGCCTTGAAACCATGTGAAACCTTACTAAACACTTTTCTCTTTTTTATGTTATTTTATTGAAATTAATCATGCTAAGGATATTCTCAGTTGTGGCCCTTAGATTATATGGTTTGTGTTGAACCATAAAGCTTCTATCGGCTTTTCGTTAGCAACAGGTCTATGTTGATGTAGATTTATCCAAAGACCTAAAAGAGTCTATAGACATCTAGATTGGTCAAATGAGATATGCTCAATGTGTTCTCTATTTGAATTTATTAAATACTTGTTATTGATGTCAATCCTTCGAACACAAGATTAAGGATTTTCCTCTAGCTTCTCCCCATCCAAAACTTGCCACACAACCCACTTCTAGGTTGTCACCTTTTGCAAAAAAAGGAAGAAGGTTGGTCTACAGTGGGTAGTCATAAAGCCAATAACTCTGGTAATAATAATCTTACCCCGAGTCTTCTTTAAGCTCTGGGGATCATGCTTCAGGAAGTGTTTCAAACCCTCCAAATTCAAGGAAATCTAAACTCTCCTCTTCCAGAGAGACTTATGGTGAAGTGAAATTTTTAAGAAGTCCACTAGTAGCATCTTTGTTTTCTTAGCTACTAGCCACCACTGCTTGACATGCTTCCCCTCCTCCAGCTAGGCACTAGAGGTCCCATAGTCCACTAGGGTGATTGGAAGAAGGCGAGTTTGTGTCACCTAAACGGAAACTAGTTCAACTCAATTTTTGGACAAGAAGTTTTGAGTCTAGTGAGGCCATTTTGTAGAATAGATATTTCACTCTTGATGAGCTAGGTAACAAGGAGATGACTCTCAATACTCATTTATTTGAGGTCTAACAAACCTCTCGTAGAAGTATTTTGTTTAAAATGCTCAACTATAGTTTCTAGGTTTGGACATTCTCTATTTGTACAAGAGGTTAAAATTTTTGGTTTCTTTCTTTTTGCAACTTCTCGTGTTATTTGGCCTTCTAGACATTTTTTATGTAGTAACCATGAAATAGATTAGGGTGGTGTTGTCACCTTTCTTTCTCCTATGCAGCATCAACACTTAGTTGATCAAGCATGTGACCCTACCAATTGAGCATTATGGGTTCTTTTCAACATTAATAATTAGTCTTTTAGATTTATTAATGTTTATGCTTCAAATGATGTTGTCGAGAGATCTACTCTCTACAGATGGATATCTAATTCAATGCTTTCCACCACTTGGGTTCTGTGCAGATATTTTAATACGATTGAAATGGCCTATGATAAATGTAGGGCATTGCCTATGCACTAAACACCTAGCAAAGATAGGCCTAGTTCTTTATGCACAATAAAATAAGGTTTTTTGATCCCAATCTTGGTCATTGCCAAAATCATATGACATGGTGCACTTGGAATAATCATAGAGCTAGGCCTGATAGAGTACTCAAGCATATAGATCGAGCCATGTTGTTAGCTCAACATTTTTTTTGTTTGCTAGTTGTTATTCCCTGTCAGTGGAGCCTTTTCTAGACACTGTGCTTTCAGACCACTTCCCAATATGGTTTCATATTAAGTGGCAAGTTACCAACCTAGGGTTATGAAGGCTTAAGTTTTTCTCAACACATCATTGCTCAATCATAAGGCCATGTCATCTCATGTATCCAATGTGTTTGGAATTTGGAACCACATCCCATGCATGAGACTGGATGGATAACTTGGTGGAATGATACCATAGCCAGTACTTCTTATTTCCTTCACATTTATTGGCATTAGTTAACCCATTTCCATGGCCTCTCATCTGATGCCATAAGATAAATGAAGAAATGTAGCATAGAAAATTGTGTACCAACAATCATGAAATATTAGGGTCATGGCCCACTGGTAATTTGTGCCAACATTCTTTAAACCAAAGGGCATGACCACGTAGAAAAATATACCCCTGGCATGAGGTTGTGAAAGTAGTTTTATATTGATCAAGAGGGTTGATAAGTATTTGATTATATCTTGAGAATCCATCCATGAAATAAAGAAGTACATGGCATGTCATCGAATCAACAATCATATCTATATTCGGAAGTGGAAAATCATCTTTTAGATATGCTTTGTTTAGATCATGAAATTCAATGAAAACATGAATACAACCATCAAGTTTGGCAATAGCCACAATGTTATAATCCAAGGGGAATAGTCAATGGGGAAATAAAACTAGCTTTTGAAATATTTTCTATCTTATCCTTGACCATTAAGGCCACCTTAGGATGTATTTTTCAAATCTTTTTCTTTACCGATTGGGCATCAGGATATAAAACTATATTATGAACCACAACCTTGGGGTCTATGCTATGCATATCCCCATATGTCCAAGCAAAGAGCTCTAGAAAATCATGTATGAGTTGAGAATTTGATGAGAGTTCTTCAAAAGAGAGTCATTAACCAATTTGAATAACCTTCTTAGAATCATTAGAATCCATAGGAACATCGATAGTATCACCTAATAGAAGGGTACTACAATCTTGAGGATCAAGAATGGTAGAAAGTTCATTGAAATTATTAGGATCCATAGGGACATTGATAGTATCGCTTACTAGAAGGGTACTATAGTCCTGAGGATCAAGAATGGTTGAAAGTTCACTGAAATTATTAGAAATTGGAAGTGAATCATTAGATGACATAATAGATTCCCCAAAGTATGTTTGTGCATTTAAACAATAAGGGAATCCTTGATATGAGAACATGTAAGCATATACACCAAGGAACTATGCTAGAGCTTCATTAGTAGAGAAGACATCTAGAGGTGGTATATGTGCTTGAGAAGAATCCGTGATTAAATCAAGATGTAATAAAGGTAAAGGAGAACTAGGAGATGCAAAAATCATAGCTACATCCATGAAGTTATGATATGAAGACTTAATAGGGTGAGAAGGTTAGTAACAAAGGCCCACTTTAGAGTAATGTGAATTAGTTTCTAAGGGACCTTGATACCTTTCTCCTTGTGACCCAGAACATTGCCTTTATATCCAATGTTTGAGAGTATTTAAAAACCATGCCCATAATGGGATTGCAACTTAGCAAAAGATCAATGATTGTCATTAGAGGCATAGTTGATGTGTGATTTATAATTATAGGGTTTATAAATAGAATTAGAGTTCAACATGTTAGAATATTGTGATGAAGATGTTATAAATTATATTTTGGGGATGTTGAAGTGAGAGGGATTGACTTTATACTCGCCTACAAAAGAGGGAGTAAAATCAAGAGATCCCTAGTCATCACCTAGACATGCATCAAAAGAAGAAGAATTGGAATTAATTTAACATTGTCAACAGGATATGATGGTGGTGTAATTTATTTAGCTGAGGGAGAAGGGATAAGATTACAAAGTGTAGAAGATGAAAAAGTGTTATGCTCTAGATCCGTTTGTTGATAATACTACATAGGATCTGGATCAGCTTTAATTATGAATGTTTTATTATCATGAACAAATTTGATAGGATCTGGATCAATTTTAAAGATTAAAGATCTTCATAGTGTCTCTAAAATTAAATTTTTTTATCATTTCAATAAATAATTGGCACCTTCTTATTTCATTTAAGCTTTCAAAAAATGTTTTCCATATTTTATTAGCAATTCTTCTACAAGTGCATTCAAGAGTTTTATTAGGCATTGGTTTTAAGATATTTTCATCAATTCAATTAGATACTTTAATTTTTTATGAATATTTTTAGGTGGTGTTTTTATTGGCATATGTTCTTGATTTGCATTAGGTAAATTTTGTTCATTATTTATTATTTTAATAGGTGATTTGAGACTTTTTTCTACATCAATATCAATTGGTATTGATGATGTACCTTCTCCTTAAACTTTTGTCATTTTACTGAGCCTTTTCATGTTCTCCCTTTACTTTTCTTTCTCTACTTCAATTTTCTTAGGCACTACCCACTCATTCCTTCACATAGTAATTCTCAATTCTTTTTAAATACAAAAATTATCAATATATATTAATTAAAATTATCAATTAAACATAAAAAAGAATTATTCTATTGATCACAAATAGACTCTTAAAGTACAAGTATATGATTATTAGTCACAACAACTAATAAATTGTCAAATTTACGTTAATAGTGAATAAAATTGACAACTATAACTCCTAAGCAAACAAAAAGTATGTGATAATCAAAGAATGATTGATTTCCAATGCAATTCAATCATTTGTAATCATATAAAACAAAAAGATCTCATAGAATGTCATAGAAATCACACAGAAAGCATGCGCAAAGAGTTGCAGTGGGACCAAATCACGGGTTTCATGTTTTTTCTGTCTATTTGTGCAATGTGTTAGGATTTTCAAAATGTGAGTGTGTTATAACGCGCTCATTATTCTCTTAAAATCTTCTCCGACCCTTTTAGCCTTGGAATGGACTTGGATAATGACCCTAAAGGGTTGGTCTTCTAATTTGCCCCTTTTGATGTGTCTTTATTCTTGAATAGTATTTTTAAACTTCAATGTCATCAAATTTATGCATTTTATAACAATACTTGACAAAATTACCACCAAAATTTTGCTTTTCTTCTTAGCTTTCCAACCATATAATTTTTTTCTATTTGGAATACATTAACATATTTATTTTTATTTTCTTTTACTAATATTTTATATTCCTCAAATACATATGTATTGATTTTTCTTTATGTTTTTTTTATCCTCTTATCAAAATTTTTTAAAAAAATATATGGGATTGTCTTACGCTTTATTTTTTACATATTAAAAAATAAATTTAGAACTTTTGATTATTTTTGTGCAAGTTATGTGATGCTCATGCTCAGCAATTTTCAAGATGCATCCACTTTAAAAATCACAAAGCAAAAAAAAATTAATAAAAAATATTAAAAAATACACAACTTCTAGTACTCACTCTTAACTAGATATTTCTACCAAACAATTTTAAAAATTAAAAAATACAACAAAAAAATAGGGGACACACACCAAACATTATGTTATATTTTAGTGAGAAAAATAAGAACACTTTTGTGTGTGCACAACATTTGACCCTCTTAATCTTAACCATTTTTATAAAAAAAAATAGTTTAGAAACTAGATTTGGAGTACTACAATTATCGTTTTTGTCATAGCTTCAAATTTTGAGTGCATTCATCTCAAATTACTCATTCAAGTTTAGGTTTCGCTGATTTCAAGAGGAAAAAAAAGCCACTTTTGACCCCCTTTTTTGTCCCCCATTTCCATGCCCTAACCCTATGGCGAGTGTGATTAAATATGTTAGATTCATTGCTTGATTTAAGTGCAAATGTGAATGATTGTTCTTGTTATAATTAGTGATTTAAAGTGTGGATGAATTCTAATAATATGGGATGAGATCCTCAAAATGAATGAAGTGAGTGTCTTTTTATACATGGAATTAACATCAAAGTGTGAAGATTTGTGCAAAGTCAACTTGGGGCCAAAGTGTAAGATTGGGCTAGTTGACTAAATGTTTGATTTTAATTTTTACAATTAAGTCTAGATCATGATTGTGATTATGAGGATGACCTTGCACCCAAGGACACAGCTTGGTTAAACAACCATGTTGGATCAATGTCTGAGATGCATTGGATTGGGTTAGGATAAGATTAATCATCAAAATTAGATAGATAAACTTACTATCTATTGGGATTGCTTGCATGCATAAGCATTGGAATAAGCAATAAGCATAGGGTTATCTGTAAGCAAGCTAGGTATGTGAGATAGCCTATACGTCATTTGTAACTATCTAAATACACCAATACATTACTCCAAACTGGATTTAAGAAAAAAACACCAAAGATACATTCTTTACCATTACAAATATAAATTTTCATAAGTCTAACTTCAATCTTCAATAATAATAATCATTAGTATACCTCTTAAATTCCCCAATAAAACCCACTTCCAACATTTAAAATACTTAAATAGAATTTTTTAATTGTATCATATAGATACGTATTCAATTGTGATAAGTAAAACCTTTTTTTCTTTTTGCCTAATTTTTTAATATAAAGTTTCCACCCAACCCTCATCATAGAATGTACAATTTATATTTTAATTTTTTAATACATTTGACTTTGTTACCACTATGATGTATATAATAAAGTGGAGACAGAAAAGAACTTATAATTTTTCAATAATTCATTGCTAAAACGTTGACAAAGATTCAAATCGATCCACATCCTACAAAATTCCAAATCAACGTCTTAGTAAGCCTCCTAACAATAAAGACGTATCCAAAGAGACTTCTCAAAGATAAGAATAACCTTTTCATTAAAGTTTATATATTTGGCCTGAGGAAGCATTTATACTAATATTTTCTTTTGTAATGGCGAGCTATCGCAATGCATTAGCTCTGATATTCATTTCCGTTGTTGTGTGTCTTTCTGGTTTGAAGGATCGGAGAATTGTCTTCCAAAAAGAAAAAAAGAAAGAGCAAAGCGTCCATCTTCTTTTGCCAAGTGAGAAGGAGGAGCTCAATGAAAAGCAGCCATTGAGCCTGCCTCTGACCAGAACCGGTTTCAGGGGAAACGATGAGATTTTGCACGGAAAAAGAAGCAGACGTTTGAGGTTTGGGCGTCCCGGTGGTTGCCATAACCGAAAATTCAGTCGCAGGGGACAGAGAAAGAGTAAAAATATGCAATTGCCCATAGAATTCTCAGATATGCAGGCTGAATCCACAGAATTTCATTCAAGAGTAGCGGAATTCGGTCCTTTACCACGAGAAAGAGATTTTGACCATAGTTTTCCAGGCGGAGTAGGGAGGCAGCCCAGGCATGGAGAAGAAGAAAAGGGCGGGGAGCAGCAGCAGCAGAGGGGGTTGTATGTGAAGGAGAAAAGGTTCAAGACGGTGAAAATTCACCCTGCTGAAGCGTAGGTGGCTCACTTTGTTTGTATATATTTAGTAGTAGTGTTTATAATGAACACAAACCTGTGTTTGTTGGGATATATGTATTTTCTTAAATGGAAACTGTGGGCCACATATCAGGCTGTGTATATATTTATATGAAACTGAGTGTGTCGATATGTTTGTATGAATTTATGGTGCATTGAATCTATTGGTGCATTACAAAAATCCAACAACAAATAATTTTTTATCCAAGTATATTAGGAATTTTTTACTCCGTTCAAGTAGGTGAGGCCACAAAGGGGAACCTTATCTTCGGCATGAATGCTCTGCATTAAGGCAATGGTCCAAACTAGTGACCTTAGCAAAGGCTGAAAGCCTAAGAGCTCAGTGGTCTACTAGGATTTGAATCTATAAGGGTCTAGTGAGGGTTTGAATCTATAAGGGTGAACGATTCAAACCCAAAAGCTCAACAGCCCAATAGGGGGCTCAAAGCCCATAAGCTCAACAACCCAACAAAGGTTTGAACTTTGGTGGCAAAAACAACAATGCCATGAAACCTTGGTGGCAGCAACAACAATGCCATGAATTAATCATCACACTATGCCACGAATTAACCAACACACTATGCTATGCATGACTTTTGAAAGTAATTTTTATTAATTAATTAAAATTGGTATTTAAATTATATAATATTTAGTATATAGTTTATAAAGATTAGAGGGGAGAAGCATTTGATGTCATGACTTTGAAAGAATAGTTGAAAGAAAAACTATTTAGATTTAACATTTATTTTTTAAAAATAAAAACTTGATTCTAAATAAATAAAATGTTTAGTAAATAAAATAGCTCTATAATAAAATAAAGTAAATCCATCATTTTTTAAAAATATCTAGTAAATAAAATATCTAAACATTTTTAATCTTAAATACATCTATCTAAAGAGAGATATAGTTTCAAAGTGCTTATCCATCCTAATTAATAATTTTAATATAGACACCTCAAGAGATAGATATCTCTCAACATTTTTTAGATAGATGTATTTAATATATCTATATTAGTTTAATTTGTTTTAAGGTGATATATTAATGTAATAATAAAATTGCATACTTTTATCTTTTTCTTTATTATGTTTTGGGTTTATTTTGATTAAAGCGTCTTAAATAAAATAATTAATTTACAAGGTATATTTTGTATAAATACAATTTCTGATATCACAAATTCTGATTCTTATAATTACTAATTTTTAGAAATGAATTCTCGATCTTCAAATTTACTATTTGTCACTTTAGACCAAATCTATACGTGTGGACTTGACCTATAGTATTTTTTTATTTGTGGGCTTGGTTGTATTTAAAGACATTCATTTACTCATTTGAAACTACCAAAGATTGTCATCTAGGAGTTATCAAAATGAAAATAAAACTTACAACAATCCATATGTAAAAACTTAGATTTTATCGTCAAAATGCCCAATGTAGAGGAAACCCAACTTTTATGGTCGTGGAAATGTCCTTTCTACCCTCTTTATTATCACAAGAAGATTATTACAATAAGTGGAAATTCAATTCTACCCTCTACTTTTGTTCATATCCTTCTCATGCAGTAGTGAACTCTCTCTACAATATTTCACTTTTTCACTCAATCTTCAAAATATGCTTTCAAATTAAGTTACAATTCCCTTTTATAGAATTATGTGAACAACAAGGTTCTCCTAAGACCTAAAAGAATTCTTATGCAAACATGAAATTAAAGCAGTGATAGTATAGTTCAAAATCTGAATTTGAAGCATTCACTATTGGTGGACACTATTGTGATCATGGTCTCAACCAATTTATTATAATGATTGTGGTCCCATTTGCCTACATTTTCCCATCACTTTTTGTGTATGAACATATCTCTTTACCTAAATTCAATTTGTCATTTAGTTTATGTTTCTCATATATTTTTCAAATCTAATATGGACCACACCTCCCTTCTTAGAGAGTTTTTGGTCCCATAAAAGATTAATGAGACAATAAGTGGAGGAAGAGTTATCCCACTCTTAGATTGGAATATAAGTTTATTTTACTCACCTTGTGATTTTTGAGTCCTATTTTCCATGTTTCTTGGACTCTATTTTAGCTTTCGCCTATCTTCATCTCTAGTACCACATCATTTATTTTTTAGGAACAAGGTAAAAACCACAACAAGAACATTAACATTTAGCTTGATCAAATCCCACTAAACACACCTAAGATAGATCATAAAATTAAAATAATAAGATCAATGCAAAAAATGCAATCCACAAAAATATTGATATATGTGGAGAAAAACCTTTTGGGTGAAAACCCCACAACCAAAGAGAGCACAAACATGATCTCAAACAATAAAGTGCATCAACACATCAACCTCTCCCTTCAATCTAATAGCATTACAACATAGTACCCTTACTTTTAATTTGCTTAATGTATCCTCCATGCCAAGCCCTCAATATATAGACTTAAGGAGGCCTAGAAAACCACTATAAAATAATACCATGGGTCCAAACACAATCCTAAAATACCATGGTAAAATATTTCACAACCAAGAGTTACCTCCAAATAGAAAGTAAGTCTACACATAAGCATATTTGACCAAAGTGACCATAATGGGCAACAGTAACTCTTAAAAACTCCCCCATGAAACACTAATTACACCTCATCCACTAAATAAGGAGGATGCTCCACTATCTCTCATGTTTGACCTTTTCCATGTAACTCCTCTATTCAATGTCTTATTACAATAATATTGTCAAGTAATTGGGAAATAAATAATAATTAAATAATGTTCCCACTCTCTTATGTGCATCACATTTTCATATTCCATGATATTTATGAAGAAAATATATTATTTGCCAATGGGTGATCCCACAATATTGTGTCCCGCTTTTTGGCCAAAGTGGGACATTGAAATCGACATTTTTAACTAAATTTTCACTTTCTAACACCTATAGCAACTAAACTGTTAAGAATTTGAAGATGATGTGAACTAGTGATTTTTGAGATTTCATGTGTAGATTCTAAATATATTTTTTAATTTTTTTTAAAATAATTTATGAATTTTTTTACGTAACTTTTAATAAGTTGTTTTTTATAGTTTATAGTATATTTAAATAGTGATTAACTTATACCATATGGCATAAATTTTTTTATAGGAAAGATAAAATTCTAAATTTGTAAATATAGATTCATAACACCAATATCTAGTGCATGGATATTTTTTCATAGTTTTTATCCATTTTTTTATGTATTTTTTGAAGTGAGATTAATTATAATTTAGACATCTAGGTTTATGCCATATAGCATAACTATTCTATGTGTATCCAAATTCACTTTTTTTGTTCAAACAAGGACATCCATAGCTAGTGCACAGATATTTTAAAAAAATCCACTATTTTACTATTTTTCCACATGTGTAGAACAGAGAACTTGATGTTTGTTGAAAAACCTATGTTCAGTAAAAAAAATAGAAAATGGGTGATCCCACAATAGTGTGTCCCACTTGTGGGACATCTTAATTTTTTTCCTCAAATCACATATTTTTAAGAAAAAATAATGATTTAAGCGTAGATGTGTTCCATCTAAGGGGGTTTGATTGGAAGGGGTTAGATCAAACCCCCTTAGATTAAATCCCCTTGGATAGAACCCCCTCGGCTTAAATCAAACTCCCGACAGAGTCTCCTTTGCATCTATCAAAATGCTAACAAAAATCCAATTTTGCTTCACTTTTGTGGGATCAAATGAATTAATTTGGAAATTTGACTTTGCAAGTATGTAGCCCTTAGTATTAGCTATCCAAATATTATAATATGTAATATGTTTTCTTTAGTATTATATTTTTTAAAAAATTATAATGAATGTAGGTCTATTATGAAAAAATAATGACACGTATTCAAGACACTAGGAAAAATAACAAACATTGTTAGAAAAATCTCAAAAAAATGCACTGCAAGTTACATATAGATGTCCTTGTTTCAATTAAAAAAAAGAAAAAATTAATTTTGATATATATGCTAAGAGAAATGCCTTATGAAATAAAAAAGGTTTGAAAATTTTGTTAGTACTAATTCAAAAATTAATAATAAATAACATATTTGATAAAAAATAATAATGAAAATATCCATGCACTAGATAGTGAAGTTAATGGTCTAATTCCAATAATCATGAATTGAAATATTTGTAATGAAAGTTATGTGATATGGAATAATGACATTCAATAAAAAATAATATAAAAAATAAAAATAAAAAATGATAGAAATTATTCTTTTAAAAATAGAAAAAAAAATATAGCTTGAATCTACAAAGAAAATTCCACAACTCATTAGTTTACATCATCCTTAAATTCTTGACCATTTGTTCCCTATAATTGACGTAATTTAAAAAATATTGAAAGTGTTGATTTTGAGCATCCCACTTTGGCTAAAAAGTGGGACACACTATTGTGTTGTCACCCAAATAAATATAACAGTCAAATTAAATATATTCAAAATTATACTTGTTGGAAAGATCATTTCTAAGGCTACAATCTTGCAAATTATCTTGTCAAGTTCATTCCATTTGAAGGTCCGACCTTAGGTTTGAAACTAAAAATTGTGAGGAAAATTTGAGGCAGAGAGTGGGAGAGGCCATCCAAGGACCTTTGTTCAAAGGTATCTTCACACAAAGGCAATACCTTCATTCATAGGTACCTTCAAAGATCCTTTCAGTGGCCTAAAATAATAATAAATTCATAACTACCAGTCTTTGAATGATAAAATATTATCTTCGTTCGAAGTTATTATTTTATTGATTCGCAATCAATAAAATAATACCTTTGAATGAAGGAAGACCTTTGTTCGAAGGTGATTTATGTGAAATCTTCAAACAAAGGTTCCTTCATTTGAATAAATATCTTCGAGCAAAGGTGATGCAGGGACTTCGGAGGTCATAACTTTTGACTCGGATGTGGGTTTTCTATGAAATTTTACAGGTGGATGCGTTATGAGGTGGCCAGTGGTTTCTCAACCCACCCTAGTCGGTTGGACCTCATCTTGGCACTTTTTCGAGGCTTGAAACTTTCATCTTGGCCCTTAAAATGGCAAATTAGTGTTTTTTCTAGTTTTTTAAAAGTTGTTTTTTTTAATAACTCGAAACTCATGTTTCGAATTTAGGATGTTAGTTGGTTTTTCATCCTACCTTAGCTTTATGAGCTTTTTGGGAAAAAACTGGATTCTCAAGATATGATTGTAAAATTACCTAAAATGGCAAAATCTGACAATTGTCGAAATCTGCCAAAAAAGGTAATTTTTTTTTTTTGTTTTCTTAGATATAAGAGAGTTTTCTCTCATTGTAGCAGCAGAGTTGATGAACAGAAGTTTTTTTATGTTTCAGCTTCCAAATTTTTGTCTCTCATGTTTAATGGCACAATTCTATTGAGTGTATGTTGTGTGCTGCATCATTTGGTATCAGAGTCAGGTTGATGGCTGGGAGAGGAAGAGGAAGAGGCGGTCTTGCCCAGATGCATAGAGAAATGCAAAATCTGCAAAGGCAAATAGCAGAACTCACAACACGGATGGAAACCCAAAGACTGGGTAGAGGAGGAGATGAATCTGATGAAGAGATAGGTCAAGGAGGTGCAAATCAAGATACAGAACATGAAGAAGAAGAATTAGAAGGCATGAGTTTTGAACAGAGGATGCTCAGGGCCTTAGAAGGGAAAAATGAAGGGATCAAGGTAGATGTTTCAGATTATGCAGGTAGTCTTAAACCAGAGGAGTTGATAGACTGGTTGAATGGCATGAGAAAATTTTTTGAATGGGAATCTATGACAGAGGAGAAGAAGGTAAAATTCGCATGCACCAAATTAAAGGGTCATGCAATGATTTGGTGGGATCATCTTCAAAAGGAACAAACAAAGAAAGGCAAGGATAAGATTAGGACATGGAATAAAATGGAGAAGTAGTTGAGAGAAAAAATTTTGCCCATAGATTATGCGCAAACCCTTTTTCGTAGGTTTAAAAATTTAAAGCAGAACCTCTCTTCTGTGCAAGATTATACAAATGAGTTTTATACACTGTCTATACGTATAGAGCATCAAGAAACTGATGAACAAATGGCTGCTAGATATGTGAATGGCCTGAAATTTTCTATTCAAGATGAATTGAGCATGCATCGACTCAACAATATGGAAGAGGCTTACCAATTGGCTCTAAAGGCTGAAGAAAAACAAAACAGATAGTACCATCAGAGGAATAGAGGAGGAAGAATGGGTACATCAACCCCATTTCAAGGAGGTTCAAATTATGGCAGGGGAGAGTCATCCCATGGTTTGGAAAAACAAGTAGACACTCGGCAAGATCCTCTGAATCAAGAACGAGGAAGGGGATTTCAAAGAGGTAGAGGTTATGGTAGCGGTAGAGGATGGGAAAACCAGAGAAGGCCTTTCACTTGTTTCAGATGTGGAGAAGAAGGTCATAGGGCATTTGAATGCTCCAATTATAACATGCAAGAAAGAAATCAAGGAGGACAACCTAGGGTGAACATGATTCAAATGCAGCATGAAGTGGAAGGGACAGAACTGGAGGTTCCACCAGATGTGGGAGAAAGTCTCATGATGAGAAGAGCAATGGTGATTCCAGAGAAGGAGAAAACACAAGCCAAAAGCTCTGATAGTTCATGGCTTCAAACCAATATCTTTAGAACCAAATGCACTTCGGGTGGCAAGGTATGTCAAGTCATTGTTGATGGAGGTAGTTGTGAAAATATGGTTTCTAAAGAAATGGTAGACAAATTGAATTTACACTGTGAAAAACATCCTCATCCGTATCGCATTGTATGGTTTAAAAAGGGAAATGAAGTCACTGTTGATAAAAGATGCCTAATTAAGTTTAGCATAGGGAAGATCTATCAGGATGAGATATGGTGTGATGTTGTCCCAATGGATGCCTGTCATGTGTTATTGGGAAGGCCATGGTAGTATGATAGAAAAGTTATGCATGATGGAGAGAAAAACACATACACCTTTTGGAAAGATGGCGCTAAGGTGATTTTATTGCCTCTCAAGGATGAAGGAAAAGGTGAGACCATGTTGTCTGAAAGAGATCTTGTTAAAGAAATGAAGGTGACAGGGTGTTGCTATGCATTAGTAGTGAAAAAAAGGTGAAGAGGAAGACATTTCAGTTCCCCCAGAAGTAGCCAAGCTATTGAAAGAATTTGTTGATGTTTTACCTAATGAATTGCCTGATGGTCTACCGCCAAAGAGAGATATTCAACATCATATTGATTTGATTCCAGGAGCAACTCTACCCAACCAAGCAGCTTATAGGATGAATCCAACACAACATGCAAAGATGAATAAGCAAGTAACAGAACTCGTAAGTAAAGGTGTGGTGAGAGAGAGCATGAGCCCATGTGCTGTACCTGCATTGTTAACCCCAAAAAAAGATGGAACATGGAGGATGTGCATTGATAGCAGAGCAATTAATAAGATTACCATCAAGTATCGGTTTCCTATACCTCGTATGGAGGACATGATGGATGTCCTTGTAGGGGCTAAATATTTTAGCAAGATCGACCTACGAAGTGGCTACCACCAAATCCGGATTTGAGAAGGGGATGAGTGGAAGACAGCCTTTAAGACTGGAGATGGATTATATGAGTGGATGGTTATGCCATTCGGGTTATCAAATGCACCTAGCACATTTATGAGATTGATGAACACTATACTACGCCCTTACATTGGTAAGTTTGTGGTAGTTTATTTTGATGATATTTTGGTATTTAGTAACAGCAAAGAAGAGCACCTACAACACTTGAGGATCATCTTTGGTGTGTTAAGGAAGGAGGAGCTCTATGCCAATTTGAAAAAGTGTAGGTTCATGCAGGACAGTTTGGTTTTTTTAGGCTTTGTCATTTCTAAAGATGGTGTCAAAATGGATCCAGAAAAGGTTAGGGCAATTCTAGAATGGCCTAGTCCAAGCAGCATCACAGTGGTAAAAAGTTTTCATGGCTTGGCCACTTTCTATCGAAAGTTCATTCGAAATTTCAGTAGTATTGTAGCTCCTATAACAGATTGCACCAAAGGGAGGGAGTTTGTATGGACCAAGGATGTTGAGGAGAGCTTTAAGTACTTGAAGAAAAAGGTAACAGAAGCACCTATACTTGCATTGCCAAATTTTGATAAAGTATTTGAAGTAGAATGTGATGCCTCCCATGTGGGAATAGGTGCTGTGCTTAGCCAAGCTGGAAAACCTATTACTTTCTTTAGTGAAAAGCTGAATGCAGTGAGACAGAATTATTCTACTTATGATTTGGAATTTTATGCAATTGTTCAAGCATTGAGGCATTGGAGACATTATCTAGTTCCCTAGGAGTTTGTATTGTTTACAGATCATATTGCACTGAGATACTTTAACACACAGAAAAAGTTGAATAGTAGGCATGCCAAGTGGGTCTCTTTCTTGCAGGGTTACAACTTTGTGCTGAAGCATAAGTCTGGAAAACAAAATCAGGTTGCAGATGCATTAAGTAGGCATGTTGCACTTTTGACCACAATGGAAGCTGAAGTGATTGGTTTTGATGCCATCAAAAATTTGTATGAGTCTGATGATGATTTTTGGGAGATTGTGGAACAATTGAAGGCACCAATATCTGGTAACTTGGATCACTTTAGGGGTGAATATTTTATGCAATATGGGTATCTATTTAAAGGAAAACAACTATGCATACCGGCTGGCTCTATGAGGGACAATATTATCAGAGAATTTCATAGTAGTGGGTTGGCTAGACATTTTGGCAAGGACAAGACAATAGCCTTGATAGAAGATAAATATTACTGGCCAAAGATGAAAAGGGATATAACTAAGTATGTAACAAGGTGTAGAATCTGCCAAGTGGCTAAGGGACATTCACAGAATACAGGATTGTATATGCCCTTACCAGTACCAGCTGCACCATGGATAGATTTGAGCATGGACTTTGTGTTGGGACTTCCACATACTCAACGAGATAATGATTCCATTTTTGTAGTTGTTGATAGGTTCTCCAGATGGTTCATTTTATTGCCTGTAAGAAAACTAATGATGCAACAAGGGTAGCAGAGTTATTTTTTTCAGAAATTGTTAGACTACATGGTGTTCCAAAGACTATTACCTCTGACAGGGATACCAAATTCCTCAGTCATTTCTGGAGGCCTTTATGGAAGAAGATGGGGACCAAGTTACAGTTTAGTAGTGCCTATCATCCTCAAACAGATGGGCAAATAGAGGTAGTTAATCGAAGTCTGGGAAATTTGCTGAGGTGTATTATTGGAGAAAAGCCAAAACAAAGGGATTTGGCATTACCCCAGGCCGAATTTGCCTATAATAGTTCTGTTAACCGATCAACAGGAAAGTCCCCTTTCCAGATTATGTATGGCAGGAATCCTCAGGGTGTTCTAGATTTGGTACAGCTACCAGTGAAAGATCGGGTCAGTGATGATGGGGAAGCATTTGCAGAACACCTTCAACAGTTGCAGCAAGAAGTGAGACAGAAGTTACAGGACAGTAATGAGAGGTATAAGAATTCAGTGGATACTAGTCGGCAACATCAAACATTCAGTGAAGGTGACTTAGTGATGGTATATTTGAGAAAAGAGCGGTTTCCTACTGGAACATATCACAAGTTGAAGTACAAGAAAATTGGTCCTTGCAGAATTACAAAGAAGATCAATGATAATGCATATGAGGTCAGTTTACCAGATGATCTCGCTATTTCTCCTATGTTTAATATTTCTGATTTATATGCATTCCATGGTGAAGGAGCTGCGTTCTTTTCAACCAGAGGAGAATGATGCAGGGACTTCCGGAGGTCATAACTTTTGACTCGGATGTGGGTTGTCTACGAAATTTTATAGGTGGATGCGTTATGAGGTGGCCAGTGGTTTCTCAACCACCCTAGTCGGTTGGACCTTGTCTTGGCACTTTTTCGGGGCTTGAAACTTTCATCTTGGCCCTCAAAATGGCAAATTAGTGTTTTTTTCTAGTTTTTTAAAAGTTGCTTTTTTTAATAACTCGAAACTCATGTTTCGAATTTAGGATGTTAGTTGGTTTTTCATCCTACCTTAGCTTTATGAGCTTTTTGGGAAAAAACTGGATTCTCAAGATATGATTGTAAAATTACCTAAAATGGCAAAATCTGACAATTATCGAAATCTGCCAAAAAAGGTAATTTTTTTTTTTTTTGTTTTCTTAGATATAAGAGAGTTTTCTCTCATTGTAGCTGTAGAGTTGATGAATAGAAGTTTTGTTATGTTTTAGCTTCCAAATTTTTGTCTCTCATGTTTAATGGCACAATTCTATTGAGTGTATGTTGTGTGTTGCATCAAAAGGTATCTTGTAAATTTTTTCCCCATCCACTTTCAAAAGTTTGATGTCCCAAGTTTGGAACACAATATTGTGGGTTTACCCCAATTTTGAACACTACTTGCCAATTTCAAACACTAGATGTCAATTTTGATTAACCACTTGTATAATTGACCCTTAAGATTTGCAAGGTGAATAGCACACTAATCTTAACATTCTTCCAATTGATATTTACATTTGTAAAGATAGAATAGGGATCATAAGAGAAAATAGGTGCTAGAGAGTGAAAGGCCCATAGCGTCTCTACACCAACATAACTTATCCATGTTCACTAGCTTAGTTAGAAAATCTACAACATTATCCAAAGTCTCAACCTTTTGTACCATGACTCTGACATCCTCAACTATCTCATAGACAAAGTAATATTGAACATCTATATGCTTAGTATGAGCATAATACGTTAGATTATTTACCAAATATATAGCCACTCTAACTATCACAATAATCTTTACCTTTATGTACTCAAAACTAATGCCTAAACATAATATCTATAAGCACACTACTTCCTTACAAGCATGTGTAGTAGTCATGCACTCTACTTCTATATTGGAAAGAGAAACCATAGGTTGCCTCTTACTCATCCAACTCATAGCACCTTCAAACAAAGTGAACAAATAACCACTAGTTGATGTCCTACTACCTAAATCTCTAGTCTAATCAACACTAGCAAAGGCATGTATGTCCATCATCTTACACACATGATTAGTCCCATGATAAAAAACATAGTAGTCATAAGTCTCATACAAATATATAAACACCCTTTTCACTTAATTTCAATTCTCTCTACTAGGGTTAGACATAAACCTACTAAGAACTTATTTATTGGAAAATTCCTGGCCTAATACAAACCATTGCATACATTAGGCTACCTATGACACTAGCATAAGGAGCATTATACATATCTTCAAAATCATCATCTAACTTAGGATATTGTTCTAAAAATCCTAGTATCAATGGGTAGATGAATACTCACTAGGTTATATTCTTGCATACTAAACCACCATAGAATAGTGTCAACATGATTTTTATGTTTAATCCAAATATTTCTATTAATTTGATGGTGTGTGCACCAAGTTGTGGGACCAAAAAATGGCTAAAAGTGTCATTTTTGCTAAACATGCACACACTTTTTAAAACACAAAGGATGCATAACATGTGGCATGTTTTTTAGTTTTAACTTGAGTATAACACACATGTACTATAATGCATAATACATGTTCCTTATATGATCAAAATAAAAAAAAACAAAAGATGGTTGTGGGTTTTTCATAACCTACAACTTCAAAAGACTTCAATACCACAATTTGTGTTACTTCACAAGCATGTTTTGGTAATTAGGATCATTAACAATCCTCCTCTCTATATTTTTCATAATGTCATATTGAAGAAGAGGAAATTCATTTGTATTTAAATTTTCTTTAATTTTTTCATAATTTTTTATTTTATAGACTAAATCTCTTATTTTTCTTAATTTTTTATACTAGCTCTTGTGAACCCTGAATCTAATCCTAATGTGGAAAAATGATTTCTAGAAGAAAACCTTATACCACCTAAATCTCCTCCAACACTTCATATAGACCCTTCATAAACTCAAGATGATCTATTAGGGCAACTTGAGCAAAAAAAAACTCAAATTGCAAAATTAGTTGAAACATTGAGGATGTCGACATCAAACTCCCACCATGCATCACTTGCAAATATATTAGAATCAATAGAAAAGAAAGTTGACTTTGTGATAGGTAAAATTCCATATTGGGAAACACATACATAGTCATGTCACCAATTTTATGCAACAAAGTTATCCTATTCAACATGTAAAGAGAGGAAATAGAAATTATGTTTTGTTTTCAACCTACATTTTATTTGAGGTTTAAACGATTCCTTTTTGTAAGGAAGAAAGGTATGCATAAAGAACTTCCTACACTAATCTATGGGAGGATTGTTATGAAAATAACAAAAAATTAAACTAAACTTATTACAAAAACTAGAGACAAACATAGAAATTAGTAATAAGTAATAAACTATAACACAGTGATTTACATGGGGAAAACCCTTTTAGGAGAAAAACCCCACACTCTAAAACTTGCATAATGTATTATCAAATCAACAGAGGATTACAATACACTTGTAATGCAATTCTTTACAGGAGTAAATACAACAGCAATAAAATATGGAGTAATTCTAGTAGCATTCTAGCAACACGTATGTACCTATAAACTCTCATAATACAAACTCCTCCAAAAGCTCTCGATTTATAGACTTTTAGAAAACTAGAAAACCATGTGCAAAATCTCCCATGAGGTGTGTTTCCCAAGATAGATGAGATTCCTATCTAAAATTAGGCTCTTATAGATGCTCTTATACATCTTACAATTGGTTATTGATTCCAAAATAACTCCCTTTATTCTTGGCTCTCAAGCATCATAAAATCTATCATAGGATCCCATAAAAGTAGGGCATCCAATTTTTCTAAAGATAATCTCAAAATAAAAAATTAATAATTCACCATTGCAAGGCATTTACACTTGACATAAATGCCACATCAAATTCTAGCGCCCCAATTTGCTTTGGGGCTAAATATTAAATAATGACAATAATATGTAACTAACTGTGGAAAAATATTAAATGATCAATAAATAATAATGAAAAATTTTCAAGGTTGAGACACTTAATTTCCCAACATTCTCCCACTTGTTGAATACCTTGCAAGAGCCAAAGGGAAACATACCATCAAGAATCAATTGTTAGGTGCCAAAAGGCCCATAGACTCCAAACACCATATGAACTTCTCTATGCTCATAGGCTTAGTTAATGCATCTACAACATTCGTCAAAGCCTCTACCTTTTCTAGCTTCACCCTACCATTCTCAACCATATCTCTCACAAAATGATACTGTGCATCTATATGCTTGATCTTGGCATGAAATATCAGGTTCTTTTCTAGGCAAATCACACTTTGAATATCACAATAAATTATCATTGCATCCTATTTTAATCCAATGTTTGAACATAATATACTAAGCCAAATGGATTCCTTATAGGCATGAGTTGTTGCCATATACTCAGCCTCTGTAGTGGAAAAATTGACCACAACCTATTGCTTACTCATCCAACTTATTGCACACTATTGAAAAGAGTAAAAACATAAGCATTGGTGGATCTCCTGCTATCAACATCACCTACCCAGTCTAAATACACATAACCATGAATGTCCAAGGAATGCCTATCTCTTGTATCATGAAAATGATACTCTGAGGTACCCCACAAATATCTAAAGACTCTTTTAACTGCATATTAATGAGCTCTACCAAGATTAGACATATATCTACTAAGAACTCCATCTGCTTGGGAAATATCTGGTCTTTTATAGACCATAGAATACATTAGGCTTCCAACTGCACTCTGGTAAGTGTTAGAACACAAGAAATCTACTAAGAGGGGGGGTGAATCAGTAGATCAATAAAACTTCAAACTTCAAACCTCTAGTATACAGATCAAATTAACTTTCAATGCAATGACATTAACAATGAGAAAGCATGCACACATGAACACCAGATATACATGGAAAACCCAATGTGGGAAAAACCATGGTGAAAAAAATGCTACTAGGATCTACCATCCTAATCCAACCTTACAAATGAAACATTGATTACAATGTTTAAGAGCACCAACTCCAAGGAATCACCAAATCCCTGATTTAAGAGCACCAACTCTAAGGAGACTACAATCCCCTGATCTGAGCACCAACTCAGTCCACAGGAGGCACCAACCTCACTGAATCTTCACATATACATGTATGTAGTCATTTGGTTCTTTATCAACCTCAATTGTACCTTTTAATTCATACACACTCTTCTCCTCTCACTATGCTCACCCAAATTTGCTCTGCACTTCAATTCTACTCATGCCTGCATCAATTCATTTCTACAACACAGTCACCTCATTCTGTGTAGAATCACTTTTATTTATATGCAGCTAATTCTGCATACACTTGCACATTTGCATGTGTGCACTCTAGTTTTTCTATGTGCAAAAACCCTTGCTTTTCTACACTTCCGCTCTTCTGCATGTCCACCAAAACAACATGTATCTACCAGAAAATCTACTTTTGCATGTAGCTCTATGCATGCAATGAATTTGCTTTTATGTTGTTTACTCACTGTTGCCATGCAATCTACTGTTAATCTTCTTTGTTTATGAAAAATCTAAATTATCAGGCTTTGAGAGATTGAGCTTCTAGTCTACTACCTTCTTTCATGGAAGCGTTATAAGCTTACCTCCGATCCTATTATATTCTTCCTTTGTAACTCTATCGAGCATAAGACTCTTGTTGTTTCTCTTCTTTATCGAGCATTGGACTTTTGTCTTTCCCCTTCTTTATCGCGCTTCAGACTTCTTCTCTTTTACCTTCCTTAATGGGCTTCAGACTTCTTCTATTTTGCCTTCATTATTGAGCTTCAGACTTCTTCTCTTTTACCTTCCAATTTGGAATGAATCAAAGAGAAACTCCAATCTCTGATTCTTTGATTGACTTAATATCCACATCACAATGTGCAAAGATACCCGTACAACAACTTTTTAGCTTATTGCTACAAATTTGACAGTTAAATAACTATTTTCCGCCATTCTACGGAAGCAAATTACAAAGGGCAAAACAATCCTGTGAAACTGCAGAATGATGCCACATGGACAACCTTGCCCCTATTACAAAGATGGTTGCCATTGAGACAGTTTCTGTTGCACCAAAAGATCAACCTATTAATGCCTGATACAACCACTAGAATTTAAGAATCCATGAGAGGTGGTTAAGCCTTGTCATGAACCCAAGCATAGTTCTGCACAACACAAGGAGACCAAGGGCACACACCTTGCAACAACCCCTCGGGCAACATTATCGGGCCTTGAGCACCGACAATTCTTCCATCTTCCTTTATGGAATGAGTCAAGGAGCGACTTCGAACTCCGATCTCCAATCACTTAGACTAAAATTGGAACAACGCAATCGAGCCTTCCTTATTTCCTCATCGAAGAGAATGAGTAAAGCTGAAATGACTAAGGCCAAAACTCTAAACTCTAATGAACATATAAATGAGTAAGGCCAAAACTCTGAACTCCCACAATCTCCAGAAAACAAGTAATCTGCCCTTTGTCACTGAATCCAACTCAATTTTTGGCTTTAGACTCATCAATGACAATATTTGAACAATTTCCTTTAACATCAATGACAATAATTCAACAATCTCCCCCTTTGTCAATGATGGCAACCTACGAATAATGTATCTTTATTGTTGCTCTATCTCTTCTGCAGTTACTCCCCTGTTCAATCTATTCTGCATTTTCTCCCCCTTACTCTAATTCTTCCCCTTTGACATCAATGGCAAAGGGAGGTAATTAACCTCCTTACTAACAACAAACTATGACTGCCATCTAACTACCCACTCCCCCTGAGAGGTAGTCACTGTTTAAACATGGATGAAAGATATGCCTTGCACTTCTCTCCTTGGATAGTCATTATCATTGCTCTTCTACTTGTGAGAAGAAGGAGCAATAACTCCTAGCTTCTACCTAAGATATTCAAACGTATCCTTGGCAAGTGGCTTCATGAAAACATCAGTAATCTGATCTTGTGTACTAACATACTCCAACTTAACTTCTTAATCTGCAAATCTTTCCCTCAAGAAATGGTATTTAATGGAAATGTGCTCTGTTCTTCAATGCATCATGGGATTCTTTGAGATATTGATTGCACTTGTATTATCACAAAGAATGGAAATAGGATCATTAAACTCTACCTTAATATCCTTAAGTGTCTACTTCATCCATAAAACTTGTGTGCAACATGAAACAACAGCAACATATTTTTCCTCAGCAGTGAACAATGTGACTAAATCTTGCTTCTTGCTGAGCCAAGATACCAACCTATCACCAAGGAAGAAAACTCCACCACTGGTGCTTCTCCTATCATCTATACTTCCTGCCCAATCAGCATCTATATATGTTGTCAAAGTAAAATCATTATTTCTAGGGTACCATAATCCATATTCCACAGTACCTTTTAGATATCTAAAGATTCTCTTCATTGCTTGAACATGAGATTCCTTAGGAGTAGCTTGAAATCTAGCCACCATGCATACTACTTGCATGATATATGGTGTGGATGCAGTTAGGTACAACAAGCTACTTATCATAGATCTATACATCATATGATTTGTATCAGTTGATTCATCATTCTTGCTCAACTTGCATCCTCTCATCATGGGGGTATTCACAGGATTACAGTCTTCCATCTTGAACTTCTTGAGCATTTCGTTTGCATATTTGGTTTGTGATATAAATATACCTTGATCTAATTGTGATATTTGTACACCAAGAAAGAAAGTTCTCCAAGCATGGACATTTCAAACTCTTTCTACATCTAATTAGCAAATTCCTTGCTCATCTTGTCATCACTTCCACCAAAAATGATGTCATCAACATATACAACAACAATCAACATGTGCTCACCTTCTGATTTGAAGTATAAATTGCTATCTGCACATCCTTTTCTGAATCCTTGTTGTTGGAGGTAACTATGCAACTTAGAGTACCAAGCCTTAGGGGCCTGTTTCAGACCATACAAAGCCTTTTTCAGTCTGCACATATAATCTTCTTTCTCTAGCAGCAAAACCCTTTAGGTTGCTTAATATAGACCTCTTCATAAGATTCCTATTTGAAAGAATGTAGATTTAACATCCATTTGGTAAACCTTGAAGTTCCTATAAACAGAGAATGCCAAAAACATCCTAATGGCTTCCAATCTTGTTATATGTGCAAATGTTTCTTCAAAATCTATGCCTTCAACCTGTGCATATCCTTTACAAACCAAACTAAAGTGTTAGGACATTCTTTTCTGTAGGTTGTGGAACCAATTCCCAGGTCTAACTTTTCTTAATTTGACTGAGTTCCTTGACAGGTTGTCGTGAGGTCCTAACACTTTAGTTGAAAAATATCAGTTTATCAACCGGGGTAGTGTCCAAGGCTCTATGCAATAGGGAGCTTGGATATCTCATTGAGAAACAATTTTCTAGTTCCTTTAAAAGATTGAAACAGCATATGAAACTGAAAAGTAGTTATATCCTTCTACAGAAAGCATTTGAATTTTATACTAAAAAAACATAAAAACTCTATAATAGAAAGCATATAAACTCTACTCTAGAAAGCATATAAACTCTACACTAGAAATTCATAAATGCAACTTCACTCTGATTTTGAACAATGATAAATCCTATACTGCATAAAACATTCTAACTTTCAACTATCAGTAAACAACAATTTAACTAAGGCAGATGCACCGAAAATATTTAAACAACATAGAGTTCTAAAATAGTAGTACACAATAGATTAACTAATGCAGATGCTTTGAAAACATTTGAACAACACACCCTGCAGGTTTACAACAAAAAACTAAACATAAAATAACTTCAACTAAAACGAAACATCCACAAAAATAAAGATACTTATCTACTCTATACTCCCGCGAGTGGCCAGCTCTTGGGAGAAATTTGTCTCTAACTCAGATCACATTCAATCATTTCCACAACAACATGGTAACTCGGTTCAGATCTTTATATTTCAAAAGAAATTACTTAGAACAACACTATTTGCATTCATGGAGAAAATTACAGTACATAGCTCTGATTATTTTCAAAAACTAAGAGATTGATTTTCATCTATCCATAGTATGATATTTATATCCATGTTTTGAGCAACCAATTAAAACTGAACTACATTCAAACTCCTAAATTTTAGATGGCTGAAAAATGCCATTTGAAAAAGTCTTATAACTAAAAAAATAGAATCTTTAACTACTGATGTCTTTTAAAACATATAACGGGCTCTGAGTGGAGCCATAATGTCTTGGGTAAGCAACAGAAATAACATAACTTAAAAAGAGACTTCAATTAATGCATGACTAAAATTTTTGGTGCCCTCAACTTCCAGCGCACTCGACCTCAGTTGCATGAAGTCCACTTCTCTTGTAGGCAATGCATTAACCCTGCACAATTACCCAACTCTACATGCCATTATATCAACATTTAAAAGCTAATTTCAATCAATTTAGGAAATGAGATTTGTACAACATTTTATTAGAAATAGATAAATATTTCTTATAAAAACAAACAAATTGGCAAGGCTAGGGAATTGGGCATGCAAAAAGGGTTATTTGTTTCATCAAAGAAATGAGGTTATTTATACCTCATCATTCCTCTTCCATTGCATTGATCCATATTTCATCCTCACTAGCATCATTAAATGTCTTAGGTTCAATCTTAGAGAGTAAAGAGAAATTTACTTGTTCATTTGCCCCAGCAAGTTTTCTTCTAGTTTGATCGCCTTCATTCTTGTCATTGATTATTTGTTGATCTGGATGATTTTTCTGCACGTCTTGTGGGTGCCTTACCAATTGTTTCTTTAGGTTCTTCTTCATCAATAGCATCTTTTTTTTCTTTTGGTATCGTTGATCCATCTGAGCAACTATCTTTATTGTAAGTTAGATGCAACTGGTCCTCATCTACCCTAATATTAGCACTTTCCATGATTCTATGCAATTGCTTATTATAACACTTATATGCTTTGGATTTGCTAGAATATCCCAGAAAAATGCCTTCATCATGCCTTGAATCAAAACTTCTAAGGCCATCTTCATCTCTTTTGATGTAGCATTTTCTACCAAACACCCTGAAATATTTGACTATCGTGCATCTACCATGCCATAATTCATACGGCATCTTGTCAGTGTTTACCTTTAGCTGTGCTCTTTTCAAAGTATACACTATTGTGTGTACTACCTCTCTCCAATAAACATTAGGTAATTTTGCCTCATTTAGCATAGTTCTTAACATCTCTTTTACCATTCTATTTTTCCTTTCTACAACTCCATTCTGATGTGGAGTTCTAGGTGCATAATATTGTCTCTTTATGTCGTGCTTTTCACAATATTCCACAAACTCGTTGGAGGTGAATTCTCCACCTCTGACTAATCTTAGGAATTTGATTGCCAGACCACTCTCCTTCTCAACTAAAGACCTAAACGCCTTAAATCTATCAAAGGCTTCTAATTTATCCTTTAGAAAGGTTACCCATATCATTCTTGAGAAATCGTTAACTAATAACATGAAATATCTCTCACCTTATAGACCTTGTGTCTTGGTTGGACCACATAGGTCAGTATGAACTAACTCCAAGAGTCTTGAAGTAGAGTATTCTTTTATTTTGTAGCTTGGCCTTGTTGCTTCTCATGCTGACATTCCTTACAAATTGTATTTGTTGGCTTGGTGATTTTAGGCAAATGCCCAACTGTGCTTTTTGAACTTACGTTCACAAGGTTGTCAAAATTGATATGTCCCAATCTTCTGTGCCACAGCCAACTTTCATCAATCTATACCATCAAGCAGTTTCTTCCTTAAATCTCCTTGAGATTGTAAAGATTACTTTCTATTTTTCTTGCCTCAGCAACCAACTTACCAGAACTTGCTTTCATGATCTCACATCCTTTTGCATTAAAGGTCAGATTGTATCCATTGTCACACATCTGACTTACACTCAGCAAAGTATGCTTCAGTCCTTCCACATAGTAGACATTGTGAGTCTTGGATTTTCCATGAATACTCAATGTTCCTTTACCACAGATCTTCTTAGTTGTGTTGTCACCAAACTTAACTAAGCCTCCATTCAATTCTTGCAGACTTATAAACTTTCTTTTGTCTCATGTCATGTGACTAGAACAACCACTGTCTATCACCCATGGATTCTGTCTCTTAGCATGAAATGTCATCTGTACTATCAGAGATGCTTCTTTCTTCTGATCATCCTTCTTCTTCTTCCAGAATTTCTCAGTTTCCTTCTCTTTATTCACAAGAGAATATGATGCATTATCCTCCTTAGGAGGAACATTCTCCTTTCTTTCCTGTTTGTTAGTTTTTACAAATTTTGTTCTATAGAATTTTGTAATATGACCAAAGTTATTGCATTTATAACAAACTACTCTAAAATCTCCTAGAGGTGATAAAAAAATTTTGCCAATAAAATTAGTTCTTCTCCTAGGAACAATTCTAGGGGGGTAAATCAGTAGATCAATAAAACTTCAAACCTCTAGTATGCAGATCAAATTAACTTTCAATGCAATGACATCAACAATGAGAAAGCATGCACACATGAACACTAGATATACATGGATAACCCAATGTGGGAAAAACCATGGTGAGAAAAATGCTACTAGGATCTACCATCCTAATCCAGCCTCACAAATGAAACCTTGATTACAATGTTTAAGAGCACCAACTCTAAGGAATCACCAAATCCCTAATTTAAGAGCACCAACTCTAAGGAATCATTAAATCCCTGATTTAAGAGCACCAACTCTAAGGAGACTACAATCCCCTGATCTGAATCAAACTCCACTTCATATGCATTCCCTGAATCAAACTTTTTAAGAATCTTACATGGTCCAAACTTCATCTTCATCTTATTGTATGTCCCCATTGGAAATGTCTCCTTTCTTAGATATACCATTACTTTATCTCAAACTAAAAATTCTTTGTCTCCTCTTCCCATCTGCTTGCTCCTTATACTGACTACTCATCTCCTCCAAATGTCTCCTAACCTGATTATGTAATGTCTCCATGTATCCTACAAATTCTTCTGCCTCTGCACTTCTCTTCTCCATACTGATGTCTCTCAACTCTGCTACTCCTCTAGGTTGTACTTCTGTCACAACTTCAAATGGTGTCTTCCCTATACTTCTATTCATTGAATTATTGTATGCAAACTCTGCTTGCGGTAGAATTAGATCCTAATTTCCTACTTTGTCTCCTACTAAACATCTCAACAAGTTACCCAAACTCCTATTTACCACTTTTATTTGTCCATCTGACTGTGGGTGAAATGTTGAACTAAACTTTAGGTATGTCTTCATCTTCTTCCACAATGTCCTCCAAAAATATCTAATGAATCTTGTATCCCTATCTGAAACTATACTCTTAGGTAATCCATGCAATCTCACAATCTCCTTGAAAAATAGGTTAGAAACATGTACAACATCATTTGTCTTCTTACAAGGAATGAAATATGCCATCTTTGAAAATCTTTCCACTACTACGAATATAGAATCATATCCTCTCTGTGTTCTTGGCAAACCTAATATGAAATCCATGCTTATATCTTGATGAAAAAGAAAACTCCCTCTTGCTAAAGAACTTCACAAATCCACACAAAACAACAAATACAAAGATATATTGCAACAAAATTTCTGATTTATTTATTCAATTGCACTCACAATCAACTATACATCTGCAACAAATTAATTACAATGTTTGGCCTCTCAACGGCCTCTCAAATTTGAAAAAATCTATTCTTTCTTCTACCCTCTCACAACTCTCTTCAAGCCCGTCACATGGGCTGAGATCTCTCCTCAAACACTGCCTAAGAAATCTACCTTTCAGTTGTGATATTAACTAATTTAAATGTCTTCGAGAGGTGCCTTTCAACTTCCTATGACTCTTTCCTTCTTCCTATTGCTTAATCGACCCCCCTTCTTTCCATTATCAATCTAAGGTGGCGTTTCATTTTCTTTAGTTCTACATTGAAATCTAATATAAAATGGCATTTTCAAATTCCACGGTGGAGCTTGAAATTCCTTATCAAAATTACTTTTGAATTGTTGCATGATTTGTCTTTGACATTATTCTTTCTTCCTTTAGCGGTGACAATTTCTTAACTCTTTTCCAATGATTCTTATTTAGTAGTGGCTTATTCATATAATCTACAACCATATCATTGATTTTCAATGCTACCATCTTCCTTGTTGGCAGATGTCTTTAGATTGGAAGCATATGTATTTATTTTGCAATCTAAACTCCTTTACTTCCACAAATGCTACGAGTCCTATGTTGCCTTTGGGAACAGAAGATGTTGTGACTTCACTTTGCATCAGTTCAAACTTGGGTGATTACTTTTCTTGGATGATTTCTTTTTCTTCTTATCATCAGCTTTTGCATGTTCTCCTTAGAAGACTTCTCAATTCATCTTTTTTGTATGCTGAAGACTTTAATAGCTAAGTCTCTTTGAGTTTGGTGACTTCCTTTTAATCTATGACTACTTCATATTTTGTGATGTTCAACAAAATCTTTAACCTCATGCATTTTCTTTGGCGGAAATAAGGTGAAGAATGAAAGACACAGTGCTCCTTTGTCCACACTATGGTAGGGGCCTATATTTGCTATTCTTGAGAGGTCCGAGAGGGAGCCAACATTCACTGTGCTCGATGCCTTTTTGCCTGATATCTTGGTAAGCAAGGGTTCTGTTTGAATATTCATGAAATAAGGTATCCTCCAAGTCACTGTACTACTGAAGGCCACTATTAGAGTTATGTGGAACAATCAAAAGCTAAAAGAAGCATCAAAAATTTATGCATTGTCTTCTCTTAATTCCTCATGTTACCTACTTCATACATTGCTAAATGGTCCAAGACATATGTCATACAGAGCCAAGCCATACTTAACAGTAAACAAGAGATCTTTAGTCAATGTGCGAAAGAATAAAATACAGAGATACTTTTAATATTTTCTCATTGAATGTCTTGCTACTTCCAATGTCAAGAGAAGCCAACTGAAATCTAAAAACAAGTTAAAACAAAAAACCAAACTACAAATATTTATGGTTGATGTTGATCACTGATTCGCCTGGGGTGCTCTTACATCAGACACACTGGGTAGAAAATTTGTGAGCATAGGCTCACAAAGCGGAGTGGAGTAGTAGAACTACTCTTTCAAATTGTAGACAACCTATAGTGAACTCCATCACTAATCTAGGCATAGAAAACTTCTTCTGCCTCTACCAGCACTTAGCTAGGAAAAGTACCATCCTCCTCCACCCATTATATGTCGACTTCTTTTTCCCACCATCATCCGTCCTCCTCCGCCAAAGACTCACTCTCTTTCTCCTCCAAATCCTCACTCCTCTCTTCTCCTCCTTCACCTTCATGCAAATCGACCACCTCCACCAAAATCCACCTACATCATTCTCCACATTCTCTACAAGCAAATATGTAGCATCTATAACACACTTTTGCTCTCTATTCCTCTCTTCTTCTACCATTTTATTTGAAAACAAAATATCATCATCATAAAACAAATTTACCTCAACTACAACATCAATTTCCATTGCGACATCTTTCACATCTTCATCAGCTGCAACTTTTTGTTCTTCTCCCTTCACTGCAACAACAAGCTTTGACATCCACTCTTCTTCAATTGCCAACATTTGTGCTAACAAATCATCATTTTTGCCATGCTCTACTGCTGCAACCTCTTTGTATTTTATCGTTGTGTCTTCATCCTCTTCCTTCTCGCTGCCCACCTCTTTATCTTCAACAATTGCTAGACACAACTTTTCATCTTCCTCATCATGCTTGACCAATTGATCACGTTGCCAGACTTCCAATTGATCCAATCTCATGTTTATATTAGTCATCATTGCCAAAATCTTCTTTTCTTGATATTGTCTCCAACCCTCCCATATCACGAGCTTCTTCCTCATCAATATCCCCATCTTATCTCACTACTGCAATCTCACCTCATGCTCTACAATCTGCCATTACACTATCAGTCAGAAAAATGAATTCTCTAGCGGTTCCCTAGCTCTCACTTGCTCAAGACTCCTCTCTACCTGCAATAATCTCTTGAGCTCTTCACAACTGCCTTCTCTCCCGCGGGTCTTGGTGTGGACTGCCTCACATTCGGTGCTCTGTCCACATGCTCAGGATCACTGGCTCTGATACCATTTGATGAAAAAGAAAACTCCCTCTTGCTAAAGAACTTCACAAATTCACACAAAACAACAAATACAAAGATAGATTGCAACAAAATTTTTGATTTATTTATTCAATTGTACTCATAATCAACTATACATCTGCAACAAATTAATTACAATGTTTGGCCTCTCAGTGGCCTCTCAAATTTCAAAAAATCTATTCTTTATTCTACCCTCTCACAACTCTCTTCAAGCCCCTCACATGGGCTGAGATCTCTCCTCAAACACTACCTGAGAAATCTACATTTCATCTGCAACATTAAGTAATTTAAATGTCTTCGAGAGGTGCCTTTCAACTTCCTGCGACTCTTTCCTTCTTCCTATTACTTTTCTTGGACGATTTCTTTTTCTTCCTATCATCGGCTTTTGCATATTTTCCTTAGAAGACTTCTCAATTCATCCTTTTTGTATGTTGAAGACTTTAACAGCTACGTCTCTTTAAGTTTGGTGACTTCCTTTTAATCTATGACTACTTCGTATTTTGTGATGTTCAACAAAATCTCTAACATCCTGCATTTTCTTTGGCAGTAATGAGGTGAAGAATGAAAGACACAGTGCTCCTTTGTCCACACCGCGGTAGAGGCCTATATTTGCTATGCTTGAGAGGTCTAAGAGGGAGCCAACATTCACTGTGCTTGATGCCTTTTGCCTGATATCTTGGTAAGCAAGGGTTATGTTTGAATATTCATGAAAACAATGAGCACACCGCAGGCTTGAGAAGCAGTCAGCCAAGTATATGCTCCTACCAAGGTATCCTCCAAGTCATTGTACTACTGAAGGTCACTATCAGAATTATGTGAAACAATCAAAAGCTAAAAGAAGCATCAAAAACTTTTGCATTGTCTTCTCCCAATTCCTTATGCTGCCTACTTCATACATTGCCGAACAGTCCAAGACATATGCCATACAGAGCCAAGCCATACTTAACAATAACAAGAGATCTTTATGTTGGAATAAGTCTGGACAACTGAGAGGGGGGGTGAATCAGTTGTCCCTAAATTATTGATCTTTTTCTGCACTTTTAAATCTTCTTCCTTAATTCACAATCAGATTAATGATGTAAACAATTAAGCATAGATTAACACATGAGCATAAACAACATGAACACACAACACCAAAATTTTGACATAGAAAACCTAGTTAAGGGAAAAACCACAATGGGGGTTAACCCATAAAAATGTGTACCCTGTTAAAAGTACTTAAGAAAATAGAAGGCACATGCCTTCGGGTGCACTGCCTAGAGCTCACTGCTCAAGAAGAGGCTCACTGCCTATAAGAAATTATGAATTACGCAGAGATAATGAACTGAAAAAAAGCATCTACATTCATGCCTAAATCAGTCCCTTTGAAGGCTCACAAAACTTCTACTCCAATCTTCTTCACTGACTCTCCACTTTATACTCCCTTCGCTCCTCTTCTTCTCTGCTCTACTTTTTGATCCTTTTCAGATTTAATTCATTTTGTACAAGGATGACTTTCCACAACCCTTCAACAAGTATTTATACACTTCATCAACCTTGGAATGATCAACAAGGTCAGCTAAACTTAACGTGGATCTTTACACTGTTGGCCAAGCATAACTGGAACATGAAACTTTCTTCACTAACATACCATGCTTCATAAAATGCTCTTTGGATCATTTGCAACACATCAGAAACATCCGGTCGGCCAAGACTAGGAAGAACATCAACCTCAAAGAAGAAATCTTCAATCAACAAGCTCAAACTTTAATGCGGACCTCCAACATAGTAGCCACACAATCTAGAGACCTCCACAAGCACATTGAATTCACCAATAACATCCACTCTAAATTAATTACTAGAATCATCTGTATCTTCCTATGGAACCTCAAGAACACTATCTATCATGACTGTCAAACTAGAAAGATCGCTTGCGGACCTCTAAACCACAAACCACTGGAGTTAATGCCACACACTAACTTCCCAAACATGCCTTCAGATCCACAGAACATAATATTTCACTGCGGAGCAATCCAGACCAACTTACTGTCACACTGTCTCTTCTAAATACTGCAAAATCTAGTTCTACTCATATGGCCATAACTTCTTCAAATCTTCATGTGGACTTCTCAAATCTTAACTAGAGAAACCTCTAACAATCCTCTACACAACCATATGGTCCACATGCATTGATTGTCAATAATTTTCTCAATATCCTCAATAGTCTGGTCTTCTATACAGACAACAAAATAGGATATAGTTGACACAAATGGCAACAAGGATATGTTGACATCAATGACAACACCACTTAGGCACATATTTGCAACACTTTAGTCAACGCGAGAAAGAACAAAATGCAGAGATACTTTTAATATTTTCTCATTGAATGTCTTGCTACTTCCAATGTCAAGAGAAGCCAATTGAAATCCAAATAGAAGCTAAAATTGAAAACCAAACCAGAAATGTTTTTGGTTGATGTTGATTGCCGATTCTCCTAGGGTATGTTGGTGCCTGCATGAGCAGTTAGTTTTCAAGCATATAAACATGCAAGCACCTTCCCTAAAAATCCAAAAAATATTCTAAGTCTCTAGGCCTCCTCAGCATTTTTCAACTGCAGCATCATATTTTCTTTGGAGGAGGTCATCATCATCATGTTTCTGGACATCACCCTGATGTTGCTTGCGAGGGTCATCATATTTTCTGCTTGCAAGATCTTTCACCGGGGTGATATTTTAACATCAGGTGATCTTAGTTAAGATCATCCTGATGATGTTGCTGTAAAGTTCTAAGTATGACCCGATCTTCCGTGGGGTCATCATATTTGAACATCGGGTGATCTTGGTTAAGATCATCCTTATGTTACTTTATCACTTCATGTTTGCTTCATCACCTTGATGCTGCTGACGTCATTCCTATGTCAGGGTGATATTCGCTTGTCTATCGGCTTCATCATATTCTGAAGGAGGGGGTGATATTTTCAAGTATCAGTCATATTCATACATCACCCCGATGTTACAATGAAGCTACAGTACAACCTGATATTTCTGCGGGGGGTGATATTCTGAAATATCGAGTGATCTTACGAATATCACCGCAGTGCCAATATGATGGTGACATCATCCGGATATGTAGAGGTGCGCGGTATGCAGATATGATGATGACGTCATCAGGATTTTTGTTGACATGCAGGATGTTCATCGGCCAGACGTTTGGTATCAGCAAGGCAGGAGGATCTTTCTCCGACGCATCAGGTTGTGCCGATGAAGGTGAATATTAGGGTGACTTTCCTTATCGGGGTGATCTTTCTGATAAGGGTGATATTTTGCATCAGGCTGATGCGAGATATTAGGGTGATGTTTGGGGGTGATTATCATGCAGGGTGATGATGACGTCAGGGTGATATTTTATATCCGGATATCATGCTGGAGGATGATGATGATGAGGCTTATGCTAGTGTCGTCGGGAGCAAAAGCACCGACATCATATATGCTCGTGACCTAGTATATAAGGTGATGAGAAGGTTGCCGCAGGGTGCATGTAGGATAATTGATTCCTGCATATTTGAAATATCAAGGTGATCAATCTTGGCAGGAAACGGTTGTGATGCACAGTATTCTGCATTTCCTGAAGGCTGCGAAGTAGGTGGACATTAATGGCAGATGTTATAGGGTATGGGCAATGGCGTGAATGGTCAAACCACCTGATTGAAGATGTGAATCCCTGGGCGACAGCACAGGGCTTGAGATCTCTTCCTGTCTCCTCTCCCACCTATTGCATTCAATGAGTTGAGCACCATTCTCTCAATGAACTGTATCTGGCAGATTTTTGACTTTTGCCATGTAATTAATGATGTGCACCTTCCTGCTATATTTAGCAGGCTGTGTTGCTCATTTGTTGGTTGTTGAAGGCCTGGGGCATTTTTTGTGTAAATAATAAAAGACAAGGCATGACCTTGGTTGTTCCATCCCATTTTGGAGTTTATGTGTTGCAGCATGAATGTATTTTGCACATATGTTCAGTTTCATGTTGATATAAATGAAAAATGCTATATTGCATGTGTTTATCTGTCTGTCTCCTTTGTTGCATGCCTTTCCTTCTTTTGAATCTAGTTGCTAAGGGTTTCATAGATTCTAGGATACAGGGTTCTGTATCACATGTTTGATCTCTAACTTCCATTCAAGGAGTGGACTAAATTGTTTTAGGTTGAGCATGGAGAAGGTTATATGTCTGCAGGGATATCTGTAAGTAGAGGCGGCTAAATACCCACTCTTGGGTGATGTTTGTAAGGCAAGCATCAAGTCCAACCCCTTGAAACTTGAGTGAAAGTTGCAAACCATCTGTTGTATATGTCTAGTTGACTCCTTACTCAATGGATAGGCACTAGTCTACTCCTGGGTCAGTAGTTATGATCCACATCCCCCTTGTCTTGCATCCAGTACATTATGTCCACCCATTTCATCACTTCCACCTGTTAGTGTAGGAGTAGGATTAGGAACCCCCTGCATGCTCTCATACCCACCAGACAAATATGTCCAAGAATGTTGCCAACCTTGTGATCTACCATGCAGATCTTGGTCCAGACATGAGAGTATTCTACCTGTTGATGTCAAGTTAGATCTATCAGTCATTGAGCTAGTCAAGGTTACATCTTGAGTTATAGGGATACCCCCCTTGGTGTGGCAGAACCAGAAGTGAAGGGGAGGAGCTCACGTAACCTCCTGTATTAATTGGTTGAATCTGCCCGTGCATTAGAATTGGCAAACCCTAGTGCTGATTCAGAAGAAAAACCAATAGATTGGCGACTCCACTGGGGATGATTTGATGAAAATAGAATATACTTGTGGCCCATCCAAGTCACCAACAAAATGGTGACTCTACTGGGGAGAGAGAGAGTCAAGTGATTTGAAGGCTGGAAAATCTAGTTTCCAGTGAAGTTGTTGCAGCATAACCAAAGAAGGAACCATGTGGTGCTCTGCTGGGGTGATGAATCCAGAAAACAAAAGTGCCTTGCTAACTTTCTGTCCTCTCTCTGAGAGGTGGTGACTCTATTGAAAGAACCTATCAGTGCTGCAACGTATATCCAGGTATTCATCTTTGATTCAAAATGTTGAGTTTAGAACAGCAAACCTGGTTGTGCTCTCAAAGAAGACCATTTTTTATTGAAAGATATAAAGCCCTAGATTTCACAGGGATATATGGCTACCCAAATATTATTCCCAATAAAATTATGAGATGTTTGCCAAAATATAGTGGATTAGATTCTGAATTGGCAAACAAACATCTGCAAAGATTTTGTAATTTAATAGAAGATTATGAGGTAGAGGATGAAGATATAGTAATGAGACTCTTTGTTCAGTCATTAGAAGATGATGCTAGGATATGGTTTTCAGACCTACCTGTTTGTTCAGTTTCTTCATGGATAGATTTAGAAGTTGCATTCCTAGGGTAGTTTGGTGAAAGATTTGATGTGGCCTCACTGATCATACATTTTATGAATATCCAAAGGGAAGATGAGGAGCTGGTTCCAGCCTTTAATCTTAGATTCATTAAGTTGCTCAAGCAAATCCCTGAATATATGAGACCCAATAATGCATTGTGCTTGACAATTTATTTGGCTGCGTTTGATGAAGAAATGAGTTATCTATTGAGAGATAAAGGACCAGTCACACTTCACCAGGCTTTCCAATTTGCTATGGATATAGAAAACAATGAGAAATATGGAATGCCAGTAGGTTTCATGGCTCCAAGTTGTAAAAACAGTTATCAAAGTGAATGTATTTCTGCTTTTCCACAATGTTCATTAAAGGATGATTTTGTGGAGGGAAATATATTTCAGAACAATGTGTGTAGCCATGATCTGATGCATGAAGAAAATGTTATAGAAGATATAGGCACATCCTATGATAATGAAAACAAAGATTGTTATCAGCCTCTAGAAGACAAGCCTGCAGATGCAAGATGCTCTCCATATGATGAAATGAAAGATATACATGAAGTTGCATCCTGCAGTGATAGGCATATCCCAGTTATTCTTGATTATTTGTATGAGGTGGATATGCAGAGCTTCACTCTAAATATAAAAAACATTGATTCAAGGGATGGCAGTGAATATGCTAGTGATTGTCAGCATTCAGATGCATGTGTGAGCCTTTCAGATGATTAAATATATTTGGATGCTGAATATGAATGTTTCCTTGAAGATTTTGACCACCTTCACAGAGTAAAAGTTGAAAAAATTGTTTTTGATTATCAGTGCATTGGTGAAGAGAAAAAATAGGGTCACTATTCAGAGGTGGACAGACAAGTTGCAAGTGTGTGTGCTCATGCAGTTGGGAATAATGTTGATTGCATGGGTAACTACAAAGCTTTTGATGAAGGGCTGCACTCTGAGCTTTTTATGCCTTCTCTTGAGACATTCCAAGTGGACCTTAATGATAAAATTGCTGAACATAATGGTGATGGATATTTGTATGCTTATGAAGATAAATCTGATTATGAGATGTTGCTTGTGCCTGAATATTGCATGTTTGATACAGAGGAGCTCTTATTTTTTGAGGAAGGGCAAAATTCTGATGTGGATTCATTTGTTTCATGTGAGTTTTTTATTTTTCCAAGCAACATCAGTGACTCATATGATGATGACATTCTACAACTGATAATAATGTATGCTGATGAAGTTAGTTGTAGATTTGTTGAAGAAAAAGAAATGAGCAGCAGCACAAATAATTGCCAAGGGGCTTGCTACAGACAGTTAAATGCTTTTAGGCTTCATTTGAAGAAATCAAAAGAAAATTAGGTGTTTGACAAAGGAAAATTCTAGTGTTTCCTTTTTGGTGGCCCTGGGCCACCATGTTTATTTTTAAAATAATGTGTTTGGTGATGCAGATTGGTGTAGCTTCATGACTCTGTGCCCAATGGATAGGGGACTAGTCTGCATCCCAGAGATCTGTGGTTCTCGCCATGCCTGCAAGAGGCATGCATTCCCAAACAGAGCCACTATTGGTGCCTGCATGAGCAGTCAGTTTTCAAGCATATAAACATGCAGGCACCTTCCCTAAAAATCCAAAAAATATTCTAAGTCTCTGGACCTCCTCAGCATTTTTCAACTGCAGCATCATATTTTCTTTGGAGGAGGTCATCATCATCATGTTTCTGGACATCACCCTGATGTTGCTTGCGAGGGTCATCATATTTTCTGCCTGCATGATCTTTCGCCAAGGTGATATTTTAACATCAGGTAATCTTAGTTAAGATCATCCTGATGATGTTGCTATAAAGTTCTAAGTATGACCCGATCTTCCGTGGGGTCATCATATTTGAACATCGGGTGATCTTGGTTAAGATCATCCTGATGTTACTTTATCACTTCATGTTTGCTTCATCACCCTGATGCTGCTAACATCATTCCTATGTCAGGGTGATATTCGCTTGTCTATCGGCTTCATCATATTCCGAAGGAGGGGGTGATATTTTCAAGTATCAGTCATATTCATACATCACCCCGATGTTACAATGAAGCTACGGTGCACCCTGATATTTCTGCGGGGGGTGATATTTCGAAATATCGGGTGACCTTATGAATATCACCCCAGCGCCAATATGATGGTGACGTCATTCAAATATGTAGAGGTGCGCGGTATGAAGATATGACGATGACATCATCAGGATTTTTGTTGACATGCAGGATGTTCATCGGCCAGACGTTTGGTATCGGCAAGGTAGGAGGATCTTTCTCTGATGCATCAGGTTGTGCCGATGAAGGTGAATATCAGGGTGACTTTCCTTATCAGGGTGATCTTTCCGATAAGGGTGATATTTCGCATCAGGCTAATGTGAGATATCAGGGTGATGTTTGGGGGCGATTATCATGCAGGGTGATGATGACGTCAGGGTGATATTTTATATCCAGATATCATGTTGGAGGATGATGATGACGAGGCTTATGCTAGTGTCATCGGGAGAAAAAGCACCGACATCATATATGCTCACGACCTAGTATATAAGGTGATGAGAAGGTTGCCGCGGGGTGCATGTGGGATAATTGATTCCTACATATTTGAAATATCAAGGTGATCAATCTTGGCGGGAAACGGTTGTGATGCATAGTATTCTGCATTTCTCGAAGGCCGCGAAGTAGGTGGACATTAATGGTGGATGTTACAGGGTATGGGTGATGGCGTGAATGGTCAAACCGCCCAATTGAAGATGTGAATCCCTGGGTGACGGCGCAGGGCTCGAGATCTCTTCCTGTCTCCTCTCCCACCTGCTGCATTCAATGCATTGAGCACCATTCTCTCAATGAACTGTATCTGGCAGATTTTTGACTTTTGCCATGTAATTAATGATGTGCACCTTTCTGTTATATTTAGTAGGCTGTGTTGCTCATTTGTTGGTTGTTCAAGGCCTGGGGCATTTTTGTGTAAATAACGAAAGACAGGGCATGACCTTGGTTGTTCTATCCCATTTTGGAGTTTATGTGTTGCAGCATGAATGTATTTTGCACATATGTTCAGTTTCATGTTGATATAAATAAAAAATGCTATATTGCATGTGTTTATCTGTCTGTCTCCTTTGTTGCATGCCTTTCCTTCTTTTGAATCTGGTTGCTAAGGGTTTCATAGATTCTAGGATACAGGGTTCTGTATCACATGTTTGATCTCTAACTTCCATTCAAGGAGTGGATTAAATTGTTTTAGGTTGAGCATGGAGAAGGTTGTATGTCTGCAGGGATATCTGTAAGTAGAGGTGGCTAAATACCCACTCTTGGGTGATGTTTGTAAGGCAAGCATCAAGTTCAACCCCCTGAAACTTGAGTGAAAGTTGCAAACCATCTGTTGTATACGTCTAGTTGACTCCTTGCTCAATGGATAGGCACTAGTCTGCTCCTGGGTCAGTAGTTATGATCCACATCCCCCTTGTCTTGCATCCAGGACATTATGTCCACCCATTTCATCACTTCCACCTGTTAGTGTAGGAGTAGGATTAGGAACCCCCTGCATGCTCTCATACCCACCAGACAAATATGTCCAAGAATGTTTCCAACCTTGTGATCTACCATGCAGATCTTGGTCCAAACATGAGAGTATTCTACCTGTTGATGTCAAGTTAGATCTATCAGTGATTGAGCTAGTCAAGGTTACATCTTGAGTTATAGGGATACCCCCCTTGGTGCGGCAGAACCAGAAGTGAAGGGGAGGAGCTCATGCAACCTCCTATATTAGTTCGTTGAATCTACCTGTGCATTAGAACTGGCAAACCCTAGTGCTGATTCAGAAGAAAAACCAACAGGGTACTCCTGCATCATATCTTCCCAAGGTCTCTCCAGTACTGTCAAAGATTTGTACAAACCTATAATCTAACTACTCCCTTTTGCAAGTTGACATACTCTACAACTCTAAACAAATTTCCTTACATCCCTATTTATCTGAGGCCAAAAATAATGTTCACTTACCAAAGCTACTGTCTTGTCAGTCCCAAAATGTCCTTCTAATCCTCCACTATGCTTCTTCTTGATCAAATTATCTCTCATTGAACTCCTAGGTATACAGAACTGATTTCCTTTGAACAACATATCCTCATGAATGAAATAATCTAACCACTTGCTTCTATCTTCCACAACAGGTTCCTTACATGCTTTCTATGCTTCTGTAAAATCAAGATCCTCTTCATACATTAATTTCTTCAAATCCTAACACTTCTACCATCATCCCTGTCAACAAATTCCTTCTTCTGCTCAATGCATCTGCAATTTTGTTTGACTTTCCACTCCTATGCTTCAATACAAATGTGTAATTCTGCATGAACTCTACCCATCTCATGTCTGTGATTCAACTTTCCTTTACTATTCAAATATTGCAAAGCTTGATGGTCAGCGTACAACACAAATTCCTTTGGCAACAAGTAATGTCTCCACTTCTTCAAAGCTTGAATTATGGCATAGAACTCTTGATCATAAACTGAATATCTTCTCCTTGCATCATTCAACTTTTCACTAAAATATGCTACTAGTCTCCCTTCTTGACTTAACATTGCTCCTCTTGCATATCCACTAGCATCACAATCTACTTGAAATACTTTGTCAAAATCTGGTAATGCTAACACTGGTTGTTCTTTCACCTTCTGCTTCAACAATTCAAAACTCTTATATTCTCTTAATGTCCACTTAAAATCCTTTATGTCACCTCTCATTGCCTCCATCATTGGTGTACATACAATACTAACATTTCTGATGAACTTCTGATAGAAACTTGCTAATTCATGAAATGATCTTACCTCTCCCATGTTCACAAGTGTTGGCCACTCAACAATTGCTCTAACTTTCTCAGGGTCCATCTTCAATCCCTCTGCAGAAATCACAAATCCCAAATATACCAATTCTTCCTTCATGAAACTACATTTCTTAATGTTTATCAACAAATTTTCTTCTCTCAACCTCTGCAATACTTGTCTAATATGCCACAAATGTTCCTCTTTTGTCTTACTGAAAATCATAATATTATCCAAGTATACAATAACAAACATACCCAAGAATTTCTTCAAAACCTCATTCATCAACCTCAAGAAAGTACTTGGTGCATTAGTTAATCCAAAAGGCATCACTACCCACTCATACAATCCTTCATTTGTCTTAAATGCAGTCTTCCACTCATCTCCTTCTCTGATCCTGATCTGATGGTATCCACTCTTCAAGTCTATCTCTGTGAAATATTTTGCTCCACTCAAATAATCCATTATGTCATCCATCCTTAGCAATAGAAATCTATACTTAAATATGATCTTATTGATTGCTCTAGAGTCTGTATACATCCTCCATTCTCCATCTTTCTTTGGTGCTACTACTGTAGGTACCACACATGGGCTTAAACTTTCTCTAATCAATCCTTTCCTCAGCAACTCCTGTATCTGTCTATTCAGATCCGCATTCTCTACTGGTGTCATCTGGTGTGCTAATTTTTAAGGAAAACTAGCTCCAGGTACAAGGTCCATATGATGACTGATACTTCAGATTGGTGGTAATCCATTAGGCACATTCTCTGATATGATATCTTCGTACTCTGTCAACAATTCAATTATCTCCTCTAACGGTGGTTCTTCTTCTTTTTCGGTACTAGTCTCAACACTTAGGGTTTCACACTTCTTTGGGATCAAAGTAAAACACACATTTTCATGTCTCAGACCATCCAAAAAAATTTGACCATCCACTAAATAAATTCTAGCATTCACACATACTTCACTTTTAGGTTCATCTTCCAAAGGTATCAAGATATGTTTCTTCCCATTAGACGTTATAGTATAAGTATTCCTTCTCCCATCATGTATTGTCTTTCTATCATACTTCCATGGTCTCACCAACAATATATGACATACATCCATCACCATAATATTACACAATACCTCATCAACATAAGATCCTATATGAAATTTCACCAAACATTGTTCACTCACCAGTACCTTGTGTTCATCTTGAATCCATGCTATCTTGTAGGGCTTAGGATGTTTCAATCTCTCCAGATTTAACTAGTCACCATCTCCTCTGAAACCAAATTATCAGTGTTACCACTATCAATGATAATCTTACAACATTTACCTCTTGATTTTCATCTTGTCTTGGTGCAGGAGCACCTTGAGACTTGAGAATCTGGAGGATTCCATGCATACTCTGTTCTATCCAAAGTGTCATGTTGTAAGGCCTTAGCGCCATATTAAATCATGCTTAGCTGAGTAGTGGCATAAAACTAAGTCTATATACGTGTCATACAAGATTGTAACCAAACTAAAAAGATTGTAACCGAACAACAGAGGTGGTTATAGGGTGGTTCGCCTTCCATCTTATGTAACTGTCGACATGAGTCTATATAGTTGGTCTGTGTTCATGAAGAAAGTGTGAGGCACAGGTGGAGAAAATCTATTTGTATGTATATTTTATGAGGAATAAGAAATTTTGTTTTGAGTAAGGTTCTGTTACACGGAATGTAGATCGGAAGTATTCCACTGGTTGAAATTTCTTCAAAATCAATGGAATGACTTCCTTAGGAGTAGAGTGTTTTCCCTTCTATTGAGTTGTTATTTCTGTGTGAGTTGTTTGGTTGCAGAATTACTGAAGTGTCATCAGTGTAAGACAGCCCCTCGGGGAAACTTGTAGAAGTCACATCGATCAATGGTGTTATACCGACAGTAGGTGCATCGATGAAGAGTTACTTTAGTCTCACCGAAGTGTCGGGAGGAAATGACATATTAGAAGATTTAGTCAGGGCTTCGCCGATAGTGGTTAGTCTTGTCAAAGGCAACATAACGTATCGGCGTATCAGGTTGAAGTCCATTAGCGCATCGGCCAAGGATCACAAGCGTTCACTGATGGCCAGGGTCACACCGACAGTTGAGTTCAAAGGTGTCCATCGGTGTATCGGTAGGAGGTTAGAGGTGTCCGTTGATGATAAAGGTCACGCCAACGAAGGCGGTTCAAAGGTTCCATCGATATGATCGATGCGTCAGACGAAAAGTATTTGGGCTCACCAATAATATATGGTCTCGCCGATAGTGAAGAATGTGTGTGGTTCGGTATTGTTTGGACCTTGAGGAGTATTTTGAAAGCTGATTAAACATTAATTTGTCTGAACTGTGGGATTGAAGCCCATTGTTGTGAAGTATGGTATCAATTGTTGTGCTTCCATTGTGTGTTCTGCATCAAATTGGTATAAGAGCTAGTGAAAGGTCTAGGCAGTTGTGTATTTGATTCTGTCACTGAGAAGGAAGGTGAAGAATTGAAGAAAAACTAAAGAGTTGAAGCAAAATGTTTGGTTGGTGACCATTTTGAAGACAGAGATTGTAGAAGGTATTTTGAAGGCTGACAATAGTTGTTAGACTGTTGCAGATGCTCGTGCCATCTAGTTGCGAGGAGGAATAGGATTCCTGTAGTGGGCAGACGATGATGAGGTCTGTCAAGACCATTCACCAATAGAGATTTGGTTGGAAGAGGGTGCAGAGTGAGGCCACTGCGAGAGAGAGTAGCAGTGCATCTACATGATCTGTTGTTGGACGAAGGGAATGGGTCTATGAAGCAGCATGTAGGATGGACATCTGATTGAGCATTGTGTTGTAGTCATTGAGGATTTGATCGATCTAAGAGTACTCCATTGCTAGGAGTAGAAGGAGCCTGAAGATACTCTGAAATGTTGATGGTAGTTTGCCATTGTTGGTTGGTTGGTCACTATTCCATTGATATGAAGATTTGAAGCCTGAAGCTGAAGAGACAGAGTAAAAGATGAAGCCAAACAGAGATGCAGGAAAAGATAGTTTTGTTTTGCAGATACATTTCCAAGGGACTTGGAAATCTTTGTTGGTTGGTTGTATGGTGCAGGAGCACCTTGAGACTTGAGAATCTGGAGGATTCCATGCATACTCTGTTCTATCCAAAGTGTCATGTTGTAAGGCCTTAGCGCCATATTAAATCATGCTTAGCCGAGTAGCGGTAGAAAACTAAGTCTGTATACGTGTCATACAAGATTGTAACCGAACTAAAAATATTGTAACCAAATAGCAGAGGTGGTTATAGGGTGGTTCGCCTTCCATCTTGTGTAACTATCGACATGAGTCTATATAGTCGGTTTGTGTTCATGAAGAAAGTGTGAGGCATAGGTGGAGAAAATTGATTTGTATGTATATTTTCTGAGGAATAAGAAATTCTATTTTGAGTAAGGTTCTGTTACACAGAATGTAGATCGGAAGCATTCCACTAGTTGAGATTTCTTCGAAATTAGTGGAATGACTTCCTTAGGAGTAGAGTGTTTTCCCTTCTGTTGAGTTGTTGTTATTTCTGTGTGAGTTGTTTGGTTGCAGAATTACTGAAGTGTCATCGGTGTAAGACAGCCCCTCGGGGAAACTTGTAGAAGTCACATCGATCAATGGTGTTATACCGATAGTAGGTGCATTGGTGAAGAGTTGATTTAGTCTCACCGAAGTGTCGGGAGGAAATGGCGTATCGGAAGATCTAGTCAGGGCTTCGTCGATAGTGGTTAGTCTTACCGAAGGCAACATAACGTATCGGCATATTGGGTTGAAGTCCATCGGCGTATCAGCCAAGGATCGCAAGCATTCACCAACGGCCAGGGTCACACCGACAGTTGAGTTTGAAGGTGTCCATCAGTGTATCGGCAGGAGGTTAGAGGTGTCCACCGATGATAAAGGCCACGGCAATGAAGGCGGTTCGAAGGTTCCATTGGTATGATCGGTGCATTGAAGGCAAAGTATTTGGGCTCGCCGATAATATATGGTCTCACCGATAGTGAAGAATGTGTGTGGTTCGGTATTGTTTGGACCTTGAGGAGTATTTTGAAAGCTGATTAAACATTAATTTGTTTGAACTATGGGATTGAAGCCCATTGTTGTGAAGTATGGTATCAATTGTTGTGCTTCCATTGTGTGCTCTGCATCATGTCTGGAACAAACTTTTCCTTTGTGTTGGTTCCTCATTTGTCTCTTCTTGAAATAATGCTCTCCTAATGACTCTTTTTTCTAGTTTTCCCACTGAACTAGGTGATCCAACATGTTCTTCCTCCGCATAAGCTGCTCTTGCACTATTCTTTGTCCTCTTGCTAGTACTTCCTTGCTGACATTCAAATGCTTTGTGTCCTCCTGCACACTTGAAACAAGTTCCTCCAAATAATCTTTTGTCAAATCCTCTTTCCTCTCTGGCATCCTTCATTGTGGTAAGAATTATGACTTCCTCTACTGTTGTGGTAGAAACTCCTATCATCTCTCAGGTATGAATTGTTATTTCTGTCTTCCTTCTTGTATGGGCTACTTTCTTTATTTTTCACTGCATAAGGTCTCTCTCCCTCTAGAATATGTTCTACCTCTTTGAAATTTACCTCCTCTACCTTTCTGCCTTTGCTCATGCCTCTTAGTTAGCTTGTCTTCAACTTTCAATGTAAACTGATATGCTTCTTCTATTGTTGTCATCCTCACCAAACTTAGTTCTTCTTGAATGTTCATCCTCAATTCATTTATGTACCTTGCCACTTTCTCCTTACTTGCTTCACTATGTCCAGTCCTTATGATCATCTTATGAAATTCTTCAGTGTACTCCTTCATAGATTTCTCCTTTTGTCTTAGGTTTTTCAATCTCTTCAACAATTCCAACTCATAGTTAGCAGGTATGAATTGATTCTTCAACTTTGTCACCATCCTATTCCACTTTATGATCTTCTCTTTTCCTCTCCTATTCTTATCCAATTGAACTTATTTCCACCAAATAGCAGCATGTCCTTTCAACTTAGTTTTTGTAAATCTTACTCTCTCCAGATCTTCAATTTCTTCATATTCAAAGGATTCCTTCAAGTCATTTATCCAGTCAATCAATTCCTCAGGATTCAAATTTCCAGTATAGTTTGATACATCCATTCTAGGTCTCTTACCCATCTTAGAAATAGCCTTCAATATCTTTACCTGATCTGATTCTTCTTCTTCTAGGGCTTCTTCATTTTGGTCAGTAGCTTGAAATTCATTTTCATGTCTAGGGTTTAGTCCTCTTCTTCTATCTTCTTCTACAGCATCCAATCTAACCTTCATAGTTCTCATCATCTCTATCATTATTTCCATTCTTCCAGCAACATTGTCCATAGCAGGCATCCTCCTCGGTAGCATCTCCTCCTAGGATCCGATGCAACTAACTCAATTTGGCGATCTAACTACAAGATACCAATTGTCTCACAATTGGTGCTCTATTGACACTAGTAGAATTTTGGCAAACAAATGACTACGTGACTAAAACTTTTAGTCACGACAACTAAAAATGATTAAATTCTAGTCATGTTTTGCAACACATCTATAAATGACTGATTTGATGGTGGGTAAACAACACAGCTATAAATGACTAAATAATTAGTCACACAAGTAAAAATTAGAAAGAGAGGGAAATTAAAAAACATTTCGAATTGAAAAGAGGGAAATTTAGAGAGAAATTTTTTCCATGAAAAATAATTCAAACAAAAGAAACCTGACCACCTCTACGCTCAAGACATTGTTCATGCATTGGATGCATTGTAGAGGGGTTGAATTAGTTCTCAAAAATAGGTAAGGCTCATTGATGTCCCTCTTTTTGCATTGATGAATTGGAACACAATCGCTTGAAGATGTTAATTTTATTATATTTTGTTAAATTTTGTATTAGGCAGACCCATTTCAGGGGGATTTCCTGGAAGTGATAGAAGAGTTTTTTAGAGAAGGGCATGGCCAGATGCATTGCATTCAATCACCAAGGAAACTTACTAGCAGGTTTGGTATTCATGTATTTTTTAAACTATAATTTTTTTTGTGTTTGGTACTCTATTTTAGTTATGCCCATTTGCAAGATGTTATAAATACAAACACTGAAATCTAATTCAATCTGTTGACTGTTAATACTCAAAAAATACCCCACTCTTATTAGGGATCAGGGTTTCAAAGCTTAGTTGTGAAGGATTAGGGTTTCACCTAATTTTAGAAGAACTGCCTCAACCTTGCAAACTTTTTTAAAAGAAAACAACAAATAATCTTATATTGCTTAATACCCATTTCAGTTTCTGCCAGCCCTATCGCAGTTTAGTCCCCTGAATAGTCATTATTGTGTTGAAGTATTGGTTATTAATACTAGTGTTGGTGTGTTCTGAAGAGTATTCAATATGCTCCGTTGTTAAAATGGGGTTTGATTTTTCTTTATTGGGGTCATCTTTGGTGGTTCAGCTTGGCTTAAAATGCCCAAGTGACGAGCTTGCAGATCAATCTAGGGTTTCTATCTTTTTTTTTGTGATATGGAAGTCACCCTTTCGGATGTTTCTCTCCCTGCTGATCATCTAACTAAAATGTCCTTTTAGCATGATGATTATTACTTTTTTTAAAATAGAAAGTTCATAGTTTATAATACTAAGAAATCATCAATCTTTTTGCCATTTCTATGATCTGAAAGCAAATAACAAGCACTCAAGAAAGAATCAAAAATAACAAAGTCAATTAATATGGCAGCCTAAAATAAGCCTCAAACAATACAAGGAAACAAGGATTACAACCTAGTTTGAAGTCTTTCCCAAAATTTTGAATCAAGAGTAAACCACTAATGATAAGAAACAATAATAGGAAACATGGTTTACAATTTGGTTCCCATAAATTGTTGACACAAAGCAACCTAAAGAAAAAAGAAACTAAAAGATGACATTTTTAAATAATCAGAGCTTTATAATTGTTTAATTATGATTAGTATGTGTACATGCTAAGCCTTCTCTGTACGACGCACAGTACTGGCAAGCCCAATGTGTTGATGATTACCACCACCATGAGGATGCTCAACAGGATTCATTGCCACACCACGAACCTTGGGCCAACAGTTTCTTTTGACCCTATATTTGTGATATGCATTGCCAGCTTTGAGCATTGGCTTTTATGTCCTTCCACCACTAGTAACCTGACCAATCATGGATCTGCAACTACTTGGTACAATCTTCTTAGCTCCATATGGAAGCTTTACCCTATAAATTGAAACCAATTTCCAAGACTCGTCAAACAAGGCTATTAAAAATCTACAAAATCAAAAATTACACAAATCTAAACATTAAGACAGAACTTAGATAATTGTTCTGAAATTATTTCCACTACCTTTGGAATAATTGCATTTATCAACTCACTGTAACCTTGGAAAAAAAATTAAGCATAGAAATATGCCATAAGTCTCCACAAGGTGTATACCTAGAACTTAAAATAGTTTGAAAATAATTTGGAAAAAGCCACCATCCATAGGACATCACAATAGATGCATCACATGTTTGTTGCTAGCCAAAAAGTAAGATGATAAACAAAAATGATAATGAGTCAAGGGGAACATCAAGAAGCAGTACATTCAAATTAAATTTTAACCAGCTGCTAAACAAGCACAACCCACTTTGACTTGTCGTAAGTTCAAAATATTAGAATAGGTACATTTTTATGTCTGTAAAGGTGACAATAATCCAACAATGGATCAAACGTTTCAGATTGAAATGCAATAGAAATGCATTGCAAATGACAACAATCAAATTTGAAATTACTCAGCTCATTAAAGAATAATGTAGAAAAGACAGAAAAAGTGTTCTTTGATTTGATTGGGCCAATGAGAAATATTGTCTAAAAAATTCAACTATATCACCATGTCTTTGGCAACTTCGTTACCAATACCTTGGCAAACATTATTGCACAAATGAAGAGCATTATGGGCAAAAATAAAAATTGATTTGAGGCTTCACTAAGATAGATTGACAAAAAGAAATGATATATCTTACTAAGACAGGCATATGACCTCAGAGATGGGATAATATCAAAAGCTAAAACAGATCATACATCTAGACACAATCCAAAAAATACTATTAATGGTGATATCATCTAGGATACCAATAGGCATTGAAAAAATGAGATTAGCAGTGATTGTCCACTATTTTGACTTATTTTAACAAATGAGTTTCCAATGTGAAGTGTCAACCAAGGATTTTATTACCATTCTATTGACTGTCATTTTCTAAGTCATGACTATCAATTTTGAACCAAATGAGGCCTTCCAATGCTTTGGCTTTGGGGGCTTATGATTTTATCGATTGCCTATGATGGGGCTGCCTGTCATACCTGCTCTTATGACTTCGAGGAACACATATAATCAACAATAGAAACAAGATAGGATGGCAACTATTGGAGCCAATGGGCTATAGATGCAAAATTAAAGTGAGTGTCTAAGCATGGTTAATGATCTTTTATTTTGTTGCTTCTAATTATATTTGTTTAGCTGTCAAGGGGGTGTAAGTCATGGCATAGATCTGTATCGCTGTATTGCCTTAAGGTAGATCCTCACATGATTCTTATCTTGGTAACAGGGGTATCTCAACACCAAAAATTATTTAGAATCCCACTCCTTCATGAAATGTAATGACTACAAACTACTATCCCTTGACTTATCTCTACCATAAAGACAACTCTATGGAACATGTAGAGGGTGTAAGTCATGGCTTGGCTGTGTCTAAGAAAGTTCATAGTTTGTTCCATCTCCATTTCAGAAATATTGTCTCAAAAATTCAACTATATCACCATGACTTGTTCCTTGTCGTAGTACCGCAAACTATTTCTTTGACCATCGCGGGACCGCGATATACTAAACATCACTTGAAGCCTTTCACCACACTACCACACTCCTTCATTGAAACTGTCACGGGGCTATGGTATTCAACACTTACATAACTTAAACTCCTTATACTGCCATACCGCAAGCCTCACTTGAGGCCGCCGTGGGGACGCGGTGTACTGTTTTCCTCTGCTCCTTCTTACCGCCATACTGCAAGCCTCACATGAGGCCACCGTGGGGGCGTGGTGTACTATTTTCCTCTACTCCTTATTACCGCCATACCGCAAGCCTCACTTGAGGCCGTCGTGGGGGTGCGGTGTATTATTTTCCTCTGCTCCTTCTTACCGCATTACTGTCGGTTGTTCTCTTGACTGTCACAGGACCGTGGTGAAGTATCATATCCCACTTAAATTTATACCACCAGCCCATCACTTCGTTTTGAGACCACTGCGGGGCTGCGGCAATCGATCTCTACATCCTACAATGCCACAAGTGCAATCTCTTCATGCTGCGGGATAGTGATAATTGCTCCCTTCTTATCCTTGGTTCCCACACACCCGCCAAGACCTTTTGAGTGACCTGTGAGACTGCAATGAGAGACAAAAACATATCAATGGTCAAAAATACAAATATCTTTCACATGGACTTGGTATGGGGTGCTTATGAATGACTCCTGGAATAATTTTAAAAGAAACATGGGTCCCTAAGATGGATTTATGGAAGGAAATTTGCATGGATTTATGGATTTATCAAATGTATGAAGGTATCTTTATTGTAGGTTATTTTCCCTATATTATTTATTCTTGGTTTGAACTCCTTGATTTTGTGGTTTTTTGTTAGGACCCAGAGCTTTCATATGTAGGACCGCCTACAAGGCGCCAAAGGAGTCATCTAGATCATGACTTAGGAGATGGTTAGTATTCATTGAGTGGTATAATGGTGGTTGAACTATCCTGGTCTATACAACTAAGAGATGTACTTGTGTGCTTTATAGTTTGTTTGTTTAATTTTTTGATGCTTAGAAAACATCATAAATAGGTAGGATGATATTTTTTGTAATTTATTCCTTCAATCACTTGTCATAGGTCCAGTTGGAGGTAGCAGAGCTGGTGGAATGGAGGGTGTACCTTATCCACCTATTTATTCAAGCAGAAATGTTGCAAGTTCCACTTCGGATCACCAAAGTCTTCACAAACACATCTGCACAAAATTCAATAATGAAGAATTTATGCATATTCTCTTTTGAATGATGCACAAAGCCTCCACCGCAACACCACACTGTTGCCGGGCCTTGCAGTGATGCGGGTGATTCCCATGTTGTCCATATTTAAATCTACAACCCTAAATCCATGAACCCCCAGTTGGATTCTCTTGAGAAACGATTGTGTCATCGTTGGTGAAGGGAACTACCGGTGGTTGGAAATTTGACAAGAAGCTCCATGCATTGAATACTTCCTCTATCTTTTCCCTCTTGGACCTTCCAAATGCAGAATTATGAACCCGCAAGGAAATATCAAAGAGCTCTCTATTACCTGATTGCAAACTTGAAATTATCGCTTGATAAACACAATTAAAATTGGGTTTATTAATGATATCTTCAAGGAGGAAGAGTCCCCCTACTAAGGCTGAGCCATCATGGAGATTATAAGTAGCAAAAGCTTCAAATAGCTTGACATCTAGGACTAGATAGTTATGAACGATCATTGATGCTATCCTTTTAACCTTATCAACCTGATGAAATAAGTCCATTGCATTTGAGAGAAAATGAGATACCAGATGCGAAGCATAACATACCCTGGATTGCAGTAGAAAATCTCTATCACATACATCTATCAAAGCATCCTCCACCGGCTCTTCATCGAGCAGTTTGAAGGCCCTAGCCATGATATCTGAGTTGATGCTTCTGTGCACTGGTTGTTCCCATGATTGAACAAGCAAATGAAGTCGACAATTGCGGGGATAGATAGACATTACAGATACACATCAAGAGAAAAATGAAGAGGCAAGAATGAAATAATGACACAGATACCATCGTCTCTTGCACAAAAAGAGAATTGTACAAGCCAACATAAAGAATTGAAGTCATTCAATCTGGCGGGGAAATAAAACCAAGACAAATGAGATCCAAATGTGGATTATATTGCTCAGCTTGCAACACTCCTCTTATAGAGCATTCAATGAATAAAATCAAAGAGACATGTGCGAAGTGAACAATTAATGCCAGTTGGAAATCTACATAGATTGCAAGCTTCAAAATGACTAAATATACTACTAATTGATGTGAATTAATAATTAAATTGACTAAATATACAACCAATTGACAGAAATTAGTGAACAGTGAATAAATATGACTAAATATATGACCTGTTTTAAATTTGTGAATAAAAATGACTAAATATACTACCAAATTGATCAAAATGATGATTAAAATTAATGACTAAATACACTACCAATGGACAGAAATCAGTGAATAAAAATGACTAAATAAGTGACCAGTTAACAATAATCAATGACTAAATTAATGACTAAATCTATCAGTGAAAAAAAATGACTAAATAAGTGACCAGATTACAGCAATCAATGATTAAATATACTACCAAATCGATCAATCAAAACAACCAATAAATTACTAAAAATGGTTTAGTCATCATTTGGTCATGTTATAAATGACTGGCAATAAACTACTAATGGTCACGTGACCATGTTTGGTCATTTATAAGCAATTTTTAGTAGTTTTTTTAGTAATATATTGCTCTTTTTGTACTAGTGTGACAAACACAAGTAGACTGCCTCAGGTCGGTGATATTCTCACCACAAGATCTTCCAAAAAGCCCTAACTTCCCAAAGGATTCGCAACTTCACTCCCTAAAGGATTCACAACTTCACTCTGATACCACTTGATGCAGTCATGGATGGAGGGTCCTGAGAAGGGACTGTCCAAACAATGCAGCTAGATTAAACACAATAGAAACAACACAATAATAGAATTTAATGGAAGATTCAAATGCTCAATATATCAGATAATCAAAATGCTTATATACCAGCAACATGCAAGCTATAATCAAAGGGCTCACAGGCCTACTTTCTGGTTTACAATAGAATTGGAAGACATGGCATTGAAGTGCCTTCTGGAAAGAATCTATCTTCAAAAACTACTTAACTGAAGAACTGACTTCCTAATGCATCTAAGAGATGTATATATATCATCTTCAAGATATAGAATCCTCAATGTCGGCCTTAAGAGGTTACAAACTTCAATGAATGATGAAATGTGTAGAAACATGTAGGTCGGCCTACAACTCATGTTATTGCTCCACAAATGAATGAAACTTGGTGCAGACCTCAAGGAAGGTCTATCATGTCCTTATTTTCCTTGTGTGATGTTCCATTAGGCTCTGTAAGTCACGGAAGTGCTCCGCAAACCTTTTTCTCAACTGACTACATGAATGCTCTGCTCTATGAAAGCTGATGATCTTCTAATAGTGATACCTTTCTGTAGACAAATCCAAATCTCCTGAAATCTAAGTATGATGTAACTAACATGGCATAGAGGCTAAGTCCTTCTCTACGAGCTCTGATATGAAGATGCGGTAAAATGCGGTAGGAAATTCTAAACTGTAAATCACTGAACTGCAACTGAAATGAAAGAAAAGAAAAAAATGCAAATATTTTTGGTTGATGCAAGATTTCTCTACAACCTATGATGCTCCTACATCACTCTTGTTTTTATAAATTGCAGAGCATGTGATTGTTCATCTCTCGTGGCTTGATTGGTGCTAACATTCCTTCAGAAGATCTCAGTTCTCACATTATCACATTGCTTATCATTCTTCTTACCTCTTTCTTTTTGTCTTCCTTGAATACTCAAGGCCTCTTTGGCATTTACAAAGACCTTCCTTCTTATTTATTTATAAAGAAAAGAACCAACAACAATCTCTACTTTCAAAACAATAGACGTTATCCCAATAGCCGACGTTATCCCAATAGCCATGACAAGGTTGTCCCATGAGTCTAGCAATGAACACAACAAAGTTTGACATCTTTCTTCTTCATCCATCTTTACACCAATAGAGTTCAGCTGAGCCACCAACAAGTTAAATGCTTCCAAGTTGTCTTTAATTCATCCACCTTCTTCCATCCTTAATGAATAGAGTTTCTTCTTCAACAATATCTTGTTCACTAAAGATTTAGCTTGATAAATCTCACCTAGATTCTTCCATAACTACTTCAAAGTGGTTTCTTCATGGACATTAATTAGAACGTAATATACAAGACACAATCTAATTGGACCTTTGGCTTTATGGTCCATAACATCATACTAAGTAGCAAAAGTAGCATTCATATGTCTCTAAACTTTTCCATCAACAACATCCCACAAATCACAATCTATTAATAGATCTTCTATCTTCAACTTCCACATCTTAAATTTTTTGCTCAAAAGCTTTTCCACCTCAATCCTCCGTAATTTTCTTGTCATTGTTGGGATAAGGTGTCATTAACCTTGTAAATCCCAATATTGTATTTATTCCAATTTATTATTTATAATTACCCATAAGGGAATGAGGTAGTTTCACTGGCAGTGGTAATTCCAGATTTACTAAAGGTAATTATAGAGTAACATTTACAGTTGGCAATTGTAAAATCAAGAGTAATTGAGGGTAGGCGCCACCTTGGAGGAATCAACTATTTTTAGCATGTATGACACATGTCATAAAGTTGGTGAGTGTATGTAAGAGAATCTATGATCGTTGCAAGTTGTCATAAGATTCTATGACAATATGACAACTTATGATGGATAATTAATAGGTGTAAGTTGCTATTCTTGGCTCTAGGCACCCATATTGGGAAGATGCTTTTTTGGGAGAATATATGATGGTTATGATGCGTCATAAGATGTTGTAAGAGACTATTTTTGTGCTTGGGCATCCAACTTTGCATGGTTAACTCTTGACAAGTGTCATGAGCTTGTAAGAAGTCATTTTTTGTTTGCATGTTGAAGATTCCTAGGTGAGAGAAAGTGGATGTCTAGTTTGGAGGAAAATACTTCTATAAGTACAATGCCATGTATGTGTTGTAGTATGACATTTTTTTGTACCCAGGTGCTATCGGATTGAAGGTTGGAGAGACAGAGGAAGTGCATGTATTATGTATTTCAGATTTTGAAGATAATACAACTTGCACCTCTTTTCTTGGTGGAGTTCTTTACCTGAAAGGGTTTTCTCCACATTATATCTAGTGATGATATGGTTTATTCTTTAATGGTGTTTATTCCTGTGTTGTGATTTCATTTTCGTATGCAATCTCTATTAAATCTACATTGTTTGAGATCATAAACATACTGTAATCAAATTTCCATTTGAGTAGTTGTTGCCTTCATTTCTAATAGTCATCTTTACTTCCTACAATAAAGATCACAAATTTCTCCTTCTGCACAAGCTCCCACTCAAAATGGATTAGCTCAAAAATCCTTTCCCGAACAACTAGAACCAAAACTGTCGAGGCTTTGATACCACTTGTAAGGAAGCAAGGTATTTGGAAACAGTTTCCTACACTAATCTATGAGATGAGTGTTTTGCAAATAACTTCAAATCTGATTAAACTTATTATAGAATGTAGAGAAACATATAGAAATTAGTAATAAGCAATAAATCATAATAGTTGATCCCACAATAGTATGTCCCACTTGTGGGACATCCTAGTTTTTTCTTGAAATCACATATTTTATGAAAAATTAATGATCTAAACATAGAGGGGTTCCATCTAAGGGGTTTTTTTGAAGGGGGTTAGATCAAACCCCCTTGGATAGAACCCCCTAGACATAAGTCAAATGCCCACACCTATCAAAATTTTGACAAAAAATAATGTTTCTTCATCTTTTGGGGGATCAAATGAAGTCATTTAGAAATGTCATTTTATAAGTATATATCCCTTAATATTAGCTTTACAAAAATTATAATATATATTGTAGTGTAGAAAAGAGATCACAATCCTAAAGAGTTGAACTAGTCCATCCCTCTTCTACAAAACATTGGAGCACAAATCAAGCATGGCTTCTACCCAAGAAGGAGAGCCAAACCACAATGGTTTTGTCCTTTTTTGTATATAGAAGGACTAACCAAGTTCAACCAAATCCAAACAAGCAAGCCAAGACTAAGATTTAACCATAAAATGATGAATAATAGTAGAGGTGGTAGAGTAATTCAGAACATGGAAAGTTTAGCAGAAATGCCCAAAACAGGGGCACTCGGGCGCCCTGGTCCCTTTTTAGCATTAGGTAGAACTTTGGGTATAATCATACCTATACCTATCTACATTGTCTTCTTCCCAAAAACCAGCCTTTGAAACCTATTCTTCTCACCTGCACACACAGAAAGAGGGAAAAGGTTGTGTTGTTTTAAGGGTTTGCCTTAGTCAAACCCTGTGTTGGTGTTCCCAGCTCCACAACAATGATTGATAAGATCCAAGAGTGCATGCCCTAGGAGGAAAGAGGCCAGATCTACAAAAATATGATAGATAATGATGATAATAACCACAAGATACCCAACCTTAGTTGATGAAGGCTTAGCACCAACAAAGGAGAGTGATGAAGAGGACTTCAAACTTCCTTCAAAGCCTACAAACAACTTCAATAGCCTTCACAAGTAGAATACAATCCACACATGAAGAATCCTTGAGTACAAAGCATCATATGAGAGAAATTTTGCATTCATCCAATTAGGTGTAAAATGAACTACACCACACACTTAAATATGTACTCTCACTCACCTTCGGCAATTAAAACAAATTTAGGCTAACAAATACTAATTAGAGGAGTGTTCTAAGCATACACCACAAAGTGGGGCCAAAAATCCCAAGTGGGACTAAGGCGCTCAGGCGCCCTGGACATTTAGCCCAAAACCTCCATAAAGTGTCTTTTAATGAGGGCTTAGTCTAGTCCTAAGTTGATTATGTCAAGTTTATTTTTCAAGATCAGGATATTCATCGTTTAGAGCTCAAAGATGTCTTAGAATAGGTCTTAATTAGCAAAGGAAAAAATTAGGTCCAACCTAGGAGCTAAACCAAGTATAAAATGCTAGTGTATAGATTTTATGACTCAACATTTAGCCCCCACAGTGTGGGTACGAACTTATGTTTGAACTCATACTAAAGGGATGGACTAAAACACACAAATATAGAAAACCAAAGAATTCCGCCAAGTTGTGAACTACAAGTAGCCCCCAAACTTAGGATTCTAAGGCTACAAGAACATAAGAAAAGAGAAAACACGCAAGACACTATAAAATTAATTCACACATACGTGGAGTACTAAAAGCATACACAAGAATACATGCAGAAGATATGTAATACATAATGCGTACATGCTTAACACAAAGCATACACATAAGTCACCATGAATACATAGAGAACACATGGAAAACACGATGAAGGCACAGTTAGAACATAATGCATAAAAGAAGTAAACATAAGAACACACATAGAACAAACACACAAGGCACATGATTGATGCTAGCTTTCTTTGTCGCTAGGGGTCATGTGGAGAGAAGTGCCAACATGGACCACAAACTAGTACTTGGACCATCAGATTACTAGGTGACCACGAAAGTCATGAAGCGCACTAGCTAGCCAACTATGTTGCACTAGGTGGCTCATGGACAAAGAGGAAGCATCACAGGCTAGTGAGGACTGCCGACTCACTAGGTGAGTTCAACACCAATAGGAAAATGAATCTACAACCAAGAGAGAGCATAGCACAATGCATGCCCCCACCTTAAAGTGATTGCTTACTTCTATCAAGAAGCAATTGAGCTTTAATGTACAATAAATCACAAAATAGGCACGAGAGCTTTCCGAAAGAACATGCCCATAAGATATGTGTTTCCAAAAACTACATCACACCAAGGGGTTGCCCCCACAAAAGGCAAACCAAGGCGATGCTACAAGCATGATACACAATAGCCTGTGTAGTCATGGTATGATGTCGAGCATAGCAACAAGGTGCTACAAATCAAAACATAAAAGAAACAACAAATTATACAAAGTGATAACACAAAGGGGTCTACCCAAATGGTGTCAATATAGGAATGGTTGTGTATAGAAGACATCTCAAGACCATAGGTATATGTATATGGAACTTTCATCATCTGCTAGCCGGTATAACTACGGAGACAAAGGAAGAAGTAACACATGAAATCAAAATAAACATCCCTTGGGTCAGCAAAGGAGAATGCCAGAACATTCTATGCCTTGCATAGTCCCCAAAGGGCACAATAATAATATAAATTACGACATATAGAAGAATGATGATACGAATAGAAAGAATGTCACAACAAATTTTGGTCCCTTTGTATCCTTGCACCTACATGCATATAGATAGATCTTTGGTTTCTTTGCATTTAGGATCTATCATAGCACCCTGAATAGGTTTATCATTGATTCAAATAGTAATGTAAAGAGGTCCATTAGGAGCTTCGATAGTGGCATCATGTGGAGTAAATGATATAGCAAGTTCAACATTTACTTGCATTTTATGAGGGCGATCATCGACCATGCAAACATCTCCGTCATAACCCTCATCATGAAATATAACATTAGATTTGTGATGAGTTAAAGGGTCGATATATATCTGAAGGTTTTGATTAGGAGTTACCACCGATTTATTCCCTTTATCATTAACATCGACAATCTGGATGACATTGGTATCGATGAGGTCTTGAACTTCGTGTTTAAGATGCATAGATATTCTTTCAGTGTCATGGCCAACCGAGCGATGGAATTGACAAAAAGCCTTGACATCAAAGGAGGATGATTGCATCCTTCTTGGATCGAGAGGTCTAATAGGTGGAAGCTTGATGAGATTATTTTGTAAAAGCTGTGTCATGATAGAATGAAGAGATTCAGATAAAGGTGTAAAATTTCTTGTTTTCAATTTCAAGTTATAAGGGGCGGGAGTAGGAGATGACACTACCGCCACATGTTTTCTAATGTTATCTGCTGAAATTTTGTTTATCTTGATGAATTTTTTGTTATATATCTCTTAAAAGGGTGATTATTACAGGCTTCAGATTGACCAACTAGGGCGGATGAGGGATTATGCTCATACTGACTAACCAAAAGTTGATAATCACGAAGAGTCATGCAAAGATGAGTAAATGAATCATACCAAATCAACAATATCTTATTATGAATCTGAGGTTGTAAGTTTTTTATGAATATTCTTTGCACATTAGCATCCAGAATAGAATATTGAATTTGTGAAAAGAGGGCTTGATAACGCCCCATAAAATCAGTTATTTTCTCCTTCGTTCCTTGTTTACAATGAACCAAGACCATCAAAGAGACTTGAGGTCCAATGTTTACCTGAAAGTGCTCAAGGAACTTAGTGACCAATTTTTAAAATGCAGTTATAGAATTAGGAGGAAGCACGCAAAACCAATCCAAGGTTGTGTCCTTGAGTGACCTAGGAAAGAGTTTTGCTAAGATCGCATCCTCAAAGTAGAAATCACTACACATAGCGGTAAAAGTTGCCACATGGTTGCTAGGGTCTCCCTTCCCATTATATTTTTCAAAGCGAGGAGTCTCAAACTTCTTAGGCATAGGAGTTCTTAGGATAGAATAGGATAAAGGGCTACAAAGATAATGTGTTGTGATACTAGTTTTAGGTGGGCTATTACTCATGCTAGCCAATTGTTGTTGCATGGAGGTCATATTCTTCAACAATTGGTTTAAGACGGGGTTAGAAGCATAATCAGGCAGAGATTGAAATAAAGGACTAGGTGATTGAGTATGAGTATCCATTTAAAATGTGATAGGTGGTTGATATGTAGGTGGAGTGACATTAGGTGTAGAGTTTGTGTAATTATAAGCAACAGAACCATACTAGCGAATAGGATTCCCAGTAGGAAATCCAACACATGTGGTGGCAATATTACTTGGTTGCGTAGTAGTGGTAAGAATAGTAGATGACTTTAAGTAGGCATGGGGAGTGAGGGTATGGGTACCAAAACTTGAGTCCCTATTTGATTAGGGGAAGTCACATTCTCCATGAGTTCGGCACAACTAGTTGTTGACATAATGTTTTTATGCACTATGTGAGCTAGGCCACACAAGACTTCTACTCCCTCTTGTCCCTCAAGAAACAACCCTCTAAGACTCTCAACAACAAGGACAACCTCCTCGACTATATGTTCTGCACTCACAAATTGCTGAAAGTTAGCCAACTCCATGTCTAACTTTTGAATTTGGGCCTCAGGAACATGAGTGATAATGTCATCAATATTGATGGATTCTTGAGCAATTGACATTTCAGGGATAAGTGTAGTAGGAAGTTGTGTGCCTTGATTAAAAATTTCAGATTCTGATGCGTCAACATTAGAACCCATAATTTGAATACTTCTTCTCACAAATGTATTGGAATTGGGGCACCAGGTCACAAAGCTCATAAAGTGACTACAAGCTTTGATAACACACAAGATGCCCAAATAGAAGAAATTGATGATGTAGCAAAAGAAAGGTTTAAGTTCTCTTTTAAGTGAAGCAATAGTATATTTAATTCAAACAAATACAACTATGCTAATGCAAAATTCAAACATAACTTTCAATATAACAACATGACAACTATGCAATTTTCAAATCTAGGATGCAATTTTTTCTTTTTCAATTTTCAAATGCAAAATACTTTTTAACAACTAATGAAAGGTACAACAAGATGTAAATGCTCTAATCAATGCAACAAGATCTAAATAAACTTCAAATCTACAAACCCTAGGATCAAAGCTAGCAAGATTTTCTATCAATGCAAAGTTTTCACAAACCCTAGCTTGAAATTATGTAAAATTTAACTATGTATCAATGCAAAGCAACCAAAGATCTCACTCCCAATTAGATCTAGAGTGATAATCAACTCAGATCTGAAAGAAGAAGGAAGAACAAGGTGAAAGAAACGATAGGTTCACCAAAATGTAGTGTAGAAAAGAGATCACAAGCCTAAAGAGTTAAACTAGTCCATCCTTCTTCTACAAAACATTGGGGCACAAACCAAGCATGGCTTCTACCCAAGAAGGAGAGTCAAACTACATGGGTTATTCCCTTTTGTTGTATATAGAAGGACTAACTGAGTTCAACCAAATCCAAACAAGCAAGCCTAGACTAATATTTAACCACAAAAAGATGAATAACAGGCTAATATAGACTACAGGAAATGAACCATTGAGATCAGTAAATACAATAGAGGTGGTAGAGTAATTCAGAACCTGGAATGTTTAGCAGAAATGCCCAGGACAGGGGCGGTCAGGTGCCCTAGTCCCTTTTTAGGGTTAGGCAAAACTTTGGGTATGATTAGACCTGTATCCATCTACACTGGACCTTCTTCCCAGAAACTAGCCTCCGAAACATGTTCTTCTCACCCGCACACACAGAAAGAGGCAAAAAGTTGTGTTGTTTTAAGGGTTTGCCTTAGTCAAACCCTCTGTTGGTGTTCCTACCTCCACAACAATGATTAATAAGTGTGTGCCCTAGCAGGGAAAATGCTAGATCTGTAATAATATGATAGATATTGATGATAAATGATGATAATAACCACAAGATACCCAACCTTAGTTGATGAAGACTTAGCACCAACAAAGAAGAGCGATGAAGAGGGCTTCAAACTTCCTTCAAAGCCTGTAAATAACTTCAATAGCCTTCACAAGTAGAAGATAATCAACACATGAAGAATCCTTGAGTACAAAACATCATATGAGAGAAATTTCATGAGCAATTTCACATTCATCTGGTTAGGTGTAAAATGAACTACAACACACACTTAAATATGCACTCCTGCTCACCTTCGGTAATTAAAGCAACTTTAGGTCAACAAATACTAACTAGAGGAGTGTTCTAAGCTGACACTACAAAGTGGGGCTAAAAATCCCAACTAGGACTAGGGCGCTTGGGCATCCTGGACCTTTAGCCCACAAACTCTGCAAAGTATCTTTTAACAGGGGCTTAGTCCAGTCCTAAGTTGATTGTGTTGGGTTTATTTTTTGAGATCAGGATATTCATCGTTTAGAGCTCAATAGGTCTTAATTAACAAAGGCAACAAAATAGGTCCAACCTAGGAGCTAAACCAAGTGTAAAATGCTAGTGTACACATTTTATGACTCAACATGTATTATATTTTCTTTAATTTTATATTTCTATTTAATTTTATAATGAATGTAGATAACTTAAAAAAAACAATGACCTCTATTCAAGACACTAAAAAATAATAAATATTGTTAGAAAAATCTCAAAAAATGCATTGCACTCCACATTGATGTCATTATTTCAATGGAAAAATAAAAATTAATTTTGATATATATGTGCTAAGAGAAATGTGTTATGGAATAATATCTAATAGGTGTAAAATTTTTGTTAGTATTAATTTAAAAATTAATAATAAATAAAATATTTAATAAAAATTATCAAAAAACACCCATGTACTATACATTAAAGTTAATGATCTAATTCCAATAAATCATAAAAAAATTATTTGTAGTGATTATAGAATAATGTCACTCAACAAAAAAATAATAGAAAAACTATAAATTCATTGAAAAATATTAATAAAAAATGAGAGAAATAATTCTTTAAATTCTTTTAAAAAATTATAGCTTGAATCGACATAGACAATGTCACAACTAATTAGTTTACATCATCCTTAAATTCTTAATAGTTTGTTCCCTATAATTTAATTTTAAAAAAATAAATGTTGTATGATGTTTCAGTTGCACCAAATGCTTTGATTAATATACTTTCTTTAGAAAACGAGTAAGGTTGAAGATAACAAGGAGTTCAAATTTGTAAATCTTGCTAGTTGTGATGATAATGACAAAAGTTGTTCTCCAAATAATGTTGGTTTTAAAATGATGAAAAGAATGGGTTATAAGTAAAGAAAATACAAATGATAATACAAGTACAAACAAGTCAGTTCAAGAAAAGTAGATTATGCAATGTTCTCATTGTTATAGGCAAGTACATAAGAAGGAAATGTGTTGGGATCTTGTAGTATTTGTGGATTGAAGAATCATTTTGAAAAGATGTGTTGGAATAGAGAGAGGAAAAAAGAATCTATGACAGATTATATCCAAATGAATTGTGGATGGATTGATGGATAGAATTGGCAACATATTACAAGTATGTTCAAAAAGTTGAACAGCCATAAGTATTCATATGTTGAACAAAAAAAGGAATCAAAGAAAGTTTGGACATGTTTGAGATGTTAAATAGTTTGGAAAAGGCTATTTGAGATTGGTAGACAGGGCTTAAATTTGACAGTTGTATAGCTGTATTTAGGCACTTTAGCTGTAAAATATAATTGAAATTTTGAAAAGACTGTATCATATGAAAGGAGAGATTTTGGGCAAACTGTCGAAATTTATATAGGATTATGATGATATATATATTTGGTTTTTATATAATCTGCTTATACTAAAGTGTGTCATAATATTTTAAAGGCACAATTAAATAGATAATTGTCATAAAAAATTGCTTGACGGTTTTGTGTAATTTATGTGTATTGTGCATCTTCATCCACCACACAGTTTTTTATGAAATTCAATATCGTTTGCTTTTGATGTGAATTATTTAGTTGAATGTGATATTTAAAATGTTGCTATGATTTAGACTGAAGAATTTCTGTTGTTGGATATTTAAGGCGTTTAGCAAATATATTATATATTTTTTTAATATTGAATTTTAAGTTAAATATAGTTTACTCTCACGAGATGAGATGTAAACTGTAAAACTAAGATAGGAAGAATTAGACGCCTGGCTAAATAATGACCAATTGACAATATTTTTAATTGCAATTTAAATTTATATGATATAGCAGTTGAATGGATGGTGAAATAAATGAATAGTTAATCCAATGGTTTAAAAGTAATTATGTAATATGAGATTAATAAATTTTAGGAGTTATGAATTTTGACATTAAAATATTATTTTTGTATTATCAAATTTGAGAGTTATTAAAAATTTGTATAATAAGAACCTTCTAACCAAAATAAATAACGAAATTATAATGACAAAGTTTGTAAAATGAGTCATAAAAAAGTGTCAAGTAAAGATAAAATTCCAACAGTATAATTCCTTGCCATAGTAAAGTTTCATTAGCAGACGCTTATGATTTCAAAGACAGTAGCCACGCTTGATAATTAAGGGAGGGAAACACTATTTTTCTTTTAAATTATTCTCCCTCCTTGTTTAGATATAACACAGTCAACAACTTGATTTCATTATTGGCGTCGTGAACAATGGTTGCAACGTTTGAAGGAGGATATAATGCCTCATGTCAAATGATAGTATTAAGTTTTAACATCATCAGAAATAACAATTAAAAAAATCATTGCTTCTTTTTGGATCACTGCTTCATATATCAAGCACATGAAGCTATGTCTGGTCATGCACAAATAAGAGGAATAGGTAGAGGAAGGGGAAGAGTCCCTCTAAACGCCAGTGAATATGAAAAAGAGGATCCTCCATCACCAGGAACTCAAGCTCTTCTGGATAATATGACAAATTATGAATTAGATAGGATAAGTGGTAATTTACATAAATATAATCCTACCAACTTTACTAATAAATACCCTAATTTTGTCAATCATGGCAGGCCTGAATCTCAGCCTAGGCCTTGTTATCCTTTTTCCTTTAGTTCACCTCAAAATTCTAATCCTGAAATTCATACAAACCGCCCTCATTTTATTCCTCTTTCTCGACCCCAAAACCCTAATTCTAATCTTAACTTCCATCTTGATCCTTCTATTCAAGAACCTTCTTTTCGTCCATTTATCCCTTGCTCTCAGATTTCTTCACCATTTCATATTGCAGCCCAACATCACCAACTACCTGAACGCCCCCATTGCCATTTCCAACCCCAACAACTTAATCCTAATTTGAATCCCCGTATTCGAGAACCTTCTCCTCATCCATATATTACTCACTCTCAAACTTCTTCACCATTTCCCATTGCAGCCCAATATCACCAACTACCCCAACATCCCCATTTCCAACAGCAACAACCTAATCCTAACCTGAATACTTATATTCAAGAACCTTCTCCTCATCCATATATTCCTCACTCTCAAATTTCTTCACCATTTTCTATTGCAGCCCAACATCATCAACTATCCCAACATTCAAATCCACACTATAATACTCCCCAACATGTCTCCCATTTTCAGACTCACCCTCAAATGTCAACATCATTAGACCCAGGTCAACATCAAATGTTCCATTCTCATGGTCACATGTTGCCATCATTAGATCTAGGTCAACATCAAGTCCCCCACTCGGAAATGTTACAATCATTCGATCTATATCAACATGTGTCCCATTCCAATTCTCCTATTATACCATCATTACACCCAAGTCAACATCATGTTTCCCATTATCAGACTCAAATGTCAACATCAGCAGATTCTCCTTTTCAATTTCATACGTTACCACCATCACAATCTGCTGCTTCTCATGGAGTTCCTAATGCAATTTGTATGGATAGACTTAACAGTGATCTAGGTCATGCCTGGATTTTTGAGGACAAGAACAGGAGTTTTGATGAGAGATGTCTAGACTTTGTGAAGTTTGGGATGCAAATACTGGAAAGAATTCCTCCATCTGAAAGAGGTCTTCCAATTAGACCTATAGAGTTCAACTTCAGCACAGTCTTGGAAAAAAATAATGAACTTTTATCTTTATTTAAGGATGCAACCCAATAAAATCAAGAGCATTATAGACTGCAAGATGAAATAGAAATATACAATGCCTATCAATTTTATGGATATCCACAGCCCCGTCAGCATATTCAACAAGTGCAGAACAGCTCAGAGGCAGCAGCCATGATACAAATTCAAATCTAAACACAATTAAAAGCATAGGAAAACAAATATTTGTACAATAACAGCAGCAGAAACAACAACAAGAGCAAGCTGAAGCAAATCATGTAGAGATACACGGAGTGGAGATACTGCTTGCAAAACTATTAGCTCAATAGCAATCAAACAACACTACACAGAGAAACGAAGGTTGTAACTTTGAAATGAATTTTGTCCACTCACGTTGTGAATTACCGTTTGGCCATTAATATTCTCCACGCTTTATCTGTTTACATTAATCATATTCTATAAACCAGATCATTACACAAACATATTACGAAAATCTTAACCAATTAGTGTCTGTTAAATAATGCTCATATTTGACATATTTTTATTTCTGGCATCTATTAGATGGCCAATCTTGTAAAACTTTTAAAAAAATCTGAAATGTTCATTGTCTCCAAGACTTAAATATTTTTGTTCACATCTCGTCCTTGTAATTGCCTTATAAACAAGGTCTTGTAATTGCCATCTCCATAGAAAATGAAATCTAATAGCTGGTATCAGAACATCAAAATTTCAAACTTTCGCACTGTTTTGATTTAAATGAATGTTGAGCAGAATGATAATAATAATTGTTAGAGAAATATGCACTGCAGAATCGAAAATAAAGAGTGAAATAGCAATGAATCACACAAAATAGACAACACAGATTTATATGAAAAATCTGGTTATGTATTAGGAAAAACCATGGGCAAAAGTCTCTCAATAATTTTATTCTTGGAAGAAAATTTGCTGTTACAAAATTTAACCATGCATTCGCATTCAAGCTCACCTAACTTAAAAAGCTATGAAAAAAACATGCAATTAAAATCAAATCCTTCCTGAAGAAGAATTACCATGCATAGAAACGCCAGTGACACTTCAACATATACATCCGCATCCTGATCGATACGTCATAGCTGCCCAGTTGCTGAAGCTTAGCAAATCGTGCGGACAAGTGAGAAGCTCGGTCTTTTCCTCTTGTGACGTTGCTGGAAGATTTGCCTTGGGATCACAAGTTTCATCTGGCCTTTCAGGGCTTTGAAATGTTGTTTTGACTATTGTGTTAAAACTCTTTGCTATCGGTTCTCTCTAGGGCCTTGAATCTGCTATGTTTTTAGTTTCTATTTACTCATTCTGCATAGGACAATTATGATGTAAACTCTTTTTTCTATAATTTATGGGTAGTTATCGACCTTTTTCTTTAAAAAAAAACATATACATCTGCGTGTAAAACTAGTCATCAACTGCTTAATCAATATTGGAATAAGAAAGTGACTTCAAATACTAACAATAACAATAATGACTCCAATGAAGAAATATATATTATACTAAGTCTAAGACCTTTTATGACGAATCAGTCTTGCAAGTTGTATATCTTTAGGTTTGATGGTCACCTCCTTTGCATGCATACAACACAAATTGAGATTCTTGAATAAAGCCACCAGACAAGCCTCTGCAGCCTCTCCAGCAATTTGAGTGTGGTAACACAGACGATTCTTATAACCCTTTGTCTTTTGGTATTTTCGTATTTGTCTGAGAGCTACTATACCCGGACAGTATCTGTGAGGTTTCTGAGGCTTAGCGGACATATTATTGACAGCAGTTGCGGACAGATGATTCCTTGGGCCTTTCCCTCTAGTGTATTTGAGTGCAGTGAAGTTTCTTCGAGCCATTTAACTTATAAATATTGTATAATCGAAGCGCAAATGGACAAAATTTAACTTCTTTTGGAATTCTCTGTTTTTTACTCTCTTTCGCTATTATATATAGTCTGCCAGAAAAATATATATACATATATATATATAGATGGAAAATGTCTACTATCAGGCCGACCAAGTAAATGTATCTTTGGTCTTCACTACATAAGCTAGGGAACTGTTTGGAAATTAGATATCATATACTTCAATAGTTAAAACAGTCAATAGTAAATTTACACTTCATTCATAATAAAAAGTAGTAAATATTTAACCTATTTTTATTGATCAAATTTGATTTGTAATTATTGAAGTGGATGATGTAAGGACCCGACTTATCCTAAACCAAATATACTAAACTCTAAATTCAAAAATACTCAGGAATAAAATTTTTGATCTAACAGATGCAGGAATGTGAAATTTTTCTAAGAAATGCTAAATGCATGTTATAGAGATGGGACGACTTGAATTTAGTTTTCTAAAACCATCAAGTCCTAAAGTATCACCAATTTTAAACTTAGTGAAAAGGGAGTACATTACACAAGATAACTTATAAGAACAATGGATCACACATACCTTAAGTTCTTTGTTACGCCCTGCATTCACTTCTGACAACTTGTTTTTTTCCTAGTGACTGTATTCTTATCATCTGCACAAAACTAACTAGACAATCTCTTGTTAACATGACTCAGAAATCACTACACAAAATCTATAAAAGATTACCCTACATCCAGGGGACCTGAGTACTGGAGGCATCTTTCGTTGTCCAGACTGCCTACATACCATGTATCCACAGGATCAAGGCCCCCTCCTTCGGATGCGACTAACACAGGGAATGCAAATATGTAGTTTTGCTTTGCACTATGTTTGATGTAACTGTGAGCGGGTATCCAGTCCTTTCTAGGGTTATTCCCTATCCCAGACAGTTCTTCGTCAGCTTCCACCCACTCGGTGAAACAGAGACGGAAATTATTTCACTACCACAAACACCTAAAGAGGTGTTTGTCAGTTAGTCCTAGTGTGGAGGAATCCCTATCTGGTGTCTGCCCATTAAATCTAGTCTTTCTTCCTCAAGCCAAATTAGGTAATTTCTTGACTAAGACCGTTCATGATTCTCTAGTGCTTTCTAATCACGGATATTCGCAAAGACGAGGGGAGAGCATATGGCAGATAGGGTTTTTGATTTAGACTAGTTGCCCTATTTACAAGTCATCTCTGATTTAGACTCGCGTTATTAGTAAGCCTCACGTGCTAATCATCATACAATTATTTTAATAGACTCATCCTTTCTTTTTAGTTAATCTTCTTAATGAAATATCCGAGGAGATTTTCCCTTCCTACGGATTTAACTTCGACATGTCTCTTATTACTCCCTGACGATTTAGAGGGACGGTGCCCAGACATCGTTGTTGTAGCTATGCTAGGCGTGAGGTACTTGGTTCAACGCAATAGCATTACCCGTAAACGTGACACAGAGGTACCATAAATACCAAACACTGCGATTTGTTTGAGTTTAGAAATTTATTTACAAGGTTTACCTATCTAGTAGAAGAGAAAAACTTGCATAATAACTAATAAAGAAATCAACAAAGGAAAGATACTTCTCTATGACATGATGAAGTAAAGAATAATAAGGATGCTTGATCATTTTACTTAGAGAAGATAATCAATTTATCAACTCGTAACATAACTAGAAAAAATATTTTATCAGTAACGATTCCATTATTAGAAAACAAGAAATCTTGATAACCTATTTTGTCATACATCAAGTTCTTTCATAATCATTACAAAAATCACTTTTAAACTAAAAACCAAAAGGTTGTAAAATAAGACAGATATCTCAACATCCTAAATGAATTTATACTTTATTTCCATTGTTGACATATTTGTTAGTAAAATTTGACAAAGATTCTTATTACTAAAAAAAACTGGTCAATAGTTGATCCAAGGTTTTATAACCTTCCAAAGAACTTCTCGATTCCCTTCATGATTCCTCTATAGTCATAACATTCATTCATTTAAAGTACCTTCATTTTAGAACTTCATACTGCTTATTATTCATTTTCCCTAGTAATCTTTTAGTGTTGATTTAAGTAAATTTAGTGTATCATTACTACCCATCTTTCAATCTTTCCTCTACTTCTTGATACACACTTACACATCTTGCACCACATACACATCTCCTCTCCCATATTTCTACAATTTTACTTTACTATTACCCATAATTACTTTTCAATACATTAATTACAAAATATCATCCATTCTACTATTTCCTTTTCCTAACCATATTCTTCTCATCACACATTGCAATCATTTTTATTTTCCTCCTTCATCATTCATTCTTTTCTATTACATTTTATATTTATCTACATAACCTTCTCATATACTAACTCATACCTTACTCTCTATCATATTTTCACATCTATGTCATATTCTCCACCACTCTACCCTGCTACATAACATTTTTTTTACCCTCCAATTTCATATTTTTATCACTTTTACAACTCATCTTTTTTTCATCATTCTAACCTTTCACTTAATATTATTTGTCTCCTAATCCTCTTTCATTTACACATAACATACTCACAATTCTACCCTTCATATCTTCCATTATTATCCTTACTAGACTTGTATCTATCTCACACCTTTCTCTTATCTTCAAGTGTTTAATTTTCAATTTATTCACCTTTTTCCTTCACCACTATTCTCTTCTCTCTATTAATTGTAACCCTTCTTATTCTATATCATCTTCATTTTTTTATATACTACTTTTATTATCTCTTGCATTCCTTTTAATAATTTCTCAATACCTCAATTTATTATTCTTTCCTCTTTTATATCCTATATTATTAATTTGTATTATTACTTCACTCTACAGCATAACCACCACTCTAATTAAATTTTTTTTTATCCATTAACATTGCAAGCTTTGCTTGTGTTCTCGGTGCATGCAACCATGTAGGTTTAGTGGATGAGAGTTGTACATACTTCAATCATATGAGTAACCCTTATTGCATTACAACTACAGTTGATTGATATGTGTGGCATGGTTGACCTTCTTCATAGTACTAGCTAACATGAGTACACCCTAAACATTATCATTAAGATGCCAATTAAATATGTGTCATTGTTTTAGGTGCTTTCTCACTCTATGCAAATTTGTTGCTTGCAAATCTGTATATTATAGCTGGCTAATGCTTTATCAGATATACAGATTTAGTTGGTCATGTATTTGGTGAGTTCTTAAACACTCACCATTGTAATATAGATTATATACAGAACTATGTGACTTGTTTCCTCTGCAATAGATTTTAAAAAAATGAGATAAATTTTATAAATCGTTTGTTTAAGCTCGACCTGATGGGACTTGGTAAATTTAAGATTCCAATGCAGTTGAGTAACATGTGTATTATCTATCTTTACTATCTAAACATTTTTCCATAATAGTATTTGATCACATAATAGATGCTATTTTAATTTCATAAGATGAACTTCCTATTTAACCAGCTTAGTTCAATGATATTGGAACACTGAGAACTGTATGCTATTTCCTATAATTTTGCCTAGGCGCTTAGAACAGGGTATGGATTTCAACTAAAACATAATGGGAGGGCGATCTAACAGAAGATGAATTTGCAAGTGCCCTGGTAGGCACATCGTCTGATTGACAAAATCCCTCAAAGAAAAGTTGTCTCATGGACTGCAGCGTCTGCAGGACGGACCAAATGGATCGGTTGAAAAGGCTTTAAAAATTTTCAAGCAAATGACATTGGTAGGTGCAAAGTCAATTTCTACAACTTTTGACAGCACCCTTCCTACCTGCATCGAATTTGGGACTGAGAAACAAGGTATGGACATTCATTTTGCAGAACGAAAGGGGGATTTTTGTCAGATATTATAGTTGGAAATATTCTGATAGACATGTATTCAAAATGTGGAAGTACAGACAAGGCATGTGAGCTAATTAACAAAATGACTCAAAGAAAGGTGATCTCACGAATTGCCATGATAATAGGGTATGTTCAACATGGGTTTGTTGAAGAGGCCTTAGAAACTTTTAAGCAAATGCAACTAGCGAGTGTAAAACCAAACTCCTCAACCTTTCCCAGTATCCTCTGTAGCTCAAGCCGAAAATTTAGAACAGGGAATGGACATCCATCAAACCATAAGGGACAGAGAAAGGCGTGTGAACTGTTTGACAAAATGCCTTAAAAAAAATGTGGTAACATGAAATGCAATGATTGCAGGATCACACAAAATGCATTTGTTGAATAGGGATTAGAAACTTTCAAACAAATGAAGTTGGCAGGTGTAAAGCCAAGCTTCCACAAACCTTGCTAGCGTCCTCCCTACCTGTGCCTGCGTGGCTCAGGAACAGGGTATGGACAGCCATCCAAGCATAAAGGAAGGACGAATTTTTGTCAGATTTTATAACTGGAATGCTCTGGCAGACAGAAATGCAAAATGTGGATGCTCAAATAGGGCATGTTAACTATTAGAATGCCTCAAAATATTGACTGCAAGGTTGCACAAATCAGGATAGAGTATGGGCATTCATCAAAACATAATTGAAGGTGGATTTTTGTTAACTGCTACCTACAAATATTACTATGCATATTTAAACAAACCCCATGCCCAAATTCTTTCTTGAATGATTTCAAATTCGTAACTAGCCTAAGATAATTCTTCATACAGAATTGAATAAATTTATTAACAAAACTTCAAGAACTAGACTTTCAAGAGAAACAAGGCAAAATGATGAAGAGGAGAACTCTTACAGATTTCTCCAACACTCCCAAACCAGAGATGAGTGTGTCTTCTTCAAAAATCCATGTAATTTATAGAAAAACTTGACCCATATGGAGGAAAATCCAAGTCTTGAGTCAAGTCTTCTAATTAATTACTCTCTCTTTATTTTCCAAATTGCCATTCAATTCTTGTGGAAAAGGACTCTCCAATTTTCCAATAGTCATAAATTTTAGGAGAAAAATCTCATTTCATAAATTTGAGTCTTGACTTGAGAATTGGGGGGGGGGGGAAGTTCCTCATTTATTGCTCTTTCTAGAAGTGTCCTTCTCATTTACTCATTTAAAATTGTTTATTATTTTGTTCTTTTAAATGGGACTATATTTTTATTGTTTAATTTTACTAGATTTTATGTTATTTAAAAATAAAATACCTACAATTTTAGACATAGTATTCTAATTCAAATTCAAAACTCAAAGGTGGGTTGTGACAGATGATATTTAAGCATAGCCCTTTCTTCCCAATTGAATGACCAAATCCTTTATATCTAGCAATATCGACGCCATCCCTTGATTTGACCATCAGAATTTGTTTCTTCATTACACTTAAAAGTATACAATGAACAAAAATGTATACCAAATTGATAGAATAATCTATTGACAGAAACAACAAAATTTGACATGGCTGCTAGGGATGAAAAATGAAGGAAATTTAAAAAACTTATATGCAATGGATAGCGTCAATAAAAAATTGAAAATAGCATTTCAAAGGAAAAATAAGAATCGAGTTCAATGCAAAGTTAGATTGTGAGGTAGGGGAAGAGGATCTATTGTTCCACATGAGAGTCTTCTTGAAGGTTGAGTTTCTTTGCGGGTTAATAACTTAACTAGTGTTTTTGGTAATGTCCCTCTAATTTTAACTATAGATTTAATTAAGTTCTCAAAGAGCCACTAAATGAGCATTGCTAGTGTAGAAACTAAATTCATGAAGCTTGATGTTTCTAGAGGGAGAGGTGCTTAGGTACAAGCCTAACTCTCCTAGATCAAGGATGGAAATAAGGAATTTAAATTGTTCCTTAAGTACTTAAAACATAAACATAAGTTGGAGAGAAGCTCGTCCATTTGTGGATGAACAAGCATAGTTGTTAATCTCTTCTAAGGATATGTAGGAACTCTTCTACGATCACTATCACCAGTTATTCTAGAGCAATGTGGTTTGAGATGATTATTAAAAAGTCTTGGAGAGCGCTAGATATGATTGAATCCCCACCAAGATTGACTAGGATTATAGACCTAGACTAGTTTCTTTGTCTGAAAGATCAAGGACATGCCCTCTTCTCCACGGCCAATGAGAAGAACCTGAGAGTTGATGATCTTTCAATTAAGTTCTATAAGAAGATGTGGAGTCATCAAAGGTTGTTTCAAGTTTACTTGGATGTGATGGTGAATGGCTCCTTGGGACCCCTTCTCAGTAAAAGGCTTGATCAAATTTTTTTTGAAGTAAAAAATGAGGACACTATTGTTGAATGGCAACCAATAACCTTACTTAAGACCTATTACAAAGTCATAGCTATAGGTCTTGTCATTCACATCAATTTGGTGGTGAAAAATATTGTAAGATCTAAACAAATTGGGTTCATTACCTGGGAATATATAGTCTTGAAATTTGAACTCTAGCCTAGGAAATGATTGAGTGGACTTGTCAATTTGCTCAAGATGCCCTCATAATAAAGTTAGACTCTAACCTAGTCTTGAGGTGACTTAGATTGATGAATTAGGGTGAATTAGGCTTGTCTAACCATCCCTTTCAGGTTCATCAGTTTAGTGTTCACATTTTTGGCACACCTAGTGGGACCCCCACCTCCTAATTCCATGTTTACTTTGAGGTTGTTGAATTTTTGTTCTGCAGGTTGTAACAACACTTACACTTTATTTTTCAATGCCTACACATCGCCTTTCAGTGTCTACACCTCTCTGTTCAGTGCCCAGGTCCTACAACCTGCTAGGTCACCTTGCGGCCTTTTCATGCCTAGTTTTCAAGGATTAGCGCTAAAATCACATGATTTAGCACCTACACTACAGGGATTAGTGCCTGAGTTTAGGGAAGTGTTATTTGTTGATTTTATATGAATCTACTAACTAACTAACTTGTAGTTGTTTTGGTGGCCCTTTTATAACACTTATGTAAAGTACTGAAAATTCCACAATTATACATAATTGAAGAGAAGCTAAATTAATTACAAGTAACTTAAAGTAATTACATCAAGCAAAGGAGATAAAGTTATCATTTGTCAATTACAAGATTCCAATCATAACTTGATACACATACATAATTCATAATCATCTTTCTGAGTTCAATTACAGAGCTTTCCGAAAATACTGTTGTAAGTATGAGGATAACTGGTGTTGTCATTGATGTCAACATACTCATATTGCATTAATGAGGAGGATTGAATGAGCTATGTGTTGAGGATATTGAGAGAATAAGTCTCAATCAAGAACAGTGAAGAACTGTGATGACAAGAAGGAAAAAGTCCTAAATAGGTTGAGGATTAGAGGATGCGGTTTAAAGGGTTTGTAGATATGAGTCTTGAGATGTTCCAGTCAAGATTTCATAGGTCCGCATGATGATCTGAAGAAGTTATGGTCACTCCAGTAGAACCAGTTCTGACAGGTGTTCAGAGGTGACAGAGGGTCACAGAAAGGTCCGGTGAGCTCCGGAATTGCATGATCTCACTCTGCGGATTGGAGGGAGTGTTGAAGAAGTCTGTGTGAAGTGACAAATAGATTTGTTCATGGTTTGGAGGTCTAGAAGCACCTTTCTCATTGTGACAGTGATGACAGACTGTGTTCTTGAAGTTCTGGATGAAGAAGAGAAGAATTCCAGTAAGCTGAGAAAGTGCGGATGTTCTTGATGTCTCAGGAAAGGTTTTGGTGATCTTTGGATCGTATACAATTCTTATTGGCGGTCCGCATTAAAGTTTGAGTTTGCATTTGAAGAATAACCACGGATATTGGTGTTCTTCCTAAAACAGGCTGACCAGATGTATTACACGTCTTGCAAATGATCTTATAGGTGTTTGCCGACTTAGATGATTGTTCCTAAGTCGATGCCTTGTATAAATAAGGGATTGTGAATTCATTTTGAAGTGTGTCTTGGTGTGGATGAGTGTGGCATAGCGAAGAAGAACGAAAGGCAGAGTAGGAGTTTTCGAGATTAAATGGAATTGATCCAGACATGGTAAAGATGTCAATCTCCAGTTCAAGTTTGTAATACTTGTTACTTTGTAGACAGTGTGTCTCTTGTAGGCAGTGTGCCTCTTGTGAGCAGTGTGCTCAGGCAGTGAGCCCTAATTGGCATGTGCCATCTATTTTTCTTATTCTTCTAATAGAGAATAATCCTTGGGTTAATCACCCCGTGGTTTTTCCCTTGACCGGGTTTTCCACGTCAAAATCTTGGTGTTTCATGTGTTGATGTGTATCTACTCTGGTGTTTATGCTTTATGCTTTCATGAGTGATTAATTGATATGCTATTAAATAACAAGAGGATTTAAGTGTTTGAATTGAAAGTAAGTTTTTGTACAACTGATTCACCCCCCCTCTCAGTTGTGTGCCCTAGATCTAACAAATACAATATACATTTATTTCAATCATGGCTTTTCACCTTATAATACATTTGAGTACAATGAATATATACATATGTCCACCAATTAATCCTCGACCACCATCGACCATCTAGCCATCTACTACTTCGAAGGACAACAACATGGTTCAGGCGCTTTTCCGCCCAACCATGAAGTTTGCGCTTCCTCAGTATTCCTCAAACTGAGGAATGCCCGACCCTACTCAAAGGGCCTAGCAAGCACAAGATGGAATCTAGTTAATGCCTATTAACCTACATGCAATCTAACTAGAATGCAGCATCTCATTAATAGGACATGGCAGGGAAAAATAATGCATAACTAGGCAAATAAACCATCTATTTCACTAGTACACACATCTATTTCAACGTCAATTAACTTTGGCCAAAGTATTAACCATTTCAACGGTGTATAGGTTTTGAAAAGAAAACCTACTTCCCTATTTGGACCCATGTTCGACACCATCCCGGAAGGCAATCTTTCCCAAAATCATAGCATAGAAAGCACAAACAAAAATGTTTCATTCATAGAGTAAGGTAAAATACGTAGTTCCACATGAGTACTTCCAGATAATATACACATAAGTATTTCCATATATCTAAATCCAAAGTTTCTATCTAAAAGAAAGAAAAATGTATATATATTTGTAGTAAACAACCACTTAGAATGTGATATTAAATTCATATGAAAGAAAGCATTCCGTTATGTACATATATATATATGCCAAATTTTAAGTAAAAATTACAGACTAAAAAAAAGACTTAGAATTTGATCTAAAACAATAAGTTTGATGGCATTGATCAGTCTATACAGATATATAAAAATTATAGACTAAATATATATATAGAAGTGCCGATTTTTACCGGTCAAGAGGGTTGTTTTAAACTAGCAATCAGACCAACATCGAGAGTGATATTTGAATTTATGACTACAACACTCAAAATCATCGATACACAGAGGTCGACTGCATTTCTAAATCTTCTCCTACAAACTCTAAGGCTGGTGCAACGAGAAGATTGTTAAGTATAGGGAAGAATGAAAGGTTCTAAGACATATGGAGCCTATTCTAATTAGAATGAAGCTAAGCAATTTTAATTATAAAGAGGCCAGTCTAAGGTTTGCAAAAGAAGATTTTTGACTATCATGGTGCTATCTCCGATCACAAAAGAGAGAGACAAGTCTGATCAAGAATGACAAGTTGATCCTATCATATATACTACATCAACGTTTGCAAAACAATAAAAGAAAGAATAAACATTTACAGATTGGGAATAAACTCAGAGGTCTATTGATCTAAGGAGAGGGCAATTTGGACGTTGTAGAGTCCCTGTGAGAATGAGAACTAAGTTCTCATTTATCCTGGATTATCTACAAACTACTGACATAATAGGCCTAACCATTCAATTTGCTGAGATCTTGAAGAGTTTTTTTTTAAGAGATCGAATCCATGAGGTAACTGGTTCATAAGGCAGCAAACAGTCCGCTTGAATTAGTATGGTTGATTTCCTAAGGAGAAGAGGCTATAGGACGCAACTTGTAGTTCATAATACAACTAGAGCCGTTTGGAAAAGTCAAATGCTCACAATTATGCAGAAAATCTTTAAAAAAAAAGATCCAAATCTAGGTTTATGCAGGCTGATACATTATCTTCTTAAGGAGATTGCTCATTCAGTAGGGCGATCTAAGGTGAAGAATGGATTAAGAGTAGTTTAACAACTAAGGAGACTGATCTTTAACAACCATGGGATCAATTGATATACAAGACGTTTGTGATGGATCAAGGCACTACAATCCAAAACATAATACCCAGACCACAACATAATATTTTGGTTTTTATAGGGTTTTCAATTAAGATCAAATCGTAGCAGAGTATTCTTGTTTCGACCGGCATGTAACATTATAAAATAAGAAATAGGGAATTACCTGGATCGTTGCCGGTATGGAATCCTCTTGAAGTACTAAATCGATGCCGGTATGGAATCCTCTTCCGGTAGGTTCCCACAGACGTTTTCTTCTTAAGCTCTGTATTTTCTTGATTTTTTTAATTTTGTGTCCTTTTCCTTATTTGCTTTTCCTTTTAAAAGAACTAAAACCTAATTCCTCCTCCTTTCATCCATTTCATGCAAAAATTATTTTCTTTTTACTTTTATACATTGATTCTAATACATGCTTCGCATGCTGCCATTCACATGCTCCTTTTTCAAATTAAACAAGAATATAAATTTTGATAAAAACTAAATATATTTATGCCTATTAATATATAGCTTGAAGATGTAATTATATATTTCATTTTCTTCTCTTTAAATTGCCATTTTAAGATTTATATTTATATTTTTGAAAAAGTCATCAATTATTAAAATGCAATATACTTAAATAAGCACTTCTTATTATATAATTTTAATATTCTTATATATACATATAATTACGAAGGTAGGTACAAAGAAAATTAAAAAATAACCATTATTAATACATTTGCATGTAAACTAACTCATTTATTTTGTCAAAATAAGCATCGAAGTCGAGCATGGAGGCAATGCAAGATAACGACATCATCAAACTAAGAACATTAGGCAAACAGTCAATCAATGCAAGAATGATTCTACGTAAGTGTGTGACACCTGATAAAAACCCATCGATTATTGTCAAGCGGCTAGGTCCCCTCTTCCTGAGGCATGTTCTTGCCTTCAACAACCTGTAGTCAAACCCGCTCACTTTCCACTACCAATAGGATTAGTCTGGAAACATAGCCGAAGTGACATAATCATAAGCCAAATAATATATCCCTATCAAATATCATCAATTAGTGTCCAATAGTCATATGCATTAATGTAATGAAATCAATCACCAATGTTTGAGACGTGACATCCTTCCCCACTTGGAAGAGACATCATCTTGATGTCTTATTACATCCAACAAAACAATAAAGTATCATTATCAAAGTATCAAAGTATCTCTAATATGCATGAAATAAAAACATCTATGCTATTTCTCCAAATGTGGGAATGATCTATCAATCTCTGCAGCTTCCTCCCAAGTGGCACTATCCACTGAATATTGGTCCCACTGGACCTTATACTGTACTACGTCTCTATTACACAACTTAACATTGCACTTCTCCAAGACTCGAATGGGGCTCCACTAGCACCACTCTTGGATCTTGCACTTGCAGAGCATGCCAATCAAGAATATGCAATACATCAGGATGATAAGGTTTGAGTAATGACACATGAAAAACATTATGGATCTTGGTGAGAGATGGTGGCAGAGCAAGTCTATATGCAACTGGATTGATCACTTCAAGAACATCAAAAGGTCCTACAAATCTGGGAGTGAGTTTGGATGCCTTGCCAAACAAAATTGAACTCTTGTGCAGTTTGACCTTAAGAAACACCTTGTCACTCATTGAGAATTGCCTGAAAGTCCTATTTCTATCTGCATAACTTTTCTATCTATCAGAGGCTTGCTTCAATTTTTCTTTAATTAGCCTCATCTAATCTTCCATTTCTTTTAACATATCAGGTCCAACCACTATCCTACCTTCAATCTTGTCCCAAGTGATGGGTGTCTGACACTTGCGCCCATAAATAGCCTCAAATGGTGCCATCCCTAAAGATGCATGGCATGAATTATTATATGTGAACTCTATCAATGGTAGATATTCCTCCCATTTATATTGCCAATCCATACAGTACATCCTCAGAAGATCCTCCACTACCTGGTTGAGACTCTCTGTCTGTCCATCTGTTTGAGGATGATATGCCATGCTAAAGTTCAACTTAGTCCCCAAAGCTGCATTAAGCGTGGTCCAAAACCTAGAGGTCATGTGAGTGTCACGATCTGAGATGATCGTCTCGGGCACTCCATGTAATCGAAAGATCTCTTGAACAAACTTCTTCACTAAGGTCACCAACCCATCTAAGAGATTTCTGGGAATGAAATGAGCCACTTCTGTCAATTTGTCCACCACTACTAAAATGACATCATGCATATTCTTTAACATGGGCAATCCCTATATAAAGTCCATGCTAATCACCTACCACTTATACTCTAGAGCACTGTGTGGATAAAGTAGTCCTGCAGGATGGACATGTTCAACCTTGACGCATTGACACTCTAAACATCGAGTGACAAACTCAGTTACATCCTTCTTAAGCTTAGGTCAAAAGTATAATGGTCTTAACCCTTCCATCGTCTTGGTCACTCCTAGGTGTCCAGAATATGGTGCATTGTGGATCTCCTCAAGAACCAATTTTCTCAACTCACCTGAATCTGGGATATACATCCTCCATTGGTATCTCAAAAGCCCATCTAACTCTATCACATACCCATCAAATCAATGATCTTAGGGGTCTGCTTCTAATGCTTGCTTAACCCGTTCATAATGCTCATCCCCTTGTAAGTTTTGGATTACCTGTTGTCTCAGATTTGATCTAGTAGTCACCATGGTAGCTAGATGTCGTCTCCTACTAAGAGCATCTGCAACCCTATTCTCATTTCTTTTTATATACTCAATTCCAAAGTCATACTCGCTAAAGAATTCTAACCACCTTCTCTATCGTGCATTGAGATTAGGTTTGGTGAAGATATACTTGAGCCCCAAATGATTTGTCTTTAGCTCAAATGGCTTACCAAAGAGATAGTGCCTGTACATTTGAAGTGCGTGAACAATGGCGGCTAATTTGAGATCATGAGGTGCATAGTTTAACTCATGTTGCTTTAACTTTCTAGATTCATATGCCACTACTTTCCCCTCCTGCATCAACACTCCTCCCACACCATCACCAGAAGCATCTGTTATCACTGTGAAATGACCATTTAGATTAGGTATGGTCAGAATAGGTGCCAATGTGAGTTTCTCCTTCAAGAGCTAAAAATCTTGCTCACATTTATCTGTCCAATCAAACTTCTTACTTTTCTTCTGTAACTAGGTTATGGGTGCTGCAATTATCGAGAATCCCTCTACAAATTTCCTATAATAACTTGTCAGCCCCATAAAGCTTCTAACCTCAGTCACAGTTTGTGGTGCGGGCCATTCTATTATTGCTTTGATCTTTTCGATATCTACCACTATTCCATCTGCTGAAATTACGTGGCCCAGATAGTGCACTTTACTCTGGTCGAATGTGCACTTAGATAACTTGCCAAAAAAATTTGGCTCTCTCGAGCGTTGTAAGACTATCCTCAAGTGTCTTTTATGCTCCTCTACTGATTTAGAATAAATCAGAATGTCATCTAAGAAGACCAACACAAATTTGTTTAGACAATCCCTGAACACATTGTTCATCAAGTTCATAAAGTTGCCGGTGCATTAGTTAGCCCAAATGGTACTATTGTGAACTCGCAGTGACCATATCGTGTTCTAAATGTTGTCTCAGAGATATCCTCATCCTTAATCCATAACTGATGGTAACAGGATCTAAGGTCTATTTTGGAGAATACCTTTGCACCTTTCATCTGGTCGAACATTTCATCTATCCTTGGGAGTGGATATTTGTTCTTAATAGTTGACTTGTTGAGCATTTTGTAATCAATGCACAACTGCAACATTCCATCCTTCTTGTTCACAAAAATGACTGGTGTACCCCAAGGTGACACACTAGGTCTGATAAACCCTTGTTTCAACAATTCTTCTAGTTGTGACTTAAGCTCATATAGTTATGTTGTTGTCATTATGTAGGGTGCTTAAGACTGTGGTTCTGTTCTTGGCACCAGATCTATAGAGAAATCAAATTCAGACTTTTAGGTGGTAGTTCTGTTAATTCATCTGGGAAATACATCTTTGAACTCTATAAGAATAGGATATTTATCAAAAGACGGTACCTGATTATCTAGATCTCTTATTTTGACTGCATAGATTGAACAACCCTTTCTTTTAGCCTTTTTCAATTGCATAGCTGATATCTATCTTACCTTCAGGGGTGTCCTAGAACCATGAATCTCTACCTAATTCCCAAAGTCATAAAGGCATTTCACTACTTTCTCTTCATAGTCTACTAAGGACTTATGCTCAGATAGCCAATTGATTCCAAGAATCACGTCATAAGATCCTAGAGGTGCAACATAAAGATTGACTTGCGTTTGAAAAGTAGGAAGATCTAATTCACTACATACTAGACATGAATCTACTCTTTTCTCTGCATTGTTACCCCAAGAATTTTCCATGTGTCCTAGTTTTATAGATAACTTAGATACAATCTTAGGATCAACAAAACATTTCATAGCTCCTGTATCAATTAAAATAGAAACTAGAAGGCCAAAGAGCTTACTAGACATCTGAATGGGTGTATCTTGAAAATCTGCTTGACGATGATCTACAGTCGCATGAATTTGGTGTTGAGGAGCTCCTTGTCGATTCCCATCTCTCTAATTCACTATTCGATGAGGACATGTGCTAGCATAATGTTATCCTCCACAATTATAGCATCCATCTCTGGGTCCTCTATGTCTAGCCGGCATGTCCCTTCTGTTATTGTTTCCATTGTTGCCATAGTTACCTCTTTTATTGTTTCCACCTTGGTTCCCATTGTTTTTTTCTTGATAATTATTGCCCCTCATAAGATTCCTTATCTGGTGCTTGTTGTTTCCTTGATTGTTATAATTAACCTGATTGCGACTGTCATTCTGAAACCTTTTATTTCCATTCTTCACATCTCGACTCTTACGGTAATTAGCAATCTACTGCAATTTTTGCTCCTATTTAGTGGCTTTTTCAAACACTTCATCCATGGTCAAGGGATTATGAATATCCACCTCTGACCCAATCTGTGGCCTTAACCCCAAGATAAACTTACAGATCCTAAACCTCTCGTCAAGCTGATACTGTGGAACATACTTCAACAGGTGAGAGAATCTCTCCCAATATTGAGTCACTGTCAAACCTCCCTGAGTTAGGTTTTGGAATTCTGTCATCTTTTTGTCAAAATAGAGTTGTGACAACCACCTCTTCCTAAAGAGCTCGAGGAAGCGATCCCACGTGACTTCTCCAAGTAACAATTTCTTTTCAGCTTTTTCATTATCCCACCAAGTCGTTGCTTCCCCAGTAAGCTGGTAAGAACCCCATATAGCTTTAGTTTCATTAGACAAGTTTTGGAGATCAAAATATTTTTCCATATCAATTATCCATGTTTCTGCTCCATCACCTATAGTCTTACCATCAAACTTCAGAGGGGCGACCTTCTTAAGGTCTTTTCCCAACTCCTCAGCAATTATGTTTTGATTGTTGGCATTCACTTCACCTTCTGGGTTTCTAGCTTCTTCTCTCTATTCCTCATTCTGATTTCCTCTTATTCCTCTGACTTCCTATTCTAGATTATTCATTCAGGTTCCCTATTGAGTCAAGAGAGCAAGGATTTGATCCAGGCGATTATTCTATCCATCATTATTCTATCCTGCATTGTTATTGTTTGCATTATTTTTATTTCCTTCATTATTCCCAGCATTATTTCCTGCATTGGTGCCAATATTGTTCCCTACATTGGCTCCATCATTGTTTCTTGTATTTAGGTCATCGCCAAATCCTAGGGTTGCTCCCCTACGTCTAGAGTTTCTAGTATTCATGATGAATTATCTGCAAGGAGTTTACAAATTTAGCATAACAGTCCAAAAGGCCTAGAGTAGAACCATCACTCTGATACCAAATGTAAAGTACTAAAAATTCCATAATTATACATAACTGAAGAGAAGCTAAATTAACTGCAAGTAAAGTAAAGTAATTACATCATCAAGTAAAGGAGATAAAGTTAACATCATTTGTCAAGTACAAGATTCCAATCATAACTTGATACACATACATAATTCATAATCATTTTTCTGAGTTCAATTACAGAGCTTTCCAAAAATACAATATATATTTGTTTCAATCATGGCTTTTCACCTTATAATACATTTGAGTACAATGAATATATACATCTGTCCACAAGATCATGTAAATCCAACAATCAGTCCTCGACCGACATTGACCATTTGGCCATCTGTTGCGTCAAAGGACAAGAACATGGTTCAGGCGCTTTTCTGCCCAACCACGAAGCTTGCGCTTCCTTGGTATTCCTCAAATTGAGGAATGCCTGACCCTACTCGAAGGGCCTAGCATCCTATAAACAAGCACAGGGTGGAATCTGGTGTGTGCCTATTAACCTACATGCAATCTAACTAGAATGCAGCATCTCATTAACAGGACATGGCAGGGAAAAATAATGCATAACTAGGCAAATAAACCATCTATTTCACTAGTACACACATCTATTTCAACGTCAATTCACTTTGGCCAAAGTATTAACCGTTTCAACAGTGTGTAGGTTTTGAAAAGAAAACCTACTTCCCTATTTCCCCATGTTCGGCACCCGTCCAGGAAGGCAATCTTTCCCAAAATCACAGCATAGAAAGCACAACCAAAAATGTTTCATTCATAGAGTAAGGTAAAATACGTAGTTCCACACGAATACTTCCAGATAATATACACATAAGTATTTCCATATATCTAAACCCAAAGTTTCTATCTAAAAGAAACAAAAATATATATATAGTTGTAGTAAACAACCACTTAGAATGAGATATTAAATTCATATGAAAGAGAGCATTCCGTTATGTGTGTGTGTATATATATATATATGCCAAATTTTAAGTAAAAATTACAGACTAAAAAAAAGACTTAGAATTTGATCTAAAACAATAAGTTTGATGGCATTGATCAGTTTATACAGATATATAAAAATTATAGACTAAATATATATATAGAAGTGTCGATTTTTACCAGTCAAGAGGGTCATTTTAAACTGGCAATTAGACCAACATCGAGAGTGATATTTGAATTTATGACTACAGCACTCAAAATCATCGATACATAGAGGTTGATAACATTTCTAAATCTTCTCCTACAAACTCTAAGGCCGGTGCAATGAGAAGATCATTAAGTACAGGCAAGAATGAAAGGTTCTAAGGCATATGAAGTCAATTCTAATTAGAATGTTCAGCTAAGCGATTTTAATTATAAAGAGGCCAGTTTAAGGTTTGTAAAACAAGATTTTTGACTATCATGGTGCTACTTCCAATCACAGAAGAGAGAGGCAGGTCTGATCAAGAAAGCTGATCCTAGATCATATATACTACATCAATGTTTGCAAAACAATAAAAGAAAGAATAAAAACTTGCATATTGGGAATAAACTTAGAGGTCTATCAATCTAAGGAGAGGGTGATTTAGACGCTGCAGAGTCCCTATGAGAATGAGAACTAAGTTCTCATTTATCCTGGATTATCCGCAGACTACTGGCATAATAGGCCTAACCATTCAATTTGCTGAGATCTAGAAGAGTTTTTTTAAGAGATCAAATCCATGAGGTAACTGGTTCATAAGGCAACAAACAGTCCGCTTGAATTAGTATAGCCAATTTCCTAAGGAGAAGAGGCAATATGACGTAGCTTGTAGTTCATAATACAACTACAGCTGTTTGGAAAAGTCAAATGCTTACAATTATGCAAAAAATCTTTTTAAAAAAGATCCAGATCTAGGTTTATGCAGGCCAATACATAATCTTCTTAAGGAGATTGCTCATTCAGTAAGGCAATCTAAGGTGAAGAATGGATTAAGAGTAGTTTAACAACTAAGGAGGCTGGTCTTTAACAACCACCGGGTCGGTTGGTATACAAGATGTTTGTGACGGATAAAGGAACTACAATCCAAAACATAATACCTAGACCACAACATAATATTCTGGTTTTTATAAGGTTTTCAATCAAGATCAAATCATAGCAAAGTATTCTTGTTTTGACAGGCATGTAACATTATAAAATAAGAAATAGGGAAATACCTGGATCACTGCCGGTATGGAATCCTCTTCCAATAGGATCCCACAGATGTTTTCTTCTTAAGCTCTGTATTTTCTTGATTTTTTTTCTTCTGTCCTTTTCCTTATTTGCTTTTCCTTTTAAAAGAATGAAAACCTAATTCCTCCTCCTTTAGTCCATTTCATGCAAAAATTATTTTCTTTTTACTTTTATACATTGATTCTAATGCATGCTTCGCATGCTGCCATGCGCATGCTCCTTTTTCAAATTAAACAAGAATATAAATTTTGATAAAAACTAAATATATTTATGCCTATTTATATATAGCTTGAAGATGTAATTAAATATGTTTCATTTTATTCTCTTTAAATTGCCATTTTAAGATTTATATTTATATTTTTGAAAAAGTCATCAATTACTAAAATGAAATATACTTAAATATAAGCACTTATTATTATATAATTTTAGTATTCTTATCTATACATATAATTACGAAGGTAGGCAAAGAAAATAAAAAAAATAGCCATTAATACATTTGCATATAAACTAACTCATTTATTTTGTCAAAACAAGCATCAAAGTCAAACATAGAGGCAATGCAAGATAGCGACATCATCAAACTAGGAATGTTAGGCAAATAGTCAATCAATGCAAGAATGATTCTACGTGAGTGTGTGACACCAGATAAAACCCATTGATTGTTGCCAAGTAGCTAGGTCCCCTCTTCCTGAGCCATGGTCTTGCCTTCGACAACCTGTAGTCAAACCCACTCACTTTCCACTGTCAATAGGTTAGTCCAGAAATATAGCCGTAGCGACATAATCATAAACCAAATAATATATCCCTATCAAATATCATCAATTAGTGTCCAATAGTCCTATGCATTAATGTAATGAAATTAATCACCAGTGGTTGAGACGTGACATCTTAACTTTTTGTTTGTAGATGCAAGTGAATTTGCAAGCCACCACTCTACCCACATCAGTTTAGCACCTAGACAGAAGCCTTCAGTGCCCAGACAATAGAGATCAATGCCCATATTCCACAGTTTAGTGCCTAGTTTAGAATTTGTTTGACATTTGATTAACACATCATCTCACACATTAGGGTTCAAATTGATTTATGGTTGTGCACCTAAAAGGTCTAACAATCTGTTTTGTAGGATTATAGCATTCTATTTTCTAGGTTTCATCAAAATTTCAAGCCATCACTATCATGGGGTTGGGTCAATACCTATTTGGTCAAGTATAAAGTTATGTATTTTAGCGCCTAAACTATTTGTTTTAGCGCTTGGTTTCTTTGTTTTAGCACCTAAACTATATGTTTTAGCACCTAAACTATATGTTTTAGCACTTAAACTGTCTATTTTAGTGCCTAAACTATCTATTTTAGTGCCTAAACTATCTGTTTTAGCGCCTACATTTCTTTATTATAGTGCTTTAGCTGTTTGTTTTAATGCTTGCTCCTGTTAGCGCCAAAACAAATTGTTTCAACGCCTATTTCTATTTTGGCTTGATTTGCTAATGTGCCCTCATTTTGTTGGACTAATCCTTGTTTTTGCAGTGTATTTCAATTGTCCAAGACCTCTTATCAAACTACTAATGGTTTTTGTGCTTGTAGCCCCACATGTCAAAGACTTATATCTTTCTACTAACTTTAGGCATTAAATTAAGTTAGTGGTTAAATTAACTTTTTTAACTTGTTTATCGTGTTTGTTGAGTTATAGGAAGGGATATGCTCTCCCCTCGCACCCTTGGGTGATCTTGGGGATCAAAAACCTTCCTTGAGCTCTTTGAGTTACTTTGTTAATCCTAGGGTGTTGCTCACATATGCTCTCCCCTCACACTTCGTGTGATCTTGGGGATCAAAAGCAATCAACATTCCTTCCTTCTAGTGGATCTGCCTTGGATTTCATCACCAAGGGAACAACCTCAATCGTGTGTTATGACGCGGTATACAAATGTTAAGAGAATTGAAAGAATCATTTCAAAGGAAGGACCCCCTCCTTTAAAGAAAAATCCCCAAGACCCTCGATCTCCTAAGACTAACTTTTGGTTGGCGCTTGTTTGGATGATTGGGACACCCCTGTTGTTACATCCCCAACTTTTGATTAAGATCAATCTTACTTTTATGTGGTAAACAAAATAATTAATCTTAGATTAATGATTTGATGTTTGTGGAAAATATCAAGTAGAATAATTGATTACATGGATATCGATTGATGTTTAGAATTAGAAATGAAATTACATGTTGTTACAATTATTTTATCACAATGTTTTATGAATTAAATGATGATACATTGATCATGGTTATATGGTTGTGAGTGTAACCAGGGAAAGAATCTTCCTTCAAGGATGGAATGAGAGTATGACTCGGTAGGAGGAAATAGATGTTGGGAAAAGGTTAGAATGCCATATGAGTATCAAAGTTGATTTTTCATGAAACCATGCAAGATAGGGTGAGTATAAGTCATTTTCCTTGTTAAGTCAATTTCAATTCGACTATCATCGGCAAGTCAATTTAAGATCTCTCAATGTCATCTACATCGATTTGACTAAATAATGTTCTCAAAACATTCATATAGTCGATAGTCATCTTGGTTGGATGTCAAAGTTTTCCTTTGTTTACTTATCTATTTCTATATTAAATTTTATGAATGTCGTTTAATTATTTTTTTAACTATAGTTTAATATAGTGAAGTGGGAGAATGAGACTCGACCCCATATTCGCATATTATTGGTACCACTTTAACGATGGTAATATAATTTGATGATACCCTAGATTATTTTAATAATTTTACAATGTCATTTAGATGTAAATGACATCATGTGAGATATAACTATTTATCCACTTGTAGTGGTCGAGCACTTTGATATATTAAGCTTATATGTTTCTTGTTGCCAATCGTACCACTATCCATGAAGAGTGGAGTGAGTGGAAGTTGTGGTTGAGCTTATCATAAGCCTACCACAATGTAGATTACTCTCAAATGGAGATATGGCCTTTGTGGAGTCTATATACCCGAAGGTGGTACAGGTATATGCCAACTATTTTTACCAAACCTTCATTTTCAAAAGGTGGTAGTTTGTGTTTTGTGCGGGGCAAGCATGCAAAGAAAGACATGATTGTCATTGTTATGTGGATTATTATCATTGTTTAGGCGGTGAACAAGAAAAGGCTACAGGGAGTAGCGAGTTACAGGATTGAGAGCTCTTGGTAAGGAGCTGATAATAGCATCGATAGACTCACTTTTTAGTAGGCCACAACTTGACTAAGAGCCTATCATCTCAGGTATGACTGTATGTTATAGTCATGTGATCTTATGGTATGTAGATGTATACTTAGTATCACTGTTGATAGCCATATATTGGTTAATCATTGACTATGTTATCTTATATGAAAGCATTTATATTGTTAAAAAAACCTGAGTAAGCCTTCATGGCCGAATGTATGAAGAGTGTTGTGCATATTCCATATAATAGCAATGGTAAGTTTAATAACTCTTTTACGGCCTTCATGGCCAAATGTTTGAAGAGTGTTGTGCATATCCCATACGATAGCATTGTTATGTTTGATAACTCTGTTAAGGCCTTTATGGCCGAATGCTTAAAGATAATGTGTTTATCTTCTATGATAACATTTGCATGTTTGATAACATTGTTGAGGCCTTGAGGCCAACTGGTTAAGAGCACTGTTGTAGCAGGCTCAAGTTCCTCGGAGCCGATAAGGCTGAGGATAACAAACATCTTTTATAATCATTGATAAATATAATGATAAGTCATTTGAGCAGGCCAAGAGCCATGCATTATAGAATGTTAAGATAATAGAACAGGCTGATGGCCTTGCATTATAGAATGTTAATACTCATTCATGAAAATTGATGCTATCAATAGTGCCCAAGCCATTAAGGCTTTCGAGGCACGTGAAGTGAGAAGTATAATACTTGATTGTTTATGAAAGATGATATTATGCCTTCAGGTGTAATCTTTATGTAAAAAAGAGTAATATGACTCTTTAATATCCATGGAGAAAAACTAGTTTGATATTGATAACATTGTATAGGCTACATTAAGTGCATGCCAAGCCTTGAATATCAAGGGAGTAAACCCTCGACTGTTATTTTATTTCCATCTAGGAAAGAATATGAAAACAAGTATGGTAACTCATTTGTTAAAAACATATTATGGATATATTTCCTTATTACATGGCAATGCTTCGTGGATGAAACATAGGGTATCAAGAACCCTTTCGAACTCTTTTGCCTAAAGGTCTATTTAATATTATCAACTTATTAGTACTATCAACTATAATGGTATGTGTTATAGTCGATGGGAATTTGATGAAAACCTTGAAACAAGGTAATCATAGAATCTTAGACCGGAGATGGTCTTAAAAACTAAAACCATGAACATGTAAACTTGTAAAAAGAAAGAACTGGAATAGAGTGACGTGGAGTCACATATTCCCTATTGCATAGGCAACAAGACAAATAATGAATGTACTCCTGAAATTGGAGTCAAAAGTCCAAGTTAGATGGACTAAGGATGAATTGAACCTATCTTTACTATGACCTAGAGGGGTCAAATTATGAACACTGTAGGATGAGACAACTTCTAAGTTGAGTTGAGGTGTGTGAACATTTGACTACATTCATTGAGAAAAATTTATGTATATAAATCTTTGGCCAAAGTAATGCATTCATCTCTGCATGCATTAGTCAGTTCACTGTGCTTCAGATGGCATAATGCTTCCAGTAGTGTCATACATAGTTAGAGTGGATCTATAGTTGTATGATCCTGAAGCATAATGAAGGACACAACACTAGATACTCAAATGAAAAACTAATTGGTTCCTTATATCTATTCCCTCCATGAAAGGTAGGGCTACTTCCAAGAAGGAAGTTGTGTGGGGGACCACTAGTCTGTGGTTGGAGGAAAAGCACTCAAGTGATGCTTTCCTTCCCAAGCAGAAGACAAGCTGAGACTTTGAAGATAGATGTCAAAATTCTAGATGAAGTACATTCTTTTATATGACTTGACAGTCAAACATTATGTGTAAACTTATCATTGGTGCCATGAGCAAAACCTTGTAAATGTATAGTGAAAGGAATTCACCAGTATGTTATCTTTGGAATTGTTGTAAATTTCAGTTTTGAAATATCGAGAAAAGATATGCATATTTATTTTCATTATGATATTGATTATTACCTTGCTTAACTATGATTATGTTAATCATGACCTTGTACTTAATGGCAATTAAGTTGGTTAATTATGGATGATTTGAGATGGCTTGTTACACCTGTTCACAGATTTGTCCCCCATACCTAGTGTATATTGGGACATCCCATAGCAACTTGTATATCCTAGATAAGACCTTTAGCCATCATACCTTGTGGTGCACCACTACAATAGGAGGGGAAGAAGCTCACAAGTACCATTATACTTGAGATTGGGTCTACTTTGGGCAAGACAAAAGTCTCCAAGTTAAGGGGTATATGGTGGTACATGGCCATATATTCCATATCTATCCAAGCTATAGCACTATGCTATTAATGGGGGTGGGAATCACTTCTCTATTTTGAGTTGAGATTGACCCATGACCATTTCTTGAGATCCACAAGGTATGTCACTCCTACTTGAATAGTTTAGGATTGTGATCAAGTGCTTGGTGTGTCTTTTTTATGTAATACTCATGAAAGTCGTATCAGCCTTATTCCCAAAAGTTGTCAAATTAACCATTGTGATTGTTTGTTTGAATGTCTCTTGCCAATTCAACCCAACAAACATCTTGAAAACCAAAACATATTCGATCAACACCTATACCTATCTTTCAGTGCCTAAAACTTGAGTATCATCACTTTTATAGTCTCTATTAGTGTTTGGATTAACCCCTGAATCATACCATCTCTCAATGCCTATCTGTCATATTTTAGCACCCACACATCATCTGTTAACGCCTAGATTCATCTATTGTCACTTATATGCTTAGAATTAGCACTTAGACACTCTGTTTCAGCGCCCATCTATCATCTATTAGCACCCAGGTTCATCTGTCAGCGCTTATACCCCTGTCTTAGTGCCTATTTCAAAAATCACACAAATCCAGGTGTATTCACTTTTTTAAACATTGATTCAAGTCCACCAAGTGCCTCATCCAATCCCTCTGCATATCCTCACAATCACAAAATCATCCACATTTTTTATATTCGCACTCCCCATTGTGATATCTTCACTTTGTAAAAATATCGCCCACCACATTCATTTGGACCTTAGCTTGTGATTCATCAACCATTTCCTCTTCATCATCATACCCTCACTTCTACTTGAAACCAACCTTGATTAAATCATCCCATTTATCCATCCAAGATAGTTCTCCTACCTTGGTTAAGTCAAAACAAACAAATCATCCAAATCCAATCAAATCTGCCAAATCAAAACACCTCATCCAAAAAAATCAAACAAATCCAATCCCATCACACATCAAGGTTAGAATCTAGATCTGTTTATCCTTCCCTAGTTTGCATTAGGCTTAAGAATTTGTCTACCTTAAGTTTAGTACAAATTAGATATCATCCCACTTGGATAAGCTAGCTTGGGAGCTTAGACTACTCCTAAGTTGGTGGACTTCAAGAATCACATTTTTCTTGGTGCCTCTTGTCTACTCCAAGTAAGGCAATCCTGTTATATCTTTTTTGCTTAGGCTTTTTGACCACCATAATTAAGGATAAAATCCCATCAAATCTCACAAAAGGATCTAGATTTGAACTTAGTTTTCCTCTTGACGATACTACCATCCCCCAACCATCATCAAACCTAAAAACACTCATTCACATCATGAAACATCAACCAAACATCCATTACACATTCATCATTTTATGCCTCCCATCACATGATCACAAGCTAGAACAAAAATGGATTCTTGCTATTAACCCCTCTCTCCACATGGCTCCACCACAAGCAATATGGAGGGATATGTCAACCAACCTAAAATGGGTGAAATGTCTATACCAACACACATATATTCTCCCACCTTCATTGACTTCCTTAATGAAAGAGGATTGCATTACAAATTTGAACAATTCTTTGGCAATCATAAGGATGAATTCCTCGAATGACTCATTGAACATGGTATGCATCTCCCTCACTCATTTGACCAAGACAAACTCAAGACAATCATGCATGACAAACCACCATCACCTATTCGCAATCATCCATGGGGATGTGTCCCTAGTCCCAACAATATGGTCTATGATAATCCTTGGGCTCACTTCACTACAACTACCAATGCCATTCATACCATTGATCAACATTTAGGGAGTAACTCCACCTCACAACCACAAGTATCGGAACCCCCTTATGGCATGCCATCACATATGATGTCATCCAATCCTCCAACTTCCACCATGCCTACTAATTCAACTGTTCTTGTCACACCACCCATGTCCAACATTCCCCAAAATACTTATAATACCTTTATCGTTCCAGAAACACTTCCCCAAGTTCAACTTCATCTCTAGCTAATTTTGAGTTGATCAAATTCAATATTATGACCATTATTTGTCATCTTACACACCAATTTTGTCTAAATTTGGGATCTAGAGAGTCATATTTAAACATGCCCTAAGATCCTAGTTTCATATCCTTGGATTATGAATCAATTACACATTATTTGATCAAAAGAGAAAGGAATCTTGAAGCATTGTAGATTCTAGGTCTACATCTACATCAAAGAAATATATCACATTGGTCTTCATACTAGGCATACAACACCACCATGTTGTTGATCTTGTGAACAACAATCAACATGGGCTTGACTAAGGTGAAAGGAAGTCTAACGCTTCAAACTTCACAAATCAAGCTCCTATAGGTGTTTGTTAACACCACATTTCCCTACACATGTATTTAATGTAGGTGAACCAAATTTTGTAGTATTAGGTGCAAAGGACATGGTTATAGGATTTGGACAAGATCAATGAACTAGAGGTTGAGATTCCTGGTATGATTTTGTCTAAAATCTTAGAACAAGATCAATCACTCATAGTTAATTGTACATATTTTAGTCTCTAATTAGATACACAATCAACATCACTCATGATACATTAACCAAACGTCAACAAAATAGGTATATACACTCTTATCCCTTCTCCTTTATCAATTAAACTTCTCATTTCTCATTGTATATGTAACTTAATTCTTTATATTAGTGTAATATCTAATTTATTTAATAATCATTTATTTATATCTTTAAATTAATATAAGATAAATAAAAATCTTTTATTCTTCATGATTTTATGATTAAATTAATTTTAAAATAAAATATATCATTTAATTTTTTTCACATTTATATATCTTTTTATATATATTAATAATATGTCCTATATTACTTTTTATAAACTAAAAAGTAAATAGTATAATATTAAAAAAAAGGTGGTAGAGAGGCACACCCACATAGTCTAAATGAGAGTCTAAAACAAATATGAAAATCATAAAAGGCCAAGCTCAAACATAACTACATAGTTAAAGCAATATTGGAAGAATGAATGAATGAATGAATTTTAATGATGTCCACGAGACCAAGCGGTCTAAGGGACCAAGAGCCGCAACCCTAAGATATTTTCAAGTTCCTTTTGATGTCCGCTCTTCTACTATGGATCTTGACCAAGAAACTGACCGTTTTATGAAGCCTTGCTTCCTTAAATAGCTCGTTTAGACTGCCCACCTTCAAATTATTTTCATACTATATACAAATATCTTCATATGCAGCACACTCTATGATGAAGTGCCATTTAGTTTCGACAACTCTTTTGTTGCAGAAAATGCAAGTTCTATCTTCCCATTCTTCCTTGGGAACTATCCATATGCTAGTCTCACATCTAAGATGATGTGATCCATACCTCAATTGTGCAACTAAAAGCCTAGCTTTACCCATAAGAGTGACACACAAATAGGCTTTTTCGCCATGCACCCAAGTGGGGTTGAACTCTGACATAATGAGATTTTTTTTGACCAATTTGTTTTGTCCACATGGTACTCTTGAATTTTTCTAACACAAACTTTTTTATTTCCTCTTTGGTTTTAGGACATTCTTGCAAACTAATGTCCCATTTGCTCATCCATTTGTTATTCTGCTTCATCCACGTCTTCTTCCCACAATCTAACTCCTCCTCCACTACCATTTTGGGCCAACACTGTTTCTCCATGTTTTCAACTTTTTAAAATAACTTAATAATTAAATTATCGCTAATGCCTCCATCGAGAAAGTTCCTGCTTCAACCAAAAGACTACTAGTGATTAGATGTTTTTAAATTCTTTCTAACTATCTCCACTTGTGATTTGACATGCTACTCCCCCAAACCTCACAATCATAGAGGATAATTAGTGTGAGCAACAAACCAAAAAGGTTTTCTTGGTTTTCCAATCCCATAGCTCCACTTTCCTATGCCTGTTCTCGAGTAGATAAGATGGTGTCCATCTTCCTTGTATTCTTTTCATTCTGCAAGTCTCCCAACTAAGTCTATTATGAAAATCAATTCTTAGGTACTTGTATACTTCCACAATTTCCTACGAGTTTCATTCAAAAATAAAATTAACCTCTTGCTTTTTCCTTTTTAATGAGAAAACTATGAATTTGGTCTTACTGGTGTTCACTTGCATGTCGACCTCTTGACAAAAGAGTTCTAAAGCCTTCAAATGTTCCCTCAAACTATGGGTCGTTTTTGTAACTAGGATAAGATCATCTACATACAAAAGTAACTTCACCAGAAGACATGCCAATTGGATACCCCTCCATCGGTTTTGTTTAACCATTCCTCAAGTTTACCAATGTATAAACCAAACAAGGTGGGAGAAAGATGACATCCTTGCTTGACCCCGATGTCTCTACCAAAACATTCAGACATACCCTCTCTCATTTTCATTTTAGCTCTAACCTATTCATAAAGCTTATGCACTACAACCCTATACTCATCTAGAATCCCAAGTTCCTCCATCCTATTTCAAAGTTTGTCCATGGGTACCATGTCAAAGGTTTTTTTTAAATGAACGAAACAACAAAAGACTTCCCCTCCTTGGGTGTCCCAAACTTTTTCAATCAAATGTCTAAGAAGGGAGATCTTTATCTTCCCCAAGAAGTGATAATCTATATTTTTAAGTTGAAAGCCTTCCCTATGTGAGCATCACATGATGAATTATATAGATGAAGGGCCTAGATTAAACAGACTACCATGAAATCAATCTTGTCCATTGATTGTTTTTCAAAATGTCATAAATGATACAAAACAAAAAAGTTCCCTTTACCTTATCACTTTGACAATTGATAAATTGTTAATTTTTTATTTTATTTTTTTACAAAATGTCATAAATGATAAAAAATAAAAAAGTTCCCTTTACCTTTATCACTTTGACAATTGATAAACTTTAATTTTTTATTTTAATTTTCTACTCCTGTAGTATTGTGATTTTTTTTTAATCTAGTGATTACCAATCAAAACAAAGTATTATTTTTCATGTTGAACAAATTTTAATTTTTACTAGGTTTACATGAGAAATTTTTTGGGAAATATTATTTTAAATAAAATAAACACACTAAAATCAAGTAAAAAAATACATTAGGAATTTAGTTATTAAACAAATAATATTTTTTCTTTAAATCTATGCAAATATTATAACAAAATTGTAATATTTATATTAATATAATATTCATATTAATGTGATTATTTAATTTTGATTCATTATATATATATTTGATATTTTAAATATTAATGAAATAATATAATTATATATGAATAATATAATGTATATTAAGTTATTGATTATACAAATTAGTAGAATTATCATGTGATAGATATTATAAAAATTCATATATCAAATATATACTTATAAAAATGATTATGAGCTATCTAGTATGTATTTAATAGAAAAATATAGTTATGCCTTACATGCATAATATTAGATATAAGTTGTAGAACATAAATCTATTGTACCCTCACATAATTATTTTTAAAATAATTCTATGATTAAATATGTATTTGTTTCTATAGTGTATTAATTTATTACATTTACCCAACTATGTTTGTTCATCTCAATATGTAATGTAAAAATAAATTTACTAATATAAGTGAAAGAAGACAATAGTTAATGTGATGAAATTTCAATAAGAATTTAGTGAATTAAATAACTTATAAATTATTAAATAATAAAAAATATCTAACAAATTCTATAATTTCTTCATAAATTTTCAGCCTCCCATTGAACCTATGGGTCCAATTGCTAGTTAACTAGCAATCGCACCTTAATGTGCAATGGGTACACCGAAGAGTTGTGGAAGTTGAATTGCCATGTCTTTAAGTGAATGATGATTGTCATGTATCCTTATGGGCCATATCATTTTTTTTCTTGAGTGTCATGAATTAATTTGCATAATCTTAATGGAGTTCAAGATCCCAATGTTTTTATTAGTAGCTACTTCAAATGTGTGAGCTTTCATGTTTGGTGTCTAGTCTCTATTTGCATGCATCCCCTTTCTAGATTCTTGTTCATGCAATGCATCTAGGCTCACTTGCATTCCATTATTTGTCACTTCCATTTAATAGGCATTGTCTTGCAAATATAAGCATGGCCACCACCTGCATCATGTTCATTTGTCATCTAGCTTACCATCATGCATCCTCTCATGGGAACATCACACGATACAAAGATCAATCAAACTTAGTGACCATCATTAGTGTTATAATTTCACACCTTTACATAATTTAGAGGTAAAATGGCTTAAAATTAAATTTAGACATGCTATAATTTTAGATTGAGAATTCCTAATTGTTTAAAAATATTAAATTTAGAGGAAAAAACTTTTTGATTTGTTTAAATTTGTAGATGATATGGGAATGCAAAAATGGGGTGCATTTTATGTCATGGAAGTCCGTTGTGTTCAACCTCTCTGGCAAAACCTTTGTAAAAGGAACATGACATAGAATACACATCATGAAGTATGTCAATTCGAACATCACGCAAATTTATGCAATTCTCTTTAAAAGTCTTTTCACTCAATATTGTTGCTCCCTTAGTGCATAGATACATTTGTGAGACAATCCAATTCATTTTTATCATATTTTAGGCCAAGTTAATTGGAGGTGAAAGGAATGGGCCACCATGCAGGATACACTACTTATAAATGAGAAATGAATATATATATCTCTATATCTCCATCTCTCCCCTTCTCTAGATTCCTCTCTCCCCCCCCTCTATCTCTTAAAGCCCTATTTATCCTCCTCTAAACAACATATATATATTTACTAATATATTTTTTTAATCAAAACAACCATTAAAACCAAAATTACTCATTTGTAATTTAAAAATCTTATTTTCCCATCCATGTTATTTCTATATTGACTTATATTAATGTATCTCTCCAACTATCAAGATTAAATCCCATACGTAGCTTGCTTATAACATACACTAATTGAGTTGTAATCTTCATTTTATACTAATTCATTAAGTTTACCTCTACTTTCCATCTCATTTTTTTAATGTGTTGTTTTTTATGTGATTTAAAGAATTTGCTCATGATAAACAACATATCTCTGCATATCCCTTAAAAGATGGAGGAATAAAAAAGCTTTTTATTTAAGTGCTTTCATTATAATACTGCAATGGTGAATTTTGTGTATTTTATGTTGATTTTTATTTAGTTTCGAGTCTATTTTGATACAATGGTTTAATATTATTCTGATTCGATACATAGTGCATTCTTATTAAAATTTGGGCTCATTTTTTAAAGTTTTGTATCCTCCTTTATTTACACTAATTTGCATATAATTCACTTTATGTTATAGCATATTCATATGCATTGATTAGTTATTATACCAATCCTTGCACCCTTACCTATACATTCCTTCCCCACCTTTATGTGTGCAATTGATCTCACATCATGTATAATAGGTCATTTGCATAACTAAAGCATGTTTTCTTCAATCATTTCCACAATAAAAAAATGGTTTAACCAAGCAGGATGACCTGCGATAACACAATCCTTGTGATCAAGCAATTTCATAAGATGCTTTTAAATACTTTCAATCCTTGATTGTTAGACAAGAGCAGATTTCATACTGAGTGAACATCTACAAAAGTGCATAATGCACAAGATCACTTTCATGGGTTTTAGATAACTTTTTTGAGGCATTCTTTAGAATATACGTTTGCAATTATTAAATATGGGTTTTAGATCACTTCCATGGATTTATCTTGCACAATGCAAATTTGAGACATAATAATTTTATAGAATGTTTAATACTTCAAACCAATATTCCATATGAACCATCCTCCAATTCCTTGTGCTTCTTTTTAATAACTGGTCAATCCTGCTCATGTAGTAAGGACCTCTTTTATCAAACCTCTTTTTAATATGTTGGTTTATATTTCCATGTTCTAGATGCCTAAAATATCTACCAACAAAGCACTCTATCAAATCTTCTAAACAATGCAAAAGGTATTTCGTAAACCTATTTTCTTTTGAGGCAAGTTTGAAATTTTTCGATGCCTAACTATCCTACTCCATATTACTCGTAGGTCAGTTTCTTCCTGTCGATTGAAACTTCATGACAACGATGTTAACTAAAAATGCCATAGCCAACATTCCTGCAAGCATGTCTGGTCTTGACTCTTCTTTACAAGTTACCTCTATAGACTCCATCCACCAAGAATGCTCTAAAATGTCAAATACCTACTATAGCTCTCCGATGGTATGCACACACACCATGCTCTGCTTCTAGACCAGTTCAACAATCTTGTTATGGAAGAGGCCCTAGCCAAAGGTTCAATTATCTATCGGGGAGATTACACTTGCAAGATGTTCCAAAAATTCACGTATGCCCACACATACAAGGTTTAGTTTTAGTGCTCTTCTTAGTTCATTTACAACTTCTTATTGAATTGTTGATTTTCCTTTTGTTGCAAAGCTATCATAATTACTAAGTTTGAGATAATCTCAAATGGTGCATCAATAGTTGGAACTCTAATTCATCTCCTCCAAGCTCTAGTGTACCTTCCATAAAGTAGCTCCCAACACCCGTCAAGATCTTCTGAATATGAAGAATGTTCACTCCAACAAAGTAGTGGACCTACAAACCAACAAAAGATAGCCCCTTTTCAAAAAATTCCAATTCATAAATTAACTACATTCCATAAGTAATGGTCCATCAAGGGCAGGGCCTTGACAAAGAAACTCCAATCCATGAATTTCAAAATGTTGAACATGACAGTAAAGTTTTTGGCTTTGATTTCATAGACAAAGCAGGATCTGAAATACATATAACTTGCTTCAATGAACTTGTTGATGAGTTATGTCATGTTGTTCACTCTAATGGTCTTTACGTCATCTCTAATGATCACATTAAAGTGGCCAACACAAAATACAGTAGCTCCATAAACCCTATTGAAATATTCCTCCACAACTCATAAACAATAACTTCTTCCACATGCATAGACTCTATCATACCCATGCATAGTTACCATATAATGAGCATAGATACATTGGAGTCAATGCATATTAATTCCCTTGTAGATGTCATTGGTTTACTTCTATCTATTTCCCCTACATCAACCATATGTAAAAGAGATGGGACTGAAATAATTAAGTGTACTACTACAACCATAGACATGTCAATTGTATCATAGACGTTACATTATGGGGTCATCATTGCCAAATTGAAAGGAAACAAAACTTATATGTACCTACAACCAAACCCCCCATTCTTCTGGTAAAATTTGGTTGTATTACCACATGACATGGAAAATCAATCAACACTATTTTCCCAACTACAATTATAATCAATCCAGACTTGTTAGAGGTCTCAACATTAAAGACATGGTATGCCACTTTAGAGCTTGTCCAACCTCTGATTTCCTTGTCAAATAACCCATTGAAGCCCCACAAGTTTGGAAACCCTCTTGATATTTCAGTGATTGTAAATACAAGGTTTCCAGAGAAAAATAATGTTTGTGTAAAAGCCACTATCTGATTCCATATTATATTGGAATTACGTCGAACCATGGTATATGTCATTTGCTATTCAATTTCACTAAATGGCTATTGTTTTGCCCATGTGTTTTCCTTTCGTCAGTTTCTAAGTTCTGACTATGCAAATAATGTATTTTTTAATCGGAACTTTGATGTCAGTTGTGAGCTTGAAAATAGGGGGTGGAAATGCGATACAGTACGGTATTTTATGTACTGCTTATTGTGTATGGTCAAATCATGCCCTCTCCATACGTAGAAAAAATGATGTCTTCTATAAACAGAAATCCACAAACTTACCTTGCACGTTCAAAAGACTGTAGATATAATATTTCTTTTAAAGGCAAACATTAAATATCTAATTTGGAAATTTTAACTTTAATTATAATTTAACAAATGTCTTAAAACCCTCACGATATAATCTAATATCCTTATTTATTTATATTTTAAAATATTAGTTTAGGATGACATTTTTATTGTATATTTTTTAAAATGAGACTTTATTCTATATCAATAATTATATTGTATGTTTTTAAATTGAATAATAAATATATAGATATTATATATAAAATATTTAATTAACTATAATATTAAATATTAGAAATGTATTGCGGCGGACTTTCTGGCAAACTTAGCATGTGAACAGGTGGAGGACGTCGTCGTTGTAGAATCATGCGATCCCTGGCCTTGTCTTCCCCTGTGACACTCATAGAGTATGATGGATCGCTGGATCACTTAGGATGACTCTTTGATCGCTTTTAGATCTTGAGGATCTAGTAAAGCCCCATGTGACAATAAGGCAGTACTCCTACTACCCTCATGGCGACCTCTAAAAGAACCTCATGTGCAACTTCTGCTTCAAAGCTGCGATGGAAATGAACTGTGTATGCATTTGTCAGCGCGATGAGGAAGAGTCTTCTTCAGGGTCTGTCGAAGAAAGGGATGAAGAAGAGGAGGTCCAGGAGAATCGTGGTACCCAGGAGGAGGTGCCGCAGGAGACAACGTTGGAATAAATCAAGCATTTGTTTGTGGCCGGCCTGGACCACATCGTGGAAGCCATCCTCAAGGTAATTGCAGCCGCCAATATCCCAGAGGAACATGTCCACAATAGCTATCTTTATGAGGAGCTTTTGGCCACTTGCGTTCTTGTCTCAGGAAGGAAGGCCCATGGAAAAACTCTGGCCAACACCTATGTGAAGGAAGATATGAGGGAGTCTGCCATGGCTGCGATAGTGGCCTTTGATAAATGTCCTACTGTGAGGGTAAAATAGTGCATCAATCAAATGAATAACAGATGACCCAAACATCAACAGAATAGAGAAACAAAGAAGATTCAAATAAACAAAGCAATGAACAAACACAGCAAACCTCTTCTGTTTCGAAACTTCTGTTGTTCGCCTATCACGAATCGTCCTTTCGCAGATGAGATGAGCCCTCAGAGAGTGCAATCTTTTAAAGCTGTTTGAGGAAGTCGATGGTGAACGGCTATGGTGTGATATGCAAGAAGGTGAGCTCCAATGCAACAATGGTGATCTCAAGCTTGTAGATGACAAGTGGGTGCCAAAGGCACGCTGGTGATATTTCTGCAGAGTAACGATGTCAAAAGCCTGGATGAATAGAATGGAGGGATGAAGCTTCATTTATAGACTCGGAGGAATAGGAATCAACGGTTGAGAGGAGATATGAAGATCAACGGCTGAGGATGGTTGAGGAATGTGCAACCAGTGGAAACGTGCCAAGTGTCCCAGCTCCATCATGAAAGGTGGGATGTGACAAAACTGATTGGAGAGTTAACTCCATTGACTGGTCTGTTAACATAATTGATTGATCAGTTAGAAGAGTGGATTGTGGAACTGACTGGGTTGATTGAGGATTTGACTCAACTGACAGGTTAGTTAACAGATTTGATTGATTGGTTAACTGACCTCTGATTGGAGAAGAAATAGGCCATGTGGGTGAGGGAAAATAAGATAATTAAATATTAAATATATTTAATTACATGTGCAACCTGATGAGGTGGACAAGGTGAGGTGGAAAGGTGAGGTGGAATTTTGAATTTAGAACTTTAGGATAGAGGAAATAGGATTAATTAAATAATTTATGATTATTTAATTATGAAGGACAAATAGAAGAATTTTAATTAAATAAATTGAATTTATTTAATTATGGAACAGTGAATCGATTAAATAAATTTAGAATATTTATTTAATTATTAGAAGAATGGAATAAATATTTAGAATATTTATTTAGGATGATTTGTGTCATTTTTAGGCGTATACATTTTGCCCCTCTTTGATGCAATGCAGTTTACAGCGTTGCCTCAAAGAAATTGATAGTCTGAATGATGATACATGCCCCAGTTTGCCCCTGGTACAGGTTAAATGACGATAGGATGCCCCCTCGGGAGATTGGACGGGAAAAACGGCGAAAGTTTTGGAGACGGACGATCTCACGACGAGGAAGGGGTAAGGATAAGGTGGAGGAATAGGGATGCGGTCAGGGATGCGGGAAGAATACGGGAGGAAAAACGGACACGGGAAGTAGTCACAGTCATCACCTAGCCAGAATTAGGGTTTGGAGGCTATAAATAGGAGCTGGGTCCACAAGAATAGTCATTTGCACACTTGGTTGATTTGGATTGGAGAAAGAGAGCTCAGAGCAAACTTAGAGCAACATGGCGGCCAGAGCAGCAGACATTCCACGCGAGGAGCACCGATTCGAGCGAGTCCGACGATTCGAGCGGCTAGCAGAGGCAGGACCCCCGGTATGTGCTTCAAAAAATTTCTCCTAGGGTCGAGTTTAGGTGTCATAAATGCTCGTAGAAAATAGGTGAAATGAATGCGCCGAAACGCAGAACGGCGCATATGCCTCGCGAAGCTGCGCTTTTGTGATTTCGCGGCGCATATGCTGGTTTCGGCGGCGCATGCGTTAAAGCTGCGCATTTGTGCATTTTGGCGGCGCTTTCGTAATTGGGCGGCGCTTTGGTATTTTTCCCGCGCATGCGTGAAATGTAGCAGCGCATTTGTTTAAGTTGCGCATATGTGACTTCCTGCGGCGCATCCGTAATTTAGCGGCGCATACGTGGATTTCTGCGGCGCATGCGTTAGAACGGCGCATATGTGCCCTGTAGCAGCGCATATGCATTTTTGCGGCACATACGTGGATTTTTGCGGCGCATATACCAGAAATGGCGTATTTACCACCTGTAGTGGCGCATTTGCTTGGGATGGCAAATTACTTAGCCAAATTGATTCGATTAGCGTCCTGTTTGACGCAGGAATCGATGAGCTATCTCCAAGATTGCAGGAATCTAGTCAAGAGATGTAGTGTGCTGTTTTGATCAATTTGAAATGCTAAGTTTAGTTGATATAGTTCAATAGATATGTTGAGTATGGTATATGCAGCTTGAGACTGACGCCTTGCATTGTGTGTTTGCAGGAGGAGATACGAGAGACTCTGCAGTCGAGGGAGATGTTCCCTATGCCTTTATTGCAGAGATACATGCTGACGGAGGCTGACAGAGTGGCGCTTGGTGCCATGGGTCTGGATTATGTTTGCTTTATGCCCGAGGTGCGGGCGAACCGAGGACTGCTGACAGCTGCCGTGGAGAGATTCCACAGCGAGGACGGGACCTTCCACTTCCCCACTGGAGAGATAACGGTGACGTTGGAGGACGTCTATAGGATACTGCACTTGCCCGTGGTAGGCGAGTTGGTGGAGTACGACGCACAGCGGGACGCGGGACTCGCCGAGTGTCAGTGAGTATTTGACGATCCCGAGCTGGTGGGACAGGTCATCCCTTGGCAGGATATCTATGACTGCTACGACTACTTCCCTGGGATCGTGGCTGGACTGATTGCGGGCGTGGTATGCCCGGATAGGAGATCGCACGGGTTCCCCATTGGATGGGGCAGGATCATGGAGCGGATGCTGACTGAGGGCACTCGATATGCGTGGGGACCTTGCGTGCTAGCCCACTTATATCACGACATGCATTAGGTGGTGTACCACCGCAGCACGAGTCTATCGGCTGGGGTGTTGCTGTTACAGTTCTGGCTGTGGGAGCACATAGTGGTGACCAGGCCGATATGCGTCTTTGCTAGGCAGAGGGGAGAGCCGTACAGCTATGGCTACGCAGGAGTGATTTCCCAGCATAGGCTGGGGAAGCTGGAGTATTGGCGGCATACGTTGGATGGGATAGATGTGGTCGTCTGGCGACCATATCTGGACTGCGAGCCTTGGGATGATGAGGGAGATGAGCTGCCCTTTTGCTTTCAGACCAGGTGGTTGATAGGCCGGACACGGCACATCTTGGAGAGGCAGACGGTGGGCCGAGTACTGAGACAGTTCGGCAGGAGACAGGGCATGCCGCAGGGACAGGCCATGTTTGCACGGACACATGCAGAGAGGGTCCGATGGGGGCCGATGGCTTCTTATGAGGAGGCTCTGGCAGAGTTCCAGCAGTTGCCTTATGTGGCATGGGACATGCGGAGAGAGATTGCAGATGCGGGGGTCACTCAGGAGTATGAGGACTGGATTACCGCACACCCATTTCCGAGATATTCAGGACCTGGCATGCTAGTGCCTCGTATTGACGAGGCGGACTCAGAGGAGGAGGGAGAGGCTGGCCCAGGGCGGAGGGCCGCTAGAGGAGGGCGAGGACGGGGTGGCCGAGCTGCAGAGAGGCCGAGGCAGCGGAGGAGGATAGATCGGGCTGGGCAGGCAGTGCCAGGATAGGGGGAGGGACAGCAGCAGGTGCAGGAGCAGGCACAGATGCCACCACCCCAGCAGGTACCACAGCAGCAGGTGCCGCAGCAGCAGGTGCCGCAGCAGCAGGTGCCGCAGCAGCAGGTGCCCCAGCAGCAGGGGCTAGGACAAGCAGAGGCAGCACAGGGGCTGGTGCAGGGTGAGGCACATGAGAGGACCATAGCCAGCCTGAGAGGACAGGTGCGGGAGCTGCAGGCACAGCTGAGGAGGGTGGAGAGGAGGCGAGATACAGATGCAGCGGTGATCGCTGGTTTGACTCGCGAGCGAGACATGGCAGATGCCCGGGTACGCCTGATCCGAGTAGAGAGGGACACAGCAGTAGCTGCCATGGGCACAGATGCAGCGAGTACATTTTTGATTGGGCAGGTGCAGCAGGCACAGGCACAGGTAGGCCAGTTGCAGACGTAGTTGGCACAGGCGCAGACAGACTTAGCCAGAGCGCAGCAGCAGGCACAGTACTACCGAGGCTTGTACCATGGTGCCGTGTCATCGAGCCAGAGGGCAGGGAGTTTCAGGACTCGGTCTGGGGTGGCCCACAGAGCAGGTCCTTCGCAGTCAGGGGCATCCGTGATGGGACCTCAGCAGTCAGGAGCTGGCAGTGGTGGCCCACAGCAGCAGGAGTAGTCAGAGACCAGACTTTGTACATTTTGGGACATGTATCACCGTCTATTTAGACGTACATTGTATATGACACTTTGATTTTGAGAGAGATGGTGATATTGTGCATTTGGACATCTTTGTATATGATAGTATGGATGATGATGCAGCTTTGTGTATCTATTGCATGCGTTTATGAGATGATTATTTCTATTGCATGATGTGGTTCTATTGCATAGTTAGATGGTTTATATGATGCTATATGAGAAATACTTTGATATGCTGCTATATGATGTCTATATGATTTAATGTGACAAATAAATGTAAAGTTAATATGATGTCTTTGTGATGATGCAAATGTATGTATATGAAACATGATTTCTATGTTATGATGCTGTATATGTGGTGTGTAAATGAGCTAATGCAGATGTGTGTATGGAACATGATTTCTATGTTATGATGCTGTATAGATATGTGAGATGCTACTGGATATTTATATGATGTAATGCTTTGAATGTATGCATTTGTAACATGAGTACTATGGGGTGATGTAACTATATATGTGATGCACTTATGTTGTTTGATTTTCTGAGCTTTTAAGATTAAGATGTGATGCAAATGTATTGGTGACCTAATACATTGGATGGTGCATTCTACGAACCTAATCATGTGCATGACTAGTTTCTACGAATGATATGATATGCTCCTATATGCCTTGTTATTGTGATGTCCAACTGTACTCTATCGACATAAGAATGACATGATGGATAGAGGAATGGTTGCGAAAGAATGACTTAGGAATCTTTCTTGATATCGTTACTCTGCATAGTTTGAATGATGAGGACTGTATGGATGGGTGTATGGATATAGGACGGATGCTTTGCTTTTAGATTGCTTTATTTCATCATTGGGCATTGTGTTTTTGGTACTTTTCTGAAATGTTGTAAGTGAATACAAGCATCGAGGTATAATTGAACCGAGATGACCTGAGTATCGCTTACATGGCGTGTAATTTAGCAAGTTAATACAAGCATCTAGTCAAAGTTGAATCTAGATGACCTGAGTACCTCTTGCGTTTCAACAAGCAAGTATTGTCCTCGTTCATGTAAGACCTTTGATGTCCTCGATGATCTTTTGCTGATCATGTCCTTAGACAAGGCGTCGCATTACTAAAGTTTAGTCCACAAATAACAAACAAAGAAAGTAATCATGCCCCCATAAGAGCATCTCTAGCTTTTGGCATCCTTGAGTAGCATAGGAAGGTATGATAGCAAAAATCAAGACTCAGTAACTTAACCCTAGGTGCCAATCTACAAAAGCATATTTGCGTTGATATGTGTTCATTTCTTGCCTTAATTTGCATAAAATCATTTAGAAGACCTTGGGTATTTGCCTTGCATTGGATAGGTTAAGATGCTCATTGTTGGGATTTCTGCTTGAAGTGCGGGTGTTTGCTTGCATTTGCTTACCTGACGAGAAGGTTGCACTATCCTTATTGAGAAGACGGACCCTAAGGGACTGACCTAGTGCCTCGGGGGCTCATTGCTAAATGGCCTTGCCTACGTGACGATGCAGAGGCAACGTAGTTCGGGGTAAACCCTAATGGACCATGGATGGACTAGAAGAAAGACGACAGGAATGAAGACAAGAGAGGAGACGAATGGGACTTTGGGAGAGATGGAAGCCTCGGGGGCGCATTAGAATAATGGCCTTGCCTACGTGACGGCGCAGAGGCAACGTAGTTCATGGACTTGGACCATGGACCTAAGATATGGATCAGATGAGACGATATGGATCAAACAAGACATGAAATGGAACAGACATGGATCAGATATGGAATAGATATGGGTCAGATATGGAACAGATATGGATAGGCAAGACACGATATGGAATAGATGATACCGATGATAAGGAAACACCACGGATAGGTAGATGTATGGGTGATAAAGAATGGAACGGGTAGGTATGAGGATGGGCAATAGTGGATAGAAGGAAACAAGGATGTGATCTCCAAGGACTATGTCGCATAAGTATAACATGCCCCATTGTAGGTAGAGTACATAGGATTTTTCATGACAATGCTTAAGACGAAGGAGGAGGATGAGAGGATAATGAAGGATTTGTGTGGTTTTGGAGGGATAAGGTATGCCAAGAGATATCTAAAACATTTGTCAACATTGTGCCCCCAATCTTTATCAAGATCAAGAAAAATAGAGAAATGGAGGATTAGGATGGATGGATGGGACAGTATAGGTATGTAATGGATAGAGGATAGGATAGGAAATGGTATGAAAAGAAATTGGTAGGAGAAAAGTGATATGCCGATGAGACAAAGTGCCCCCAAGTGTAGGTGACATAGAAGATCAACTTACACATGATGCCTGTTTGCCAGGTTTTCATCATGGTACTTATCCAAGGTGCCTGTTTGCCAGATTTTCACCATTGGATGAAGGGATTTTTCTTTACTTTTTTCATTCTTTTTTTTTTTTTGGAATAGGAGAAGGTGAATATGGAAGAGAGGGACCTAAGTGCCTGGTTCCATGAAACGTGATAGTCCCGCTAGAAAGATGTCATCGCATGGACCATGTCAAGTGTGCTCATAGATGTTGGTAGGGGAATGCATGAAAGTGAGACAAAGTAGGTAGATAGTGGATTATGGAAGGTGCGATAGTGGATGATGATGCAAAATACAGAAGGACTTATGCAAGGATGGAAGGAAGTTTTATGCAAAAGCATGGACCATAGGATGAGGGAGATATGTAGGATAGTAGTGGAGGGGAGGGGAGATGGAGTGATATGGAAGTGTTGTGGAATGGAAGGGAACCATGACCAACGGTTGCACATACTGTGATAAACATTGAAGCTGATGATGGGAAGGTGGTGTAGGAAGCAATGGAGAGTTTTTCTTGGTGGGTGAATGATATAGGCCTTTAGGGACCCACATAGACTTTGCATTGTTTTGATTTTTGTTTGTCATGTGGGATGGAAGATTTTGATACTTTTGGATGGAATTGGAGAAAGTGAATGGTTGGAATTCTTGAGAGGTGGATGCCTCATGTAACTTGAGGGCTTTTTGCTTAGGCACCCAAACCATTTTGTTTTTAGATGGTACCTGTGAAGGTATGGGTTTGGGTGTATGTAGCATTTGTGCAGCTTCTGAGAGAAGTATTTGTTGCTTGGGGACCCACACTTTTTTCAATTTGGCATTGAGGTGTGTGGGTGTATGCAGCTTTTGATATGGATAATTCTTTGATTCTTGGCTTTTATATCCTAGGTCATGAGGACTCTTAGGATTTGTGACTTTATAGGTAGAGGCATCCACATTTTTGTCATTGAATCCTCGTGGGATGGTGGAAGTGAGGTTGGTGAAAGTTCCTTGTTTAGACAATATGTGCATTTGTCGGCCATGATTGGGATATTTAGAGGAGTCATAGATGGATGGATAAGGTGTTGGAAGAAGTGGTGGTAAAATGTATGGAGGGATATTAGGAGTTGGAAGTAGCGGAGGTAGATTGGATGGTGGAAGGTGTATGGTCACATGCTTTTGACAATTGTAGGATGATGGAGGTGGGATGGCGACATACATTTTGGGGATATGATAGGGTTTGCGATGGAAAGTGGGAGATTTTGAAGGAGTGGAGGATGTACCAACATCTTGAGATTGTTCACCTTGGGGTATGTATCCAAGGCCATATGAAGGAGGAGGAACATTGACATGGACGGGCTCCAAAATACCTTGTTCATGAAGGCCTAAGCCTTTACCTTGATAGTTCATATTCTGGAGTATGCGGTGGACCATGGGATTATGTATAGGTGCATTAGCAGTGAGTTCCTTATTGGATGAGGAAGATGAGATAGCGGATAATGGTTGTTGGTGTTCTAAGGAAGAACATTCATGCATGAAGGTAGTAAGCCCAAGGATATAAGACGACAGATTTGTAGCTTGGTCAATAATGGATGGTGAAGGATCGTTAGAATCTTGATCATCATTATGCTCTTTAGGATCTAAGTTATTGTGTTGATCATTCGTGTGCACTTGGGAGGCAAGTGTCTCATCAGAGGGAGTGAAAGTTGTTGGATCATGGATGGGATTAGATGGAAGAGGGATAGAAGAAATGGAGGCTTCTTGCTCACGAATGGGTATGGGATCAAGTTGTTCAAGGACATCTTCCTCATAGGGAATATCTTGATCATAGAGAAGGTATAGGTTATGCATGGGACGGAATTGGATTTCCTTCTCCTGTATAGGTGGTGGGAGATGGATAGGATCAAGTGGCTCATGGAGAGGTTCATTATTATGGATATCATCTTGATCATGGAAAAGATATATGTTATGGATAGGTTGCAAGAAAGGGATTTGATCTGGACTTAGACTAGGGATTAATGTTTCCTCATGCTTAGGATTAGACTCTTGACATACCTCTTGGGTTGCTGGAATGGAAGTGGATAGCTCTTGGATAGCTTCGTGGTTGACCACATAGATGTTTGATGGACCATGACCTTGGTTCATGGTAGGAGGTTCTTCGATAAGCTTAAGGGGTTGCGAATGACATGAAAGATTTTTGGTAAGGTCAAGGATTGGAATTTGGGGACATGGTTGACTCTCTGCTAGTAGCCCTTGGATCACATCATTGGTAGGTGTATGGATAGGTGAATGAGGGGATTTAGCTTTCTCTCTAACTTTTCTCCAGTTGTATAAATTTGGAAAAACTCTTTCCCACCACTCATCTGATTCTTTTTGGGTCATCCATTTAGAGTTTGAGGAACTAGATGGTGGTGTTGGTGTAGAACTAGTATGCTTTGGGATATGGGTCTTAGAAGACGGTGAAGGAGGACTAGTAGATGGAGTGGTATACAATTTCCAATTGAAGGTGGTGCTTGCCTTGTCATGAGCATCATTAAGACGGGAAACAGATGTATGAGTTCGGGGAGAGGCGTAGCTAGTACTAGCACGTTCGGCTTTCAAGATTGCCATTTCTTGTTGTAAGACTTGGATTTGTTGAGAAATTGCTATATACTCTTGGGGCGAGGGACTTGAGTTTATTTGTAATTCCAGATATTGGACTTTTTGAGAAAATGCGTCTAATTGGTTTGTCATCTTGACAGAAACTGGCAGAAGGCCGAAAAAGCCTACTGTTTTGGATACGTAGCTTCAGAGGCACAATTTCAGAAGGTAAATGCACAACAAGTTGAGGTAAATGCACAATTCTAGTAGAGGATAAATGTGCAACTCTGGTTTCTTCAAATGATTTTACAAAGTTTTGGACATGTTTTTCAGTGCTTTTTGGTTTCTTGGTTGCAAGGCAGTCTTTTGATCTGATTTTTCTCAATTATGGCAAGAAGACACAGCAAACACAGATATTTTTATGGTTTTTTTTTTTTTTTCCCGACTCTATTTTGGATTAAACTGAACAAAAGCAAGCACAAAGATCCTAGGTTAGAAATGGATTACAAGGGATTTTGGCCACTAGAACAAGAGGTGTTTAATGAGGGCAACCGTTCGAGTGGTTACACATGCGGCGGCACTACTCTCCGTTATGGAGTCTCCCAGCCTCAAAGGGTTACGCCTTAGAGGGTTTTGGGGGAGGTTGGCCGTCGGTGTAACACAGCAGCACTCGTTGCAGGAGGTTTTCACCTCAAGCACAATTTATTTTAAGTGGCTTGGAAGGGCTTGGCTTTAGCCTGTTACCACTCAGGGTCGTTCCCACTTGGACAAGCGTGCATCCAAGGGCAGGCCCCTCCTAAAGGTTAAGCAAATAGAATGACAAGTCTGGCACTCTGATCACCCAGAAAAGGGGAGAGCATAAGCCTATTGTCATTCGCAAGCACAGAATACACTGATTAATCCACCCTAGTTAAAAGATAAAAACTAAATGGGCTACTCTACTTGTGCACTCACGCGGTTGTTAACTTTGAAGTGGTTAAAAAGATAGCATTGTTCATTACCGTTTGTAAGATAGCAATAATCTAACTATGGAAGATAGCATTATGCAGATATTGCAATGGTTCAATTACTCTCTTCCTAGTTAAGGCTATGTGGAATTTGTATGAACGTTCGTTTTACTGTCCTTTTATAAATTGAAGTGTGAGTTTAGTAAATGCAACTAGATGAGTCTAAACCAGTGCCCTAACCTGCAAAACAGATCCAGAGTATTCTTACAAAGATGTTAGCATTAGCAAAAATCTTCTAAGAAATCCTAAAATCACTACCTACTACAGAAGCACCACTTCAGAGACTGAATGCGCAGAAACAGTCAACAGAAATTTGCATTTTCTAACCCTAGTTTGTAAAGATTTGGATAAAACCATATGTAGATGATCTCTTAGCTCAAATCTAACCTCACCATTGCATCCGGGGGGGCGTTTCCATAAATTTTGAGTACAAATTTGCCTAGATTTCATGAAAAATAAAGCGTTTGGTGAAGAAAACAATGTTTCTAAAATTCACTGCCAAACAGATGCGCTGCAGAAATGAACATATGCGCTGCAGAAGTGAACATATGCGCTGCAGAAATGAACATATGCGCTGCAGGATAACAAATGCGCTGTAGAATGAAACAAATGCGCTGAAATAGAGCGTATATGCGCAGAAAGAACATATGCGCCGTAAAATAACGTATATGCGCCGTTAAAATGAATAAATGCGCAGTTTTAATGGATGCGCAGCAACAGTCTATAAAAGCGCAGTAAGAATACACAGATGCGCAGGATTTTCAGAAGCGCCGTAATAGTCTGTAAAAGCGCAGTAAGAATACACAGATGCGCAAGATTTTCAGAAGCGCCGTAACAGTCTGTAAAAGCGCAGTAAGAATACACAGATGCGCAGGATTTTCAGAAGCACCGTAACAGTCTTCAAAAGCGCCGTGAAAATGAATAGATGCGCCGAACTAATCTGTGCGTGACTCTGCGGGACCTGTACGGAACTTGCCTTCAAAAAAGCTCAAAAATGGTGAAATAAAGGGGCAACGGCCCCACGGTGGGCACCAAAAATGTGAGGGTAAAATAGTGCATCAATCAAATGAATAACAGATGACCCAAACATCAACAGAATAGAGAAACAAAGAAGATTCAAATAAACAAAGCAATGAACAAACACAGCAAACCTCTTCCGTTTCGAAACTTCTGTTGTTCGCCTATCACGAATCGTCCTTTCACAGATGAGATGAGCCCTCAGAGAGTGCAATCTTTTAAAGCTGTTTGAGGAAGTCGATGGTGAACGGCTATGGTGTGATATGCAAGAAGGTGAGCTCCAATGCAACAATGGTGATCTCAAGCTTGTAGATGACAAGTGGGTGCCAAAGGCGTGCTGGTGATATTTCTGCAGAGTAACGATGTCAAAAGCCTGGATGAATAGAATGGAGGGATGAAGCTTCATTTATAGACTCGGAGGAATAGGAATCAACGGTTGAGAGGAGATATGAAGATCAACGGCTGAGGATGGTTGAGGAATGTGCAACCAGTGGAAACGTGCCAAGTGTCCCAGCTCCATCATGAAAGGTGGGATGTGACAAAACTGATTGGAGAGTTAACTCCATTGACTGGTCTGTTAACATAATTGATTGATCAGTTAGAAGAGTGGATTGTGGAACTGACTGGGTTGATTGAGGATTTGACTCAACTGACAGGTTAGTTAACAGATTTGATTGATTGGTTAACTGACCTCTGATTGGAGAAGAAATAGGCCATGTGGGTGAGGGAAAATAAGATAATTAAATATTAAATATATTTAATTACATGTGCAACCTGATGAGGTGGACAAGGTGAGGTGGAAAGGTGAGGTGGAATTTTGAATTTAGAACTTTAGGATAGAGGAAATAGGATTAATTAAATAATTTATGATTATTTAATTATGAAGGACAAATAGAAGAATTTTAATTAAATAAATTGAATTTATTTAATTATGGAACAGTGAATCGATTAAATAAATTTAGAATATTTATTTAATTATTAGAAGAATGGAATAAATATTTAGAATATTTATTTAGGATGATTTGTGTCATTTTTAGGCGTATACACCTACCAATGGTCTCATTAGGGGGGTTTTCAACGTGGCCGCTATCAATATGAAAACGGATTCTCCTACGATCTCTGCGGAAGCCTTAGCTCTTTTCTGGTAAGGTATCAATCGTAATAACATGGAAACCTTCGCTTTCTACTTGCGTAGCTATGGTGATCTCCTCTCTCCAGGCCAAATCAAGAGGGCTTCGGAGCTGGCAAAGGGTCTCAAAGTGCTCTGGCATAATTAGTTTCATGGTCCAGCTTTCATACTTGTTGTTTTTCTTCTTCCAGGTGCTATGGCACAAGCAATTGACTGGCTTAGTACCCAGCGGGTATGTAATCCATGCTGCTTAGTTTAAGCAGGTTCTTGATTTCAGATTTAATATAATGGGAGCTACCCCCAATGGTAGCACTTATTCAGCAAAAAAAAAATATTACAAATGTATTTAAATTAAATAATAAATATATATAAATATTAAAAGTATTAAAATATATAAAAATTGAAATTAGCAGTTAGAATTAGAAATACAATTAGTCCAAATAAAAATTTGCTTGTTATTAATTTTAAAATAGTCAATTTTACAGCAAGTAATTAGAGATTAGCCTTCAATTTTGATGGTCAATTTTATCTTATAAATAATTGTTTTGTTTTCATTCCATGTGTAACTAGGAAATATTAAATTAAATTTTTAGTATAAAGAGTTAGTAGAAAGATTAAGTTTAAAATTGCACACAAATACTGTATATGCATTTTAAGTTCTTTGGTATGAATCTACACCTTATATTGTTAAGTTATTTGAGCCCCTTTACTGAATGCCATTAAGTTTGTATAATAAAATTGTTATTTAACGTGTTTTGTTTATATAAGAATAAGCATTTGAGTAGGAGAATGTTGTCTTTCAAGTGCACCCTATGTTGTGATCAATATAGATAGTGTATATTCATGTTAAAATTACTTTTAAAGTGGATTTATTTATTTGGTTGCAAACTTTTAACTAGGAGCAAATGCTCAAGTGTTATTAGTGAATGATAATAGCCTATGTCATTATCTAGCATTGAAAGATCTTTGTGGTATTTAATAAATCCTATGAATTAGAACTCGTGATTGTCCACAATAATCACTCGAATATACTTTGTCATGGGATCCTCTCTGTTGGTTGAGGGATATGTGCTCCAAGCGCTTCCTAACTACACCTTGTATCTTTCTTTTGCTGCTAAATTTTAAGAAAGCTTATGTTTCTTTTAATTTTCATATATATTTACATAGTGCACTTATTACAAATACCTACTGGCATACCCATTGCATACTTAGTGCAATTTCTAGTGGGGCCTTACCCGCTATCACCAGTCCAATCCACCAATCAAGATATTTTGAAAATCATATGCATATACATATATATATATTAGAAAAAGGGACCCAAAGATATATATTAAACTAATTCCATAGCTATGCAATAAGTAACTTTAAACTTGTAGAATATTGTTTTTAAAGCCATTGCTAACTAATGTGAGCGGCATGATTATAACTCTGTACCCATTAAGAAATGTTACAGGACCATGTGTGAGCATATACTATTTGCAAGTCTTTTATAATAGCTAATTCGTTATCAATTAAACACTCGTTACAAGACTATATATGAACATACACTATTTGTAAGTCTTTTATAAGGAAAATTAGCTATAATTTGAAATTGGACTGTTATCTTGTGATGTGAATTAATGGAGCCATGTCATTCTTGTCGGTATTGATGTTTGTGAAGAAAATTACAAGATTTATAATTTTGACTTTAAATATCTATGACATCTAGGTCTTATGAGAATTTATGTAGAAATTCCTTTGAGTGTTTATAGATATATATCATCCCATGTTTGTTATAAAACCAATATTACCATATTGATAAGAATTCTAAGTGAAGAAAGGTTCATAAAGCAGTCTGTACCCCCAAAAAATTCCAATCGATTACCTTTTCTCCTCCGTGACCTTCAGCTTGAGACAAATTGATGCCATAAATTTTTGATGCAAGTATTCTAAAATTAATTAGACAAGTGTTCTAAAGTTAATGAATTGTCAACTTGAAAAAGTTCTATTCTTTCCTAAAAATAAAAAGAATGTCCCAAAAAAAAAGAACTTCATTTATTCAGCTCTCAACTCTATGATATAGGTAGCAAAACATTTAAAAAGGCAGTAATGGGGTTTCAGTTTTTCTGTGCTTAATGAAATTGAGCCAAACAGAATTTAGTTTTTGTGCTAGAAAAATAAATAATTCTTTTGTTTTCTATTCACGCTCCCCTTTAGATCGTCTCAAAACTTGCAATTTTATGCTTGCCTGAGTTATTTGCTTTCAACCGTTTTCGCTTTCCTTTTCCTTTGAAAAAAAGAAATCCGAGAGTATCCGACGGGGGAAATTTAAACGACATGAGACTTTTTCTGACACTTTTTTTTTCCAGTGTAATTTTTTTTATGTGGTGAGACAACATTTCCCGCCATTTTGGAACCGAAGCTGAAAAAATAATTATTAATTAACTCATGCCCAAAAAAATAAACACAAGAAAGGAATGAGTCAAGTGGCACCCATTATTTCTATTATCTTGCATTCTTTGGATTGTTGGCATGAAATGGCTGATCAAAAGTTAGTCGTTATCTCTCTCTTGCTCTATCTCTTTATCTCTATTCATGTCTATGAATCTCCCTCTCTCTAAATATTTGTCTCTAATATTTCTCTCATGGATTAGGATAAACATGTATACATGGTGGTAAATAAACTTGGTTGTGAATAACATTAAAACCACACAAGGATGGTGATGTTTTATCTTTCTTTCTCTACTTCTCTCTCTACCATTTCACAAGGCTACAATGGAGCTAGATGATCTAGACCAAACCATACCAAGATCCATTTCTTTTTTTAAAGTACCATAGTCTGATCTTTAATGTATGGTTTTCCATTGGAATGCTTGACTATAGACCCAAGTCTATCACACAACGAAACACTTTTTGCCACTATGTTTATGTAGTTATGCTTAGTTTTGTAATCCCATGGTGGCCAATGATTTTGTGTTTTAGGAAATGTCTCTTCAATTGTCATAGGTGGTAAAGGTTAAATCTAAAAATAATTTATTCATAGGAAGGTTTTGCATGTAGCCATGTTTTATACTTAAAAGTGAAAAGTACTTTGAATCCACAAATTTTATTTCAATATCATACATAAATAAGGATATGGTTTTCCCATGCACCCTTTGGCATACTATACACATATTCAAAGTAAAAGTATGGTGGACCTTGGCCAAACTCTTTAGGCTTCAACTACTGACCCATAAGATGATCTGGAACTCCAAATCCAACCAATCCTTTAACATGGTGTGGTAAATGAAAATTTAATATTCTTTATATTCCACAGACAAACCTTTGGAAGATATGCTTTCTTTGAGCTTTATCTTCTGAAATGGTTTCTTTTGATGGGTTTCACAATAAAACTTCTCTAAATCTAAGTGCTTTCATTTATAAAATTTGATTTTCTACACATCATCTAGGCTTTCATTCAATCATTGCCAGTTGACTCACTACTACATGAAGAGTATTCAAATGTTTGATTACAAAGTCTCCTTCATGCATCTTTAAAAAATACAAAATTCTTTTAAAAAATATCTTATTTACAAGACACTTAGTTTGATATAATGCAATAATTCTATCTCGTAAACTCTTAGCAATATTTTTAACTAAAAATTCATTAAGACTGAATTACAAATACACAACCTAATAATAGATCTATCTCGTGTATCCAACTTGTCCCATTCATCTTGATCCATTTTTTATGGTAGAAAATTGAGTACAACAATTATTATGATCCATTCATCTCTCTCCACTAAAAGATATTCAACCTTCAATTTCCACAACTCAAAGTTTTACCCCTCTCTCTCTAATAAATTTAGTAATATTATATTCGATATAAATTTAGTAATTTACACTATATAAAATATCGTATATAATAATAAAAATAATTATATTGTATATTGTATATATAAAATAAATATAATTTAAAAAATATATATATAAATAAAAAATATATAATCTAAATAAATAATTTTTAATATAATAATATACTTAAATATATAAATATATTATTTTTTATATTAAATATAATTATTTTTTAATCTTTATCTCTCTCTCTCACACCCACACATTTGGTTTGTCTAGCTATCAAATAATATTGTTTTGAACATCTAAAATATTATAATATAATTATTACATCTAATTTTTTAATCTTAATTTATATGTATTGTTATTTTATTTTATTTTTGATTGGTAAAAGGTCAAGGCCATTAATATATAAAATCAGTTATAAAATACAGCTTTGTTCAGTGCGGGCACTAGTAGGAAAGAATAGAGCAAAGAAAACCTCCAGTCTAGCCTGGGACTTTTGCAGTCTAGTACATATTGTTTATTTATAGAACTTATACAGGGTAAAGCCCAACAAGGAAACATATTTTCTTATACAATTACTGAGATACAAATACAGACATCACCCTTATCCATGGCCTTTCTTTTGATATCCTCTTGCTATATGTCTTTTGGTTCTTCGACTCCTGGGATGACCTCCAAGGCTTATAACCTTTGATCAACTATCCATTATCCAATTAAAAGGGCTTCTTCTATCTTGCTCCTACCAGTATACCTGTCTAACCTAAAACCACAAGAAAACTACCACTTCTTTTTGCATGTTAGCTATACAAAAAACATAAAATTCATTCTCCTGCAAACATCTGATAGTTCTTTAAAACCTTTGCCTGAGATGAAAGAATAAAATACTTGCTATTGCCAAGCTTATCAAAATTAATCAAGCACACTTGCTTCAATGTTAATTTAAATCCGATTATGAGGGGCATCCCATTTTGGTTGACTGATCCACTATATATGCCAACATCTATATATATAAACTGTATAAATACTAATTTATATATCTACATGTGGGCATAAGTAAGTGATCAACCATTTCACTAAATAATGTTGATAAACCAAAATATCCCGTTCCAACTAAATTCTAACCCATCAAAACATATCATTTAGATCGGCATAGAAAACGTTGTTACCTGTCAAAACATATCAATTAGATTGGCATAGGAAAACACTACTACTTGTCAAAACATATCAATTAGATCGACATAGGAAAACACTATCGACGAGGACTCTACAAGCCCTCCCGACAGTGTAAGTCATGTCGATGGTGGAGATTGGTAGGACTCTTACTGAAGCATCCAATGGAATGAAGGGAACTAGTAGTCATCGGTAGGAGATTATCATCAAAAAGAAAAATCAAGGAGTTTCTAATACTCTAAAGTCTCACCAATTGAAGAAAAGTGCTTCGGCGAGGCTTACACCGATATGCATGAAGATCCGAACCTGATAACTTTTCATAGAACTGGACCTGACAGAGTTAAGAGTTTAAATAAATATTTGGTCAAGTCTGACAGATGTATTTTGAGTTTGGCAAAGGGAAACATACAAGATAATATACATAGCTATCTGCATGTCACGGAACTGAAAAGATTATGAAATGAGGTTTTATTGTTTTATGTTTCATTCATTGTATGTGTAGTAATACATTTCATACATACAATGCGGAACTCAAGAAAGGTTGAAATTTGGTTAAAATGATGCATCATGACTAGATGCATTGCACTTTATATCCATCGTGGAGTCGAAAAATAAGAAAACTGTGGTTTATAAAATAAGTCTGAAGAGGTGATGCAAAGGAGTTTGAATGTATTCGGCTTTGTATCTAAAAATCAGATACAAGTATGCATTTCGGAAGATACAATCAGAAAAGTGATGTGGGCTCCACCGCATGCATATCGGGCTTGTATAAATAATGATATACAAGCTGATATACAAGTTAGAAGGATGCAAATAAGAGATACAAATTGGATGCGAAAAGAAAGTTAAATCTTGAAAGTCTTTGTATGTTCGGGGTGCTTGTATGTTTATAATATACATACCCGATATACAAAGAAATATAAAGCATCACTGGGGATGACATGCTTTGTATGTGCGCTTATACAAGATCACATACAAACGGTAATATGCAAAGAAAATATACAAGAGATGATTTGTATAAGATGCGTTGTATGTGCGCTTATACAAGAAAACATACAAACGACAATATACAAATAAAATATACAAGAGAGGGTTTGTATAAGATGCTTTGTATGTGCGCTTGTACAAGATAACATACAAATGACAATATACAAAGAAAATATACAAGAGAAAATTATATAAAACCCGACATCATTGGAGATATAAATAACGAGTGGGGCCACGTATGTATGTTGGAGACGATACAACAAGATACATACAATGGGGGATTCCAAGATAATTCCAATTCATTTCACAAATCCAATGAAGTCCGCGATTGTATAAAAAGTGTATGCATGTGATATAAAAAGGTGATACAAACAGATACATACAAGTCCAGACCCAGATAGAAAGTTTAAATTCTGAGAGCTTTATTTGAAGTCCGTGATTGTATATTGCGATGTATGTAAACAAGATACAAAGACAAATGCATATGAGAAACAAAGGAAATGTAAATACAAATGCACGAAACACCAAAGATACCTATGTGGGCCCCATCACCAATGGGTATACAAGTTTATACAAACCCAGATTTGAAATGACAGATTAAATATTGTGAATTATAGTTGGGGTCTGCTATTGTATATATAACACATGCGTTCAATATACAAGAAGGTGACACAAATGCGGATTCAGAGGTGATTTCAATTCATTTCATAAACCTAGCCGGGCCCACTCTTGTATACAGAAGAAAATGTATCCGATATACAAAAGATATGAATCCGATATACAAAAGAAGGATGTAGGAAAATATACAAGGACGGATCTGAAATCTAATTTATTTTATAGACGATTGTATATGATATGCAAAAAGGTGATACATCAAGATACATACAATGGAGGATCCAAAGATAATTCCAATCCATTTCACAAATCCAATGCAGTCCACGATTGTATAAAAAGTGTATGCATGTGATATAACAAAGTGATGCATACGGATACATACAAGTCCGGACCCAGTTAGAAAGTTTAAATTCTGAGAACTTTATTTGAAGTTCATGATTGTATATTGCGGTGTATGTATACAAGATGCAAAGACAAATGCATATGAGAAACAAAGGACATGTATATACAAATGCACGAAACACCAAAGATACCTATGTGGGCCCAATCTCCAATGGATATACAAGTTTATACAAACCTGGATTTGAATGACAGATTAAATATTGTGAATTTTAGCTGGGGTCTACTATTGTATATAAAACACATGCATTCGATATACAGGAAGGTGACACAAATGTGGATTCGAAGGTGATTTCAATTCATTTCATAAAACTAGTCGGGCCCACTCTTGTATACAGAAGAAAATGTATCCGATATACAAAAGATATGTATGCGATATATAAAAGGAGGATGCAGGAAAATCTTAATTGCTCTATTATACTCCCTTGCTATCTAAAGGGTAGAAAATTTGAAGATGCTCAGGGTTTGTTCACCCTTCATGGAGTGTTATTAGACCAAGTGATGAACTGATTGGTCTCAGAATAACTCTCCTCCAAAATTTCAGTTTGATTCTGATAATACTTCAACGGTGTTAGCTCTAGTAGATAGGTAGAGACCATCCGCCCCCTTGTTGGCAAGGGAGTCTGCTTTGCTATTACCCTCTCTGTAAGTGTGATTGAATGTGCACCTCCTTAAAGAAGCAATGATGTCGAGGGCATTAGCCAGCAGGGAATTCAGTCTCCAATTAGGCATGTTCCCTTTCCGTAAGCCATTAATGATGATCGTGGAGTCTCCTTCGACCTCTAATTTTTCAATTTTCATGTCTTTACAGATTCTCAGACCTTCAATCAGGGTAGTTAATTCTACTGTATTATTTGTTGTTTCTCCTAGGGGTTTGGCTAAGGTTCCCATTTCTCTAGATTCAGAATCGTGGATTACACAACCTATTCCTGCGACTCCCGGGTTGCCCCTAGATGGCCCATCAAAATTTAGCTTGAGCCACCCTTCTTTAGGAGGTTGCCACTTACATTCCTTTCTCTTGTTGGTGGTGTTGTGGTTGCCTAGTCCCACAAAGGAGGGAAGTTTTAGTCCTGCCCATCTCCCTCGCATATTTTCATCCCAGTGCGTCATTGTGGATTCTTTTTTGGAGTTATTTAGAAACCTAATATTGACTGTTTCTATTATAACAGCCTCAATTTTAATAATTAGTTGACCAAAAGTCATTTTTCTATGTTTAAAGATTCTTCTATTTCTTTCTTTCCACAGCTCCCAAACCATGATCGAAGGGGAAATTATCCATAGCATATGGTAGATGCTTTGTTTGTGAGTCTCAAGCCAGGATTGGAAAAGGTTCAAAATGTTATTAGGCAAGGCAGTAATCCATCCCATCTTATTACTTTGCCAATTCTAACATTTATTAGAAAATTGACAATTGAGGAGAATATGGTCTGCTGTTTCTTGATCCTCTTCACAAAGGGGACATCTGCTAGGCCCCTCATATCCCATCTTGGTGAACCTATCCGTCATTAGGATTTTTTTCTACAGGGCCATCCAGGCAAACAACCCAGCCTTTGGGAGACAATTCTTATCCCAACACAGTCTCAGTGGTAACTCTGATTTTGGTCTTAGTTGTTATCTAATTAAAGTTTTGTAACCATCCTTGGTTTTATAATTTCCTAATTTAGCCCCATCCCAAACTAATCTGTCTAAGTCTCCTTTGAGAGATACCCTCCTTTTGTTAAAGATATCAAGTAGTTTCTTTTTCTCATTATCCAGAATGTTCATATTATCTAGGGATTTTCATTTCCACCCCCTATTCTCCTCATGATTAGGAAAATCTATATAATCTTTTACATATTTCCCCCAGTGGGATTCTAGTATCCCTTTGGTATTCTCTAAATTATCCAAGCTGCTTATCACCTCATACCCACCCCATGAGTTGTCCCAGAAAAGTGCTTGATTCTTGTCTCCTAAACTCCAAGTCAGTTTGTCCATTATGAGCTTCCTACAGTCTATCATAAAATTCCAGAGGCAAGATCCTTTAGGTGGGTTAGCCATTCTAAAAAGGAATGCTAGTTCCTCCCCTCTAAGATATTTGTTTCTAAGAATTTTAACCCACTTTGAATTGGGTTGCTGTTACATTTTCCATACAAGTTTAGCGCCTAAAGCCTTACTCTGTTCTCTGAAGTTTTTTAAGCCCAGGCCTCCTTCCTCTTTTGGTCTACAAATCTTGTCCCAAGCCACAAGTGCCATTTTCTTTTTATCCTCCGAACCTTACCATAGGAAAGTTCTTAGAGTTTTGTTGATTTCATCCCATAGACCTACTGGAAGATTCATACAGGATAATTGGTATATTAGGATAGCTGAGAGAACCGATTGTAACATTGTCACTTTGCCTGCTGAGGAGAGCCATTTGCCTTTCCAAGATTCTGCTCTGTTCCTGATCTTGGAAGTAATATGATCCCATAGATCATTAGTCTTATTGCTTTTACCCATAGGTATGGAGATATTTACAAGGCATTTCCCCTTTTTAATAAGACAGTATTTTGCATATTTCTCTTTCAGTTTCAAGATTCGTGTTGAAAAAATAAATTGTTGATTTATCAGCATTTACCTCCTGTCCGGAGGCCCTACAGTAGGAGTTCAGGATATCTTTGAATGCCCTAGCTTCTTCTATGCTCCCCATACCAAAGAGCATAGTGTCATCTACAAACTGTTGATGGGTTGTGGGATCGACACCGGAAGTAATTTTGATACCTTGGATCTTCCCTTCTTCCCTGGCGTTAGAGATCATTCTCCCTAATACGTCTGCCATTATAATAAAGAGAAAAGGGGAAATGGGATCCCCTTGTCTCAATCCTCTCGAGATGCTAAAAAAACCTTCCGGGGTTCCATTGATTAAAATTGATATCTTAGGATTAGAAATACATGCGTAAATGAGGTTTATCCACTGTTTGGTGAAATTGAAAGCCTCTAGGGTTTTGCAAAGGAAACGCTAGTCTACCTTATCATAGGCCTTACTGATATCCAGTTTAATTAGCATACTAGGTTTTTTGTTTTGCTGTATGGTGTGGATGGCTTCTTGGGTTGTTATAACTCCATCAAATATAGATCTACCCAAAACAAACCCTGTTTGCTCGTCACTAATTAAATCTGGAAGAACAGTCTGAATCCTATTAGCCAGGGTTTTAGTGAGGATTTTATAAACAGTATTACACAAAGATATAGGCCGCAAATCCCCTAGACTTTCTGGTTTCTCTTTTTTTGGAATGAGTGTAAGAAAAGTGTTATTTACCTCTTTGAGAATACTTCCCGAATTTCTTACCCCTTCTAGTGCTTCGACTACTTCATCTCATGTATGAAGTGCCAACATTTTTGGAAGAAGGAAGTTGGGAAGCCATCGGGACCAGGTGCTTTATCTGGTTGCATTTGAGAGATTGCCAACTCTACCTCCGTTTTGGTAAATTTACCATTGAGAGCTTTGTTTTGATCCTCTGAAATAATCCTTGGAATATCTTCCAGAATGGTTTGTTGGTGCAGGCAGTTCGATCCTTCCTGATTATTAAGAATATTTTCAAAGTACCTAACCATTTCACGTGCAATTTGATGAGGATCTTCGATCCATACATTATTCACATCTTTTATTTTGAGGATTCTATTTATGCTTCTACGTGCTTTGGTGCTGTTATGAAAGAACTTAGTGTTCTTGTCTCCCTCTTCCAGCCAGATTTCTCTTGACTTTTGACGCCAAAAGATTTCCTCTTTGGCTAGGATATCTTCATATTCAATTTTTCTGTTTTTCTTTTGAATATGATTCAACATCCACACCTCTGGTAATCACATTTCTGTTTAGGTTTTCCAGTTCTTTTTCTAGCTTAGTTTTGGACTCAAAGATATTACCAAAGTTAGTTTTGTTCCAGCTTAGAAGCTTACATTTAATAATTTTTAATTTGGATATTAAACAAAAAAGGTTAGATCCAGATATTCTAGTTTCTTTCCACCATTACTCAATTAGGGTGATAAGGTTGTTATCTTTGACCCACATTTTTTCAAATTTAAAGGGGCAACGTTTAGGTTGGAAATCTTCTGAGATACTCAGCTGAACTAGGTAGTGATCAGAGCCCAAGTATGGTAAGATCTCTGCCATCAGAACATAAGGGAAGTGGGCCCAATTACCTCTTAACAAGAATCTATCAAGTTTTTATGCAATATTGCTAAAACCTTCTCTTCTGTTGTTCCATGTAAAACCTTCCTGAGCCATTTTAACTTCCAATAAATTGTTCTTCTGAACCCATTCTTTAAAGTCTTTCGCTGCTGTAGATAACCTTACATGACCTCCCAGTTTTTCTTTAGGATCCAAAATCGCATTGAAGTCTCCACCCAGAATGCATACTTGATCTTGTAAAGTTCCCAAGAATTGTTCTATTTCTGTCCAGACTACTCTCTTATCCTGGTTATGAGATGGGCCATAAATGTTAAGGAGAAAAAAGTGTAGATTGCTTCTGATGCTATTGACATTCCTAGCCATCCAGTTCTTCCTGCAACTTATTACTGAGAATGAAACCGCTCTTGGATCCCAGATTACCCCAAGGCCTCCCGAAGCACCCTCAGCTGGAACTCATGCTAGCTCCCATATTCCTAGCTTCTTATTTAGAGCGTCTATCTCTTCTTTATTAAGTTTAGTTTCTTGTAGTATTAGAATATCTAGTTTTGTGTTGGTTATACAACATTTTATGATTCACTGTTTGTTAGGGGCCTTGAGATCCCTAACATTCCAAGTGCAGACTTTCATGGTGCCTCGAGAAGGTACTTCCCCTTCCCTGCATTAAAAAGTGATGTTATCTTGGTCTAATCATTTGCCTCACCTGCTTTCTCTCTTAATTCCAAACGTGATTTCCTACCCCTTTTTTATTGCTTTTGGCACAATCAGGAATCTCCTTACTGAAATCGGTTATTGCAATTCCCAGCTTTGGGTTTGCTTCCTCTAACTCTCTATCTCCCTGTTCTTTTGGGTCCTCTTTATTATTCTCCTGCCTTTTCTCCCATTCTTCAAGTTCCAAGATCTTGGAGATTAGCTTTTCCTTCTCTTTATTTGCCTCTTCAATTACTACTTCCTCTAATGCTTCATCAAGGATCTCATTGCATATCTCTTCTAGCTCCCTATGGCTGACCATATATGTGGTTATCTTTTGATATCCAATCTCCTTATGTTTTTCCTCTGTTTCATAGGTGTTGGGGACTCATTCTTGGGTCTCAAATACCTCTTGTTCAATTTTACCTTCCTCTGCTGGAGGAATATTATTTCTATTTTCTTCATCAGGGACTTCTCCCTCTTCAATTTCCTTCCTGCCTTCGTCTATCTGAGGTTTATAAATGTGCTCTGGAGACTTAGCTGCTACGTATATTTCTTGGCTTGAGGTTTTTTGTGTGAGGTTAAAGTTCTGTAAAATGAGTTCCTGATTCTGACTCTGGTTATTTCTTATGGTATTTTGGGAAGGTTTAGGGCTTTTTCTGGGTGGAGCTTTTACCATACTCGGGTTCTGAGTTTGCCCAGCCAAATCCCTTCTGCCACTAAGGGTCGGAGGGCTGGTTCTCTGATATTCCACTATAAATCCGCCCTTGTTATCATTAAAACTAATGTTAACACCCGACGACTAGGGAATGGGATTCTTGTTGGATAGTCTTTTTGAAGTACTATTGATTGTATTACTGGGGGGAGGGCCCTGGTGAAATATTGGTTGGATACTATAATTAGCCATATTTGTGTTAATTTTAAGAGGTCCAATGTTTTTGATGCCTATATCCATTTTTACTGATAGGAGAACATCTAAATGGATTAAAAAGTCCTTGTCAATTGTTATGAATTCTCCTAGGTGATTACCTATCTCCCTTAGGATTTCTCTATGGATGAGCTCAACCAGGAGATTTGGTAGTTTGACCCATCTAGCAACTTTAAGTTTCAATTTACTGGGGTCAAAATTCGGTTGCCAGTCTACATATTCGAATTTATACCCTTTGAAGAACAATCTTTTGCTATTTAAAATTTCTTTTTTAAGGTCTACACTTTTGCAATCAATTAAAATTAAATCTTTGAAAGTGATAGTGATACTTACCTGATCTTTGAGGAGGGTCTGGACCCAATTCGCAATTTTTGTCACAGGCTGCCCAATCCCACACCACCGTATAAAGAAGCCATGGGTACTACAATGATTCCCCATATCGTCTGCGTAAATTATGCTAATATTTACCAAAGCTTTCTTACCCACGGTCTCAGAATTTTGATACTGTCTTGAATTCATTTGTAGCCTTGACCAAGGGGGATTGGAGATTGCCTGCTCTTGAGTTGCAAACTGGTTATTGCCCCTCCTCCGAATGTTGGCCGCGGTAATTTTGAAATTAGGGTTTTGGATAATTGATCGATGGGGGGGTACTCTTGGAATCACCGTATTGCTTAAAGAAGGCTTTGGATGAGAGATCCTGGGGGCTGGTTTTAAGGAACCCTCCACAACTTGTTGCCTTTGAAGGAGGGGTTTAGAGACCGCAGGGGGAAATTGAGCAGTATGGCTTCTTTCCCTACCTATTGAAGTTCAGTTTGCTCCAGTTGCGAATGCTGGGATTACAGAAGTAATTGGGATAGCCCACATCCCAGATGCCCTGGCTTGGTCATTCCGTCTTGAAGCATAATCTGCCCTGTTTCCCCACTGCGATTTCCTCCTCCTCACAACTTGCCAGCCTTGTTCCATGTGGGGTTGCGGAGGGGGAGCGCAACCCCCATAAATCCTCTTCTCCTTCCATGGTAGATCGCTTCTAGGGTGCTCCACCCTATCTTCAGCTCTGAATCTATTGCCATTGTAGTTTTGTCACGAGAGTTCTGCTCTTTTTCACATTGTGGTTTTTTTTATGTATTGTTATTTTAATTATATATTAATCTAATGAATATAAAAGATTAATATAGACAATATAAAATTATGATAAATATGAGAGTGAGACAACTCCAAAAAAAATAAACACTACTTAACCCATAGTCAGTGGCATCTAAGACGGACCCAATTGAGGTTATAACTATATGTATATTGAAATTTGCTCGAAACTCCATTCATCTAGTTTTGTATCCAACATGCCATGTGACCAACCATGGATAAGCAAAATAATTTTACTTATCTCGCACTACACATTTTTTCAGTGAGGGACTCCTTCAATGTAATTGATATATATTATATTGTACACAATAAAAAGTAATAAATACATATAATAATTAATATATGTAGTATATATTACTATATAATTATCATTTAATTTATATATATTACTATTTAAAATATTGCACATTATCATAGTTTACTATTTATTTATGGGTGTAAATATATTCTAGATTAATAAAAACTAATAAATATATATCTATTTTATATAGAAAATCTATATTCTCTTTGTGTGTATATTCTTACTATAATATTATAAAATTATCTATTTATATTAAATATATTATGGATTTAATATTTTTTAATATTTGTTATGTAACTATATTATATATTATCTTTTGAGAAAGCCTTTTGGGTCCTATTTGAAAGGGACTTTTATGATTAAGGAGTCCTTCATTCCTTCATCATGGGTGTTACTTTCACAACTTTTTTCTTTCTTCCTACCCTTCACTATCTAATATTTATTTCTAAATGGTATTATTCCATTTGTTCATTATTTTATGTGGCGTCAAACACATTAACATCATGTAATCCTTGGGCATTTTTTGCCATTGTTTGTGTACTTTTATCTTATATGGAAATCTATTTTGGGATTGAATATTTCCATTAATATTCTTCTCATTATCCTCGCTTAAGGTCTTTTACACACAAAATACCTTTCATACACATTGTTATAATAAGGATCCAAACTAATGACATAACTAACCCATAAAATGTAACACCATAGTTAATTTTTATTACTATTATGTTTTATATTTAATTAGATAGCTGAAATATTTAATGACTGGGAAGTTGAAAGTAGTTTACCAAAATTTATAAAAATGGATAACGTTATAAACCCTTTTTATAATTTTCAATTTCAATAAATATATTTTATAAAATATTTTCATTTATATTATGTACAATGTAAATCTCTATTATATCTAATCTTGGATCTAATAGTAGTATAAAGCAAAGTTACAATGAAAAAAGGTAGACATAATTTCCATATTCATTCTTCAAGCACACGGGTGCTCTTAATGCCTTCTCCATCGTTCACAACTTATGTTCAGTTTTTGTTTATTTTGAAAAACCTGCATTTGTTACTCATCTCCTACTCCCACCTATTTTCTATAACATATAGATCTTCAAGAATTTATTTTTTTTCTTTCAATTTGGAAGAAGTAGAGAGCACTAAAAAAAGTTTCATTTGATGCCATGAGAAGGAAAAACCAATCAAAAGATTTTTGTTGCGGTTGTAGTGTGGGGATGAGATTTTGCATGGGCAGGAAACTATTGATCCTATCATACTATTTTATGCATATTTGTCTTTACAATATTTTATGGGACAAAGTTGGACATGTCCCTGAGTAAAAGGTCCCACTTGATGCCTCACTCAATACAAATACTACCAAGAGGTTCATTGTCATCAACAAAAATTGAATTTCTAAGGTAAAAGCAAAGCTTGTCTTGCCTTTGCTATTCTTTGTATGCTTGAATTGTAGTTGATCTTCATAGATATTTTCCCCCTCATTTGTATCTCCAGGTGAAAGAAATTAAAGGGACTCAAGCTTTGGATCTTAGATATAGAACACCATGACACAGATCTAGAATGATTGTGATCCATGTTCAAACCCCAACACCATTGCTGAAACCCAATGAATAGTAGCAGTAAGCAGATGTAATGAACATCATTACTGAAAGGAAGCTAGGTGTGCGGAAATGCTTCCTACACTAATCTATTGAGGAGAGGGCTATGCAAATTCAACTTTATCCTAACTATTACAGCAATGTTAAACCATTAACATGAGATATAGCAACAAAACACAAGAGCCAGAAAGAAGACAGAAGAAGAGAGACAGAGATTTACGGTGGGGAAAACCCTTATCGGGTGAAAAACCCCACACTCAGAAACTTGCATAATGTATTAACAAATCTGAAAGAATGTTTACAATACACTTGCAATGCAAGCTTCAATGGTCTTCGACACTCGTGTCTGGAGTCAATCCGGCAGCATAACAGTACCTGTAAACCTGTGATACAAACTCCATCTCCAAGCACCTATTTAAATAGAACATACAAGGCAATTTTGGACCTTTCTTGGAATGGGCGTCCAATATGGCATCTTGGACCAAAACCCATGCCTAGGGACACTTGGTCAACATTGTAGAATGTATCTGACACTTGTCCATAGCTCCCATTCCAAAGAGGTCGCCACTTTCCAAAATGGGCTATGACAGATGCTCTTACGACACTTACGACCGTCATAGAATCTGTCATAACGGTTACAACTTACAGCTATAAGAGAATCTGTCATACACATGCTATTAATAGCATATTCTCTTACAACACATCATATTCCACCTTGGGGTGCCCAAATAAGCCTCATTCAAAGATGCTACATGACACATGTCATTACCTGTCTTACAACCTTCTATTCTCGACTCTTACATGTCATAGATTCGTCATAGGAATCCGTCATAACCATTTCAGTCAAACATTCCTTACACAACATAGAAGATGCCGACACATGGCAGAATATTCCTACCACTAAGTGGGATGCCTATCTCCTCATGTGAGGACAAAATAACAAGTTGTCATAATCCATGTAGGATTGACACATCACCGTGCCACATCCCACAATATGACAAATTGGAATTTCCAATTATTTCAACATAGGCAATTGAATAATAAATACAAACATTACAAATGCAGAGAATTACCAAGGTTGAGACACCTTAATTCCCAACAATTACTACTTTGTTATCAAAGCAGTCAAGCTAGGCAAAGGGAAATCAAAGTAATAACAATAAATTAATATAAATCCTCATAAACTCATCCAAGCACAATAAACAATGATATGTCCAACGCTCTCTCCCAATAAAAACCATGCGTAAAAATCAATGACAAACGTCAGCAAATATCTCCCACTCAAATATCAATGACGAGGATGCATTTAATCATCTTGCATCCTTCTTAATTTTTAACCATTGATTTGTAAAGGCAACTCTCACTCACATAGGAAAGCCTTTGGCGTAATTAATTATTTTATTGTAGAATTGTATTGTCCATACATAGCCGCTTGAAAAAGTAGTACTAATTATGTATCTTTTTATCTATTCCAATGAAACTTTTTCTAGTATGTGTGAAAATGTAATGTAAACCATATGGCAAAAGAGTTTTGCTCCATCTCTCACGAAAAGTGAGATTTAATTGTTTTTCCTAAAAAAATTCATTAAAAATCGATCTTGTCTAGCAGTTGTATCTTTGTAATGGGGTACATTATGGGGGATATCTGAATACTTCTCTCTTCTATCAAACATTAGCATAACTAAAGACACATGATGTAAGAAACCAAATATTGTAAACTTAAATATAAAAACCAAAAAATATATTAATATAATATATTTTTTTAAAGTTATGTTCTATACCCTTAGCTATATAAAGTTTAAAGTTTAAACAATTGAATATATGCATATTACCATAATTGTCTTATCTAGGTATATCTGTATTAGGGGATACTGAAAATTTGCCATAGCCATATTTAATAACGTATTTGTTTCCATGCAACTCTGTTCTCCTTGCTTGGACAACAAAATGTCCAATAATGTGACCTAATGTCACAAATAGCCAGCGAAAGAATTATTGCTAAGAAGATATCTCAATGTAGGCTAGGCATTCTATATCAAAATCAAAAGAGAAATCATGGCACTATCAATTGGTTTATAGCAACGTATTGAATATTTTACTTTCATTTCTTACCAGAGATGTTCAGAATGTAAGCTTTAATTTTAGATTTATTCAGCTTAAGGTACAAGAGGGAAAAAACAAGCACATGATTTATGAACTCCATGGCATCTTTGATATCTTGGAATAGAAGACACAAATTTTGGGTTCTAATATTTTTTTAAAGATTGAAGCAACATAGTGGTCAAAACTCTTGAGACACAATTTACACATTAATTATAAGCATCGATACTATTTTTGCATAAATATGCATTAAGAAACAAGTTTCTTTCTGCAACACACATGGCATATAGTTAGATTATTTTGGTCAATGTTAATGCAAAAACTTTAACAAACACAAAGAAGACCAACATTAAATATTGCAATGCTTTCAAACATCTCTTAATCTTATACAATTATCCCATATCACCTAGTTCAATTCCAGTGGGGGTATTCTATGCAGCAATGTTATGCTATTCGTATAATTATTTTAGAACCATATAGTTGTATGCACAATGTAAATTAATAGTTATTGCTAGTACAGATGAAATTAGCATCAAACTCTCATAGTTAGGTATGTACATGGCTATAGAGAGTTGATTGATTGAAAAAAGCCAAAAATAATGCTCATATAAAGATTAAGGTGAACCTTCACCAAAGCTCCCAAAGAATTTGGAGCACGTACACTAGTGAATGGTATTGCATAACACACAGTGGTCAAAATCATTTAAATTTTGGCATTTTTCTTCATACCATTAGAATACTTGGAAACATATCAAACTATTAGATTATGAATTATTGCCATAAGCAAGTCCCCACTTTTCCTTTTTGAATTTTAAGGCTAGTTTTGAGCATATAGTCTTGTTGTATTAGAGTTCTTGTCCAAATTTAGCCTTCATTGACACATTTCTTACTACTTTGAGCTCCAAAGAATATCACTTAATGGAAATATTGCTTAGAAAAAGTTGGCATGGAAATGTTGCCCATATAGACTAGGACACAACTTGATCTCCAACGATCCTTGTATACCCATCTACACTCGCTTCACTTTTATTTTCACAAATGGGCAATTTGGAGAGGTGGAGTTGATCAATCCTTAAAGAAAACAACACTTACAATCTAAGTTCCCAAGTGACACATTAAACCTTACCTTGTAAAAGAAAAAAAATCAGGTACCACTTATCAACAAATATATCAAACTATTTGGACTTCCAAATGAATTAAACTATTTGAACTTCCAAATGAATTACTAGAACAATATTTCAAGTGTTTATATAAAATGAAAAATATGTCAAATCCTATTTTTTTTTTTTATCAATAGAGAAGAAAATTAAAAGTTCAACAAGCAACATTTCATAAATAAAGAGGATGCTTTAATCTACTAATAAGAAAAAATATAAGAAATATCGTGAATGAATATAGAATCGCTCTATGATGAGGGTTGCTGCTTTTTACCCAATGGAACATCATATCGCACAACAGGAGTCCAAAGTGCTAGAAAATTTTGCACTGCAAGTCTAGGACAATCAAATTTTGATGCTTAGAATTATCTATTGGTACTATATTGTAGCAAATTTGTTTCATTGTGTACACTATATTTAACCAAGGAGGGTGGCAAGCTAAGTGTGTTTGATGGTGGGGGTGTAGAAAAATAGGATAGCAAGCTACATGTGTTTGATGGTGGGCTAATTTTGTGGTGAAACATGTTTTAGCCAGAGTAGTATTGGGATGGGTGACCTCCAAGGTAGTTCCCTTCACAAGAGGACATAATGCTACGAATGCTTAGTGTTCATGATCATAAAGAGTGGGTTCATGTGAACCACTACTCAAATAAATTAGATCGCCCTAAACTACACAGTTAAATCTCAATAAATCATCACATAATAAAGTGGGTATATCCAACCATCTTTTTAGTTAAAAAATTTAGTTAAAAAATTTTAAAATAAATTTATGTTGGATGATCAAACTTTAGAGACATAATTTCATTAAGAATAAAATCTGAGAAAAAAGAAAAATTTATTGTACCCTTCCAGCAAAGTAGCAATCAACAATCACCATAGTCATAAGATTATCCATACCCCTGTTGTTAGAATCGCATAAAATAAAATGTTCAAAAGAAAAATACAAAACACAACCATTCGCCTAATGCGAGAATCTCTGTTTAAGAAAAAACTCCCATTATTGTCTTCCATGAGACCAAACACATTTTGTCAAACATATAGCATACCTTTACCATTCTGTTGTGTTTCGTTCAAGGGCTTTGACAAATAGATGGCATGTATTCTCCGTGCCGATGATTGAAACGCCTTCACATCCTCTTTTCTTGAAACCCAAATTCTCATTTTCCGTTGATTTATGTCAAATGTCTTTACACACACTTCGAAGCATTCTCGTCTGGGTTTTTCATTGCCCTAAAAAAAATTAATTAAAAATTTGTCCTCCCTTTACATCAATCAAACATGAAATACTTTGAAGGGAAATAAAAAGGCGGGAGGAAGGAGGCTTCGGAAGTGTCTACAAGGGCATTTTTTAACACAAAGTATAGCCCTTAATTTCCATTGCCAGATACTAAACCCTCTTTAGTCATGAATGTGGAAGATAAGCCAGATCACGCTTCGGTTTTATCAGATGGTATTTGGGATTTAGGAAAGACAAAAGTTACAAGCTTACGTCCAGCGCTCTCTCCCCGTAAAAACCACGCGTAAAAATCAACGATGGACATCAGCAAAGATCTCCCACTCAGATAACAACGGCCAGGATGCATTTAATCGTTTTGCATCCTTCTCCTGAATTTTCAACCGTGGATTTCTAAAAGCAGCTCTCACTCTAACAAAGGGAACGCCTTCGGCGTAATTAAAAAATAAATGCAAAGATAGTTAAGTTACCAAACCTTCTATGTAAGAGTCGTCTATATCACGGTGCTTTGAAGGGTTGATCATAGAGAATTCCAACTTTGTCGAAAAGCCGGGAGTTTTATTGTAGCGGCGAGTTTGAATCCCGTTTCTTCTTTTGAAAAAATAACTTTCGAACTTCAAGTTTAAACAAACTCCACATTTTATAGAATGCCAAACAAGATATAAGATACTCTGCACCCGGAAAAACAGTTCTAGCAGACGGAATTGGAGTTAGAGAAGAAAATGGAGGAGATATGTGCTGCTCGTGCTATGGAATGGAGCGTCGAATTGGACATGGGTCTGCGCTCCAACAAGCCTGGTACCACACATAATGACCCTGCTCTTTTAAATTTATTTTCTTTCGTTTGACCCAAAAAAATTCAAAAGAAAAATAATTCTCTGCAATTGTTATTTTTGTTGTTTATGTAAGTAAAATTTGTCCACATGGTTTTTATGTGAGAGCACCCACATTCAGCTTTGGGGTCTATGCTGCTTCTGCACTGAAATATCCCATGTGTTCTGATCTTGTTCTAAACCCAAAAGCTTAAATACAAACCCTAAATCTTAACGCGTAACTCTATTTTTTACTTTCTACAATTTCAAACAGCGACTTTTTTCAATAAATTTAAATTTTGTTTTGGGACAACAGTAATTGTAAACATATCCCCCACCCTGCTGAAGAAAATGAAGGAAAACCACTATTAAGCTGACAATGCATCATAGCAGCCATCTTGGAAACAAATGAAAGTCAAACTACATTCTTTTCTATTTTATTTATTTATTTATAAGAAGTATGTTGGGTACATGGAGATGGATTGTACAGTGGCAAACCAGCTTATACTGATTTGCCCTAGAATATTTTCTTATGAAGCAAGATAAAGGGAAAACAAAGACAGACAATCAAGGGAAATGTGATCATGCAAATGATAATGTTGCAAAGAACTATTTTAAGCATAGAAGTAAATATCGTTCTTGGCATCCCAAAAGGTAAATATATTTTCAGTTTCTCGGGATATTAGCAGGAAAAAGGGAAAAAAATCAGAAACGCAAAAAATGCAGTAAAATTAAGAAAAAAGAAATAACTAATGTTTTTAACATTTAAAGCCATACTAATTGCATAGAAAGTGAGCGTGAAAGTAAACAAGAGTGTACACCATGAATTTTGGAACATGGATTTTTCTCATTAATTTTGATAGTGTTGATTACAAGTAATGTAATATAAATCTCTTTAACAATGTTAATAAATGACTGCTAGAATGATAATGAACCCTTAATGCAATAGAACACAAATAATCTAAATACGACCTATTAACCTTACCGTTCTCTTTAACTATCAAGTCCAAGAGATTAATCTATACACAAAATGGTAACTATAGTTCACAACAAAAGTCTCCCTAACCTCTTCAAATACCTCTTAAATTTACAGCAGTAGCAAGCGTTTCAGGACAGCTGTAATGTCCCTTTTTGTATATGCCCTAAAATCACAATTCCAAGCAAAGCAAGAAATGAAATAGAGTTAGCGATATCATATACCAATTTAAATTGTTGAACAAGATAGATCCTGGTTAAAAACCTCCAATCATGTTAGATAATCATTGAAAGCATAAAATAGATCTTTTCTACTAGGGTTAGGAACATTATCTTAATCATATGGGATTCCCTTTTAGGTTCTATCCAAACAGCCCATTGTCATTGTGGAGCACCACTTGGGAGATCATACAAGGTGCCTTGAGCCGTTCCATCCAGCCCAAGAGCACGGAATGACACCTGCCATTCGGCCTCCCAGCCCCACTCGGGGTGTCCTTACCGGAATGGAGTCCTAGCTACTTGCTTTCCTTATATGCACTATCTCCGCTCCAAAATGGACTGACCAATTGGATGAGAATCTTAAGGAAGTTGTTATATTGATTCTATTGTGCATAGGCAAAATTATAGCAAGAATAACAGTATTAGGAGAATAACAATATCTGCTGTTATTAATTACTGCATATATATCTCTGCTGATGTACATATATATATCACTGTTGAAGTCTGCAGATTTATCTCTGCTCTAAAACAGTTCGTATTCCATGTATTTCTTCTTCTTATTCCCATAGCATTCCTTCCATTCCCCCCTCTTCAAACATTCATATCACTTACCTCTTATTTTCTTTCAATGGATATGCCTCTTGGGAATAGATATGTCTTATAATACTAATCACAGCCCTTCAACTCTTGTCCTCTTGTGAATCACACCTTTTGATAATAGTAATTGTTTTACACATACTGATCTCTGCCTTTTAAGTCATCATTCGAAACCTTCCAATAGATAATAGTGATCGCTGCACATTAGTAGTTGTTTCCTTAATCAAACAGCTTTCCTTACTTTATATTGATCGCACTTCATCTTGTCTTATTCACAAGTCAACATGACTTGTCTTATAAATTCGTTAGGATCTCCTTATATTTAAATGGCACTTCCTTATTAATAAAATCGCTACCTTTTGAATCGCTGCTTTTATAATGATCGCTGCCTTCAATCTAATTACTCCTTAATACTAACATTAATTTGCTGCCTTTCTAATGATCGCAGCCTACATTATGATTCGTGAGCGCCGCTTTAACAATCAATCTGCTGTCTTTTCTTTATTCTTGTTAACAGGAATTTCTTGTATTACCAATCGCATCCTTACATTAATTACTCCTCCTTTATTATGAAACGTAGCACATCATAATATACTTTAACATTCTTGTCTTATGTAGTATGGCGCTACTTAAGGAAAGAAGTTGGCCATAGGGGAGAGGACATGACAACAACAATGTCCTGTATTAACAATGTTTCATATTAATCATTTTCATTAGGAATATTTCCTATAATGTTGACAGCAGTATTGATGCTCATATCAATTGATCACAGTACTAATAAGGATGCTACTAAACACCATACTGATCAAGAATGTATAGGTCACAATAATGACAGAATGCTACTGATTGGTGATCATAAGAAGGCTACTAATCACAAAAGGATAGTTATGTCAAAAGACAATGATGACAACAACAATTTCAATTGGTACAACATCATTAACAACTGATATGTAACAACAAAAATTGCCACACAATTGCCTCAATAATACAACTAGTTTACAAATGAAATAATGACAACAGTATCCATTGATAAGTACAAATGACAGCAAGTCCACGACAGCACTAACATCTGTGATGCAATAATAATGACAAGTCAAAGGATAGCATAATCATTTGACAGTTTTGTTTAGTAATGACTATGCTCACAATTCATAAATAATGACAGCATTGTTTGCTGTTCTCAAAGGCAACAGTGATAGTCATTAATAACAATAACAATAGTCATGTTCCCTATTCACAAGGTTTTCAAACCCAATAATACCAAGTGTCTTCACAACTGTAGATAACTATATTCATTTTTGAAATAACAACAATAATTGTTGTTGCCCCTTTCCAAAAGAACTAACTGCTAGACAATAATGGCACCTGGAAATCTTAACAGCTACTTACACCATTGAAGGTTTATAACCCGTTTATAAAAGTTCCAAAGAAGAATGATAAAAAAATTGAAGGTCTGATGCTTATATAGAAAAGAAAAACTAATTTATTGTGATATTACCGGTGATATATGATCCATAATTTTGCAATATCGTGGTGAAAATTTCGGTCAAAGTCACGGTCAAAGGTATTTTGAAAAACTCATGATATTTTCAAGAAACCCAGCCGAGAAAAGATATATCGGAATATATCAGGATATTTTAAATACATCTGCTTCTATGATTTTAAGTGTCACTCCAAGCTCTCTCTCTCAACTGTCGATCACAAGTTTTACTCTTCTCATCATCATACCAATACATCAGATCTTCCACAACAAGCTCAAGTTTACGCCTTGACCAATCTCCATGTCATCTGGAATCATTTCTCACCCATTCACACCAATCCCACTTCCATGCTCAATAAATGGACTGACAGTGAGAGATCAAGTCTCCTTGCTCTCAGGACAGAGGCTGTAACCCTCCAGGCCGCACGACACTCCCCACGAGATGAAAAAAAGAAAATCCTACAACCACTGGCCATAACTCCACACTGCCTGATACCCTTCAGAACAACATACTGAATGTCAATCCAGCCTCCAAGATCTCTCCTTTAGAAGAAATACTTACCTCTTGTACTCGGCAGGGCCCATCCTCTGTGCTTTACAGCAACTTGGAGTTGCCAATAAGTACAAAGTGTATTAATACTGCAGTATTAATTGTGCAATTGAGAAATTAACTTAACAAAATTTGGAGCATAACCATATAATTCCTTTGTTGCAGGAAGGCACTGTCCAAATCACTAATCTTTTAAAACTGCAAATGGCCAACAACAACCACTTAATAGATAACAATGAATTTTAAAACGTGAGGATCCAAACTATTAAAAAGTTACCATTATATGATCTGGTCAAAAGCATGATAAATGAAGCTCTCCTGGAACATGAGAGTTAGAAAAAATATAACAAATTAAGTTTGATCAAGAGGCAAGCAGTAGTAGACTTCAGGCCCAAGCAAGCGATTGGAATGTTCCTACTTTCCACCTGGTCTCTGACACTGCCGGTCCCCCTCCTAGCCAGGCTTCTAATGCACAGATGTCCAGCACACATGGATAACATTCAACTTCTACACCTCATCAAACATGTACTACTCAATAATAGATAAAACAGATTATGGGTTCCTTTATGGCTTTCTCTCAATTTCTAGCATCATACTTGAAGCATGTCTGCTTTCTTCTGATATCTTCTTATGAAGTCTGCTTCCTTTCTCTTTGGCAGTTATTAGCTTATATGTAATCTCTCCTCTCTGTCAGTTATTACTTATGTTTGCTTATGGGTCATGCCTTCTTTATTTACCCTTGCTCTTTGTAAGGTTGCTCACCTTCTCCAATTTTTGCTTCTGTCATGAGGAAAGTGTTTGTATCTGTAGCCCATTTTAAATATATATTATCTGCTTTAAAAAATTTCAGAAAAGAAAGAACTATTTTAAGTGAGTGGCCATGAGTCACAAAGGTAAAACAAATTATTACAGTGGGAAGATCGATTACTCTGTTATAAATAAAAGAGCAATAGAGAGAAGCCTGGAATATTATTTCATAGTGAGAATCAAATATGAATGTATACTGCAACAATTCCAAAGAAATTATATTAATGTCCACAGATGACCAACAGTAGTTCAATGGGACTAGAGGTTACAGCAGTTAACAATAGAAAGTTCTAGGAAGAGAGAATTCTAGAACCAAAACAATAAAAGTACATAAGACAAAATAAATCACTGTGCCACTAACAAATAGCAATGAAGGGCGAACAAGAGCCCCAAAAGCATGTGCCGGTGAAGACTGGAAGGAAATCTCATCATATATCCTTGTCTGTGTCTGAAATGGAGGAGTTGTCTGAGCCATCATCTGTCACTGTAAGAGAGAATGCTTGCTGGGGAGTATCCAAGGTTGGAAGGCCATGCTGGGATACATACTGAAGAAAAACATTGATGATGGAACTATACATACCGAATTCTCCAATTTCTATAGGAAAACCATGCTATCAAACATCAATATATTATAAATTCTGCAACCAATTTCTATAGGAAAATCATGCTAACAAATATCAATCATGTTTTGTTAATTAATCATGCCTATGCTTGTACTTGGCTTATTGTGAAATGGTTTTACCATTTATGTAGTATCACTGCTTTGTTTTTAGGGAGCCAATCACATAAAGTTGTGATGTCTTAATGAAATCAACTATCATGAAAAAACAATATCAGACATCTAGTTTGAATATGGCTAATGACTTGAACCATATTAGCAGGAATATGGTCAAAACGAAAATTCAAGTCTCTAAGGGGACAAAGCACTCTGATAACTATGTTACAGGAAGAATCAAAGTTATATATCTGAAACAACTTCTCTCAAAAAAGATTTGAGGATAACCCTACTGTATATTCACGGCAGTTTTATATATTTATGTAATTACTCTATCAGAGAGATAGTCAACATGTTTAGTGGAATAATCTGTATATCCTTTGGCTATGACCGTAATTTCACACGAAGCTTTAAGAAAAGCTGTGTAGAGCACTGATAACACATAACCATACACAACTCGGTCTAGACTATTACAAAGTGTCTTGGACTATAAAATAATACTTTTCATTATTTTTTTGGCAAAATCTATTACAGATAATTATTCCATGGATGTGCAGAGCAAGCCAGATTTTAAACTAACAGCATGTTACGAGTTTCTGGAGATCCTGCACATATGGGAGCTTTTTTTAATCAATCCAAAGCTAAGAATAATTTCAACAACAAATACTGATTCTAATGTGATATGCCAGCAGTTAGAATTCAACAAATATATTGAAGTATTCTTAAAATATATACTCCAATGTCAAAACAACCTTTTTACTCTGAGAAATGACACATATACAATCATATATGTATTCAAGCAGTGCAGCAAAGAACATCTGTTGTGGATCAATACCCACGGTTTCTGGTGTCATGACAGAAACAGCTCATCAATCAGTATATTTTATACAAAACACAAAACAAATGAAATGACAGATATATCAGTTAAAAACTTAATATCACTTACAATTGTTTCAACCATGTTGATGCAAGGTAGCGGTATCAGGTGTGTCCACATCTTCCTCCCTAGTCATAATCTCAATCCAGGTGGAATTTACCACAGGATGAAGTTTGACTGGATTGATAGCATTGACTTTCAATCTAGTCATATGAAAAGGTACCATAGGCACGGCAAGAACTGATGAAGCGTGGATTTGGTCTTGTCCTAAGCCCAACAATATTGTACATGCAGTCTACATGACATTGAAAAGGAAAAAAGATTTAGATAACACCAACTTACTATTGGTTTTGGAGTAGATGCAATTGCTAGATAAAAATCTTGATTTTCAAATTATGAAACTAACACAACAATGTAAAACATTTGAAAGAAGGTCCATTAAATGAAAACAAGGGATAGAATATGGCTACTTTATCACGGTGTACATTAGTAGGAAAAAGAATTGACTTCTATTGAACATTAAAAAACAAGGGATAAAATATGGCCCGTAAACATGCATATAAAAAACATGGAAGTGGGTGATAAACGTGCAAACATGGTTTTCATGTTATTCAGGGCCCATAAAATGAAAACAAGGGCTAAAATATGGCTGCTTTATCATTGCGTAGCCGTACATCAATAGGAAAAACAATTGACTTGTGTTAAACATTAAAAACTACTGGGTTACCAGTTTTCCTCAACCCAGAGCCTAAGACTTTTTGACCCAGGAAGGCTCTCATAGAACAGCATATGAGGGCTTTCTCTTTCACTAGCCAGAGCCTATTCTCCATTTCTTTCATGGAAAATTGGTTTCTAGGTGGGTTTTCCACGTGTCAAAAACAATTATTTCCCTTCCTGGTTGGTAAGAAGGGCTTAGTGATGGATCTCTGAGCATGGTGTTGGATGTAGGTCTTCAGACATTTCTACAAAGAGGGGTGGAACCAAGAGAAGTTGGTGCACTAAAAGTTGGTGCCTTCTGAATGGGAGGAGGGAGAGGGAAGGAGGCCATGGCCTCCTCAACGGAGCTCCAAAATAATTCCAAGCCAAGAAAAAATGGAGAGAGATCAGAGGAATCAGAGAGTTGGTGGATGTAAGGGAGGAGGGAGGAAAGTAAATCAAATGTACTCAAAACATTCTTGATAACAAAAGAATTTGGTACTTGATATATCGAGAAAACAATGGTCTACATAAGGAATAGCAAGGACAATGCAGTGTCACATTACACACCAAACTCAAAAAAGTTGAGAAAGGCTCTGTTAAAGGAGAAAACATACCAAATTCCCACCTTAAATATAGTACAAATAATGAAATAATAGAAATTACCTTGGCATTTTTTACAAAACTTGTGGCATTTGTAAGCAGAATCTGCACAAAAGACTCCCTCTTCTATTTCTCTTTGTTCTGCTTGTAGTTCACATGATCTGTGATTTGAAAGCAGAGAACATATTTTTGTTGGCCTACAAACAGTTTCAAACCAAATACATATATTTATTGTATTTACCTATTTAAATTGTGCATCAAAGGTGAAGACTCTTGAGTTGATGAAGAGGACAGTTTTGCCTCAGACCCTACACAGAATTGATTGCATCACAGGAATTCACATTGAAATTCAAATAGGCAAGTACCAAACAACTTCCCAACCATATTATTCATAGAGACACCATATTTTCAAGAAAAGAAAAATGAAAAGAAGATTTAATAATAATATTTGCAAATTCTAAATGATTTATAACTGGGAGCATATAATGACAGAACATATGTGTACAGTGATCAGTGTTCTTCCGTTAGTTATAAAGTATTTTCACTCATAGAGACTCAACAATTATCACTATCATTGGTAAACTTTTTCCATTGCTAGTGCCATATCTCAATATCTTTATTTATATTAAAAAAAACTATAGCTCAGCCTCTTCAAGAAAAAACAAAGGTTTTGTCACGTGGAGAAAAACGAATTTTCAAAATGTTCCTTCAAGATTGTTGTTTTCTCTCTCAGAAACATCTATGAAAAACAAACACCCAAAAAGCTCTTTATTGATTGTTTATCATTTGACCTAACAGGCACATATTGATCCAGACAGCAGGTCAACACAGAATTTGAAGCTAATACCAAAAACTAGCAAGTCAGTTTGCCAGGAATGCAGCTTCTTCATTGAAACAATTACACAATATGTCGGAAAGCTTAAGTTGTGCTCTGAAATGGTGACCAAAACAATTAGATGAAGGTCTTCAGTATGGTCACTTGTAATGCCCCCACCTAAAAGTTAAAGCACCAAGTAAACTAAATCATTGTTGATGCTGGACGGCAGCAGTTAAGAGTAAAGTCCTCCAAAATAATTAAAATGCAGCGTTTAAATTTAAAGTGAAGGTACCTGCGATTTCATTAAGGAGTGGTTAAGTCATAACAAACTGGAGTTAAAATTAAAGTTTAATTTTAACAAAAGTCGAGGAGAATTATGAAGAGTTATGTCTACGAAGAAAAGAAGGTATATAAGAGAAATAAAAAAGGGAGAAGGAAGCATGAATTGCGAATATATTTAATATCTGATTTTCACTCCTTGTGGAGCGTGGATTGTGGTTAAACTAACCTGAGGATGAAACCCCTCTAGGTTAGAAATTACAGGACGAAAACCCCTAATTTCCATTGCTGAGTTAGTGGACAAAAACCCCTGATTCAGGCAGATTTGGAGACAATTCAAAGGCATTTTAGTGAAGATAGATCACTACAGATTTGGGATAATTAACAGCAGATACAAAGGATAAGCTCCATCTTTTCTAAGATATATTCTAAATACTATATCTAAATTAAAATAAACTGTTAAAACTGCAATTTCTAAATTTAAAGGGGATATTACATCACTAACATTTTGATTATCAAAAAAGGCTCATACAATAAACAATGAAAAAAATGATTTTCTGAGAATTTGTGTTATAATGAGTTCCATGTCACAGCAATCCGTCTTTGCATCCTAGGGGAGCACTTGTCACATGACTTTTTAGATTATGGAAGGGAATCGCTTCACATTTTATTTGTGTTCTTTTCATTTCAAATTTTCATGTTATGTGAATCTAAATAAAGGAGTGACATTTGAATGCAGAAAAAAAAAAGCTACGTAGTGATACGTCTCTTCATAGAGATTGCCACTATCTTACATAGATTTATCATATCAATAAAGCCTTGTTTACATTGTAATACTGTTCTTATTCCCTTTTTGTAATATCTGCTTCATTTTCAACTATGTTATAATAGACATAATCCAGTAATTTAGTGTGTTGTCCACTAGATTATTCCCAAAATGTGGATCATTGGTTTCAAAAATCGAACAAGGTCACATGTCTATATAGGTGGTACCATTGTTCAAAAACCCATTGGTAACTCACCCAACTCATGAGTACTTGCAAGCTAGAAAGTGCCCAACAAATAAATAGGCAGGCAAGATTTTGGCAAGTACTCACCAAGTTAGTCACTAGAACACTCCTTGAGTCCATACTAGAAACTCGCCCAACGTGTCAAAAAGATATCCACAACTTAAAAAAATTTATGTGTTCCACCAAGTTTCTGAGACGGGGATGGCAAGAAATGGTTGGATGCACTTTTGGGACGGTAGGAGACAAGAAGCCTTTTTTTAGGTGATGGCAATTAAAAAAACAAGGGAAAATTAAAAAATATAGAAAATTTTAAATATTCATATGATAAAGCATTCACCATATTCATTATATAACCATATTATGAAACATTAGAGCTGAATTGTGTATTCACATGAGTTGACATACAACTTAACAAAATTTCAATGTCTAATTATTTGAGTTTTCATTAGCAATGTGCGTATACAACAAAATGAAAAGGCCACAACTACAAAATGACAAAATTTAGACAACTAGATCTATTGCTGCTATGCCCTTGCCTCATCTTTGCCTAAATCAAAATCAGACTTTGAATTTGAGTCACTACAAGTATGAGTACTTGAGGGACTGCCTCATCCAATGGAACCCCAATCAGTCCCTCTTGTGCCTCCTCATCAATCTATGTGGCATCTTTAGGATGAACATCCCACCATAAAGTTGGAGTTTTTGGATCTTGAAGTCACAAGACACTATGCATGGCCACTAACTTCTCCACTTGTTGAGAGGTAATTCTATTCCTCTTGATTGACTAAATGAAGTTGTATGTGATCAATTCCTCTCTATAGCAGAGGAATTGATAAACTGTGAAAGGAGGTGAATGGAAAGCACCCTCAACTCTATTGCATCCTTGCCATGCCATGTTTGCCATCCAATAGGGTCGGATTGAGCTAATGTAGCTCTATTTGTCCTCACCTCTGGTTTGTTGAATGTTAGACCCCAGATATTTACAAAGGCAATCCATTGCATTCAAAGTAAAGTTGCCTCCTTAATGTTATATATCTTTCAAAGGGCCCTCATTAACCCTTCTTTCACTTCGTCATCATCATGAGGAGGCACTCTTTGTAATGTCCCCTTTTTAGCGTGATCCTATTTTATGATGGTTTAGCCTATCACTGGCCCTCGTAGGCTAACTCAGATGGTTAGAGGGTCCCTTTTGGCAGAGATCAATGTGTTTTCTCCAACAGAGCTCAGTATGGGTTCAGGTTTGGCCTTCGTTGGACTCAGTTCTACACACTTACTATTTATAGTAAGTCATCTCTCCAGAGTTTCTATTTATAGCAGGGTATCTGGTCATGTGGTGATTTCAGTGTTGTTCCCCAGTTTCAGCTGGTGATAAGGTTGTTTAGAGGTCTCTGGTCCCGTATTGGAGGCTCTTGCTATTTTTAGCCGACAGAGGTTGATAGAGATGGACCCCTGCTATTTTTGGTAAGATGGTTGGATGCATAGAGGGTGTCATGGTGAACCCCCAAGTTCAGACGAAATTGGAAAATGATGTTTAATTAAGGAGATATTAATATTTTAAGTGGCATTAATGATATTGTATTTATTAATGATATATTATAAAGTTATCATTTAACTTTATAATTCAATGTTGAGTTTGGAGCCACTTAAATGATTAAAAAGTATATTATAAAGTTATGATGTAACTTTATAAGTGGGGCCATTTTGAGTCAATGAGTCATTAATGACTTTATGGAAAAAGTATACCTAAGTATAAGATTATATCATAAGGTGATTTTTTAAAGGGGGTTTTATTATGAAAGGTGATATAAGGGTTAAATGGAAATTAATAAAGTGATATAATACTTTATTAATTTATATGTTTTTGATTACAACAGGCGGCAAAAACAAGGGGCCGAACCCTAAACAAAGATTACATAAGAAAAAGCACAGGCTCAGGAAACAAAAAGAGCCTGGAACCAAAACCCAGGAAACACCAGCTTACAAACGGCAGATAGTAAGCAACAGCAAAAAACCAGCAAACAGACAACAGAAGGCACACTAGGACATAGAGTCCTCCCAGTATTTAGCAAGAACTTCAAAAACTTTGCCCAGCTCTTGAGGTCTGTCATTGTTGGCTCCCTGGGAGAAAAGTTGAATATCCTGCAAAAGGGTTAAGTTGATCATGGAAGACCTGCACAGCATGCGGGTAATGAACTTATAAAGAGTAGATAGCTTGAGTTGCAGAGCCACCATCTTGTCCTTTAACTGAGTCACTTCAGCAAAAAGAGAGTTACTGTCCCTGCCCTCATTCACATTGCCATCCTCAGTAGTAGCCCTGACATCATCATCTTGAATCTCTTCAGGGACAGACTGACTGTTCGCTTCCACCTCTTTAGCACCGGCAGGATTTTGCTCATTCATGTTCCCCTCTCCTTCGCTAGTATCATACTGGGCCTCCACAGGGCTCTGATGGTCAAACTCATCTTTATCACTACTAGTACCAATCACATTCTCGGGGCTGTCCCTGTAATCATTCTGCAGAGAGTCATGGCCATCAAACTGCTCCCCAGAAACAGGATTCTCCATGCAAATTTCCTTCAAATCATCACTATCAGCCTCCACACCGTGAGAAGAAGCCTCAGAGTTACTTTCTGAGTAGTCTATAAGTTTAACCTTGGGGGCTGGCTTCCCAACAATTCTGGTAGAGAGGCTGACACCAGGGGATATGCTTTTCCCTTTGCCCTTTCTAGCTTTTTAGCAGGATTCTCAGCAGACATGTTTTTGCTTTTAGGGGTCTCATGACTATCTTTGAGGGAGCTAAGAATAGCCGCTTCCTCAGCCAGCTCAGAGAGGCGATGAAGCCACTTCTTAGACTTAACAGAGTCCTTCATCTTAGGGGTAAAGGTAGACCCAGGAGTGGGGGTATTAGTTTCCACAGAGGCCGAAGTCGGGCCATCATGACCATTTTTCACAGGAGTGAGTAGGGAATCACATTTGATAGAAGCCGACGGAGTATTGGGGGAGGGTTCCACAGCCGGGTGATGGAGAGTGGCAGGGGGCATCAGGGCCAAGTGAAACTGGTAAAGTCTGTGTATGAGGCCTTGATGTAGGGGCATAGGCTTCTCCAACGGCCTAGAGGTTAAATTCTTATGAACCATTTTAACCGAGTGCTCTAAAGAAGAAAGCAGGTAGTAAGGGAAACAAATAGCCAAGTTTCTGCGAAAATGATTGAGCAGGGGAAGATGGTAATAATAAAACCTGGCATAACGGCCTTCCAAGGTGAAGTACTTCATGATTAAGAAGCACATGTCCGCCCATGGCTGAGGAAGCTTCGCCCTTTCGAACCCTCCCTGGTAGGGTACTAGCTCTTCGCCGTCACCTAAGAAAAGCTTTTGGTTCTGTGCGTCGGAAACCCTCATTTTTCTCGGCAACTTAATGCCTTTAAGGGATAAACCCGTTGCCTCAGCTATACTTTTCTCCGAGATCTCAAAACTGACACTGCCAATGGTGACCCGTCTGTCAACCCACGAAGAAGCACATTGGATGGATAACGACTCATCATGCCCGTTAAGGCATTCCAGGAACGGAATTATGCCCCACTCCTTGCAGTAATGCTAGACAATGGCATTATCTTTGAATTCATTGCAGGTGTTTGGTTTAGTGCGAATTCTTTCACCACCCATAATGATAGACCACGCCGCAATACCCAGCAGGAGAAGACAAATAAATTGCAGAATACCCTTCAGAGGAATCCACCAAGCGGTATTCATGTGAACAAAACCAGCCGACGCCAATCATGATACTTTAAGTTCCAAAACGCAACCCAAATAATGAGTATTAAGTTCGCATGAAGGGAGTACAGATGCCGCTGCCAATTCACACGGGGATCGTGCATAAGCCTAGACAGGGTGGAAAAACACGCCACCTCATCACTCGACACTTGAGTAGACATCATGTAATAATAGAATTCTTCTCCTTATGAATAAGCATTCCAATGTGACCAGGAATGTTGCTAATTTGGCGCCAAACCCGCCAGGTTTGAAGTTCCTGACCAAAGTTGGCAAGACCATCAGAAACCGAGTTGCCTTCCCTATAAGTATGGGAGAAAGAGACATTCGGGATGCCATGGAGAATGGTTTGTATATCAGATATAATGTCACTCAGCTTCCACCCACAAATAGAGAGACCGGTAACTGCATCCAGAATGATTTTAGAATCACCTTGTATGCGGAGATGGCTAATCCCCAAAGAGATCGCCACTTTGAGACCCTAGAGGAGGGCCATTGCTTCAGCAATGTTGTTAGAATGCTTTCCAAGTCCTCTGGCATAAGCCGCAACAAGATCACTATGTTCATCCCTTATTATACCTCCTCCGCTGGCGCAACCATCAGCTTTAGCAGCACCATCAAAATTAAGTTTCAACCACCCCGGCTCAGGCGGGGCCCAATAGTATTAAGTCTTTTCCGAAGTTTCGTATCATCAAAAGCCGGGATTTGGTTCAGCAAACCCCAGTTAGAAGCCACCCGAGATTCCTGTTTGGTCAAAGGTTGATCTGCAGGTTTAATGTTAGCATTAGAAACATTTTCAACAATAGCCTTAAATAAAGAGATCCAAACCTGCATCGGGGACCTATGAGTGTCTCGAAAAATCCTATTGTTTCTTTCTTTCCACGGGGCCCCCCAAGTGAAGGAAGGGTTTGCTTCCACAATTCCCGCAACCAAGGGTGTTTAAGGGGAACATTCCAACTGGCGATACAATCACGAATCTCTCTGTTAAAAACCCATTGTATACCAAATTTTTCTAGAATTCTGCTCCAAACTTCACGGGCATAATCACAATGAATGAGATGTGCCACAGTTTCTTCTTGATTGCAGCAAAGAACACATCTGTTGACAAGCTGCAACCCTCTACGTTGGAGGTTATCCAGAGTCAAAATTTTATTATGGGTGGTAGCCCACCAAAAGAAGTTAATTTTAGGAAGACTTTTACAATTCTAGACTTTCTCCCATATCTCATCTTTGTTGACATCCTCCACCAGCAGAAGGTAAGCAGATTTTACTGATAACCTCCCTTTTTTGTCAGCATACCACAGAAGTTCATCTTTCCGAGGGAATAAAGGAAGTCTGATGTCCATCATTAATTGTTGAACCATATTCAGTTTCTGATGAAACTCAGGGTTATTCATGGTGCATTGTAACAGATTCTTCCACCTTTTAAGCCCATGGTCTTGGGTAAGGTAATTACTAACTTTAGAGCCATAAAATTGCTTGGCCAAGGCAACAATATCTTCCTCAAAACACGGGTATTAGGGGCATACACATTGATGAGGCACCAACTGAAAGAAGACAAAGAGAAATCAACAGCTAAACAATTCTTATTAAGGTGAACAAGCAAACCTTTAATCTTTGAAGCATTCCACATAGTGACAATGCCACCAGAGGCTCCAATCGCCGGGCTTACGAAGTAGGACGCATTGGGCCAGATATTGTTAGCAACAGTCTTGAAATTATCCTCTGTCATTTTGACTTCTTGGAGCAGCAAAATGTCTACTTTGTAATCCAAAATACAATTTCTAACCTCGAACTATTTTGAGGGTTTATTAAGTCCCCTCATATTCCAAGAGAAAATCTTCATTTAAAAAATCTTCCTGGAGTGGGTCTCTAGAGTTTTCTGCCGTCCATTGGCAATCTCCCGCATTGCCTCTCTTTGTCTGGTTTCCCTCAGGGAGGGCTTGCCCTTTGCTGGATCTATACCAACATCAGCTGTCTTTTTAGGTTTCCTACCTCTTTTCTTCTGAGATGTCCATTCCTCTTGGTCGCTTAACAAAGCACTCGTGCTTGTTCCAGGTGAACTCACTATGGATAAAGCTTTCTGCCCAGGGGATGAAATCCCTTTTAAAGAATTCTGGCCCAGCTTAACAGGGGAAAGATGATCCAGGCTCTGAGAAGGGGGGGGCATATTTTCTTTGACATAAAATGTCCTATCAATCAAAGGAGGGGCTTCCTGAGCAGCTACAGAGTCCTTTTGGATCTGAAATACATTATCCACTTTTTGCGTCAAGGGGATCTTGTCCTTCACTGGACTAACCTCCTTCTGTATCAGTTCCTCTTCCAACTTAGTAGCTGAAATATCCGGGTGTTGGGACTCTTTTACCATTTCCAAAATCTCTCCTTCTAATAAAGGGGCTATCTCAGAATCCACTGTCCTAAAGGTGGGTGTGGGTTTTGGCATCCCAACTTGAGGAATAAGATCCTTATCCACCACTGTCTCATTATCTGTAGGCTTGATTTAGCATTCCTCTGTCAACTTGTTTTTACCTTTATCCCTAACTTCCTCAGTGCTCTTGAACTTACAATGGGAAATAAGGTGCCCCTTCCTCTTGCAGAGCTGATAGAAAAGAGTAGAGTTCTCATAAGAAATGGACTGGGTCCATATTCCAAACTTGGATGTAATCTCAATGGAGGAGGGTAGAGTTTTATTAATTTCCACATTCACACAGAATCTCGCGTAAACAAAACGAGACTTGGTACTGGTAGGATTGTCTAAGGTGACAAAATGCCCAAAGGAATTACCGATAGATTTGAAAACAGACTTGTCCCAAAACTCAAGGGGGAAACCAGGTAATCTTACCCAAACAGGGGCGCAGCGGTTGAGATCTGCAACTGGGTCCAAGCCAGGTTTCCAGCAGCAAATAGAGAGAGAATGAGAACCGTAAAGCCAAGGCCCTCCAGATAGAACGGACAACATGTCCTCCTTGCTCGTGAATCTGAACAAGAACATCCCGCGCGCCATTGCCATTGTCGAAACGCTGCCTTTAAGATGCCATCGGGTGGAAATCCATTTTCGCAACATGTCAATGCTCGGGCGGAGGGAAAAAAGCTTACCCACTAGGGTAAGATCCATTGAGGAGACAATCCTGTCCATGAGATTATCAGGGATGACTAGGGATGAACCCTCCGTTGATTCCTTAAGCTGATAGTCCATTGTCTGTGCGTTGGTGGAAAGAGAAGCAACATTGCCCGTTAGGGCATTTTTCCAGTTGGGCTGTTGAACAGCACCCTGTACGGGTGGGGGTTCCGAGGTACTGCCATCGGCAGCACCCTCCATGCTCAAACAATACCAAACACCCAGCACAAAGAAAGACGAGAAACCCTAAACCCGAGCAGATGGTGTTGCAAGTGGATGAGGCTAGATGCAAATGTTGATGCAGCTAAAAATGAGATTAAGATTGATTTAATTTATATGTTGAAAAGGGAGACATAAGGAATTAATTAAAAGGTGGACTTCAAAGGGCAAATTAAATACATTTCATTTGGAGAAGTATAAAAGGGCCTCAAAAAGCAAATCAACCTCATTATTATTGAATGATCACTTGAATTTGCTTTGTGGTTTTCTGGAGAAGACAAGGGTTTCTGTATATCAGCCATTGAAGAACATTCAATCTTCAATGTATTTGCAATCTTGAGGCTGTGAAAGATTAGCTGAATCATTGCCATAGTGTGGGCTTCATTCAAGAGTCCATTTAGAGCTTACAGGTGAAGAATCAACATAGGGTTTGAAGCAGTTTGAAGGTATATCTATTGCAGACCTAAGTTATTATCATTGGCAGCCTTTATCAATCAGATTTCAAGCTTTTTATTACTGCTACAGTACCCGTGAAGAGTGTCGCTACAGTACTAGTGCATGTTAGAAGAATTTATCTTAGAAAATATCAAGGGTTTGATAGAATATCATTGAAGGACAGTCATAACCATTTGTATTTGCACTTAGTGAGGGTTTAGTCAAGATGTGGGTCTGAAAACTACATGCTGGGCTGCTACAAAAAGTTTGAAAGTGGAGACGTGGACGCTGGGTGCAAGGGCGCTTGGGATTTTGAAGCCAAACTGCCTTATTTATCATTTCTGGGCATTGCTCTTCACTAACAGCCATTGGCATGATGGGTTTCTAAGTGTCTCCTTTATGCTGGGCATGCTTGCTATTGCAGACATTCCTATACTACTGCAACCATCTCAGACCCTTGCTAAAGACTTAGGACTGCAATAGGAGGGCAAAATGGGTATTTATCATTGTCTAATTGAGCACTCTCCAAATCTGATTTAAGTTCTGAACTGCTGCTTGTATATCAGAAAACTATGTATGTGAACATTAGCTTTAATAATGCTCAAAAAATTGCTGATGTTTAGTCATTTCGTTGTGGATGGATATTTGGGCTAATACAATGTATTGAAAGAATATATATATTCAGCAGATTCAATTTGGTGTGTGGAAATACTCTGGTTATCCTTTGTATTTCATTTGAAATTCCAATAAGCTCTGATACCACTGTAAGAATCCCTACTAGTTCTAACTTTACCAACTGCTATGCTGAGGTGCAAATTGTTTTGTGTTTTGTTTTTTTATAGATTTTTGGGTTTATAAAATATACGCTTGTTTCAGAGCTTATTGGAATTTCAAATGAAATACAAAGGATAACCAGAGTATTTCCACAGACCAAATTGAATCTGCTGAATATATATATTCTTTCAATACATTGTATTAGCCCAAATATCCATCCACAATGAAATGACTAAACATCAGCAATTTTCTGAGCATTATTAAAGCTAATGTTCACATACATAGTTTTCTGATATACAAGCAACAGTTCAGAACTTAAATCAGATATGGAGAGTGCTCAATTAGACAATGATAAATACCCATTTCGCCCTCCTATTGCAGTCCTGAGTCTTTAGCAAGGGTCTGAGATGGTTGCAGTAGTATAGGAATGTCTGCAGTAGCAAGCATGCCCAGCATAAAGGAGACACTTAGAAACCCATCATGCCAATGGCTGTTAGTGAACAGCAATGCCTAGAAATGGTAAATAAGGCCGTTTGGCTTCAAAATCCCAAGCGCCCTTGCACCTAGCCTCCATGTCTCCACTTTCAGACTTTCTGTAGCAGCCCAACATGTAGTTTTCAGACCCACGTCTTGACTAGACCCTCACTAAGTGCAGATACAAATGGTTATGACTGTCCTTAAATGATATTCTATCAAACCCTTGATATTTTCTAAGATAAATTCTTCTAACTTGCACTAGTACTGTAGCGACACTCTTCACGGGTACTGTAGCAGTAATAAAAAGCTTGAAATCTGATTGATAAAGGCTGCCAATGATAATAACTTAGGTCTGCAATAGATATACCTTCAAACTGCTTCAAACCCTATGTTGATTCTTCACCTGTAAGCTCTAAATGGACTCCTGAATGAAGCCCACACTATGGCAATGATTCAGCTGATCTTTCACAGCCTCAAGATTGCAAATACATTGAAGATTGAATGTTCTTCAATGGCTGATAAACAGAAACCCTTGTCTTCTCTAGAAAACCACAAAGCAAATTCAAGTGATCATTCAATAATAATGAGGTTGATTTGCTTTTTGAGGCCCTTTTATACTTCTCCAAATGAAATGTATTTAATTTGCCCTTTGAAGTCCACCTTTTAATTAATTCCTTATGTCTCCCTTTTCAACATATAAATTAATAAAGTATTATATCACTTTATTAATTTCCATTTAACCCTTATATCACCTTTCATAATAAAACCCCCTTTAAAAAATCACCTTATGATATAATCTTATACTTAGGTGTACTTTTTTCCATAAAGTCATTAATGACTCATTGACTCGAAATGGCCCCACTTACAAAGTTACATCATAACTTTATAATATACCTTTTAATCATTTAACTGGCTCCAAACTCAACATTGAATTATAAAGTTAAATGATAACTTCATAATATATCATTAATAAATACAATATCATTAATGCCACTTAAAATATTAATATCTCCTTAATTAAACATCATTTTCCAAGTTCGTCTGAACTTGGTGGTTCACCATGACACTCTCTATGCATCCAACCATCTTACCAAAAATAGCAGGGGTCCATCTCTATCAACCTCTGTCGTCTAAAAATAGCAAGAGCCTCCAATACGGGACCAGAGACCTCTAAACAACCTTATCACCAGCTGAAACTGGGGAACAACACTGAAATCACCACATGACCAGATACCCTGCTATAAATAGAAACTCTAGAGAGATGACTTACTATAAATAGTAAGTGTGTAGAACTGAGTCCAACGAAGGCCAAACTTGAACCCATACTGAGCTCTATTGGAGAAAACACACTGATCTCTACCAAAAGGGACCCTCTAACCATCTGAGTTAGCCTATGAGGGCCAGTGATAGGCTAAACCATAATAAAATAGGATCACGCGAAAAAGGGGACATTACAGTCCGCCTTCCCTGAAATTGCTTGTCCCCAAGCAATCTCTACTGCTAAGAAACACCATTCCATCGGAGGTCTAAAAGAAGACTGTGAAATGTCCCTCGTGGAAACACAACTACTACAGCACCAGCATAAACTCAACCGCGTAAACATAGACAACAGACCAACTATCCAAACCATGCGCACTGAAACTGTGCATCAAACTCAACTCATGTACATGAGAACCCAAGGTGAAACTGCAAACAATCCACACCATGTACATAGTGCAATACTTACCAATGAACTCCGGTTGGAACCCTGATGCACACGAAGGATCCCAAACTCCACGGTCACTACTTAGCTAAATGTCGGGATCCCAAATCACTCTGCAGATTGCCCAACTACGTGTCCACTGCACCCACTGGATAAAGACTGTACCATGCTCAGTACTGCGGTGAACAACTACCACCACGTAGAGCAATCTACTAAACAGAAGGATTCCTAGATCCCACAACCAGATTGGAAGTCCGCTATACGAATCAACCTCTGACTTCCACTGTTCTAATCTGATCCCAACCTCACCATGCTGAAAAAAGTGAAGCAAACCATCGGGACCTATCCAAACCGCAGTGCCAACTCCGTCACCACCTAGATCCCAATGCAACTGAACCTCACATCTATCCACCATGAAAAGACAAAAATATCTGGAAGCCTCCACAACACAATATCTCTACAACCTCTGTGAAACTCCCATGGATGTGATAACTAACCAAGCCATCATGCCCACTGACAACATAATCTCCCTGAAACCCAGAAGTAGCAAACTCTATAAGGTACTCATTCGCATGATGGTAATCCAACCTTTGATCACGCAAGTAATCTCCCGCAAACAACTGAGTCGAGTACTTGCAGCCTCTAGTCCCACCTTCTGAAGATGGCAACTCTCCATCCCTTAATGGATGGTACAAACCCTGAACCAATCCACACCGATGCATCAACAAATCCTCCATGTGCGAACTAAAGGAGAAGTGATGAGCACTCCTCATCATGCAGCCAAGATAAAATGCTCCCACCTCTATCAATGGCTGACCATCATAGTCGTGGGGAACACCCTCCTCGTCAGTCTCATCACTCACGACACTAGAATCAGAAGATGGCTCATGTCCCTGATCTTGAATGGCTAATTGGGTAGGCACTTTGGCAACCCTCTCTGCAAAATCAACCACCTCATCACATGAGCTATCAATAACCTGCTCTGCATCATCTATAAGGGGACTATCCTCAGTAACACCTGAAGTAACATATGGTCCTCTGCTACTCTCACCCAATGCACTAAACCCATCTATGTCACCTGCACCAGTAAGAGTAATGGATGTAGCCACATCCTCAATGTGCCCCTCACCACTATTTGTGGGTATATGCTCCTCACCAACTGCTGCCATAGAAACCTGAACTGTATCTGTAGGTGGTGAAGACTGTGCCAGTCTCAGTGCCACGGTAAGCTCATCTATCCGCAACTTTGACTCTTGAAGGGCTGTTTGAGCGCTCTTCAAAGAGTCCATGGTGACTTCTAGCTCATATGTGAGCTCATCAACCTCCTCCTCTTTCCCTTTAAGAGCATCATAACAAACCCCATCCCTCTCGAGAAGATAATCTCTGTCAGCTAATAACTGTAGATAATAGTGTTTCATTATTTCAAAAGCTTCTCGAAGTGCATGAAACTCTGCAAGGGCAAATCCACTATCACAGTGCTCATCTGTCACGGGAGTACTCCAACCATAAGTTGCCAACATCTGCCGAGCAACATCAAAATGTTCTAATGCTATAGCAACCATATTGTCATTAACCTTCAATTGCCCTACCAAATGATGATACCCCTGTGACACAACACCTCCACGCAAATTTTCTGATTTATAATCAGCACTATGATAAGAGGTTGAATCATCATCACTTACTATTTGGTAACCATCAATATGTGTGCCTTCAACTCTGCACACATCATCAACTAAGGTACTGATGTTATGTACCTCATAGGATGGCTTTAATGGCATGGTAGAAGCTGCTGATTTGACAATATCTTTGCACACTTCTTCTTCCAAAGTATCTGCATATCCATCCATAGAGTGATCCTGGGACTCATCGCCAATAAGTGAATTTTCTGATTCATTTTCCAAGGTCTGATTTGCAAAATCAGACTTGTTGTGGCTTGAATCCTCATCACATAATTCATTTTTAACACCCAAATCTTGAGTGTCCATGTTAGGGGACTCCACACATCCATCATCTTCACGAGAAATGGCTGCTATCTCATGAGTAAGCTCGACATTATGACTGCTGTCATAAAACAGAAAACCAGGAGCTACATCATACTTATCTGTAGTGTCCTCAAGAGACTCAACCAAAACTTCATCCTCTTCTAACTGTCCATTGCCAAGTGCTGGTTCAAAGGTGTCTTCATAGGAAAATTGAGTGTATCATGTGCCATAATTTCTGCCCCATAGCTGCAAGGTAAATCTGCATATATATAAGTCTCCTTAATCTCAATGGCTTCATTATTGGAATATGTGAATATTGGAATATATTTACAAAGGCAATCCATTGCATTCAAAGTAAAGTTGCCTCCTTAATGTTATATATCTTTCAAAGGGCCCTCATTAACCCTTCTTTCACTTCGTCGTCATCATGAGGCACTCTCCTAGCCCTTGGTGCATACCATTTGGGATTTAGAGCTTAAGCTATCATATGAAGTGGGGTTCATAGTGTTCCATTGCTGTGTCACAATGGGGCTAATATGCTCCCTAAATAATCCCAAATCAAACTTGCTTTATTTGCCCAAGCATGTTGTCAAAAATCTTGTAAATCTCTCCAAGACTAGGAGAATCTATATTAGCATATCTAATGACTCACACGAAAGGTGAGACGAAGGAGCAAACATATCTACAAACAAAAATTTCAAAATGCAATAAGACTCAAATGACAAAGAGTGAATGCTAATACAAAAAATGAAAATAATTTAAAGTTACAAATGTTAATAATTTAATAATAAAATTCATAAAAGTAGTGGACCACCAATCATCATCAAAGATCTTTTGCTTCACACTTTTTCCTTTAGTTATGTTCACCTTTGGCCATCTACCCCACTTTGGATTCACCATCATTAATTGTAGAGGCTTCTACACCTCAATCATCTGCTCTAACAAAATAAATAGCTGGCTCATTTAGTTTCCAAGGGTTTGAGGAATTCCTTCCTTGAAAAAGCCCTGAAGGAAGCAAGTTTGGTGTGGTGGTTGCAAATAAACATCTGTATATCTTTAGTTTCTGCCACCACTATCTTCATCCAATCTATCTTCCAATGCATTGTTCAATGCATGTACATTGTACACAACACGAGGTCCAAACAATGTTCTTGCAAGCACCCTCCACCATCATACTAATTAACTTACACACATGTGCTGAATTGGTGACCACCCGTACAACATTTGAGGCCCCAACCTCCTCTATAGTCTCCTTCAAAATCTGAAATTGAATGTTTGCATCCTTTTGCTTCTTGGAACAATCAACAACTTAAGAAAATAGGAGCCAACTTCAAATGTGACTGATATTGACGAGTGTTTGATGTTTAATATTAGTCCACCCATCCATGATAATAAAGCATCCCTTCCTTAGCCAAGTTTGCCTCATGTCCTTCATCAACAAACTGACCTTAGAGTACTCTCTATCAAGGAGGTTGGTATTAGTCCACCCATCCATGATAATAAAGCATCCCTTCCTTAGCCAAGTTTGCCTCATGTCCTTCATCAACAAACTGACCTTAGAGTACTCTCTATCAAGGAGGTTGGTGTGTAGTTTACATTCTTTCAGGGGAGAGGGATGACATGTGATGAAGAAACAACATTTGTATCTTTCAACATTTGTTTGAAATAGGGAGAACATGCCACATGAAATGGGATGGCATGGGCAAAGGAAAATTTGGCACTTGAAGAATTTGTCACATCTCATGATTGCATATTTAACATCTTTGCAATTGTCTCTGGCTTCTCACTAGTTTACCTCTTTCCTCTTGTAGAAACATCACCACAAGCAACCATGGATGGTATAGCAGTTTTTGTAGACTCTGCTAACATATCCTTAGATCTTGCTTTGCCTTCCATAAACAATCTATTTACCTTTGCCTTCTCAGCTATGTTTATCTTTGGACAAACCTGAACTCCTTGTCTTGTAATGCTCAAAAGGTAACTAGATACCCTAGTTTAGCTCCCTTTGAAATCTTTGTTGCACAAATGACACAACCAAACTCTACACCCCCCAATTTTCTTTTTATCTTTGTCTAAACTTGTTACAAATCGTAGAAGATGTTTCGAGGGTTTGAATGGGCCCTTTGCATAAGGTCTTAAGAGGATAGAAGGACATTCAAATGGGTTGTGTGGCTGTCCCACTTCACCCACACCACTGCCACCTTCTAATGGATTGCCACATAAAACTCTTCTTTGTTCCATGCCAAACGTTTCATGTTCACTATTCTCACTGCTGCTCATGTTGTTTTGTTTTGGTTTGAAAGTTTCATGTTCACTACTCTCACTGCTGTTCATGTTATTGTTTTGAGAAAAAAATCGAGTACAAAGTGCAAACTGAAAATGAAAAAAATAAAAATTAACTCTTGAAACTTGGAAGATTAAAAAAAATTCAAAAAATAAAAAAAACAAAGACACTTATCTTTGCTGCTGCTCTTCTTCTTGTCACTAATGCTGCTGCCCTTGTATCTTTCAAGTTCATTGTTCAACTGTTAAAAATTTTAACCTTCAACTATTTATTGCTGTTGCTCTTTTTGCTGTTGTTTTGTTTTGGTTTGAAAGTGTGGTCAATGGGAATAAAATCAGGCCGTTTTAGCGCCATGAAAATGGTGTGGGGGCCTTGTGGGCCCCCAACAGTCTTATTTTTTAAATTATTTTGTCAGATACGGGCGAGTTTTTTTTATTTTTTTATATATTTTTCTAGGCAGGGATGAGACTGTTTCCTATGCATTTCTAAAATGTCTTATGCCAAACATTGGGGTTAGGGGATGAATTGGGATGTTTCCAAGGCATCCCTGCATCCCCAAAACATCCTGAGTACGAGGATGCTTGGAAAAGCCCTAGGGATGCGTCCCCATGGAACATAGGTTGTAAGCCCTATAGATAGATATTTTTGATGTAATTTGAGAGTGTGGAGAATAGTATATTGATATAGTTGTTTTCTTATTGTTATGATATTCAAGTTCTATTGTGCATGTTAATGAGTGTTTTGTGTTAAGGCTACATGGTTGGATAGTCTTTAGTCTTTCATTAGACCCTCTATCTATGACTGCATTATATGGTATTGAAGCTTAGGTTTGAATCCTAAAGATGAGACAAGAGGAAAGATGGAAGTATATTAGAGTAGGCATAGTTCTTGCAAAGTGTTGAGGATAAGGTGAAGAGAGAAAAGAAAAGCAGATCAAAGCTTAGGTTTGATTCCTAAAGAGGAGAGAAGAGGAAAGGTGGAAATATATTAGAGCAGGCATAGTTCCTACGCAAATCCAAAACATTTCGTGCCAAATGTTGGGGTTAGGGGATGAGGATGTTTCCGACATATCCTTGAGTCCCCAAAACCTCCCGTGTACAAGGATGCTTGGAAAATCCTCAAGGATGCATCCCTAGGGAAAATAGGTTGTAAGCCCTAGAGGCAGATATTTTGATGTAATCTGAGAGTGTGGAGAATAAATAGTGATCTAGTTGTTTTCATCTTCTTGTTATGATATTCAAGTTCCATTGTGTTAAGGCTGCATGGTTGGATAGTCTTTCATTAGACTTTCCATTTGACACTGAATCAGATGGTATTAGAGCTTAGGTTTGAATCCTAAAGAGAAGAGAAGACGAAAGACAAAAGTATATTAGAGCAAGTATAGTTCCTACAAAGTGGTGAGGATAATGTGAAGAGAGAAGAGAAAAGCAGATCAAAGCAAGGTTATGAAATCCTGAAACAAGGTGAAAAGCATATTAGAGGTTGATTTGAGAATCCTATAAGTGGATTTAAGTGTGAAGTTGAGAGTTTGAATATTGGTATAAGTGGGATCTTTGTGTGAACATCCTCCAGCGATGAGTTGGGTAGAGATTGCATTGGATTTGAAGAAATTAGTTGAGGAAAGAAGATAGTGAAGGAATCTTCTAGCACTAAGTTGTTGAGTAGAAGATAGCCAAAGTTTTGAGGTTGTTGATAGAGCACCGAGTGTCAAGTAGTCAACATCAAATTGTGAAGAAGTAGTGGAGAAGCTTGAGCAAATGGACCACTGACTGAGAGACAATTTGGACAAGTAAATAACCTTGCAGATGCAGTGCCGACAGAGAGGCAATCTGTTAGAGGTGTATAAGGGCAAGTGCAAAGATGAGATTTAAAGGTGATTGTAAAAGAAGTGGTGGATAGACTGCCCATCTATGAGGCAATCTACCTAAAGTGTGAATTGTGAAGACAATGGAAAGTAGACAAGATTTCAGCAAAGAGCAATGTGTGAGTGGGTCGAGTGCCAAATTTTGAGGCAACTGCAATTTAAGTATTTGTGATTTATTGTTGTCATGAAGTTCAGTGGAATGAATATGGGACCTAGGGTTAGGATTGCAAGTTTGGAAAGAACCTTAAAAAAAAGAAATGGGGAAAGTTAGAATTAATGATGAAGAATTTGGTAGTTAGAGTGGGTAATTTGTAGCAGAAACTAGTAAGAGGAAAAGAAATAAAAGAAGATATGGACCAGAAAAAGAGTATTAGAGAAAGAGTATTAATGATGCAAAGTGCAATAGCGCAAAACATTATACAGGATGCACTGTAGGACAATTGACATCTGGAAGAGTTGAAGACAAATTGCCTTGCAGGTAGTAGGAGATTGATTAGAAGATTGCATAAAAGAGTAAGAAAAATCAAGGTAATGTAGAAGTTATTGATGTTGAAAGTAAATTAGAAGGATTGTTTGATGTGATTAAGAAAATTTCAAAGTAGATTGAGTATTGTAGAAAAAGATGAAAGAAAAATTTGTATGTTCAGTTCAAAAAGTGAAGAAGATGAAGAGATAAAGGTTATTGTGAACATGCTAGAAGGCGGCAAAGGATTAGATGATTGGGAGATTCAAGATGTTTCTTTGGAAGGAACAATAGTGACAGAAGAAGATCTGAGTGGTATGATGAAATAAGGTATGATTTGTAAGCAAAAAGTGATGTTTCTAATGATTGTAGTTTGATAGAAGTTCGATCTGAAGATTTGATGATTGATAAGAGTGAAAAGAAAGAAGAAGATGCAAATAGAAGATTGTATAAGGTAGCGAAGCTATGATAAGTAATATTGGAAGTGGTAATGCAGAACTCATTAACAAAGATGTTCAAGCCAAAACGGTTGAAGACATATGTGATTACGTAACACAGGAGAGGAATATGAAGCTACAATGAGACAAATGAAGTCTGAAATAGAAAGAAACATTTCAAGTAAAAGAATGCATAAAGATGAGTCATGGATAGCATAGTTGATTGTTAATGAGGAAATGAAGATAAGTGAGAGGCAGACAGTTGTAAATGAGAGATAGGGAAAATTATGTGGAATTCCAAGTTGAAAAAGAGGAATTGTTGAATTTAAAAAATGTAATATATGTTTACCTAGAGGACATGAAGAAGGATTGGAAAGGTGAGTGTAGTGATATAGTGAAGAAAGTGAAGTTTAATCTGCTGACAGATGGGAGATAGTATGGAACATGATTGTAGAAGTTTGGAACAGCTTGTGGAAGGTAAAAGGTTTGTTTGGAAACAACCCAAGTTTGGTGAGATCACTGAAGAAGTAGAGATTTATGAGAAAGGTATGATTAGTATAAGTTTGATGAGAGAAAGAAGGAAAGAGATATTTGAGGTTGCAGTTCAGAAGGGTGAACCAGATGTATTTTATACCGAAATGTTGAGTGTGGAGGAAAGTATAGTTGCTGTTAAAAAAAGCTAGATGGTGGATAAGAGTCAGAAGAGTTGGTAATGAACTTGAAGATCCAAGTGGGTAGATGGATATACAATTTAAAGCAAGAGAAGTTAAATGTAAGCTAAAGAATCCAGGTAAACCATTGATAAGGAAGTTTGCGGTAACACAATTGAATGATGGCAACTTGAATAGTGATTTGTGAGTACTGTTTAGAGTTGAGGAATGTATGGAGAAGGGAAGAGAAAACTTGAGCAGAAAATATTGGTGCATAGTGAATTCAAAGTTGCTGAAGAATGGTACAAGGAAGAAAGAAAGTTAAAATGGTAACAAGAGATGATTATGTGAAGAGTATGTAGAGGAAAATCCAAGGAGGATTGGATATGATGAAGTTGCAAGTAATGGCAAAAAGAATGTCAGTTTGAGGAAGCAGCGAAGGTGTGTAGCAGATTTCAATCTAAGATGGACAAGTAGAGAAATAAAGACAATGGATTCCAGAGGATAAATGTTAGTGAAGGAAGAAATAATAGAAGACAAGGTAGAGATAGTTGGGAAATGAAAGTAGATGATAGTGAAATATGTGAAGGTAAAGGCAGCAGGAATTTGTGTAAATCTAATTTTAGATATCAACATGAAGATAAGATCAACATGATAGAAGGTAATACATGAACCACAATTGAAAGGAGAATGATTAGAACAATTTTGGTGAATGATGTAAAATGGTGGTGTGTGGTAAGATGATTTGTTGCAAAAGGAGAAGTTTTAGTTGAAATTGATTTGTTGAGTTGTATTTAGAATAAAAACCAGGAAGGTGTGAAAAGGTGGATACCGCAAAAGGGTACAAATGATAGAAAGTAGAGAAATGTTGCAGGATGTGAAAACACAGAGTAAGGAGAATTGTTGGCACATGAATTGCTAGATTAGAAGTTGATATTTTCAGTGTAGATGGATGTTAAGGTAGATTCATGTAAAGTGTGAGTGGATTGAAAGAAGTATGTATGATAAACATAAACAGGGAGGATAAGAAACTGAAGAAAAGAAGTTGAATGGGCTAGTTGTGAATTGGAAAGTTGACAACATGAAGATTGACTGAATTGGTGATAGAGTTGGAGCAGTAAAACTAAAAGATAAGTTAGTGAAACAAGCAGACATGTACACAAGGAGGAGAAATGATAAATGAATAAGATGGAAAATTCCTAATGATTTTTATTGAAGGACAAAATGTGGAATGTTCTGGTAGCGCAGAGTTGGAATGGAAGAATGAGAAGAAATGTCTGAGACAAGAAGAATTGTTTGAAGAACAAGAAGAGGAAGTGATAAGGTTGGAGGAGTTGATATATAGAACTTGTTGCTGAGAATTGAAGAAAAGTGTTGCAGAAGAGACAAGGGAATTTACAGGAAGGTAACTTAGTGCAGGACAGAACAATATTTGTTGATGGAAGTAAAATTGGAAAGATACAAAAGAATGGGTACAAATTGGTTGAGGAAGATATGTTACAAGAAGGTAAGATGGAAGAAAAAATGAAAGGATACCTGGAAAAGATAGATAATAGAGGTCAGAATTCAGGTTTAGAATTTAAGTTTAGTTTGAGACATTAGAACATAAAGAACAGGTATTGCATCAGATGAAGAAACAAATATAGACGATGATAGAAATGGTGGAAGTACAGAAGAATGTATGGGTGCAGATGCAAGGAAAGTGCATAAGTGAAGTTATCTAGTGGAAGTGGATAGTGTGTGTTCTAGTTCTTGATTTTGGAGTTGGTAGAAGTGAAAGGAGAAGTGCTGAGTTGATTCTGAAAGCCTATTCATGTTTGAGGGCGCTCTAAGGTTGGACTTACAACCAAAAGAATGTTTTTACCTTTCATCCCTTATTTTCAAGCACTAGCTCAAAGTCACTTATTTAGGGTGTCTGATGTGGGAACATCCTAGGCCTACAACTTACAAGAATCTTGCATCAACCAAAAATTCTTTTTTTTGTGTGTTTGTTTGTTGTTTGCAAAGTTCTTAGTTCGTTAGTAGTCATTTTGGTTTGCCCCAATTGGATTTTTCTAACCTCAGTTATCAGTTTGAACATTCAGACTTGAAGATAGAGCCATTTATGTTGTAATGCATGTATACTAGTTTGTCATGAGATTTTGTCGAAAGCATAAGCAGAGCATGTAGAGCATGTCCACATGTCAATTTTGTATTTCATATTATTTGTATGAGGTGGCTTGCCAAATCAACTATTGAAGGTCTATGAGGTTTGCATCATGTATTTGGGCTTTCTGCCAACGGCTAATGTCATTGGTGGCATCATTGGTCTCAAGGTTGTTCATGTTTAGAGCCACATCAAGTTTAGAGTCACGTAACACGCCACATAAGAAAAGAAGTCCATTTACATGGTTCAAAGATGTGCATCCAGTTTCAAGGCAAACTTCATAGCGAAATCATTTAATATTGGTTCCATGATGCTTATCCTAATTGCATGGGGGGTTGTATTGTGTTTTTGGTCGGCACCAACCTACTACATCAATCTTCACTATAAAAGGGTGGCAAATTCATTGTGAGCGGTAGTGGTCAGGATAGAGAGAGAACAAAGTTGAGGTCTTGCAGTTGATAGAAGAGCTATTGAAGCTAAATTAGACTAAGGAGATTGATATTTGTAGTCACACTCTTTTTAGTGCATATTTTGTATTGAAATTTAAGAATAAGGTCTAGATTTGTTGTACGTTGTAAAGCCCACAATTTCATCACAAAAGTAAATGAAGTAAATAATCCACTTAAATACATCACAATATTTGAAGTAAAATGATGTAATTAATCCACTTAATTACAATATAAAAGATTAAAATGGGTGTAATTAATCCGCTTAATTACAACATCTCAAGTAAAATGAACAATCTCATAAATATGAATCAAAATGTCATTAAATCTTTCAAAATCACATGCTCAATCCAGGGAAAAGCACTATAAATAATATACAAATCCATGGGCAATCGTGCCATGTTACATCCAATTTCAAGTTACAATAATCATGTACAACAAGAATCAATAAATCAATACGCTCATCAGTCTTACGAACCAAGTGGTCCACCACCTGCGAACCGAGAGACGGGAACATGGCCCAGGTGCTTTTCCACCCAACCATGAAGTAATTACACTTCCCCGGATCCCTTCATGAAAAGAAGGAAACCTAGCCTTGCACGAAATGTCTAGCTACTGTCATGTCCCCAATTTTAAGTAACTTAAAATGGTTCTAAATTGTAATTTAATTTTATAAAGTATTTTTACTTTATAAAATTATTAGTTTTATTAAGTTACTTAAGTCATTTAAAAACACTTTATGAATTAAAGTGTTACTGTACACACATATTTAAAAAGGGTCATGTAAAAGCATTTAAAATTGTAAGGTGTGATTGTGTACATAAAAACTTTCATTTAATAAAATTTGGGCCTGTCCTAATTGATGAAAGTTTAAAAGGGCTGTTGAGAGTCATTGTTAAGTATGTTTTTAGATGCTTGTGTTGAGTTTTATGTCTTTTGTCAAGTTGTATTCAGCTAATGTCAAGGTGATGCTCCCTTGCATTTGCAGAAGTTGGTTTGGTGATGTCCCCTTACTGACATTGAGGTGAAGTTGCTTCAGGCTTCACATTTGGGCTTCAAAGATTTGTGCCATCAGGACTTTTGGTGTTTTGGTATTGTATTTGAGAATAATGCAAATTTGCAATTTAGTTGATATTGTGAGAAAGATATATTATTTGCAAATTTATTGATTTATAAATAAATATAAATTTGCAAATTTAAATCGATATTTAGATATCTATATGTTTGATGTTTTGATGGAGGTCAGTGCACTAATTGAAAAGGGAATTTCTCTTACATAAAACTCCAATTCTAAATATCAAATGTCAAATATGTTTTTGTATGCATCATTGGTGAGAATGACTGCGGGTTGCATATTAGGAGACAATATCTGACGAGTCTCAGCCAATTGCCCAATTTGGATGGAATGATCTTTATTATAATCGAAAGGCAGTTTTATGCATAGAAAAGTCATTTGGGTTTTTTAAAGTTTATAATTGTGGGTATCCAGGAGACAATCTGATAGACATAGAGAGTGTGTGGGACCCTCAATGCACTTAGTCAGCCAGCAAAGGAAGATTCATGTGTTTTATAAACAAATATATATTCAGATTTGTATATTATATGAATCGTGGCATTGTTGAAGCAATTCGTGGGTTTGCAAATATTATATAAATTATTGTTTCTGACAAATTTGTGGGCCCTCTGATCATAGTAGATATTTGATACCAGAGATCGAATTTTTGTGAAGAATTAGTAGAGCGCCGTATCAAATTTATATTGTTATATAGTTTTTGTTTGATATTGATATTGCAGTGTGGTATCGCCAGTCACAGAGCCATATATCGCATACATTTAAGTGACATTGTGGAAATCTTAATGGCGCGATCATATTGAAGATTTGGCTCTATTGGCATCGATTCAACCTGGAGACACACTACCCATCTCATCAAGGAATGAAGTATATAATGAAGATTTCCGTGGCATGTCATTGAAGACTTACGCACTCATTGGAGGATTTCAATGCTTAGAGGAATCGTGGAAAGCATTCGTTACAGGATTGTATGAGCATTCTTGGGCCACAGTGTTATAAACTCAAAGAAAGGTAATTGAATTCAATATATATTTTGCTAGCATTCTATATTGGACGTAGCCATAAGGGAGTCATCGTGGATGGAAAGGAATTGCACAGTTACCGCTTGGTGAAGGAAATCGTAGGTTTGAGGAATTCGCATATGAGAAAGGCTTCATTATGTTGAGTTGTAGTCTCCAAACAAATATATATATATTTGCAGATGTAGTTATGGTGTTCAGTGTCTAGTCCAACATTGCATCGAATGACATATATATAGCAGCGATCGATCAGGATCATCATCATTGGCAGTCTGTGTTCTAGATTGTCGAGAGCAGCATATCATAATCATACAATTTATCATTGATGCAGTTTACATATAAGGTCTGAACCATTTCTATCCATTGGCATAATATCATTGATGTAATATCAAATGGTATGTATCTCTAATAAGAGTAGCAGCCGTGTCTGATCACTAATAGTAGTTTGTCATTATAAATTGCAAACTTATTTTCAATTGGAAGAATTAATAAAACAGGGAGATTAGATTGATATTCGAATCTTTAATTTGAATCATTGATTCTATTCGAGTTTTTTTGAGATTTCCCATAACAAACATAGAGATCAGAGCCAATATCTAGTAAGGGATATTACAGCTACTTGGAAACAACTGGCAGGAGGGAACACCCGATGCAACCTTGATGTTTGAATGTGCAAATCTAAATAATGAAAAGCAGATTGTCTCACAACAGGATGTGGCAGAGATAGATATAAATAAGTTTTGCTAGAAAAATAAACATCTATTTCAATGTCATCTCGATTAGATCTAATCCTTTAAATAGTAACCTGGTTCAATTCCCAAAAAGAGGAAAAGCCATTTCTGAAAATCCACATTCGACATCCTAGCCTAGAAAGTAACCCAATATATTCCTAGATAAAATCTACTTCCCCCAAGAAGCAATCAAATAATGATAAAATAAAATAATCAAAGTTCATCAATAAATCAATCAAAATCCCTTTTCCCAAAACATCAATCAAGGAAAATACACTTCGAATCATTAATCCATCTATTTCTTCATACATATGCATTCATACGGTTATCAAATTTATATACTTCTAATCCATTTTCAGTCATAATTCACTGTATAAAAGTCATTCTCAGTTTTATTCAAACCTACTGTCATATCTGTGATAGGAACTACTCAGTTTATTCAGTAAATTCATAAGAAGCATTCAGTAACCTTCCTGTCATTTCAATGACAGGAGCTGTGGCAAAATTGAAAATAAATAAAGAACAGAGTTTGTAATTTGATTTTTGTCATTCAAGATAATGGTTCCAAATAGTGTTTTAAATCAGCAAACAAATAAGGAATATGCCTACAGGAATACAATAGTTTTATCAATTTTAAGAGTTTGACTTTCACCCATAGAAAGGTCAATTTATATCATGAACTAATCCAAAACAACATATAGAAAAATACAGTCATATATGTCTGTCAGGAAATAAATTTATCAGCATATGAGAATTCAGTTGTTTCAACGGATAAAATCAAGATCAAGAAGAAAGCGATTTACTAGGAATAAAATCAGAAATAAACGCCATTGTTTGAAGAGTTGGTCGGCTGGTAATAAACAAAAATAGCAGGTATGTTTAGAGGAGAGAGAGACCCAACGCCTCAACCAAAGGTTGAACCCAATCTAGTTGCCCAGAAAAGAAGCCAAACGCCATACAGAGGTCAACTTATAGAAAGAAAAATAAGAAAATACAACACAGGCCTGGTTTTGCAACTTAGCGGTCAAAGGAAGAGATGGGTTGACGTCAGAAGAGAGGAAAATAACAGTAGACCAAGCAAACCTCTGGCAGTTGGTAAATACACAAGGCAGGTCGATATAATCCAAACGCCACGGTCTTCCTTTTATTGCTGCGTTGGAGATAAAATTTCAAGAGAGAGAGAGTATAAAACAATAAAATAGCACGCAGGTCCATTCTGTCATTAAGCAGCCAGGAGAAGTCTACAACAAGTTTGTTATAGCTGGCCAAAAAGAATACACTCACAAGCCGATTTACAATCAAACGCAAGCCAACAAAGGATACACACATACTGTAATGTGCCATACTTGTTTGTAATTTTTAAGATCTTTTTATGTGTTTTATTTTATTTTTTATTTTTATTTTTATGTGATCTTTTAGACTAGACAAAAGAATGCAGAAGGGGTTTTCAGTTTTCCTGTAGATGTGTTGCCAGAGCATACAATATAGAGCATATAACCAAAACCCAGAAAATATACAATGAATATGAAGAAACTATTGACTACCCAGATAGCAAAATGGCCAATAATGAATTACTGTGACACACCCATGTTCAAATATGCAACTAGGTACATGTGCTGAGTCTGGACCAGCAACTAGGTATACCTAGAATCACTCCAAACTCTAGAGAATACAAGATTGAGCATACAAATTGATATCAGCGAGAAAAGAGGCCTTAAACACCTCACACAATGCCAAATACTAGCTACCCACAAAATAATATGGAGCTAATAAACCCCAACGTCCCTCCAGGAAGGTACGACCAAGGCTAAAAGGCAATATTAGCAGCAATGCACACTCAAAACCCTCTGAAAATGTCTGATATCTATCTGCACACTGAACTCCAAGCTAGGCGACCCTATTGTGATGAAGAAACAACAATACAAAGCACCAATGAGTCACTAGAAGTGGTACGACCAGCCAAGGAGAGGTACTGTTGATGTGTTTTTTATGCACATGCAAACTCAGAATAAAATACTAAGTATTCTATCCTCTCTTGAATAAAGTTTCTCGAATGCTAAACAATGTGATCAATCGAGACAACTCCAAGGTTCCTGATTCATGTTTTGCAATGGATAGACTCAGTAGTTGATGTGATTTGCTGAAAACTCACAAAGGGACTTACGCTGAATTGACTCCTTATTCCAATCAAATATGTTATTCTCCTTGTGAAATGGAACTTCTTCTAACCAGCTACGAAAAGAAAATACAAAAGGACAAGGGTCTAGAAAGCTATTCTAAGGACAATGATATAATGAAATATGCCAAGATAGACAAATTCCTCATGAAACCAAACTCCGCTTCGCCATGAGAACCAACAACTACACGAAGTCGGTGCAATTTTCTAAGGAAACTCAAGGATTTTCGTGTTGCGAATCTCCATCCAAACACCCATTGCTAGCGCAGCTTGAACAAGCATCCACAACCGAACTAAAGCAAACGTGGTTTAGGCTAACTTTGCAAAATGACTTATCATCGACAAATCATAAAAAGTATGAACCATTTAAGGAATTCACCAAGTATCTCCACATATAAACATTACATCAATGACCTTCTAATCTAATGTCACTCTACTTGGAAACATCTCTCCATCATATTCGAGAATTAGAAACCATGCTAACATTCCACAGTCGCACAAAATCACCATGTGAACCAACAATGAGCTTGTATTGATTTTGGAAATGTATTTTTACAACAATTTCATATGTTTTTTCAATGACTTCAAAGAGTCTCCTGTAATCTACTTCTACTTTAACAACATCTACTCCTACTCTTCTATCTTGATCTCTCTCTCTTGCAAATGAGAGAAATGGGCCTTATATAGGCTCCAAAATTACATGAATGGCTAGGATTGATTTGAGAACCAATGGCCCAAATTGAGACAACAAGGCAGTTTGTTACAAAAATTACTATTTTTAGAACATTGAATGCGAATGGATGATGTGGCAGACTGTGATTGGCTTGATGTTGTGCACATGCCACCTCAGCATTGAGCGAACTAGTTTGATTTCTTTTTTCGCGTTAACATTGTTCAGAATATCTTCCCAAATTTTGTCATCTTTTGGAGTAGTCTTCGAATCTGGATTTTCACCTTTGGAATTTGGTTGCTTCGAACTTGAAAACTTAGGAATTTTGTCGAATTTTCTTCTTCTTGTTGTCTTCCATGCCTTAGTATAATTTATGGATTTATGATGTTCATGCTCATTTCTCTTCTCATCTTCATGTATTCTTGCAGGATCCTAGCTCTGGATGGTGCAATAGAAGATGTCTTTGTTCATGACTGCCGAAGTGGATGTCATGATGAATGTTCTCTTCTATCAGGCACATGAAATGGATGCTCACTCCCTATGTACAGTGAAGTGATGTTCCTCCTCCGGACATATGTGCAAATGATGATCTTGATGTAGGTACTCCTCCGTGTGGCAATGATGTCTACTTCCTCGAATGCTCTTGAGCACTACTCCTCTTGCTTTGAACTTCTCCATGCAAGCCTTCGCGGATTCTTCATCACCTACAAAAGAGCAACAACTATCAATTGCAAAGATGATAATCACTATCATCTAATTACGAATCCTTCTAACATTTATTCAATCAACTTGCAAGATTTCAGGCGTTGATCTTGGGTGTCTATGTATAGGAGTGTTATGCAAAGGAGACTCCAAAGGGCGCCTAGGGCACAAATTTTAAATGTGTATGCATAAGTCTTAAAATGTGCAAGCTGCAAGGTGGTTCCTCAATTGCGCCTAGACACCGATTTTCTTAATGCCTGTATGAAGTGTGCAATACAAACCACCCTAGAATGTGCGCCTAAGTGGAGATGAGGTGCTACTTATAGGTCTCTATGCATAGATGTTTACAATGCAAAGGCATATTGGAAATGCTCCTAGGCGGAAATTTTGGATAGGCTTGCATATTCAAATTCGCCAATTACAAAAGTGAGTCTTGGAGTAGTATCTTTATACATAACGCTTGGGTCTGGAAAATGCATGACCCTCCTTTGATATGCGCCCTAGGCGCTGATTTTATGCCTTCATGTATAAGTTGAGAAACATTCTAACACAAGACCACCTTAAAAGTGCGCTTTGGATGCTTTGAATATGATAAGTCTTTAGCAAGGCTTGTGATGTCAACTTCACAAAGGTATGTGCTTTGGATTTTGGGCGGAAATTTCTAACTTGTATGAAAAATGATGATCTTGCGTGAAGTGTAGAGGCACTAGTTTTCCATCTTCATGCAATGCGTTCAAATTTTAATAACGCGAGGCTCTTTTTAAAGTGCGCCATGGGCGCCAATTTCACTTGTTCACACATAAGTCTTAAAATGGTATGCGAAGTCTCAGCTTAGATGTGCTTTGAATGGACCTTTAGATGCGTCTTGCATAATGTTAGGGACTTGTAAATGCGAATTGTGAGCCAAGGATGAAAACGCGTTTAAACGGAATCCTTATTACCTTATGCAGTACCATACTTGATGCAAAAATGAAATATCATGCACCTATAAGATGAACGGGCAATTTAGTGCGCCAGGCATTATTTTTAAAAGGATTCTGTAATGTGCCGTACCTGTTTGTACTTTTTTTAAAGATCTTTTTGTGTTATTTTCATTTTTAGAGTGTGTTCTTTCAGTCTAGAGAGAAGATGCAGAAGGGGTTTTCAGTTTTCCTGCAGATGTGTTGCCGTAGCATACAATATAGAGCATATATAGAAAACCCAGAAAAAATACAATGAATTTGCACAAACAAACATTGACCCAGATAGAAGAATGGCCAAATATCAATTACTATGACATACCCAGATTGAGTTTTACAACTTCATGTCATGGTTGTAGCCGGACCAACAATGGGTATGGCTAGAAATGCAATTAAAACTCCATAGAATGATCTAGAATGTGCATACAACTATTATCAGCAAATAATATGGCTCAAAACGCCTCACCAAGACCTTGCAAGGAGCTGCAATGAGAATGGAAAGCCTCTAGAGGACCCGCCTCCATGTTGGAGCTAATATGGCCATGGTTGGAATGTGTTACAGCAGCAAACAACTTCAAAACTTCTCAAAATGCTCCTGTTTCTGAACTGCACTCACATCTGATAATAGGTGACCAAGAAGGGAGAAGAAATATGCACCAAACCCTATCAAAAACACTCCCCCAAAGACGTACGGCTGGCTAGTGTAGTACGACCAGCCATAGAAAGAGAGGACAAGCTGAATCCTCTTCACAAACTACTGAAATCTGTCACTCAATATCAGCAAATATCAAATAACTATGCAATATATTACAATAAGCACCAACAAGTCTCACCAATCGGACTCCATTGAAGCACATTTGTGAACACTGAATGTATCCACCATAGAAAGCACCGTTGGGTGATCTTTCACACTTGTGGGATACCACTACTCAGGGAGGTTTTCATCTCCAAAAGTCTCTGGTTTGAATCCTCAAACCCTAGAGGCAAGCTCCAAAACCCTAGCAAGGGAAATCTCAAAGAGAAAAAAATAATAATCCAAGCATATCCAAATGAGAGCATTTTTCCTCCTTTTATACTTTTCCAACTGAGAGTCTCTAAAATCCTCTTGCATATGGGATTAAACATGAGAGGGAAATATATCATTTTAAAACACTTTATTATTCCCTTGAGATGTGCGCTCAAGACATTAAGTGACTTTTTAAAATAATTTTCTTTCATAAAGTCACATTTGTCGTTAACATTAGAATATGCCGTGAAATAATTAAATATAACTTCGGCCATTAAAATATCCATCAAGACGATGTCGGAATGCCATGAACAAAAGCTCGCCGGAAAGGTCTCGACGAGACGAACACAACCCCACTTTGAAAATCCTGATCCGACATCGAACCTGAACTTACTAAAAATAGTAACGGCCAAGAGCAAACTGAGCCAACACAGAGGGTGCCAACTAGACCCACAAACCATCTGATAACTCCGAGCTCAGTGCAATGTCTATGAGAGCCAATAGCTGATTGCCAAGTCGCCCAAACAATGCCAAACTGCCACTTACTAAAAATAGCAGTGACCACCGGGGACCAAAGAGAACAAACCCAACAAGATTAACGACATGCAAGCACTTACTATAAATAGTAAGTACGAACAAGTTGTCCGAAAACCCTCTGGAAAGTGTCAACCAGCTCCTCTGGATCACCCGAACACCCTGGTGACATAGAAATACTTCTCTGATTATACTGTCACCAACCCAGAAAGTCAGCCCTGACTGATCTGCAAGAGAACTCGAAAATGGGGACATTACAGGAGTGCTCCAACCATAGGTTGCCAACATCTGTCTAGCAACATCAAATGTTCCAAAGCTGTAGCAATCATATTGTCATTAACCTTCAATTGCTCAGTCAAATGATGATGCCCTTGTGATGAATCATCTCCACACAAATCTTTCGATTTGCAATTTGCACTATGGAAAGAGGCTGAATAATCATCACTCACCGATTGGTAAGCATCCTCATGTGTGCTATCAGCCCTGCGCACTTCCTCAACAAAGGTACTGCTGTTATGTACCTTATGGGATGGCTCCAATGACATGATAGGAGCTGTAGTTTGGACATAACCATCGCACACCGTTGCCTCCAATGTAAATGCATGCTCATCCAAAGAGCTATCCTGGGACCCGTCATTAACAAGTAAATTTTCTGATTTGTTCACATCGTCTAAAGTTTGATTTACCAAATCAAATTCGTTGTGGCATGAATCCCCAACACCTATTGCATCACTATCACCCGAAACTAGAGTGTCAGCATTGGATGACTCCACACAACCATCATCATGATGTGTAATAGCAATATCTTCACGCTGATGCAAACCGATCAAACTGCTGTCACAAAAATCAGAACTGTTATGGCTTGTATCTTCATGGTTTTCCTCTTGTTTGACACTCATATTTTGCGTGCCAACACTAGAAGTATCTTTTACAACTCTTTCCTCTTGTGCCATAACATTTAAATCATTACTACACTCAGGAGAATGACTACTGTCATAAAAATCAGAACTATTATCAGGGCTGATAACAACCTCTTGAGTGCTGAAAGTAACCTCATTTGCCAAACCAACATCAATTTGGGAGTCCCTCTTATCTGTGCATTGGTGGTTAGGCTCCCGAAATTCTTTGCAAGAGAAGCATAGGCCTTGTCTTCGCACGTGATTCTTGCCCACTTTCCTCTGCAACTCTTGTTTCTGAGGTCTACCTCCTCTGCGGGGTCTATTCTTTACCCTGATGTAAGAGTACTCGGCAAATGTCATCTCGGCTCTGAACTCTTCACTGGATGCCCTCGAATCCCTCCAAATCTCTTCCTGAAACTTAGCTTGTGTGGGTCTTGTTCAGGAACTTGGTTCCTGGGAGCAAATGTAGAGATACTAGGTCTGTCACCCGCTGTAAACTGTGAAGCTCTCCTATGAATAGCTGAAGCCTCATCCTCATCATCATGCAACTGTCGAAGGATCTGTGTTATCTTCTGTCGAGATGTCCTCAACTCTCGTCGAGACTCCCTCATCTCTCGGGTGAATGCATTCAAGATCTCACGCGCATTGGGTTCGTCTCCTTCCCTATCACCCATTTCTTCTATCACTACTGTATCTGTATCTGCAGAGGGATCAATATGGAGAACTTGTATGTGTACCCAGCTGCATGTCTCAATCTGACCTCACAGGATGGCAAGACATAGCTTTGATACCACTGTAACGTGCCGTACCTATTTGTACTTTTTTAAAAAATCTTTTTGTGTTATTTTAATTTTTGGAGTGTGTTCTTTCAGACTAGAGAGAAGATGCAAAAGGGGTTTTCAGTTTTCCTGCAGATGTGTTGCCGTAGCATACAATATAGAGCATATATAGAAAACCCAGAAAAAGTACAATGAATTTGCACAAACAAACATTGACCCAAATAGAAAAATGGCCAAATATCAATTATTATTACATACCCAGATTGAGTTTTACAACTTCATGTTGTGGCTGTAGCCGGACCAGCAATGGGTATGGTTGGAAATGCAATTAAAACTCCATAGAATGATATAGAATGTGCATACAAATATTATTAGCAAATAATATGGCTCAAAATGCCTCACCAAGACCCTGCAAGGAGTTGCAATGAGAATGGAAAGCCTCTAGAGGACCCGCCTCCATGCTGGAGCTAATATGGCCATGGTTGGAATGTGTTACAGCAGCAAACAATTTCAAAACTTCTCAAAATGCTTCTGTTTCTGAACTGCACTCACATCTGAGAATAGGCGACCAAGAAGCGAGAAGAAATATGCACCAAACCCTATCAAAAACACTCCCCCAATGAGGTACGGCTGGCTAGTGTAGTATGGCCAGCCATAGAAAGAGAGGACAAGCTGAATCCTCTTCACAAACTACTGAAATCTGTCACTCAATATCAACAAATATCAAATAACTATGCAAGATATTACAATAAGCATCGACAAGTCTCACTAATCGGACTCCATTGAAGCACATTTGTGAACACTGAATGTATCCACCATAGAAGGCACCGTTGGGTGATCTTTCACACCTGTGGGATACCACTACTCAGGGAGGTTTTCGTCTCCAAGAGTCTCTGGTTTGAATCTTCAAACCCTAGAGCCAAGCTCCAAAACCCTAGCAAGGGATATCTCAAAGAGAAGAAAATAATAATCTAAGCATATCCAAATGAGAGCACTTTTCCTCCTTTTATACTTTTCCAACTGAGAGTCTGTAAAATCCTCTTGCATATGGGATTAAACATGAGAGAGAAATATATCATTTTAAAACATTTTATTATTCCCTTGCGATGTACGCTCAAGACATTAAGTGACCCTTTTAAATAATTTCCTTTCATAAAGTCACATTTGTCGTTAACATTAGAATATGCCGTGAAATAATAAAATATAACTTCGGCCATTAAAATATCCATCAAGACGATGTCGGAATGCCATGAACAAAAGTTCGCCAAAAAGGTCTCAAATGTTGAGGGTTCAATGTTCGTATCACTTGCAGATTTGATACTGAGTTGTTTGCCAAGGGTTTGGGACAGATTTTGAAGCATTGGAAGAAAGTTTTGAGATTGTTGCATTTACCTCTTGCTGGCCGTACTTTGCCCAGCCAGCCGTACCACTGAATAGAGGCATTTTGAGGGTGTTTAGTGCAGATTACTTACTCCCACTTGGTCGCCCTACTTGTGGACTCCTGCAGATCATTTCCAGTGAAGATTCAAGTGTTTATCTGTTGTGTTTGTTGGAGATGGTACCTTCAGCCAGCTGTACAATGTGCCTATGAGGACGTGGGTCTAAGGAGACTTCATATTACTTGCTTGTAGCTTCTTCTTCTTACTTGTTTGGGGGCATCTAGGGCTCCTTGTTGGCTGTTAGCAGTTTGTATGTGCATTCTCAATCATTCCTTGGAGATTTTTGATGTGTTATGTATAAAGCCATTGCTGGTCCGGCTACAACATAAAATTGGAGTTGCATTTTTGAAAATGGGTATGTGCTAGTAATTGTTATTTGGCCATTTTACTATCTAGGTCAATGTTAGTTTCTTCATATTCATTGTATATTTTCTGGGTTTTCCATATATGCTCTGTATTGTATGCTCCAGCAACACACATCTGCAGGAAAACATAAAACCCCTTCTGCATCTTCTATCTATCTGAAAGAACACAATAAAATAATTAAAATAACACACAATAAAGATTAAGAAAATTTACAAACAGGTACGGCACATTACAGATTCATACCATGCAAGTTATCATCATTTGCCACCTAGGCAGACTTTCTGTGCTCCAACGTATAACTCTAATCATGGAGCAATTCCTAATGTGTCTAAGCAACCTCTTAAATTCTCCTTGTATCACATTCATAATGCCAGAAGGTAGCGAGCGTTTTTGACATGTAAGGCGGACTTTTGCATGCTCCACGCAATCATTCAAATTACAAAGTCACTCAAAAGGTGCGTTTGGGCGAGGATTCAAGTGCTCCATGCATATCATGAAAGAAATATATATGCGTGAGTCAAAGGAATAATAAGCGGGTTCAAGTGGACCCTTCTTTTTAATCATCTTGCGTAAAAATAATTTGCCAAGTTCCCCCGAAAGTCTGCTTGGGCGGCAGTATTGAATTTGCTCACAAATTACAAAATCACATTGAAGGCTATGCATCGGCAGAAGTTTCTGAATGCTCGACATATGATAAAAGCGATGTAAAAATGCTATGACAAGCGCATATGAAAGAGCGGACTATTTAGGTGTCTATGCATAGTGGGAAATTCTACATTCGTGCAGACCAACCATAAATATGCTCTCAGGTGAACCTTTGAATGCTCTAACATATGAATCCAAACTTAGCAAACACAATGCGAATCCATTCATATATGCCAAAGCGGCCTCTTGAATACTCCACGAATATGTTGATAACGCCCAAAGATAGCAAGCGTGCGGACTTTTCAAATTATTATGCTGAGCAGGAAGATACGAATCGCAATGCAATAGGTGGTTGGGCAGACCTTTGAATGCCTAATGTATACTAGGAAACTCCTATTCATGCAAGCCAACCGTTATTGCGTGCTTGGAGCGGAGATTTGGGTGCCTCATGCATAACTTGAATTTCTACCTTTTACAAAGTTACTATTAAACATCCGCCTAGGCGGAGGTTTAGGAGCATCATGCATTATTTGCAAACTCCTCATTTGCGTGGGAATGCTCAAACAAGGACATCGCCAAAACCAAACAAACTCAAGCCAAAAGCTCAAAAGAGAGGGGTCCCCGTTTCCAATGGGGCGATGTTGCGATGACGTCACAACAGGTACGACCACGATATGAAGTACCAATCAGTCTCAAACCATCCCAAAACTCCTCCAAATCTGCTGTAATCTCGCTGTTTGGGATTGCACACACTCTATCCTCGAAAGATGTCACAAATCAGCTCCGAATCCATTTCAACTTAGCTCCATGAATGCACAACTGTGAACAGTAGATGTATTCACCTTCACTAGCACCTTTGGGTGGTATTGCACACTTGTAGAATGTTGTCACTAACGGAGGTTTTTGTCTCCAAAAGCTTGGTTTGAATGCTCAAACCCACAAACCCTAGCAGAGCTCCAAAGATAAAATATCATAAAGCAAGCATATGCAAATGATCTCCAAATTCACCTTTTATTTTCCCTCCAGGATGGGCGTTAGGCTTTTAGGAGGGAAATTACCTCTTAAAAAACATCTTTATTTCCCTAGGGATGGGTGCCCAAGGTCACAACTTAATATTATGTCTTCATTTTCATAAAGTCACTTTTCCCCTCAAAATATAATAAAGTCCAAGTTAAATATAACATTATTAATCTTCGGACTTTAAAATAAATATGAAGACAGTGTTGGAATGAAGTGATCTATAGCTCGCCGGAAAGCCCTCGACGAGACGAGTCTGACCCCACTCTGAAAATCCCGAACCGACACTAACCCCGAACTTACTAAAAATAGTAAGTCACGACCGAGAGCAATCTGAGCCAACTCAGAGGGTGACAACTGGATCCACTGAGTACGAACCACATCTCCACCACCGACATATACCTCCAAAGCCAAACTAACTCCAGTTCCCTAATCAAACTGCTAATCCACGGGAACTCAATGATGGACTAGCCATGTAACAAGAAGGGGACATTACACATACAGGCCGATTTACATAAGTTCTACTGCCATTTAACAAACTTTTAAACAATGCAAAATATAAAATAAATATCCGGATTGGTTTGCCTGAGAGGAGGTCAAATCTTGGTGGCAGTCGCTAGCAACTTCTTCCTGTCGCTGTCTAACCAGAACCATGTCCTCTCTGCTGCTCAGAAAACGCCTTTCTCTGCTCAAATCCTTGATGGTCTCCTCTGCTCCAGATCTCTTCTTTTTTATTAAAGATATCTCCCAATTTGGCGATCCTCTTTTTAGGTTTTTGAACTGAAGTTTTTAATTTCAGTTTGCATGAGAAAAACCATAGTTAAAAGCTTTAATTTTCTTATTTATATTAAAATAATACTGTTTTATTTAGCTTACTGTCGCATGAATGACAGTAAGTTTAATTTAATACTTTTATTCACTCTTCTAAATATAATAATACTATTTTAATATAATTTAACTATTTTTAATAGACACAATTACTTTAAATAATTCAAGAAGTGAAATAATAAAATATAATATATATCCATTATAATTTAATATAATTATTTAAATCTCTTTTACATATTGTCTTGCAAACATCTATAATCATGAAAATAGAAAAGCACTTATCTAATATATTATTTAATAATATAGAACACGCACAATTTTTAAATATAATTCAAAAAAACATTAATATTTTTTGACTAAATCATACATTTGAAATAAACTTATAGTAATAATTAAAACACATCATTTTCTAAGTATCCAATCATCAATCTCACTTATTAAACACACAATGATGCATAAAAATAATCCATTAAAAAATGCATATGAAACTACGTGAGTGTGATTGCATCAGGGTAAACCATCCCATCTTGCCAAGTGGCTAGAACACTTCTACTTCAACCATGTTTTCGTCTTCGACGAGTACCTGCATTCATTCGCACTCAATTCGACGTCAATAGGTTAGTGTCTCCAAAAAAATAGCCGAAGCAAATCATTGTAATCACATCGATAATATTTAACATTTAAATCAATTTTCCAATTTTTGCATATCTAATTCCATGCTAATTATCTTCTCACATATAAAATTACTTAAGTAAAAGTCAATCACAGTAATTGTTCTCTAATATAGATTATTAATATAGTCCATAAAAACGAGAGGTGACATAAGCCCTAGAGTCAAATATTTTTGATGTAATATGAGATTGTGGAGAATAATATATGGATCCAGTCATTTTCATATTATTGTTATGATATTCAAGCTCTGTTGTGCATGTTGATGAGTGTTTTGTGTTAAGGCTGCATGGTTGGATAGTCTTTCATTAGACCCTCCATCTGTGACTGCATCACAACATGTCTGCAAAATGGGGCATATTGTATTTTACCTTGCATGGTTATGATAATTATTTTTCTCATTTCTAGTTAGATGTGAAGATGAATAATACTATTAGCCCTCTTCTTCAAAATGAACAGCAATTCATATCCAATATTTTCATACCTTTGTTGATCAGCAATTGATCATCTTAATTCAGTCATATCTGAAAATCTGGTTTTATGATCACGAACACAATCAGTTGATTCTGTTTATGCTAAATATAAGAAACTATGTTTGTGCTCTTAAACAACTGAAAATTTGTACTGAACCTTGATGAAACCTCTACCAATGGATAGAGCTCTTCAGTAGCTTCACAATGGTTCAAATGAGAGGGAAACTAGAGCTAGTATGACAAAACTATGGCCTTTGGAAGCTTTCCTCTATAATCCTAGCCAAAGCTATCAGTTATGCATTAGTGATGGATTTGGACTTGGGTCAAATATGTAAATCCTGGCTGGACATATCACTCATGCATTCATGATGGATTTGGTCCAGACTGAAACCACCTTTGACAATAGAAAAGACACTGAATCAGGTTGGCCTGAACCCAACAGCGGGACAACTTGAATGGGTGTGGTCATGTCCAAATCCATCCTGGAAAAGACAGAAAGGTATACCAATTATCCATAATGGTTGGGTTGATTGGCATTCTGACCATTGAGGTGGTTCAGGTTTTAGAGTTTCAGTATTGGTTTAGTCACTTTACAATATGTCTTGCGTTAAAAGAAGATCGTTGAAGGAAGCTGAAACATCATTCAAACTTGAGTCTTGAGTCGCAAGCAAGTTGTAGAAGTGCAATTTGTAGGGAGCGTAGAGAGTTGGATGTAGAACAAACAAGATGGGTTGTAGTAGAAGGCAATGGCTTTTATGGGCTTGTAAGTTTGCATTTTTGGTCATAATGGAAGCACAAACCCATTTCCAGGCTGGAATATTTCCACATTTTGTTTATCCTGAGTATATCTTGTGTCCTAATTATGTGATGCTACTTGTGTTGCTTACTTGCTCAATTATGCATTTCTTTTATGCTGTTTACATTTCCAGCACTTAAGAAAACATTATAAATTCACGATACATTGCTTCCAAGCATGTCTTAGTTTACAACAATTAGAAGTAAAGAATCAGCATACTTGTTTTGTTATACCATGGACTTTGTGGAAGGGTGGAGTCATGTTTTGATTTTGGTACTTGCATGAGGGGGTGTGAGATCTGACTTATAGCAATGTAGGCATGCATTTGAGAATATACACATTGCAGATTGAATGAAAGATGTAGATGGCATCCCATAGCTGTAACACTCATCAGTTTTTGCCTTATGTATGGAATGTCCCCTATCCTAATTTGCCCTAGAATTCACCTACTGAACACAAAGGGCAACAAATTAGGGTTAGGGTTTCACCTTGTTAAATAAATATCTCCTTAATGATGTAATCTTGGATTGGAATCCTGCATTCACCACATGAACAATATATGCAAATGTGTACATATGCTAGTTAGGGTTAGACCATTGCATCACATCCTTAAATCATCAACAATGCAACATAGTTGGGAGAAGGGGCATGATGGGTCCGCCCGAAGTCATATGCCAAGCCTAAGAGGGTGTATACCACAGCCCTCTCCCTTGGCGACTTAGTACCTGCTTTCCCCATCATGACCTTGACTCCCGGAATACACTTGCCACCTTGAGGAGTTGGGCAGGGGCCATAAGTCGGTAACTTGGCTGTTTGTGTAGGGCCCTCTGGTTGGCTACCTACTAGCCTCATTTACCCTTTTTGCTTACACCCCAGGCCCTTCTTACAAGGTGGGTTTCAAACAGTCAAACACATCTTGTATGTATTAAACATTCATCTATTATGTATGGCAATGTTATACAGGTATAAGATAAGAAATGACAGAAATACACCTGAATATGGGTTATATCTGTTTTACTTCTGTTGTGTATATGTATATTTCTGATATAGTCTTAATTATGGGTGGTGCCTATGATATACTGTTCGCTGTGCTGGGTTGCACGAGTTCCTTCTTTAATCTGCTGTGCCTTTGTGTGTTTTATATTCACTGGAGTGTGTCTTGTTAAGAATCCCAATCTATATGAGACTGTGGTATATATACTTGTATGTTATTTCTGCTGTCCTTAACAGCCCATATGACTGAATAATTAGATATAAATCTGCAGATTGAATATCTGCCGTAATATTCAACGATCTAATGATCCAACGATCTAATGATCCAACGATTGCTTGATGATTGATGATCTCCGCCCCCTCCTCAACACATACTCCCTACTCACCGTTTTATGCAACTCAAGAGAGATGACCTTTCCTATTGGTTATGTCTTTTACAAATATGAATGACTCTTTAATGAGTCACATCTCCTCATAAAACAGATTGCACATCTATATATCACTAGTCGCACCTTTTGCTGATGATAATTACCTTTATGATAACAACTATCTTCTAACATAGATCGCTGTCCTTAGCATAACAATTCGTATCATATTTTCCTTTATTTATCAATGGCCACTTCATATATTTAACAAATGTCTATAAGCCCCTCTAAGGTTACGTTTGGAGACCAAAATTTAGCATGTCAGAAATATTGTCAGTTATGTCTCCTTTAACAAGCTAAGTGATTTACCTTTGTACGGCAGACTTAGTTTTCAAACTTCAGACAAATACTAATAAGGAAATCCTCCTTATAAACACATTGATCACTTCTTCTCTTATCACACCATATCTTAATTATTTTGAATAAGACAATTTATATGTAAGGTTCCCTATTAAAGTCTATATCATCGCTGACTTAGTATGGGTTCATTCATTGATCATTGTTTTCCTATAATTTAAAATCACTGCTCTTTAATCATTCTATGTATGTAATCAGTGCTGCCCTTGTCTTATTTACTAATTACAAGGTAATGCATATTGAGTGTTAATAGTATTATATAAAATATGAGAAAATAAAGAGATTGTAGAATATGTTTAGTGAATTATGAAATGAGATTTAAAAGGGTTTTAGATAAAAATGTGGTAAATGGGAAAGGTCATGAAAATGTATGCTAGTTTTAATAGGAAAATGCATTGGGCTAGCACAAAAGTAAACTTGTATCTATGTTAAGACTTGAACATTGGAATTTACGGATCATGTTTGGTGCAAATTGAAAATACTTAGATGCCACTTGTGCAAAACCAAATACATAAGGACAGCTAGTTGATTTGATTTTGCAAACTTTTCATTCCTTAGGTATCTTATGCTGTTGGTTAGAAGTAGAGCTCATCAGGTGACAAATTGTTTGGATAGCATTGATAAATCTAGACACCAAAATGATGGTAGTAAAAGTTATGACATACGTGAATGGATCTTCATTTATATATACAACCTTAGAGCACTTTTATATGCCAAATTTATCTCTTGTCAACATTCTCCTAAAGTTTCTAAAACTCCACACACAATTATATTCTTATTAGATATCCTGCATCCCAGTGATTTTGAATCTTTGTAATACAATAGAGTGATAGTTGATCAAATTTCTAATGGTTTTACTCTCTGTAATCTGCTCCCATGCTTCTCCAAACCACTTGGTTTCCAGTGGCAGGACGCCTCTCCAGGTTGATTCGGTAGAAAGTTCCAAAAACAAAGATAGTTCTGTATCTTGTTGAACTGTGGGCATTTATCAAGAATGTGTAGAACATGTGTTCTCTCATGAGTTATGTTATCTCGAGGATTTTTTTCTGGGATCAACTACCACTTTTATTTAATTTATTTTTAAGTAGTGGAAATATGGGCCTCAATTAGTTTGGGAGGAGGACATTGTATTCTTTCTTTTTGAATTCAGTTCTAGTTTTTAACTAAATGCTTGGAATTGTAGTGTTTCTCCCCAATAACTTTTGGTGCTTTTGTCTTCTTATGCTCACTCAAATCTTTTTTACTTTCCAGACATGACATGGGTATGTTCTTTATTTGTCTTTGCTTGTATTTCAGGTGCACACATAGAGGCGATAATGAAGATGGGGCCAAGGCTTCAGAGGTGGAGTGAAGAACCCCTTGTCACAGCATTGACAGAAAGCCTTTTTAAGCTAGAGTCCTGGCAAGATAGAGCCTTTGCAAATTCTATCCTTCTTCGCCTTGCAGATGTCTTTAGAACTGGAAATAACTTCACGCGACTTTGTGTTCTGAAAGTTTTTCTTCTAGAGTTAAAGAAGCGTCATTTTCATAATAATAGAAGTAATTATAATGGTATCCTTGCAAAAGATAGAGTGCCTAACCATCTTGAAATGGTGAAAAGAGTAAAAGAAGTTTTTAGTAGTGGTGATATTGTGGCTAGGTCTTTAGCCCTACGAGTTCTTGGTTGCTTGGCTGATCTTGCCAAAGATAGTGTGGAGATACAACGGCTAATAATTGAGGCAATGGATTCTCCTTACTCGCTAGAGGTGAGCTTAGGTTACACATTTTTGGGTGAATATCTGTGTTTTCTTATCTTCCAGGCTTTATCTTTGGTTTTCTTTGTAAGTAATTTGGCATGCAACATTTTTCCCAGCAATAATTTTAAAAGCTATATGGGAATTACCAAAATTCTATTCTATTGTTTGTTTTCATTATGGTATTTTGGGACTCTCCTAGTTTTGTTACATCAGAATAATCATCACCAAGCACTTCATTATAGTCATTTGACAGGATATGATTATACTGAATGGAAGGTGATGCATTGCAATTAATTAAAGCTATAGTAATATTTTTCTGGTTCTTGGTGTTGCACCAATTACATTGTGAAAATATAGCTACAGTCTTCTAAAATAATTTATTATTTTGGAATTCAGTTGAGAGACTCAAACAGCAGAGGGTTTCTCTTGCAAATCTTATCATTCCGAAAACCAAATCTTGTCATTCCAACTCATTCAGATTGCTCCTAATTTCTTTTTTCAAAAATAGCAAATTACAAGAAAAATATAAGCAATATATTGTCTTTATGAGTCTCTGGCACATTTGGTGTAATGGATTCAATTTGTCTCCACATAGCTATCACTCATACCACTTTTACGGTTCATTCAGTTCTTGATGTTGCTGAGATAAATGCATAGGACAAAAACATCCATATTGAATGCCCTTCTGTTTGTTCAATGACAATGTGCTTACAAATCCTCATACTGTAACAAGGACAAGAAACAAAGTTGTTAGATCCTTATCTATTTAGGCAATGTGGTCTAAATTATTTTATTCTTTGCAAATCATGTTTCCTTTGATCATTGGTGTCATAGAACTGTCTCTCTGTTTTGAGAAGTGTGACTGTATAAAGAGAGTTGTGTTCAGGATTAGGCAATGTTAGAGAGTTACAAAAGTTTTGCACAAGGAGGGGTAGCTATGTCCTTAAGAATATAAGTGACTCTCGAATACGTGTGAATCATCATGGTCGGACCACATGGATTGCCAATCTTTGTGATTGATGTTTTCCAATATGCCATGCACTTCTCTAATTTAGAAATTGATAAATTTCTATTTGAAGATTTTCTTATAATTGTTCTCTGCTCTTTCCCTTGATGGTGTATAATGATTGCATCCTGCTTATTTGCATATCCTGATTCATTATTGTCTTAATGTTTATGTTGATATGAAGCTTTGGAGTATGTGTATTATCCGGCAAAAACATTTACCCTGATCCATGGGAGCTTTCTCATATTTCTTCTCTTCATTTGTTTGAAGTTTGGACACTGGCTCCATGATTTTGCTTTACAAGGCTTCAATTCTATGCCCTTTATAAGCTTTCTCTTTCTTGTTTTTGTGCACTGATTTCTTTATTCTAGTTGCAAATCATCCTCTAAAGATTTATTGTCTCTTATTCTCTTGGGAACCATAGCTCAATATTTCCTGATCTATGATATTGTTATAGCACAATGTTGTTTATATTGTGGAAAAAGGAACTACTTTGATGATAAAAGTGTTAAGACCATTAGCATATCAAGCAGGTCTTAAAATATTGAGAATGTTATGAAGTCCTGGAGACTCAGGTTAAGTTTTATCTGGTTAGGGAGAGTAATATGTGTTATATATCCTAAAGCATCTATTACAACTAGGGTACATTGACTTCTTGATGCATTCTATATGGCATTGCTAAAGTATAAATATCTTGCCTATGCTAACTTGCATTAGAATGATCTAATTCCTAACATGTAGGATTCTAGTTGACTAGGAATGAATTTTGAGAGATGAAACTGGATAGTAAAGGTTTTCTATATATGCATTCAGGAGTGAGCCCTATCTTAAATATCTTATAATAGTTGAGTTTATGTTGGCTATTTTCATATATTTGATTTATTTGTACCAGTAATTTTTGAAATGTAACCCGTTGGAGCTTTTCTCTCCGAATCCGCAAAGGGTTTGCCGGTTCCAATGCACAGGCAGATTCGGCCAACAAATACAGGAGGTTGCGTGAGTTGCCTCCCCTTCACTTCTGGTTCTGCCGTACCAAGGGGGGTATCCCTATAGCTAAAGATTTAACTTTGACTCAGCCAATAGAAAGATTTAGCTTTACAACAACAAGCAGAATACTCTCATGTTTGGACCAAGATTTGCATGATAAGTCACTAGGCTGACAATGTTCTTGGACATATCTAACTAGTTAGGTATGAGAGTATGCATGGGTCCTATTTCTAATCCTACAAACTAACAGGTTGGAGATATGAAATGATTTGTATTTATGTTTTGGAGGCAAGACAGGGGGTTTTGGATCATAACTACTACACAAAGGCAGACCGGTGCCTATCTCAGGGCAAGGAGTCAACTAGACGTATACATGTGAATGATTTGCACAAACTCAACAGAAATTCAAGTTTCAAGGGGTTAGATTGGTGCTTGCCTTACAAACATCACCCAAGAATGAGTATTTAGCAATCTCTACTTACAAATATCCTTGCTGCCATACATTCTTCCTCATACTTAACTTAAAACAGTTTAATCCACTTCTTAAATGGAGGGCAAAAGTTAAGCATGTAATATAGAAATCTATATCCTAGAATCTAAGTAACCCTTAGCAACCAGATTTAAAAGAAGGGATGCATACAACAAATGGAGACAAACAACTAAACACATGCAAAGAAGCATTTTTCATATAAACACAACATGAAACTGAACATGTGCAATGTGCATTCAAATGCAACTCATAAACTCCAAAAGAGATAGAACAGCCAAGAAATTATCTGTTTTTCGTTATTTCTCTAAAAATTTTGCCCAAGTCTTCCACCACTAAAATGAGTAACATAGTTCTGATATAAACCAAGAACGTGTACTCAGCAATCAAGTACAGGGTCATTTCAAAATGCCACTAGATACAATGCACCATCTAAATGGTGCCGAAAACATTCAATGCTCCAGGCAGAAGAAGGGAGTGGTTGAATTCGGGAAGTGTGCCGCCGCTTGGAGATTTTCCTTTAAAAATGGTAGCTGGCCTGTCCATTCAGACCCATACTTCCGCAAATTTGCCATTAATGGCCAACCTACCGATTTCGGGATGCAACAACGGTTCGCGTGTTCTTGAAGTTCCTTCCATTTGAAAAGCAACTGCGAACACAAAAATTCCTCCTTTGAATGAACATTTTGAACAATGATCGTTGATTCATTTCCTCCCGCCGAGATCTGCGGCTTCAATTTGATCGGACAATCCAGTCACCAGCTTTGAAAAGTCATCGGCCAATGAAAACGTGCCACGCAGGTGTCCTTTTGCTCCTTTGACTTTTTGCAGCGTGAAGATACATTTTACCATTTTCGCCCATTTTTGCCTTTTCACCTTCAAATCTTTGTATATATAGTTGTATATACAATTACCCTGCATACAAGCGCGGACCCCAAATCATTATAAAACACTTTGAAATTTCAATCGGTTCCGGGCGTTGTATCTTCCTCTTTGTACATCACCTTGTATGTTGCACATACAACGCGGATTCCATCACACATAAGGCAGATTGGAATAAATTTTGAATCCGGCGTTGTATCGGCATCTTTGCATCTCTCATTGTATATCGCACAAACATACAATGTGCAATATACAACCCGTAGACCCTAGCTTGAAATCCGCCAGAACACATTTTTCATTCACGTTCGGATTGTATGTGCGCTTTTCGCATCTTGCATTGTATATGCACATACATACAATCGCGGGACATACAACTGTGCGGGCCCCACCATGTTCTTGAAGACTGTTGACTTTGTCCTCTCCCGCTTTGCATATTTCAATGTACCTGCTCGTTGTATGTCCGATTGTATATTGGGAACATACAATCCCAATATACAACCGCGAATTTCACTTGCTTCACAAATCTTGTTAACTTTCTGGCCGCGTCTGCCCTTTGCACCTGCCTACTTGTACATTCACTTTTAAATGCAGTTGCATGTCAGAGATACATACAACGCAAGATACAAAGGAAACACATTGACTTTTCAACTTTGCCATTGTATGTATGCCCGCCAGGCCCGATTTGATAATACTTTGAAGTCCGGGTTGTACATTCCACCTTTGTATGTCCAATTGTATTTGTCACATACATACAACCCCCTTTGCACATACCTGTGGGCCCAACCACCATTTTAACCTGATTTGAACACCTTTGAGATCCGCCGTTGTATCTACCTTGTTGTATATCGAATATACAACACAATATACATGCAATCTTTTTGATACAACTGCAGAATATTCCAGGAATCTGCGATATACATATAGATTTTCGCCTCCAGAAATGTACCCGAATGACAGATACAAACCCGATATGCATGCAACGATGCATACAACCATTTTTTCACCATTTCTAAAGCCGATTGAACACTTTTTTGGGTCCGCCAATGTATAATTGTGCCTTGTACGTACAAAGATACAACGGCCCCACAAAGATACATACATGCAATTTAGGAGGCCGAGGGACTTAGAATTTTTTGGTTTTTTCATGAAAGGCCTGCGAATTCAACTACTCGAAACCCAAACTTGGAGCAGGCACCAACATAACCCATGCAATAATAAATACAATATCTCATATAGTTGACTTTTAGTGGCTATTTTCATAACTTTGATTTATTTGTACCAGTAATTTTGAAATGTGACCCATGCAATAACGAATGCAATAGTTCATATGTCAGTTGAAGGTCCATGTTTGTGTGATTTTTGGCATTATAATCAAAGCTCGCCCTTGGAAGAATAAAGAGAGGTTGCTAAAAACACAACTATAGCTTCTATAATTTTAATTTACAGCATCTACTTTGTTTTTTAAATTTAAACTTTTAACTTTAGCAAAGTAGACAATATTATATATTATTAATTTATTAGCCATTTTTAAAATTTCAGGTTCTTATTCTTTTTAAAAATGAAATTTATTTTATTTGTTTTTTAAATTTCCTGTTAGGTTGCTCACAATAGATTTGACTCACATACAAATTACAATCATCTTGACTTGACTTGTGAAGGTGAAAGAGGTATTATGCAGCATGGTTTAATAATTTTTGGACTAAGAATATGGAGGTAGTTAATCCTAGATGATGATTGGTGAGTGCATATGGAATAGTTGCTTATTTTTACTGAGCCCATCATGAGTACGATCCAATTTGCTGATATGCATCATGAAGATCACACAGTTATACTGAGAAGGGGGGGGGGGGTGAATCAGTATAACACAATTTTAAACCCTTTTTAAAACAGAATACTCTACACTTGATAATGCAAATAAATCATAAGCAGAATGAACACCAGTTTTACGTGGAAAACCCTTACGGGAAAAAAACCACGGCAAAGTATTTGCTTTTATTAATTACATAGGCACCAATCTTCGGTTACAAAAGTGAGCTTCAACTTACTGGAAGCACCAACTCCCTCTGAGCACTGACTCGGTAAGAGGCACCAACCTCCAATACATCAGGTACAATAAAACTTCTTGTGAAATATCCTCTTCAATGGAAGACTGAACAATCACTTACAACACTGCAGGCACATTGTTTTACTCAGCTGATAATAATTCTTTTTCATAGACCTGCTTCAGTACTCTTTTCATCTACTTCTTTATCTCTGCTTATAATCTTTTATATAAATCCCAAAACGCCATCACAAAGTGAGTAACTAGCTCTGTAGACACTACTCTTTGCACAAACAAGCACCTCTTTATTGAGAGGCTGCAATATATATTATTGAAATTCAATCTGAATGAATACAATAAAACAAAACTGATAGCAGCAGCTAAGAAAATGCCCATACAATATTGTTTGAGAGCAGATTGAACAATTTCAACTCCTATGTTTTTCTCATCTCATGCGCCTATTCCTCCTTTGAGATGCTTCATGCAAAAAGGCTATAATCTCTTATTAAATTACTTCACTAATATCCCACGACTCCTTCCTTGTGTGGGGTGATTAATAGTTTTAGGGTCCCACAATCCCTTCCACCTCAGCAAGCTCCCAAAATGAAATCGCTGCTCTTTTGACCTGATTGCTCCTTTTTACACTAATTCATAATCCCTTTAATCCTTTACTCAAATGCTGCCTTCTCGTTAATATTATCATCATCGCTGTCCTCAAATAATCTTATATTGTTGACCGCACCACTTCATAAGGTAATTGCTGCTTTTTGTTTATTTTAATTCCTACTTCTCATAAGGCAGATTGCTCCATATTTAAATTGCTTCTTTTTTCTATCTTTGATTTCTTTTTTTTTGCTTTCCTTTTTTTTTACTTGCTATATTTTTCACTATTTAGCAATAAATCTTCTCCACAAAAAAGAAACTCCACACTTAGCAATAAATCACTTTTTCTTTTTGGCAATAAATCTTCTCCACAAAAAGAAACTCCACACTTAGCAATAAATCGTTTTTTCTTTTTGGCAAAAAATCTTGTCCACAAAAAGAAACTGCATACTTAGCAATAAAATCTGATTGTGGCGCCTTGGGGAATATGTTTAAATCTTTGATTTAAACATTTATCAACATTTATTGATGCATGAACATGGTATCAAGTTCCATAGTTGCAAAACTCGGACTCGGCAAAAATTCGGCAGACCCAAAATTTTTAAAAACTCGGGACTCGCCAAAAACTCGGGGAATAACTCGGCAAACATAATTTTTTTAAAAATATTCTTAAAAAACACACATTTCAGTAATCTCCTATTTATTATTAAATGACTGGTCACTGTATTATAAAAAATAAATAATAAAAAATGACTATCATATGAAAGAAGAGTTTTTGGATGAATTGTTAAAATTTATATATGATTATGATAATTTGAATTTTTGATTTTTTTACTCAGTGACTAATAAAAAAACCGAAATTTTAAAAAGATTGTATCATATGAAAGGAGAGATTTTGGACAAACTGTCAAAATTTATATGGACGAGTCAGGAATTGTTAAAATTTATATAGGATTATGATGATTTTAATTTTCGATTTTTTTAGTCAATGACTAATAAAAAAATCGAAATTTTAAAAAGACTGTATCATATGAAAGGAGAGATTTTGGACGAACTGTCAAAATTTATAGTCAATGACATAAAAAAATTGAAATTTTAAAAAGACTATCATATGAAAGGAGAGATTTTGATAGTTCGTCCAAAATCTCTCCTTTCATATGATACAGTCATTTTAAAATTTATAATCGATCCAAAATTTTAAAATGTCATAGTTCGTCGAAAATCACTCCAAAATTTGTACAGTTCGTCCAAAATCTCTCCTTTCATATGATACAATCTTTTTAAAATTTTGTTTTTAAATTTTTTTAACAGTTCATCCAAAATCTTACCTTTGCCCTTCGATTTCAACTCTAAATCTGAATCGCGCCCTCGGGAGGGTTTCCTGAGTTCATAAAATGCAAAGTTACGCTTTAGGGTTTTCGTTTTTATGTGTTTTAAGTGTTTAAAATTTAACATGTTTTTATGTGCCGATTTTTGGATGATTAACTCATGTTTTTTGGCGATTTTTTGCTAAAACCTCGCCGCGAGTTTTTTTAAAAACCCGGGCCGAGTTTTGCAGAGAAAAACTCGCCCCAGGATTTGCCTCGCGAGTAATCGCGGGTCAGGCGGTTTATTGGCGAGTTTTTCTACTATATCAACAACATAAATAACATTGGCATGTCCTTTGACATCAATGACAATATTCTAAGACATCAGCCATGCTTGGGTGAACTTTATGATGACATTGTTTCCATAATTGAAAAATGGACATTATCAGCACAAAAGAGCAAGATCCTCAACCCAGACCCTGGTAACTCAGGTTTAAAACTCTAAAGCAATAAGAAGTTGATGTGTCTCTATGACTAATTTTTCCCCTATCAATATGGCTCATCATGTTGATCGGACTTTTGGATCTGATTATGATTTTTGGTGCACATGTTTAGGCTTTCTAGTAAGTCTTAATTATGTTGACTTTTATGATATTGGAAGCACACATTCCAATTGTTTGAGTGTTAGGCCTGTGAAGACAATTTGTAATCACATTCTAAGAAAGGAGTAGACAAAAGAGAATCGAAAAAGTGATTTAAATTTATCTTCTCCACAAAAAGAAACTCCACACTTAGCAATAAATCGTTTTTCTTTTTGGCAATAAATCTTGTCCACAAAAAGAAACTGCATACTTAGCAATAAAATCTGATTGTGGCGCCTTGGGGAATATGTTTAAATCTTTGATTTAAACATTTATTGATGCATGAGCATGGTATCAAGTTCCATAGTTGCAAAACTCGGACTCGGTAGACCCAAAATTTTTAAAAACTCAGGACTCGCCAAAAACTTGGGGAATAACTCGGCAAACATAATTTTTTTAAAAATATTCTTAAAAAACACACATTTTAGTAATCTCTTATTTATTATTAAATGACTGGTCACTGTATTATAAAAAATAAATATTAAAAAATGACTATCATATGAAAGAAGAGTTTTTGGATGAATTGTTAAAATTTATATAGGATTATGATAATTTTAATTTTTGATTTTTTTACTCAGTGACTAATAAAAAAACCGAAATTTTAAAAAGACTGTATCATATGAAAGGAGAGATTTTGGACAAACTGTCAAAATTTATATGGACAAGTCAGGAATTGTTAAAATTTATATAGGATTATGATGATTTTAATTTTCGATTTTTTTAGTCAATGACTAATAAAACAATCGAAATTTTAAAAAGACTGTATCATATGAAAGGAGAGATTTTGGACGAACTGTCAAAATTTATAGTCAATGACATAAAAAAATTGAAATTTTAAAAAGACTATCATATGAAAGGAGAGATTTTGGACGAACTGTCAAAATTTATATAAATTTTGACAGTTCGTCCAAAATCTCTCCTTTCATATGCTACAGTCATTTTAAAATTTATAATCGATCCAAAATTTTAAAATGTCACAGTTCGTCCAAAATCTCTCCTTTCATATGATACAATCTTTTTAAAATTTCGTTTTTAAATTTTTTTAACAGTTCGTCCAAAATCTTACCTTTGCCCTTCGATTTCAACTTTAAATCTGAATCGCGCCGTTGGGAGGGTTTTGCCGAGTTCATAAAATGCAAAGTTACGCTTTAGGGTTTTCGTTTTTATGTGTTTTAAGTGTTTAAAATTTAACTTGTTTTTATGTGCCGATTTTTGGAGGATTAACTCGCGTTTTCTGGCGATTTTTTGCTAAAAACCTCGCCGCGAGTTTTTTGAAAAACCCGGGCCGAGTTTTGCAGAGAAAAACTCGCCCCAGGATTTGCCTCGCGAGTAATCGCGGGTCAAGCGGTTTATTGGCGAGTTTTTCTACTATATTAACAGCATAAATAACATTGGCATGTCCTTTGACATCAATGACAATATTCTAACACATCAGCCATGCTTGGGTGAACTTTATGATGACATTGTTTCCATAATTGAAAAATGGACATTATCAGCACAAAAGAGCGAGATCCTCAACCCAGACCCTGGTAACTTAGGTTTAAAACTCTAAAGCAATAAGAAGTTGATGTGTCTCTATGACTAATTTTTCCCTTATCAATATGGCTCATCATGTTGATCGGACTTTTGGATCTGATTATGATTTTTGGTGCACATGTTTAGGCTTTCTGGTAAGTCTTAATTATGTTGACTTTTATGATATTGGAAGCACACATTCCAATTGTTTGAGTGTTAGGCCTGTGAAGACAATTTGTAATCACATTCTAAGAAAGGAGTAGACAAAAGGGAATCGAAAAAGTGATTTAAATTTATCTTTAAACTTTAGAGTGCTTGATGGCCAGCCAATGTACCATTTCCATGTTCATGTTGAGTAAATAGTCATGACATCCTACCATATAATTTATTAAAAAAATATACTTAGAATAAAAAATAGACTGAAAAATAGAATGTTACCTCACTGCATTGAAAATAATATAGAAAAGTACCAAAAATACCTACCACGCTCCTTGCTGCCATGTGTTTGTCTTTTTTCCAGCCCGTGCTTTCCAACAATGGCTGGGTACCAGGAACATTGCATGGCACAAACCAACTTCTTGAATTGCGAGCTTTAGGGTTAATGCTACTAGAACTCATTCCGGGCATTGAAGAAGGAAGGGAAGAGGCAACTATTTGTTGGTTTGGCCTCATTTTTTGCTCCTTTTTTTGAAAGTTCTCTATATGATCTACTACTTCTCTTACAAACTCTAACTCAACTTTTGTACATAATGCAACATCTCCTTTATGTGTGTAGGAAAGGTGGTCTACTTGAGGTGATGAATCTCTCTTCCTAAAAACTCTTGATCACCATACTTGCAAAAAAAGTGCCTTTTCTTTGTACGCGGAATGTCATGCTTCTAGGCAGGGTCTTCTCTTTGCAGCATTGAAATTTTAAAAATCTAAACCCTGCATCTTAGAGAGCAATGTCAGCCCTAGAGTTAAATTAAGAAACTAAGGTTTAGAAAAAAAGCATTTAAAAAGTTTATAAAATGCAAGGAGAAATTCCAAAAATAAGGAATATGAAATGATTAAAACCTAGGGTTTTTAACTTAGTTCTATCTTGCATTTTCAATTTAGAAAGAAAGAAAGAGGAAATGGTTGGTGGTTTACCTTTCGTAGATGCTTGAAGATATGTTAAAGTGAAATTGAATTTCTTCTATCAGCTCCTATGCAAAAAATCATTGCTATTCCACACATATTCAGCCCTTGCCCAAAAACAATCAACTCCTTTGAAGAGAAAATGAAAAATCACAAGAGTCGAAGGATTTTAAGAGTGAGAGTCAGGAGAGTGAAAAATAGAATGTGTCAGTGAAAACAAGTTGTTTTAGCTTATTTGACTGTTGTAAGGCTCAACTGGGCTTATTACAGGTTTTTTTTAAGAAATTAAATGACCTTTTTTTTTCCTGTTTTTTGGCTTCTAAAGGTGCTGTTGCAGTTGCAGACCCGGCGAATCTAGGGTTGGGATTCCCAAGTCTGAGTGGTCTATGATTCGAGGATCTGGTCTCACCCAATCAGTCTCAGACCCAGACTTGAACTTTTGATTAAGAATGTTAGTTTGGAGTTACAACTTTGAGATGAGCAATCCAAGTAATCTGAATACATCCATAATAGATATAATCTTGGATATCCTTTTTAGTATCTTTCATGACTGGTTGGAGACTAGATGGACTTGAAGATATTTTTTAAGGGGGCAGACAATCCATATAAATATCAATATCATTTTTATGTATATGGATGACAAATAAAACACTCAGACATAATAAAGCACTCAGTTGAAATGTGGTTTCTTCTTTTAGCTCCCGAGTTCCAAGTTATGGTGAAGGAATGTTAATGGTTAAACTATTATTTGATAGACAACTTAATAAACTACTCTTCTTGTGCAGGACAATTACTTAGGTATGCCTTTCAGATTGACGAAACATAAATTTCATATTTTTTGAGAAGTAAATTTAAACTTTACCCTTCTATGACAAGTTGAAAGGACTTTGTAAGAATTTGATGATTTCAAAATTTGGATCCTTGGTCACAATATTACTGTTCTGGAAAGGTGTTTTCAATGTCAATATTCTTTATTGTACTTCTCAATGCCCGATGTAACAACACATAACATTGTAATGAAATTACTTGCATAAGAGAAGAATGCAACAGGACACAAGATGCAAATACTTAATAATAACAAGCCATTTCAAAGGGGCAAGCTCCGAAAACTTACAATAAGAACAAAACTTGCAATACAATGGTTAACAACTACTCACCCTCTCCTATATATTGGCATCATTAGGCACTATTAGCACCCTAATCCCAATGAAGCCGACCTAGGCTACAAAATTATACTTAGGGATTCATAAATGACTCAATTAAGGATTATGTGAGCCATAGTTGGTTATCACATATCCCAATACAATCGATGGGTTAAGGGAGTAGCATGCCCCCTTCCTTGCCCCTGTTCAAACAAGCATTGCCCTTAACCTAAATCAATTGTGGATGCTTTTGCATGAAATATTCATCTTCCCATGTAACATCTTCAATAAACAAATTCTTCCACTCGACGAAATACTCTATGATTGTCATAGTCCTCAACTTCTTTGTGCATGAGGTGGAGAATTAATTCAAGATCCAAGATGATTCTTCCTTCTTTATCGAGTTCAGATAATATTGTCTGTCCTGGCATTTGTTGTCCAATAACCTTATTTAAACAAGAGACATGAAATTGGATGTAATTTTTTTGTTGGAGGTAACTCTAGCTTGTATACCACATTGCCAATCTTCTTCAAAATTTGATAAGATCATAATATTTGGGTGAGAGCTTTTTATTCTTCTTTTGATAAGAAAGTAATGGTTGATGTGAGTGTGATCTTGCACAATGCCAACTCTTGGTGGTGATGGTGGAGTCTCTTGAGAAAATAATTTTGCCTCAAAACTTGTTGAACCTTTTTTAAACATATTTTGCATTCAATCACTATTTGTGAATCCTTTGTGTGCAATCCCTTTATATCAAATGTCTTACCCTTAGAATGAAAGCATGAAGGGCTCCTAGAAATTCATCTTGATAGCGCCCAAAATTTTGAGCCATTGGACTCCCAACACTATAGCTGCACCCTCCATAGGAATGGCAAACATAGAACTAGTTAATAGGTAGCCCCCCATGGTAAGTTTGATATTGTGACATTTCCTAGAACAACTAACAATACCCTTATTTGCAACTAGTGTTGGAAAAATAAAGTAGTTCAAATTTGTAGCTATCTTTTTGTTGATGAAATTGTGAGTATTGCTTGATTAACATTGTCATTCTTTGTTTTTTAAAAACTCCCACTGCTTTGAGGGTTTGTGTGGTACTAATACCTGATAGTGTATGGTAAGTAATTGTTGGTTTGGGCTCTTTTGATGATTCGTTTGATGCCATCTTTGTCTCTATATTGTCTTCGTCATCTCCATCTTCATCTTCTTCTTCTTTCTCATTTCCTGTAGGAGTCGTATTAACTCCCCGAGTCTTGTGATGTGAATATACTCTTAGGGATTCCATAAAACTTGAGAGAAGATGATTGAAGATTTCAGATTGCTGCATTTAGAATGGCTCCAAAATCTAAAGACTTTATCTCTTCTATTCCTGGATCCTTTGTTTTGGAGACTTTGTTGGCATGACTGGATTCTGCCCCTTGCTTCTTGTTGAAGCCCCCAACATGATGTCACAAACCAATTTCACAAGAATATAGCAAAACAAATCCAAATTTGCTGAAATTTTTACTGTAACTTACTTCAGTCCACTCCTTGCTTAGTGAAAAAATCTCCAAAAATATTGAAGTATTGCAGGCTTAGAAGTGAATTTGGTAAAAACCCTAATTTCATAATAACTTCAAAAAATGCTCCAATTTTTCTCAAATCTGGAATGAATGTGTCCTTGATCAACCATTTATATTGAAAAAAACACAATAATGAAAGAGATGTGCACAACATGACCTCCTAAATCGAAAAAATTTGTCTTGTTTCTTGCCTTCAAGGTGCCAAGAACTTGCTCTAATACCATTTGTAATGAAATTACTTGCACGCAAGAGGAACATAATAGGAAATAAGATGCAAATACTTGATGATAATAATAATAATAATAGTAATAATAATAAGCCACTTTAAGGGGGCAACCTCCAAAACTCTTAAAATAAGAACAAAACCTGCAATACAATGCTTAACAACTACTCACTACCTCCCATATATAGGAGCAATATTTGTATCCTAATCCCAATGAGGTTGACCTAGCTTACAATAACTATACTTAGGGACTCATAAATGACTCAATTAAGGATTATGTGAGCCATAGTTGGTTATCACATATCCCAATATAATCAAGAGGTTAAAGGTGTAGCATGTGAGAAGAATATAAAAGGAATAAGATGCAAATACTTTATTAGAATAAGCCACTTCAAAGGAGCAATCTCCAAAATCCATACGATAACAATATAACTTCCAATACGAGGTTTAACTTCTTACTACCTCTATATACAAGTATCATTAGGCAACATTAGTACCCTAATCCCAATGAGGCTGACCTAACTTACAATAATTATACTTAAGGACTTATAAATGACTCAATTAAGGATTATGTGAGCCATAGTTGGTTATCACATATCCCGATACAATCAATGGGTTAAGGATGTAGCAAAAGAGTTCAGATATACCCAATTTTTACAATGTATGCTTATTTATAGATTTAATATCAATTCCTTCTTGGTGCTTTGAAAGCATAATCTGTTTGGAATGGTGTAATGTCCCCTTTTTCGAGAGCATTAGAGTTGGTAAGATTAGCCTATCATTTGACCTTTGTAGGCTAGTGTTCAGTGGTTAGAGGGTCCAGTGGGCGTTAATGAGCTCTTCAGGTGGTAGTTGATAGTGTTTACCTCTCCAGATTGTTGGTATATTCTAAGGCTAAGCTATTCAGAGGTTTATGGTTCTGTTTTGAGGCACTTACTATTTATAGTAAGTCAGTTGAGTGTCAGTGGCCAACCTTTCTATTTTGGGAAAGGCATCTGGATGAGTAGTGGTTTTTGTGGTTGACCACCTGGTTCTGACGGAATCGAGAAATAATGAGTATTCTTAGAGTTATGACATTTTAATTACTATTAAAGTAATACTTTATTAATAATTAATTAAAAAGTGCACATCATTAAATGTTATTTGACTTTATTATTAAAAGGGGTATTTAATGGATTATAAAGTCAAGTTATATAAAGTGCATTTAAGTCAAATTATAAAGTGCATATTATGGGCACCTACTTGTGGAATAATATAAAGTGCCAATTTAGTGATTATTAAAATATACTTTATATTATTTTGTTGTGCACCAAATGGAGGGAAAAGTAAATGAAATTAAAGTGATTTAATGAGATGAAGCCAAATACAAATTGAATATTATTTAAAGGCTTTTTGAAAAGGGATTTCATTCATTCTTGAATCATTCAACATTTTGTCTATTCTGAAGAAGCTTTGGCTTTGAAGAAGAAACCTAGGGTTTTGCTGTAAATTCAATCTTGGAGAACGTAGCCTCTCTTGGATTGTGTTGGTGGCTTCACATGGATGTCACATTTGAGCATATTGGAGAAGAATTTCAGAAGTTTTAAGGGTTTTTGCATAGTTTTTGGTGATGTATTTCTGAACATTTTTATGGCAGATTTTCTGAGTGATAATAACAGGGTTTGTGAGAGCTTATGGGCTTGGATGTCTAGGGTTTGAAGTTCTTGTTTGTGCATATGAGGGCACCGTCTTGATATCAGTAGGGTTTTGTCATTCCTTTCAAAGAAAATCAGAATTTTGGGCTGTAAATGCTAACTTCCAGCCAACTGTATTGTTGTTCCAATCTTTGTATCAGCTCTGTATGCGAACAACAAATTTGGGTATGTGTTTAAAGTGATATATTATTGATTGTAGCTTCTGGGTATTGAGTAATAATCTTCTATTTTGCATGAGCAGTTGCATTATTCATTTCTGGGCATAAATCAACATTTAATATTGCTATTTAGACATTATTATCAGACCTGAACCTATTTGCAACTCATGGGTATTTGAAAATATTGATCTTTTAGTGATTTCTTTATTTGGGTATTATTGCATGTTGCATATTTCCCTGTTCGCATTGGTTAGAGACAAATCTGATCATAATAGATTGTGCATGTGCTTCAGTATTAGCTTCAGATTACCCTAGTTTGCAATATTTGCATGTCTTTTATATTACCTGGCATCTTATTGTTAAAAAACACAAAAAAAGTCAAGGCAGAAATCCAGTTAGCAAGTGTCCACCTGGGGTGGGACATATCAGTGGTATTAGAGCTGGTTTTTCTTGCCAGCCTGTTGGATTACTACTTTGAGCACAGTTGCATGTTAGTTTTTGCAGTTGCATGCTAGTATCCAGTACTTGCATGTCCGTTTGGAGAGCACCCATATGCTTGCATGTTTGTTTCCATGGCCGAACAGTGATTGCATGTAAGTTTCTATGAGAGGGAGTATCAGAGCGGTCTCCTGTCATCCTGCTGGGTTAAAACAAACATTCAGTGAATCAACATCTTGCATCATTTTAGTGACCAACACTCATTAGTTTCAGTTATGGGTTACTTCAGTATTGTAGGAAAAGCTAGGGAAGATTTGGAACGGGAAGCCATCAAGCTCAGAGAAGGTTATGAACGGGAAGCCCCTCGACTCTTTGAGGACTATCAGAGTATGCCAGATGATTTTAAAGCACAGTACTCTCTTAATGATTATCTGAACTTTGTTGTCATCTTGAGTTCTAGAAAGATTGGATTGGTAAAGTATATTAGGAGGATGTTTAAGGAGAAAATTTCATCTAAAGTGTAATGTCCCCTACTTAGCCCAGTCAGTTGTTGATCAGGGATTAGCCTATCACATGACTCCCGTAGGCTAATGGTTGTGTTCAAGGGGTCATTTTGGGGACTTACTATTTATAGTAAGTCGTGATAGAGCCAGTTCCTATTTTTAGCAGGGCAGTGCAAGAGCTAGGGCACGAGATTCACGGGGTTGAATCTTCTAGAGCATTGTTCGATTAATATAAGTTAAATTAAAGATTTAACTTATTGTACTTTAAAAGGTGACTTTAAGTTATATTATAACTTAACTTTATAATATTAAGTTATAACTCAAAGTGCAAGATGTTTGCCTAGGAAAGGGCGCCCACCCTCATGGAGAGATAAGGGGATGTTTTGAAATTAAAATTTAATTAAAATCCCTCTCATCTTGGGCGTTGGAGTTGAGGGAAATAAAAGACCAAAATGAAGCTTCATTTGGATAGGCTTGAATACTTGTTATTTGCTCTAATATTGAGTTGCTTCGGGATTGGGGTTTGAGCTTCACTCTTTGGTTTCTACTATCGATTTGCAAAGACGAGAACCTTTGCAGATTCGCCGTTCCTCGTGTTGAAAGAGTGCATCAGGAAGGGAGTTATTGGAGTCTTCATTCAGAGGATTCATTTGAGCTTTCAGGAAACACATTTTGGAGTGGTTTTGGACATGAAATGACGATATCTTATGGAGTTGATGTTTGCAAATGAGATTGAGTTTATTTTGATTAGATTGAAGGCATTTTGGAAGGGTTTTAGGCTGAGTTTATGTGCTTTGAGGAGGCCATACCATCTGCTGTTGGCCGTACCTCTTGAGTAGGGCCGTACATCCTCATTTTTGCTTTTTCTTCACATTTTAGTGGCAAGACTTCATCATAGGAGGTCGATTGGAGGTTGCAGCTATAAACAAACCAGATACGAAGGAAAATAGAAGAGTTTGGCGTGAGTTATTGCTGATCATTGCTCCCAAGAGGCCGTACTTCCCAGCCAAGGACGTGGGTCTTCATACATTGAAATTCCTCTGTTTTAGTGGCTCAAATCTACATCAACCTAGGCATTTGGAGGTTATATGACAGCTGCACCTGATTGTAATACCATTTCATTCCATATTTTGAAGTTGTGAGCATTTTCTATGGTGTTTATGTTGCTGGTCCGACATAGGCCTGACATGAAGTGTTGAATCTTGATACGGGTATGACTCTGTAATTCATATTTTAGCTAAATACAATCTGGGTAGTTGTTAGTTTGTTAATATCTCTTTTCGATTTTCTGGGTTTGTTCATATGCTTCATATTCCATACATGCACTGCAAAAATCCAATATGCAAAACAACCCATGAAACCTTAAACAACAAAAAATCAGAAAATACAAAAAAAAATCAGTCAGAATCAAACATATACGGAGGGGTGTATGTTACATAAAGGGGCAAAATTCAGTCATGGGCACATAGTGAGCAGGTATGGTAGAACTACTAAAGCAGATAATGAAGATGGTTCTACATTCAAACTCAATGATCAGGTTACAGGAACTCTCATAATGAGCAAGAACGAAATGAGAAGACAAGGTCTATGCTTCTTTTGCAAAGAATTTCGGGAGCCTAACCACCAATGCATGGATAAAAAGGACTCACAACTTGATGATAGTTTGGCAGAAGTTCTTGAAGTTACTTTCAGCACTCAAGAGGTTGTTATCAGCCCTGATAACAATTCTGATCTTTATGTCAGCAATCATTCTTTTGAGCATAGTCGTAATTTAAATGTTTGGCACATGAGGAAAATGTTGTAGAAGAGACTTCTAATGTTGGCACACAAGATATGAGTGTCAAACACGAGGAAAGCAAGGAGAATACAAGCCATAACAATTTTGATTTGTGTGACAGCAGTCTCATCTATTTGCATCAGCATGAGGTTACTGCCATTACACATGAGAATGATGGTTGTGTGGAGTCACCTAATGCAAACACTCAAGTTTCAGGTGATATTGATGCAATAGGTGTTGTGGATTCAAGCCACAACAAGTTTGATTTTGTATATCAGACCTTAGAAGATGGGAACAAAACTGAAAAATTGCCTAATGGAGATGGTTCCGAGGATTGTTTGATGGATGTGCGTGCATCTATTTTGATAGGGGAGGTGTGCATTGATATTAGCAAATCAACAACCTCTAGCATGTCATTTGAGCCATCCTTAGAGGTTCATGACAGCAGTACACTTGATGAGGATGTGTGCGAAGTTGATAGCACACATAAGGATGCTTATCAAATAGTGAGTGATGATGATTCAGCCTCTTACCATAGTGCAGATTACAAATCAGAAAATTTGTGTGGAGACGATTTGTCACAAGGGTCTCATCATTTGGCAGGGCAATTGAAGGTGAACGAAGGCATGATTGCTTCAGCCTTAGAACCTTTGATGTTGTTTAGCAGTTGGTGGCACACTGTTGTTGGACTCTAGGTATATATGAGCACCTTGATAGTGGACTTTCCCTTGCAGAGTTTCAGGCATTTAGAGATGCAGTTGGGGTAATGAAGAATTATTACCTACAGCTATTATCAGATAAAGATCATCTTCTCATGCTCGATGGTATCTATTGTGATGCTCTAAAGGGAAAAGAAGAGGAGGTTGATGAGCTCACCTATGAGCTTGAGGTCACCACAGACTCTTTGAGAGTGCTCAAACAACCCTTCAAGAGTCAAAGTTACGGATAGATGAGCTTACCGTGGAGTTGAGCTTAGTGCAATCTTCATCTCCAGCAGTTACAGTCCCGATATCTATGACAGTTACTGGTGATGAGCATACACCCATGGATAGTGGTAAGGAGCACTTTGTGGATGTGGCTATATCCATTAAAGTTGCAAGTGCAGGTGATATAGATGGGATGGGTGCTTTGGTTGAGAGTAGCAGAGAACCAAATGTTGCATCAGGGGTCTCTGAGGATAGTCCCATGACAAGTGATGCAGAGCAGATTATTGAAAGCTCGTGTGATGAGTTGGTGGATTCTCCAGAGAGTTGTGTGACAAATCACAACACTACTCCATTTTCACAAGAGATATGCAGGGCATCATCCAGTGGGGGAATCAGTTCTCATGTTGATTTGTTTCCCTCTCCTGGAAGCAAATCAGAGATTACATCCCATGCAGCTAATTTTGATCGACAACTTATTGAGCCACAGAGATGGAGAGATCAGCTGAAGGTTACAGGAGAGAAGGTTGATTCGACCTTATCTCACTTTGATTGCACTCATAAGTTTGTTGAGTACCTTCTTTGGAGAGCAGAGTTTGAGAGACGATATGGGGTCTCGACTGGTACTCACATTCGCGATTTGCGGTTCATCAGAAGTACTTTGGACGAGATAAGATCAAAATATCTCCAATTGTTTCATGATAGGGAGTATGCTATTGGGTATGCAGAGAGGGTTGCCATAGTATCTACCCAATTAGCTATTCAGGATTAGAGACATGAGCCACCTTTTGATTCAAGTGATGAGGAGTGTGTTCCCCATAACTATGACAGTCAACCATTGATAGAGGTAGGAGCATTTTATCTTAATTGCATAGTGAGGAGTGCTCATCACTTCTCCTTTAGTCCACACGTTGATGACTTGAAGAGGTGTAGGTGTGGATTGGCTCAGGATTCCTATCGTCCTTTGTGGGATGAAGAGTTGCCATCTTCAGAAGATGGAACTAAAGATTGCAAGTGTCTGACTCAGTTGTTTTCAGAGGCTTACTTGCAGGGTCACAGTTCAGATTACCTTCATGTTGAGGTGCACTAGGCAGAGTTTGCAACTTCTTTATCTCAGAAATCTCCATTAGAGACATGTCTTCAGAGAGGTTGCAGTGGTAGTAGGCATGATGGCGTGTGTAGTCCTTACAGCGGTGGTGGAGGAGAGTTTTATTTTTCCTTTGACTTGGGAGGAGCAGTTTCATATCTTCCAGCACCTATGTTGGATAGTCAACACATCCATAGGAGTTTTGCAGAGGATGAAGGGGGATGTTGTGGTTCGGACACTTCGAGATATATTTATCTGTTCATGATTGATGGATGTGAGTTTCGGTTGCATTGGGATCCAGGTGGTGACTAGTTGGGCACGTCAGTCGGTTGGATCCTGGAGAGTTGCGCAGTGGAGGTTAGCGGATGATATGCATGGCAGACTTCCATTCCGGTTATGGGATCTAGGGATTTTTCTGTTTGGTAGATTGCTCTACATTGTGGTAGTTGTTCACAGCAGTTCTAAGCATGGGTCAGTCTCTATCCAGTGGGCGCTGTGGACAAGTAGTTGGGCATTTTACAGAGTAATTTGGGATCCCGACATTCAGCTGAGCATTGATCGTAGAGTTTGAGATCCTTTTGGTGCATCAGGATCCCAGACAGAGCTTACAGGTGATTTACACATCATGTACAGTGTGCAGAGAGCGTACAGTTTCATCTTTGATTTACTTGTACATGTTTTGATTACAATGCACAATTTTGGTGCGCATGATGTTTATCCTTGCGCAATTGTGATTATGCTGGTGCTGCAAGAGTTGGTTAGAGATGTGTCGGACATTTTACAGTTCTTCCTTTGGACCTTCGGTGGAGTAGAGTTTCTTTGTAGTGGAGATCGCCTGAGGACAAGCAATTTCAGGGAGGGCGGACTGTAATGTCCCCTTTTTCGAGAGCATCAGAGTTGGTAAGATTAGCTTATCATTTGACCCTCGTAGGCTAGTGTTCAGTGGTTAGAGGGTCCAGTGGGCGTTAATGAGCTCTTTAGGTGGCAGTTGACAGTGTTTACCTCTCCAGATTGTTGGTATATTCTGAGGCTAAGCTATTCAGAGGTTTTTGGTTCTGTTTTGAGGCACTTACTATTTATAGTAAGTCAGTTGAGTGTCAGTGGCCAACCTTTCTATTTTGGGAAAGGCATCTGGATAAGTAGTGGTTTTTGTGGTTGACCACCTAGTTCTGACGGAATCGAGAAATAATGAGTATTCTTGGAGTTATGACATTTTAATTATTACTAATTAATTAAAAAGTGCACATCATTAAATGTTATTTGACTTTATTATTAAAAGGGGTATTTAATGGATTATAAAGTCAAGTTATATAAAGTGCATTTAAGTCAAATTATAAAGTGCATATTATGGGCACCTACTTGTGGAATAATATAAAGTGTCAATTTAGTGATTATTAAAATATACTTTATATTATTTTGTTATGCACCAAATGGAGGGAAAAGTAAATGAAATTAAAGTGAAATTTAATGAGATGAAGCCAAATACAAATTGAATTTTATATAAAGGCTTTTTGAAAAGGGATTTCATTCATTCTTGAATCATTCAACATTTTGTCTATTCTGAAGAAGCTTTGGCTTTGAAGAAGAAACCTAGGGTTTCATTGTAAATTCAATCTTGGAGAACGTAGCCTCTCTTGGATTGTGCTGGTGGCTTCACACAGATGTCACATTTGAGCATATTGGAGAAGAATTTCAGAAGTTCTAAGGGTTTTTGCATAGTTTTTGGTGATGTATTTCTGAACACTTTTATGGCAGATTTTCTTTGTGATAATAACAGGGTTTGTGAGAGTTTATGGGCTTGGATGTCTAGGGTTTGAAGTTCTTGTTTGTGCATATGAGGGCACCATCTTGATATCAGCAGGGTTTTGTCATTCCTTTCAAAGAAAATCAAAATTCTGGGCTGTAAATGCTAACTTCCAGCCAACTGTATTGCTGTTCCAATCTTTTTATCAGCTCTGTATGCGCACAACAGTTCTGGGTATGTGTTTAAAGTGATATATTATTGATTGCAGCTTCTAGGTATTGAGTAATAATCTTCTATTTTGCATGAGCAGTTGCATTATTCATTTCTAGGCATAAATCAACATTTAATATTGCTGTTTAGACATTGTTATCAGACCTGAACCTATTTGCAGCTCATGGGTATTTGAAAATATTGATCTTTTAGTGATTTCTTTATTTGGGTATTATTGCATGTTGCATATTTCCCTGTTCGCATTGGCGTTAGAGACAAATCTGATCATAATAGATTGTGCATGTGCTTCAGTATTAGTTTTAGATTACCCTAGTTTGCAATATTTGCATCTCTTTTATATTACCTGGCTTTTTATTGTTAAAAACACAAAAAAAGTCAAGGCAGAAATCCAGTTAGCAAGTGTCCACCTGGGGTGGGACATTTCAAATGGTGATTGTTTTACTTTCCTACTTTTAGTGAATAAATTATTTTGGATTATAATTTGTTTACTTTGCAACAATGAATCTAGCATTCACTGCTTATCCCTTGTTTAGGTTTTGTATATTATTGTTTCTTAATCTTGAAGCCAAACCTCTTAAAAACTTGAGAATATGCACAAATGGTTTGCTTTGTTAATGTGTTTTTTGCACTTGTGGCCTTTTTGTTTTCATTCAAGCTTAGCGCGTCAGCTCATTTAATGCTCTTCTTCAATATGTCATACTCAGAATGAATAATTCTAACTTGCATGGAGTGGGATAATTTCTTTATGGACGTGCAGTATTTATTTGTTTGATGTTTTTTCTGTGGGCTCTTACAAAAAAATTTGCAGGTCAATGCAGCACTATTTGGTGCAGGTTGTCTATGTGAGTTCTCAAAAGATTTTTCTTCGATTGTTTTGAAGAAAGTTATTCAAATGGTGAATGCAATAAGGACCATACCTGAAACAAAGGTTGAAGCTATATGCCTATTCGCAAAGATGGTTCACTCACCTACCCTTGCATGTGAAGCGCAAGAGGTTCTTTCTTTCCCTTTTTTGATTTAATTCAAAAATGAATAAGCACTATTAATTGATTCAACATTAGATTTGGACTTCTGTTGTAATCTGAAGCTTTTTGTGCAAAGAGTAGTTGAGAATTTGAGCTGCATAAGATTAGGAAAGTCATTTTCTTTTTGCTACTATAAATGGGTTTTAGGCATCTAGGAGCCACAGAAAAGAGCATTAAAAGGCCAGATACTGGTAACCATGGGGTTCACCAGTTCCATTCCAAATAAAAGAAGTATTCCAGCATACTCACAGAGACTTCATCCAGGTCTGGGCTGATATAGAATCTCATATTTTCACCTCTCAGCCACGAACACAACATACCATAATTCTGCCTTGTATATATACATATTTTACCCCTTAACATAATTCTTCACCCTTACATATATTTGATAGCAGACTGTCCATACATTCCCTCAAAAAAAAAAAACAGCCCACGAAGTATCCAGAAATAGGAAAAAAGTTCACTAGGCCTAATACATGTAATATATTCTCTACCAACCCGAGACAGAAGTAAGCCAGGCACAAAGGGTGTATCACAGACCTCGCAACACACTAACATTTCTTACCATCCTTCCCACTAGTCGAAGGAGGGACCAATTCTTTCACGGAGTTCGAATCATCATCACAGCTACACACGTGCACATTGGAGCCAGCCTCCTCTAAAATATTCACATTTAAACCCTTTGCTAGCTTAGAGACCAGTTGATGCAGCTGACAAATATTCTCTGCTAGTCCATGGAAATGACCAAGTTGGCAATTAAAGAAGGCCACATCTTGGTTTTCCACATTGTCAATGTCATCATGGAGGAGAAACATACCAGCAACATTGGAGAGCATAGATGCACAACCCAGAGCTTGCATTGCATCAAAGACATTCCTCCTACCCACTGGTTGTTTAGGATCCAAAAGAAGTTGCGACCAAGCCGGTCAGATACCCACACCATGAGAGGCATCAATGTTCTTTGCCACTTACCATATGCTATGAAGCCATATTCGAAGGTCAGGGTTTTGAATTTCCCTGTCCAGAAAGGATGTGAAATCTTCTAACATATCCTTATTTTCAACCCTAGCCTTTCTCCTTTTTTTACCATCACCTAGCCGCTTCTCAAACTCCTCCATCTTGCCCTCCACCTTACTAGGTTTCACGGTGTTAACCTGCATAGGAAGCCTCACATTTGCATACCACCTAACTACTACATTCTTCAACAATGCTTGCGAAAATGATAACAAAGCACTCCTATTAATCATGCCCATGCTTGATGCAATGCCAAGTAATGATGTGCCTCCATCGTACGCTCCACCTCACGGCATAATATAAGTTAAAACTATCTTGTCTAATTATTATGAACCACCATGATGCCCTTTATCAGGTAGATTAGGAAAGCTATTTTTATAGATACATATATTTTCAATTTTTTCTACTTGGGATTCTATAATTAGCAAAAACAGGTAAAGGTTGTTTTTTAGGTCCTGTCGAGACACCAATTTGGTGTATGAAGCCCCCCCTTGTGGAAGTCCACAAGGAGATATTTTCCATTTACCTTAGTAAATTTTATTTGTACAACCTAGAATATAGCAGTATAATGAAGCTCTAGTTTTGAATGTGTGTGTGTGTGTGTGTATTGGATTATAATAAAAATAAATGATTTTTAGATTTATATATGGGGATTTATTAAGGGGTCCCAACCCTAAATACAACCATAAGAAACAAGCTATATAGAAAACTAGATGCTTGTATGAATGTAATAAGCTGCTCTGATTTTTTTTTTTGAAAACAGATAACAACACTGAAAGTTAAGTGCAACAATGATTCTTCCACTCTCTTCTGATCACCCACATCCCGATGTGGGCAAGGTGAGAGCATACAAGTGCTTCCGAGTTAGCATTCAAAACCCCAAACTAGAAAATAGAAACAACTTCCACTTATTCAGTGGGCATCCACTTAATCGTGGGAATGAAACTGAAAGGAAACATCCACTTATGCAGTGGGCAAGCACTTATTTAGTGGGAGAATAGGAAAGGAAACTAGGCACATCCACTTATTCAACGGGAAGCCATTACAAATAAACCACTTATTCAGTGGGGTGAGAATCATAAACAATAAAGCAATTAACTCCCACTGGCAGTAATACCATCCAAGGATTACATCAAGTATTGCCATTACAATATGTTAGCATCATGTAATATGTTTTCAAGAGAGATGCAAGAAATAATAATCCACTGTAGTCACAATCTTAATAGTGGCAAATACAAGGAAAGATGTAACAAATATGTGACCCAACTCAAAGTATAATGATATACCAATGTGAAGGCGCCAATTGAGCTTTGGTAATCCCAATGGAGGTAGATGCAAGGCTGCCCAAACTGTAGTAGCAGACTGTCATAACAGAAAAGATCAGCAAATCACATCAAATCTCCTCAAAACCCTCCAAACTCTTATTCAACCAACATCCAAGCAAGCGTCCAAAGCAAATAGGCTGATTTAATGTTTAAACCATAGCTGAAATGCAAATAAAGGCTACTCCACCAGCCACAAAACCTCACATACAGGTCTGATCTTTAAACTGCAGCACAAACACTACCCAAAACTCACACCAACGACCAAGAACTTCACAAGAAAGCTTATACCAGAATCACAGCAAACAAAGGATATGAAAAATCACGCCATGGTGAGGAAACTATCTCATCCAATGCGACATACAAATCAGCTAACCCTCAACATGATCAACAATGAAAATCTCTTAACAATAAACACTTGCGCCAATGAATAGAAGCTCCAACAACAGCAAGAACCCTCAATTTTCAAGCAAGACTTCCTCACGCCAACTAGGGTTTTGGCGCACCATCATAGCAGAAAATACCCATTGAAACAAATTGCAACAAACATCAAAATCACTGCAAAACTCCCACCATTATGGCATCAAAACCAACAAGAATACACAATCCCAAAATCATATCAAAACATCATTTCAACGCAAAGGCAAACTCTGAATGAGATTGCTCTAGTAACTCTACATTCAACACCAATGGTGATTCTTGTATGAAACCACAGCCAAACTACAAGAGGGTTTTCATTCTCAAGAGAATCTACAAGAGAGTTTTCGTCCTCAAGAGATAATGAAAGAACTCGCAGGTTCAATCCAACAACATAACAGTATCAAATCAAAAGCATCCCCCTCCAAATGAGCTCTCATCCTCTTTTTATAACCTTTTGAAGGAAATAGAATATATTTTTTTTTTACCTCTTCATATTTCTCCTCAAAATAATAATATTTCTCCTCTCCAAAAGACCTTTTTTTGAAATAATATTAATATGCCATGTGTAAGGCCCTTTTTTTAAGTGTGTATCTTTTAAAACACTTAATTACCTTTCCAAAGAGCTATTATACTTAAGTTATCTCTTATAATCCCAACTTTAGATAACTTAAGCAAATATATTAATGAAATGGCTTAATAACTCACCTAATTTACAGAAAATCCCAAACTTAAGCGATCTGCAAAATAAATCATACCATCGCCCTCCATGATGTTTGGGATGAAGAATGGCGCCCTCTGGGTGACTTTCTAAAAATAGATGACTTCTCCAAGAAGTTTGGAGAGCAATCCGGGAAGCCGAAAAAACATCTGAAAGCATCACTGTAACCCTGAACGTCAACTGAGCTCAATGCCATAGAAAATAATCCACTTCAAGAAGGGAATGCCACATTATAATTAATATTACACTAAGTTGCTAATTATTATTCCCAACCTTAGGCAACCTTAGTGAATATTAATTAAATTGCTAGATAATAGTCCCAAGCTATGGAAAGCATAGAAATGCACTGATCGAACAACTTTGACCATAACAACATGTAAAAGAAGACTTGGGACAAATAAAACAGACGCTGTCAGGTGACTGTCTAAAAATAGCAAGTGCGGCACAAAGTCTGAAAACGCTTCCAAAAGCATCACCACAAAACCCCTGACAACTCTAAGCTCGATGCACACTTGAGATAGTCAACGACTGACTGCCAAATTACCCAAAACAGTGTCACGCTGACACTTACTATAAATAGCAGTGTTCCTCGAGGACCAAAGAGAACAAACCCAGAAAAACCCAGAAAGATTGTTGCCATGCAAGCACTTACTATAAATAGTAAGTACAAACAAGTTTGAAATCCCTCCGGAAAGTGTCATACAACTCCACTTGATCACCTCAGCACACTGGTGACATTGAAATACTCCTGTGATCAAGTTGTCACAAACCCAGAAAGTTAGCTCCAACTACACTGCAAGAGAACCCAAAAATGGGGATATTACAATGAACCATAGAAGCAAATCATGAGAAAAGCTTGCAAGAAATCACGAGATACCAAGGCAAAAACCGTCGACCACGATTTTTCCTTTTTGAATGCCATTTTTTTATTTTCCTTAAATTTTGATTGCTATTTTTCTAATCTTTAACAATATTCCATTTTTCTTTAAATAGAATGTTAAACACCTGCGATTTCGTTCATCTTTTCAATTGCAAATCATCTGCATATTCATGTTTAGGGTTTCCTCTATGGAATATCAAGGTTTACGCATTTCCAAATACATACACTTGCATTCAAGGGCATCTAGACAATCCAAATCAGCTATAGAGAATCAACATTGTTTGTAATAGTTTAAGTTTTAATGATTCTGTAATAGTTTAATAATAGTTTTATTATTCGATAAAATGAGCTTCAACTAGTTTTATTATAGTTTTGAGTTTAACGATTCTAGGTAAATACTTACGTAGTTTTAGTTTCAATATGTAATAAATGATTTATTTTAAATTAAAAAACTAAAAGAATCGTAGTTTTATTTTATTTTTATTTTTTTAATTTTTTATATTTAAACTTAAAAATAAATTTTAAAATTTATTAAATAATTTATTATTTTAAATTTTAATACTAAATAAAATTTAAAATGTTATATTATAAAACATGAAAACATTTTATGACGAAATGTTTGAATTTTTTTTAAACATTTAAAAGGCTAAATGTAAGTTTTTTTTTCCTGATTTGGTCGTCATGCCGTATGAGAAAGACTTTGCATGGGCATATTGCATGTTGATTGAGGGTTTAAACATAGAGAAGTGCAATTTTTGCAGCTTTGTGTACAATGGAGGGATTTCTCATTTCAAATGGCATTTAGCAAAGCAATTAGGCCATGATGTGAAGGGTTGCCTTAAATGTCCTCCAGATGTCACCTATCAGGTGAAGCAGGCTATGGAAGTCCTTTCAGAAAATAAGGCAAAGAAGGCAAGGATGGGCACATATGTTACATTGACTTCTTTTGAGACCAAAGTCAATCACTTCGATGAGGTAGCATGATTAGAACAAACTTCAACAAATGAACATTTTAATGCCTTCCTTTGGATCACAAAGACATAACACAGGTGGGAGGAACATTAACACTTTCTTTGCACCACGTACTACACCTAGGGCACAACCAATTTTGGAGAGTACAAGGTGGAAGAAGATTGTGCATGAGCAGGCCAAAAAGGCCATTTCTAATTTTTGGTACTATTCTATTATGCCTTTCCATATTGTGAAGCCATATTGGCAATCCATGGTGGACGCCATTGTAGTTGCAGGTCCTGGGTTCAAAGCCCTCTCATTTGAGACCTTGAAGATGAGCATGTTGACAGATGTAGTTGAGGATTTGAACAATGTTCTTGTAGATAATCATAAGGAGTGGGCTAGGACAAGTTGCGCGATAATGTTAGATGGGTGGACAGATGGGAGGAACCGTACACTTATGTAATGTCCCCTTGTCACAAGTCAAAATCTCTCAACCTTGTTCACAAATTTCAACTTGCAAAAAGAGAACATTAGTACATTAACTCTTTTGATATATGACATATTCAAATCCCATAAGAACATTGTAATTATAATCTCTATGATCAACATCAATTATTATTTCATATTCTTATGATCACTATCAATTCACATTCTTTAATACTATCTTATAGTCATTTTCATTATGTATTTCACATGTTCCCTCTTAAGTTCTCTATTCTCATATATTTCACTTTCTCTATCATGACATTTCACATGCTCTATTATTTAGTCATGATCTCTATCAATATATATTTCATACTTTCTATCTCTTTTTCATGTGTTGCTCATTAGCAGCATATGAGAGAGATGAGACGAATCTTGCCACTATCCACCATGGGGCTCTATCTCCTATCCTTAGACTCAAGTAGTACCTTTTGTACTCTTAGAGTCAAGGCCTCTATGAGATTCCTTGGTACTTATGATGCCTTTTGCACCATTGTAGCCAAGGCCACTATATCACCTATCCTTTGCACTATGGGTACCTTTTGTATGAGCATGTGACAAAGGCCTCTATGTGATTACTGTCCTTTGCACTATGGATACCTTTTGTATCAACATGTGACAAAGGCCTCTATATACCCATGAATGGCCTCTTAGGCATTTCATTCTCACTCTTTCCCATATGAGGTTAATGTTTACAACATATTATTACACTGTTATGACTGATTGCATATAAGTTACAGCACTTTGATTATGATACATTTATGACCACATATTATAGAATCAAGTTCTAAGAATAATAACATGCAAAGGAAATATCAAATGTGCAGCCATACCACTTTTAAATATGAAAAAAGGAATAGAATTCCGGTTTGATAATTGCCTATTAATATCTCTTGATTGCAGCGGGTATCTTCTCTATATAACAATGCTTTAAAGTCCTTTTATGGCAGACCAGATGTATATTCGAATGGCTGGGAATATATACTTGGAAGCTTGTCAATGTTTAACGTTTTATCTTGCAGATCGTATCTCTATATATGTACTCTTGATCGCTGAATGATGCCAACGATTTCTTCTTTGGCGAATATACTTTAATATTTGATGTCTGTATTCAAAGGTTTGCCCCTTTTTGCAATTGATTTCATCTTGTCTTAAATACCTTTTTGATTGGCATCTCTTGGAATAGAATGTGTCTCTTGGATGGATCGATGCTTCCTCAATAAGGATTATTATTAGTTTGATCTTAAATCACCTTGATCGGCCTTCATTAGTCAATTTGTCTTTTTCTGATTTTGTCTTATTGCTAGTTTGTCCTTATTCTTATTTTGTCTTTTCTTTTTTAGCCTCAAATTTGTCTAAGTGTAGGAAGGTAGAGAGAGTGATAGGGAGAGATTATCAATGGTAGTCCTTTCCAATCTTTAATTGGAAAACATCGGATCATCACAACTTATCAATTTTCTTGTTGCCTTAGAGCTTGGTACTGTGTTTTTGAGATTACTGGATGCATCAAATAGAGTGAAATCAACGCAAGCACTATTCACTCTATTTAATGAGGTGGTAGTTGAGGTGGGGCCACAACATGTGGTTCAATTTATTATAGACAATACTGCTACCTATGTTTTTGTTGGGAAATTGTTGATGGACAAGCACGCCAATTTGGTTGGAGTCCATGCACAACTAATTGTCTTGATTTAATACTAGAAGACATTGGGAAAACTGAATGGATTGAGGGGGTTACATATGATGCACACCTTCATGGATGGGAAGGAACTTCACTGGCCAAGGGTTATGAGATTGGCCACGCACTTCCTAGTTTTGTAGACTCTTTGTGGCCAAAAGATGAATTTGAAACAAATGCTTGTTTTGATTGAGTGGTTAGAATCTAGCTTTGTTGATCATACAAATGGTTAGAATGTGGCAGAACATGTTTTTGCTACAAGTTTTTGAACAAAGGTAGAGGAGATTGTGAGATTTTTTGACCCTTTAGTTAGAGTTTTGCAGCTAGTCGATGGGGAGAAATCCCCAATGGCTACTTGTATGAGGCCATGAATAGGACCATAGAGGTTATTAGGGTGAGGATGGACCATGAGACGAGCAAGTACATGCCGATATGGGAGGTTATTGATGTGAGATGGGATTGACAGATGCATTGTGCCCTGCATGTTGCTAGATACTTCCTCAATCTACCATTGTTTTATGGTGACTCCTTCAGTCAAGCTAAAGAGATGAGGACCTCTTCCAATGCATCAAGGATTTTTCCCTAAATCATAGGATTGATGAACAACCTTGGCAGAGTTGCCCACATACTAGTAGGTAAAGGGATTTTTCACCACTCTGTGCTATAGAAGGTACGACCACTTTGAAACTAGATACTTGAGAATTTGCAAGATTGTTATTTTGTTTAGAACATTGAAGTTGTCTAACTAAATAGAATGTTGATTAAAATTTATTTTTTCGTAACCTAATGGTGGATTTTTTTGGCAAAGCTGCCAAAAAATAAAGATGGATGGCAATGCGCATTTTGAGCCAGCTATGTAGTTCATCTACTTGTGAGTGTTCTTGAAGTGTGTTTCAACACGTACACTCCAATAAATGCAATTGTTTTACTCAAAAGTGAATGAATGATTTGGTTTTTGTCCACCATAACCTTCACCTTTGCATGAAAAAACTTAAAGGTAAGGAAAATTTGCATTTATGTTTGTAAATTTGAATTATTGTTTTCTTCCAATTAGCAATTATTATTCTTATTTTGAATAAGGTTTCAAACTAATGCATTTAAAATTTATTATATAGGGAGTTTTGAGGACTATCAACCAATTGAGCTTGATGAGATCGATCCAGGCTCAGAATGGCTCGTCGATGAAGAATAGCTGCTTGATGAGGAAGACTTTGAAACCTTGGGGGAGGCTAGTGTATTTGATGAAGAGCAATTGAATCAGCTTAGGAGGGAGCATAACGTTGGAGCTCCATCATTAGGAACTACAACCCCCTAGTGGATTGTACTTTATAGTAGCTAGCCTCATCGAACTTGAAGTTTGCCTTGTGTTTCTTTATAGTTTGTCATTTTGCAGCTTGATATTTGTATTTTGTAGTATGTGATTGATTTTGAGGGTTCAAACTTTGAAGTGGAATTATGTAACAACACACTATGCAGTGTGCACCATAAACAACGATTTCAAAATTAATGGTGTACCTCTCCTTTACTTTATCTCTCACTCTCTATGCAATTTGGATGACTTTAAATATAAAAAACATCAATTATTTCCTTTTTTTTCTAATTTTTTTGTGTTTTTGGATTCCTCATATTTTCCCAATATTTTCACAAATATTATCTTGACTCTTGAGAAATTGAAAATATCTTTCTCTTTTGGTTTGTCAAGATATTCCTGAGAAAAATATTTGCTTGTATGTAATGAAGTTATGAACTACCTGTTAAGGTGGAACAGGAAAAACATAAACTTAGAACCATAACATACAAAACAAACAAGAACACTAGCCAGGATAGAAAAGACCAGCATGAACAGCTCTTATAGGCGTAGCTGGAATGAAATAGAGCATATAACTAAACCAAAAGACACCATAGAGCACGAAAAAACAGCTCAAAACTACTGCCAATGAGCCATGCTGAGGACACCACCTCACATATTGTTTGTTACCCCCCACTACACTACACTACACCTGAACCACCTGGGATCAAGTGTCAATGATCATATGCTGAGTTATGAACACCTAGGCCAAAAACAACCACAACTCTAACAAGCACCTGCCTAGTTGACTCCTCCAGACCATCAAATTGTGGTCCTTTTATAATCTCCACATGCCACACCAACCATTGCAATATGTCATTCTTTAGGCTAGGGAGAGTAAGTCTGCTAACCACCTTTAGACGGCTTTTGTTATGGGAGACCACTAAATGCTTAATAACTAGACACAAGTCCTACATGAAATTCATTGAAGTATTAACATCATGATTTACGGCAAGAATTTTGTCTCTCATGGCATTGAGCTCTAGAGCATTCGACACTTCTTGTGGCTGCATAAAACCTTATTCCTCATAATATGACCCTTCCATATGGTCATCCTCACCACAAATAAAAAGATCTTAGATTCTCCTTTGAACCTTTGCATTTTGCTTGGCTACACCTTGCTTCTCTTTAAAATCTGTGAGAATAGATGCTTTAGCCCTCAGCATTCCATTGTCTACTAATCCCTCCTGCGCCAAGATGGACTTCACCACATTGAGCAAGGATGAACTAGGGCAATTAAAATTTTCTGCAAACAATGGTTAGAGACATCACCCTTATGGAGTGGATCTCGAGAGGTCCCTACACCATGACCGACCATAAAACTAGTTGCAACACATAGCCATGTAAACCTCAGTAGCACCAACCATTCCTCAACACATAACACGACAACGAGCCTTGTCGATGGAAGCACCCAACGCTAAGCTACCAAATGTTTTAAGCCAAGAAACCACCACCCATTTGCCATTATAAAACATTAAAGCCAGTGAAGACACACTCTTGCAAGGGCAAAACATGTGCGAGACAATCACATCCTAAGTTGCCCACCACCACACATTATTATAGCCATTATGATAAGGCTACAATCACTCGAGGGGGACGATCCGCCTCAACAAGCCTCTCTATACCATCCCAATTTGACACAAGACATCTTTCCAATGAAGAAACATTAACCATGTCAATCCCATGGTCAGCCAAACAATTTGCAACTTTGTTTTGCTCCTTAAATCAGTTACATATCTCAGTGGCATCAAATTTTTTGAGCCATAATATGATATCCTCTAGGATTGAATGAAGCTTCCAGTTTGGGTAGTAATCTTTTTTGAGGGCATTGATAACAACCTATGAATTGCCTTCCACTGTGATAATATGGAAACCAATTGAGTACACTAGCAACAGTCGAGCTAGAAGAGCCTCCCACTCTGCTTCATTGTTTGTTTTGAAACCAAGATTATGAGATCCCCCTACCAAGAAATTCCTTGCACAATCTCAAAGAACATACTTTGCACCGGTTGGACTAGAGTTACCTTGGAAGGCACCATCAAAATTTAGCTTGCATCCCCTCTCTGGAGCCTTCCATTTCTCATATCTACTAGCATTCTTAGTGACTTAAAATCTTGAATGAGTATAGGTAAACAGTTAAACTTATGTTAATACCCCATTTATTAGCTATCAAGATTTGAAACTTGGACATATGACCAACATTCTTCTGAATATCTCTTTTCACATATTCCTTTATAATGCTCTTACTTTGAATCCAACATCTCTCAAACTAAGGGGCTTCATTTCTAAAGATTCTGCACTTTTGTTCAAGCCAAATCCCCCATAAAACACACAGTAGGGATGTTTTTTCCACAACACCTGCAGGACAAAGAACCACACCTTGGTGACACAATTTATCACCCAATTAATCCATTTATGATTGAATCCAAAAGCTGCCAATATTTCCACCAAGAATTTTTGTCTTACTCTATCATAGGCTTGAGCAATGTCCAATTTGATCACCATGCCTGCCATGTCAGATTTTTGCATGGAGTGAATAATTTCATGGGATACAATAATGTAGTCCAAGTTTTGCTGTCTTTATACAAAATCATCAGCTTGTTTTGGGGAAATTAATCTTTGCATCAAAGGTTTAATTTTAGCTGCCATAACTTTGGAGAAAATCTTGTTCATCGTGTTCCAAAGGGCAATACGACAATAGTCAGAGAAAGTATTGGCTTGGGGGGGTTTATGAATTAGCACCAAGAAAGTGCATTTGAAATCCTTTCAAATCCAACTTTTCTTTGTTGATTCATTCAATGCATCTGTAACATCTTGACCCACAATGCCCCCAAAGGATTGAAAGAATCTTGTTAGGAGACCATCCAGTCCAGGTGCACTGCCCTTTTTCATAGTTGCGACAGCCTCTTGAACTTCCAAAATAGTGAACAAGGCTATGAGAGCATCATTATTTCATTCCCTGACAAATTTGTGTATGCATTCCAAAGGCAGGGATCGTCATTCTCCTTTGACAATAGATTGGAGAAGAAGTCCATTGCTTCCAGCCTTATATTCTCTGGAGAAGTAAGCACCCTACCCTCCATATTAGATATAACAAAAATTCTAGTGGCAATCTTTTTAGCACAGGTTATAGCATGGAAGTATTTAGTATTTCTATCTGCCACTTGAACCCATCTATCATGTGATTTCTGTTTCCAAAATATTTCTTCTTTAAGAAGTATATGGTCTTGAGCTCTTAATAGTTGTTTTTCTTTTTCTAGGGAATCATCTGTTAGCCCACTCTTTTGAATCTTAGCACAAAGCTCCTCCAAAGCTAAACTAATTTTTGCTTTATCAACAAAACTATTTCCAAAAACCTCTTTTTTCCAAGATTTCAGCATTTATTTTGTGTATTTGAGTTTCTGGGAGACAAAATACACACAGGAGAGAGATTCTTAGTAGTGCTGCATTCATGCCACCAACCAAAAACAGCTGAGAGAATGTTAGGATGCTGAAGCCACATGAATTCAAATTTAGGATATACCAAGGGGCGTTGATCCACTAAGACATCAAGCGAAATAAAGAAGTGGTCAGAACTAGCCACCGATAGTATCATGGACCAAAAAATGCATGGTTTCCGAATCATTCAGAAGAAACAAGGAACCGATCAAGGCATTCTGCAATATAGCAGAAGCCTTCCCCCCTGTTATTCCTAGTGTAAATACCCTGTTTTGGAATTAGATCATATAGATTACAAGCTTGGACAAACTCTTTGAAATCAGAAGATGATCTAGAAGTAAAGGACGAAACCCCAAATTTGTCCTCAGAAGACAATTGCATTAAAACCACCTCCTAGAAAAAAATGGTTGATTAGAAATGGAGGATACTGCAATTTTATAGCATCCCAAACACCTTTCTCTCGTATATTAGATTTTAGACCATAAATGTCGAAGAAGAAACCAGCAAGCCTCTCTTGAAACCAATGAAACAAACACAACATCCAACAGTTTCCATTCTTTATGAGACCAACCATTACTGTGTTCGGATTCCAAAGTATACCTAGACCTCCCAAAGCCTCCACTGAATCCACAACCACGCATTGCCATTTGCTCCAATGTTTAGTCGAGAGACTACAAAAACCTTTCTTAGAACATTTAAATTCTTGTAACAAAACTATGTCTGTATTTCTATCCAGAATTAATTTTCTGAACATAGAATGCTAACATTTCATGAGAGGACCTTCATCTCTCCAAAGGAGGACCTGTAGGTCTCCTTTGTGCATTAGATAGAAATTTATCTATGGTGGCTTGTGAACCAGGCTTTAGTTCCTCAATGGTCTCTTCCTTAAGAATCTATCCTTAGATTTTCTCACCTTTTCCTTTTTTATAGAAAGAAGAGACGATATTTTCAAATTGTTTTCCGGAGATACCTCCTGTAATGTCCCTTTTTGGCCCATTTAATATTTTCCGTGAACTTGGAAGAATGTGCGGAAAATATTTTTAATTATTTAATAAAGGGAATATTTAATTAATTAAATTATAAGTTATCCTAAGTATTTCTTTATATTTAATTAATTATTGTGCTGAACAAAGGAAAATAATAAAGTAACTTTATAAAGTGTCAAAAGTGGAATTTATTTTAAAAAGGGGACACTTTATAATTTGAGAGGAGAAATAAAAGAAAATAAAAGTAATTCATGGTGGCTGTTTCATGGGAGATATAAGGTGTTTAAGCTGCTGCAACAGGTTTATCAGAGGTTTGCAACTGTTTTCATTACTTCTGTTCAAGTTTTTTTGGGCATATTTAATACCACAGCTGTACCTACAGTTTCCAGGAGTCTTCAAACTTATCACAGCAACTTCTGTAAGCATTGTTAGCTTCATTTCTAAGGTTAGAAATAAAATTTTTTCATCTTTGTATTTCTGATTTGAACATCAGCAAGTTGAATTGCTCTCTGTGTTCAAATTTCATATATACAGCGAGACAACAAACTGTTTGACAAAATGTCTATCCTTTATCTTTGATTATGGTGATGCATTGATGAATAATTCATGTTCTAAAACATTAAACAAGCTGTTCTAAACACACATACTCAGAAAATTCAGTTTGATAAGCAAATTGCAAAGTGTTTGACGAAATGCCAGCATTGCAAAAATCAGAAATATTGTGGGTTTGGTTAAAAATCCGGGTTAGGGATTTTACACCTCCAGTTCCCTCCAAGGCTGAAGTTGCTTCTCCACCAGCAAGCTGCATAGATTTCCCCTCTTTTTCTCTTATTATATCTTCCTCATGTGCATATACCACTGCCCCTAGTTGCGAGACTTGATTTCTATCTTCTCTTTCCATTGAAGAATTGCTTGTTGGAGCCATCTTATTTTGTTCCTTTAAGGAATGCCAAGTAGGAGGGGATGGATTTGCTGAGAAAAACCAATCATGGTTGTGAGCCTGCATATACTTTTTTCATAACTTTGAAGAGTTTTTGATTCTCCAATGACCTTGAACTGTGTTCACAGCAACATAGTGTCAGCTCAAGAAGCAAAGTTTGGCAACATGACCAATCTTATGACATTTGTAGCATCTGAAAGGAATCCTTTCGTATTCTATCTTTTGTCAAATGATCTCCCACCAGCCTTTAAGCAAATACTTGTGGGCAATGGGAATCCAAATCCCTATTAATCATGGCTCTTGCATACACAGTTTGGGCCTTATTTAGGGTTCCTTGATCGATTTCTAAAACTTTCCCCAGCCCCTTGGCAATATCCTTTAAACATTTTTCGCTCCAATACTCTAGCAGGAGTCCGTAAAAGTGTACCCATACGTTTTCAACAGAGGATAAAATAGGGGCACTAGAGAAGCATTCCTTCCAAGAATTAACTTGAATATCCCAATTTTGGAAAAACAACACTGGCTTTGCTAAGATAACTCTTTGCAACTCTTGCGTGGGAAGAAGAATTGTGAAGTGACCCTTGGGCAAAGCAAAATATGTTGCCTCAATCTTCCATTCCAGCCTTACCCATTCCAAAACATCCTCCTTGGTAAGCCATTTGTCATTACATATGCCATTCACTGCCCTAAACAAGAAAATCTTCACATTTTTGTTCACTTATAGAGAGTCGAAAACCACTTCTGACAATCTGCTACCACTCCAGCCATTTTCGGGTAGGGACCAACCTTGCCCACCTTAGGCTGAGACCAAATGCAATCCACATTATCCTGCTCTTGGGCCTTTTCCTTACCTTTGGGTGACGATTCTCCCCTTTCAAAGGTCAAAATCCCCTCAAAATCAGAAGCTATTGGTCTCGACCAAAATTTTTGAGTAGGTGCCACTTTTCGACATTGGGATGCTAGAGGTTTGGCATGCAATGTCCACCATGGACCTTCCCAACCAGATCTATGGCCTTCGATTTCAATTTTCTTTCGAAACCTACTAGAGAGTCATTTCCCTCACATTTTTTTATGTACAACACTGAATACATGTTTTCAGTTTAAAGAAAGGTGATTTATTTATTATAAAAAGCAAAGATTACATAGGATACAACCCCAACGAAATTAGGGAGTACTGATAGATAGTTACATAGAGATTTGTCCACCAAGCAGACTTCTAAGATCAACCATTATTGCTTTCCAAATTTTGTCTTGACTTAGTTTGTTGAATCCAAAGTGAGTTGCTTGCCAACAACTGTGTTGTCTGAAGCCTCTTTTATTCTAATTTCAGCATTCTTTTTCCTTCTTTTACCTTTTTGACTAATGATCAAGGAGGCCAAGGAATCATCCTCTTCCATCACTGAACCATCATTTGTGGCCTGTGCTAAGCTTCCACCTCAACAACATTTTCAGCAGGCAGAATCTCCTCTTCAAGCAATGGCGTCTCTTTAGGAGCTATTACTTAATCATTGTCTTGTTTGCAGAAGCATCATTGTCATCTGGGATAAGATAAAAAAGGGATTTGAAGATGAAGGGTATTTAATAGAAGTATGTAGATTTTCTTTGTGCCTATTACTTTTCTTCCAGATATTTGATCAATATTCTGATTCTAATTAGATTAGGCTTTTTAGGGCAGTTTCTTAGGAAATGCCCATGCTCGTAACATAAATTGTATTTGAAAGGTAAACGCTCATAGTCAATCTTTTGAGAGTAGACAAATTCATTCAATTTCAAATTAATGGACTCATAAAGTCCTTGAAGAAGATCCACTTCCACACAAATACAAGCAACTAAAAAATTCTTATCTTTGGATGAAGTGCATGTTCTATACATTCCAATAGCTTTTCCTACTGCTTTCAATGCTTAGAAGAAGATAATTCCTACTACGTTCTGTTGATGATTGTTTTTAGACAAGTCAACAATAGAGTAAAATACTGAGTATCCAACTCTCTCTCGAATGCTAAACAAAGTGATCAATCGAGACAACTCCAAGGTTTCTTTCTTATAACTTATGGTGGATAAACTCAGTGATTACATGTGATCTTGCTGATTATCACAAAGGGACTTGCGTTGGATTCTCCTTCTTTCATTCAGTTTATTTCTCCCTTGAGTGTGGATGAAGTATGTACAATGCATCAATGATAAAAAAGGAAAAAAGATAGGTTTTAAGGAGCTAATCTAAGGTCAATGAGGCAATGATGATGCAAGAATAGACAAACTCCTTAATCTACCTAACTCCACTTCACCAAGGATGCCTACAACTATATGAAGTTGGTGCAATCTCCTAAGGTACGCGAATGATTTTCAAATCATGAAAGCTCATATAAGCACCCATTGAACGGCGCAGCTCAAACAAGCATCCACAATCGAACTTAAGCAAATGATGAGGCTCAAGCTAGCTTTACACAACACTTCACCAACGATGAATGTTAAAAGCATGAGCTAGGAGTTGATCAAATATTCAATACAAACATACATTACATCAATGAGCTACTATTCTTCTTCTAATCTACTTAGAAACATCTCTCCATTTCATCAAGATACAAGAAACCATGTCATTCCACAAGACAACACTTAACACCAAACAAGCTCCAATGTTTTTGCATTAATCTTGAGAAATATTTACAACAATTTCAAATACTCCCAGAGAATTTCGAGAGTCTCTTCTACTCTACTCTACTATTCTATTGCCTACAATCTAATAATTTACAAATGAGACAACAAGGCATTTATATAGAACTCCAAGATTACAATGAAAGGCCTGGATCAATCCAGATAGCCAAGGGTCCAGATCATGCCATCTCAACAGGTAGTTACAACAATTTGCTATTTTTAGTACATGAGAGAGGCAATGAAGGCACAATTTCCAAGAAGATAAGGATAAGATGGAATCTTTTGGAGCATCTTCCACATAGGCGTCCTCTTTGTCTTCTTGCTTATTGTAGATGTGGCGAAATATGATTGGCTTGATGATGAGTGTCTACCACATAGGTGCCACCTCAGCATATCTCATGGATTCCAATTGTTTATTCAATTTGTCTTGTGGGCATATTCCTGAATTGTATCATCTGTATGATGTCTTTGAGGTGATTGCTTTGATATTTGAACTTGTACATTTAGGAATGCTTAGGAGTGTATCTTGTTGATCTCGCCTTTCTCATCTTCTTGCAAACTAGTTGAATATGATAGATGTTGCTTCATTTGTTTAACTTTGTTATTCTTCTTCTTGTAGGATGTAGATTGATCTTCTTTGGACACATCTTGATAGAGAGTAGTAGAGAGTAGATGATGATACTTGATTCATGAAATAAGAGACTTCTCGGAGACTTGAAAATTGAAAGCACTTGAAGCTAGATGGATAGATGTCCTTTACATGATGCAGATGATAATGAAGCATAATTCCATGGATGGATGCCTTCTAGATGATGATGTATACTTGAACTTGATGTGATCCTTTGGCAAAACATGCCTCCTTCGCAGTGATTTCCTTTCAACTTCACTTTACTCCTTGAATGAAGGTGATCTCAAGCGCTTGCTCCTTTGATGATTCCTTAGCTCCATTCACGCTCCTGCAACACAAGGAAAGAGACAATATCAATCCTCTTGATAAACACTTGATTTGATAATCATTTCATGCATTTCTAACTTCAGCACACTAGATGCCAAATTGAGGTGATTTTCTAAATGCAGTCATAAAATTTAAACTAAGTATCACATATGAATGGCGCATTAGATGCCAATTTCATTCTCCAGTTGCAAAACTTCACAAAACTTGAATTTTACCCCATCCAAAGTGGCGCAGTGGTTGACAATTTCATACTCTGGTTAAAATTTCTTTGTGTAGCTTATATTACCCACATACTAGACAGGGCGCACTAGATAGCAATTTTGAATCCTCTGGTTATGACATTCAAAACTTAGCTTCACCTTCATCAAACTGGGGCAGCAGATCAGAAACTTGATCTTCTCTTGAAAGATATTCAAACTTTACTTCCATCTTACCCAAGATTGGCACATTGGATCAAGACTCGACTCCCTCTAATGAAATTTCTTCATTTAACCTAACTTCATCCTCATACCAAGGTGGCGCAGCAGATCAGGTTTTTTAAATCCTCTTCTATATCTTTCAAGACTTAGCTTCCCTTCTCAAAATTGGCGCAATGGTTGGAGCGCAAGAGATCAAGATCTTGATTACTTCTTGAAAAGGCCTTAAAACTCCATCTTATCTTGTATTTTATCCCTATCTTGAGGTGGCGCGTTGGATAAAGATTTTGGACTTTGGTTGAATATACACCTTTTACACATTCTAAACAGCCCCTCTATCCTTTGGCACAATGGTTAAGGTTCTTAGATCTTCATTAGCAAGGGCGCATTAGATGGATGTTTTGCTTTTTCTTTGAAATTTCACCTTTTGCTTATCATTTGTAGGTGGTGCATTAGATCAACACTTTGATCTTCTCTTGAAGTTTCATCCTTTGTAGACTACATCAGTCTTCTTGATCTAGGCGCAGCAGATAAGCATTTTGAATCCTCCTGAGAGCTGCTCTAAAATTTGCAATCTATACCACTCCCTTCAAGTGCATTGGATAAGAATTGTGGACTCCTCTTAAATTTGCATCTTAAAACTTAAGTCATCACATTCCAAGACAGCGCATTAGATCCACATTTTGATCCTTTCTTAAAAGGCTTCATAAAATCATCATTGTTTATTCCTTGACCTTGGCGCATCAGATATGGCGCAAGAGATGTGGATTTTGAATCCTCTTGATTTTTCATCCTTGAATCATCATCATTCAATCAAAGAAAGAAGCAACATCAATTCCTTGGTTTTTCATGACTCCTTAATGAAGGCCCACTGGATAAGGCACAGCAGTTCAACATTTTGAATCTTCTTGAAATGTGTTATAAAACTCGCAATCAGCAACCTCTTCACATGTGGCGCAGCAGTTGAGGATTTTGGATCCTCTTTAAAACTTGTCTTTAAAGGTTTAGCGCAGCAGATCAGAATTTTGATCTCTCCTTGAAATGTCATAAAACTCTTAACTTCATCTTGGTGTATATGGCGCATCAGATCAAGCACAGCAGATGTGGATTTTGAATCTTCTTAAAATGAATCACCCAAAGTTACCTTATCATCCCCTCAAAATGGCGCCCTAGATGAACATTTTAAATCCTTTTGAGGGCCTTCATGAACATTAAGATGAAGTTTTGGTCGCATTGGATGTGGGTTTGAGTTAAGGAACTTGAACCCCTCTTGAAATGGGCACAGTAGTTGAGGCGCATTGGTTGAGGGTTTAGGATCCTCTAGAAATTCACATCAAAACCTTGAACTTAACATCCTTCATAAGGGCGCAACGGATGGGTCGCATGAGATGAGGATTTTGGATCCTCTAGAAAGGTGCACTTCCATCCTCAAGATACACTTCTTCACTTTGGTCGCAATGGATCATGATTTTGATCTCCTCTTCAAATTGCACTTAAAACTACACTCCAACCTCATACAAGAATGGCGCAATGGATGGGTCGCATTGGATCCACATTTTGATCTTTGGTTGAAAGTGGCGCATTTCATCAAGATTTTGCGCCCTCGTCATGTCTTGGCGCATCGGATTGAGATTTTGCGCCCACTAGAGTACTTAGCCATTTTTCAGTGTCCTTCAGGGTAAGGTACATTGAAAAATATATTTAAGTATACTTTAAATATTTTTCAATATACCTTTCAGGATGTTTGAGATAGGTCTCAAATCCATCGGATTCAACATGTAGAATCTAGAATTTGGAGGATCCACAAGATTTCAGACTTAGCCAATTTTTCAGGATTCTCAGGATGTCAGATTATCAGACTTAGTCATTTTTAGGATCTCAAACATGCATCAGGATATTATGATTTCTACTACAAAGCTATAGACTAGAACACCACTGACTTCATCATGAAATAAACCAGAGACACCATCCAAGACTCAATGCAAAGCATCAGAGCTAAAAAAAAGGGGGTCCCCATTTGCAATGGGGCAATGTGTGATTAGGTCACAACACGTTCCAATGGATTTTTATATTTCCAAAAGAAGATAATTTTATCCCCAACATTAACCAAATAAATACCGGGGAACAAACTATGGTTACTAAATTTTAAAACCAATGTCACCTTCAAAATGAGTAGTCACAACAACACAAGTTCATGCATCGAATCAAAAATGATGAAGACTTCGTGCACAAACTCATGATGACACTCAAGCAAACACCTATAATCAATGTTGCATGGACATGGATAGGGTATTTGATATGGATATGACTATTTTTCAAGACCCCCTAATATGGATACGACTAGATACGACAATCAATCATATATATATATATATATATATATATATATATATATATATATATATATATATATTATAATGTATTATATTATAATATGTTATAGTTATTAATTTAAACTTACTAAATTTAAATACTAATATATATAATTATAATACATATTAAAATAAAATAAGGTCAAATTAAATATACATTTAAATATGTTATTTAAAATAAAGTCAAATTAAATATAAATTAAAAATATATTAAAAATTTAAATATAATTAGTTTAATAAAGAATAGTACTTTAATCTTAGAAAATAAAAAATGAAATTTACTTTCACATTTAATTTTTTAAATCTTACATAAAAAATAAAAATAAAAAATTCTAATAAAGTAAATATAAATTAAAAAATATTAAAATTTAAATATTAATCTTTTAGATGATTTAAATAAAAAATACAAAACAAACCGATAGGCTGGAAAATTGTCTCACGCCGTAAAAAAAATTCACGCCGGAAAAATTTCTAAACTCGTAGGTTGTTCCTATCAGCGTATTCCTTGAACCTCCTATGGGTGCAAGTGCTAGTTTATTTTAATTCGTTAAGTTCCTTCAGAACTAAATAAAAAATAAGAAATTTTAAATGCCTAAAAAAATTTAAATCCCTAAAAATTTTAAATCCCTTAAAAACTATTGAAACCAAAACCAAAATAAAATAAATTAAATCATTGAAAAACTAAATAAATCTAAATTTAAACATTGAATGAATGATTGAAAGATTTTAATAACGTCCACGAGACCAATCAGCCTAAAATAACTCCTCGATCGTAGTCGTGCAGGAGCAGACGCGATCTAATGCAAAATGGTCATGAGCAGGCAGGTTCTAATGGACTATCGCACAGGGAGCAGAGTCGCGTTTTATTCTAGAACGGTCATGTCTTCCTCATTTGCTCACAGGGGACGAGTTGCTTTTCCACAATTTTCAATTTTTTTGGCATCAAATATAGCAAGATTTGGGTCGTTTTTGGATGCAGCCGAATCCCTACGCATCTGACGCGGCCAAAAAAACGGGGGCTTTTGGGTACGGGCCGATACAATATCTGTGCCGTATTTGTGCTGTACCGTATCTGTATCCGTACCTGTGGCGTATCCTACAACTCTGCTTATAATGCATCATCACACGTATGACTTGTGGAATAGTGCGAGTGTGTGCAGGTTCTTGATGTTGAAAATAAAGTGTGGATAAATAAATGACAAATTAAACCCACAATGCAAAATAGAAACACATAACAAGAACACAAGTTTTACGTGGTTCACCAAATGGCTACGTCCATGGGAAGCAGGGGAAAATCACTTTTATTATCTTTGTTTTTCTGGTTACATCAACAACAACATATGCATTCTCCAAATTACATTGTACACACTTGTGAGAAGGAAAACCAACAGCCAAGAGTATTGGCGGGAGAATTAGAAGTTGAAGAGTCGGCCGTTGGACTTCACATTCCAACAATCTCCCACTTGAAGTCCAATCACTGCTGCAAGAATGTTGCTCAGAGATGTTCCCCTACTTCAAGCTTATTATCACATCTTGACAATGCTGAGAGAAGTCCTACAAAACTCGAACTTCTCCCTTGGTACTATCTTCGTCAATGCATCAGCTGGATTTACCTTTATATCAATTTTCTCCACTTTCAGTTTGCCCTCTTCAAGTGCAGTCCGAATGAAGTGGTATTGCAACTCAATATGCTTGGTATGATTATGAAAGGCCGAGTTCTTTGCCAAATGAATAGCATTGTTGCTATCACAGAAAAGAGTGAAAACATGTTTGAATCCCAACTCACCCAACAATCGCTGCAACCATATCATCTCCTTTGCACCTTTAGTGAGAGCAATATATTCAGCCTTGGTAGTGGAGAGTGCAACCACCTATTGCAACCTTGAAACCCAACTGATCGCTACCCCGACGAATGTGAAAACATAACCTGTTGTTGACCTTCGTTTGTCCAAATCTCTGGCCATATCAGAATCAACATAACCTCGCAGCTGTGCATCTCTCCCTCCAAAACACAAAACATAATCTAAAGTGCCTTTTAAATACCATAATATCCACTTCACCGCTTCCCAATGAGTTTTACTTGGATTACTCATAAATCTGCTTACTACTCCCACTGCATGGGAAATGTTCGGTCGAGTACAAACCATTGCATACATGAGACTCCCAACAACTGATGAATAAGGAATACTCTTCATGTTTTCTTGATCGTGAGGTGTTTTTGGACACATTTCAGATGACAAACGAAAATGATCAGCAAGTGGAGTGCTCACAGGCTTAGCATCCTTCATGTGGAATCTATTCAAGACTTTGTCAACATGCTTTTCTTGTGACAATTTGATTTCCCTCTTACATCTGTCCAGGATTATGGTCATACCAAGTATCCTCTTTGCTGCCCCTAAGTCCTTCATTGCAAACTTTTGAGCTAATTGTTGCTTCAAATCACGAACAACTCTCATGCTAGTGCCAGTAACTAGCATATCATCAACATAAAGCAGCAATAAAACAAACTCACCATTATCCAATACCTTGTAGTAGACACTCGGATCAGATTCGCAGCGTGCGAAATGTTGCTCAACCATGAAAGAGTCAAACTTTAGATACCATTGCCGTGGGGCGTGTTTGAGCCCATACAAATTTCTCCTCAACCTGCAATACAAATCTTCTTGACCTTGTTCAAAACCTTCAGGCTGATGCATATACAACTCTTCTATGTCGCCATGAAGAAATGCAGTCTTCACATCAAGTTGTTCCAACTCAAGATCATATACCGCTGCTTATCCCAAAACCGCTCTAATGGTAGTCATCTTCACAACCGGTGAGAAGATTTCATTGAAATCTATTCCTTTTTGCTGATCGTATCCCTTCACCACCAATCTGGCCCGATAACGTTTTCTACCTCTTTCCTCTTTCAATCTATACACCCATTGATTTTTCAAGACTCTTCGATTGGGTGGAAGCTTGACCAAATCCCATGTATGATTGGCCATGAGTGAATGCATTTCATCTTGCATTGCCTCCAACCATTTCTCACGATTAACATCGTTGCAGGCTTCTTTGAAAGTGGCCGGCTCTGCTAAATCAGAAATCAACAACTGATAATCCTAGAATTTTGCTGGAGGTCGGTGCTCCTGGGTAGACCTCCTCAGTTGAGGGGCTTGTTCCTGCACATTACCCTGTTGCTGCACATTGCCCTGTTTGTCATTATTATTTTCATGTCTCAAATTTGCTGGTGCCAAACTTGGCACATTTCTTACTTCCATCATTGGCTGCATGGGATTTACCAAAGAGTGCGCTGAATTCTCAAAAGAGTGAATTGTATTTTCCAAAGGTTGCCTTGAAAAAGTCATATGCTGTGTTGAAGTTTTAGCAGGCTGAGTGGAAGTCTTGACAAGCTGCGTTGAAGTTTGTAAAGGCAGTGATTCACTTTCTAAAGGTTGCGTAACATTTTCAAAAGGCAACATTGAAAAGTTCAGATGCTGCGTGTGACCTGTAATAGGTTGCGGTGGAGTTAAAACAAGTTGCATATTAATGTATGACGGTAGACTTAGATCATTACCTTTTCTATTATGTTGTGGCAAATATGACATAGGCGTTGAGGAGGACACCAAAGGATTACTCACGCCCAAGCTTGTATGAAGGGGCAGATCGAAATTAAGAGGAGCCTGCAACGTTTGACTTGGCCGCTGATGCATAAAATCTTGTGAAGTACATCTATTACTAGATGAAACAAAACTTGGCATAACTAAATTCAGATTTGTCTGTGTACTTGAGACTGAAGGCAGATTTAAACCATTTGACTGAGTGGAAGATGAATTCCGAGGCAGAGGAAGCATATCACTGCCACTTTCAATGTCAATAGGCACATACTCTTTAACTTGTGTCCCTTGTTTTTGCAGACCTCGGAACACCTTTTCATTAAAGACAACATCTTTGCTGCGAACTAATTTGTTTGTAACCGGATTCCACAATCTAAAGCCATATTGTTCTTCTCCGTACCCAACAAAGATACATCGTTCAGATTTGAAATCCAATTTCGTTTGCTTCTCCTTGGGAATGTGAACGAAAGCTTCGCAGCCAAAAACGCGTAGATGATTGTAGGAAATCCGTCTTCCCAGCCATCTCTCCTCTGAAGTATCAAAATCCAATCGAGATGAAGGGCTTCGATTGATCAAATACACTGTTGTGTTAACCGCTTTTGCCCAGAATTCCTTGCCCAAACCTGCATTTGAGAGCATACTCCGAGCCCTCTTTAGAATTGTTCCATTCAATCTTAAAGTTGCACCATTCTCTTGTGGGGTGAATGGTACAACCTTAATGCGTTGAATGCCATTATCTACACAATAACTATCAAAATCCAAAGAACAAAACTCCCCCCCATTATCTGTTTTCAAACATTTAATTTTGTTCCCTGTTTGATTCTCAACAATAAATTTAAAAATCTTGAATTTGGTAAAAACTTCTGACTTCCTATTGAGCATATAAACCCACACTTTTCATGTACAATCATCAAGAAAAGTGACAAAATAATTTGCTCCTCTATAAGAGGTTACCTCTGTAGGACTAAACACGTCCGAGTGCACAAGCTCTAATGGCCTTGTCTTTTTGTCATGTCCGGTCTTCGAAAAACTAATCCACCTTTGTTTTCCATAGAGATAATGCTCACACAGGTCCAAATCAACAGATTTTAACCTCGGAAGATGATCCCTTTTGAGCAAGATTTCGAGTCCTTTCTTGCTCATATGCTTGAGCCTTCTATGCCATAGTTCCGCCTTGCTGTCCACAACCGCCATCGCAGCTCCTACTTCAGTGTGACTATCTAGCACATATAAAGTGCCCAATTTGCTCCCTCTTGCAACCACTAATGCCCCTTTGGTCACTTTCCAAGAGTTTGAAGAAAAGGTGATGCTACATCCTTGAGCATCAAGCTGTCTTGTGGAAATCAGATTCCTTTTCAATTCAGGAACATGTCTTACATCACGCAACGACCATTTATTTCAATTCTTCAACTTCAACATCACGTCACCTTTGCCGATGATATCACATGCTTTGTTATCACTAAGATAAACTTTGCCAAATTTGCCTTCTTAATAGTTGTGGAAGGCTTCCTGGCATGAGGTTGCATGGAATGATGCACCAGAATCCAACACCCATGAATCTGCTGTAGTTTCACTCGTTGACAAGACTAGAACATCTTGATTTGATTCATATGTGGTGTTAACTTCGTTGTCATTTGATTGATTCTGCACCTTGTTATATGACCAACAATTCTTTTTGGTATGACCTTCTTTGCCACAAAACCAACAACCTCCATTTCTCCCTCTAGACATTGATCTTCTCACAGATTTTGATCTCCTCCAATTGTTATTTATGCCCCTTTCTTGCTATCTACCTCCATTGCCAAAAATCAAGGCATCTCTGGATGCGGTTCCTTGATTTTTCCTTCTCATATCTTCACTAAGAAGAGTTCCAGCAATATCATCAAATTTGAGTTTGGTCTTTCCGGATACCGAGGTGCTGATCGCGATCACTACTCCTTCCCAGCTATTCAGAAGAGAGCACAATAACAAAATAGCTTTGATTTTATCATCCAAATTAATGCTTACCGAAATCAATTGGCTGATTAGAGTGTTGAATTCGTTCAAGTGATTGCACACGATACCTCCTTCCTTCATTTTCAGATTATACAACTTCTTCATAAGGTAAACTTTATTCGAAGCTGAAGCCATCTCGTACATATCGGTGAGTTTGTCCCACAATGCCTTTGAAGTCTTTTCCATTGTAACATTGAAAAGGACGTTGCTGGATAGTGACAAGATAATAGTTGCTCTTGCTTTCTTATCCAATCTCTCCCACTCTTCATCATCCATCTTAGTTGGCTTCTTGGCCTTTCCTTCCAACGCGAGTGAGAGATCTCCTCTAATCAGTAACGACTCCATCTACACCTTCCATAATCCAAAATTCTGCCCAGAAAATTTCTCAATTTTCCATTTATCCGCTTCCTCCATTTTCTTTGGAAATTATCACAATTTCCTGATCAGCTTTTTTGCCGAGCTCTGATACGAATTGTTGAATATAAAGGGCGGATAAATAAATGACAAATTAAACACACAATGCAAAATAGAAACATAGAACAAGAACACAGGTTTTACGTGGTTCACCAAATGGCTACGTCCACGGGAAGCAGGGGAAAATCACTTTTATTATCTCTGTTTTTCTGGTTACATCAACAGCAGCATATGCATTCTCCAAATTACATTATACACACTTGTGAGAAGGATAACCAACAGCCAAGAGTATTGGCCGGAGAATTAGAAGTTGAAGAGCTGGCCGTTGGACTTCACATTCCAACACTTGATCGGCATGGTACAACTGCCACATTACCATGCTCTGTCACTCTCTTCTGGATGATACTCTCTCTTCAAGCGAGAGGGGGGAAAATGGATCTTGCATTCACCTCATGACCACAAATGGTAGTTAGTCTAAGATTTTACCAGAAAATCATAATCATCAAATTATAATAATCATTACAATATCAGTGAATCAATATACATAAAATAACCAATTTCATCACATTTAACCAGTAATCTTCCAGAAATGAATCCATGAGTCATACGAGCACACAACTGTAATGTCATTGCATTAAATACATTGCATCAAAACATTTATAATCACACACTGCACCAGTCAAATTTCAAACATTTAAAGTTTGTCTAATTTGAATAGTTAAAATGGGATATGAGATGAGGAGTGAATGTCAATGAACCACTCTCTTGATTGAGGAACTATAGGTAAACCCTCTTGGACCCATTTCCTGTCTTGTTGTCATTGCTTTAGATTTCCCAATTCTCTTGTTTCTGGCTGCATAGAACGTTGGAAATGACTTCTAACAATGGCAAATCAATCTCAATATCAATGAAAACCAATCTCTGAGTTATTTACTCTCTGAACAATTTACTTTAACTAGAAAATGACATTGAAATTATACCTTCAAAATCAACTATTAAACATCCAATTGACATCCATTGAAAACAAGTACTTTGAATTATAAAATCAAAGGAATCCTTTCAGAACAACTTCATTTGCAAGTCTATGGTTTCCTATATTATTGCATGTTTTGATACAGAAGTTGTACTTTTCAAGTGATTTGGTTGCTCATCTTTTGCTACGTGATTCAGCAAATGTGATTAGCATGAAACCATGGGTTTGAAGTGTATTAACAACTGGATTGCAAGGTTGAAGAAGTTGAGGGTATTACATAGATGATCAAATTAGGTGAAGCAATTTTGTACGTATTTGTTTCTGTGCCATATCTTATAGACATTTGCACTACTTGTTACTTTCTCCTCTTGTATGGTTGATATTATGTGAATTGGAACTAGGTCTTGATCAAATTTGATTGTTAATGCATGAACTCACTGTCGAATGAATCATGATCAAGACTAGCCAGGATTTTTGAGGTAGCATGGAGGGAGGCAATCTGATCAACTTTATCTAAGATTTAGTGCGCGATGAATCATTAATACTGCAACATTGAACTGGAAGAAAATAGCGCTAGATCAAACTTTAAATCTATCAGTGCTGATTATCTTGATTCTTTGTCTTTAGGAATCAACAATGACAAGTTGTAGTTTGCACTTGCAGTTCATAAATCACGCTGCAAATTGTTGCAGTCTCGATCACCCTGTGAAGACCATTGTTCAAATGTTTTGCTTCATTGAAAGTTTTGCCAAATACCAAACATTGCACTTGTATTTTGGTGATTTCTCTTGAAGTTTGTATGATTCTTTATTTATCTGTGTTGTTTAATTACGTTACTCTTTTTTTGTTTTAATACATAGGGATCAAATGCTTTGTTGTCAGCCATTAATTTCTTGTCTTTTGGCTTTAATGATACAATTCCTTTTTGAAGCACCTATATTATTGTTACAACTTTTAGTCAGTTTTTAAATAAAGGTATTTACCTATATCTATTCTATTCTGCATTTTGTTGTGACCATTGAGTGATTAATTATGGAGCATGACATCATCCTTGTTGATGCAGGCTGGCAAAAGTTTAATGTTGAAATTACCAACAGATGAGATTGTAACATCTACATTGTTGTCACTGTCAAAACTCGCCATTGGATCAGTAGTGACATTGCCAGACCAGGTATTTGGTTTTGCTTCTAAATCTCATATAAGAGTAACCCAGATTTAGCATAGGAAAGATATGTTGATGGCTGTAAATGTAAAAGCACCACAAGACATGATTGGAAAGTCTAGTAGTTTACATTCTATTTCCGTGTGAAGTGCAAGCTATAGTGATCTGCCTGTTTACAGTCGCTCTAATAAAAAAATTCCAACGAAAGAGAACTCATTCCTTGGTTGAAGATCAACTCACATGCTATAAGGGTCAGTTAATGGATCTGTATTGGTTCTAGATTGTAATACTTGAGTCATGATCACTTTGTTGGTATGTTGTTCTCAAATTGAATTTCCTCCTTCAGCAGTGAATGGTTGTTTCTATGATATTTTACCAGCTGTGAAACTATTCAATGCTGGTGATTTAACAAAATAAACCGAGATGTAAGGAAAGAGAAGGTTTTAGCCAAATTCCAGTGAAAGTACAGATATTTCATTGTAAAATGGTTTTAACTTTTTAGTATTTACAACTATGATGGATGCTTTGTCAAGACAATGGGGAGTAAATTAACAAACTATGGTTTTAAATTATCATGTTCCACTGTCTGTGTAAATTTTGCCACTATTCCTTTCATGATTTCATCTTTCTAGGGTCCATGCAAAGTACTCTTATGAATTTTTTTTTCATTGACCATACTCATTGGAGACAGTAGGGTATGCAAGCATTGCTGCTTTTTTTCCTCAATATTAAGTTTGTTAAAATTTAAAACAAAAGTCATGGAATGAATCACCTTCGAAGTTCCAAACTGTATACTGAAAAGTAAAAGGCTGAGGTTAAGAATTTTCCAATCACATCTTCATCACAGGGAAACGACACTATTGCTGAACTGTCAATCTAGGCCGTGCCAACACTTCTGCAACCATGCTGACAGATATGATCAATGTTTCTCTGAGTTTTGGGGATGCATTTTCAGGGACAGCAAAAAATTTCTGGATTTTGGGATGGTGAGGGGATTGGCTATCAAAATTAATTCATAAACTGAAACTTAAAATGTTTAGGGTTTAGGGTTGAAGCAGTTTTGGGGACGGAAATGGGTTTAGAATTTTAGGCGTATTTTAGGGTGGAGGCCCTTGGTGGGACCCTCCTTAGGTTTTATTTACTTTTTTAAAATATTATTTATTTTATTTTCCTATTTTCATGACTTTTTTTTTCTGTTTTTCATGGTGGAGGACCATAAAGGACACCCTGGATGTCCCCTAGTCATCTTGGGCACACCAAAGTTTCCCCCTCTGAAAAAAATAAAATAAAGAGGGCATTATCAAAAAGGGCAAGAAACAGAGGAGAGGGGAAGGTAGGGGAGGGCAGAGGGTGGTTGCAAGAGGAGGGTGAGGCAAGGGGAAGGGGTGGATCCCCAAAATGTCCCAGACATCCAGGACCTGTTGTTGGCACATCACTGGATATGATATGTAATCCTAAACATATTACTTGAGAATCAAGGTAATGCTAAACTTGTTGAAACATGATTCATAAGTGGAAGGCATTTGATCATCGCCATATTCCTCTGTGGTAGAGGGAATGGCATCAGATCTCCATGGTGAATTCAAAAAAGCCCATTGCTATTTTATTTTGGAATTGCTGTATGTGAATCTATTGAAAAAGAGTGCTTAATTGTGTTGGCTTATAATTAAATTATAAAACTAATTATGGGTTCTGTCAGTTTGGGCATTTGGTTATGTGTAAGCATATACAAGATTAACAGGGTTCTATGCAGGTGGATCTGCTCTTATCATATGCCAACTCTGATCCCCGTTACATTGTTCGTGCAATGTCATTGAAATGTTTCAGGACGCTGTCTTCTAAAGCAATGGGATGTATATCTTTTCATGATAAAGGTTTTGAAACCCTGCTTGCTGTAGTCAAGGACATGAGCTTACCAACAAGTCTACATTGCCTTGCTCTACAAATTCTAAGCAAGGTAGAATTTCTTTCTCTATTGAGCTTGTCATCTTTATTGCATCAAAGTTTTCTTGTTTTATGCAGAAGTAAACTTTATATGTTTACTGTGCAGCTTTGCCATCATTATGTCACCTGTGTGGACGCTCATCAGCTTATAGAATTGGTATCCATAACTGAGATTAGTTGTCTTCACCCTGATTGGTCCAGAAGACAGGCAGCAGTTTCCTTGTTGGTGGATCTAACATGCAACATTGAAAAGTTAAGGAAAAAGGTGTGGGATGAGGCAAACCAGCCAGGAACAGTTGTTCTTCCAGAAGATTCTTGGAGGACAACAGACAGGTACAAAAATGATTCTTCTCAGATAGACCTTCCAGTACGAGTAACATTATTAGTTTTTGATCAAATTGCCTTAGAATTTAAGAATCAAATGGAAAGAGGCTTCAGTGTAGAACATGCCAAACAAGCTTCCCCAGTAGTTGAGGAAAAAATGGTCACTTTGGCAAGAGAAAGCCATTTCTTTTTCAGCATTGTTTTACGTTTGGTAGGAGAGTGCCCTACTGTATGTCAGACAGTGATAGACTGTATCAAAGGCATGCTTGAAGCCCTTGTGAAAAGACAAACTCTTGGCAAACCAGAGAACACAAAACCATCTTCAGACAACTTACAAAGCAGTATTAACGTTGATGCTGAAATGCCTCAATGCCTCAATGATGGATGTGAATTTAACAGACAAAATACTCATGTTATAAAGCTCATGGCCTCTCTTTGTTATTATCTTTTGTTATGTCTTGATAAACTCGATGTAGAAGGAAGACTTGATTGCAGAGTTTATAATAAAGTGAAGCAACTTACTGTATGTGTTTCCCAGCTAGATTCTTCTAATTATCTTTTATGCTATTTAATCCCAGCGCTATTGAAGTCATGCCAAGCTCATAAATTTAGACTGGCAGATGAAACAAGGGTCATGAATGACTGTGATGCAATATATGACAAAATGAAAACAATCGAAATAGATCTGTGTGTATTTCAAGACTATTATTGGGCTCAAGATGAAAAGTTAACTTTGGACATTGCGAGTGGAATGATTAATCAAAGGAGTATATGGAGAGCTTACAAAATTGGGATGCATGCTGCCTGTCATGGCGCTTGGCTTGCAGCAAGTTATATATTTCAACATCTGGTAGAAAGAGTGCAATCAGAAGCCTGCTATTTCTGGTTAAAATCGTTGACACTGTTGGCCAAGGCTGAAAATAAAATATATGCCGTGTTGATTTCATCACATGGTTTAAGAAACTTGGATGAGTACCAGGTGATAACAGAAGCTGAAAAGCAGGATAGAAGTGTCATTGAAAATCAGTCACCTGATTCTCATGATTTTGATTTTTTAAGTAAATTTGTTGATGTGATGCCTGAAGCTCTTAGTCTGAACATGACTGCCATTCATAGCATGTCAGCTGCTGTTAATCTAGATAGAACATTTGAATTTCAAAGGTGGTTTCTGAATCTCAGAGGAAAACTAATAAAAAATGCTGCAGAATTGTTGGGATTGTTGAGTAGATATTCACATATCATGAAAACTAGAATTAGTCAAGAAAAATCATATTCTAACATGGAGGAAGGTCTCTGTAGTTATCAGAAACAGAATATGCAAAGAATTAAGTCATTAAAGGCCGTGCTACTTCAAGTTTCTTCTAAATTAATAAGATTGGCTAGTGAGTTTGATCTTCTTAATACATCTTTCATTGATATTGATTTTAGAAGTTTCCAGTGCATCTCCAGCTTTGCACTGAACTGTTCTTTACTGTCCTTTTGCACTCTCTTTGTTCTCCATTTTCCAAAGGCATCTATCGGTGATCACAAGACAAGCATAAGTTCGAATCATATCAATACTCAGTCATATGTTGCAGTTATTGAGGATCTAGCTCAGCGTTTACGGCAGATCGATGCTACAATCTGGGAAGAACTTGTATTGTTCTCGAGAGACATTGGAGATGTAAACACATGTTCAATGGTGATGACATGTATGTCTAGTTCTGGACATCAACACAGAGCCATCCTAAGGCTGTGTAAGCTGGCAGTATCTGGAGTACTGGATCTACAGGAGCAAGCAAAAAGGATAAAGCATGAAGCTGAATTCTACAAAATATGCCAAAATGGACTGAAGCTGTTAGCAGATGTGATTCTGAAGTGGTTTCACTTTCCTTCACAGGTTCCTAAATATTTCTTTCAAACAAGGTCAGCACCTTCACTTTCTTCAACCACACCTTATTCTTTACCATGTGATAATACTTAGAAAAAGAGCTAAATAATTTTTTCTTTAACATAAGCGGATGGCCTTTCACAAGATTTCCTTCATATTATGTGGCTTCTATAGACTAACTTTTCTAGGGTTTAGCCTTATCTTGTTTAGTTTTATTGCTTCCAAGTTGTAGCAATAGATGCTTATTTTTGGTTGTTGGAGTTCCTTTTAGCACTTCTGATTAGCTATTGTAATGTGCTGTACTTTTGAGTGCAAATAACCTTCCTTGGCCATTTGTGAACATTATTAGCTATTATAATTTAGAAACAAATCAGAAAAAGTAAAAGATTGTGTTGGGACACAGTTTTGGAACGGCACCCTTTTTTTGGGCCCGATGAATTATTTAGAAAAGCTGACGATAAAGTATGTAGCATTGTTCCAAAAGAACCTAAAATCAATTGCAGGCTACCCCATATGCCACATATTCAAGTATAATGTGATAACAAAAGATGATAAATTGTATTCAAGGCCGTAAAGCCCTCACTGCCATAGTATGAAACCTTTATATTTCAGTTTGCTACTCAGATTTTTGGAATGTCATTTATAGGTAAGCACTAATTCTAGGGAACTACTCACAATTACAGTCAAATGAAAAAAAAAAAAAAAAACCAATTCCACATTCAAGAGTGGGGTTAAGAAATTGATTTTGTACATTAACTTGGTTAGTAAGATGATGTGGGCCTATTAGCCAATGTCTTGCCGCCAATTAGCAGTGCGATGCCTATGTTTCCATGTCACTTAAATGTTCTTTGCAAATGCATCGTCTCACTTGGGCTACATACAAGAAACTAAAACCTTTTTATTTGAACGATAGAAACAATGCTAGTGAGTAAAAGCAACCATTGAGGATGTGGAGCGCTTATATGGTACATTTAAATTTTAACTTAGGACTCTTTAAAACATAGGTAACTAAAGTCTCACTTTTGTAAGAAGAGGAAGTGAATGTAAGTTAAATAAGGAAGTCAGGGGGTTAGTGTAGAACTTTTTAAATGATAGTTAGATTTTTGATATTTAGCTTTAGCTTTTAAAAAAGATTGTTTGGCTTTTTAGATTGATTATATATATATTGTAAATAGGTTTTCAAATATTTAAAATTAAGTTTCTAAATATTTATAATTGGATTTTAGAATGTAGAATGTTTATGATTAGATTAAATATTATATTAGATTTATAATTAGAGTTTTAAATAATGTATATATTTAAATTTGTATTGATAATTAAATGTGAAATGTCCCTATTTAGATGGTCAGAAATTATTTTGTCAATGTAAATGGTACGTGGTAGGGTCTGGGTAAATATTAGAACGTATTGTACTTAGTAAAGAAGAAAAGAAATGAAGAAGGGAAGGTAGTAAACCAGATTATAACTATGGTCATTGGGATTTGAAAGAGTGACAACCCATTCCAGTGCACCCATGCTTGGAGGCTTGAGACCCCTCCGGTGCAATCAAAGAATGATTATTAATAATATTTAATTAAAAAAAAAATTCTTATTTTAGAATTGTCACCAAACAAGTCATCCATTTATATAAATGGTATCACATCCTAGAGATTCAAAATTATGTCAAGTAGTAGAAACTGTAGGAGAACTACATGATCTTCCCACTTGTAAAATTGGATTCATCATCACCTATTAGAGAGAATTAGGCGATAGGATTTTGTAAGACGTGAACACCAAACTTTGAACGAATGGATTATGGTGACCCACAACCCTAAAGTTACGTTTGAAGGGTGTCCAAGATTGGTAATGCATTCCAAATTGGTAAATGTGTAAGATACTTTTAATGCACCTTAATGAAATGCGAAGGCTTTTCTCTAGGATTTCTGGGGAGTAAGGATATTTTACTTTTAATAAGAAAATGAATTAGTATGGGTTGAGGGATTGAACCGAGGGAAACTTAAAGAACTCAGTGACTTTTATCACCATCCTGTGTAACATGATATGAAATTTGACTATATTAAAAAGATATTGGGATATGGATTATACAGATAACATATAGTCTAAGTTGCCGATCCTGTACAGGTTCGGGGACGGCATTTTTTTTGGGCCAGGTATGGGTGGTGATATATCAATAAGGGAAAAAAGATTGGGTATATAGAGTTGTTCCACTTGAATTAGTTTACATCAAATATGATGGAAACTAAGTTGCTTGTTAGTCAATGTGAAATCTCCAAAATCATGCTAGTAAGGTTATATCGAATTACTTGTTCATAATAAATGGTTATGTATGTTATGAATGAACTAAATAGTGAACTTGAGTGGTTGAACAATAGAATAATTACAGATTAAAATAGTATATCCACACTTATAATTGGTTGGGTTTAGAAGCCAATAATGGATTACTATTGTCATGAATATCAAAATATAATTAGGATGCTAGTGTTAAATTATGATTAAAATCCATTATCTTGGATTGGAATGTTTGAATGAGATGTTTACTAATTCTTGTCTTGATTAAATATGATTGTGTTCAAGTTTCAACTATAAAATATAATTGTGGACACCTTAGACATAGAACCAAATTGTAGTGGTAGGTGTTACATAATGTGATAATCCCATGATGTTTTAGTTGGTAATTGTAAAATAAAATGTTAATTTTAATCAGTCATGACTTTAAATACGATTGACTTGGATGCATTATTCTCTCATATTGGAAAGAGGATAAGCTTTTTAACCATTAAATTTAACATACATTCATGGTTGATCTTCTACCTATTCAAGAATGATTGTTAAGGGATAATGAATATATGAAAAGTTAATTATACTTATGACCTGGTAACTTAGATTCCGGAAATATCATTTAGGAGAGTTGTTCCAAGTTTGCAAAGTCCTAGCTAGAGCATCCTGCAAGGACACCTGTGGACTTGATTTATGGTAGTCAAAGAGATTCTTGTGAGGCATTTGTGGAGCTGATCCATAGTAGTCAGACTGAGTATTTAGAGTCCAAGGAAATTGTAGTATACATGACTGGATAGTTATGATAATATGGATCTTACATTAACATCTTGGGTTGACACATGATGTGTTACTGCCTCTTCATCACATCTAATCAAAATATATTTATAAGAATGGTCTAAATTGATTCATGGGTTTTGATATTATTATACGTCTTGAGTACGGTGGTGGTCAGTTGTCATAAACAAGTTATTGCATATTGTAAATACTTTCTTTATATGTATATTGATTCACCTGTTGAATTTTATAAATACACTTAATTATATGTGGAATTTGATATTCGAATTACGGGAGGTTGATAAAAAAATTAGAGCATATGTTTGAGTAATTTTGTGGTAAAGTTAATGACTAAGAAATAGTCATTGCAGTCATTGACGATAACAGGCATAAAATTTGTAAAGATACAGGTAAAGAGCACGATCATACAAGAAGCTGCTTGTTCTCATTATATCGATACCTTTCTAACTTCACGAATACCACATACCTCAATTATAAATTTATATGTGGTTAGTGGTGGAGGTTATTCAAAGCGTCACAAGACCAAGGCCATGTATAGGTGTTAACCCACCTTTGGCACAATTAAACTAGCTGAGATCTGTGTGTCCACTAAGATTTGTTAGGATTATCATTCCTACCAAGTCCAATGATTGTCAATGTATAGCAAAGAGGAAAGAGTGATTTAGTACAGTCCCAATGAACTTAACCAATTATATCCCCTAGGAATAATTGGTGTCTATTCTGATTGGGGAATAAAAGGGATCATCTATATCCACTGACATATAGCTCCTTGAAATCGATAGAACTGCCATGCGAACTGTTTCCGGCCTTATTTGTCAGCTATCTGATAATAATCTTGGATATATTTCAGTTAGGATTTTTATATAGAAGCTTTCAGTGCACCAGAGATCCCAATACAAAGATTTTAGAGGCCATGCCAATATATGTAAAATCCAACTAATAATATTCTCCTTAGCTTTTCTGACACTCCCCCGGTCCAGAATTTTAAACTGATTATTCTCTCCGACAGACCATACTGAGTAAGAACTTTATTTTTGTCATTTACAATCTACCCCATGAGCATAGGTCAGCTGTATCTTATCTTATTTGAAGTTCTTTGCCAACTACCCATGCTTTACCATCATTCCTTCATGTGTAGAATAACTTCAATGCTTTTAATGTTTTCAGGGTAAGTTTTATATTATTTTTAATTTACTTAATATTCTCATGTTGTAATGTCACAAAATTATAGAATGGAATGTTTCTGTCTTAAGGATTCTGATCTTCTGAGGTTTTTTTGAATGGACTTCAGGCCTCGCATCGGTGTGGAGCTTTTTGCTGCAAACACGAATGAGAGGAATACTGATGGAATCTCTGTCCAGCAGGGCTTCCAGCTTCCTCTGAGTCTTTGTGTGCAGGTCAAAAATATCTTACCTGGTAGCTCTCTTAAGGTAAAGAGGATCTGCTGTGTCATGATTATTCAGTCCTCAGATGGTTCACAGCGAAGGACTTCAGAATATTATGCTCAATGGAGGCTAGGTTGGAATGTGGAGGAAGTGCAGGAAGTGTTAGATTTGACAGAGGAGTTGCTGGTACATATGAAACTGATAACCAAGTCCATCAATATATCTAGAACAAAAACTGCTCGTGTGAGGCCAGATTTAGATAAATCTGAGTTTATGGATGCAAGTTTTGAAAAGCCTAACCAGAAGGGAAAGACATTTATTATGTTTGAATTGGACAAGAAGGGACAAGGATTTTCTACGTGTTTGTTGGATGTCTCAGCACTGCCATGTGGATTATATCAAATGTCATGGCTTTGTGCATGTCTTGACAACAGAGGGAGATTTTGGAGTTTGCAGCCTCTAAATGCTGGTCCCATCTTCAGCATCAAGCCATAGAAGAACAAATGAATTTGGTAGCATTTGTCAGTACTTGTTTGTTCACTATATTATGCAGTCATAAAGCAAATAATGAAACCGAATGCACACTGTGAAGGTAGATAGTTGGGACTGTAATGTATAGAGTCTGTGGACATTATCCAAGTGCCAACTCACAGCCCTTTATCAGCAGTACCAATTTTCGTAACATATTCTCTACATAACCATGGAAATCATTCTTCAGCCTGGCAGTGGATAAGCTAGAGGAAAGAGATTTTCCTGATATCAAGATATAGAAATCCATTAAGGCATTACAGTGTTCTATAACATACGCAAAGGTGAATTGGAAGGGTACTTAATAGATTGTTCCCTCTTAACATAGCTTTATGTTTCTTATTTGTGAGCCAGCTCAGACGGACAAAATGCCCATTAATAGGAAGGACTTTTTGTGAAATATTGGTACAAATGACTTTTATCCAATAGAGAATTTCTACAGTGGCTTCTTGTATGGATTTGACTGTTTACCTTGCCTCTTATGTTCTGGACAGACCATACTTGAAAATAATGAGACATAGGAGGGTGTCTATGCATTAGATTTGGCTCTGTAGTGGAATTTCTTCAATGCACAAATGGAATAACAACAGTAACTCAAGAATAAAAATACAGCATAATAGAACAGATCCACAATATAAGAGAAATGAATGACAATTATGCTAAATATCAACTCCAGAAACCAAGCCACTTAAGGGGGCTACCTCCCGAAGATATACAGCAAGTAATTCACTGATGTGATGCTAATTAGTAAATCGGTACCTCCCATTTATAGTAAACCACCACATCCCTGATCCCCAACTAGGCTGACTACTCCCACAGCTATTAAATCTAGAAATTATTAACGGACCAAGTCAAAGGTTATGTGTGCCACAAGTTGGCCACTCCATAACCTGACCGACATAAAGGACTGAGGGCAAAATAGGCTCTTGATTGAAGCATAGTTACTTTTGCTAGATTGTGTGCCTGTTTAAATTTATAAAAGCCACTTCCAAACAAGTTTAAATTGCGGATACTGAATTGTACATGGGAACAACCATTTTAAATGTCAACACTGTCATGAATATAGATATTAACCAAGAAATTAACAATTAGTCCCGAGGCAAAGTTGACTTTTGCAGCTCCAGATTTCCAAAGAATTGCCATTAATAGGCATTGCATGCTTATATAAAATATAGGTTGGTCTCTTTCTTAACAGCCTAAAGCTATTTCTAACTCTAATTGGTTTAAGATACACACGTGTTGGCCTCCTTGTTCACCATAACCTGTATCTACTTTATCACTACCTCCTCCTCCAGAGTGGTATTTACAATGATGTCTTCTCTCTCTTCTTCTCTAGGAGTATTTTACAGGTCGAAATTGCAATTATCTTTGAGCCTGCCTCAGCTTTTGAATACAATGGCCTTTGACACCTCAAGCGAGAAGGTTGGCAAGCCAACTTTGAAAGCTGAGCGAACACCTGAAGGCTGAGATCAATATGAGAGGCACCTGCCACATGGAAGCATGTTACTGTTGTCTGCAACACTCATGGGTGATTCCATGGTTTGATGACAATGGTAAATGTTTCGGTCTAGATAAAAATGTCAAGAAAGTAGAAAATTAATCTCAGAGCTACAAATAGGCATTCAAAAACTCTAGCGCACGTCTTACAATTTGAAGCATCACCTTTGTCAAGGTGAATATTTCTAGAAATGAACATTGAAAGAAAGACGATGGATCTCTCCAGCCAATATATGTTGGATAAGATCACTCCCCCAATAAATGCTTATACTCTCTTTGACTGGGTAGTTATGATAATATGGATCAAACCGTTCTTCAGACTTCAAAGGTCCTAATAACTCAACAGAAAAAATGTGATCTATTACTTGAGAAACCAAGATTATTTTGGTCTTAAATGTTAGAATTTGAAAAGATTATTAACTCAGAAAACTAGTGCAAACGAATAGATATCTAAACTATGAATGCAAATGATGCAAAATCAAAATAGCAACATAGACTCAATATTCAAGAGAGTAATGCAAATGCTAGAAGCAAAATAGCATTAAGAGGATGCAAAAGCAGAAGATACAAAAGACAAGCCTAGTAGCATGCTTATATAGACTAGGAAGAGGGAGGAGGTGGCAACACCGACCAATCAAGAGCAACCATCTATCGGACTAAAGATAGCAAAGTATCTTCCCAAGATAGCTAATGGATGCTCACATGTGGGAAGGTGACACCTCGCAACCACTCACCTAATAAGACATGCTTTATTAACCTAAGCGAGATTAATAGAAGTGTAGGAAAAACCTAGGAATATATGGAAAAATAAATAACCCAACTAGGAGATAAAAACTTACACTAACACCCCCCATAAGTGAAGCTTAGGTGGATGTAGAAATGGGTCCCGGCAAATCAGGCCTGATGAGGTACCAATGTATATAAAATTCCCCCCCAAAGAGAGAGAAAAGAGAACCCCCCAAGAGAGAGAGAAGAGAGACCCCCCCAAAGTAGAGAGTCAGGACTTCAAGTGAGAGGAAGAAGCCCCCCCAGAAGATGAAGCATCCCGCACCCCCAGCAAAGCTCGCAAATGAAGGAACTTGCTCTCAGTGAAGGGTTTGGTGAAGATATCAACAACCTACTCGGAAGTCGGACAGTAGCGAAGGTCGATGACGTGGCCATGGATGAGCTCCTGGATGTAGTGCATGTGGACCTCTATGTGTTTGGTCTGCTGAAGATGGACCAGATTTCGTGAGATCTGAATGGCACTCTGGTTGTCACAAAATATGACTGATGGCCGTCTGATCTGGATACCAAACTCAGTGAGAAGATTTTGAAGCCAAATGGCCTCAGTGGCAGCATTCACAGCCCCCCGATACTCGGCCTCAGTAGAAGATAGAGCAATAGCAGACTGTTTTTTGCTCGACCAACAAACAGGACCTGAACCAAGTGAGAAGCTATAACCTGAAGTAGACTTGCGATCCTGAGAATCACTCGCCCAATCTGAATCTGTGTAGCCCACCAAGTCAAGCTCAATGCCCGCTGTGTAGTGAATCCCAAAACTGTGAGTACCCTGAATGTAGTGAACGATCCGCTTGGCTACTTTCTAGTGCAGCTCATGAGGCTCCTGCATGAATCGAGAGACCATGCCTACAGCATATGAAATGTTGGGTCTCGTATGAGTCAAATAAATGAGACTTCCAACAAGCTGTCGGTACAAAGTGCCATCAACAAGTGGAGAAGAACACTGAGCCTCAAGTTTGACTCCGGAAAGAAAGGGAGTCAGAGCAGGCTTACAGTCAGCCATATGAAACCTCGAGAGCAAATCTAGACATACTTGGACTGTGTGATGGTGATCTCGGAAGCAGACTGATAGATTTCAATCCCGAGAAAGTAATGCAACAAGCCCAAGTCAGTCATCAAAAACCTGTCATGAAGGGCACTTTTGACAGCCCCAATGGTGGATGAAGAACTCCCTGTGATCAGTGAGTCATCAACATACAGAACCAGAAATAGGAGTGAATCATCCTGCTGTAGAATGTAGACATTGGGATCAGAATGGCACCAAGTGAACCCAACTGATAGAAGGAAGGAGTCTATCTTGGCGTACCAGGCCTGAGGAGCCTGTTTGAGGCCATAGAGAGACTTCCGAAGACGACACACAAGTGAAGAATCCTAAAGGAACCCCTGTGGTTGCTCCATGTAGATCTCCTCCTGAAGGTCACCGTGAAGAAAAGCACTCTTCACATCCATCTGGTGTACTTCCCAACGATTAGCTACAGTAATGGCAAGAACAAGTCGAATGGAATTCATTCGGGCAACTGGCACAAAAGTCTCAGAGTAGTCAATCCCAGGAACCTGGGAGAATCCTTTGGCGACCAAGTGAGCCTTACGTTTGTCAACTAACCCATCTGCTGCAAATTTTGTCAGATAGATTCACTTACATCGAACAAGTTTTCTTCCCTTAGGAAGAGGGACAAGATCCCAAGTGTGGTTCCTCATTAAGGAACTATACTCCTCCTGCATAGTTGTATCCCACTCAGGAATACCAGAAGCCTCATGAAAAGACTGTGGATCTGAGGCAGTAGCAATGAAGACATATGGAGCATCCTGGAACTGTGAACGAGTCCACCTGATATCTGATGGATCCCCAACCCAATCACCTGCAGACTGCAAGGTCTGTCTAGCCCAAAGGGGACCAGAAGATGGAGAATCTGGAGGAGAATCATCAACCTCTGAATGATGACTAGGAGAGGAGGGAGGTGAGTCCTCTGAATCACTCTCTGCATTGGAAGTGCAGGTAGAAGACTGCTCAGGTGAATCTGACTCATCAGAAGATCTGTCATGTATCCCAAGTGACTCCAATGTCAAAGTAGGAGTTGGAGAAGTGATAGAAAGTGAGCTCGAAGAGCCCTCCTCAAACTGAACACTCCTCTCAATACACAACTCATGTGTAGTAGGGTGGAGCAACCGATAACCCTTCACACCATCAGGATAACCTACAAATATGCAAGGTCTGCTCTGCGGATCCAAGGCCTTGCGTTTCTCTGCAGGAATGTGGGCCCATGCAAGAGAACCAAAAACTCGAAAGTGCTTAACTGATGGTTTCCGACTGCTCCAAGCTTCAAAAGGAGTGACTCCGTTCAAGGCTCGGTGAGAAACACGGTTCTGGATATAACAAGCACAGTTAATGGCCTTTGCCCAATACTATGGTGCAAGAGATTTGGAGTGAATCATGCAGTTCGCCATTTCCTTCAAGGACCTATTCTTCCGTTCTGCAACACCATTCTGTTGAGGATTGTATGGAATTGAATGCTGCAAATCAATCCCCTCTGAAGTGCAAAACCTCTCAAACCGATGGTTGACATACTCACCGCCATTGTCAGTGCGCAAAACTTTGATGGCTTTCCCAGATTGCTTTTCTACAAAAGTTTTGAAGTCCTGAAAATGATCAAATACCTCTGACTTCTGTTTGAGAAAGTACACCCAAGTATATCGAGAAAAGTCATCAATGAATGTGAGGACATATCGGGCCCTACTAAAAGAAGGATGCTGAAATGGACCAGCCAAATCACTATGAACTAACTCCAGTATCTGTGAAGCTCTCCATGCTTTACCTTTGTCAAAATTTTCCTTAGGATGCTTATCAAGAATGCAACCTTGGCAAACACCGCCTGAAAACTGAACTGAAGGCAACCCTGTGACCATGCTCTGTTAGTTGAGCTGCTGCAAGTAGCGGAAGTTTAGATGGCCAAATCGCTCATGCCATAATCTACTCACATCATTAGAATGAGTGAACAAAATAGTCGAAGGAAGATCAAGAACAAAGTGAAAAAACAGATAGAGACGTGACTGATGATCTGCTCTCCCAACTGCAATTATAGAACCACTGTGCAACTCACAAATCTCCACTGAATCAGGAGTGAACGCAACCCGGTTCCCTGAACCTGTGTGAGTGATCTGGTATATCGATAGGAGATTAGTTGATAATGAGGGCACACAAAGAACATCATGGAATGTGCCATCCCCCACATCAACAGACCCTCTCCCACACATCTCAACAGGAGTGTCATCACCCATCAAAATAGAGGGCATAGTACACGGCTCCAAAGATGCAAGTTCTTCCTTAGATGAAACCATGCGGTGCGAAGCACCCGAATCAAGAACCCAAGTGGATGGTGAAGAAGCAACTACAACAAGGACTTTGCCCTTTCCTTTCCCCTTGTTTTCTTTTGCCTTATTAGACCCCTCATTAGAACTCTGTTTGATAGACTCAGGAACACTGATATTATTCTTCTCAAGAATGTGTGTCAAGTGATCAATTTGTTTCTTCAGACATTTATGTTCATCATGACCAAGTCTTTTAGAATAGGCACATTAGACTCTCTTTCTTAGGCTTGTTGCCCTTGGAAGATTGGATCTCATTAGTTGCTTTTGAAGCAACCAGTATCTGATCCTTCTTCCCCTTGCTATTCTTCTGTTTCTTATACTTACTATTGTTGCTACTACTTTGTCATTTCTGTTCTTTTGTGCCTTGGTTGGCAGCCAAGGCATGTGACTTAGAGGATTTAAGAGTGCCCATCTGGATTAGCTTGTCCTGTTCCCGAGTGAGATTGACAGCAAAATCATCTAAAGATGGCATGGTGAATTGAGTACCAAGTGCACCCTTAGTAGCATACAAAGTAGAAACAAACATAGAATATTCTGAACTTAACTTAGAGAGAATATTAAGAATTAGTTGTTCATCTTTCTTTTCAATTCCACATTATTTTAACTGCAGCCTTAGTGATTTCAATTTAGTGAAGAAATCTTGGATTGTGTTGAAATTGTCTGGACTTAAACTAATTAGTTCATTTTCCAACATATGACCCCTCATTGAATCTTGTGTGCCAAATAGTTTTTCTAGCTTTGTCTAGATTTCATTTGGTGTATTCAAAGACTAAATGTGAAAGAGCGAATCAGGAGAAACAAACAAACATAATGTTTCATATGCCTCATCACATTTGTTAAACCACTTAGGCTTATCTTCATCTTTAGCAGGTTCAGTTTCAAGTCCCATAGTTATCCTATTTAATCTAGCTTTCTTTAAGTGAATTGTCATGCGTAATTTCCACTCAAAGTAATTGTATGGAGTTAGAATGGGCAGATTTGTTTGATCCATGATGAAGAAATGCAGAGAAGAAATGCTGAAAAGAAGAGAACCCAACCAAGACAACCCCCCCTTTTCACTCAATCAAATAAACCACCCCCAAAAAATATGATTTGACACTTTATATTAGTGCGTTTACAACTACCACTAGCAAGAAATACTAAGTGGTCTTGAATTCAATGCATTACAAAACCCTCACGAAGAGCATATGCTAAAAATACAACTTTGGCACAATACTCAAAGAAATAAACAGCACCACTGTGATCTACTCAAAAAATCATTCTCTTTCAAAAAAAGAATCACCTCGATACGAGGTTGTATGTGAAAGTTATGATCCTCCGAAATTCCCAAAACAAAAACTGTGCAATGTCACGACTGAGAATCTGCAATTTCTAAAAAATATCTGCATCAAAATAAAAAAAGACTACACTAGTGCATAGAGCACAAAAAAATAGCCAAAAAAAAAATTCGTGGGAAACAAAGTCCGTATGAGCAAGAACGGAGCATTTGAAAACTGTCTTCAAAACTGCAAGTGCCAACAGAGAGGGGTACTGTTGTAGCTTTCTGAATTCAATTCTGCAAAATATATAGACTCCATGCAAAAACTAAAAGATACCCAAATGGTTTTTCTGTGCTGCGAACAAAACCTAGAAGGCATTTTTCTTGGTGATATACAGAAGTAGTTCTAATGTAAACATAATGTTTTTAGCTACAAAAAATAACCCCAGCAACCAAAAAATGACATGCAAAGGTTGAATCAGCTACCTAAGACAAGAATGGCATGCTAGTACTTGCAATATTGATTGAAAACACCAAATATGCAAGCTTGTTAAATTTGAGTTTGAAACTCCGGTTCTGCAACTGTGTATGACGATCTCCGATTTCGGTGAAACGAAAGCCAAATCTAACTTTCTCAAGCCTCCTAGACGCGTTGGAACAACCAGAAATACTGCCAGTATAACTAGAAATGCTGCAATCACCCAGATCTCATAAAACATGTGCAAACCCCAGAGATTAAAAAAGTTTCCATCAAACTTCTCTGATTCTCAAGATCATCCGAAGATGCAAGAGAAGAGCATACTGGGTTATTCAAAAAACTGTAATAAGATTTATTAGCCCCCCCCCCGAATCTCTCAAATAAGGAAACTAAAATCTATCCTTGCACATAAAATAGCTCTGATACCATGTTAGAATCTGAAAAGATTATTAACCCAGAAAACTAGTGCAAACGAATAGATATCTAAACTATGAATGCAGACGATGCAAAATTAAAATAGCAACATAAAGTCAGTATTCAAGAGAGTAATACAAATGCTAGAAGCAAAATAGCATTAAGAAGATGCAAAAGCAGAAGATACAAAATACAAGCTAGGTAGCATGCTTATATAGACTAGGAAGAGGGAGGAGGTGGCAACACTGACCAATCAAGAGCAACCATCTATCAGACTAAAGATAGCAAAGTATCTTCCCAAGATAGCTAATGGATGCTCACATGTAGGAAGGTGACACCTCGCAACCACTCACCTAATAAGACATGCTTTATTAACCTAAGTGAGATTAATAGAAGTGTAGAAAAAACCTAGGAATATATGGAAAAATAAATAACCCAACTAGGAAATAAAAACCTACACTAACATTAAATAAGTTGCTACAGATAGGAGCTTCATGAGGAATGTTCACAAGGCATTTTTTGGCGTATATAGGGAGCTATAATTTTTTATTTATATAGTTTTTACGAGTTTGATTATAAATTCTAAACATCCTTTGTAGATATTCCGCCACGGATTTGCTTCAAATGTTGCATGTTACAAAAGCTATTTTGTTATTGGAAAAGGCCCCTAGTAGAAAGAAGTTGCAATCAATAGTTAACGGCAGTTAGTATAACACTGAATTACATCTCATGTGAAGAAAAAGAGGGCACATGCTATCTTGGATAAATGGAATTCTTTTATTTTATTGCAAAAGATGGTTTTATGATATTGAACCTAATAGTTTTAGAAGATTCTTCAAGTAATTGTTATCAAGGTAATTTGTTCTGGGGCAGAGTGGTTGGAGTAGTTGAATAGAATACACCTTTCATTTCAATATTTGTTAAATAGCCTTCAGTAATCCATTTCTCTAATCAGAATGATTTATTTAGGGAAATCTTTCATAACCATTTTTTTTTTCTTATAATTGTTGAAGCTAGGGCATTATATGGTACCGTCATCAACATGAACTATGAGGTATTTGAATAATACCCCTAAAGCATAAACTAGGGCATTATACGGTACCATCATCAACATGAACTATGAGGTATTTAAATAATACCCGTAAAACATATGCTTGTGGTAACAATAACTTTACAAGGTGATAACAATAAGTGATGCTTGGAAATTTATGAAGAACTATGAGATTAAGAAATTAATTATGCAAACTAAGATAAGATTTCTCAATACTAAATCTACCACAACGAAGTATTAGAATATTGAGCTTTATTTTTTGTCAACACTTTGAAAACTATTGGGACAAGCTCAACTAAAAAATAGTGGCTAATCTTTCACTTCAAACTAATTATTATGAACCAAATATCAAATATACAAAAAATGGCAAGTGGTATTTGGTTTATTGGTGAGAATGCTTGGCTCACAAAGAGACCACTAGGGATCATTTCTTGTCATGTGTAAAGGTTTGACACCATAAAGGGTGGGTTTGGGTTTTAGTCTCATGCAAATTTTGTGGAATGTATACTCCTCATTCCTTTGGACTAAGCTGAAGGAGATTGATGATTCATACAGTCGATAATTATAGGTTGCAAAAAATATCAAGACATTTATCCTCCCAACAAGGGGGAAAATGTAATAGAATAAAAACATAAATTCGTACCACTAAAGGTGTATGGTGGGGCATTGTTAACTAATAATCTTTAATATATTTGGAAAATAACTTTTAAGGTAGGGTTAGACCATATAAAACTTCTTAAGGAACCACTCCAAGATATCTCCCATGATGAAATTTAATCTTGCTAGAATTGGTATATTTGCAAAACTCAATAGAATTGATTCATAATTGATTATCTCTTTCACAATATAAAATCCTCCGGATATGTCTCACTTATCAAATAATCAACAAAATATCCAATATACAAAAATATTGTAGAATAATAATATAATACATAGCACGAGATGTATTATGGGCTAATATGTCCTAATCTTCAATATACTCAAAATAGATATAGAAATACCTATAAGGTGGGGATAAATTATATTATATATCTCAATGGAAGGAACACATCCCACAATGAGATCCAATATTGCTAGACCAATATATCTATACGATTCAATAGAATTGATCCATAATCTATTTGTAAACGAAAATAACATTTCCTTAAGTTTAATCTAGGGTAATTCAATAATATGCATACCCTAACCTAGATTAATAGTTGGCATGACTATGAGCATATGTAATTAGTAATTAATTGTTAATTATAGAAAAGTAAATGCAAAGGTTAATGGTACTCAATTCTAGGCTTCGAGATGAATAAATTTGTTGTAGCTTCGAATATAGATTGTCTCGGGATTAAAAATTGGATCTTTTTGTCTATGTGCCACCTTAGATTTTGCACAATATACGTGTTTGGGTTGAGTCTGCACATGTAGATCACTTCCACGTCTGTCGATTTAGTCCTCTATCATATATATTTGATTCTACCATATGCACACCTTCTACTTCCTAGTTTGTTTTGTTCTTTGTTGTCTACTCTACTATCTAAATTGACAGTATTTAGAAATACTTTTGGATAGTTGTTGGATCGCTAGGGTATACATTCTCCTAGGTCAACCCTTAGAAAATACCATCTTTATAGTCATGTAAAGGATTGACGAGCAATAAACAAACATACAAATGTCATAGATGAAGATGCTAATGTAAATATTGTTCTTTTTAGTTCACCAAACTAAACTATTCCTCATATGCTCCTTAAATGCAAATGGTATTCAAATGATACTAGTGGATGATAAAATGAATGCAACTACATGCCTTAAACGCAAGGACATAACAATTAATTGCGCAAATGTGTGTTTGCTTGGCTCACAATAGTTAGTGAAATGGGTGGGAGTTGGCCAAATTTGAATTTGAATTTTAGAATTTTAGGGGTTAGATCCATGGCAATAGGATCAATCCCACACCTATAGAAGTGACCCAAGATGACATAACAATAATGTATGCACATAATGATAGTCTAATCATGGTAGGTATAGTAAATGTGGTTTGTACATGGATAGATGTGTAGAAATGGATAGGATGTCGATAAATGTATGGGAATGTGTGTGAATAGGTATAGGTGAAAGCTAGGGGAATTAGTTCAATTTTGCACAAAACTGCTCTATTTATTGATATGTAAATGCATTAAGACATTGTCTCAAAACAGACACAAAGCTAAATAGAAAATGCCATAAACATGCAAATTTCACCATTACACTATTATCCTCTTTTATTTCATAAAATTCTTCACATATATACATTTATCAATTTTTTCTAAACCATTATATCTCTACAACTCAATAAAATTGATCCATTATCCTCTCTTACACCATAGAATCTTGTATATGTATCCATTAAAATAAGTGGGGGAGAGTGAGCCCCTTCTACATTGGGTCAATTTTTAAAACTAAATATAACTTATAAAGCACTAGATACCTATTTGAATTTTATTAGAAAAGATACCCATCAAATGTTATTCCATAACTTCGTATATATCATATCCCTAAATAGATAAATCCCATACCCCTGTAACTTAACTTTCCACCACTTTAACATGTTTTGCTCTTTAAACATGGGAAGAGACCATGTAGTAAGAATCATGCAGAACTATGTACTATCTACATTTAATGTCATGTTTGATAATCTATCTATCCATATATAATTTTATAGTTTGATGAGCTCTTATCATTAATTTGTAGTCTATTACTCTCTTGAAAGTGTTTTACAAGATATTTGCCAAAGTCATGGCTCTTTCCATCATATAATTATTTCTTTTGATTGTCAAGCCTAAACAAGCATGATTCATTTGTAATCAATTTATCTAGGACAAATCATTGGTGCCTAGGAGGGAATTGTAACACTACTTTTCCCCAAAGTTATTTAATTATTTGCAGCGAATTTAAATATAGTTATTACTAGACTTAAACAATTTAAAGTATACAAAAAAAAGCGAAAATGCTTGCTAACGACGCTAAGCGGGAAAAGGAAGTTTCAAACTACGATGGCCAGGGGTCGCTGTTGGAGCCCTCGTCGGCTGTGGATCTCAATGTTTGCTCTGTGTTGGTTGTGAATCTCAACGTCAGCTCTGTGTCTGGTGTGTTGGGTGAGGCCGCTTGTGTGCCTAGGGGCATTGTTGTGCCTAATGCTTCCGGTTTAGTGAAGCCATCTCCGGGTTCTTGTGGAGTCCCTGCTGCTGGCTTAAGGGCCACCTCAGGCTGCCATAAGAAGTCTTTCTCTGATGCATCTCGTGCTCGGTCTCTTCCTGCTTAGGCTAAGGTTAGGCCTTTGCCCTGTGCCCGTGCTTCCCTTGTTGTGGTCTGTGGACCTGAGATTGCAGAAAATGAGAGTTTCTATTTGTGTCATGGTGTGGCCTACAGGTTTAATGGTTTTTGGCCCTCCCATCCTGATCTCCATGGTTGGGTTTCGGTCTCCTGGAAGTAGATTGTCTCTGGGAAGATTGAACTCTTCCCCTGTGCAAGGGGTTTCTTCATCGCAACCTTTGCTTCCTCCGTGGAGCGAGACCGAGTGCTAGACAAAGGGTAGTTGTGGGGTGATCATTTGTTGTCCATCAGGCCTTGGACTTGCTCTTTCAATCCTCTTATGGAGCCGCTGAATACCAGACCAGTTTGGGTCCGACTGCCGAATCTCCCTCTACAATTTTGGGAGGAATTATGCTATGAAGCTATTGGTAACACCATTGGAAGTTTTTTGAAGGTGGACTCTATGACTCAAAATCTTGGGCATACCACGGTGGCTCACATTTTAGTTCATATGGACATCTCCAAACCTCTCCATGGAGATGTGGTCCTGATGGTGAAGGACGGACCATGGACGCAGCTCCTGGACTATGAGGGCCTCCATTTTCGTTGCAAATGTTTCTCCATTGGTCATATAGCCTCTGGTTGCCCTCTTGCTCACCGCAAGGGCGTGGCAACCTGGTGGAAGGACACTCTCACTGAACATCACGGTGGGCACTCCCTCTTCTGATGATTCCTCCAAGGAGGTTGTTCCTTCCTTGGCTGAATCATTCCAAGAGACTGAGTCTCCCCAGGATCCTCTTCCAGTTTTCCCTTCAACGGAACCATTGTTGCCTCGAACTGCTGTCGATGTTCAGGCAGAGCCTGTCTGTCCCTCGTCCATCACCTCTACTGGTCTTGTGATTGCTCCTGACTCCTCTTCAGCGCTACTGGCTCTGCGTGGTGGCTCTTTGCTCGTGGTGGATGTTGAGGACCCACTCCTCTCGCCTTGCTCGGTGGACTTCAATTCTGAGTCTTCTTGGTCTATTGTTCAGAGAAAGGACTCCCCAAATTGGTCACTGTTGCGCGACCTAGGGTTAAGGGAGTCAGATTTGCCCCCTCAGGTTCTGGTGTTGTCTAATCCTTGTCTACTATTCGACAGCTATTTGTCAGTTGTTCCTATCCTGTTTTTGTTTTGGGTGTGGCCTGTTTAGGCTTGTTCTACCAAGCCCCAGGGGCTCTTGTTTATTAAGGGCTCTACCCTTGTTTGCTATGTTTTTTTGCCTTTGTGTCGTTGTACTATGGGATCGGCACCCTTTTTTGCCGCTTACTTTATCAAAAACAATTTAAAGTATACAAGGTTATCAATTCCAATGTAAATAGCAACATATGATAATTTAATAGGAAATCTAAAGTAAATAATTAACATAATCAATTGAATAAGACAATCCATAATCAGATTAACATCAAAATCCATATATATATAATAATTCCAATATCTTTTATATATAATAAGTTCAGTACTTAGCTGAATTAGAGTACTTGGATAAGCCACTCTCACCCTAGGAAGATTTCAGTGGTCTTGGCCCTAGCTATGGAACATTTGGAGAACTTGTGTAAAAACACAGTATGTGCCTACTCACACCAACTATTGTACCTACTCGTACAATGTTCAAATATGTGCCTACTCGCACAATGTTTAACTAAAACCACAATTAGATCCATAGAAATACTTTGCTAATCAATAAGATGATTATACTATAAATACAATTTCATATGGATTAGATCATGAATTTATACTCGAGTAGATAATGCAAGTGTATACACTAAATCTCCTATCAAATAATTTTTTTTCAATTTGGTCACACACACACACACACACACACACACACACACACACACACACACATATATATCTTTTAGGTGCAACTTCAATATAAAATTTATAAAAGGATTATCATGTGATCACATAGCATTAACCTAGTGAATGACATGTATATCCCATATTATACAATCACTCATTGTTGAGTACCATAAAACCTATATACTCAAAATACATTCCAAGATGATAGTCATGCATTTCAGACTACATGAATATCCTCTTTTCTTATACCAAATACAATTGAATGGAAACAAATACACAATTACCCTTAAACAGAGTTCATATCATTTCACATAGTCACTCAAAACAAAGTTTTGGGGCAAGTTTTGAATCCAAGAAGGATGCAATGTAAATTAGAATATTTCTATCAATAGGGCATTTGTGACATCTAGTCAAAACATCTTTCAACATATATCACCTTGTCATAGACTCATGGGTAATTAATGACATGATATAACTTTCCAAAGATATCTTTTATGTACAATACTTTATAAAACACATGTACAAAGTTATTGGGTTGATCAACTCTAATAACAAAGTACAATAAAATAAAAGATGGTACATTTTTTTTTGCACGACATCTTAACAAGAATAGAACAATAGTAAACTATTATAACCCATAGATAATTTTTAGAACATTTTCAATTTCTTGTATAAAAGGGTTACACTAATTCTTGTTTAAAATTTTTGGTGCTTGTTTCTCCCCATGTCAAGGTTGACATGCCCCCCCATGTTTGAGAAACTATTCAATTTAACATCTTATATAAACAACCAACTCATTCCAACCATAGTATCATAAAAAGGTAAAAATGATCCTTAGTCCTATGGATTATCGGCCCAAAATGTAACTTCTAAAATAAACTTATGTAACAAATCAAGGTGTCAATTTTAAAGACACAACAAGCATAGTAAAACCAATTTCTAAAATAGACACAAAAACCAAATGGATATTAGCATGAAGATACAAATTTCACCATTATAAATACTAATTCACTAACTCTATTTTCAAGATAACTACCTTAAACTAAACTTGAACTTAATATATTAAAGCTATCATCTTCCTATTTGAAATCTCACGATGTATAAATGGATCTTTCTAAAACTTCACGACTCATCTAAATACTATACTTACATAAGTGAAAGTTACTCTTCTAAACACCCTCTAGAAGTGTTTATATATATATATAAACAAATATTTTATCCAACCTTCAATTGTGGTCCACCATAATATATTTTGAATGTATTTCTTTACAGTTTTGAAACATAACAACTATTATTAAATGCCTTGTATGGTAAATATCTACCTCCTCTATATAATATACTTTTTCACTTTAGAAGTATACTTGACTGTAGCTTCAAGCAATGTAACCATGTCCTTAGATTATGGAGTGCCTACTTAACCATTAATAGCAACTATGAATGCCACTTCATGCCTACGTCATAATTTTGAGCTCTTTCAATAGTCCCACCATATCTTGGTATATGGGTGGATGGAAATAGGCTACACAAGATAATCTTCCCATCCAAGGGAGTACCACTTGGATGACCTTTAAAATGCTATATTTAGTTAGTTGATGCAATCTTACGTATATCATGATTATAGAGATTCCCGATAGTTCTAATGACACAATATTGTTGTGTATGTTTAAATATTTTGTGGGCATAACTCTAATCTACACACACAAGTATATTACAACTATGCAATGAGGTAAAGGGATGACTCACCTAATATCTAGAATTCTTCAAGAAGACTAGCCCTTAACCTTGAACCACTAAACTTCCCCATACATGAATCAATAGGTTGAATAGGGACAATCAGGATTGAATAGGGCCCCTATAAACCACATCTAACACCAATTCATAGAGCCAACCTACGAGCACCTAATTCCTTAATGAGTAGGTCAACACTAACTTCCTTTGACTAACATATTATAGTAAGACTACTAAAGAAAAAACGATCCACAATGCTCTCTTTATCAATTTTATCTTTAACAAGATTGTATGAGATTTTAATTAACTCACTGTCACTTACAATTTTAGTTTTATATGCAATACTCAATACACTTATTTTATTATTAATGTGAGTCACAAATGTTTATATGCTTAAAACTAACTCTTAATAGTATCAAAAAGGTTTATAAGCTATTTTCTATGCGATTCAAAGAAAATTAACCTTAATTATTATAAAACAATTTAAAAAATTAACATTGTATTCCAAGAATGGTATTAACTAAGCATTGCTCTCAAACCTATTCCTCCTACAATTAACAATCTCAACAAATAGACCAATTAATCATTTTTGTCCTTGAAATCCACTAATTTAGTCACTAGTTCGATCGAGATTGGTAACCATATTTTTCTATCATTTTAGAAGACACAAAGTCTCTAATATATTGAAAATACATGTTACCCTATTCACTTTTTATTTCAGATGCCATTACATTAGCCTTATAAAATCTATATCTTGTTTGATTCTCATGCACTTCTCCATGTTAGAAATGGGACTTCATTACACATATCATCATTTATGTATTGAGCACCATTACAGTATAAGAACCAATTCCCTATCAAATTTCTATTTGGACTTTCTATTCCCATGAATATGGAGAATCAAATTCTATTGCATAGTCTTAAAGCAACTTTGGAGTCCTGTATAACCTTATGTGGCTCTATAAGTTCAAATCCTTTAAAAGAAAATAAAGCTCGTAGAAATGCACACATCACGTTTAGAATGGAATCCTAAACTCACAAGGGCATTTTAACAAAATTGTAAACCGTGATGTCTTCTGTAAGTTGAAATACTAGATACAAGATTTTTATGTAGGGTCTTACTCATATAATGTTTTCTAAAGGAATAGCTTTGATTTGTAAAATGATTGTTAAAGATGTTTTCAATCTCCTAATTTAGTACGAGGTACTCAATGCAATAAAGTATATCTGACTTCCAAATTTTAAAAGAAATTTTATTCATACCCACCTCCATATGACGAAATGTATGGTTGTTCACATATGGAGTTCGTAGGTTGGGAGGCTAAGGTAAAGGAACTATACTCAACAAAGCTTTCCATGCTATAAAACAATACAAAGTCAAATGACAACAGATAGAAGTCATAGAAGTCATAGATAATTCTAAAATGAATGAGAAAGTAGTGAAGTAGAGAGAAGAGTGTCATGTGTACACAATATTCCTTTTACCTCAAGACTTGAACATAAATCTAGTCAACTTGGTAAATTCCTCGGAACGATAGCAATATTTAACTTCTACACAGTCTGATCTCTAAAGTGGCTCTAATAGGGGAAAAGACCCAATAGGTGTGATAGTTCCAATGGTTGGGAGGGTAACTGTCATAGTTTGATCCATTAGTAGAACATATTTTCATTATTGCTTGAATATAAAAATATCAATAAAAGTAACTTTTTGTATTAATAACTATTGCTTTTAACCCTGTCAAACATGTATCATTGATAGACCAAATTGTTTCCAACTGCCCATTCAATAGTACAAAATGAACAAATGTCCCTTTTCAACTTTTAGCTCTAAATGGAACAAAAGATAATATATTTTATTCCAAATAAAAAACACCTCTGAACTTATAACAAAACTATATTAAAATATTATGTTCAAATTTGTACAGTCTTCCAATTAATTTGTCCACCTATAGACACATTCTTGTCAACATCAATACATGCTTCTTACTCTATATAAAATACTAAATGTACAACTACTGGTCCTCCACCAATTAATCTAGAATTGTAATGACCCATGACAGGTACCCAACTTGACATAGTTACAAAATTTTATTTCTAAGAAATCAGTCCATCTCTCCCAAATATTGAGCAATAAATGCCCAACTTGGAGACTTCAACAACCAGATTCAGAGTACTTGTAAAATAAACAAACAGATGTGAGGCTCACCATTTAAAAAATCAAATCACAAAATTAACGACACCAAATTTCAAAAATGCATCCATGCCCATTTCAAATGAAAATCAAATCACACAATAAATAGATCAAATTTGAAAATTGGCTCTCTATCCGTGGAACGCTGAATTTCAAAAAACTGGAGGGAATTAATCTATAAAATGAACCAATGATTCATATGTATCAGTTTCATTCTAACGACTCAGAAAGAATATCAGAACTGCAACAAGTATCAGAATATCAGACCTACAAATATCATACCTGCAAACTGCTACAAGGCTTAGGTGGCACATTGTCTTCTTCTCAAATCAGGTTTTTTTATTTATTTCTATAGTATGTTCTTATATTCATTCGTTACCAAGTAATATTAGCTTCTTGGTAGACAAAAATATTTAAATGTTATATGTCTGTTAAATGTTATAGCTCTGTTAATTGTTATAGCTCTGTTAAATGTTAAATGTTATATGTCTGTTAAATGTTAAATGTTATATGTTATATGTTAAATATTAAATGTTATAGCTCTGTTAAATGTTAAATGTTATATGTCTGTTAAATTTTATAGCTCTGTTAAATGTTATAGCTTTCCCTAGAAGTACCCTAACAGCAAAATGCACATGTAAAGCATTATGTATATCATATTGTAGATCAATCATTTACAACATTCTGTATATCATATGTAAAGCAAGAGATTCAGCAAATTTGTATATACAAAACCTTAAGCTATGCAAAGAAACGTCAACAGATTTTGACATTTCAGTACCTGTAAAATAAAATAGATTTTTTCCTGTACATGTTTCCTTATGGAATCTCTGTGTTCTCATATAAACTTATATTTGCACCAGATTGTGGATGGGCACATCCGATGGGTAGACAGAAAAAGTTGGATATTAAGAAAAAGATAATGAAGAGTGGAAACTTGATAAGGATCAACTTTGTAGGACCAACATTCTGTATATCATATGTGCCAATCTTCTCCTTAGTAGCACCTGCCTATCAATCACAAGCATCATTCTGTACCTAGCCACTCATAGTTGTCATTCTACCCTCTACCAACCATAGGAGCCATCAAAACATCATAAGTGCCAATCTGTTAGTCATTTGCACCATTCTGTACATCATATGTGCGAATCTACTCTTCATTAGCTCCACTCAGCACATCATAAGCACCATTCTACATTCAACTAGTTACAGGTGTCATTTTTCCTTCTACACATCACAAGCACCATTATGTGCCTCATTAGCTCCATTCTGCATATCATAAGTGCCACTCTACACCTCATTAGTGTCACTCTACATTTTGACCACCAGAAACACCATTATGAGCATCAGATATGCCAAGACACCTCAAAAGTGCCATTTTGAGCATCAGATGCACCCAAACATGTAACAGAGCTATAACATTTAACAGACATATATATATATATAATAGAGCTATAACATTTAACAGACATATATATATATATATATTTAACAGAGCTATAACATTTAACAGACAGGTTATGAAAAGATCCATTACATTTTCTTGCTAACAATTATTAAATGACATCATTTTATTTAGGCATTATGGCAGCAGGAAAGAGAAGATCCAGAAGAACAAGTCGAAGGCCTAGGACCAGGTTGCCAAGGGGAGTCAAATTGAATGCAATTGACTCAGATGATGATGAGACTTCAATCAACCCACCTGAAAATAACACTGATTGTAGTCCAGTTAATGACAGTGCAGTTAACATTGATGTTTCTACTAGTTCTGCTCAAAAACATGGATTGAAGGCAAAGATGAAGAGAGGGGAATGGACAGAATAAGATATGGATGGTGCGATCAAGGATGTCAAGGACAATAAGTACTCCATAAGAGCAGCTGGAAAAAAGTGGGGTATCCCTTGCACTAGTTTGACAAATTGGTTGGCAAGAATAACAACCACGAAAACAAAGGGACCACCAACAATTTTGTCAATGGAAGAAGAGCTGGAAGTTGTTGAATGGTGCAAAGATTTGGCTCAACTTGGTCATGGTATGGAGGTTACTCAGTTGAAGTCACACATTACACAAATTTGTCAAGGAAGGCCAAATCCTTTCATGAATGGTTTGCCAGGTAGATCATGGTGGGCTGGTTTCCGTAGACGTCATCCAGATTTGACAATAAGGATTGCTGAGGGTCTTTGATGTTGCGTCCGAGCATTGTGGCAAATTTTTATGACAACTTGGAAAAATTGTATAATGCTAATCATTATGGCCCAACAAAGATATGGAACTGTGATGAAACAGGTGTTCAAGTAGGCAGAAATTGTGGGATGCGAGTTATTGCAAAGTTGGGCAGCAGAAGTGTGCCACAAATTCTATCAAAAAGCAGAGAGTGGATAACCATTTTATGTTGTATTAATGCAGCAGGGCATAGTATACCAGGGTTTTATCTTTTCAAAGGTAAAAGGTAGCTAAAAAACTATATAGCAAATTGTGAACCAGGGGCGTGCATGGCAGCCCAACCACATGCTTGGATGACCAAAGAGCTCTTCTTGAATTGGCTGCACCATTTTGCTAGATCAGTCCCTGGTGGAGCTTCAACCACAAATAGACATCTACTCATTTTTTATGGACATGGAAGCCATGTGGCTTACAGCACAATTCAAGAAGCTAGATCTTTGGGCATTGATATTCTTAATTTGCCTGCACATACCAGCCACAAACTTCAGCCTTTGGATGTTAGTGTCTTTGCACCATTCAAGTCATACTTCAAAACTGAAAGGTCCAAGTGGATGGCAAAAAACCCCCACATTGAAATAAGGAGGGCAAAGTTGGTTGAACTAAGTAGCCAAGCTTTCAAGCTTGCCCTTACATCTGAAAATATCATATCATGTTTCTGAAGGACTGGAATTTGGCCACTAAACAGTGATGCTCTTTGTAATGACATGAGACCAAGTGAATCCTTCTTTGTTGAAGAAGAAAATGAGATTGCAAGTATTGCAAGCATATTAAGGTTGGCTGGAAATGAAGAGGTTGAAGTGCAAAATTGTTTGGCACAAATGGCAAGGGAGCAATCAACACTAACAAATGAAGTGAATGATAGCATAAGTTCAGCTACTTATGTCAGCCAAACACAACAGTCAAATGAAGAAGATGATGCCATGAGCTTGCCAACACAAGTTAACCCACCAAATTGGGTTAAAGAAGCTGCCAACAACCTTGGAATGCAGATTGATTTTGAAAATGAAGAAGTGTCATTATCTATGCCTTCCCCTCCTCCACTTCCAACAACTGAGGTTATTCATTATTATGTAGATACCACAAATTGGGAAACTACAGATTTAGATGCTACTGATACAACATTGCAACAAGTGAAATGCAATGAAGGTTCATTGCAGAACTCTGAAGGTAATGCAATAGCAGACCAACAAGTGAGATGCAGTCAAGGCTCATTAAAGAACTTTCTCAAGCTACCAATTGAAATGGTTCGTAAGAGACCCAATCCCCTGGATGATAGTGCACTGAGGCTAAGTAGGCAGTCCCAAATTCTTACCATAGATGATTATCTAATCCTGCATGAGCAGCAAGAAGCAAGGAAAATAGAACTTGAGGAACTAAAAGCAAGAAAGAAACAACAGGCAGAGGCAAAGAAAATCCGTCTAATTGAAGAAAAGAAAAGGAGGGAAGAGCAAAAGCTTGAAAGACAATTGAAGAGACAAAAGAAGGAAGAAGAAAAGTTGCAGCAACGAAGGGCAAGAGAATTGAAGAAAGAACAAAGGAAAATGGTCAAGGATACGAATTCAAAACATGTTGCAAGCAATTCAGGGCATTTGAGTACTCCATCAATCCCTCTACCTGAACAACATCATATTCTAAGGGATATGTACAACATATTAAGCCCTGCTTATGCTACCCTTAGAAACCAACAAGTGACTAGTAATACAAATTCAACACATGAGGGAAGTAGTTCAAGGTGTTTGAGTACTCCATCAACCCCTCTACCTGAACATCATCAAATTTTGAGGGATATGTACAGCATATTAAGCCCTGCTTATACTGCCATTAACGACTTCCAAGTGACTATTCACAGCCCCTCTCATTCCCCTATAAAGCAATTCCAATTTTCTGGGATTTTAGATGAAACAATGTTTGGTCATCTTGTTCCTATCACACTTCATGTGGAATCCGCTCCTCCAAAAAATACTTCAACAAATAGTCCTTTAGAGGAGCCAGAGCTAGAGCCAGAGCCATTCCCTAGATTTATGGTAAACTAGAAAATTAAGACTTGATGTCAAGTTATTGCTATAATTTTTTTGAATCATATAGTCAACAATGCATTTGGGACATTGTACGTAAATGCTGACAATTTTGTCATGTTTTCTCAAAGCTGTATCACTGGTAAACTAGAAAATCAAGATCTGATGTCAAGTTATTGCTATAAGTTTTTTGAAACATCTAGTCAGCAATGCATTTTGGACATTGTAAGTAAAAGCTGACAATTTTGTAATGTTTTGTCAAAGACTGTCTTACTGTATTATGCAACTAGCAATATAATGTTTTGTTGTTTTTGTTTAAAGCAAGTACCAATATAATGTTTTTGTTATTTTCATCAGCAATGTAATGTAATATCCAATTTTCCTACTGACTATGCTCACCAAAACAAACATCCTTGAAAATAAACAAATATGAGTTTGAAAAAGATTGCATTGCAGAGACTATTTCAGAGCAAGCCTTGTATGGTGCCCATTGTTGACTTTGAGGACAAGGAATTACAAAACAGTGAAAATGTATCACTACCTCTGCTCAATGGCCTGTGAAAGTGTGTTCATAGGAACCTCAAACTGAAAAAACCAGAGCCCATTACAAACTCAATGTGATATGTATTTTGTATTGCAGAAATGGAGCAAACTATTAAAGTATTTAAAAAGATTAGGAACAATAAATGTTATCTTTTTGGAAGACAAGTTTGAACTGTAAATTTCGACAGAGAACATTGAATTTAAAAAGATTAGGAACAATAAAAAAATCCAGATGTTAAGAAGATGAACCTTGGTGTTAATCATGTCAATGGTTAAACATAAAATATTTTTTGAAATTGGTAGTTGAATCTAAAAACACTCTCGACTGTGGAAAACTTATGCCTACTATTTTATTTGTATAGATACATATTAGATTTATATAGATACATATTAGATACATTAGATTAGTATAGATACATATTTCTACATATGAAATAATTTGTAGAAATATAAAACAATGTATTTATACTAATCTCTCTATAGTTGTGTGTAGGATATATAAAAGACAATAATAAAAATTGAGGAGAAACAAGACCCATATGTTAGTTAGACTCCTTTGAGTGTTGTCTAGTCAAAGCCTTAAATTGATTGGGTAAGAAAGTCTCCTGAATTCTCCATTTAAACTCATTAGAAGGTGGCCCTTGTTTTGGAACAATTTGATTGCAATGAGAGCATCTCATAGGTAGACCTTCAAAATCCACATACTCTAACCAAGCTTCAATGAAAAGTTGTAAGTTGAGAACACATGGTAATGGATCAAAGAGATCCACATATAGGCGGGCCCTAGTAGACATGTTGAATTCCAAAATTGAATCCAAACATGTGCACAAAAACTCCCAACTTCTTAGCCAATAATTTAGCCATTTTGCCTAATGAGTATACAAGAGAAATGTTGTGAAATTGAATCCACAAGGGGACCTTAGTGAATTGAAATTGACAGAAATTAACTAATGATCATTAAGGACTTAATATTATTCAGTCCAACTACTATTTAGTCCAACTACTATTCTAAATATCATGATGTTTCCAAAGATGTTTTGTAGCATTCTATATATTCTACAATAGGTGTAAATCAAACATAAAATCATTTGATTGAAAAGAAATAAAACTTATGCATTCCTACTCTTAACTGTTTCTAGGTTTTAAAATTTATAGTTCTGGTAAGGCTCGGTCTCTACAAAAGCATACATAACTTCTCCTAGTTTTACATTGTGCCCTTAAAAGATAAAGCTACAATAGCATGCATTCATAGATGAGAATAAGTATCAATTTATCTTTGCATGAATAAACTAACTTTCTCCTCACATAGGATGTTTCTTAGCTAGAGGAAAAACTATAGTTTCTCAAGTGTAGACTTAGTATAAGACATGTCTTCCTACATATCCTAATAACCTCTATGGAAACAAAGTTATTCAAACTCATTTTCCCACAAATTGGTGTCCTTCATCTATTGAGTTGACAACCTAATGATCCTATAGGTTCGATGACAAAAGATAGCATGAGAGAGAGAGAGTTATCCTCTATAGATGTTTCTAGAGAATGACAATGTTGGACTGCTAAACTCTACAGTTTCATGGTACTTTATAAAAGACATAACATTGTTTCCTTCAAACTACGTTCTCAACTAAGAATACTATTTACATATAATTCTAAGAGAACATAATCTTGTTTGCATACAAATGATAACAATCTACTGCATTTTAAGAATGATAAAATAATGCTTTACTATGACATTCTTACCTCTAAAAGTCATTGGTTTCCAATGCTTGTGCAGATATCATGTTTTTGATGGTCCATTTTACAAAATTGCTATTGAGCAGAGTACTGTAAGAGACTTGGCAAGAGGCCTATAATGCAGGTCTTATAGGATTGAAGGCTTTATTTATGCATACATTAGGGGTTGTAGACTTGTCAGTTTGATTGAATTAATCTCCTTGCCCGGGGCTTCTCATGCCAACCACTCTTCTGTTCAAAAATAGAAAATGTAATTAATGCAGAAATTTGTAGTGTTAGATTGAAATGCATGGTAAAAATACATATGCTTTGAAATGGAGATAGCTGCAATTGATGCCTACCTTCTATGAATATTCTAAGCTCTCAAATTTTCCAAATTTATGTTCCTTTATACTTCTGGCTAATCAGAGATTCCAATTGGTTTTGTCTTGGAAAACTAAAGCCTTCAAGTAATATTTAAAAGGTCTTCTCGAGTATGATCAGGGTAGCACTTTAGCCTTCAAGCAATATGTAAAAGGTTTTTTTTAGTAAACTAATCAGTTAGCTGCAATTGAGATTCTTCCTGATCTAAAGTTTTTTGAGAAATGTTTAGGAGATCTGTTGTTTTAGCTGCAACTAGTCTGAATGATTTAGGAGGGCATTTGTGTTGTTAGTCAGTCAACAATTAAATGGCAAACTTAGAATATAGGCTTATTATGCATGCCAACAAGATCCTCTGCGAAATGACTTAGTAAGCATATCTTCTAAATTTATCATTATGTCAATGTAGAGACATTTATTCTTGCCGGCAATTAGGGACCTTAGTTACTTGGTATGAAGGGTACAAAGCAATGCATATTTCCAATCTGTGTGATGGTTCCAGTTTGCACTCTTGTATTCAAAAAGATTCTACCAATACATCCCATAAAACACTACACAGACCCTAAAAAATCATGGCAGACCTTGGTAAATAATTTCACAAGTTTTCTAGACTTGTGACATTGACCTTATATACAAAAACCTCATAGACCATGTTGACAGACCTTCTAAACCTCTGTCACATTTTGAAAGACTAGCAAACACCTTAAAAACTTATGCAATAGAAAAAAAATGGGTCATTGCCCCAGTAAGGTCAAAAATGACCTTACCTATTGGTTCTCCTACAAACCCTGGTTACAAGAACCCTTTAAATCTATTGTGTCAAAAGACACAATTTCTGTGACTGAATGTGGCTGAGGAGTGGATTGCCATGAGTCCTAGGCTAGAGCTATGAGAATGTTAGAAGTGTGTGGCTAGGCATTTCCATTAACGGCCTCCCTGCTTCCCACGCCTTCTCTTCCTTGTCATATCCTCCTATAACATAAATAAGCAAAGCAATATTTAGTGCCATTTTTAAACATAACAATAATAACTAATTTCTTTCAGATTGCTTAAATAATGCTCACAAGAAATAAATCTCCGAGTACAAAAATTGTGACACCAGACGTACCCAGGTAGACTGTAATCGTTGTTCATTGTTTCACAAGGATTACATATTCACCAGAGGCTAAGAAGAGCATCAGTTGGCGAAGGCTAGGGCCTAGAGGCAAGGTCTCCTACTCAACAATTAATTACCCCTCTACCTGAACAAAGAGAGATTCGCCCTAGATTCGATTCAAGGGAGCCAGCTAGGAGGAGATGGGGAACTTGAGGGAGCGGAGAACCGGGAAACGACAAGATCAGAAAAGGTGAGCTTCATACCGACCGGTCCATCTATGCCTGAAAACCCACCAAAGAAACAGCAAAATGGGTGAAGAAAAACCAAAAAAAAGAAGCAAAACACTAAAAAACTCCACGAGTCTGAGAAGTCCTTTGGCTACTGTTTAAAAACCAAACCTGTTGCCTCCATCCACCTCCACGTCAACGGCCTCGCTGCTTCCCACACCTGGCGATCTCTATGCTTCCCATGTTGGCGGCCTCTATGGAAGCTATGGGCTGGAGCAGCGACAGCGGCAAAGTGAGAAATAGGGTTGAGTGTGAGAAGTGAGCTTCATTTTAGGTTTAGGGTTATTCAACAATAGGATAATTTATTATTAGATTAGGGTTAAGTTTGATTCAAAATAGCATAACATTATATGAAGTTTAGGGTGTTTTATAGAATATTTTTTGGTAATTTTCTAATTAGTTAATAGTATAATGTTGCTTAGGTTTATATATAAATATGCACATAAGAGATGAGTTTAGATTTATTTTTCAGAGGATTCTATTATGGATTTGAGTACTAATGTCTATAATATAGGGGGAAAATTGTTCACTCATTAGCGCAAATGTGTGTGATGAAGGGAGGCGAGAATTGACCATCATAAGGCAGGTGTTCAAAAAGTGTTGGTTTTGACACTTTTTACGATTACGTATAGATCTAGCATCAAAATTGATCGTGTGGTCCTGAAACCTTAGTTATAAGCAGTCGACTAAGTAATGAAGTTGTTATAAATTTTTTAAACGTATTCGACATCGGCAAGTACGTTTTTGAGAGGCACAAAGTTAGGGTGCACACCATTGGGTCTTTTCCCCTAACTACCATACGAAATGGAAAGGCTTAAACAGCCGGTGCGTTGTTAGTACTGGCTGACATTGCATGTGGAGCCCACAGTACAGTCAAACTCTTTTCCGTTTTCATTTCTATTTCCTTTTCCCTCCATTGGCATTCCTTATTCTCATGCCACCATGTTATCATGCCAGGCATGCCATATCAAAATCAGACATGGGTCGCGTGATGGGATGGAGAAAAAGTACATCTATGTTTAATGGATGCTACGTACAGTCTACAACAAAGTTTAAATGATTTTAAATTTATTCCTAGGGGCGTCAATTCTTTTAATAATTTTGAATTTATTAGGCCTGGTCAAATTTATTTGAAGTAATAGTTTTAATGCACTATAGTTTTGGATTAAAAACAATAGTTTTGGTGCATTAATAAGCCAAAACAATAGTTTTACTGCACTAATAAAATATTTTATATTGAAGTTATTGTTTTTAATATGGACCTTTAAAAAAATGGTACAAACATTAAAAGTTTGATGTTTTAGATTTTTTTCAATTTTTTTATAATAGAAATTAGAAGGTTTTTTAAAACCATTAACTAAACACTTTTTATTGGAAGAATTTTAGAGTTTTCAATTTGTAAAAATTAAGAAATTATTTTATCCAATCAAATATCAATATAATAAAAAAATTTAGCCATTTCTAACATTAGGATGTTGTGCAGTTTTAGCATGATTTTGAAATGAAAATGGTCTTTAATAGTTTGTTTGGATATTTGTGTGGTGTAATAATATGTGATGCAAGCAAGATTTATTAGACCCAATAGTGTTGCTTCATTCTTATTGTTGAAGATAAGACTTTGTCAGGTAACCTAATTTAATTTTAGCTATAGTTTATCTTACCACGTGAGTATTTATTTATACAACCTTCTATAATATGTGCTTATGTTTTCTATAAATTACAATGACTCACTTTATTATTGCATATGCATAAATAAAATAATCTAAATATAAAGTAGTATAAATATGAAACACATCAAGATATGTATACTAAGTTTCTTGACAAATTATTTACTTCATATTTTAAATACATCACTATATCAACAACGTCAAAGTTTTATAATTGAACAATTTTAATAAATTATTTGCTCCATATTTTAAGTGCATCACTATATCAATAGTGCCAAAGTTTTATAGTCTACAATTTTAATAAATTACTTAATCCATATTTTAACTAAATAACTATTGATATTTGTTGTGGAAATAGATTATTTCAATAGTTTTATATCTTATGTTTATTTCCTATAATGCATAACTTTTCTAATTACTTTATTTAACTTATTAAGTATATAGCTATTTTTAAAATAAGAGATTTCTCTAAACAATTAGAGAGGAAACCAAAATGACAAGAATACAAAATACTAATATGTAGTTATTTTTCTATATAAATATTTAATATTAAAATCTGTTTTAACTAGTAAAAATACATAAATAGATAAGTAAATAGATGAAAAAAGACACAAAGATATTTTTATTTACATAAGAGTTATTTTATTTTACTTTAAAACTATTTTATTCACTTGACACATACTATTTTTTTTTAATATCGTAACTTTAAATCTTGCTTTTGAAAAGCTCTTTCAATATTTTGGTAATTGTTGAATTTTGTTTTTACTAAAAGTGTAGTAAATCTTATATGGTATTAATATATATTTTAAAATTTTGATGACTATAATATATAAAAAATTAATATTAAATTATGTATTATATTAATTATTATAATAATAGTATATGCATTTTATTATACAATATTCATTTTCTTCAACAACATTCTATTACACAATATTCATTTTTCTAATATACAAATTCTATTACACGTGTTAGTGATAGTTGGATTTATATTCCCATTGTTTATATTATCAATACACTAAAATATATTTATCTTCCAATATTGTGTAATAGAATGTTGAAGAAAATTGTAGCTTGAAAACATATGTATTTCAACCTATACATATTAGTTCATGATTTATAAAATATTTTTCAAATTTATGAATTTATTTGCTTTAGAATTTGTTTTATTTGAAATTTTAGGATTCATACATTAAAAAAATGCATATTATGCAAATGAGTTTTGGTGAAGAAAATTACAAGTTAAAAATGCAATGTGTATTTCAACATACAAATGTTTAGTTTATGATTTGTAAGATGTCTTTAAAATTTATGACCTTCTTATATGATTAATAATTGATTGTATTTGCTCAACTTATTTGGAAATGCTTCTGGTCAGTTTGTTAATAAGGACGAGTCAGAAATTTTCTTCTTTTTTGTCAACCCCAGGCTTGAACAGCAAATTCTAAATGTCTTCAAATTCAATAGAGGTTGTTTCCCTTGCAAATATCTTGTATGCCTTTGGCTACGGGACAGAGATTAGACAAGTTGTGGGATCCCCTTGGTCTAAAGATAGACAACAGGCTAGCCTCCTAGAAGGGGCAATGGCTTTCTAGAGTGAGAAGAGTAGTCATGCTCAAAGTTGTGGTGGTTGCCATCCCAATTTATTTAATGTCTTGTCTTCCTTTAACAATGGGTGCTAGTCAAAAGATCAACAAGAGTATGAAGAACTTTTACTGGCGGTAACTCTAAACAAAAGAAAATACCTCTCATAGTGTGGGAAAAGATGTGCAAATCTAAGCAAGCAGGGGGAGAGGGATTGAAGAACTTGTTGAAGAAAAATATTCCTCTCGAAGCAAAATTGATTTGGAGGATGTATTCGAATCCAAATTTGAAGTGGGTCAAAATATTGCAAAGCAAGTATTTGGATGAGGATAGGCTGAGTATCCTAACTTCATATCACATTCCACATTCCACAAGGCTCAAGGATTTGGAACTTCATGAGTAATGGTAGATCACTCATAACAAATTATCTAACTTGGGATGTTAAGGATGGAAGATCTACACTTTTTTGGGATGACTCATGGCATGGATACCTATGCTTAAACAAAAGACAAGAATTAGAGGAGGTCAAAAGAGTCACAACCCAAAGATGGGGAGTCAGAATTAGGGATTTCATAAAAGAAAGGAGTTGCAATGGTGGAAAGGAGCGGAGGTGGAAGGATGTAAATTCTTTGAGATTCCCAAGACCCCTAATTCTGAGTTTAAGGCAGACCTCAGTTGTAGAGTCATATGCATAAGGGCAAGAGAAGACAAACTGGTTTGGAATGGAGCCAAATCTGGCCAATACAATGTAAAAGATGGATATAGGCTCCTAATGGCAGAAGAGGAAAGCAGATCGCTTTTGCTTGTGCATCTCTATTGGGACAAACAGTGCCTTCCCAAGGTTGAAACCTTCACTTGGGCATCTTTACAAGGTCAAATTGTAACAACATATAAGTTTCATAAGCTAAGCTATTAGGGTCCATCCAGATGTGTTTTGTGCAAGAATGCAGAAGAAATAGTAGACCACTTGCTACTTGGTTGTGCGTTCACTCAGGAGTGTTGGCAGTGGCTTTGTGCCAAGCTAGGATGGAAGGGAGCCCTACCCAACGATATTCTTAGTCTCTTCCAATCTTGGCCCCTTCTTTTCAAATCAACCATGTTCACAAACATTTGGAAAATTAGTCCTTCTTTGCTGATATGGGAGGTGTGGAAGGAAAGAAATAGGAGAGTATTTCAAGGAGAAGAGTTGTGTTTTCCCCACTTTCTTAACAAACTTGAAGCGACCATATTCAAAGTCTCCGATAGCAAAGTGGCGAGTCTAAACCCCAAAAATGTCAACTTCCTTGGATGGGACGTAAAGATGAGAGTGTCTTGGTTTGGGCTACGCATTCCCCCTTCTAGGGGGAAGGTGGCAAAAAAGCTTAATTACAAAGAATGCAGGCAGTTTGGCATCTAGAAAAATTTGGTTGGCACAAACTAAACTTTGATGGAACCTCTAGGGGCAATTTAGGTGCCTCTAGAGCGAGATGCATAGTGTGATATTGGAAGGGGAGGGTGGTGGACAACCTTTCAAAGCCACTCCCAATAGGGACAAACATTCATTTAGATTTAACTTGTTCTAGATCATGTCTTAGTTAATGAAAAACCATCTTCAAGGTCACATATGTCAACAATGTAACCCCAAATACCTTACCATAAGTGTTGCATGTAAACACACAAAGTACAAATATTACATAAAAAATATATGGTCAAATTGCACAATACTTAATGATCTACAGATATAACGATAAAGTGTTATCCTACATAATGTAATAAAATGGGGATACTTGCATAAATGGCATGTCACACACAAGTAGTAAGTAGATAAGATCGACAACAAGAATGATAGACCTTCCACCAAAATATTTTTTGTCATGTGATGGAAACACCTATTTCAAATATTTGTTGATGGCAATAAACTTGGGGCTTATAAAACTCATTTAATCTATGAGTACATATTGAATATGCTTCAACTCCTCCTAACATGAGGCAAATCAATATGCTTCAACTCCTCCTAAGTTGTCTAGTTTTATGGCAAATCAAGAAGGTGACAATGCCTACCCCTATCATGATGAATATAATCTCAAACAAGAGCCACACCCACCACCAATCCTAGATTTTAAAATAAACATCCATGCACTCATTCAAAAATTGAATGATGACATGCAAATAATGGGTCAACCAGATACCTTGATTGGTTTTGACTAAGATGGTTTATGCCCAAATTCTTTCTGAAAGGATAATGAGTCATCAACATTAAGCCCCTAAGTGATATGTGCATAGGTAAATCATGATGGTTCATGCTTTGAATTAGATCTATCATACTTTGTGTGTGGGAACATGAAAATGAGGAACAAGTTTTCACTTGAAGAGGAGATATGTGATTACATCTAGACGAGTAAAACTAAAGACTGGTATGAATTTCTTGATTAGGTGTTGGAGGAAGATTCATATGTAACTTATATAACATTTTCTAATAATAATGGTGGAACATCTAATGCTTTTCAAGGTAGTAAGATTGATTCTTGTGGTACTAATATTGAACTCGTAATTAACAAGAATGAATCCGCATGTTTAAAATTTGCTAATACATAATGTTGCATTGATTTTCATGAGGTCCTTTATGATTTTGTTTGGCAAAGTTTATTGTTGACCAATGATTTTGTTGATTGTGTGCATGCAAACGAGGAACTTGAAGAAATTTGTGGTGAAATGCTAGATTTTTTAGGAGGTGTGTTCGAGGACTAACACTCATCTCCACATGGCATCCTTGCAAATAAGGAAGTCTCTTTATCCCCACTTATGCTTTATCCTAGTTCTTATTTTAATTATGGTAATGCAAAGGTTAAAACATACCAAAGGGATATAACTCAATTCATTGAGATCAATTGGTGAGGGTGGTGCATGTTCCTTGATTACATCATCCACCAATGTTGTTCTATATATCTTGTATTCACTTTAACTTTATCCATAAATATGTTGTTCTATATAATTTAAGAGAACTAGGCCTTGAGATTATCCTTTGGACAATCTAATGTATATAAGCTTACAATCTTAGCTATTTGATCCAAAAATAAGTTTATTGAATTATGAAAATATATTCACTTCACTGGAACGTAGTCTTAGCTTAGCTAAGAGCGAACAAAGGCAGTGAGAACAAAAGAGAATGCAGCATGGTGTTGTAACCTGTCTTCATTCTATCATAGAATTGTAATGAAGTACTATGAAATTTTATAGGAACCACCCCAAAACAAGATCATCTATCTGATCCAAAAATAAATTTATTGAATTATGAACAATCATGCTCTGCATAGGCCTTTTATACAATTAACAAATCGATTTGGAAGCAATTGTAATCCTTGGCAATAAATTAGGTCAAGTTGATTGAGGGATTTCAAGTGACAAACCTCCTAGTAAACTTCTCGTTGAGCCTAAACTTAAAACCATTTGTTTCAAATATTTGAGAAGCCCGTTGATTCTGGCAACTTGTTGAGTTTTTGCACATAGAGTTGGCGCAACCCCCATTGATAATGTCAGAGCGCATTCTTTTATGTTTGATTTGGCAAACTTTTGTAAAGTGGCATAAGTCTCTTAGTTCAAAAGGTCTTATAAATATTTGCCTTACTGAGATGGAGGCATTTCCACCACGTCCATGGTCACCTCTTTTGACGCCAGACATGTATAACACCACCTTCATTTCTACAACCCAAACAACAAGCATAAATGTGAGCAATGAATAATAGTTTTTATACCTGTTCATGACTACCACAAGCTTTCTAGGTCACAAGATTCATCAAAAATCTTTAAAACTCTCAAATTTTGCATGGAGAAGTGGGAAGAAATGTTGGTGTAGGGGTCGTAATACCATCGAAGCCATAACAGTTCTCTAGATAATTTATTAAATTATGTGATGATAGGTTCACCATGGGCTGCAAGAAATCTTAATGCACTTCTTGCAACATCAATGGAGCAAGCCATGAGCATACTTGAAACACCCTAAATCGCCAATAATTGCATCCAACATGCCTTCCATGGAGACATTGGTTGTAACATCCCGCCACGCAACCCCGAAGGGTAAGAGCCAAAAGAGTGCCAGAATATTTTTTTTGACATAAAAGGATAACATGCACATGATACGGTTGCCGATTCAATATGTCAACAAGATCCATGGTCAAGTATGGTCGAATGTACAACCCAAAGGAGAGGACTAATTCACTCTCCAGAGGAAACATTGTAAAAACTATGTTCATTTTAAACACCAATTCAAATGTTCCTAATCCCATTCCAATTACAAACATGAACCCATAATCATCATAGTACAAGCGGATCCGATACCCACACCGGAATCTGTAAGACAAATAAGAAACAACATCACATTTCTTCTCATCACTATAATTTACATCATCTCTTGCAAGAGAGTACAAAAATTACATAAAGGAATATACAAGTATAATGGCATAGCCATGAATATGATACAATAATTGAATAAGTACATCAACTAGTAAGGTAATGAAGAGAAAGAACATCTCCAACTGATACTCCAAAACCCGCACACTAGTCCCTAATGGTGGTGGTAACGCCTCCCAACCATGTGGACTCATAAGAGACCACCCCACCGTGCACGGAGATAGTCACAAGGCCCAAACAAAAGTAACCAAGTAAGGGTATACATGATGGCCAACACTCACATCAATCACGGAGTAGACACAGAAAACAATGCATAAAGCCAAAGTCATAACATAGAGATGCTCACAAATATACTGTCGGGTGCTACTCACGACTACCAAGGCACTAGAAACTAGAGTGCAAATCAGATGGGGAGTCATCATGCGTGCTCGAAGGGATGGCACCACACGGAAACAAGTACATTACTCATACTGACGAGGAGACTCAAACATGCCCAAATCAACACCCCACAAACGGATAACTCAACGCCCGCAAACGAATAGGCCTTGTCATATGCATCCTTAGCCTTTACAAGCACTCAAGGCCATGTACGAGGACTCAATATCCTAGACCTAAGCTCATCTCGTTTAACCAAACGAGGCATACAAAGCCCAAATAAAACAATCCAATAAAAATAGGTGACACAGTGTGTGTCCCATTAGCATCCCCAAAGTATTCGGAATAGCCACAGAGGGCAGGGGACGTGCCCAAGGTCACCACACCAACTTAGCAGAAACATAATATGCTTATAAATATTAAATACAAAATTAAAAACTATGATCTACAAAACAAAAGCTTTTCGATGACAGTGTAATCTATTGAAAATAGCCCTTTGTCAGTTAGATCAGTTGTGTAATAACTCCAGTGACCCCAAATTGATCACATCAAAATACTAAGCTAGTTCCCACGTCAGGTTTCTCAAACTGTAAACTACCATTCTAAAAAGAGGACCTATTCATGTGAGTGTTGCTAAAACACAATAGAAAGAAAGTGATCACAAGAATGCAACATTACAGGATTCAGACATAGGGTATGTCTTAAACCCTTAACAGTGTTCATGGGCAAGGCACATATACTTTTTGGTAGAATGTGTCCAAAATAATTCATCTCAAGAATGTGATGTTTGTAGAATACTCAAAAGGATTTGAATCGATTTAAAATCTATGATAGTTTGAATGTGTAAGTTTCACACAAGGCACGAAAGTTGTCTACAAGAAAGAGAATAAAGAGCATCAAAATGAAGTCATCTAATGATTATAGGATAATCATGAAATTGATTTGATGAAAGGGCTTTAGATATCATCAATCAATTGCATTTGTAGGTGTAAGCTGATTTCATAATCAAAGGATATAAAAGCTTAGAAACTTTCAAGAAAGAAATATTAATTGGTTTAAATCTAATTTCCACGGCCCTACCAATAGATAAAGTATACAGACTAGTAACAAAATGCCTCAAGAAGTTTACCCATGCAATGAAATATTCACAGAATATGCAGAGTGGATTTGTTGAAAAGGGATTAAGAAACTTTAAAGCACTGCAACTGGCAGCTGTAGCAACTAGCGGCTGTAAAGCCAGATGCCACAACCTTAGCCAGCATCCTCATTGCTCATGCCAAAATGGGAGCGATGGAACAGGGTATGGACATCCATCAAAAGGTAATGGAAGAGGGATTTTAGTCAGAAGTTGTAGTTTGCAAGTGCCCCGGTAAACATGTATACAAAATGTGGAAGCACATACAGGGCATGTGAATTGTTTGACAAACTAACTTGATGAAATGTGATCTCATGCAATGCAACGATTGCAGGACGTACACAAAATGGATTTGTTGAAAAGGCTTTAGAAACTTTTAAGCAATGCAATTGGCAGCATAAAGCCAAATCCCAAAACCTTTGCCAGCATCTTCGCTGCCTGCCCAAAATGGGAGCTATGGAACAGGGTATGGATGTCCAACAAAGCAAAAAGGACAAAGGAATTTTATCAAATATAATAGTTGGAAATGCTCTGGTCGGCATGTATGCAAAAGGGGAGGCAAAGACATGATGCGTGAACTATTTTACAGAATGCCTCAAGGAGAAGTAGTCTCAAGGAAAGCAACGTAATATCTTGCATTGAAAGAAACTTGGGCAGATTTCCTTTACATGCAGTAAACAGATTTCTTGGTTTTGTGCCAGAGAATCAACAAAGAGGAAATCACAGCAAACATGTTTTAGATTTTGTGCTAGAAAAACAAAGAACTGATGTAAATACCTTTATCAAATTGCTCACCCCTTCAGCGCACCTCAAATCTAAAAATTGATATGCTCGCCTTTGTGAATCGCTTCCTCCTGAATTTGGGTTAACTTTTTCCTCCTCCACAGAATGATCTCTGCAGCTGGGTATCTTTCTAGTTGCCAGACAATCTGTAAACGAGGGTGCCCACTTACAAAAGCATGTGAATCTCCCTTCAACTGATAGGAACCACCTAATTTTGATCACCATGTCCCACATTTGTACACGCCATTGATCTACTTGCCAAATTTGGGGATGATCCCGCCAAATGCCTGTTGAAGATGGATTTATTTCCCTTCAATAAGAACGCACAATAGAAAGTTGCCTGATCAGTCCATTCGCATTGAGTTGGATAGGGATGACAAGAAATGAAGTTTCCAATATGGCTCCCTGTCAATCCTGAAGTCCTTCACCAGAAAAGCCCCTAGACCATCAATTCGTTCAACTGCCCAAAGATATTTTCATCCTGGCTCTTTATTATTGGTCAATCCACTCCTCCAAAAGACATAAATTCTCACCAACACACCAGATATTTCTTGCTATCCTAAACCAACTCACCAACCAATAACAAGAGCCATCAAATGGCAAGGTGAGAGTTGTTACATTGGCGTTGCCATTCTCCTGCCGTAATGCTCCTGCACTTGTTGCTTTACTAGTTTTACCTATTCATCAATGCTGCGAGCTAGTGCAGGTGTTTTCAAATTTTTATTTTGGCACTTTTCATTGAGTTGACCGCACTATCAAATCCAAAAATTTAATTTTGACGATGGCAGCATGACGAAAATGCCAAGTGGAAAGGTCAAAACTAATAGTTGTTGGGGGTCCCATCACCCATGCTTTTTGTGGATTGATACCTTTTTGCATGGTGATTTGTATGTTATAATGGCATTTTGTATGATGATTTGATTGTTATGATGTCCTAGGCATGTCGTTTTGTTGGGAGAATAGCAGCTTCCTATCAATAGTCATGTACTTAAAATATGAACTAAATAATTTATTAAAATTCTAGATTATAAAATTTTTGACACTATTGATATAGTGATGTACTTAAATATGGAGTAAATAATTTATTGTGGATTATAAATTTTGATGTACTTAAAATATCTATAGTAAATAATTTATTAAAATTTAGATAAATTAGCATAAATATCTCTCCCCATTTTTTTAGATAAATGTATTTAAGATATCTATATTAATTTATATTTAGAACTTTAATCTTCTATTTTATTTAGGCATATGCAATAATAAGATGAGGCATATGAAATTTATAAAAAATATAAGCACATATTATAGAAGGTTGTAAGATAACAAATAAGTGTAAAACTAAATTACAACACAAAACCTTGTCTTTAGAAATAAGAAAAAAACAAATATTATTGCATCACACAAATACCCAAAACAAACTATTAAAAACTGTTTTCATTTCATAATCTTTATTTTTCTTTTTTATCCTCCAAACCAAAAAAAATTTGAGATTGAAAATAATTTAAAAAATTGTAAATAAATCTTAAAGAGCTTGATGTCTACAAGCTATAAAAAATGGAGATATATATATTTCCAACATATGAAGATGGAAAATAATTTAGATGATTTTTTATAAATTTCAAAAAATCAATTATTCGTATACTCAATATCTATAAACTAGAAAAACTTATGATCTTAAACTGAATCATTCTCTTTTATATTTGTTCTTCTATACATATTCCTTTAGTCATCGTTTGATAGATTATGTAGACTTTTTAAATATGATCTGAATCAGTGTCATGTTTGAAGTCTAAATACTTTATCTTATATTTTATTTTTTTATGTAATTTACATGAACTTTTTCTCCTCAATGTTTTCATCTGCAAAACCTGAGCTTATTGGATGTTAACCAATGTTTATTCATATGACACATAAACGTGCTGTATGTTGATGCAGGTTTATTGAGATGTGGGATGAGTTGCAGGTTGCTGGACCAACTATTTGCAACCTAACATAAAGAGAGGAATTTTTTCTCTGAAGAAGACGAAATAATACTGCGATACCATGACAAGCTTGGAAACAAGTAATTTTTAGAAAACAAAATTAATTTCATTTGTCTGCACTGTCGATAGTACATTAAGCTGGGCTCTTTTTCTAATGCCCATATAGATTTATTTCAAATCTCATAGTTGCATAATAAGTCATACAAATACAATAAATACTTCATTTAGAAGATGAAACATAAAAAAACAAGAAAATCATGATTGTGGCTCCAAATCCCTGTCCAGAAGCGATGGCAGTGTGGCAGTTGCTCTGTTTCATCCAAAGCCACACTGCTATTTAGAAATAAATGGCGAGGTCTTGTGCTACTTTCCCTAGCTCATTCAGGTCGTCAAACCCAATGTCATTCCCTGTTGGACCATAGTTTAAGTTCCTGCAATACTCAACCTCATCGGTGTGAAATAGGAAGCAACAAAAGAAAGTAAGGGAAATACTCTATGCTAGTGACATTTTAAGGTCTTTGAAAATTGATTGCAGTCTATGCTATAACTGAAATACATAGTTTCTGCTTCCATGCTGCCGTAATTTGAGTTTAATCATCGCTTACTTTGGATTGCAAGCAGAATGAGGGCCTCCCCTGCCTTACTCACCAGCTGCCTCATCTCCTCATTCTCTCCATGAAAAATACAGAGAGAAGATTACCCAAAACTCCGCTGCTCTCTCTGCCTTCCTCTTCAAAAGCAAGGCACATTTCACAACTCTCCGGTTGTTTACGCTCAGCGATACGAAATGATGTGCATGCCTCCAAACATTGTTTTGCCACTTCACAAATCTGATGACAACTATTTATATCTCGCCACCCCTCTATTTGGATATTAGAATTGTCGGAGTGACAATAGCAGGAAGGCCTAATTCATTATCTACTTTAATGGATTGGGATTAGCCGACTCCTATCAATCATAGGGATAAAGGATTGGCTATCATCGAATGTGATATGTAGTATCCTCTATAAATTAGAGAGAATAAATTTGCACAATTGAGGCACATTAGGATAACCAAAGAAGCAATGAGTATGAATTTTAGCTTTTTGGATTGTAGTGTTCTTTATTTTATTTTTATTTTTCAAAGTTATTTAAATGTTTGTTTTTTTATTAGTAATATTTTGGACAGTAAAATAAATCTATCCGTACTTAATAATAGTAATAACATCCTACCTTCTTTCTTATGGATTCTTCATTCATAAAGTATATTTTGTAATGCTCTTTTTGGATTGTTTTCATCTATCTTTTATATGATGTAGGAAATATCTTTTATATGAGTCAATTATGTTGTGACTTTTAAGGTATTGTAAATTTCCTTCTTGAAGATATTAAAAAGATTTATTTTCAGAGCATTATGTTTTCTCTTTTATGTATATTATTTTTGATGAATTTCCAAAAAATAACAATTAATTGAACTTCTTAATGTATCAAGTCTTTTTTTTGGGTTCCTACACTATTGTTTTCTCTCATTAATAGTTTGTTCTTAAAACATATGGATTTGATTAAGCTCAATGTTAGAATTTTGAATAATCCAAACCATGTGTTAATTGGATGTATTAGTTGATGGTTTAACTCCATTACTCACACTAGTTGCTTACTACATCACTAAAATTTAGCTATTTTGGGGAGATATGATGAATATAAGTCTGATGTCACTTAGATTCTACTAGTCTTGGTACCAAAAATACTTGTAAGGTTGGTTAAATGGATCTTGTGTTTATTCCTACAGTCTTATTGCTATTTTTAGGGCACAAAGAAACAAGAACAAATTTAACAATCAATACTTCAAGATTCTGGTTTTTCTCCGGCTCTGATACCAAAATGTAACACTACTTTTCCCCATAGTTATTTAATTATTTGCAGCAGATTTAAATATAGTTATTGCTAGAGAAACAATTTAAAGTATACAAGGTTATCAATTCCAATGTAAATTGCAACATATGATAATTTAATAGGAACTCTAAAGAAAATAATTAACATAACCAATTGAATAACACAACCCATAATCAGATTAACATCAAAACCCATATATATAATAATTCCAATATCTTTTATTTATAATAAGTTCAGTACTTATCTGAATCAGAGTACTTGGATCGACTACTCTCACCCTAGGAAGATTTCAGTAGTCTTGGCCTTAGCTATGACATAGATGTAAAAACACAATATGTGCCTACTCGCACCAACTATTGTACCTACTCGTACAGTGTTCAAATATGTGCCTACTCGCACCAATTGTTGTGCCTACTCGCATAGTGTTCAAGCCCTGGCCAGGACAATCTCAGGTGTACTTTGTACCCCATGTTGGACACACTCTGTGTGCCCCCTTCTCCAATGCTCATAGCCCACCAAACCACTTACTTCTTCCTTGAGTGTTCTCCATGTCCTTTTCCAAGTATCACACAAATGCTTTATATAAGCCTTAAGGGGTGGTTTTCAAACCATCACACCCTTTCACAAAGGTTGTTTTTAATAAACATAATTATTTCTCCTCTTTTAGAAAGAGTTTATATAAATACTTTTATTAATGCTCATTTTAACTAAAGGAGCATAATACACTTTATTTTCTATCTCCCTTTTTAATTCTAAAGGGTTATTTCATGGAAAAATAACTTTCTTTTTACTTTGGGGAAAAAGTCCCATAACAGGAATGGAGTGGGCTTAAGCTTCTCTCCATAAATCCCTCTTTGTCAAAATGGACATTGAAAATTTTTATGACAAAATTGAGTGGCATTTAATTGTGGTCATGCTCCAAGCTCTTGGCTTTGACCGTACCTTTATAAAAATAGGGCAAATTCTTTTTCAAGATGCTTAAACTTACGTTCCCATTAATGAAACTCAATTTAAGAAATTTAGAATTTTTAGGTCCATTTTGCATGGATGTATGTTAGATCCTTTCTTATGTGTGCTTGTTGGTAAAGGATTCGTCTATCTTCCCTACTTGCCAATTACACTTCTAGAGGTCTTATCAAATGTGTATCTCTCCATGTTTTCCCTCCTAGATAGATTTTCAAGGATCGATTTGCTTATGAATCCTTCCTAAATCTTTTAGAGGATCAAGATCATCTATGATTGGTGCAAAAAAAAATTTGAACACTTCTTTCACAACCTTGGTATCTTTCTTAATCTAGCTTGGGTGGATGGGTTTAAGCAGAAACAAATTTAGCATAGTTAGAGCTTCAAGTTTCTAGAGATCTCCTTTGCCTTCTAGAGTTTATCTTTAGAGTTGTGGAATTATGTCATTCAGAGGGATGGGAAATGTAACTTATTGGATTACTAAGCCTCTTTCCTTGGCTACTAAATTCTATTTACTTTAAGATCCTAGCTATCACCCATGTTTATTATTCTTCTTGTTGAGCCCTTCCAATAGTGCTTGCTATAGGTTGTAAAACTTCTCAAAGATTTTCTATGGGTTGAAGACTCTAAAGGATTTCATAGGGTTACCTAAGATCATTATTTTTGACCCAAAGATGTAAAGAGGCCTTAGGCTTCCTAATATTAGGCTTCAAGGTACTGCTCTCTATGCAAAAAACATCATTAGAGGTCTTGCTAGGAATGAAGCCTAGAAATTATGTCTTCACCATTACCTTTCTCAAGGAAACCCAATGGACTAAAATCCTAATTTTTCCTTCACAGTTGGAAATCATGGGGAATTTTGTGGCTAAGATCAAGAACATCACAAAATCTATTCTAATGCAAAGAAAGAAATACAATCATAAAAGATAAATACCGAGAGATCTCCTCTGTTAGGTGGAGTGGGCCCAACTCCCCGCCTAGAAGGATCCTCCTAAACTAACACAAAATTAGAAGAATTTACCCTTTTATTCCCATGTAATGAAAATCTGAATGGGCATGCTTACACGACACAAAATAACAAGAAATGTTGCTTGGAAAATAATGACTTCAGAACAGAAAAATGAACTAACTTTATCTTTTTGGCTCATCTTTATACATTTGAGCCTTATTTTTAGATTGAAATGGATTATACTATGAACTACCACAAAACTAGACTCTTCCTACATTTTATTCCTAAACTAAGAGTCTCTTATTAAAAATTGGAAATGTCATCACATTTACCAAGATTGGCAGTAGGAGACATGAAAGGGCGAAGCCTAATTTAAAGGAAACTAAGTTGAAGCGGAGCTTTAGTGATTTAGCCGAATATCCATTGAATTGAAGTTACAAGTCATGAAGAGTACTAGGGTGACAACCAGTCAATTTGGAGTTGTTTGATTTCTTGTATGGCATATGCTAGGATTGAGATTAGTGCGGAGCCTGCTAATTAACCATCAAATCAAAGAGAGGATGATCCTATTATGGTGTTGGGTGGTACTCTGGAGCTGTGTGGAGCTAATGGTCTTATTTTGAAATGTGGCTCTGGAGAGCTCTAATGGCTTTGGAGGGATCCGAGCTGCTTAGTTCACAAGTCCAAAGGCTATCTTTGTCATAAAATCATTACAATACATGCATATAAAATAGAAATCATAGCAATACCCAATAAATTATGCGTTTAGAAAATAAATACCAAAACACAATATTCATCCATTTTATAAAACAATTATAGCTATTAAAAAGGTATTTAAAGATGCCAATCCATAGAAATAATAGGTACTGCAATATGGAAATTAAACATATGTTTATCACAACTCATTAGTTTCTCACACTCTCTACCCTTTGTGCCATTAACTACAGACCATAAATCACCTTTTTCAATTTTTGAATAAGTGCTCAGTGAGCCTGGAAGTGAATTAACATCGTTTCTCAACCTTTCAATCCAAAATGTTTCACTTTGTAGATGGTTTTGTTAAGTGATTATGCTCTCTTGCTTCCATAGTTCAACCAAATTTGATAAATCATGTATGCTAAAATTTATTTCAATGATGGAAAGAAAGATAAAATAATTTTCAATCATGAAGATGATAACCACCACTATTTTTTGGCTAACAAAGTTGCAATGATTTAAAATGTTATACTCCATATCTAGGTGAAGAAAGTAAATTTAGAGGTGAAGCACCTACATACCCTTATGGATATTGGATTAGTTCCTTGTATGTGGCTAGTTGAGTTTCGTCAAAATCTCCATACCAATATTCAACTTTGTGTGGGTAGGTGTTGCTCTCATAACTACCCATCTAGTTTCCCATAGTCTTCAACACATTCTTGGTTGCCTTGTTTGCAACATAGTGGTAGTTTTTGTGATTATGGCCATGGATTTCACCATGATAGTGTGAGGTATAACACTTGGGTGACCCCACATAAGATAAATTCCCCATGTTGGCCTTCACTATCTTGCCTACTTGACAATCTATAATAAAAAGAGAATGATGATGCTCTTACTAGCTAGGAGCCCATATCTAATGGTGCAAACCCCATTGTATAGTGGTTGGGGAGACAAGTTAGATGATTCTTTATGTTTACCACTATATTATGGGTTGTAGGCCCTTGTGGCCTAAATGTTTTGTGCGTTATTCTTGGATCACCCTTAGGTCTTAGTGCTTATAGGTTTTTCGTTTTGATGACTATTAGGATTTTTTAACGATATATTCATGAACTTTTAGTCTTTCAGTCACCCAATCTAATCAAGGTATTTAGAAGTTAATTATGTTATTATTGATCATGTGTTGATGTGAAATTTGACCTCACGGCATGATGTCATCCACCCACTTTATTTGTATGATTAATGGTGTACCTCTATTGTATTATTTATAGAATATGTCTTCAATAATAAAAATGGTTTGAAATGAAGACATGGACATGATATGCAACTTGTCCTCTTGACCAGACTAATACATATATAAGAAGACATGCATGCATGCCTTTTTTTCCAAATATATATCTATCGACTATGCAATACACCAAGGTCCCTCTGGACCCATAAAAACCACCCAAAAGGCACTCTTACCAATTGAACAATATGACATTGAAACAATTACAAGAATAACATAACAATTTTAATACTAAATGATTCTAGTTTTGACATTGTATTACATCAGTGTCTTTTTATAGACCAAGCATGATAAAATCTTAATTGAATGTCGATTCAATGTGATTGGGAATTTTTTTAAATATTTAAATAAGTGTATAGATATAGCTCTGAGAGCATCAATAATACCAAGTTTACAAAGTAGATTACTAAACAATGAGACACTACAACTTCTAAGATGCTTGCAAAATACCATACCCTATCTAATACAACTCATAACAACTAGCATGATCCTAGAGATATCAAAAAACATTACATAGAAGCATACTAAGATAATGTCTCATGAAATAGGACCAACACTCAACATAATCAATTAGCATCCTTTCCTTTAGCTTTCTCCGCTTTATCCTCAGCTTCAATAATAGAAACACTTTCTAGCTAGGTCTTAGACTGTGTGCTTCATGCACTTTCTAAGCCACCATTTAAGGAAAGCTGATACTGGGATGTCATCAAAATGACCAAATTTGGAAATGTTAAGGTATTTAGAAGATTTGTTTGCAACCACTTTAGAACCAACAATATTACCCTAGTTGAAGCATTATTATCACTGTCAAAACCAACCTTTTTATTTCCCTTTATATGGTCTTCAACAAGATCTCATCTTCATTCTTGTTTACTTATTCACAGACTTGCAAAGAGATGAATGCAACTGTGACTTTCCTACAAAAGCAAACAATACTCTTGTAAACACCTTGAAAAATATATTTATTTTTACAAGTCCACAAGTACCACTACCATAATACCTTTGTGGATAGAATCAACCAAATCTTTTTAAGAAATTTAGATGAAAATTTAGCATCTTTATCAATTTAGCCATATAAAACATCAAACCCAGTAATAAATTTACCCCCAGACCACCATGACCAAGTAGGTAAGAAATACTCCTGACCTACAAAAAATATAGTAAAACATATGTTTAAAAGATTCTCTATCACCACATACTAAGCAAATACTAAGATGAGAAGATAGACATTTTCTAACAAGTTTATGTTCAAAACAGGGTGAAACAATACAACAAGATATGTTGTTCTTTAGTGTAGCCATTTTTTTAAAAAAATGATAGATCATAAGATGAAATGAAATTAACAATGAAACACAAATGCAAACCACAACACATTGTTTATGTGTATAAACCCTTTTGGGAAAAAACTCCACCCCCAAAGAGATCCAAGCTTGTATTAATCCTAAAATTATTGCTTATCCCTTTGAATTCTAGCAACAAAATGGTGCTCAAATGACCTACAAAACAATCTCTCTATTAATATCTCAAGGCACCAATATATAGAATATATGGATACAAGATATCACGAATGGTATCTTGAAACAAGTGGCAAATAGCACTCTCCCAAATCTAGCATCCAATTCTATCATGGGGAATCTCACAACTCAATTATGCATGGTCAACCACCCTGAATAGTATAAAACTCCTCTTACACCACTTATGTGTCATAAATCTTGTCATAATGGTCACATTCCTTCATTATGGCCACTTTTTCCCAATCCTAGGCACTCCTTGGGAAGATTGACCAAATTTGTCATAAAATCCAAGTGTAGAAGATCTTCTAACATCCTTTTACATCTCCCAATTTTGACCAATATAAGATCCTTCTTATTGTAACTTATTGACTTAAATTCCATTAAAAAATACTTACATGAGAGGATAAATAATAGTAAATAAATTTTCCCACCACCTAAGATGGGCGTCCATGTCTACCCTCTCCATGATCCTTGAAGACACAACATTATTTATTGACAATAATAATTAAATACCAAAAAAACATATCTAGGGATTTACAAGGTGAATGGTACTTGATCCCAACATTCTCCTACTTGACATTTACATTGCAATGACATAATCAGGAACATAATAAATTGAGCTCTCCAAGAGGAGAGACCCATGGACCCTTTGCACCAACTAAACTTTTTTGTGCTCATAAGCTTAGTGAGGGAATTTGCAACATTCTCTAAGGTGTCCACTTTCTATAACATGACTCTACCACCCTCAAGAATTTCCTAAACAAAGTTATATTGTACATCAATGTGCTTCATGTAGGCATGATAAACTGTGTTTTTAGCTAAACAAATGGCACTCTGATTATCACATTTGATTTTGACATGTCTACACTAAAAGCCAATACTTGAACACAACCTCTATAACCATATTTCCTCCTTATAGGAATGCATCGTAGCCATGTACTTTGCTTCTATAGTGGAAAACATGATTGTAGTTTGTCATTTACTCATCCAAGTAATTGCACCTCCAAACAAAGTAAAGATACAACCACTCATAGACCTCCTACAATCTAGATCACTAGCCCAATTAGAATCAACAAAACTTTGTAAATCAACCATCCTACCTACATCATCAGTCCCATGATAACAAATACAATGGTTAGAAGTTTCCTGTAAATATTTAAAAACCCTTTTAACATAATGTTGGCATTCTTTACCAGGGTTTGACATAAACGTTCTCAGAACTCCCACTGCTTGGGAAATATTACCTTAGGTCTTGTGCATGGCATGCATGAGGCTTCCCACATAACTGGCATACGAAACCTTATAGTTTCTTCAAGATCATCATCAGTTTTAGTAAACTATTCTAGAGAGAGCCTAGTGCCAATTGGTAAGGGAATTCTAATTGGTTTGCAATCTTTCATTGCAAAATGCTACAAAATAATGTCAATATACTTCTTTTGATTCAACCAAAGTTTTCTATTAACTCGATCCCTATAGATTTCCATACCCAATATATATTTTGCAGTGCTTAAATATTTAATATCAAAAGTGGTAGATAACTAACTTTTAAGTTGCCTAATCATTCCTTTATCATTACCAATGAATAACATATCATCAACATATGTGGAAATAATTAGTAGCCAATTATCATTTAATTTAAAATAAACATAGTGATCTACCTCACTTCTAACAAAGTCATGTTCTAATACGAAGGCATCAAATTTTTGATACCACATTCTTGGTGACTACTTCAAACCATACAAAGATCACTTTAACCTACAAACCAAATGATCCAATCCCTTCACCATAAAATTGTTGGTTTATTTCATAAATATGTCCTCATCAAGATCCCCATGTAGAAATGTAGTTTTCACATCCATTTGCTCTACCTCTAAATTAAAAGAAACAATAATAGATAAAAGGAATCTAATAGATGTTAGCTTAGCCATAGGAGAGAATATCTCAAAAAATTCCACTCCCTCAACCTAGGAGTAGCCTTTAGCCACTAAATGGGCCTTGTACCACTCCAATTTATCATCTACTCTAAATTTCTTTTTAAATACCTATTTACATCCAATGGATTTCCTCCCCTTGAGTAGCTCAAATAGATCCAATTTGTCACATTTATCCAAAGCCTTCATTTCATTTTTCATGGCTTCTAACAGGACTCATGCTCATTTGAAGACAAAACTTCTTTCACAGATCTAAGTTCATTGTCAGTACATGGTAAAGCAAATACACAACTATAATAAGAAGGGTTATACCTTTCAACTAGATTCCATTGTCTAATGGACCTTCTGAGAAGTGTAACAAGAGGCTCTTTTTGTTCCTCATTAGAACTTGAATTTAAACCTTCTCCTTATTCTATCCATCCTATAGTTGTTTTGTATGTGCATCTTCCTATGACTCATCCTTAAAATTAAAATGCACTATTTTGTTAGGCTTTTCATGATGTTTTTTTACATCTATAAATAGCCTAAGCTTGCTGAAAATAACATCCTTATAATAAAACATTTTCAATGCTATAGGAACCCAAAGCTTATAACCCTTAATGTTCTCACCATATCCAATGAAAACACACTTGTTAGCCCTAAAATCAAGCTTATAATGTTTCTCTTTAGGGACATGAACATATGTCTCGTTACCAAATACTTTGAAATGAGAATTTGATGGTGTTTTACCTCTCCATACCTCGTAGGGTTCTTTGTCAACTGGAGTAGAAGTGGGAGATTTGTTAACTAGATAAAAATCATTGTGTACAACTTCAACCTAGAAATGTTTTTCAATCTTAGCATGCTTCTAGCTCTCCATCAAAGTCATGGTCATCCATCTTGCTACTACGTTTTTCTGAAGAGTATATGGAGTTATTTTCTAGATCTAATAATCCATGCATGCCTACAATAATCATCGAAATCTATAGAGCAATACTCACCACCACTATTTGATCTCAAAATCTTTACTATCCTATTTATTTGTTTTTCAACAAGTGCTTTAAACTCTTTAAACATAGAAAATATAGTAGATTTGTGCTTCAAAATGTAAATCCATGTATATCTAGAGAAATCATCTATAAATGTAACATAGTAGAGAGACTTAACAATGGAAGGAGAATCAGTAGTACCAAATACATCACTATGAATCACTTTCAAAACATGTTTATCTCTAGTACTACCAAATTTAAAATAAACTCTATGTTGTTTTCTATACACATAATGATCCTGGAAATCAAGGTCAATAGAATAATGAGATAAACCATTAACTATCTTTTTATTAATGAGGGCTTTAAGACTCTTCTCACCAATGTGACTTAATCTATGATGCCACTATGTACATGAAATGGAGTTGTCAATTACATTCCCAGAGTTATAGAAAGTGGATGTTTCTAGCCTAAACAATGTGCCACACCATGTGCCCCTAGCCAACACCAAATGCTCTCTGCTCAACCTACAACCACTATTCTCAAAAGTCACATGTACCCTTGAATCATTTATTTTAGATATGGAAATCAATTTCCTATCTAAACTAGGGATATGCAATACATCCATGAGGGTTTTCACCCTCCCAGCACTAAAAGTAAATTTACCTCTCCTTGGCCCATAATGTTATGAGTGTTATTATCCTCGAGAAAGACTTTCTCACCATCATAAGTTGTATACGCTAAAAACCACTCCTTGTGAGGAGTCATGTGGTAGGATGCACCTAAATCTATCAACCAAGGGTCATCAGAAGTCATGTTAACATAAATAATAAAATCATAAGTAGCTTCATCATCAGAGGATTTATCAGTAGAGGAATCTTCATCTTTTTTTCTTATTTCAATATTCTTTTTTGCGATGCCCCTATTTGCTACAATTCTCACATCTCAGTCTACGCTTACTAGGTGTCTTGGATCTACCCTTAGACTTAGATATATTCCTAGACTTATCCTTACCACCTTCTTTCTTGTCCTTACCCTTCTCTTTAGATTTACCCTGCATAGAATGCAACTTTAGACCCATCCTTCATAGGCTTTCTCCTTATTTCCTTTGTGAGCAAGGTAGCAATAAGAGCATCTATCTTTGGATGAGCATCAATCTTTGGATCTGTTATAAAACCGTTGAGTGCAAGAATCAAATTATCCCAAGATTTAGGCAATGAACATAGCAGTAAAATATATTTATCCTCTTCCTCTATTTTCACATCTATCTATTGTAACTGACTTAAGATTGGATTAAATCCATTCAAGTGTTTTACAATTGAGTCTCCATCTTTCATTTTTAGAGAATACAATTTTCTTTTCAAAAGCAACTTATTAACGAGATTCTTAGTTTGGTAGATTTCTCCTATTCATTTCCACAAGTTATATGCAATAGTTTCATTATAAACATTCAAAATAACAAAATCAAGAAAGCACAACTGTATAGGGTCATGAGCCTTTTTGTCAACTTTTACCAAATCTTAATTCATTTTTTTGGTTTGCTTTCATTTTTCATGGCAACCCACTGATCTCTTTCTTCTAAGAGATCCTCCAATTTTATCTTCCAAAGTTCAAAACTTGAGCCATTAAACTTTTCAATCTCCAAACTGGATGAGTTAGCCATGATCTCTATCACCCAAAATCTAAATCTCCAAGAAAAACACAATAACCTCCTAATACAACAAAAAACTATATAAAACACTTTGAAAGGGGTGTCCCTCTCTCTAATCAAGACAATTGTGGCTCTGATACCAACTATCGAAAATAGGGTGAAGCAATACAACAAGATATGTTGTTCTTTAGTGCATCCAAATTTTCTTAAACAATGATAGATCGTAAGGTGAAATGAAATCAATAATGAACACAAATTCAAACCACAACACAATGTTTACATGGGGAAAACCTTTGGAAAAAACTCCACACCCAAAGAGATCCAATCTTTTATTAATCCTAAAAAATAGTTACATCAATACAATCTATTTATCTCTCTAAATTTTGATAGCATAACAATACTCAAATGACTTGCAAAACAATCTCTCTTTACCACTATCTCAAGGAACCAATATATTTAAGATATGGATACAAGATACCATGAATGGTATTCCAAAACAAGTGGCAAATACCCCTCTACCAAATCTAGGTGTCCACTTCCATCATGGGGAATGTCACAACTCACTACACATGGTCAACCACCGTGAATAGTATGTAACTCCTCTTACACTACTTATGCATTGTAAATCTTGTCATAATGGTTGGATTCCTTCATCATGCCCGCTTTCCCATTCTTAGGTGCTCCACAAGAAGATTAGCCAAATTTGTCATAAAACTTGTGTAGAAGATCTTCTTACATCCTCTTACATCTCCCAATCTCGACCGATTTTAAAGATCCTTCCAATTGTAACTTCCTAAATCAAATCCCATTATAAAATACTTGTGAGAGCATAAATAATAATAAATAATTTTTCTTACCATGAGGGGTATCCATGTCTACCCTCTCCATGATCCTTGGAGACAACATTATTTATCAACCAATAATTAAATACAATAAAACATGTTGAGGGATTTTCAAGGTGAATGACACTTAATCCCAATAGTTTCCTACAAATGGGAAACCATCTAAAAAAACATTTTTAGCTCAAATACATTAGACCAAACATTATTGAGCTTGGCAGTCCACATAGCTTTAGAGTTGATAATGTAAGGAAGTAAGGTGTGCGAAAACAACTTCCTACACTAATCTATGAGAGGAGCGTTATGCAAATAAATTCAAATCTAATCTAAACTTCTACAAAAAAATAGCGAAAAATATAGAAATCAGCAATAGACAATAAACCATAACACAATGATTTACTTGGGGAAAACCCTTCAAGGAGAAAAACTCCACACCAAAAACTTGCACAATGTATTATCAAATTAACAGAGGATTGCAATAAACTTGCAATGCAAGTTTTTTATAGGAGTAATACACAAACATTCAAATATGGAGTAATTCCTACAACACATGTGTACTTGCAAACTCTCAAAATACAAACTACTCCTCGAGCTCTCAATTTATAGACTCCTGGCAACCTGGAAACCATCTATGATTTACAAAACCATGTGCAACTAAAAATAGCTTATTCTCTTACATTATTATAGGTGTCATAAATCATTAATTACATCCACCCAATATGGGTGCCCAAGTTGGTCAAGATTCCAATCTAAAATTAGGCTCTTATAGATACTCTTACACATCTTATAGTTGGTCATTGATTCCAAAGTAATTCTCTCTATTCTTAGCTCTTATGCATCATAGAATCTATCATGGCATTTGTTAAAGATAATGTCAAAATAAAATATTAATAATATTCCACTACTGCAAGGCACTGACACTTGGCATAACTGCCACATCAAATTCCAACACCCCAATTTGTGTTGGAGCTAAATATTAAATAATAACAATAACCAACTGCAGGAAAATATTAAATTATAAATAAATAATAACAAAAAATTTGCAAGGTTGAGATGCCTAATTTCCCAACATTCTCCCACTTGTCAAATACCTTGCAAGAGCCGAAAGGAAACATACCATCAAGAATCAACTGCTAGGGATCGAAAGCCCCATAGACTCTGAACACCATCTAAACTTCTCTATGCTAACAGGATTAGTTAATGCGTCTGTAACATTTGTCAAATTCTCTACCTTTTCTAGCTTCACCCTGCCATCCTCAACCATATCTCTCTCAAAATGATATTAAACATCTATATGCTTGGTCCTGGCATGAAATGTCATGTTCTTTGCTAGGGAAATCACACTTTGGTTGTCACTGCAACCTATTTTAATCCAATGTTTGAACACAATCTCTTAAGCCAAATGGATTTCTTACAAGCATGAGTTGTTGCCATATACTTAGCCTTTGTATTAGACAAAGTGACCACAACCTATCACTTACTCATCCATTTTTTTACACCACCAAAAAGAGTAAAAACATAAGCACTAGTGGATCTTCTGTTATTGACATCACTTGCATGGTCTGAATCCACATAACCACGAATATCCAAAGAATGTTTGTCTCCTATACCATGAAAACACAAGGAATACCTTAAAGTACCCCACAAATATTTGAAGATTATTTTAATTACATCCTAATGAACTGTACTAGGATTAGACATATATCTACCAAGAACTCCCACTGCTTCGGCAATGTCTGGTCTTGTATAGACCATAGCATACACTAGGCTTCCAATTGCACTCTGATAAGGCACTTTGTTCATGTCGTCCATATATGATGAGGATGTAGGATAATGTGAAACAGATAACTCCATTCCCAATGTCACAGGAACACACAATGGTCTACAATCATGCATGTTAAACCTCTGTAAAATTGAATTGAAATAATTACTTTGGCTAAACCATAGCTTTCTGTTCGCTCTATCTCTTCTAATCTCATTCCCAATAATGTGTTTATCTACACCAAGATATTTCATTTCAAACTTTGCTGAAAGTTGAGATTTTAGTTTTGAAATCAAACCCTTCCCTTTTCCAATAAACAACATATCATCAACATACACAGCAATAAAAAGGAAATGATCACCATTAGATTTAGAATAAACATGGTAATTAGATTTAGAATGCTCAAATCCCAAAATCAATACATATTTGTCAAACTTTTGGCACTACATTCTAGGACTTTATTTTAGGTCATACAAGGATTTCTTCAATTTACAAACCAAACATGATGCAGGAGTACCCGAGCGTATATGCAATCTTGCATCGCCAAAAAGAATGGATATCTCAATTTTGTTTGATTTTAATATAGTTGGTCATTTCTATTTGTGTTTTTTTGGGATGTTGGTTGTGATGTCGCGGTTACCAGTGATTTTTTGTCACATTTTTACTTGTCATACATTGTTTCAGTTTGGGCTGATGGTATTCCACGACTGAGTGTCGGTAACTGATATTCTTGTTGTCGTATGCTCGTTAAAATATTTCCTAAACAATGTGATATGCCAACAAAGCAATTGATGGAGTTGCTATTTTCAAACAACTATATGGTAGCTCTTATGCATCATAGAATCTATCATGGCATTTGTTAAAGATAATGTCAAAATAAAATATTAATAATATTCCACTACTGTAAGGCACCGACACTTGGCATAACTACCACATCAAATTCCAACACCCCAATTTGTGTTGGAGCTAAATATTAAATAATAACAATAACCAACTGCAGGAAAATATTAAATTATAAATAAATAATAACAAAAAAATTGCAAGGTTGAGACGCCTAATTTCCCAACATTCTCCCACTTGTCAAATACCTTGCAAGAGCCGAAAGGAAACATACCATCAAGAATCAACTGCTAGGGATCGAAAGGCCCATAGACTCTGAACACCATGTGAACTTCTCTGTGCTAACGGGATCAGTTAATGCGTCTGTAACATTTGTCAAATTCTCTACCTTTTCTAGCTTCACCCTGCCATCCTCAACCATATCTCTCTCAAAATGATATTAAACATCTATATGCTTGGCCCTGGCATGAAATGTCATGTTCTTTGCTAGGAAAATCACACTTTGGCTGTCACTGCAACCTGTTTTAATTCAACGTCTGAACACAATCTCTTAAGCCAAATGGATTTCTTACAAGCATGAGTTGTTACCATATACTTAGCCTCTGTATTAGACAAAGTGACCACAACCTATCACTTACTCATCCAATTTTTTACACCACAAAAAAGAGTAAAAACATAAGCACTAGTGGATCTTCTGTTATTGACATCACCTGCATGGTCTGAATCCACATAACCGCGAATATCCAAAGAATGTTTGTCTCCTATACCATGAAAACACAAGGAATACCTTAAGCTACCCCACAAATATTTGAAGATTCTTTTAATTATATCCTAATGAACTGTACTAGAATTAGACATATATCTACTAAGAACTCCCACTACTTCGGCAATGTCTAGTCTTGTATAGACCATAGCATACACTAGGCTTCCAATTGCACTCTGATAAGGCACTTTGTTCATGTCGTCCATATCTGATGAGGATGTAGGATAATGTGAAACAAATAACTCCATTCCCAATGTCACAGGAACACACAATGGTCTACAATCATGCATGTTAAACCTTTGTAAAATTGAATTGAAATAATTACTTTGGCTAAACCATAGCTTTCTATTCGCTCTATCTCTTCTAATCTCATTCCCAATAATGTGTTTATCTACACCAAGATATTTCATTTCAAACTTTGTTGAAAGTTGAGCTTTTAGTTTTGAAATCAAACCTGTCCCTTTTCCAATAAACAACATATCATCAACATACAAAGAAATAAAAAGGAAATGATCACCATTAGATTTAGAATAAACACGGTAATTAGATTTAGAATGCTCAAATCCCAAACTCAATACATATTTGTCAAACTTTTGGCACTACATTCTAGGACTTTATTTTAGGTCATACAAGGATTTCTTCAATTTACAAACCAAACATGATGCAGGAGCACCCGAGCATATATGCAATCCTGCATCGCCAAAAAGAATGGATATCTCAATTTTGTTTGATTTTAATATAGTTTTTCATTTCTGTTTGTGTTTTTTCGGGATGCTGGTTGTGATGTCGCGGTTACCGGTGATTGTTTGTCGCATTTTTACTTGTCATACATTGTTTCAGTTTGGTTTCATGGTATTCCACGACTGAGTGTCGGTAACTGATATTCTTATTGTCGTATGCTTGTTAAAATATTTCCTAAACAATGTGATATGCCAACAAAGCAATTGATGGAGTTGTTATTTTCAAACAACTATATGGTAGCTCTTATGCATCATAGAATCTATCATGGCATTTGTTAAAGATAATGTCAAAATAAAATATTAATAATATTCCACTACCGCAAGGCACCGACACTTGGCATAACTGCCACATCAAATTCCAACACCCCAATTTGTGTTGGAGCTAAATATTAAATAATAACAATAACCAACTGCAGGAAAATATTAAATTATAAATAAATAATAACAAAAAATTTGCAAGGTTGAGACGCCTAATTTCCCAACATTCTCCCACTTGTCAAATACCTTGCAAGAGCTGAAAGGAAACATACCATCAAGAATCAACTGCTAGGGATCGAAAGGCCCATAGACTCTGAACACCATTTGAACTTCTCTTTGCTAACGGGATTAGTTAATGCATTTGTAACATTTGTCAAATTCTCTACCTTTTCTAGCTTCACCCTGCCATCCTCGACCATATCTCTCTCAAAATGATATTAAACATCTATATGCTTGGTCCTGGCATGAAATGTCATGTTCTTTGCTAGGAAAATCACACTTTGGCTGTCATTGCAACCTGTTTTAATCCAATGTCTGAACACAATCTCTTAAGCCAAATGGATTCCTTACAAGCATGAGTTGTTGCCATATACTTAGCCTCTGTATTGGACAAAGTGACCACAACCTATCACTTACTCATCCATTTTTTTACACCACAAAAAAGAGTAAAAACATAAGCACTAGTGGATCTTCTGTTATTGACATCACCTGCATGGTCTGAATCCACATAACCGCGAATATCCAAAGAATGTTTGTCTCCTATACCATGAAAACACAAGGAATACCTTAAGCTACCCCACAAATATTTGAAGATTCTTTTAATTACATCCTAATGAACTGTACTAGAATTAGACATATATCTACTAAGAACTCCCACTGCTTCGACAATGTCTGGTCTTGTATAGACCATAGCATACACTAGGCTTCCAATTGCACTCTGATAAGGCACTTTGTTCATGTCGTCCATATCTGATGAGGATGTAGGATAATGTGAAACAAATAACTCCATTCCCAATGTCACAGGAACACACAATGTTCTACAATCATGCATGTTAAACCTCTGTAAAATTGAATTGAAATAATTACTTTGGCTAAACCATAGCTTTCTGTTCGCTCTATCTCTTCTAATCTCATTCCCAATAATGTGTTTATCTACACCAAGATATTTCATTTCAAACTTTGTTGAAAGTTGAGATTTTAGTTTTGAAATCAAACCCGTCCCTTTTCCAATAAACAACATATCATCAACATACAAAGAAATAAAAAGGAAATGATCACCATTAGATTTAGAATAAACACGGTAATTAGATTTAGAATGCTCAAATCCCAAACTCAATACATATTTGTCAAACTTTTGGCACTACATTCTAGGACTTTATTTTAGGTCATACAAGGATTTCTTCAATTTACAAACCAAACATGATGCAGGAGCACCCGAGCGTATATGCAATCCTGCATCGCCAAAAAGAATGGATATCTCAATTTTGTTTGATTTTAATATAGTTTTTCATTTCTGTTTGTGTTTTTTTCGGGATGCTGATTGTGATGTCGTGGTTACCGGTGATTGTTTGACTCATTTTTACTTGTCATACATTGTTTCAGTTTGGGTTGATGGTATTCCATGACTGAGTGTCGATAACTGATATTCTTGTTGTCGTATGCTTGTTAAAATATTTCCTAAACAATGTGATATGCCAACAAAGCAATTGATGGAGTTGTTATTTTCAAACAACTATATGGTGGTTTTGGTACATTATTTCTTCCAATATCAGAGCACCACTATGATGAGTACATGTAATGTAAATATGAACAGAATATAAATCCTAATGGAGATTTATTTGCACACTCAAGTATAACCATTTCTTATTTCTGTGAAGGTTTTGGGTTCCTATTGACTGTGCCAAGTCGCCTAGTGGAGACGTAGCATGTTAGTTTTCCTTGGAGTTATTTTCAGATTGCTAAGTGAATGCAAGAGGGTACGTTGACTCCACAAGAGGTTGCCCAAGTTTGAAAACCATTTAAAATCATTTAAATTTATTTTCCCTGGGGGGCAACGACTTGTTTTGGTCTTTGCATTCCATCATAGATGAAGCGCCATAGGTAAAGAAAAGACACAACAGATTCACAAAAGAAAAAGAGAGGTTGATTTTATGGGTTTTGGCGGCCAGATGAAAGGGTTCAATGCAACAAATTCAAAACCATAACATTTGATTGGAAAATGAGAGGCAAACAACATTAAAAATAGAGAAGATCTCTCCTAGAAAAGTACTACAAAAAGAAGAGAAGGTTGATGAAGTGTTGAACATGAAATTGTAAGGAAATCCATCGCCCCAATTGCCAGAGGCTCTGTAACAACAATTGAGTATCAAATTGAATAAATAAGGAGTACACTGGACATGTGGAGAGGTCGATCAAGTCTTCAAACAGAGGATTTGTGTATTGGTATAGTAGAGAGGAGGTGTAGTAGCATTTCCATTTTACAACTGTTTTGTATTATTTTTGCAAGAGAAGAATTGGTAGAAAATCCTTTTGTGTGAGTGGGCTTTGGCTCCATTTGAACATTTGAACCATGTATGATGGCAATTTGAATTGAATTGAAGTTGAAAACCTCTAATCATTTTCATTTCCTGTGATTTTGTTATCTTGAACAAATCGGTATTCCTGTAGCTATATAAGAACGAATAAAACAATGGAATTGACTTTGTTAGTGATTGGTGTGTGGGCATGTTTCTAGTGTCGGGTGTTTGATAAGACTCCAAAACTAGGTTGCATCAATTGGTATCAAAGCAGGTTCGGCATTGTGTTGGAAGAACCCTAAGGAGATTGTTGTGGGTGTGTGAGAGGACAGTGAGACCCACAATTGTAGAGGGTTGTAAACATGACGCAAAGAGGATGTGGATGAAGAAGACCACAGAATGTAGACCATGAGGTCTTTAGGGAAATGATGAGAGGTCTTGAAGCCAAGCTAGGGGCAAGGTTGGAGGCAATAGAATTGATGCAGTGAACAGGAATCTTGGTGGTGGATGTCAACAATGATGAGACTGAAGAAGAGGCATCAAAATTTGATATCGAAGATGATCATAGAGATGAGGCGGAAGGGAGATTTTTGAGAGCAATGGCTAGGCTTTGTAGCAAGCCTAAATTGGACCCCCCAAGTTTTAATGGTAATATGAATCTGGAAGAGTTAGTGGATTGGATATTAGAAATGGAAAAATACTTTGACTTAGAGTCAATTGAGGACCCAAAGAGGGTGAAGTATGCTGGCACAAAGTTGAAAGGACACGCTTCCTTGTAGTGGGAGCATGTGCAGCTTGAAAGACAATGAAGAGGCAAAGAGAAAATCAAAACATGGGAGAGGATGGTGACGAAATTGAAGGCAAAATTTCTGCCTGCAAATTATCAACTCAACTTGTTCAAGAGGTTGCAAAATTTGAAGCAAAGAGAGAAGAATGTACAAGAGTACACCAAGGAGTTCTATCAGTTGAGCATCTGGGTAGGACATGTAGATGATGATGCAAAAAAGTATCAAAGTATGTAAATGGTCTTCATAATTCCATTCAAGATGAAATGAGCAGGCTTTGGGTAACTAGTGTAGAAGAGGTATAGCATTATGCCTTGAAGCCATAAGAGAAACTTGCAAGAAAATAGCAACATAATTCCTGTGGTAGAGGTAGATTTTCAAGACAGTGTTAGAGGTTACCAAAACAAGCAAGATGAGGCAAGTACATCTCACACGAGTGTGCAATAAAACAAGGGAAGAGGAGAATCTTTTAGGGGAAGAAGAGATTATTCTCAAGGTAGAGGATACTTTGGAAGAGGTAGAGGAAAAGGGTTTGGAGGTACATGCTTCCAATGTGGAGAGCCAGGGCATAGGGCATTTGAATGTCCACAAATACAACAAATTAATAGCAAAGGGAAGGAAGCCAGAGTTCATGTAGCGTAGGCTGAAAATGAAAGTGTGGCTGCACCAAATCATGGAGAGGGGCCCGAAGATGGAAAGTCTCTCATGCTGCGAAGGGTTTTGTTAAATCTTGAAAAGGAGAAATTGAGGCCAATACAAAGAAGAAATTTGTTTAGAACAAGGTGCAAAGCAGATGGCAAGTATTGCAAAGTCATAGTGGACAACAGTAGCATAGATAACATTGTACCCAAAGAGATGGTGGAAAAGTTGAATTTGAAAATATTGAAACATCCGAGCCCATACCAAGTTTCATGGTTGCAAAAAGATCATAGTTTGACGGTACATTAGCAATGCCTTGTGAGTTTTCAAATTGGAAACTATATGGATGAAATAATGTGTGATGTGATGCTAATGGATGCATGCCATCTACTTTTGGGAAGGCCTCAACAATTTGATTGAAGAGTTGTTCATGATGGATGGGCAAACACATACCAAATCAAGAAGTATGGCAAAGAGTACACTCTAAATCCAATCAAAGATAGGGAAGAAGAAGTGGAAAATAGCTCCAAGGTTTGTTTTGTTTTTGGTAAACAATTTTTGAAAGACTTGAAGGGAGGAGGAACATGTTTTTCCATTATTCCAAAGCTTGCAGCAATTGGGACAACAAAAGAAAATGAAGAAATACCAATAGAAGTTTAGAAAATTTTGGAAGAATATGATGACATAATGATGAATGAGTTGTCCGATGGATTGCCACCGATGAGGAGTATAAGCCATTGTATGGATTTGATTCCCGATGCAAGTTTTCCCAACAAAGCACTGTATAGAATGACGCCTATGGAGAATGTAGAAATAAATAGGCAAGTGCAAGAGTTGCTGGATAAGGGGTTGATTAGGGAGAGTTTGAGTCCATGTGCTATTCCAGCAGTGTTGACACCAAAGAAGGATGGTGAATGGCAGATGTGTATGAACTCAAGAGCCATAAATAAGATAACTATCAAGTACTAGTTTCCCTTGCCAAAAATGGATGATATGATGGATTGTTGGAGTGGGGCTAAGTACTTCACTAAAATTGACTTGAAGAGTGGGTACCATCAAATTTGCATAAGAGAGGGAGATGAGTGGAAGATCACCCTCAAAACAAAGGATGGATTATATGAATGGATGGTGGCGCTGTTTGGTTTGACAAATGCACCAAGTACCTTCATGAGGTTGATGAACGAAGTGCTGAAACCATACCTTGGTAAGTTTGTCATTGTGTATTTGGATTTGATATTTTGGTCTTTTGCAAAACAAAAGAAGAGCATTTGCAGCATGTTAGGGCAATTTTGCAATGACTCAAGGAAGAGAAATTATTAGTGAATGTTAAAAAGTGCAGCTTCATGAAAGAGGAGCTAGTGTATTTGGGTTTTGTTGTTTCCGGAAGTGCTCCGAAAATGGATCCAAAAAAAGTAAAGGCAATTGTAGATTGGCCTTCACCAAGGAGTATGTTTGAAGCAAGAAGCTTCCATGGACTAGTGAGCTTCTATAGGAAGTTCATCTGAAATTTCAGCAGGATTTGTGTTCCTATTATGGAAACTGTGAAGGGTAATAGGAAGGAATTTGTGTGGACAACCACAACTAAGCAAAGTTTCAAATTTTTTAAGGCTAAAGTGACGGAACAACCCGTGTTAGCACTCCCTAATTTTGGTAAAGTGTTCCAAGTTGATTGTGATGCAAGTGGGATAGCAATTGGAGGAGTCTTGATTTAAGAAGACAGACCAATAGCATATTTTAGCTAGAAATTGAATGAAGTAAAAAGAAAATATTATGTGTATGATCAAGAGTTTTATGCCAATGTGCAAGCTCTTAAGAAGTGGCGACACTACTTGCTACCGAAGGAGTTTGTTTTGTACATCGACCATCATGCATTGCAGTTCATAAACAACCAAGGTAAGCTCAATCAAAAGCATGTAAAGTGGGTTGATTTTCTTCAAAGTTATTCATTTGTATTGAAACATAGAAGTGGGAAATCAAATAGAGTGGTTGATGCATTAAGTCAGAGGTTTTTGTTGTTGAATGAAATGAGAGTGAATGTTGTTGGTTATGACTCTATGTGGGAGTTGTATGATGATGATGCTGATTTCAAAGAGGCATGGACAACGTGTAATAATCCCATGGAGAGGGATAGGACTCCATGGCTGGAGTATTTTGTGCAAGAAGGTTTGTTGTTCAAGGGGAAGAGATTGTGTCTACCTCATGTTTCAATGAGGGAAAATTTGATAAGGGACAAATATAGTGGAGGTTTGAGTGGTCATTTTGGAGTGGACAAAACTTTGGCACAGTTGAATGAGAGTTATTATTGGTCAGGGATGAGTGTAGATGTAAATAATATGGTGCAAGGTTGCTGGGTGTGTCAATATGCTAAAGGAGTGAGGCAAAATACAAGGTTGTATCAGCCTGTGATAGGTGAAAAATGCAATGCAAACATAAACAAAAGATGAACAAAATCTAAGTACAAGTTACCTTCCTTTCGCAAAAACAAATTGCCTACACTGATCGAGCGAATTGCAGTTACACCCAAACTCAATTGTTTACTCCTTGCTTTTGCTATGTGGATTTCTTTATTTGCTAATAACGTAAATATTGATCTCCCAAAGAATGAAAATGACAGCATAAGTTTACTAAAATGAGAGATGGTTAGAAATGGAGAAAGAGGCTTCTTTTAAATAGACATGTGAGACAATAGATCTACGGTTAAGGATGATCAGAAAGATCAGTGGTTGCAGATGGTTGAGAGAATGTGTGTGAATCAGAGAAGGACAAGTGTCCAAGCCCTCTCATGCATCAAGGGAGTTAACATATCTGATTAAAGAGTTGTCTAAATTGATTGATCAGATAACTGAGTTGATTGAGGAGTGAACTAAATTGATTGCTTTGTGAACTCAATTGATTGACTAGTCAACTAAATTGATTGACTAGTTAACTTGATTGATTAATTTGTTAATTGATTTGATTGATTTAGTTAACTAATTTGATTAATCTGTTAACTAATTTTGATTGGAGGAATTTATGGTGGGTGAAGATGAATGGGAAATTAATTAAATAATTATTTAATTTCATGTGCACATGGGAAAATTAAATTAAATATTAATTTTAATACAATTTGGAGGAAATAGATTATTTAAATAAATATTTTTGAATTTATTTATTTAAATTAGAGGGAAATTGATTTAATTAAATAATCAAAATTATTTAATCAAATATGGAGGATAAATTGATGGATGAACCTAATCAAATAATTAAGAATTATTTAATTAAAGTGAATTATGGTAGATGAACTTAATCAAATAATTAAGAATTATTAATAAATCTAAAGTATGGTAGGTGCATGTATGATCTGGAAATAGGTCAATTTTAGGTGTCTACATTTTGCCCCTCTTTGAGATGGTGTTGCGAAGTAACATCATTTCAAAGAAGTTTAAAACATAGTGCTATGTTGGATAGATGAAGATATTGGTTTAGAAGAACAATGTGATTGGATTAGAAATGATGATGCCCCAGTTAGGTAGAAGAAGTACCTAGTAGATTAATTAATAGGTTGAATGATGCCCCCTCGAGAGGACAGACGAATTGGAAGAATACGGGTGTCTCTCGAAATGAATGGATATGAAGAAAATAAGGAGATAGAAGATGGAGAATAACATAGAGAAAAATGGAGAAAATAAAAGGATAGATGATGGAATGATGATAATCAAATGATGAGGATAGAATAAATAATTTAATGGGAGAAGTTACACTAATATGGATAATAGAGAAATCCTTTATTTTGATATAGCATAAGGATATTATGCACCAAGGTATAAGAACCAGGGTGACCATGTATCCAATGCATAATATAGTTGACTCTACAAACAAACGGTTTGAGTTTATTACTACTAGGTATAATAGAACCTTGTCAAATAAGTGAATGGAAAATAGTCTTAGTGTACAATAGTCTTAATACAAAGAAGGTCTTTGTAGATCCTCAGATGTAAAAAATATTGATATGCAAGATGCTAATCCCATCACACACAAGATAGATATTAGACCTAATAGGAGAATAAAATCATCCCTCAAACGCAGCATACGAAAGCAATGACTATGCCCCAATCCATACTATTGTCGCCACATACCAAGATTATAGATAAATCAATATAGCTTTGACTAAGTAGTTAGACGGGAGCAAAAGATAAATCAAAAGCAAAAATGACCAATTGATAACACAGATAGACAACCAATATGTTTTCTTGTCAAAGAGGGTATTCCAGAAAGATTTGAGGCCTTATCATAGGAAAGATGTATCCGTTAAAGGCTTTGGATCCAAGATGTATGGATATACCTAGATATAGACAAATGGAATGCGGTGACATATTGCTATTTTAGGATTAGTCTTTTTGTTTCAGATTTGATAAGCAATTTTAGCTTCCACAAAGATGCATAGTTCATTTTTGCTTGAGTTAGTCATGTCTAGGTGGTAGATGGATAGGATGGATTGATTTGATGATAGTGTTGTCATTGTGGGGAACGATATATTCCTAGATCAACACAAGGATGCAGGAACGATATATCCCATTGATGATTGATTGATGATGATGATGACGATGATGATGATGATGATAGTGTTGTCATTGTGGGGAATGATATATCCCTAGATCAACACAAAGATGTGGGAATGATATATCCCATTGATGGTTGATTGATGATGATTAACTGATTTGGTTTACGACAAGATTATGATCAAGACCAAAGGATGTGATTGACTGATTTGGCTATAGTGATTGACTAGATTGGTATGGATTAAGGATGACTTGCATTAGGTTTATTGCGTGGATTTTGTTTTTGAGTGTTTTTGTATTTTTGAGATTTTTTATTGTTTTGGATATTTTTAAGTTTTTTTTATTATTTTTGGGATTTTTTGATTGTTTTTGGATATTTTTAGGATTTTTTATTATTTTTGGATTTTTGGGATTGTTATGGGATGCATTGTATTGCAATTTGGATAGCCTTGTTGCTAGATACCAATGATAAGGGAAAACCAGGTCTAGATGCAAGGAGGAAGATGGGATGAGATAAGTGGACAAAAGGATGGGTGATAACAAATGGGATGGAAGACATGATAATAGGATGGATAAAAGGGTAGGCGATAATGTGTGCAATGGATGTATGTGTCATAAGTGAGCTAGGATGTGATCTCCAAAGACTATGTCACCTAGGAATAACATGCCCCATTCTAAGTAGTATGTTTAGGATTTTACATGACAAAACTTAGGACAAGAGGATGATTAGATTGGTTGAAAAGGATGAGGTATATCAAGAGATTTTCTAAAGCATTATTCAACATTTTGCCCCTATATCTTTATCAAGATCAAAAGGAGGAAGGGAGAATGGATGGATAGATGGGATAGGTATATGGGTATAATGGCTAAGGATGGTAGGATAAGATATGATAGGATAAGGTATATACTAAGGAAATGATAGGTTGGAAATGATAGGTTAGATGAGACAACGTGCCCCCAAGTGTAAGACACATAGATAATCAACCTACATATGAAGCATGTTTGCCAGGTTGTCATCATGGTACTTATCCAAGGCACCTGTTTACCAGGTTTTCACCATTAGACAAAGGGATTTCTCTTTACTTTTTTTATTTTTTATTTATTTTTTTAATTTTTTTTGTTTATTTGGATGGAATAAGTGGATATGGATAAGAAGGACTCAATTATCTAGTTCCATGAAAGGTGATGGCTCCATTTAAAGATGGATGACACATATGGACCATGTCAAATGTCATTATGCTCATAGATGTTGGTAGGAGATTGCATGAGAGGGAGATGGGGTAGGTGGATAATGGATTATGATGTGGATTATGTATGGAAGGATTATGCTAGGATGGATGGGAGATAGTGGATTATGATGTGGATTATGGATGAAAGGATAATGGATTATGATGTAGATATGGAAAAGCATGGACCATAGGGATATGATGGGTAATAGGTGAAAAATGTGATAGGTGAAAATTGCAATGCAAACATAAACAAAAGATGAACAAAATCAAGTACAAGTTACCTTCCTTTCGCACAAACAAATCGCCTCCACTGATCAAGCGAATTGCAGTTGCATCCAAACTCAATTGACTGCTCCTTGCTTTTGCTATGTGGATTGCTCTATTTGCTAATAGCGTAAATATTGATCTCCCAAAGAATGAAAATGACAACATAAGTTTACTAAAATGAGAGATGGTTAGAAATGGAGAAAGAGGCTTCTTCTATAGACATGTGAGACAACAAATCTATGGTTGAGGATGATAAAAATGATCAATGGTTGTGGATGGTTGAGAGAATGTGTGTGAATTAGAGAAGGACAAGTGTCCAAGCCCTCTCATGCATCAAGGGAGTTAACAGATCTGATTAAGGAGTTGACTGAATTGATTGATCAAATGACTGAGTTGATTGAGGAGTGAACTGAATTGATTGCTTAGTGAACTTGATTGATTGACTAGTCAACTGAATTGATTGACTAGTTAACTTGATTGACTAACTTGTTAACTAATTTGATTGATTTAGTTAACTAATTTGATTGATTTGTTAACTAATTTTGATTGGAGGAATTTATGGTGGGTGAGGATAAATGGAAAATTAATTAAATAATGATTTAATTTCATGTGCACATGGGATAATTGAATTAAATATTAATTTTAATTCAATTTGGAGGAAATAGATTATTTAAATAAATATTTTTGAATTTATTTATTTAAATTGGAGGGAAATTGATTTAATTAAATAATCAAAATTATTTAATCAAATATGGAGGATAAATTGATGGATGAACTTAATCAAATAATTAAGAATTATTTAATTAAAGTGAATTATGGTAGATGAACTGAATCAAATAATTAAGAATTATTTAGTAAATCTGAAGTATGGCAGGTGCATGTATGATCTAGAAATAGGTCCATTTTAGGTGTCTACAAAGCCATTGCCAATACCAGAGAGACCGTGGGAACATATAAGCATGTATTTTGTTTTGGGGTTATCGCAAACACAAAGAGGTAACAATTCTATTTTTGTTGTGGTGGATAGGTTTTCTAAAATGGCTCATTTTATCTCATGTCAAAAGTGCAATGATGCTTCCCACATAGCTACTTTGTTTTTCAAGGAAGTAGTTAGATTGCATGGCTTGTAGAAGAGTATTATTTTAGGTCGGGAGACCAAATTTGTTGGTAATTTTTGGCACACTTTCTGGAAGAAAATAGGAACACAGTTGGGGTTTAGTTCAACCTACCATCCCCAAACTGATGGTCAAACTAAAGTTGTGAATAGAAGCTTGGGAAATTTGTTGAGATGCTTGGTAGGTGACAAACCAAATCAATGGGATTTGACATTGGCACAAGCAGAATTTGCCTACAATAACTTGTTCAATCGAAGTGTGGGCAAGAGTCCATTTCAAATTGTATATGAGTATAGCCATAGGAGCATGTATATTGAATTGAGGGATAGTGTAGATTTGGGTAGAAAGAGTGTTGTAGCGGAAGACTTTGTGGAATATATCCATGATTTGCACAAAGAAGTAAAGGAGAAATTGGAGAAAAGTGTCATCAAATACAAGGAGTATGTTGATATGCATTAGAGGGAGCAAGAATTTCATATTGGTGAGTTGGTGATGGCACACTTGAGGAAGAAGAGGTTCCTGCAAGGAACTTATAACAAGTTGAAGTTGAAGAAGATAGGCCCATGTAAGATTTTACGAAAATTTTCATCAAATGCATATGAGCTGGAACTTCCAACAGGTATATATATTTCCCCAATATTTAATGTTGTTGATTTGTATAAGTACTATGAAGGAGAGACAAGTGGACATGGTAATGTACATTCAGATTTGGGTTTAGCAGTTGCCTGCAAAGGAACTTGAAGAGGTGGATAAACCAATTGATTTGGATAAAGTAATTGATTTCCATGTAGCCAAAAGGACAAGAGGGAAGGAATATTGGGAATACTTGGTCCATTGGAAGAATTGAGTGGCTGATGAGGCTTCATGGGTCAGCATTGTAGATTTGGTGAAGTTTCATATTTCAGTCCCAGATTTGTTGAAATGCTCATGAGTTCCACATTCATGAAGCATTTTTCTTACCTGACATGTATGATGCAAGAGCATCTAGGTGTAAATGCAATCCTGCATCGCCAAAAAGAATGGATATCTCAGTTTTGTTTGATTTTAATATAGTTTGTTGTTTCTATTTATGTTTTTTTAGGATGTTGGTTGTGATGTTGCAGTTACCGGTGATCGTTTATCATTGTTTCACTTGTCATTCATTGTTTCAGTTTGGGTTGATGGTATGCCACAGCTAAGTATCGGTGATCGATATTCTTGTTGTCGTATGCTTGTTGAAATGTTTCACAAACAATGTGATATGCCGACAAAGCACTTGATGGAGTTATTTTTTTCAAACAACTATATGGTGGTTTTGGTACATTATTTCTTCCAATATCAAAGCACCACTATGATGAGTACATGTAATGTAAATATGAATAGAATATAAATCCTACTGGAGATTTAATTGCACACTCAAGTATAACCATTTCTTATTTCTGCGAAGGTGTTACATCCCAAACTTATGATTTAGTTTAATCTTGCTTTTGTGTGGTAATCAGGATGATTAATCATAGTTTAATGATTTGATGTTTGTGGAGAATATCATATTTAATTATTGATTATGTGAATACTGACTAATGTTAGTTAGACATGAGATTACATGTTGATATGATTATTTAATTATTATGATTTGCAAATCAAATGATGATACACTAATCATGGGTATATGATTGTGAGTGTGATTAGGAAAAGAATCTACCTTCGAAGACAGAAGGAGAGTATCATCCGGGAGGAGGAGATAGATGTTGGGAAAAGGTCAGATTGACATCTAAGTATCGAATTTAGTCCTTAAGAATCCTTGCACAGTAGAGTGAGTAGCATCTTTTCCTTGTTAGTTGTTTTCATTTCTATGTTGGCATTACAATTTGAATTATCTTGATGTCATCTACGTCGATTTGACTAAAGGATGTTCATAGAACGTCCATTTGAGTCGTTTGACAATCTCGTCAAGTTGTCGAGAACTCCCTTGATTTCTTATCTATTTTTGTATTAGTGCTTTGTTATTATTATTTCTTTTTAAATTTTACTTACAATTATTATGAAGAAGAAGGGGGAGTGGTACTCGACCCCAAAGTCGCATTTTAATGATGTGCCATCTTTCAATGATGTTAACATTTGATGAAATCTTGGTTTATTTGATAACCCTTAATATCAATGTAAGGGAATCTATGTGTTATAATTATTTTAACCTCCTTAGAAGTTGAGCAACTTAGTTATACATATATATATATATATATATATATATATATATATATATATATATATATATATATATATATATATATATATATATATATATATATATATATATATATATATCACCCATGAGGAGTGGGGAGAGAGTGGAAGCCAAGATTGAGCCCCATTCCATGAACCACCCCATGATGGGTATAGTAGATCCTTTAGAACTCATGAGGTGGCAGGGAGTTTCCAACTGCAGTCACCAACACCTACAGAAAAGGTGGCAGAATCATCTGGGATGCAAAAAAGAAAAGGGAACGCATGCAAGTGTATCAGAGGATACCAATCTTTGCATAGGTTTTTCTTTGGTATGTTGATTTTGGGGTGTCGAAGGAAGGAAGTTCCATTCGGGGGTTTAAGGATAAACTGCTACAGTAGTAGCACGGTGGTACAAGTGAGATCGAGAAGATAGATCCATAGTGTTAATAACTAAAGTTATTCTACATCAAGCCAATACTCGACTATGTTTACATATTTAGGTATGAATTTAGATGACATATCGAATTGAACTCGATATTGTAATTAGATATATCACTGCTATCAATAGTTACATCGACTGTGTCGATTTATAACTGCTTATAAGTTGTCTTATCATTAAGGCCTTTGAGGCTGTAGATTTTCATGGTGCTTACTACTGTGTAGTAGTTATGTTTTTAAACCATTTATTAATGGCCTTCAAGGCCACAGATACATTCTTTGATTTATAACTTGTAACCATTGCTAAATGTGTTACTCGGCCCAAAACTATGTGGCCGCACCCCAAGCTTACTATGCATGCAAGAATCATTGAATGTCATTTTGACAAGGATTATAAACTATAAGATATGCCAACGATGCTCACTTGTTAATGATTCAAGGTGACTATGTTAAAGTCTGAAAGGGTATTAGTAGATAATGACTATTTTATCATGCCATGAGATTGATAATGAAAATGGCCGAGAGCCTTATTTGAATAATGATAACCTTGTTGTTAGTTTCAAACCCTTGTTTGTGCCTAGGGCACTTATTACATATCGAACCCGAGGACTCCAAATAACAGTCCTCAACTGTTTATAATAGATGATATGATAACTTTGGTGCATGCTATGCATGTAAAAGGGTATATTGACTCATAGAAGTAGGAGGGTTTTGTATGAGGTAAATAGTATTGATATCTAGGCAACATTAAATGCATGCCATGTTATTTTTGGAGAAGTTATTCCTCATTGACAATTACTTTCTTATAAGAACGAATACTATGCCAGTATGAACTCTTGTGTTTAAATGTAAACGAATGTCATCTCTTTGCAAATGGAAATTTTTCATAAACAAAGTATAAGGTACTAGGAATTCACATAGATTCCTTGAGCTAGAGTCTTTTTTATAAGACCGACTTATTAGACCATTGAAATACCAGTCTAGATGATATGAATTGAAAGTAAATCTTGGGATAAGGAAAACAATGAAATCATCAACTGGGTAAGGTCATGAGTTGAAAACATGAATGAACTAATGTCATTATGAAAGGACGGGAATAGAGTGATGTGGAGTCATAGGTTCCCGATTGCTAAAGCAATGAAACATTAATGAATGTACTCCTAGGATAGGAGTCGAATGTCCAAGGGATGGACTAAGAAAGTATTAAACCTACTTTTCCAAGACTGAGAAAGGTTGAACTATGATTACTAGTGGATGAGACAACTTCTAAGTCGAGTCAAGTGGTGGACATACAACTATGTTCATTATGAAATGTTTATGTATGTAAATCTTTGGCCAAAGTAATGCATCTGTCTTTGCATGCATTGTCGGTCCACTATGCTCCAGATGGCATAACGTTTCTAGTAGTGTCATACATAGTTAGAGTGGATCTATAGTTGTGTGACTGAGACATTACAAAGGACACAACACCAGATACTTAGATGGCAAACCTAATGGTTCCTTATATCTATACCCTCTATAAAGGTTAGGGCTGCTTCTAGGTAGGAAGTTGTGTGGGGGACTGTTGGTCTGTGGTTGGAGGAAAAGCACTCAGGTGATGCTCTCCTTCCCAAGTAGCAGACAAGCCAAGGCTTATGAAGACATATGTCAAAGTTCCAGTTACAGTACACTTTTTATATGACTTGTCAATCAATCATTATGTATTTTTTTATAAATGATGCCATGAGCATAGTTTGTACATGTATAGTGAAGGTTATTCACTCAAAAGATAACTATGGATGTTGTAAATTTAAGTTTTGAATTATTTAGAAACTAATAGCATGTTTAATTATCATGATAATATTGATTCATTCTTACTTATCTGTGATTATGTTAGTCATAATGTATTCTCAACTTTAATTAAGATGGTTAATTTTTGGGAAATGTGAGATAGCATGTTACATATGGTATCAGAGCTACCAGGTTCAATACATGGACCTATGAGCTCACTACAAAATATTTTTTTTCCAACATTAATGGTTGCTAATGTTTGGATGTTCTATGCCAGAATGGTAAGAATTAGAACAACACCTAGAAAGAAGGTAATGGGAAATGGACTTTACCTTAAGACCTTGAGGGTGCGAGCCTCAAGAATGAAACACCTTGAACAAACTGGTTGCTTGGTAGGCACATTGTTGGCTGATGATGAAACCTTCGCTGATGATGTTAAGCACATCAAGCAGGAGATGAGGAAAGTAGTTAGGGTTATTGCTCCTATCTCTGAAAATGAATCAAAGGAACCCTCTGCACTTAAGAAACCAAACTTGGAAAATGATCAAAAGGACTCTAATGTCACTAGGGAGGTTGTAGATGAGTACCTGTGAGTACGTCCACCTCCTAAAATTGATTTGATAAATCTTAAGGATGAGAAATGAACTTGGGAAGGCATCCCAATTTGATAATGACTTGCAGTAGCAAGATGTAAACAAAATTTTGTAATTTTGGATGGATTATATGTAATCATGGAAAACTATAATGCATTTGAAAAAAAACATTCTGGAAAATCTTTTCTTTCTTGTTAAAGATTACATGAATGAGAATGGATTTATATTATGAATGAATTCATTGGTATGACAAACTAATTGAATGATTAATCTACAAAATTTAGGAGAAGTAGATTGCAGCAAGGTTTAGATAAGAACCAGGATGGGAGATAGCCAAGAAGAAGGGAAACCTTTAGGCCACTCCGAATATAAACTCGACCAGATCCTTGCTATGCTCCAAGAGACACGAACGAGAATTGGAACTCTCGATTAGGAGGTCAAGGGTCATCATGGACCCAGGCAGGAAGCCTATTATGGGGGTGATGACAAGGCACATCATGATGACACCACCCAAAGTGAGCGCAGAGAGAATAACTCTAAGGCTAGACATGAAGAGGATAGAAGAAGCCACTTGGCTTTGGAATTATCCCTAGATATGAGAAAGCTTATGCCACCCAAATTTGATGGGTCTTTAAGCGGAGATGCCACGGAGGCATGGCTTACAGAGATGGAAAAATACTTTGAGATAAGGAATTATACTGAAATCACCAAAGCAGTATGGGGAGCATACCAATTGGCGGGTGAAGCATCCACATGGTGAATGAATAAGAAAATGGAGTTAGGCTTGAGGTCTAGAAGTCTAACTTGGGACAAGTTCCTAGAACTTTTAAGGCAAATATGGTTGCCTCAGCTATTCTATGATCAAAAGCTTATAGATTTCTAGAATCTAAGACAGGGGGATTTAACTGTGAACACGTACTGGGAAAAATTCACTCGCTTACTCAAGTATGTTCCGTAATATCAACAAGATGAGATATTTGACATCCGAAAGTTTGTTATGGGGTTGAACACCCAGATTGGGGATGAGGTTGACGTGCATGGTCCCACTTAAATGGACCAGGTCTATGAGAAGGCCATCAAATAGGAACAGAAATTGAAATCTATGTCTGCTTACAAGGAAAGGAATCGAAAAAGGTATAATTAGTCCCAATCCTCTCAAACTTCTAAGAAAAAGAGGAAAAAGTAGGATTCTACTGAGAAAAAAGATAAAGGGACGAAGAATAAACAAAATGAATCTAGGAAAAATGGAGATAATTCTAGGAAACCTCAGGAGAGGCGAGGACCCGTGGGAGAGTGTTATACATGTGGCAGAGATCATTATGCAAACCCATGTCCTAACAAGATGCAGGGAGCTCAGCCTTGAGGAAACCCTCTACCCTTCCAGCAGGCAGCATTCCAGCAATGCATACATGCAGCCCTAGATAATAGACATGAGGAATACCAAATTACTCCAATTGAAACTACAGGTATTTTATCTAGCCTCCCAATTTCAATTTTGATAGATACTAGTGCAACAAAATGTTTTGTTTCCCAAAACATTTTAAGCAAAATGTCTAGAAAGGCTGGATACATGGAAAACACATGGTTAGTTGAATATGCAAATCAGACTAAGGCTCAGGTAGAGTAATACTTGTTTGAGACTAAGGTTTAATTTCCAAGATTCTCCACTGAAGTAAGTGAATCTTTATATAGCCCCACTAGGCTCATATAATGTGATCCTTGGGATAAATGTCTAGATGACTTAGGGAACAAAGTCTTTTTGCAAGGGAACCCTAAAGAAGTCAAACTAAGAGAAATTTCTTCCCTACAAATAAAAAGAGCTCAAAGAAAAGGATGCCAACTTTTTGCTGTCAAAATGGAAAAACTAAATGATTTTGAGGAAACCAATTTCCAAGATGATTTAATGTTTTATGAATCTCAAAAACTCAATGGAGTTGGGAAGAGGGTGTCCATAGATCATGAGAGGTCAGATATGGATAGGTACCCTTTTCTTAGAGATTTTGAGGATGTATTTTCAGATGAGCTATCAGAATTACCCCCTAAAAGAGCTTTTGATTTCTCTAAAGATATAATTCTAGGATCAGAACCTATATCTAAAGCTCCATACAAAATGACTACTACGGAGTTAATCGAGCTAAAGGCTCAATTATAGGAATTGTTGGATAAAGGACTGATAAGACCCAGTGTGTCACCCTAGGGAGCACTAGTAATATTTGTAAAAAAGAAAGATGGTACCTTGCGGTTATGCATAGATTACCACATGTTACATAAGGCAACAATTAAGAATAAATATCCATTTCTCCACATTGATGATATTTTCGATCAAATGAGAGGAGCAACTATGTTTTCTAAGATCGATCTTCGATCTGGGTACCATCAATTGAGGTTAAAGGATGAGGATATCCATAAAACAACTTTCAGAACAAGGTATGGGCACTACGAGTTTACTGTCCTGCCTTTTGGATTAACAAACGCACCTACAACATTTATGAACTTAATGAACATGTTTAGAGACTGTTTGGACAAGTTTTTCCTAGTTTTTCTTGATGACATCCTAATCTACTCTAAGAATGATGAAGAACACCTTCATCATTTGAGGATTGTTCTCCAGAGGTTGAGAGAGCCTAAACGGTATGGCAAGCTCTCTAAGTGTACTTTCTTTCAAAGGGAAGTACAGTATTTGGGCCACATAATTTCAGCTAAGGGAATAGCTATGGACCCAACAAAAATTAAAGCCATATTGGAATGGCCGGTACCAAGGAATGTACATGAGGTCCAAAGTTTCATGGGCCTTGTAGGATACTATAGGAAATTTGTGAAAAACTTTTCAAAAACTGCTTATCCTATAACTTCTTTGCAAAGGAAAGGCAAAAGGTTTGAGTGGTCAAACAAGTACCAAGAGGCATTTGACCAATTGAAGGAAAAGGTGACTTCAACACCAATCTTGAAAGCACTTGACCCGGAAGGTCATTTTGTAGTCATTATCGATGCCTCAAGAGAAGGCTTAGGTGATGTACTAGTCTAGGATGGACAAGTCATTACATATGAATCCCAGAAACTGAAATCTTATGAACAAAACTATGCCCCTCATGATTTGGAATTAGCAGAAGTAATACATGCTTTGCAAATGTGGAGATACTACTTGCTTGGAAAACCCTTTGAACTGAAAACAGACCACCAAGGGCTTAAATATCTGTTCCATCAACCACATCTAAATGCATGCCAAAGAAGATGGTTGGAGTTTATTTCAGATTATGATTTCAAGATTAAATATATTCAAGGTAAGGAAAACTAAGTGGAAGATGCCTTAAGTAGGAGAAGACATATCTCCTCAATGATCTCCATACATTCTGATTTTAAGAATCAGGTTCTACAAAAGTCTAAGGGAGATGAGTTTTACGAGCAGGTAAAATAGGCCCTTTGGAAAACCCCCATAATCCAAAATATGATGGATTTTATCTTGAACCAAATGGGTTATTAAGGTGTAAAGGAAGGATGTATGTTTCGAACTCTGAGGAGCTAAGGAACACTGTGTGGAAAGAGGTTCATTCTGCACCTTATTCGGGACATCTTGGAGTAACAAAGTTACTAGATGATGTGAAACCCTTATATTTCTGGAAAGGAATGAAGAGGGATGTTGCAAGTTTTGTAGCTACGTGTATAGAATGCCAGAGGGTGAAGGCGGAACACCTTCACCCGACAGGACTTTTATACCCTCATGAAATTCTAGAATGGAAATGGCAAATCATAAGCATGGACTATGTGCAAGGATTTCCTATGTTAAGGAACAAGCACAATTATATTTCGGTTTTGGTGGATAGACTCACTAAAGCGGCCCATTTTATACCTGGGAACTTGATAGATGGGGCACCAGTCATAGCTCACAAATTTTTTCAAGAGATTTTTAGATTGTATGGTATTCCTGAGAAGATTATCTCAGATAGGGATGTTCGAATGACATCAAGGTTTTGGCAAACCTTGTTGTCTTCACTTGGAACCCAATTGAATATAAGCTTTGCTTATCATCTCAAGACGGATGGCCAAAATGAAAGGGTAAACTAAGTTCTGGAAGATTTGTTGAGAATGTATTGCATGGACCAACAATACAAATGGGAAGATTGTCTTCCTCTCGTGGAATTTGCCTATAATAATTCCTATCATTCTACGATTAAGATGGCTCCATTTGAAGTATTATATGGAAGAAAATGTCGAACCCCTATAAGTTGGGACACGCTAGAAGATAGGGTTAGCCTTGGTCCAGAAATGTTGTCAGAAATGGAAGAGCAAGTCCATATGATTAAGAAAAGGCTAGCGAAAGCCAATGGTAGGTAGAAAAATTATGCGGATGCTAAACACATCGAAATGCATTTCTCAATGGGAGAAAAAGTCCTAAGGGTAAAACCTCAAAAGAGCTCCATTAAGTTGGGAAAGACATCCAAACTGGCTCCTAGATACATGGGTCCCTTTGAAGTTCTTGAAGAGGTCAACCCAATCACATACAACATTGCTCTACTGCCAACTCTTACCATGATACATAATGTTTTCCATGTTTTTTATTTAAAAAAGTTTAATGTAGGAGATAATCATATCCCTATTCTTGATTGGAATGATATACATGTGAAGGACCCAGGGGTGGTAGTGATCGAGCCCATCAAGGTGCTCGAAATGTGTAAGCTACCCTTACGTAATAAAGAGATAACTCAATGCAAAGTCCAATGGGACCAGTATACAGAGGAAAATTCCACTTGGGAAAACTATGAGGATACCTATGCAAGATTTCCCCATCTCTTTTGAAAAACTTTTTACTATGTTCACACAACACTTTTCCTTATTATGTTGGTTTGATTTTGAAGACATTTAATCATCGAGGATGGTGATTCTTATGGGGGTAGATATGTTACCTCCCCAACTTATGATTTAGCTTAATCTTGCTTTTGTGTGGTAATCAGGATGATTAATCATAGTTTAATGATTTGATGTTTGTGGAGAATATCAGATTTAATCACTGATTATGTGAATACTGACTAATGTTAGTTAGACATGAGATTACATGTTGATATGATTATTTAATTATTATGATTTGTGAATCAAATGATGATACACTAATCATGGGTATATGATTGTGAGTGTGATCAAGAAAAGAATCTACCTTTAAAGACGAAAAGAGAGTATCATCCAGGAGGAGGAGATAGATGTTGGGAAAAGGTCAGATTGCCATCTGAGTATTGAATTTAGTCCTTAAGAATCCTTGTAAGGTAGAGTGAGTAGCGTCTATCGCTTGTTATTCATTTTCATTTCTATGTTGGTATGACAATTTAAATTATCTCGACGTCATCTACATTGATTTGACTAAATGATGTTCATAGAACATCCATTTGAGTCGTTTGACAATCTCGTCAAGTTGTCGAGAACTCCCTTGATTTCTTATCTATTTTTGTATTAGGTTTTGTTATTATTATTTCTTTTTAAATTTTACTTACGGTTATTATGACGAAGAAGGGGGAATGGTACTCGACCCCAAGGTTGCATTTAATGATGTGCCATCTTTCAATGATGTTAACATTTGATGACATCTTGGTTTATTTGATAACCCTTAAGATCAATATAAGGGAATCTATGTGTGTTATAATTATTTCAACCTCCTTAGAGGTCAAGCACCTTAGTAATATATATATATATATATGTGTGTGTGTATGTTGACACTCGGCCAACCACCACCCACGAGGTATATATATATATATATATGTTGACACTCGGCCAACCACCACCCACGAGGAGTGGGGAGATCGTGGAAGCCAAGCTTGAGCCCCATTCCGTGGACCACTCCATGATGGGTATAGTGGATCCTTTAGAACCCGCGAGGTGGCAGGGAGTTTCCAAGTGTGGTCACCACCACCTACAGAAAAGGTGGCAGAATCATCTGACATGCAAAAAAGAAAAGGGAACACATGCAAGTGTATCGGAGGATACCAATCTTTGCATAGGTTTTTCTTTGGTATGTTGTTTTTGGGGGTGTCGAAGGAAGGAAATTCCATTCGGGGAATAGTAGCGTGGTGATGCAAGTGAGATTGAGAAGATAGAACCATAGTGTTAATCACTAAAGTTATTCTACAACAAGCCAATACTCGACTGTGTTTACATATTTAGGTATGAATTCAGATGAAATATCGAATTGAACTTGATATTGTAATTAGATATATCACTACTATCAATAGTTACGTCGACTGTGTCGACTTATAACTGCTTATAAGTTGTTGTCTTATCATTAATGCCTTCGAGGCTATAGATTTTCATGGTGCTTACTACTGTGTAGTAGTTATGTTTTCAAACTATCTATTAATGGCCTTCGAGGCCGCAGATACATTCTTTGTTTTATAACTTGTAACCATTGTTAAATGTGTTACTTGGCCCAAAACCATGAGGCCGCACCCCAAGCTTGTTGTGCATGCAAGAATCATTGAATGTCATTTTGGCAAGGATTATAAACTATAAGATATGCCTATGATGCTCACCTGTTAATGATTTGAGGTGACTATGTTAAATCCTGAGAGGGCATTAGTATATAGTGATTGTTTTATCATGCCATGAGATTGATAATGAAAATGGCCAAGAGCCTTATTTGAATAATGATAACCTTGTTGTTAGTTTCAAGCCCTTATATGTGCCTAGGGCATTTATTACATATTGAACCCGAGGACTGCAAATAACAGTCCTTGACTGTTTATAATAGATGATATGATAACTTTGGTGCATGCTATGCATGTAAAAGTGTATATTGACTCCTCATAGAAGTAGGAGGGTTTGGTATGAGGTAAATAGTATTGCTATCTCGGCAGCATTAAATGCATGTCATGTTCTTTTTTGAGAATTTATTCCTCCTTGACAATTACTTTCTTATAAGAACAAATATTATGCCAGTATGAACTCTTGTGTTTAAATGTAAACAAATGTCATCTCTTTGCAAATGGCAATTTTTCATTAAAAAAGTATAAGGTATCAGGAATTCACGTAGATTCCTTGAGCTAGAGTCTTTTTTATAAGACCGACTTATTAGACCATTGAAATACTAGTCTAGATGATATGAATTGAAAGTAAACCTTGGGATAAGGCAAACAATGAAATCATCAAACGGGTAAGGTCATGAGTTGAAAACATGAATGAACTAATGTCATTATGAAAGTATGCGAATAGAGTGACGTGGAGTCAGTTCACGATTGCTAAAGCAACGAAACGTTAATGAATGTATCCTAGGATAGGAGTCGAATGACCAAGGGATGGACTAAGAAAGTATTAAACCTACTTTTTCAAGACCGAGAAAAGTCAAACTATGATTATTGTTGGATGAGATAGCTTCTAAGTCAAGTCGAGGTGGTGGACACACAAGTATGTTCATTGCGAAACGTTTATGTATATAAATCTTTGGCAAAGTAATGCATTCGTCTCTGCATGCATTGTCGGTCCACTATGCTCTAGATGGCATAATGTTCACAAGAGTGTCATACATAGTTAGAGTGGATCTATAGTTGTGTTACTGTGAGATGTTATGAAGGACACAACACCAGATACTCATATGGAAAACCTAATGGTTCCTTATATCTATACCCTTCATGAAGGGTAGGGCCGCTTCCAGGTAGGAAGTTGTGTCGAGGACTGTTGGTCTGTGGTTGAAGGAAAAGCACTCAAGTGATGCTCTCCTTCGCAAGTAGCAGACAAGCCGAGGCTTATGAAGATAGATGTCAAAGTTTCAGATAAAGTGCACTTGTTATATGACTTTTCAGTCAATTATTATGTATTTTTTAATAAATGATGCCATGAGCATAGTTTGTACATGTATAGTGAAGTTTATTCACTCAAAAGATAGCAATGAATGTTGTAAATTTAAGTTTTGAATTATTCAGTAAAGAATAGCATGTTTAATTATCATGATGATATTGATTCATTCTTACTTATCTGTGATTATGTTAATCATAATGTATTCTCAACTTTAATTAAGATGGTTAATTTTTGGGAAATGTGAGATAGCATGTTACAGAAGGTTTTGGGTTCTTGTTGACTATGCCAAGTCGCCTAGTGGAGGCATAGCATGTTAGTTTTCCTTGGAGTTATTTTCATATTGCTAAGTGAATGCAAGAGGGTAAATTGACTCCACAAGAGGTCACCCAAGTTCAAAAACCATTTAAAATCATTTTAATTTTTTTTCCCATTGGGGGTGATGCCTTGTTTTGGTCTTTGCATTCCATCATAAATGAAGTGCCACAGGTAAAGAAAAGACACAATAGATTGACAAAAAAAGAGAGGTCAATTTTGTGGGTTTTGGTGGCCAAATGAGAGGGTTCAACGTAGAAAATTCAAAACCATAACATTTGATTAAAAAATGAGAGGCAAACAACATTAAAAATAAAAAAAATCTCTCCTAGAAAAGTACAACAAAAAGAAGAGGAGTTTGATGAAGTGTTGAATAGGAAATTGCAAGGAAATCCATCACCCTAGTTTCTAGAGGCTCAGTAACAACAATTGAGTATCAAATTGAATAAATAAGGAGTACACTGGACTTGTGGAGAGGTCGATCAAGTCTTCAAACAGAGGATTTGTGTATTGGTATAGCAGAGAGGAGGTATAGTAGAATTTCCATTTTACAACTATTTTGTATTGTTTTTGCAAGAGAAGAATTGGTAGAAAATCCTTCTGTGTGATCGAGCTTTGGCTCCATTTGAACATTTGAACCATGTATGCTAGCAATTTGAATTGAATTGAAGTTGAAAACCTCTAATCATTTTCATTTCCTATGATTTTGTTATCTTGAACAAATTGGCATTCATGTAGCTGCATAAGAACAAATAAAACAATGGAATTGACTTTGTTGGTGATTGGTGTGTGGGCATGCTACTAGTGTCGGATGTCTGATAAGACTCCCAGACTAGGCTGCATCAAAATGACTTTTACCTTTAACCACATAGTTCTTTGGTTGTGTCATATAAATATCCTCCTCTAAATCACCATGAAGGAATGTCATTTTCACATCCATTTGTTCAACCTCAAAGTCATAAGCTACAACAATAGATAATAAAAATCTAATGGATACCATTTTTGTAACAAGAGAAAAAATCTCACCATAATTGTTGGTGTCAACCACCTCCCAGGAGTACAACCTACTGATAAACACCTTCACAATATGAGAGAAGCACGAGGCTATTTCACCAAAATGATGAAAAATATATTGAGATATGAGACGCAAATAATGTACATTGGCCTTGCTTATAAAGGCAAGGAAAAAGTTGGTAAAGAGATAACCAACAACAACTACCAACTAATAAACTAATATCTAATAATGCATTATGATGCCTAAGTAAAACTTAAGAAAAGTAAATGGTAAAAACCCATTTACTCCAACACCCCCCTTAAGTGCAACTTAGGGAGATTATTATGTAATATGAGGAAGATGCAATATGGGTCCCGGCTACACAACCATGTTAGGTACCCATTTACAATGCAAAATGCAATGCAATCTCTCACAAGCAGAGAAAGGGAGAAAACCCTATGGGACAAAACTCCTCTCCAAAAGAGAGAAAAGAAAACAAGATGATGCATGGAGAACTCGCTAGTACCCCCCAAGGACTACATACATCATATATATACAATCACGAATCCCCCATAGGAAGGAAAAAGAGAGACATTATATCCCCCCCATAATGAAGAAGCTCCAATGCCAATGAAGTATGCCTGGAAACAAAAGATGATCCAATGCCTACAAGCAACACCTCTCCCCTTAGGAAGAAACAAGTCCACCAAATTTGAAGAAGCCACTCCCTGTCCAACTGAAGGAAGGAGGAAGGAAGTCTCCAAATAGAAATCTCTGAAGAGTGAGGAGGAGTCTCCAAGCATGAATGATCCACCATATAATCATGATAAAAAACAACCAAGAAATGTGACAAATCTAGTGAAAGAGAGAACTCATCAATGTCAATCTCCAAATAAGATGTAGATATATCAACAACCATGCTGGAACTGTCATCAAAGAGGAGAGAAATCTCCTCAAATATGTCTCCCAAATTTGTAAGATGAGACTCTACAAACAAGTCTAAAATACCTGCCAAATACTCATCCAATAAAGCAAGATATGAAAAACTATGATCAACCTGCTCAAGAGTAAGACCCAAATCTGAATAAGTAGGAAATGGAGGAGGAGGAAGCTCAACACTAGTCTCAAGAACACCAAGATTCAAGTGACCAAACTTCTCCTCACAAACATGATTCACCCTTGATGGAAGGGTGTGAACATCAGCCAAAGGAATATCATTATCAGGAGCAAAATGAGAAAAAGAGTACAAGCGAGATGCATGATCCACAACTCCTGTAGCAATGATCTCTCTAGTCTCTATGTCTCTAATGTATACATGATTAGGAGTGAACTCGACTATCTTACCTTGTGCACCATGAGTAATTTGATAAATTGAAAGGAGATTAGTGGTCAAGGAGGGTACACAAAGAACATCATTAAAAGATCATTCACCCATATCAATAGAACCTTTCCCACAAACCTTCATGTATGTATTGTTACCCATCAAAATATTAGATGAACTACAAGGCTCAAAAGAAGAGAACATATCCAAAGAAGATGCCATATGATGAGATGCACCTCAATCAAGAAGTCATCTCCCATTTTCAGGAATAGTGTGAAAGGAAGCTAGGTGTGCGAAAATCGCTTCCTACACTAATCTAATGAGGAGAGATATATGCAAATTCAATTTTAATTCTTACAACTACAGCAACATAGAACATCTAATAGAGATATTACAGCAATACACATACACAGAAAGAAGACAAAAGAGAGAGAGACAAGATATACGTGGGGAAAACCCTTACGGGTGAAAAACCCCACACTCCAAAACACAGCTCAAATGTATTACAGTAAATAATAACAGATTACAATATAGTTTCAGAGCCAATGCTCTTTCAGGAGTCTTCAAATGTCAAATCTGGAGATATTCCAATAGCATAACAGTACCTGTACAAAAACTACTTATCTCTCATCCAAGTACCTATTTTTATAGAGTTTACAAGGCAAATATGGAACCTTCTAGAGATGGGCATCCATCTTGGACTCATGCCCCAAAACCCATGCCTAAGGACACTTGTCAAACATCCCATCCCAATGTGGGTGCCTTGTCCCAAAATAGGCTATGACAGATGCTCTTACTCACCTTACAACTATCATAGAATCCGTCATAATTGACAACACTTACAGCTGTAAGAGAATCTGTCATACACTGACTAAAAATATCTTATTCCTCTTACAACTTGTCATAACCTCCCTTGACCGCCCAAAGATGCCTTTCTCTCATGCAACGATACTCACCAACACTTGTTATTAAATAAAAGTCATTTGAAGTTTCGGGGGTGTTGCCCCCGAGCCCCCACGGGGGCGCTGCCCCTCGACCCTGCCCTGTACCGCGACAGGGAGCACACCAGGGGCACTACCCCTGGACGCCACAAGGGGCTCCACCCCTTGACCCTATCTTGGGGGCGCTACCCCCAAACCCTCGTTAATTATTCAAGGGGGAAACCGTGACTGCCAAAGTCACCAAAATTTAGCTTGCTGCATGTACACAAGGTGCCGACTATGCCAACTCAACATGGGATAAATAAATACAACATTAGGAATTTGTAAAGGTTCAGACACCTTAATTCCCAACATAGTGGAGGCCAAGAGTGCTTTACCTTTCATCCCATTAGAAAATCTTGCATTCCTTGATTGTGTAGATGAAGATGCTGTCAATTGTGATGCGGAAGAAGAAAAAGGAGAAGACTCTAATGAGGGCAGTGGGATGTTGTTCTTCTGAAGAAGGTGAGTAAGCTCATCAATCTTCTTATTATAACACCTATGCTCATCATGTCCAGATTTCTTGCAATAAGTACATTTGATCTTCTTCTTTTGTGATGGTTCCTCTTTAGAAGAGGTCTTGGTCTTAGGAGTAGGCTGTGAAGGAGGATCCTTAACTTTCTCTTTAGACTTAGAATCCTTATTATGTTTCTTGTCCTTGCAACTTGAAGCCTTAGGATCTTTTGCAAGAAGTGCTTGAGCTTTCGTAAGTGTCAATGTGCCCATTTGTGCCAACTTTTCTTGTTCCCTCGTGAGTTGCGCTACAAAACCATCAAGAGAAGGCATTTTGTGTGCACTACCTAGAGCATCCATGGTAGCATAAAATGCATAAACAAATACAAAATAATCAGGACCTAACTTAGATAGAGTAGATAGAATCAACTACTCATCATCTTTTTTAGCCCCACATTCAGACAACTGCAATCTAAGAGAATTAAGCTTGGTGAAGAAGTCTTAGATATTGTCAAAATGTCTAGGATCAAGATTCATTACTTCATTCTCCAAATGAAAATTCCTCATCTTATCTGGCTTACCAAAAAGATTCTCTAAGGTAGTCCAAATATCATTAGGATGCTTACAAGATAACACATGATATCTCAAGTCAGGATAAATGAACATAATGAGAGTACCAAGAGCTTCATCTCTTCGATCAAACCATTTCCTTTTTTCTACAACACTTGTGGGTTCAGGATCTTGGTCAAAAGTAATCCTTTGCAACTTCAACTTTAACAACAAAATCTCCATATCAGATTTCCATTTAAGATAATTTGTTGTAGTTACAAATTCTACTTTAGGCAAATCCATGATGAAACAAGAGAATGCAGCAAATATTCTTCACAGTATAAACAACCAACCCCTTATGTTCACAAGAAATGAAGCAAAACGAATATCAAACTTCAATGGAGTAAAAGCACCATCAAATAGCTGAATATGAGAGAAATACCTCAACCACTATGAAGGTGATGAAAATACCTTTCTGTTGATATCTGGTTTGCGAAAATCGGCCTCCGTATGCAAAAGATATGCAAAAATGAAAAAAAAGGACTATAAAGGCACGTTGGAAGCACCAACAAGCACCTGAGGGCTGAATTTTGGTCGCCCATGTGACCATGTCCTTGAGTGGAGGCAAAAATCTAGGCCCCTAGGGCCAAGTGGATCTTGATATTCAAAGTATGTGGTAGGTTCCCATGCCACATAAGAGCCAAGTCACCAAGCACAAGGCACCCAGTCACCAATCGAGTCCACTCAAGGAAACAAACACCACCATAGAAACGAAGGAAGAACAACCCCGAGTGCACGAAAAAAGAGCCTTTGGGAGTTCTCAAGCTAAAGTGAGAATGCTTGGCCTTTTTAGCAACAAAATACTCTCTTGTGGCTCCAATGTGGGACTAAGATCCTAAAGAGAATGCCCAACTGCCATCCAAATGGGCCCACACGCACTCCTCTTATGTAGCAAACATTGATCCACAAACCCTAACATCAAATATTTTGTTGCAAACTTTAGAAATGCTGAAGTTTGATCAATATATGTTTGAATTATCCAATCAGTGGCCTGTGAAATGCCTCCAACCACTTGCTCCTATGGGTGAATCCGTTCGGGCCTGAAAACTTTTGAATATATAGTCTTCTCAATATATATATATTGACCAAGGTTTGAAACTTCTGCTATTTCCATATGTGTGCAGCAACGTGGTCGTTCAAGCTATTCCAAATGCTTGGTATGTAGAGGGCTACAGCTTGGAAGAAGTAATATAGAGGCAACAAAATCTTCAATAATTTTTCCTTGCAGACATGGGTTTCAAAATGCCAAATTCAAACCAAATTATATGCAAATTTGAACCACTAAAATGCAGGGACAAAAATGTAAATTCAAACCAGACATGAAGTATTTGAACCAAATAGGGTAAATCAGCCTCAAATTTGAAGCCAAAATCGCCAAATCGGCCTGCATCGCCAAATGAGAATGGGCCTTTCACACATGCTCGACCTAGATGCCACAATAACTGACCTTTGCACTGTCATAGAATGCCCTCAGTAGCTTCTACGAAACCATGAAATCCTCCACGAAGCCAATATAATCGATGCTTTGTGTGCCAATGAAATGGCACTTACAAAGGAAACAAATCAATATCAATCTATAGGCAAAATAACGAGATCTCAAAAACTCTAATGAAAACTCCCAACTCAAGGAGATGCAAGAAGTTGGCTCTGATACCATGTTGGTGTCAACCACCTCCCAAGAGCACAACCTGCTGATAAACAGCTTCACAATATGAGAGAAGCACGAGGCTATTTCACCAGAATGATGAAAAATATATTGAGCTATAAGATGCAAATAATGTACATTGGCCTTGCTTATAAAGACAAGGAAAAAGTCAGTAAAGAGATAACCGACAACAACTACCAACTAATAAACTAATATCTAATAATGCATTATGATGCCTAAGTAAAACTTAAGCAAAATAAATGGTAAAAACCCATTTACTCCAACAATAATCAACCCCTTCAACCTAGGAGTAACATTTCCTTCCTTCTTTTACCAATCCACCCTAAGGCATAGGAAGAGGAATTCGATTAGGAAAATTAGAGATGAGCATGGCACTATGCTTGAGGATGATGGGGAGATTGGGAGATTAACACATAGTTACTTTGAGTCCCTGTTGGTTGCTCAACATACCAGTGCCTCTATGGATGAAAGTTTTTCCCTCCTGGATTCTATACTGACCATTCTATCTGAAGAGGATAACTACCTCCTGACCAAACCCATCTTGGAGGAGGAAGTTAGAGCTATTGTCTTCTCTATGAGTGCTTTCAAAGCCCCTGGCCTGGATGGTTTCCCCCTAGCCTTCTTTCAAACCTTCTGGGAGATTGTGGGGAATGATGTCTTCCAAGCGGCCAAGGATTTATTTCAAACTCGTAGGCTCTTGTAGCAATTGAACAGCACATTTATTGCTCTAATCCCGAAGAAGATGGAAGCCAATCATATTACTGATTTTAGGCCTATAAGTCTCTACAACACTATGTACAAGGTCTTCACCAAAATTCTGGTTTTTAGGCTTCAACCCCTCCTCGACAAACTCATTTCGCTTAATCAAAAGGGTTATGTTCCTGGGAGACAGATCCTTGATGTGGCCATCACTACTCATGAGATTATCCATTCAATCTATAAGAGCAACTCCTCAAGTATGATCTTTAAATTAGATATCTCCAAAGCCTATGATCGTGTTAATTGGGACTTCTTGCTCAGGGTTCTAAGGAAATTCGGCTTCCATGAGAAGGTGACTAATATGATAAAAGAGAGTATATCCACGGTTCACTTCTCTATTCTGGTCAATGGTTCTCCCAGAGGGTTCTTCCCCTCTGGGAGGGGCCTCAGGCAAGGCGAACCTCTTTCTCCCTATCTCTTTATCTTGTTTGCTGAAGTTTTGGGTAGAAATGCTTGCAACCTTTTGATGTAGGAGACTCTCCAGGGTATCAAGCATGCCTCCTCTACTCAAACTTTGGTCATACAGTAGTTCATCGATGATACTATACTATTCAGGATTGCCTTAGTTGTTGAAACCAGAAGATGGAAAACGCTCCTTAAGGCTTATGAAGGAGTCTTTGGTCAGAGTATTAATTTCAAGAAAAGCCACATCTACTTTCTTAATACTCAAGAGGATCTACAAAGAAAAATCACCCGTGTCCTGGCTTGTTCAAGTGCAAGGTTCCTAGCCACTTACTTGGGCCTCCCGCTTACTATCACCAAAGTCTCATATGACTTTTGGAATGGATTACTTGAAAGAACATAGAGGAAATTGGCTGGATGGAAAGGTGCCCTCCTAAGCCAAGCAGGGAAATTCCAACTCCTCGAAGCTTCACTTCAAGGTATGCCAAACTACTCCCTAAGTCTGTTCAAAATACCTAGGTATGTGGCGGAGAAGATTGAGCAAATCTAAAAGAAATTCCTTTGGTCTGGAGTGGAGGAGAAACAAAGAATTGCCCTAGTTGGATGGGAAAGGTCTGTACCCCTAGATGCCAGGGGGGATTAGGATTGAGAAGAATCCAGCTCATGAATCGTGCCTTCTTGTCCAAGGTGTGATGGAACCTCATTCAAGGTAACAAAGACTGGGGGAAATTATGATGGCTAAGTATCTCAATGGGGATTGGGGTGGTAAGTTCCTCTCAGATGTCAGCTTACCCAAAGCCTCTGTAATTTGGAATGGTACTCTCAAGACCCATGGCCTCCTTCGCCAAGGAATTCAGTGGAAGATTGGAGATGGCAGGGATGTTAACTTTTTGGGAGGATAGATGGTTGAAGGATAATCCACTTAAGGAGGTGGAGTATAGCAGAATTGTGGATAAGACCTGTAGATTCTTTGGTCTCAGGGTGGCTAACTACTTTAGGATTCACAGGGGGTTCAGGAGATGGAAGGATATGACAGAATGTGTCTGGGAACATGATGCTAGATATTCAACTTCAGACTCCCTCTCTTCCCTAAGCAGGATCAGATAATCTGGGACAAGGACAGTAAAGGTCTGTTCTTAGTTAGAAGTGCTTATGGCCTGCTGTTAGACTCTGGGGAGGATAAGTTCTGGGGGAAAGTCTGGATTCCTAAACTTCTTCCTAAAGTCAATTTCTTCTAGTGGACTCTGGTGCACAATAGAATTTTGACTATTGATAATCTGAAAAGAAGGGGTTTTCAAATGCCTAACAGGTGTGTCCTCTGTGGGACTGAAGAAGAGACGCCCAATCATCTTTTCCTTCACTGCAGTTTTGCTTGGGAGATTTGGGGCTTGATCTTTCAAAAGCTTAATATAAGCTAGACCTTGAATAGTAATATTTACAAATGGGATATTAGTGTTAATCTATAAATTCAAATTCTATGAAGTGTTCGTGAGTGACAACTGTTTACTATGGAGTCCAAGACTTTGGTACATCCAATAATTTATACTTGAGGATTATCTAGGGAATATATACTCAAAAAGTTATAACATGTTATTAATGAGTCTATGACAAGATGATATATGTTAAAAATTGTTTAGACTAAGTGTTATCAACGCCAATAAGATATTTTCGAGTACATCCTCAATCTTGTCTCAAGCCCAATCTAAATGATTAAGTGGAATAAAATATACTTACTCCCAGTTGATGGTGTAGGAAAAAGGAGGTACCAACCACAAGATCTTGTTATTCACAACACTCCCGACGTAAGATGCAACATTTTTTTATCAAGGGGTAATGAAGAATCTATATCACTACCTAGAATCCTTGTGGTGGTGAAATGAGAGAAAACTTGTCTTAAGTAATAAGTCTTGCCAATTTCCATCTCTTGGTTTTGTTGTTGAGAGTTATTGGGAAATAGTAAGAAGACTATTAGGCAATAAATTGTCCTCATATGTTAGAGGATAGTATTGACCTTATTAGTATTCAAATTGAGGCAAGTATACTAACAACTACTCTCTAAGGACATAGAGTCAAACATAACCAAAATAATCATCACTTGGTTTAAAATCTCCAATTCCTATCAAAACATCACAATGAAAGGTAATGACCTCACAAGAATACAAATCTACAAGGTTGATTTAGAATCTTGATAATTTCAAGAGTTCTGGGCTTGTGATTGCTTGAGGACAAGCAATCTTGGGCAGGGCGGACTATCATGTCCCTGAAATGGGACATTACACCTTCTCATACATTACATGGAGGCCGACCTCACGAGTAGAATAAAGATTTAATAAATCAAAATATACTACATTAAGATACATCTAATATAGCCAACTAGGCAATGAAGATCAAATGAAGTTTAAATTAAAAGATTTAGATTTTTATGTTTAAGATGGCCAACTACAATAAGGTAGTGCTCCACCAAAAAAGACAAAGGATCATACTTATGAAAAGTGGAGCGATTAATCTAAATAAAAGACAAGGCATCAATTAATAATAAGGCCGACCCTTTGATTTATTTGAATTTAAATTAAAGATTTAAATTCATTAGATGGGCATACTTCCCTTTGATAAAGCGCCAAAAGTCATATTTAAATGACTAAATGATACGATTTGTATATTATAAAAGATAGTGACTCTTATTAGAGTAGACAACGACTCTTATTAAAGATGACAGAGATTTAGTAAGGCAGTGATCATTTGGAAAATTATTTGTGTTTTACAAAGGGTTGCGATTTGTTTGTAAAAGAAATCACCATACAAAAGACACATCCATTCATCAAAGGCATGTCCATTGAAGAGATATAAGAGGTAAATGATTTGAATGTTTTGAAGGCAAGCAATGAATATTATTTGGATATAGAGAAGATTAAAAGTAGAAAACACATATTCAGATCTATCATTGAGATATATAGAAGAGGCATCAAATTGAGGGATGAACCATTAATATATTTGTGGTAGGATATTCCTATAGGAATATAATGTATAATTTAAATATGGATAATGGTTCATGCATATTATTATCTTATGGTAGCATACTCATAAATTATTATGTATTGCTAATATGATTATTTGTAAATATGAATTTGATTAGTTCATTCTGCACATACCTTCACCATGATGGAGAAGGGAGAATTACAAAGGGGTATAGTGATGGGGCCCTCTTCTAAGTATGCCACTCAGGAGGGACAAGATGAGACCACATGGACCAAAGGGGTACTGCCTTTGGGCCCAAGAGAGTTGGGCTACCAGGACACCCTTTGTAACCTCACTCTCCTATCATGGTGTAACAATACAGGGGGATCATTCATGGGGAAATGGGAAAAGATGGCAAGGTGAGGGGATAACGGATAAATTAGAATCCTCACTAGGTAGGCCACCTCATATGAATGGCATGTGCCACATGAGGACAAGGGGGTCGTATATCCGCCCTGGGGCCTAGGGAGGCTAAGACACCTCATCAAGTCACTCTCTTCCATGCTCTCCCATGGTTGATCATCCCAAGGTAAGGTTTAATAATTGGGTTAACTAATTTACTATGGATTTACTAATGTTTAATCATGATACTCTACTTGATAAGTTATTGTTGTAATTGATCTCTAACTTGCTTGCAGGGATTAAAGCAAGCCAAGGTACCCTCTAAATCCATTGTTTGCTTGGGAAGTTTTTGATAATATAAGGCGGTAAAACCAGGGGCTAAACTCTCACAAAGCAGAACCCAAAAAGGGCAAAAAAGGCTCAGAAAATAAAAAAGAGCCAGAACCACCACATACAGCTTACATACAACTGATATACAGCAAATAGAAACTATCAGTAAAAAACCAGCTAACAGAAAGCTTAGAAAGAAGACTAGGAAAGGATGTCTTCCCAGCCTTTAGAAAGAAACTCAAACATTTTGTCGAATTCCTTAGCCCTGTCGTCATCAACACCATGAGTGAGGACTTCATGTTCCTGCAGCAAAGAGAGATTAGCCATAGCCATCCTACAAAGCATGCTAGTAATGAACCTGCCAAGAGAAAAGAACCTCTTCTCCAGAAAATCCACCCACTCCTTCAACTGAGACAAATCATCAGAATCATTACCTTCCTCATTTACTTCCTCCTCCATTCCACCTTCAGCATTGTTATAATCCTCCTAAATAAAATCAGGGTCTGCAAGAACCTTAGTGGGAACAGAGTGAACATCATTCTCATTGTTATCATCAGTGCCAGTAGCCTCCACATGAGTAGTAGTAGCTCCCACATCAATACAGCCACCAATGGGAGCAGAATTTTCAAACTCTTTATTGCCTCAGTATCAAAGGTCTCCATAGGTATTTCTTGCCCATCAATCTCCTCAACACCACCTGAATCTTCAATAACAATCTTCTGAATATCATGACTCTTGGACTTATCCTCCTCCTCTTGAGTAGAGGCTTCAGAATTGCTTTCAGAGTAATCAATCAGCTTCAACTTAGGAGCTAATTTGCCAGCAATATGACCAGACTGCTTAACTACAACAAATTTACCCTCTAGTTTGACTTTTTTCAAATTTCTTGAGGGTCCCTCCCTGACCAGTTCCTGTTCATTCTGGGGCCCAGAATCCCCAATGTCCTCTTTCAAAAGGTTAGCTTCCACAGCAGTATCAAAGAGACATTTTTTAGATTTCAACCTGGATTTGGTAAGAGGGTTTTGAACATTTTTGACAATAGAAAATTTAAGAGTACCAGAAGAAGGAGCACCTTCGAGACACAGCTTAGGAGTAGTATGACCAGTTTTCATAGAGGCAATAGGGGTATCAACAAAGGGTTCAAGACCAGAGGGCTGAATAGGAGGGGACAGAGCCAAGTGAAACTGGTATAACCTATGGATAAGCCCTTGATGGAGGGGAATAGGCTTTTCATCAGGCTTTTTAAGCAAAATCTTCTTAACATGTTGAACAGAGTACTCAAGAGATGAGAGCAGAAAGAAAGGGAAACTAATAGTAGCATTCCTTCTGAAGTGGTTTAACAAAGGAAGATGATAGTAATAGAACCTGGTGAAATGACCCTCTAGAGTGAAGTACTTCATCACCATATAGCACATATCCGCCCACAGTTTAGGAAGTCTGGCTCTCTCAAATCCTCCTTAATAGGGCACCAACTCCTCGCCTTCACCAAGGAATAGTTTCTGGTTTTGGGCATCTGAAACCCTAGACTTCTTTTGCAGCTTCATACCCTTAGCAGATAAACCCATAGCCATAGCAATTTCATTCTCTGAAACCTCAAAACTGATATTCCCAATTTGAACCTTACGATTTTCCCATGACTGAGCAAATTGAATGGACAAATTTTCATCATGCCCATTCAAACACTCAAGAAACAGAGTGATACCACCTTCTTTACAATAATGCCAGACCAAGGCATTATCTTTAAATTCCCCTCAGTTATTAGGTTTGGTTCTGATCCTGTCTCCTCCCATAATGAAATACCAATAAATCCCAAAGAGCTCAGAGAAGGAAGTACTAGCAGAGGTTTGAAAATCTCCATCCCAAAGACTCCTAACAATATTGTGAAGAATTCGAGAGACTTTGATCACAGAGCAATGTATAATAATGAAAAAGGCAATAATGTAAATATGAGCAGAAATAGGGCAATCATTACAGCGATATCCCAAAGTCCTTATGCAATATTGCCTCATTAACTGCCCATCCTTCACACGCGTGCATAGTTGTCTAAACTGACTCCAATCACTAACAAAGTGTCTAATCAGCATGACTTGTGTTAAAAGACAAGCCACGTAGGTAAGCCAAGTGAAGTGATGTGTCATCATCATATGGTAGCTTGCTCTTTTTGAATGATATCCCCAATCTGGCATGGGATATTATGAAATTGGCGCCAACAATGCCAGTTTTGAAACTACTGACCAAAATTTGCTAGGCCGTCAGCAACAGTGTTCCCTTCTCTATAAATATGAGAGAAGGAAATGACAGGAATGGCATGTATAAGAGTTTGAATATCAGACACAATGTCTCTAAGTTGCCATCCACACTCCGAAGCTTTAGTGACAGCATCAATAATAATTTTGGAGTCACCCTGAACATGAAGTTGGCGAATTCCCATAGATATAGCCAACTTGAGACCCCATAAAAGAGTTGAAGCTTCACCAAAGTTATTGTTCTGGTTCCCAATTCCTCCAGCATAAGCAACAATTAAATCTCCTCTTTCATTCCTTATAACTCCACTAGCCTTGCCATTTGACTTAGCAGCACCATCAAAATTCAGTTTAAGCCACCTTGGCTCTAGGGGAGTCCAAATAGTATTTAACCTTTTAAGGCATCTAAAATCATCAAATGCAGAAATTTGAATCATAATCCCCCAGTTGGAAGCCACAAGGACCTCATGTTGAGTAAGAGGTTTATCAGCAGTTTTGATGCTGGAATTAGAAACACTTTCCAGGAGGGCCTTAGATAAAGAACAGAAAACCTGTGAAGGATTCCTAGCAGTTTCTCTAAAAATTCTATTATTTCTTTCCTTCCAAAGGAACCATGCAACAAAAGGAATAGTTTGAGTCCATAGTTCCACTAACCAAGGATGGGATAGAGGAGGAATCCAATTAACAATGAGTTCTCTTATTTCCTTATTGCAAACCCATTGTAAGCCAAAATTCAAAAGACTTTGCTCCAAATATCAGTTGCAAATTCACAGTGCAAAACAAGATGAGAGACAGATTCTTCCTCTTTCAAGCACATGACACATCTATTAACCAGTTTTCTTGGGAAGTTGATAATTAGGATAAAATTAGTATAATTCTTATTAGGGACATTACACTAAATATATATAAAATTATAAAATCGTAAATCATAAATATATAAAATTGTATACCCTTTTAAATATATAAAATAAAATATAAAATAAACATTTAATTGGATTGCTTTTGCCACTGTATGTAAAGAAATCTTAAAAAGTAAAATAAAAATATTATTTTGAGAAAGAAAATAAAAAGTTAACAAATACTCATAAAAAAATTAAATTTAAACTATTTTCAACTATAATCTTTAAGGATGAAGCATTTGTTTTAAAATTAGAAAGTGTAACTTTTGGACACATAAGTTTAAGATAAAAGATTTTTTAAAGAGAAAATAAATGAAAAAGGATTTATATTAGAAATATGTGTCTCCCTTAACTCATGTAGTTAACTAATTTATATTTATTAATATCGAAGTAATTTTTATTATATAAGACATGTTTTTTTAGAGTTTCTTAAAAGGCCCATTTTATATGTAAATTTGCCCTGATGATAGTGTTCTATGTAGGTAATTTAAATTCGATAGAAAGAGCGCCCTTAGGTACCCAAAATCCATGACCGTCCATTGAAGAGGAAACCAACTCTTTTTCCAACGAAGTAGCCACATACTTGATTTTCACATAAGTACTATTGCACTCAACAGTGCATGTATTAAGCTAAAACAAAGTTCCCACTCTACTACCTCTAGGAATCACCATAGCAACTCTCACCATTTTAACACCTGCTTCAGAAAATTGAACATGCACACCCACATCTATTAGTTTGCTTATAGATAACAGATTACATGCTAATCCTAGGATATGAAAGACACCAACAAATCTTCTAACTCTACCATCAAATTTTTTATCTGAATACTACCATGGCCAACAATATTTAAATAGGAATTATCACCCAAGTACACCTTACTGCCTTCATATTTTTCATACTTACTAAACCAATGTCTATTAGAGGTTATGTGAAAATATGCACTTTAGTCAATAAACCATGCATTCTCACCTGCATGAGTGGCCAAGGATGCAATGAATGCATCACCATCTTCCTTCTCAAACTTAGAATCAAAATCAACTTTCTTCTTCTTCTTTTTCTTCTCTTCTTTTCACTCCTTACTAAAATGACTAGGCTTACCGTAGTTCCAACAAATAACCTTGGACTTACCAGGGGATTTTGATCTCCCCTTGGACTTGAATTTGGATTTATCATGTTGCTTATTGTTCTTCTTGCCTCTTTCTTTGGGTCTTCCTCAAACACTTAAGGACTCTTTGGTAATTAGAGAGACCTTTCGCCTCATTTCTTCAAAAAGTAAAGAACCAACAACATCCTCTACTTTCAAAACAATAGAAGTGCTCCCAATAGCCATGACAAGGTTGTCCCGTGAGTTTGACAATGAACACAACAAAAATTGACATCTTTCTTCCGCATCCATCTTTACACCAATAGAGTTCAATCGAACCACCAACATGTTAAATGCTTCCAAGTGGTCTGCAATTCGTCCACCTTCTTCCATCCTCAAGGAATAGAGATGCTTCCTCAAGAATATCTTGTTCACTAAAGATTTGGATTGATAGATCTCACCTAGCTTCTTCCATAACTTTTTTGAAGTGGACTCTTCATGGACATTAATTAGAACAAAATCCGCAAGACACAATCTGATTAGACTTTTAGCTTTATGGTCCATAACATCATATTGAGAAACCAAAGTAGCATCCATAGGTCTTTGAACATCTTCATCAATAGCATCCCACAAATCATGATCTATTAACAAATCTTTTATTTTCTACTTCCACATCTCAAAATTCATGCCCAAAACCTTTTCCACCTCAATCCTTGCTAATCTGCTTGTCATCTTTACTTCCTGCAATAAAGGTCACAAGGTTCTCCTTCTACACAAGCTCATACTCAAACTAAGATTAGCTCAAAAATCCTCTACCCAAAACTAGAACCAAAACTAGTTAGGCTACCACTTGTAAGGAAGCAAGGTGTGTAGAAACAACTTCTTATGCTAATCTATAAGAGAAGTGTTATGAAAATAACTTAAAATATGATCTAAAGCTATTACAAAACAAAAAGAAACACATAGAAATTAGCAATAGACAATAAACCTAATATAGTGATTTATGTGGTGAAAACCCTTTCAGGAGAAAAACCCCACACTCAAAAACCTACACAATGTATTATCAAATCAACAGAGGATTACAATACACTTACAATGCAAGTTTTTTATAGGAGTAATACACCAACATTTAAATACAGAGTAATTCTAGCAACATTCTAGCAGCACCTATGTACCTGCAAATTCTCACAATACAAACTACTCCTCGAGCTCTCAATTTATAGACTTCTGGCAACTTGAAAACCACCTATGGTTTACAAAACCATGTGCAACTAAAAATAGATTATTCTCTTATGCTCTTACAACTGTAAACAATTAGTAACATCCACCCAATATGTGTGCCTAAGTTGATCAAGATTCCAATCTAAAATTAGGTTCTTATAGATGCTCTTACACATCTTATAGTTGGTCATTGATTCCAAAGTAACTCCCTCTATTCTTGGCTCTTATGCACCATAGAATTTGTCATAGTATTTGCTAAAGATAATGTCAAAATAAAATATTAATATTCCACTGTTGCAAGGCACCGACAATTGGTGTAACTACCACATCAAATTCCAATGCCCCAATTTGTGTTGGAGCTAAATATTAAATAATAACAATAACTATTTGCATGATATTATTAAATGATAAATAAATAATAATGATAAATTTTCAAGGTTGAGACACCTAATTTCCCAATAGTTAACCCCCCAAATGGAATTAAATTGATCATGAAAATTATTAACCTTGGAAAGCATATTGTACACATTATTAGATGAGACTTCAATCAATTTGCTCCCACAAAACTAAGAAAAATTAAGCCACAAGATAGTATCATAATTCCTCTCAAGGATTGGGCAGTTGTTTCCAATAGAAACCAAAATAAAAAAATAAGTTCTTTTCTAAGAGACAGGAATATCATGAGTAGATTTGATGGTATCCCAAGGGATAATCCCATTTTTATTAATCATTTGACCAAATGTTTTTAGACCTTTATTAAACCAATTAAGGCTATCTGACACCCTTTTTACAAAGCAAATGGCTTACTGTTGATTTCTAGTGACCACTAAATAGATTTGAAATGGCAAAGAAGGTCCATATTGATTTTTGATACATCACATTCAACCACAACAATCTTACCTACTCCCAAGCCTTCCAGATTGAACTAAAGACCAACAAGCCACTAGTATGAAAACTAAAATTCTCAAATAGGAGGTCCACAAGGCCAAGTCCTTTCCAATTTGGCTTAGATTTAGGATACCCTCTACAAATATTATGCCTAACAAACACTTTCCATGGCTCACACCAATCAAGAGCCTAAAGGATCCATTTCACATCCAAAGACACCTTGGTTGTATAATTTTTGTAGGTCCATGCCACCAAAACTCTTAGGCCTACAACCAAATGACCACATGCCTCCTTTTACCCTCCTTGTCATTAGACGAGAGAAAGGCCTAATTAGTTTTTCAAAAATTGCCTCAGTTGAGAAGAGCACAACAACCATGTAGAATAGAAATAAATAGAGTATGAAGAGAACACATTTTTGGTAAACCTGGAATCTACCAATAATTGACAGGAAATTTGTATGCCACTTGCCCATCTTTTTTATTGCCTTACGCATAACCCACTCCCACATCCCTTTTAAAGATGGTGCCAAACAAAAGGAATGCCAAGATATCTCACTTATATGCTTGGATACCCCATTCCCAACCACAATTAACAAGCCAATCAAGAGGATTTTCTTTCTAGCTAAGGATTATGGACTTACACACAACTTTAGAGCTAGAAGCACTACAATGGATATCCAACCTATTTTTCATATTTTTAAAGTTTCCTTTCTCTAGCACAGGAAATAGAACAATGTCATCAATGAATTGACACTCTAAAAGACTATCATTATTTGGAACAATTAACTCCTTAAGAGGAGGGCCTAAATATGAGTGTCTTAAAGCATGGTGCAAGGCTTCATCAACAATAACAAAGAGAGGGTTTGATTTAGAGTTAATCTCATTGATGAGTGTAGTGAACTCACTCATCTAATTTGACATTGAGTTCAATCAAGCAATGAAATAGAGTGCTAACTAGGACTAATTTCTATGTCTGCCATGTGAAGTGGATATTATAAATCACCTACCAATATAAATTAATTATTTGCAACAAGGTAAGCAGAAGGCTCATGAAAGTATCATTCTATAACAAACTTTGGTTTTAGAACCCATTTGAAATGATCAACTTTCATTTGGCAACTATCAAGGTCTCTCGAATCATGAGCCAACAATGAAAGATCTCATGTCTCTTGTTATGCATCAAAAGCAAATTGATGTCTCTTATGTTGTATCACTAATGGTCTAAGTAAGAGACATAGTAGCTTGAGTAATGTGAACTCCATGAAGTGTCTTGCAAGTAGTTGGAGATGCAAGAGCTGGTGACCTAGCTATGCAAGAAGACTAAGGTATCCTCCCTAAAACTCATCATCCAAAGTGTCACCATCCTCACAAGAAGACACGGATTGAGGAATTATAGAAACAAAAGAATATGTTAAAGGACCAAAGTTGTCAACCTTGTATAACTAGGATGAGTTAAAAACTTCACCAGTGGCAATGATTGACTAGTCTTTCAAATTTCAAATCAAAACTCTATTTGGCAAAAACTCAATAGTTGTAGCATCTCTTAAATAAGTTATTTAATAAATAGATAGGAGGTTATGTGAGAACTAAGATCCATAGAAAATCTTTTGATATTATCTCTTATATACCTCAAAACATATACTCCTAAAACATCTAAAAAAAGGTTTTATTGGCAATAAATATTTTCCTAGTGTTATAATGGCTAAGAATAGAGCAGTGAGATTTTGACTTGGTCATATGTGGTGTGGCCCTTAAATCAATGATCTGATCATACATAGGAGAAAGGAGAGTTGTAGCAAAGTGCAAATTCAAAATTAAATCTAAAACTAACAAAAGCAAATAGTTTTGTTTCATCTAAAGTAAACTAAAAGGAAGGATCAAGTTCTTTGTCCCACTTGAGATTATGTTTCTTCAATAAAACTTCTAGTTTTTCCATACTCTTATAGCATGTAGAGTTTGTATGACATTGGTGTTTGTTGTATATGCATGTCTTAGATTCCTTCTTCTTTGACTTCTATGAGGAAAGGAAATTTAACTCCTCACCTTTAAATTGACCATTCTTAGAGCACTTTGACTCTTTTGATGGTGTCTTGATTTGCTTTGAACTCTTTAAGATGTGTACTACAAGTGCACATTTTTTAATTATGACAAGAAAGTATGCTTATCTATATAATCTTCTCTTGCTTACAAGAAACATCAAATATAAACATATTAAACTTGTCAACCCATAAATTCATATTGGTGTAGAAGGAAGAGACAACAACGAATATGGGTCTCCCAACTTAGAAAGAAATGTCATAATTTGTTAATCATCTTTCTTTTAATCTTTTAATCCTTCAATTAAAGCCTAATAAGCTTAAATAGTGATATGAATCCTTGATGATGCTAAAGTCTAAAGGATTCAAACTTAGAAGTGAACTTTCCAAGTTGTGTTCCCTTATGACATCTATCTTTTCAATCAAACTTGAAAGCTTCTCCCAAGCATCAAAATCATAATCTAAGTTACAAATGTGAAACTTAAGATCTAGTGAAACTAAGAGGCTAATAAGTTTAAAGGCTTCATTAGATTGATTGAAGAATTTCATCTTCTCAATTTAATCAAATTTAAGAAATAGAGACAAAACATTAAAAACAACAATACAAGTTTGAGCAATAATGAGTGTAAATCAACACAAAATTATAAGACACAAACAATGGTGCTAATAAAAGTTCCTCCCCCTAAAATTATAAAATTTGAACTCCCTTTTCAACTTATAACTTGATGTCCAAATTTTTCCAAAATGATAATTACATAAGAAAGTACCAAAACAAAATAGCAAATACATGAATTGTGAAAGGGTAGAATTAACTACATTGTGCATAGTTCTAAGAAAAATATATAGAAAAAAAAAAATCACCTCTACAAACTAAAGTCGTAGACCTCAAGATCATGAACATAACTTATGGAACTACTATGTGAGAGATGACCCCAAAAAAATCCTAAAAAAAAAAATATTCAATAAAACATCACTAATGTGTAACTCTCAAATCAACTTTCCATCAATTCTAAAAACATTGAAAAATTCCTCTATATGATAAAGATACAACCCAATAATAGAAGTCTATCTTCGGTTGTGCAACCTTGAGGCCAAATAAAAAATATCACCAATTGATGGTGAGGATTCAAAAAATTAGTAGGAGAGAAAATTGTTTTAAATTACAAAATATACATCTAAAAAAATCAGCTAGAAGTAGAAAAGTTGATTTTTGGATCGAATCTTAAAGTCACAAAAAATGTTGTAAAATAGATAAATTTGGAATAGATTCTAAAGCAAAGTTTGGTATAACTTCTCACTCTTTCATTTAGTAAAATTCCAAACCAAACAAAGAACTTTGATTTTGACACAATTCCCAAAGCAACCCCAAAATGCTATATAAAAGGAAAACAAAATTTGAAATTGCAAAAAGATGACAAAATGATCTTCGTGATCATATTGGGTACTTTAGACTACTAATTCATCATGCTTGGACAAAGTTAAATGCTTGACAATATGTTTTTTCTTGGACAAAGTTAAATATTTTTTAGGAGATTTAATAAGCTATGCCTTAATGACCTTTTCTAGTTTTTGATTAAACGGTAAACAAGTTTTGAAAATTTTGGTTATTTAATTTAATATTTTGACTCTCTCAACTAGGGGATCAATTTGATGGTGTAGACTTTCTTTTTGGGGGTGTAATTCCATTCTATTCATTTTTTTATGGTTAGGCATATATTATTTTTTATTAGTAGAATAAAATATCAATCAAACAATGATACTAATAAATGAAGTTTGTCCAATTAAATAATTGTTTCCATGGGTTTTTAGTTTTAAAATAAATTTTCAAATGAAGATGTATTGGGTACATAATTGTGCCAGATATAAAATATGCAGGTCTAGAGAAGTGATTTATTTATTACACTATTACAAATTCTCTCACGAAGCTTTTGGGGGGATCCATCTCCCAATATCGATTTTCTTTGTGTAAGTTCAAATGAACTAGTTAGGTTTTGAACCATGTTTTTCTTAAGGTATCTTACCCCATATAGGTGGCGGGCTCTGTCAAAGGTTAACAATATTGTTGTAACACCAAAGTTTTATTCCCAACATATATTCACAATGTACATGTGATTATAATACAGTTAGGCATATCTTGCCATTTTAGAAAATGAATATATGAATGTTTTTTATTATGGTAAGCAGCTTACTGGGGCTAAACCCTTAACAACCAAGAGCCCCAAGGGTAGAAGAAGGCCGACATAGAACAACAACCAAACAAAAGAGACCAACAGCCCAAAAAAGGCAAACCGAATAGTGCACCGGAAGCACACTGACAGCAGAAAATCTAGACAAGGGATCAAACAACAGCGGATCCCGAGCAAGCAAATCTGACACCCTTAGCCCTTTCTTTCTACGATGAACCACAGTCCAAGAAACCTCTGAGTCTAAATCCAAAGAGCAAGGCGAGAGGGTGGGATCCTCCTGAGTCGTAACAGCCATGGGTGGCGCCAATGAAGCCGACCCCGGAGAAGGTGCAGCCGGAAAAGTGACCGGAGAAGAGGAAGGAGTGTGACTTGAAGCCCCTGTGTGAAGAGCCGCCAAATCCGAATTAGGCAATACAGAAGGGGTAACAGAAGCTGGAACAGAAGTGCATCAGTCAAGAGAAGCCGAAGCCGAGGTGGGGGCCGAAAGAGGAGCCGCCAACACTCCCACTGGAACAATCTCAAGAGGGAGCTCATCCTCCTGAGAGGAATCATCACCACAAGACGAACCATCCTCCTAGGAAGCACTGATAGTCAGGTGATCATCCAGAGCATCCTTCCACCAAGTTGCAACGCTTTTGTGGCGCGATAAAGGACAACCAGTAGCCAAGTGACCAATATCGAAACAACGCCGACATCTGAAGGGAATACCCTCGTAGTCCAGCAGTTGTTTCCAAGGCCTATCCCCTACCATCAAAACAACGTCTCCAAAAAGGGGTTTGGAGGTGTCAATATCTACCAAAATACGGGCAACCGTGGAGTGACCCATGAAAGAGGTAGTTGAGTCAACTTTCAGAAAACGACCAATGGCATTGCCGATGCCCTCATAGCAAGAATCCTCCCAGAACTAAAGGGGGAGGTTCGGAAGACGCACCCAAATCGACTTTATATTGCGCTGCTCGGTAAGAGGATTGAAAGTAAGAGTCCAGGGTTTAATGGACAGGGAATGATCCCCCCCACATCCAGACCCTACCATCCAGCACTAAATCTCGCTACTCAGAAGAAGCAAAAGTCACGATGAAAAAACCACAAGCACTGGGGAAAAGCTCAATCTTCCCAGCAATCAGCAGCTTCCAAGACTCCAAAACCCACTTGTGTAGGTCAGGCAGAGAGGACCATAGTCCATTGAACCTGCATATTGCACCTGTATTGAGGTAAAACTCTTCATTCCGTGACCTCAGGGCCACACACCACAACGGGTGAAGAGCAGGCACAGGGGAGAGGCCGGACTCCCTTCCTCTCCCCCCCCCCCCCCCCCCAAGCACGACTGCAGCAAAAGACTGACGAGGGACAGCAATGGCATGCTGCCCAGGAGCAGACGCACCAGGCCCATCCACAGTCAGCACACAATGCGTTCCAACATTCATCTTTTCCTTAGAAATCCCATCCCTTTCGGAGGGAACCCTCCCTCACCTCCTCAAGCACCATGTTCGCAGCTGTATCCACAGCCTTCACAGGAGACCCTTCCCATTCAGCAGGAGCGCCAGCCGAGACACTCACACCCCCCCGAGCAGAGAACGAGCCAGCAGCATTAGCAGAGACACACTCGCCTGCGACCCCTGTTCCAACGAACAAATTCCCGCTCGCGTCCATTTCAAATTCCTTGTATGTTTACAATGAATATATGAATGTTAAATGCTTCAAAAAGAAATATTTTAATTTCATTTTATTTTAGATTTCTTCTTTTTTAACCACCAATTGGTGATTTTTTTTTTTTGAAAAATTATTGAAAAAAATCCTACAATGTACCTCAACACCACTTCATTATCCGAATAGGATATGTTTATTTCCCTCATCACTTCTGAATGAATATAAATTCTCTTCTGTGTGGTAAGTTTCAGTACAAAGTAAACATCGCTGAACAATGAGATAATAATATGGCAGTCACTTTTTTTCTGGAAGCTTTTCTAAGAGCTCTGGAATTGCCTGAAATAGATCTGCAACTAGCCCATAATCTGCAACCTGTGAAATGCAAATCATTACAGATAGTAAGTCTACAAATAACCAGCCCAGCCCATACAATTATAGAAAAGTACAACCAGATATAGTCAATTAAATGTTAATAATCAATGAAGTCAGTCGGGGGGTCACACAAGAAGAATAGGACCTTTTATTCAAATTTTCAAATTTTCGATAAGGCCAGATACATAATAATTTTTTAAAGAAGAACAACAAAGTTCAATGTACAGGATACTAAAATCATCATATCTTATTCATGGATCTCTGGCCTAGTGATAAAATGGAGCACCTAATGCTACAATCAGCCAAGTCCAAAACCATACAAATGTGAACTTGATGTTAATGCAAGCAATTTATCCTAGATTCAAGGCCAGTATGATGAGGTGGTTTGGCTTTCAGATAATGTGAAATATAGTACTATCACCAAGAGTGTAAAGTGTAAGTGATCCAAAAATGGATCCATTTTCTTGTACTCGTTGGCATTATTGTGGACAATGGTTGGTTTCTTTGATGTTGGGGAATGTGCAGGGTGGAATGGGACATCAGTGTGCAGACTTCAATTGACAGGGAATCAGTGAAAATGGCATTTTTTTAGGCTCTGTGACGAGTTTTCCAGTTACACAGATGGAGAGCGTGTGTTCTCCCTAGAGGATGTGACATGTGTTCTCCTCTATGATAGACGAGGAGAGCACGTCCTATACAGTCGTGTGGATCTTTTGGCATTCCAGAACTCAGAATTTTTTACTTCATCTTCATTGTTGATGGTCATTTCAGCTTCCAGGCTTCATTGTTAGAGTGGTTTTATGGATCATTGGGAGTCATTTTGAGTCATGAATTTGGGAGCATTTGTGTTTAAGCTCATGTTTTATGACACTGATGTAGCAGAGGATTGAAGAATTGTTGAATTAAGTTGTAATTGGTTGTGAAAGAGTTCTAATGAGTGAGATGGTGTTTACTGCCACATGCTGCTACTAGGATATTTCAACACTATTTCACCCACATATCAGGTGTTGAAGATCTGCTTTCTAGCTCTCCTTGCCCGCAGCCCAAGACATGAGGACAAGTCCATATCACTAGTTTTATCTCCATCTTTGGAGATTAATCGGCCACAGGTATTAGGAGACTTTCTTCAGGAATTATCATGTTTCCTCTTAGGATGGTCCAACCTAGCCTCCTTAGCCCAGGGCATTCTCCTGTGAATACTGTCAGACAATGCATCGCTATCATTGTGGTGATGGATGATGATATTGCTAATTCTTCTCCTTCTTTGAGTGTTGATACAGGTGTGCGACAGCAGTAGTTTTCAGCCTTGCCCTTCAGCTTTTGTCTTCATCTTCTCCTTCTTTCTCTTTAAGGGATCCTCCCCTCACATGATTATTTATATTTGTACTGGTATATTATAGTTAGGGTTTACCTGCTATGGATGTGCCTCTTCTACCAATGCTTTCATTGTTTTAGAGTAAGGTCTTATTCATTTGTTCAGCTCTAGGGGTTCTTTCTTACCCTAGTACTTTGCTACTGTAATTGGATGTACTTACAAGTCACATTGACATACTTTGGTCACTCAAGGAAATTAAAGTAATTTCTTTATTTCTTCCTTTCATGCACATCCCATTATGCAAAACCAAAATTGTTGCAGGACTGAACCTATTCTCCATAACTTTGAAGATTCAGTTACAAGAAAATTATATAATTTAACAAGGCATTACACATATTAAGTAAATGAAGTATCTATAAGAAATCAGATTTTGAACTGTAAATACAGATAAACAGAACAGTCTAGATAGCTAGTCTCCAAAACTACAAACACACTTTAGTTAGCTAAAAGAGCAAGTAGGAAAAAAAATACTGGACAACACTCACTTGAAATATAGGAGCATCAGCATCTTTATTTACAGCTACAATGACTTTGGAGTCTTTCATGCCTGCAAGATGTTGGATTGCTCCTGACACACCAAATGCAATATACAGCTCTGGTGCAACAATTTTACCAGTTTGACCGACCTACAAAGAAAAATGGAGAACTTGATTATATAAAATATGTTTGGATGGCATTAGAAGGAAACTGCAATAAATTACATTGAACAGAATCCTCATATAGGAAAGCTACAATAAGTTGCATTTCTAGGCACCCCAAGCGTTGCCCTTTTTGTTAATGGTACTAACAACATTTAAATGAAATTCACTCAATTTTCTGGTACATTTGTGATTATATATTATTGGAATTGTATCTGGTACATTTATATATTATTAGAATTGTATCTGGTAACTAATCTATTATTTAACGCAATCTACTTAACATAGAAGTGCCCTTGTAGAGGGAGAACTATTTCTTGTAATGAAAGAATTAACACCTATTTGAAATGTTGGCATTTAACTTCCTAAACAAAAGGTAAAGATATTGCAAGATTACTCAAAATTAATAGGAAAATACCACAGCTCAAATGAACAGATACAAGTATGCTGTGATTGGGCACTCATACAATGACATGCCATGTAGTTGCTAATAAAGAAATATTCAATAAAATATGTATATTTCTTATAAGAATAGGCCCTAAGTCTGTGAAACACATAAAAAGCAATGCAATTAGCAAGTTCTCAAGCACGGGTTTTGATACAAAAGTCCTTTTTCTTTCCAGAGTAATTACCATTGGTATTAAGAAAAGAGATTTCGCACTAATAAAAAATCAATCCCTATTGGGGCCAGAGAAAATAATTCATGAAAAGGGGTGTTCCCAAAAAAACCCAACCAGATTCTGCTCAAAACAGGTTGGTGGGAAATTGTAGTTGCAAGAAACTAAGCTGTTTTCTTGAACTCCAGAGAGTATTGAATGTTGTGCATAAGCCATTTACAAGAAAATTATAGCTAAATAGCATAATTCAAACTTTTTAAATACCCCATACGGATTAAACGAATAGCAGGCATACAGAATCTCAAAGCTAAACATAGATGTACTTACTAGGACTACAAACATGTATAATAATAGTAGGCATTGTTTTCCAGATTCCATGAAGATGAATTTTTAGCTTTTGGATTTAACTGTGTTTGCTTTTTGCATCACAGTTAATCCAAAAGCTAAAAATTCAAGTATAATAATGATAAAATTCCTTGTAGCAGAAAAACAACTACTTGTTAAAGGCCTGTTCACTTTTTCCTCAAACAACTAGGAGACAATTATGATGCTAGCAGGTATGGATGCTTGCTTTTTGACATTGTCAGAGAATTTGAGATCCATCCAATACTATTGCAAGGGAGATGATACCTCTCAGGACAATTTTATATGGCCAGCTCATGCGTGTTCCACTAATGGTTGGCTCCATGCAATAATAATACCATTTCCCTCAGCCCACTAAGTGACAAATCATGATATTTTCAAAAAGCAGAATCAGGATATTTTCAAAATTCTAGTTGGACAAATGTTAATGTTTATAAAACATACAAGGGGCATAAATTTCTTCTCACTTCCACTATATTTCCAGTACTAAGGAACTCACCTGCAATCATACATTATAGCCCATTTTTATTATTATATAGAATAAGGAATCTGGTTAGAGCCACATTTGACAACATAAATGATAAATATGAAAAGAAGCACTCTGCAGCTACTTTGAAATGTTGTACTTGACACACAAGAGTAACAAATGAATTATTACAGATCCTTCTGTTGATGTTTACCAAAAAAAGATCACAAAGAGATCAATGAAAAACACGAGAAAAAAGGAGTTTGAGATTAACTTGATTTTGCAATACTTATTTTACTTGTTCTCGGCTCCTGAAAAGCAAAGTTCAATAGCTAGATGTCAGACTTACCTGCAGTTCATTTGGAACATATCCAGCATCCACAGCAGCCCTAGTAGCCCCAACTAATCACAGTTAATGCAACAAAAGTACAAATCAGAAATGGAAATCCAAAATTAAATTTGTGTATTCATATAAAGGTTCTATTAAGGCATTATGATTTCTAAAAAAGTAGTCTATGCTTGAAAGAAATTAAGTGATATACTTGTATAACTGAAAAGAATGTTTGATGTTCATCACAGTTCACACTGCAAGCCAATAGCAGCATGGACGCATTTTATAAAAATTATGATGTAGGTAAGGGCACAAGATGTCCTATGAGAGATGTAACAAATAGTAAATACCTTTCCAAACATGTTACAATGCAGGGAAGGTTGCCATTAAGTGTGTTCATGGATGCACATGAACACTTGTTATTCATGGAAGAGCACCATATCTTAACTGAAGTAAAAAAAAGGAAGCAAACGTAGATTAACATTTACAGATGACCAATAGTCAATAATGAGACTGCTAATCACACCATGAATAAGTGTAATGGAGGAAATATATCCTATCTTGGAGTAATACCTTGGGGATATAGTTAAAAGAAAGATACTGAGTTTGAACTTCGACAAGGAGACACAAACACTTGCTCCTCCCTGCTCATCGCCATAAATGTTTATTGCAAGATTTAAAGAGGTTCCAGGAAGGTAACAAACAAATGCAAATGCTTCTCCGTGCAGAGATCTTTTGATAGTTTGCACTTAAATAAATTTTGGAGTTGTTCATTAACTTTATTTATTTTAGTTTGAGAGATATTTTAACATAAAAATCAAGTAAGGCAAGCTTCACCTCAAAGTTCCCATACAAATTTCTGGTCCATTGTGGGAAGGAAAATATAAAGAAATATCTTATGATGGATACAAATGACTGCTCTAGACATGGATTTCTATCATATGATAATGGACAGTGCTACTTGTTGACCAATATCATATGATTGCAGAGTCAATCACCCCAAACGGCCTTTATCTTATAACTGTAGTGTCAATCACAAGGCCATGGCAACCCCAAACAACAAAAGAAGAATCCTTAACTAATTCACCGTTCATTTCTTCCTTTTCAATGTTTCAGCACACTTTCCTCGACTTCATTACTTCATCTACTCAAAGTTACCCAATTTCCTTGGCATTGTAGGATAACTGCAAATAATGTCCCTTTCACTCTATGGGACATTAACCTCTTGCTGTTGAAATGGAGGTGAACAATGAGAATGATATCCAAATTCCAACTCTAACCATAGACTGTCTCCCTCCTTTCAAATAATCTTTAAATGCCCCTCCTCATCTAGTCACAAAGGGGCTAATTAATAAAGCAGCTAAAGAGGACATTATCTGAAATATATTCAGGTCACTTGGATCTTTCCCCTGCAGCCTCTTAGCCTTAAGGTGGCAATCTGTACCATGCAATTCCTACATATTTTTAATGGCACCATATTCAGCAATCACAAAACCTATGACCTTATGCTTCCTCTTGGTCAGCTAAGATTATGTTCTTACTAGTTATGGAACAAAATTGGCCACCATATTCTCTAAGGTGATAGAATATGTTGCAATTGCTCTCTCCATTTGCCACTGTCTTATACAAGATCATAAGGAGGTATTATTGCTTGTGTCGATATTCATGAGGGTCACTCACTACCATTTTCAGCCATCCCAGCCAGGCCAAAGGTGCTTGGCTCTTCACCTTCAAAAAGTAATCACTTTAAAACATCAGGGTTAGCAATGGACTACAAAGATTACCAAGTTAGTTACCTGCTTCTTTCAACCTATTCTAGTTATTAGAGGTATTAGGCGTCCTTTGGATGCTATTGTTCCCTACATAGATGGTGATATATCAACAAGACCATGTCCCTCTTTGTGATAAGCAACTTCCAAACATTGGCATTGACACGTAAATATATAACTGAACATAAGTTGTTAATAGATGACAGTGGACACCAGTGCTTTGCATTAAGATGTCCACACATTTTCAACCACTGATATTCAACAATCAAGCAGTCAACATCAATGAATTAGAATCATTATGAGAATATTGGCATATGCCTTTAAGTAGAGGACATAATGTTTTCCTTCTGCAAGTAAATAAAAGGTCAGAGTGAAGCATATAACATGCACAAAGACAAAGTAAAATTAAAAATTTTAAACCATAAATATGAGGCATTAATACCATTTACAATGACCCTTAATATATATCAATCTTAGTAACATCTCTGGTAGCATAGACATACAACAATATCATAGAGGTGACTTGTTGTGACCAAATCACACATCACCCCATTAGGAATAGGGACCCCCCTTTCTTTCGTCTTAGGTTAGATTAAGTCTTTCTGAGTCTCGTTTTGATCTTGTTTTGAGTTGTGAGGAGGATTGCATGAGGTAATCTTTGTCTTTTGATTCATGTGGTTGATAAGTTGATCTTGTATGGTTTTGTCGAACAAAAGGGGTTTGGGTCCTCAAGAAGAACCTTTCTCAAGAAGATCCCTAAATCTAATGTGCTAGGCCTTCAAGGATTCCAAGATCATCATCTAAGTGCTCTATCTTTTAAGTATGATCTTTGCAGAAGAGGATTTCAAACACCTGATCTAATGCGCCAAGGATAGAAGAAGAAGAGGATCTCAAAATCTTGATCCCTTGCGCTAATCCTCAAGGAAGACTTCATACCTTTGATCCAGTGTGCCAATCTCATGGAAATTTCAAGGAAAATTTCAAGAAAAACCCAAACCTGGATTAAATGTGCTTATTTTTGAAGGTTATCTTAGTTCAATTTTCAACACCTTTCCAGAGGATTTGAAGTCTTGAAGTGATGCGCCAAGATGGAGAGACAGGTTCTAAGTGTTAAAGTGCAAATTTTATAATGTTTCAAGAGGATTCTAAACCACTCAACCAATGCGCCAGCCCTTAGAGGATGTAAAAGTTTGATCCAAGACATATATTTCAGGAAGAACTTGAAATCCTGATCGAATGCGCCAAAAGGGGGAGAGGATAGAGGAAGATTTCAAGATGTCCATCTAATGCGCCACATGTAGAGGGAGCTTGCTAGGTGTTTGAAAGTCTATCAAGAAGATTTTAAAACCTTGAACTAGTGCGCCAATCAAAGGGGATTCCAAACTCCTGATCTAATGCGCTGAAAGGTAAAATGAGTTACAACAAGATTCTAAAATCCTTATCAAATGCGCCAAGATCTAAGAAACTCATTTCATAAAAAGAACTCAATACTTCGGTCCAATGCGCTCAAGATGGGGGTTGTTCTTTTGTTTATTAGAATGTAACTTTATGTGAATCGAAGAACACTCAAAGATCTTTATCTGCTGCGCTATCTTTAAAAGAGGTTGTAAATTCAAATTCTGATATATTTTAAGGACTTAATTCCTTAATTCAATGCGCCAAGATAGGTGAGGTGGAATACAAGTATCAAAGTTCAGATTTCATGAAATATTAATATCTTAGACTGCCCAACCAATGCACTAATATCAGGAGGATCTTGTAACTTTCATCCAATGCGCTGATATCATAAACTGAGACTTAGAAAAATCCAATTACCTCATCTAGTGCACTCCAAGTAAGGAGTAAGCAAAATGCTGATCTAAAGCACCATCCTAAGGGGATTCTAAAATCCTTATCAAATGCGCCTAAGGGAGGAGAATTTGCAACATTTAACCACTGTGCCCTTATAGTTTTCAAACATTTTCTAGGAAAAAGCGAAATTTGTATTGGAATTCTCATTGCATTGAATAAAGAGGAGGTTAAATTAAATGATTTGCCCTTCATTTAATAGGGTCGGCCTAGGTAGTTAGGCACTTTTCAATACCAGTTTTGTATTTATAGCTGCTATTACTTTCATTTTTATTATTCATTATGAGCAAATTCGCCTATAAGGAGCAGAGGTAAGATACTTTTTCATAAAGTGCAGATCTGATCATATTAATTTGAGTTGGAATTTGATCAAATTTTGAGGGTATCAATTCAAGACAGCTTATTAGGTAAGTCTGATCTGAACACAACTAATCTGATTTTTCTTTTTATTTCAGTAGATGCACTGAAAATTGTCCAAGTGTTGGTAAAAATTAAGAAGATAAGTGAATTTATGATGAATTCCTTGAGTCTAGATGTCATTATTTCTTGCAAAATTTTATATTACAAGGGTAAAATCAGGTGTTCAATGCTATAAGGAAGCTGAAGTAGAGTGTTGATCATTTATATTTGAGGTTGCTTATTCATGTCGAGGTTGTAGGAGCATGGCAATGACTTCGAAGGAGAGACAAGCAAGGATCCGCATGGATGCTAAGGGCAAAATTCCGGAATCGAAGCTCGTTTCAAGATGGACAAACGTTGGAGACACGAACATGGGCAGTAGCAACCTAGAAGACATTAAGTCAGTCCTTGAGGAACCCAATGGGGTAGTCTTGCTAGAGCCATCATGAGGAGTGGAGCTATTGAAGCTGCTTGTTTTCCGCCAGCTCTACCTTGTTCAGAGATGATCCTTAAATGTGTTAAAAAGTATGACATGGATAATAAGCAAATTGTAGCCAAGGATGAAACAATATTAGCTTATTTGCAAAAGGAAGCAATCGGAGAGACCTTCAATATTCCAACTAAGGATAGGATGATTAGTATTTCTATACAGCAAGGTCAACAAGAGTATAATGTTGATTCAAAGACGAAGTTGCAGGAAATGAAGAGAGACTGGATGGCTAATCCATCCATGAAGTTCAATATGAATAATCCTCCACAGTTTCACAAGTCAGATTTTCATCCTGAAATCGGATACTTGATCATGTTCCTCAACAGAGTAACATGAATGCCACAATCTACTACCTTTCAACCTTGGATGTACTCTTTCATCAAGTTGGTTCTCAAAGGGAAGATGATTGATTGGGCTGGGCTCATCAATCAAAGCTTACATGAACAGCTCATCAATTTTTCAAAGACCAAGTCATTTTATATGAGTTCCTATGTGGTGTACCTTCTAGCAAGGAATGAAGTCTATTCAGGTCTGACAAGAAGAGGAGAAGTTGGAATTGGGCCTAATAAGTACTTGTCGCATCAGTGTTACCCTCAGTTGCATTTCAAGAATATCAATCATTATACAAGATTCAATGATGCCTTTGCTATGTTCATATTGAGGAAATAAAGAGGAGAGTTTCATAAAAGATTGTCAAATGCAGCAAGGGAGTTCATTGCGGCATATGGACATTGGTATACTCAGCATGAAAGGTACACTTACATAAGGATTCAAGGTTTCACCTCTTATCCATATAGGTTACCAAGATATCCAACCAACAGGATGGTGATGTTAGAAGTTTCAAGGCAACTCCTGGAACTCATCAAGCTCCAAAAGTTGAAAAAGAAAGCCGGGATTCAGTTTCCACTTCTTCTTGGACAAAATTTGGAGTGTCCATCATTAGCAGCAGCTGAGTATTCTGAGATAGAACTTCAGGCATATCATTTACAAACTCATGGCACCAAGAGGCTTAATTTTGATCATTTTCAAGTTTGCTGGAAATATAACAGGGAGTACAAGCATGTCATGCAGTTGGAAGACCATTGGGCCAGTGTAAAAGATGAAGATGATCTTCGAACACTCCAGTGTTCAAGACTCACATGGGATTTAGTTAGAGCATCCAAAATATTCAGAATTCCAGATCAGTTCACAGAGGATGATACTATGTTGATAGATGAATTCGAAAAGATAAAGGATTTGCCTTATACAGTTGATTGGTCAAAAAGGGATGTATCGGAAGAAGAGTTGATGGAGCCAGTCCTAGCTATGACACAAGCATGTATAACTCAACTACTGCAAGAGATGAATGATGAAGGGCGAGTTCTTACCTACAACAAGATGGACGACGAAGAACCAGGACCACATAGTGCACATAGTGGACCCCAACACAGTAGAAATGATCAAGGTGATAATCCAGCTAGAAAAAGGAAAAGACTAGTCAAGTTCAAGGTGAGTCAAGCCAAAGACCTAAAAAAGAAGAATAATCCATCGACTTTATCTAATCCACAGGAAGGTGCCTCAAATATTCATAATCCAATACAAGAAGTTGAAGTAATGGAAGAAACTGTGCTGATTCCATCCGAAGAAATTCATTCAAGTCCAACTGTTGTAATAGAGGAAGATGATGTTGCTAATCAAGATGAGGAAGGTCAAGTGGAATATGATGAGGAAGTAGCACGTGTACAACATAATCAAGTACAAAGACAACAAGATCTTTTTGCGTTTCCACCTTGGTTGAGGCAAAGAATTGAAGAAAGTACAATCATAGAAACATATCAGCCTGCTCCAATTGAGGAATTGCTTGTAAATGCACAGAAGAGTAATCAAAAGAAGAAAGCAACTGTCTTTTCAAAAATCACCCAAGATCCTTCTGGAAATAGAGAGGTACATGTAGCTGTTCCTAGAGTTGAAAAGAATCTGGAAGATATGGCACTCGAAGATTACAATGTGACTACTATTAGCATGGGTCCAATCACAAGGGAACAGATAGAGGAGGAACTTTAAGAATCAGTGAATAGTGTAAGAATCATGTTAAAACAAGAAAGAGAAGCTAAGTTAAAGGTTGAACAGGATTTCAATACACTAAAGCACTACATTCAACAAGTCATGCAGCCTATCCAGCAGAAGGAAGCTACTCCAATACCTCCGTCCATTCTTCCACAAGAAACAGTGTCTCAAGTTGAAAATATGAGAACTTCATCTCAGATAATGAAGGGATGGATAGAAAAGACGGAAGAAAAAGCATAGACTTATCTTGAAGAAATTGTGCAAGTTTATGACAAAGTCATTAACCTCAAGGATAGAGTTCAAGTTTTGCTAAAGATATGTGTTGAGTTCAAACCCATCAAGGAGCAATACATGCCACAGCTCAAGAATTTAATGGAAACTCCATTGGAAGATCTAGTTCATGATAAGGTGGTTGATCAGAATACTCCACATGACTTCACCACTTGGTATTTTTCCTTTCACAACAAGGGACAGTTGATTGACAAGATTGAAATAGATATGTCAAGGATAAGGAGTGTTCTTCTAAGGACACAGAATCATGTATATACTTCATTAACAACAATATGTAATCCATATGGAGATATTACCATTGAAAACATGAAGCAACAAGTCAAGGCATTCTATTTTCAGGATGATGGGATCGATGAAGGACAGCTGGATAGCATATTCACACTTGCATTTCATCTTGGAGCAAATAAGTCTTAGATTAATGACTGGGAGAAGACACTTGGCATCTATGAGTCAGATGTGGTAGTGGCAGAAGAATCCATTAATGCTACGACAAGTGTACCAATGGGAGATGTTGCTCAAGTTGTGTCTAGGTTCATTGCATCTCATAGTACTATCATGTGAAAAGGATATGATGTGGCATCCTTATCTTCTTGGAAAGCGTGCCTTCATTGCCTCTTTCATTTACTAAAGTTAGCCTTTTTCATTTAATAAAGACATGAGTTTGTTATAACTACTTGTGATGTGGCATGATCTGGTCCATTGGCTTTGCCGACCGATCTTGACCCTTCGTTCATTTTGAGGTCTATAAAAGGGCTCTTGTTGCTCTCATTTGTACGGTTGAAGACTCTAGAATTGTTGCAAGAGCTCTCTGGAATAATATAAAACTCATTGTTTTGGTGACTCTATATATGTTTCTAAGTGTTGCATGGTTTGGATTTCTTCAAGCGAATATTAAAATTAGATCAAGTTTTCTTTAAGTTTTATGTTAGTTGGTGGAAGGCTTCATTATTGTTTATGGTGAAATCTATAAGTTTACATCATTTGTAACTTGCGGCTTGCAAATTGTAGTTGGTTTGAACAAATTGAGTTTAAATTTGATCCCTATGTTTGTTGAACTCTTCATGAGCATAAGTGATTTAAACATCTTGTACAACCCTAGAAGATAGCATCAATATTGTGTAGTTGTCTGACTTGGCGAAGCAAGATTTGGTTTGATTTCTCCTAAGCAATAATCATCCTTACATCTAGTATTAGATTAGTTCACTACACCTGTCATCTTTTGTCTTTTCTTTTATCAATCTGGTTAGAATTAGGATCAAGCATTTGATTGCCATATCATACGTCGTAATTGTAGTACTTAGACATTCCAGCGTTTACCTTATTTTTTCATTAATCAACTACTTGTCGAACAATTGTGTAAGTCCCTTTGTGTTTACCAGTATAATCATACTCAGTCACTGAACTATCTCTTACAAAATCATAAGAAAGGAACCTTGGAGTCATCTTGTTTGATCACTTCGTTCAACATTCGAGAGGCTTTGCTCAAGAGAGTCAGATACTCCGTATTTCACTCTATTGTTGACTTGTCTAAAAACAAACATCAACATGACCATTAATGTTTTCTATTAAAAAATGTCAACTTGCCATGTATTGGAAATTGAGAGTTGCACTTATGCCGGTCTATCCATATATAACAAAACAGAAAACACAAATGCAGGCAGAAAGCACTTAAAATAAGACTTAGAAACAGTAAACCAGAAATGCAGCTTATTATTAGAGACAGATGAATACACTCATACCAGCTGCACCAAGTTTATCTGCAAGCTTTTCTATCATTTTAAAATTTTCTGCATTTTTGAGTCCTCGACCTCCAGTGACAACAATCCGTGCATTACTCAGGTCTGGTCGTTCAGTATCCTGTGATGTTTGCTTCAACCATGTGGACCTCCCAATGGGCTCTGCAAGTCAAATAATAAGTAGGTTAAATAAATGGAATGATACACATGCATGAAATCCATTCAACAAATCAAATCATACACAAGCAAAAAGTATATTTAATATTACAAAAATAGAATGTCAAGCCCAGACCTCCATGCCACTTCTCAGTGAAAAATATTGTACAAAATTGGAGACACAAAGCTGATAAGCACATAACTAGCAACATTTGCAGACAGAAACAATCCATGTCCTCGATATGAAACAATAAGTGCTTTGATTGAGAAAATAAGTTATGTTTATATCTTGCTTCCTTCTAGGAATCTAGGTATCTAACATCAGTGCCTAAAAGATACTAAGATGGATGCTATCTTGGCTACATATATAAGTTAAAGTTTCATCACAGAATTGATTTAGAAAAAATGAAAATAGTCCTTGGACTTAATGCAAAACTGGCACTCACATGAATCTGATGCGGAGATTACAAAATGATAAAGTTTTGACAAACAAAAGCAAGGTGGTGCTCAATCTCAATTGGCTTGATGACATCTCTTGCTCTGGGTACAAAATAAAAAACTAACAACAAAGACTTTTTAATAAACAATAAATTTGCATGACAGCTGCTTCCTTATCTGAAACTCAAACCTAACATAAAGAGCCATGAGATCTACAAGCATGTCTTCTAGAGAAAATTTGCTTTCAGTTGGCAAGATGAGCATGAAAAAACAACAAACCTGCATCTAAGTTTGAGACATCAATATTTGAAACTGGAGCTGCATCAAAGTTTGATTCGGCTGATAAAAATGGGAATGAAGTTGGCCTAACGGTCATCATGCAGGGACCTGATCCAACATAACGAACAGTAGACAGAGCATTTCCAGCATAGATTGGCCTGAAGTATAGAAGCAGAAGTTTGAAATCAGAAAGCAAACTACAGTAACAAATGATTCTGTTAAAAAACTGAAAATGCATTATCTAAATCTGGATTCACAAGGAAAAAAGTAATGTTGTCAAATGCAAATTTGATATATTGCACAAGAAACGAAGTAATGTTGTCAAGTGCAAATGCAAATTTGATATATCGCACATAATAATTATTAATTCTATGTAGTTAGAACCTACAACTCATGTTGTTGGCAGTTTGAGGCCATACGAGAAATGCAAATTTGATATATCGCACATAATAATTCTATGTAGTTAGAAACTACAACTCATGTTATTGGCAGTTTGAGGCCATACGAGAGAGAGAGAGAGAGAGAGAGAGAGAGAGAGAGTTGTGAATACCATAAATAGGAGAGATTTATGGCATTTGAAAACCATACCTATGGTTGTACCACAGTGAGGAAAGACTCCCCTAAAGGAGCTCTCCCATATGCCAAACCTGCCAGGATGGCCAGCCTGGGACCTAAAAGTTTCCTTTACCCTTCCCATTTCAATCAATGAAAAAGAATCTACCTTCACCCCATCTATCTCATTCAATACAAAAAAGAGTATGTCCCATGCATGTGCAATGTTATTTAGATGATTCTCATTTATTACATGTGCATGGTACAAGATTAGTGTTATAATGTATGCCAACTGACCAACTTATGACATGAAACTGAATGACCCACTGAAACAAGTAAAAGCTCTTTAAGTCATTATGTTTGCCTCTGATAATAGACCAAAATGAAATGAAATAAATATTTAGTGAAATCCACAAATAACCACCGAACACTTTAAAAAGGATTTGTAATAGGTTACACAATCACAAATTAAAAGGAGCGGTCAGCACAACTCCATTAAACTCAATAGCTTTAGAAGCTAAAAGAACTTTTTGAATCCAAGTGCTCAATAGAGCTACAAAATGAAAAAACAAAGATTATAACACTAAAGAAAGAAAACGGCACCTATACTAAGCAATCATTGTTCACACACATCTAAAGCCAAAAAGAAACTAGTTGACCTAGCATGAAAACCAGTCACCAAGCACTCTGTGTTCTGGTCCTCTTCTATGATAAATATGTGACAATGCAACTCTATGGGTGGATCCTCCACTAAGGTAACACCTCCTATCTAAATCAACTCCCAAAGAAATAATGACACATATATCAAACTGTGATAATGTACCAAAGCCAATACAGAATTCCATGTATCTTCTAATAGATACTGTCATCTATATTAGTTTCATAATGAGACAAGACATCAAAGATGAGATGATCTGTTATCTCAAAGCTCAAGCTTACTACAAAGTTTACAGACCCACAGAATTCCAAGAAACTTGATACTCAATCTTGATTCAAAGCAAAAGAGAAAAAATTCATAGCTGGCCTAAAGGATGCACAAATCCATGGGATAGTCTGTTGTGACCTAATCGCAACATCGCCCCATTACGAATGGGGACCCCCTCTTTTTGGGTTTTTCGAGTAGAGTAGTTGGTTCTGGCAACAATGGAGTTACAAAGTCCTTCATTTGGAGTATCAACGGACAAGCAGTGAAGTTGTTAAGTTACCTTAAAAGGATTAAAGAGCAATGAAGCATCGGGAATTGAGGTGGAGGCCCAAAAATTGACTAAATCTGGGAGAAACGCACATTTTAATGGTCTTTGCATTGCAAGTTTATACATGGACATATGAGAGTGCGCTCATCATGTTTGGTGCACATTTACTCCACTCTTCCATATATGCAAGCATGCATGAAAATTGCGCTCACTCACTAATCTTTAGGCACACTTGGGAGGTACCTCTGCATTTTTGATCATTTTGCCTACGGCTTGGCAATCTCTGCCCATCATCCTTCCAAGCAGACATTCGTGGTCACCTTGCAAATTCGCATTTTTTTTTACCTTACACATGATGATCTAAAAAAAAGTCCACTCTAGCCGAATATGTGTAACTACTCTGGATTCTAAGTTATGCATCTCACGTTAAATGGTCCGCTTATTGGTTGGCGCACGCTTTAAGCCCCTTTGCATCATATACACTATGCATCACACTCTAAAATCTTCGGGCGCATATTTGTAGTCACCTTGCAAGTTGTGAAATTTCATATCATACATAGCATTCTAAGATTCCCGCCTAAACGCACTTTTTAAGTGACTTTGCAATTTGAATTTTAACATTATGCGGACAGGTCTAAAAGGTCCGCCTAGGCGCGAACCCATGGTCAGTTTGCATAGTGCAAAATTTTCAAATCATACATGGAGCAGTGAATAGTCCACTCATTATTCTTTGAGCGCATATTTAAATCCCCTACACTATGCGTTGAATGTCAAAATGTCCGCTTAGGCACAAATCGGTAGTCGGTTTGTAAGCGGTCAAATCCAAACATTATGCATAGAGCATCAAACAGACCGCCAAAGCGCATATCTGCCACAACCTTGCAATTCGCGTTCTCCAACTCAATACTCAATGGTTCTAAACATCCACCCAAGTGCATATCCATGATGACTTTGCAATTCGCATTTTTCAATTCATTCACAATGGTTTGAAGAGTCCGCTCCGGGCATAAATTCATGGTCATTTTGCATATTGTGAAATTTCAAAAAATTATACATGGCATGCCGAAACGTCCGCTTGTTCTCCTTAGCGCATATTCCTTCAACTGTGCAATTTGCATCACCCAACTCATACACTACGGTTTTAAAAGCCCACCTTTGGCACAAGATAGGAGTCGATTTGCAAAGTCCAAAATGCAAGTCTATGCATAAGACATTTAAAAAAAACCGCTTGGGCACTTGTATAGGCTTTGCATTCCTCATGCGTCAGTGTTCATAAAGTCCGCCTTAGAAGTATATGCAGCGGTTACATCGTTTTTTCTAAAAATAAAGCAACGCTTTAAAGCATAATAAACCCACTTTTTCTAATTGTGGTCTCATGCGTTAAAATCCAGAAGGCTACCTCAACGCATATTTTAGGAGGCCTGCATTTCACACACTTCGCATAATATATTGAAGCGTAAAGAGGTCTGTAGCTCGCTTAGGAAGAAGTTTTCGGGGGCTTGCAAGCCATATGCGTATATTTGAAAATCGGCACCTCTCAACATATACTCAGTGCCAGGGTCTCTGCAGGTCCGCCTAGGAGCAGATTTTAGCAATTAGAAAAGGGCAAATTAAGGTCGATCTATCGATTGGAGTTGTCAAAAAGCCGGTCAAGTTTTTGTTTTCGCAAAATTCGCATTATTCACTTTTCTTGTAATAAGGCAATGTGATTTGAAGTTGCGTATTTAATTAGTCCTGCATGCATTAGGCGGTGAATTTTGTCCTTATTTGCTTATTCATCAAGCATCACTCCAAGATGTTGACGTCATGATGTTCATGCAGGTGAACGATGAATGCGAAGGAAAGGCAAGCAGTGATGAAAAGCGATCTGAAGGGAACGTGGCCGGAGACCAAGATTACTTAAAAATGGCAAAATTTAGGTGATACCAACCTCGGGAGAGCCAACATGGATGACATCAGACAAAAAATGTATAAGCCTAATCCTTCCAATTTGATCAAAAGAATGTTGAAGAATGGAATTGTGCAGGTTGCCTGCTTCCCGCCTGCGATGCTAAGTCCAGAGCTGATGTTAGAGTGCGCCAGGCACTATGATCCTGCAAGAAAATGTATTGTGACAGGGGATGGCAAGGTATTGGCTCACCTGAGAAAAGAGGCAATCGCAGAAACTTTCGAGATTTCTTCACATAAGACCACTACATTTTGTGATAAGGAGTCTGCATTGCAGTTATACCTGTCTGGACCTAAGAAATGCATGGAGGTGATAAACAACAAGTGGTTGATACAGCCAAGGCCAGATATAAGCAAAGTGCCCAAAAAGCCCCATAAATCAGATTTCCACCAGGAGATTGGCTACATGGTCATATTCTTGAGCCGCATTATGGGTTGTCCGCAGTCAACGAACTTCAAGTCCTAGATGTTCTTTTTTATAGAGGAGATCATAAGTGGGAAAAGGATGATTGACTGGGCTGAGACGATCAGTAGCAATATTGATGATCAACTCAAGAATCTACAAGAAACAAAGACATTTTACATGAGCTCATATGTGATATATATGCTCGCAAGGAATGAAAGATACCCAAGGTTGACTTGCAAAGGAAGAGTTGGTAATGGCGATGGGCAATTCAAGGTTTATGATTGCTAGCCTCAGCTACACCTGCAGGTGATTGCTCATTACAGGAGGTTCAATGACGCTTTCTCCATGTACATCGTCAGAATGTTACAAGGCAACGTATGCAAGAGGTTGTCAAAAGAAGCTATGAACTTAGTGGAGAAGTATGGAAAATGGTTTATTTAATTCCCGAGATTCACCTACCTCCAAGTTGAGGGATACTCATCATTGCCCTACCATTTGCCTAGATATCCTACAGACAGGATGGTATTGTTGGAAGTGACGAGACAGCTGGTAGCCTTCGATAAAATTCAAAGGAAAAAAAAGAAAACTACAACTAAGTTTCCAGTTAGCATTGGGAGGCTGGAGACTTGTTTGTCATTACAGGCAGCTGAGAATTCATAAATAGAATTGCAAGCCTATAATCTGGTGCACCATAATGATGCACGCAATAATTTTGATCCATTTAGTACAATCAAGCAGAAATTTGGAAGTAAATATGAGCATAAACCACAGCTTGAAGATCATTAGGATGGTGCACGTGATGATATGGATATAAGAAAGAAGAGCTGCTACAGATTGTCTTTGGACTTGATTAGGGCAACAAGAGTAATTAATATTCCAGATCCGCTTGAGGAAGATCACAGAAGATTATCACAGAGTTCATATGATCAGGAGAAGAATAAGCCATTCACCATCAATTGGTCAGAGCAAGAGGTCACGTGTAACAATGATTTGATGGTACCAATTGTAGCACATACAAGAAAATATGTAGATTTCCAAGTTCAAAGGCTTCAGGAGAAGAATGTTCAGTTCACTTACAGTTTGATGGGAGGAGGTAGTGCACAACATTCCAAGGAGACCTCAAGTAGTGAGTCAAGCAGTGACTATAGTGATTCAGAAGGTGCAAGTGCTGATTCAAAGGAAGATTTTCAGCCAAGAAAGAAGATGAAGAGCAATGACCAAAATGTGGCTAGTACCTCTTCAAGGCAAGAAGGTAATAGCGTAATATATATATTGAAGGAGATGAAGCAGGGCAAGATGAGCAAATAGCTTTGGAGGTACAAGCTAGGAAGGATAAACATGATTCCCTGGAATCCACGCTGCAAGGGAATCAAACTGAGGAGGTCCTATCTGTTGTGACCAAATCACACATCGCCCCATTGCAAATGGGGACCCCTCTTTTTTGAGCTCTGATGCTTTGCATGAAGTTTTGATGATGTCTTTAGTTTATTGCATGATTAAGTCAGTGGTGTTTGAGTCCTATAGTCCCCTGATGACCTGATCCTGATGTTTGAGATCCTGAAAATGACTAAGTCTGGTCGCCTGATATCCTGAAACACTGAAAAATTGACTGTCTGAAATCTGGTGGATCCTCCAAATTCTATAATCTACATGTTAAATCCGGTGGATTTGAGACCTATCTCAAACATCCTGAAAGGTATATTGAAAAATATTTAAAGTATCTTCCAAATTCTATAATCTCGGGGATTTTCAGTTCTGGGCGCGAATTTGCTCTAGGATACTAGGCGCATTTTCCTACTTCTGCCAACCCAAATCAGTGCCTAAGATTGAGACTTATATGTGCGCCTAGAGGAAAATCAACTTAGAATCACTCCAAACTATGGCACCTTGATTGAAACTGAAGTAAGAAACCCTTAAACATCAAAAAAAATGACAAAGAAGTGAAGGAAGAATCTAGGCGCCTTTGCATGTTCAAAGGATCACCAAATTGCGCCTTAGGTTGAAGTGAATGAGTTTAGGCGCCAGTCCTTGTTGTTCTTGTCATTTTGGGCGCCTTGATGAGAGATGAGGTCTAAATCAATTGTAGATGGTGCCTAAAGAGATATCTCCCTCCTTAAGATTCTAGGATTGATCTAAGTCCACAAAAGACACATTATGAGTTAGGCGCCCTTTCACCTCCATGCCAACTAGATTGGCGCCTCATGAAAAGTCACCTAAGTTCATCTTCATGAAATCTAGCCCCTAATGATAAGGAGTCTCTGAAAGTTTGAAAATGATTGAAAGTGATAGAGGTGATGAGAGATTAAAGGAATAATACAAGGACATTAATCTAGGTTTGGGATATCTTACCTCCATATAAGCTCAAAGTATCAAACAACAACCTAAGTCAAAGTAAGGCGCACTTTTTCACTCTTATCATCAAGTAGGGCGCCCTTTGTGTTGGAAAACTCATTTTTTGGTGCCTAGGAGGAAACTTATTGCTCAAGTGAGTTTTGGCGTCTAGGATCACAGAGGTATATACATTAATCAATTTGAAAGGGTAGGCATGAAGCAAGCCTTAAGGGAAGTAATCCAAAGTTGATCAAACATGTTGAATCAAGTCATGAAGTTAGGCGCTACTTTCCACCAAAATCACCTCATTTTGGCGCCTAAGGAAGAAATTACATTGAAGGACACCTTTTGAATGAATCTCTTAAGGGAGATTGACCTCTTTAATCTATTACAATTGTTTGAAATTATTTAAAATGACAAATATGAAGCTATCATGTGTTAGGCGCACTTTGTTCCTCTTTTTAGCTATATATGCGCCTAGACTTGAAGAAGGGTTATTTACATGTTTAAAGTGTTTCCTTTGTTATAAAGTGATTAATATTGTTTCTCGTCTTGTAGGAACATCAACAAACCTAAGGAGCAAGTGCCTGGAGTCACCTTCATCCAAGGAGTGAAGTCAAGAAATTGTCATTGCAAGAAGAAGCATCATGCTAGCCACCTTTGGAGATCACTTCAAGATCATCATCAAGTTGCATCATTGAGAGGAGTGTTGGTGAAGCCAAGGAATCATCTGAAAGACAAGCACCTGAGTCACCTTCAAATTGTAGACGAAACATCAATGACATCATGTTAGATCACATCAAGTTCAAGTATACTTCATCAATGGCATCATGTTCGAAGACATTCATCCATCCAAGCTTCAAGTCAAGTTCTTACAATCTTCAACTCTCTTTGAGAAGTCATCTACTCCACATATAAGGAAGGTGTTATCATTAACATTTACACTTCAAAGGACCTTTCAAGTTGGAGCATTTCACCATGTTAAGATCATATCATTTCAAGTACACTACTTCATCTTCAATAGCATCATGTCAAAGACACTTCATCCATTTAACTTCAAGTTCCATTCAACCTTCAAGTCCAAGAGAGATCTCCTACTCCGATTCATGAATGAAGCATCATCATCTACAAGTTGAGAAAGAAACATCATCATCATCTACTCTTCATGAAGATGCATCGAAGAAGATCAACATCAACCTACCTGTAAGAAGGAACATCACAGTGTTAAACAAATGAGCTACAAGTATCATACACATCTAGTCTACAAAACATGAACAAGGCAAGATCAACAAGATACATCTCAAGTGTTCATCATCAAAGCAATCACATCGAAGATATCATACAGATGATACAATTTGGGAATATGCCCATAGAACAAATTGTATAAACAGTTGAAATCCACAAGTATGCTGAGGTGGCACTTATGGAGCATGTACCTATCATCATTCAATCATAATCAGCCACATCATTTCAACTGCATTCAATGTATCTACAACAAGAAAGAAGCCAAAGGGATGCCTATGTGGAAGATGCTCTAAAAGATTCCATCTTATCCTTATCTTCTTGGAAAGCGTGCCTTCATTGCCTCTCATATGTACTAAAAATAGCAATTTGTTGTAACTAACTGCTGAGGTGGCATGATCTGGGCCCTTGGCTACATGAATTGATCCTAGCCCTTCATTGTAAACCTGAACTACTTTATAAAGGCCTTGTTGCCTCATTTGTAAATCAGTAGATTAGAGATTAGACTAGTAGGAGTAGAATAGAAGAGACTCTCGAAATTCTCTGAGAGGACTTGAAGTTGTAAATATTTCTCAAGATTAATGCAAAGACATTGGAACTCATTTGGTGTTAAGTGTTGTCTTGTGAAGTGACATGGTTTCTTGTATCTTGATGAAGTGGAGAGATGTTTCAAATAGATTAGAAGTAAAGTAGATTAGAAGCTCATTGATATAATGTTTGTTGTATTGGATATTTGATCAACTCCTAGCTCATGTTTTTAACATTCATCGCTGGTGAAGTGTTGTGTAAAGCTAGTCTGAGCCTCATCATTTGCTTAAGTTCGATTGTGGATGCTTGTTTGAGCTGCGTCGTTCAAAAGGTGCTTATATGAGCCTTCATGATTTGAAAACCTTTCGCTATCCTTAGAAGATTGCACCAACTCTATGTAGTTGTAGGCATCCTTGGCGAAGTGGAGTTAGGTTAATTAAGGAGTGTCTATTTGTACAATCATCATTGCTTCATTGACCTTAGAGTAGTTTTCTAAACCCTTATTTTTTTTCTATTTCTTTGTTATTGAGACCTTGTACATATGCTATCCACAGTAAAAGGAGGAATAAGCTAAATGAAGTATGAAGAAGTCTAATGTAAGTCCCTTTGTGATAATCAGCAAGATCACATGTAATCACTAAGTTAACCCATCATAAATCATAAATAAGGAACCTTGGAGTTACTTCACTGGATCACATAGTTCAACCTTTGAAGAACTTTATTCAAGAGAGTGGGATACTCTAGTGTTTTACTCTATTGTTGACCTGTCTAAAAACAATCATCAACACTGTCAAATCCACTGAAGGAGCAAGATCAAGTCATAATTGAGGCGGAAAATCAAGATGATAAAGAACTATATGAATTTGATGAAGAGGCTCTTCCTACTTTCAAAGAGAAGAAAGTTCCAGAGGAAAATCAAGAAGATTTGTCCGAATTGCCGGAATGGCTAAGAGAGTCAAAGAAAAATCTATTGTCGAAAGAGAGCCCATCCTGAGTTTGGAGGATTTACTGAGTACAACCAAACCGGACAAAGGAAAACAAAAGGTTACTGAATTTTCAAAGATCATGAGAGACAGCTCTGGGTCACGACAAGTGCATGTTGCAGTCCCAAGAGTGAGCGTGGATGTAGATGGAGATGTTCTAGGAGGCTATGATATTAAGACTGTTGACTTGGGTCCAACGACAGTGGAACAAGAAATGGAAGAGTTAGAAGATTCGGTTACAACCATCAAAGAAAGATTAAAGAAGGAACGGAAACAGAGGATCTAGTTGGAGAAGGATAATCTAGCATTTTAGCATTATATCCAACAATTGATGAAGCCTGTGAATCAATCAGAGGGAATACCTGCACCACCTGCCTTGCTTTCGCAGGAATCTATTGCCATTTGGAAGGAATGAGATCTTCATCTCAGGCATTGCAGGAGTGGGCAGCAAGCTTCAAGGTCAAAGCTGATGGATTCGTCAATGAAGTTGTGAAGTTATATAAGGAGGCTTCCTCTCTTTTGGATAGAGTTCAGGTTGTTCTGGTGCCCTATGCAGAATTCAGAGTTGTCAAAAAAGAAATTATGCCTCAATTAAAGAAGTTGATATATACTCCAAATGCCACCTTAATAGATGGAGTGATTGAGTAGGGTTCATCATATGATTTTCCTTCTTGGTATTGCACTCTAATCATAAAAGAGCAGATTCTTGGAAAAATTGAAAGTGAAAGCATCCGAGCAAAAGAAACACTTCAAGAAATTCGAGGCAAAATACTTGTTTCAATAAACAAGATATTTGATCCTACTGGAGAAATTGATGAATATTTGTTGAAGGATAAAATGCATAGATTGTATTTCCGGCACACCCAAGTTGTTTCCAAGGAGCTTTTGGATGATGTCTGCACACTTTCCACCCTCATGGGCATGTTTTAGGCATCCATCGCTGGATGGGAAATGACACTTGTCAAATGTATGGAGGAGCTGCAAATCGTAGAATGTACCATGTAGAGACTGCCTAGTGTCCCTATGGAGGAGTCGTGTCTAGATTCGTGGAATTTATCACAAAAAGGGAGAAGCATAAAGGAGGGCACCCCACTTAGTGGGTGCCTCATAAATGCATTGCCTAATAATAGTAAATTTTTGTAACCACCTGCCTATGTGGCACAATAAGGGCCCTTGATTTCAAGATTGAATCTCAGCCATTCATTGTATCTTGAGGGCTATATAAGCCTCACTTTGCTCTCATTTGAAGGGGGGAATACTCTGAGAAGTTGTTGCAAAAGACTCTGCTAAAAAAAATGCAAATTCATTGTTGAATTCTCCATGGTGATTTTGTGTTGTTTCAAATGGATGCATGATTTCTAGGTGTTCGCTCATAGTATAAGATTAGCTTAGTTTGTTTTCAGCAATTTTGTTTTATGTTCATGGAAGTTGTTACTGTTATTTCACAATTGGAGTCCTTATAGGTTCATAACATTTATGATTTGTCGATGGCAAGTTGTAGTGCATGGTTAGTCTGAACTTTGTTTAAGCTTAACTTCGATTATCTTATGATCATTTACCTTCATGTTTGTGATGATTTATGCGCATAAGTAATCTGAAAATCTTACATTTTCCTTAGAAGATTGCATCACCTTTGTGTAGTTGTTATTTTATGGCGAAGCAAAGTGTGGTTGGGATTCCAGTGGATTAATGGTAATTGCTTGCATTTAGATTAGAGTTCTCTAAAACCCATCTCTTTTGCATTTTCTTTAGAATCTCATTAGGGTTAGATTCAAGAACTTCCATTGCCATATCCTAAGTTAACATATTGCTAGACCTTCTAAAGAGCTATATTGCCTGTTATTCAAGAGAAACAAGTTTCCTATTTTTGAACATTTGTGTAAGTCCCTTTGTGTTAAACAGCAATTCACATCCTACTACTAGGCTATCCCAAGTCGTGAAATCAAAATAACTAATGGAGAACCTTGAAATTTACTCATTTGATCACCTGGTTTAGCATTTGAATGATTTTGTTCAAGAGAGAGTAGAGTACATAAGTATCTTATTCTATGTTGTATGTGCAAGGAAAACACATCAACAGAATTGGCACTAGAAGGAGGGCTTCTCTTGGAATACAGGGATAGTTGAAGGAAGGACACACTAGAGCATAATGTTTCTTTCTCACCCGAAAGGCACCAGAGGATTTTAAGGTCTACACCACAAGCTTCAAAAGAGTTTGTCGAATTGGAATTCAATTCCAAGTCCAAGCGCAATAAGAAGACAAATCTATCAAGTGAAGGATCACCTAGTGGAGAGGATATTTCAAATTTGTTTCAAACTCCGCCACGAAATACATTCGTAGAAATTGCTCAACCAAGTAATACGCAAGGAGTTACTCAAGCAGTTCCGGTGCAACAAGCAAACGTTTCAACGGCTTGTCTTCTGGAGAATGCTTCTCCTCTTGCTGCTTTTGCAAACTATCATGACATGCCCAAGACTCCCGAACATTTTTGCTCCAAGTTCCATATCAATGATGTAAACCGGACAGCAGAGGAGCATATCAATTTTTTTGAGGATACTCTTTGAAACAGGGGAATTGCTCACGAAGATGTAACTTGCAGATTATTTCCTTATTCACTTGAGGGAGATGCAGTCTATTGGTATATCAGTCTGCCTACTAATTCCATGTCTAACTAGCAAGGATTGAAAGATGCTTTCTTAGCCAAGTTCAGAATTCCTATTACTCCAGCAGAATTATACAAACAATTTGTTTAAATAAGGGGAGAGGAGCATGAACCTATCGGTGCCTTTAACAATAGGTTTCACAAGGCTTATTCAAGATTGCAAGTTCCATATAACATCAATGATGCAATGGCCAAAGAAGTATATTATGCAGCACTAGATCATCTTACTTCCATGTTTGTGAAGAGGGCAACTGCACCTCCAACCAGTCTAGCGGAAGCATATGCGGAAGCTGTCAAAGTGAATATAGATTTAGGGTTGAACACTCAGGGCCCACTTCATCACATTAGGTACCCAACTATGCCAAATCAAATTCAAGGAATAAATCAAGCATTGGCACATCACAATCCCGTGATGAATCCTATTCCTACTCCAAATAATCAGTTGGTGCTGCATCCATCAGCACCCATTTCACAAGCTTCGTCGGCACAGCCCGTGTATTTACAAGGATCATCATCCTCTATAAGGACTCAAGAAGAGAAGGATGAAATGAAGGAGTTAATTGATCAAGTGAAGAGGTTATCCACCGAGGTTACCCACCTGAGAAACCAAAATAATCATTTACAAAATATGCAAAGGAGCTTCCAAGGGAATCAGAGGGATCAAGGAAACCAAAATGGATATCAAGGAAATCAGAGAGACCAAGGGAATTATCAGGGATATAATCAGGGATTTCGAGGAACAAACGAAGGATTCCAAAGGCAAAACAAGACATGGAATACAGCTACAAATAATGGGAATGTCCCTTCTCCTTTGGAAAATACTTCAAATCCGGATTCTAGACCAGCAGACAAGGTATTCTTAGCAGAGGCAGCACTATCAAGTTGGTGTAGATTACATAACACAGCTCAGCATTCTGAGTTGCAATGTCCGGAGTTCAAAATAGTTGCTAATATATTTCAAAAGGAGATGCAAAGCACGCAAGCTCAAGAGGTTCCTCAATCAACAACAGGATATGAGATTGTTCCCACAACTAGGTATGATCAAGCCCTGATCATTGAAGACTTCACATTCCCTCCTGTGATGGAGTATGATACAACAGAGTATAACGGAAGATTCCCTCCAGCATCTGCAAATGGACCAATCGAAGATTTAGATTATTATCCTCCATTCAATAGTAACTTTCAAGCTGAGGCAACAGGGGAAGTACAAGCATTTCAACAATCAACTAGAAATCCACCCCTAAAAAGCTATCAAAGAAATCATCGAGTACAAGATCCATTAACCACGTCAGTTCCTCCTAACAATTTTCAAACTCCACCGAATCCAAATGCTAGTAATAATCCAAATTATCCAAGGGATTCGCCAGAATACAGACAAAGGGATGCTGCTCAAAGGGTTACTCCAACATGAGACGTTTCGCCACGAGATATTCCACAAAGAATCAATCCTTCGCAAGATGCTGCTACATCAAATGAAGAATTGAAGCGTTTAAGCTTGATTGTCATAGAAGAATTCAAGAAAGTGAAGGTGAGCATGCCTTTGGCCGAACTGATGAGAATCCCTGAGATCAGAAACACGGTGTTAAGCAGTCTAAGTGATACATCTACTTCAAGGAATGCTATGACAGGCTCTTCAAATTCACCCAACGTTCAGAATGCACATGTTTGGAGAGTATGCCATCTTGTTCTCAAAACACATCAGAGGGTGCTACTCAGCTTCTGAACTCAGTATGTATAGCCCAAGACCCTACAAAGGATACAAAAGAAGGAAGTATTGTTAAAGGTGAAAAGATTGCCAAAAAAATGATAATACAGCGAAAGATGAAATTTCACCAGCTAGTGATATGGCAAAGAATGAAAACCCTAAGGCACCAAGAGAAAAGTCCGTAGTCTTTTATCAAGGAAGAGATGAACTTGCCCCTTGCTTATTATCAGTTCGTATTTTTGGAAAGATGCTACACAATTGTTTAATGGATTCAGGAGCATCAAGCAATGTAATGCCACTCGCCATATGTAAAAGGCTAGGTTTGATCCCTACCCAAACCACGAAGAAAGTTACACAGTTGGATAAGACAGAAGTTCTTTTGGTTGGAGAGTTAAATAATATACACATGCAGTTGTCATCTGATCCAAGAATACAGCATTACATCGACATTTCAGTTGTTGACATCCCATGCAGATATGGTATGCTCCTGAGTAGAGATTAGTCGAGAAGATTGAATGGGTATGTAGCTACTGACTTCTTGCACATGTGGCTACCATGGAAAGGAATTCCAAACCAAATCAGAATTGATAGCACTCCAAGGTTAAAACTAATGATCACAGAATATGGTGAAGATAATGAGGTTTTGTTCTTAGAAACTGCTCTGGGAAAATATAGGCCAAATATGGGAGAAGTCCTCATGCTACAAGGTTCAGGAATAGAAGACAGATGCCAAATGACTTTGAATGAAACTGAAATTCTGGTAGAAAGTGATCATGGGTCTTCTTCTGACGAAGGGGATGGTACATTTCAAAATATCTGAAATTTTGTACTTAAGAATGTTAGACAAGCAATAGAATTGAGTCAGCATGCAAATGTCAAGGATCTGTTATTACCCAACTGGTGTCGGATACACAATGCTTTTCATTCTGAGTTTTCTTGCGCTATGTGTAAAGTCGCCTTAGAACACGTGTACAAGAGAGTTCCACAGGCTGCAAGTCAAGAAATTTTAGAAGTAAAGAAAGAAGATAATCTTGTAGAGTCATCCACTAAAACTGAGATGGTTGAAAAGGTTGAAAAAAGTAAAGATCGACTAGAGAAGAATCCAATTTCACAGAAGACTCCCAAGAAGGGTAAGGAAAAAGAAAGTCCAAATAAAGCTGCGGTAACTCAGGAAGGGAATCAAGTATGGACTTTGCGTTTTGACGGGTCCAAGTCAAAGCAAGGCGCTGGTGCTGGGTTCGAGTTGATCAATCCATTAGGCGAATCATTCTTGGCTGCACATAGACTTCAATTTCCATGTACAAATAATGTTGCAGAATATGAATCATTAGTTCATGGATTATTGATGGCCATAAGGAAAGGTGCTAAGATTCTGCATGTTTATGGAGATTCAGAGGTAATCATCAAACAAATAAGGAAGAAATATGTTTGTCATGATAAGAGATTGAAGCGATATAGAAACCGTGTTTGGGATTTGATTGAAAGTTTTGATGCATTCAACATCAAATCAGTTTACAGATCAAAGAATCAAGTTGCTAATTCCCTGGCACAGGGGCAAGTTCACTAACGCCACTTGCTATGGAAGGATTAAAGAAGTTCACATTAGAGTTGGTTTCAGTACCATCAGTTCCAGATAATATTACAAATTTTCAGATGTTCAATGATGATAAACATATATTGGATTTCATCACAAACTCTGGGATTTTTCATGCTCAAATCATAGATGAAGAAGATTTGGAACAGGTAGAATTTGATCCAGATGGTATCCTGAACCTGAAAAACAACACAATACCACGAGGAATGATTGAGCTAGAAAGACTTTTTGAACCAGACAAATTGAGTGCATTAAGAGATCGTAAGATTGAAGGAGATAAATGTGAAGTTGTTAATATAGGAACAGATGGTGAAGTGAAGAATGTATTCATTGGAAAGGTGTGCAAGCCTGAAGAGAAAGAGGGCATACTTAAATACATGAAAGAATTCTCAGACATTATAGCATGGAGCTATGATGATTTAAAGACCTATGATACTTCAATCATTACACACACCATTTCTCTTAAACCCAATAGCAAGCCATTCAGACAAAGGTAGAGACATGTCAATCCACTTTTAGAGCCATTGATATATCGAGAAGTAAAGAAGTTGTTGAGCGCAAGAATAATATTCCCAATAAGGCACTCGACGTGGGTCACCAATCTTGTTCCAGTCCGCAAGAAGAATGGAGAGATGGTTCCCAGATGATGTTTTTCTTAGATGGATATTCAGGATACAACCAAGTAATGGTAGAACCAGAAGACAAGTTGAAGACTGCTTTCACTACAAAATGGGGAACTTATGCATATTGAAGGATACCCTTTGGACTAATCAATGCTGGAGCTACATTTCAGAGGGCTATGGACATTGCCTTTCATGATTTAATTGCAAAATGTATAATCATATACATGGATGATCTCACAGTATTCTCCAAGAGAAGAGAAGATCACATAGAAGATTTGAGAAAAATATTTCAAAGGTGTAGAAAGCATGGAATCTCGCTGAATCCAAAGAAGTGCATGTTTGGAGTGACAGAAGGTAAATTAGTGGGACATGTGATTTCAAAAAATGGAATTTCAATAGATCCAAGCATAATAGAGGCCATTTCCAAAATTGTTATGCCTGCAAGTAAGAAAGAACTGAAGTCATTCTTTGGAAAGATAAACTTTGTCAAAAAATTCATTACAAGATTTGCAGGGATCATCAAACCATTAAATGACATGTTGAAGAAGGATGTGAAGATAGAATGGACAATTCCAGCAAGAAAGGCATTTAAAGAAATCAAACAACCTATTGCTAATGCTCCCATTTTGATAAGCCCAGATTACACAAGGTTGTTCTATTTATATTCTTTTGCTTCGGAGCATACATGTGCGGCAACTCTCACGCAAAGAAATGAAGAGAAAGATGAGCATCCCATAGCATTCATGAGCACACCATTGAAAGATGCTGAGTTAAGGTATGCTAATGTGGAGAAACAAGCTTATGCGTTAGTCAAAGCAATCAAGAAATTCAGGCATTACATTTTGAGAAGTAAAATATATGCCATTGTTCCAGATGTAGCAGTCAAGACCCTCCTTATGCAGAATGAGCTAGAAGAGAGAAGAGGCAAGTGGGTCACCATTATTCAAGAATATGACATTGAAATTCAACCAATGAAGCTTGTTCGTGGACAAGGATTGACTCAAACAATTTCAATAGAGGGGCCAGAGTTGGTACAACAAGTTTATACTCTTGAGGAAGTATCACCTGATGAGCGGTACAATGATATCATATATTATTTGCTAAATCAGAAATGTCTGGCACAGATGAATTCAACCCAGAAGAGAGCTTTGAGAATAAAGAGTCAATGTTTTATGCTCCAAGGATCAGTCCTATTTCGAAAGAATCATGAAGGGATATATTTGAGATGAATAAGAAAGGATGAAGCGGGTCAAATAATGGAACACTTTCTTAGCAAATTCGGAACATGTCATGGAGGTGGTTTGGCTATAGCACACCAGATTCTGAGGGCAGGCTATTATTGGCCTACTTTGTTTTAGGATGCATATGATCATGTCAAGAAATGCCTCACATGTCAAGTAGCTGCTTCAAGGGAAAGAAATCCAGCCATGCCACTTCAACCTGTGATCGAAGTAAGACCTTTTGCTCAATGGGGTTTAGATTTTATTGGTATGATTAACCCATCTTCCTCGGCACAACACAGGTATATTCTGACCGCTACTGATTATTGCACCAGGTGGTCTGAAGCTCATGCATTAAAACTTTGTACTTTTGACGTTGTGATTAAATTTCTTGAAGAAAATATTATCACTAGGTTTGGATATCCACATGCACTTGTTTGTGATAATGGTCCTGCTTTTACTTCATTGAAATTTTCTAATTGGGCTTTTGAATATGGCATCCCATTGAAGTTTTCATCCAACTATTACCCGCAGGGAAACGGTCTAGCAGAATCCACCAACAAGAACTTACTAGGTGCAATTAAAAAACTTTTGGACAAAAACCCAAGGGATTGGCATACACAGCGTAGGTTTGCTCTTTGGGCAGATAGAACAAGAATAAAGAGTTCCTGGGTACATCTCCTTATCATCTAGTATATGGCCAAGATCTTGTATTTCCAATCCAATTAAGAATCCCCACATTACAATTTATGCAAGATTACATGAAAGAAAACGATAGGGTCCAAACTAGGTTGTCACAATTGCTTCACTTGGAAGAAAAACGGGACATGGCATTAGAGAATTTTGCAAAACATCAGGGAACTGTGAAGAAATGGTTCGATAGACAAGCTAGGATCAAGTCCTTTCATATATCTGATTTGGTTCTATACTGGGATAAAGCTAAAGAAAGAAAGGGTGAACATGACAAATTTGATAATCTCTGGAAAGGCCCTTACCAAATTGCTGAAATATTGGGAGAGAATGCTTTCAGGTTCAAGACACTCACTGGAGAATCCGTTCCATTGCCCGTCAATGGGCAATTCTTGAAGCATTATTTCCCGCCCTAAGTTCCTTCAGGGACTTATTTGTACATAGTTAGTGTAGTTGTTTCCCGCTTTCATAGGTTAGTTTCTGGTTAGTTTAGTTTGGTTGCTCTTGTTCTGAGTTTTGGTTTTTCCTGGGGTCCTAGTTTGTGGATGGCGATTAAATTTCAATCACATTTTGGTTGACTTTACGAGGTAGTGTTGGGTTTATTTCAGAAATAAATATTCATGAAATTCTTTGAGTCAGAAAATAATTTTCTTCAGTTTGTCTGTTTGTTAAGATTTATACTTGACTCGAGAATGGAATCATACATTGCATTTTGACGTGAATATCTTTTATTATATGTTTAAAATGTTTAATCCTAAAATGAATGCTTCTTGTTTTCTTTTGATAAACTTGTATCAGATGGATGGATTCATTGTGGACTCCATTGTTAGTGTTTGATGGCATGTTGCTTGCTCTTGGAGGATAAATCGACTGTTTAGGGTGACTTGAAGTGTTTTGGGATCTTATACTTCTCACACTTGTAAAATCTAGAGGTACCTAAGTGAGTCTTAGTGATCTCGCCTTAAGTGAAAAATTTAAGGTCCACCTTTGCCGCCGTCGGAATTCCACACCCAGCTAGCTAAGTTATCAACGTAACTCGTGCCGTCAAAAAGCATGTGTTGCAAGGGTAGCGGTACTTCATTGTACTCTACCAAATATAAGCTTGTTGAAAATCAAAAGAATCAAACAGAGAATGAAAAGAAAATCACAAATCACACACTATAACTCAGTTAGATGGACAATCAAGTAATCTCTACCGGGGCTATGGACGCCTGACCGGCAGTAGGGCTCTACTCGAGTGGAATTATGAGACAAACCGTCGGGGCTATAGACGCTCGCTGGCAGCAAGGCCATGTCTAGGTAGTTCATGAGGTGTGTACTAATCACGTAGCTTAATGCGAAGGAACTGAGATGATCTTAGTTGCTAATGGATGGGAATGAACTCAATTGCACACACTTGGATCTTCGGGATATGAATGGTTGTCCTAAGCTTTTGATTTTGACGCTTTGATCGAGTTTTCATGTTTATTTGGCCTAATATGTGGGTGTACACAGGGATTTTGAAGTTTTAATTCTTGTTTATCTCTAGAGCACTTGAAGAGCTTTAAACGAAATGCTTATCTTATGCAACAACAGAGATAGAATGTCGTGATACAATTTGTGACTCTTTTCTCTTTTTGAGTACGTTTCTTAGCTAGTGAACGGGTAGGAGGGAGTTATTTGATGAATTCAAGTTTTGAATGGGTTTTTATCCTTGAAATGTTCTGGAAAATTTCTCTCGTGGTGTCGCCAGATGTTGTGACCTAATCGCAACATCGCCCCATTACGAATGGGGACCCCCTCTTTTTGGGTTTTTCGAGTAGAGTAGTTGGTTCTGGCAACAATGGAGTTACAAAGTCCTTCATTTGGAGTATCAACGGACAAGCAGTGAAGTTGTTAAGTTACCTTAAAAGGATTAAAGAGCAACGAAGCATCGGGAATTGAGGTGGAGGCCCAAAAATTGACTAAGTCTAGGAGAAACGCACATTTTAAGGGTATTTGCATTGCAAGTTTATACATGGACATATGAGAGTGCGCTCATCATGTTTGGTGCACATTTACTCCACTCTTCCATATATGCGAGCATGCATGAAAATTGCGCTCACTCACTAATCTTTAGGCACACTTGGGAGGTACCTCTGCATTTTTGATCATTTTGCCTACGAGGTTGGCAATCTCTGCCCATCATCCTTCCAAGTGGACATTCGTGGTCACCTTGCAAATTCGCATTTTTTTTTACCTTACACATGATGATCTAAAAAAAAGTCCTCTAGCCAAATATGTGTAACTACTCTGGACTCTAAGTTATGCGTCTCACGTTAAATGGTCTGCTTATTGGTTGGCACACGCTTTAAGCCCCTTTGCATCATATACACTATGCATGACACTCTAAAATCGGGCGCATATTTGTAGTCACCTTGCAAGTTGTGAAATTTCATATCATACATAGTGTTCTAAGATTCCCGCCTAAACACACTTTTAAGTGACTTTGCAATTTGAATTTTAACGTTATGCGGACAGGTCTAAAACGTCCGCCTAGGCGCGAACCCATGGTCAGTTTGCATAGTGCAAAATTTTCAAATCATACATGGAGCGGTGAATAGTCCACTCATTATTCTTTGAACGCATATTTAAATCCCCTACACTATGCGTTGAACGTCAAAATGTCCGCTTAGGCACAAATCGGTAGTCGGTTTGTAAGCAGTGAAATCCAAACATTATCCATAGAGCATCAAACAGACCGCCAAAGCGCATATCCACCACAACCTTGCAATTCGCGTTCTCCAACTCAATACTCAATGGTTCTAAACATCTACCCAAGTGCATATCCATGATGACTTTGCAATTCACATTTTCCAATTCATTCACAATGGTTTGAAGAGTCCGCTCCGGGCATAAATTCATGGTCATTTTTGCATATTGTGAAATTTCAAAAAATTATACATGGCATGCCAAAACGTCCGCTTGATCTCCTTAGCGCATATTCCTTCAAATATGCAATTCGCATCGCCCAGCTCATACACTACGGTTTTAAAAGCCCGCCTTTGGCACAAGATAGGAGTCTATTTGCAAAGTCCAAAATGCAAGTCTATGCATAAGACATTTAAAAAAAAAAATTGCTCGGGCGCTTGTATAGGCTTTGCATTCCTCATGCGTCGGTGTTCATAAAGTCCGCCTTAGAAGTATATGCAGCGGTTACATCGTTTTTTTCTAAAAATAAAGCCACACTTTAAAGCATAATAAACCCGCTTTTTCTAATTGTGGTCTCATGCGTTAAAATCCAGAAGGCTACCTCAGCGCATATTTTAGGAGGCCTGCATTTTACACGCTTTGCATAATATATTGAAGCATAAAGAGGTCTGCGGCTCGCTTAGGAAGAAGTTTTCAGGGGCTTGCAAGCCATATGTGTATATTGAAAATCGGCGCCTCTCAACATATACTCAGTGCCAGGGTCTCTGCAGGTCCGCCTAGGAGCAGATTTTAGCAATTAAAAAAGGGCGAATTAAGGTCGATCTGTTGATTGGAGTTGTCAAGAAGCCGGTCAAGTTTTTGTTTTCACAAAATTCGCATTATTCACTTTTCTTGTAATAAGGCAATGTGATTTGAAGTTGCGTATTTATATAGTCCCGCATGCATTAGGCGGTGAATTTTGTCCTTATTTGCTTATTTATCGAGCATCATTCCAAGACGCTGACGTCATGATGTTCGTGCAGGTGAATGATGAATGCGAAGGAAAGGCAAGCAGTGATGAAAAGAGATCTGAAGGGAATGTGCCCGGAGACCAAGATTACTTCAAAATGGCGAAATTTAGATGATACTAACCTCGGGAGAGCCAACATGGATGAAATCAGACAAAATTTGTATAAGCCTAATCCTTCCGATTTGATCAGAAGAATGTTGAAGAATGGAATTGTGCAGGCTGCCTGCTTCCTGCCTGCGATGTTGAGTACAGAGCTGATGTTAGAGTGCACCAAGCACTATGATCCTGCAAGAAGATGTATTGTGACAGGTGATGGCAAGGTACTTGCTCACCTGAGAAAAGAGGCAATCGCAGAAACTTTCAAGATTCCTTATCATAAGACCACTACGTTTTGTGATACGGAGTCTGCATTGTAGTTATACCTATCTGGACCTGAGAAATGCATGGAGGTGATAAACAGCAAGTGGTTGATACAGCCAAGGCCACATATAAGCAAAGTGCCCAAAAAGCTCCCTAAATCAGATTTCCAGCAGGAGATTGGCTACATGGTCATATTCTTGAGCCGCATTATGGGTTGTCCGCAGTCAGCAAACTTCGAGTCCTAGATGTTTTTTTTCATAGAGGAGATCATAAGTGGGAAAAGGATGATTGACTGGGCTGAGACGATCAGTAGCAATATTGATGATCAACTCAAGAATCTACAAGAAACAAAGACATTTTACATGAGCTCATATGTGATATATATGCTCGCAAGGAATGAGAGATACCCAGGGTTGACTTGCAAAGGAAGAGTTGGTAATGGCAATGGGCAATTCAAGGTTTATGATTGCTACCCTCAGTTGCACCTGCAGGTGATTGCTCATTACAGGAGGTTCAATGACGCTTTCTCCATGTACATCGTCAGAATGTTACAAGGCAACGTATGCAAGAGGTTGTCAAAAGAAGCTATGAACTTAGTGGAGAAGTATGGAAAATGGTTTATTCAATTCCCGAGATTCACCTACTTCCGAGTTGAGGGATACTTGTCATTGCCCTACCATTTGCCTAGATATCCTACAAACAGGATAGTATTGTTGGAAGTGACGAGACAGTTAGTAGCCTTCGATAAAATTCAAAGGAAAAGAAAGAAAACTACAACTAAGTTTCCAGTTAGCATTGGGAGACTGGAGACTTGTTTGTCATTATAGGCAACTGAGAATTCAGAAATAGAATTGCAAGCCTATAATCTGGTGTGCCATAATGATACACGCAACAATTTTGATCCATTTAATACAATCAGGCAGAAATTTGGAAGTAAATATGAGCATAAACCACAGCTTGAAGATCATTGGGACGGTGCACGTGATGATATGGATATAAGAAAGAAGAGCTGCTACAGATTGTCTTTGGACTTGGTTAGGGCAACAAGAGTAATTAATATTCCAGATCAGCTTGAGGAAGATCACAGAAGATTGTCACAGAGTTCATATGATCAGGAGAAGAATAAGCCATTCACCATCAATTGGTCAGAGCAGGAGGTCACGCGTAACGATGATTTGATGGTACCAATTGTGGCAAATACAAGAAAATATGTAGATTTCCAAGTTCGAAGGCTTCAGGAGAAGAATGTTTAGTTCGCTTACAGTTTGATGGGAGGAGGTAGTGCACAACATTCCAAGGAGACCTCAAGTAGTGAGTCAAGCAGTGACTCTAGTGATTCAGAAGGTGCAAGTGCTGATTCAAAGGAAGATTTTCAGCCAAGAAAGAAGGTGAAGAGCAATGACCAAAATGTGCCCAGTACCTCTTCAAGGCAAGAAGGTAATAGCGTAATATATATTGAAGGAGATGAAGCAGGGCAAGATGAGCAAATAGCTTTGGAGGTACAAGCTGGGAAGGATAAACATGATTCCCTAAAATCCACGCTGCAAGGGAATCGAACTGAGGAGGTCCTGTCAAATCCACCGAAGGAGCAAGATCAAGTCATAATTGAGGCAAAAAATCAAGATAATAAAGAACTATATGAATTTGATGAAGAGGCTCTTCCTACTTTCCAAGAGAAGAAAATTCTAGAGGAAAATCAAGAAGATTTGTTCAAATTGCCGGAATGGCTAAGAGAGAGAGTCAAAGAAAAATCTATTGTCAAAAGAGAGCCCATCCTGAGTTTGGAGGATTTACTAAGTAGAACCAAACCGGACAAAGGAAAACAAAAGGTTACTAAATTTTCAAAGATCATGAGAGATAGCTCTGGGTCAGGACAGGTGCATGTTGCAATCCCAAGAGTGACCATGGATGTAGATGGAGATGTTCCAGAAGGCTATGATATTAATACTGTTGACTTGGGTTCAACGATGGTGGAACAAGAAATGGAAGAGTTAGAAGATTCGGTTACGACCATCAAAGAAAAATTAAAGAAGGAACGGAAACAGAGGATCCAGTTGGAGAAGGATAATCTAGCATTTCAGCATTATATCCAACAATTGATGAAGCCTGTGAATCAATCAGAGGGAATACCTGCACCACTTGTCTTGCTTTCGCAAGAATCTGTTGTACATTTGGAAGGAATGAGATCTTCATCTCAGGCATTGCAGGAGTGGGCAGCAAGCTTCAAGGTCAAAGCTAATGGATTCATCGATGAAGTTGTGAAGTTATATAAGGAGGCTTCCTCTCTTTTGGATAGAGTTCAAGTTGTTCTGGTGCCCTGTGCAGAATTTGGAGTTGTCAGAGAAGAAATTATGCCTCAACTAAAGAAGTTGATATATACTCCAAATGCCACCTTAATAGATGAAGGAGTGATAGAGCAGGGTTCATCATATGATTTTCCTTCTTGGTATTGCACTCTAATCATAAAAGAGCAGATTCTTGGGAAAGTTGAAAGTGAAAGCATCCGAGCAAAAGAAACACTTCAAGAAATTCGAGGCAAAATACTTGTTTCAATAAACAAGATATTTGATCCTGCTGGAGAAATTGATTAATATTTGTTGAAGGATAAAATGCATACATTGTATTTCCGACACACCCAAGTTGTTTCCAAGGAGCTTTTGGATGATGTCTGCACACTTTCCACCCTCATGGGCATGTTTCAGGCATCCATGGCTGGATGGGAAATGACACTTGTCAAATGTATGGAGGAGCTACAAATCGTAGAATGTACCATGTAGAGACTGCCAAGTGTCCCTATGGAGGAGTCGTGTCTAGATTCGTGGAATTTATCACAAAAAGGGAGAAGCATAAAGGAGGGCACCCCACTTAGTGGGTGCCTCATAAATGCATTGCCTAATAATAGTAAATTTTTGTAACCACCTGCCTATGTGGCGCAAAAAGGGCCCTTGATTTCAAGATTGAATCTCAACCATTCATTGTATCTTGAGGGCTATATAAGCCTCACTTTGCTCTCATTTGAAGGGAGGAATACTCTGAGAAGTTGTTGCAAAAGTCTCTGCTGAAATAAATGCAAATTCATTGTTGAATTCTCCATGGTGATTTTGTGTTGTTTCAAATGGATGCATGATTTCTAGGTGTTCGCTCATAGTATAAGATTAGTTTAGTTTGTTTTCAGCAATTTCATTTTATGTTCATGGAAGTTGTTACTATTATTTCACAACTGGAGTCCTTATAGGTTCATACCATTTATGATTTGTTGATGGCAAGTTGTAGTGCATGGTTAGTCTGAACTTTGTTTAAGCTTAACTTCGATTATCTTATGATCATTTACCTTCGTGTTTGTGATGATTTATTCGCATAAGTAATCTGAAAATCTTACATTTTCCTTAGAAGATTGCATCACCTTTGTGTAGTTGTTATTTTATAGTGAAGCAAAGTGTGGTTGGGACTCCAATGGATTAATGGTAATTGCTTGCATTTAGATTAGAGTTCTCTAAAACCCATCTCTTTTGCATTTTCTTTAGAATCTCATTAGGGTTAGATTCAAGAACTTCCATTGCCATATCCTAAGTTAACATATTGCCAGACCTTCTAAAGAGCTATATTGCCTGTTATTCAAGAGAAACAAGTTTCCTATTGTTGAACATTTGTGTAAGTCCCTTTGTGTTAAACAGCAATTCACATCCTACTACTAGGCTATCCCAAGTTGTGAAATCAAAATAACTAATGGAGAACCTTGGAATTTACTCATTTGATCACCTGGTTTAGCATTTGAGTGATTTTGTTCAAGAGAGAGTAGAGTACATAAGTATTTTATTCTGTGTTGTATGTGCAAGGAAAACACATCAACACAGTCTCACATATGTCAAGGTGATCACAAGTACAATCTCTATATAGAGGAAGAAACTCATATACTGGAGCTTTCATGACAAAGATTTATGATTTAGTCCAAGTCACTCTGAAATGATGATTAACATATCTCCTCATAAAGGGTTTTATCAATGCCAATCTTCGTCAACTTTGAGGCATCAAAGGAGAAGAAATCCATTTAATGTTTAGAATAAGCATGTTAAAAAAAAAGCAATTATTTATGCATTCCCTGATTCCAGCAATATCAAAAACCTTGACCAGCTAACCACATTAGAGATCATAAAGATAAATATTGATACCTCTTCTGATCTCTTAACAATCAATAGGGCCATGGTTCACTGCTGATTGTGGCAGAATAATTAATAAAACCCACAAGGAGTCCATAATGAAGTAAGTCTACCCAACTGAACGGCATGTGAAACAAAGGGATGAGGCCAGGAAGATGTTGCAGACTCCCAAGGCATTCTAGAAGAACATATACCACTGTGTCCTGGCATCTTAGCCAAGGCCTGAAAGAATGACCATGTTGTACACAGCAGCTCTTTAGGAGTGTGCTTCTCAAATCCTAACAAACAAAAGAAAAACTGTTTGCGTCATGCAATAAAGCCTATGGAGCTTAATAAAGAAAAGATATTATCAAACCATATGGTCCTTAGAAAAGCATGTGTATCATCGTACATAGAGCCTCATTATCTCCTAAGCTTAAAATTTACATAAATAATAGGAATTAACCTTTAGACTTCTCAATTTGAGCCCTCTTTTGAAGGCCAAATGTTTTTAAAGCTTATCACAGCTCATCTTAACATTGTATTGATTGGAACCCTAAGAAGGTTTTTTGCAGTGCTAAATTAGTAGATATATTGGTTGGAACTCTGTTTTTATGTGACACACACACACACACACATACACATACACAGTAAAACGGAAAAATGTTTACAATAGAATGGGACCTGTAGGATTAATAAGAGATACATCATCTTTTAGGGGTACCTGTACCCTCAGTTCCATACTTTTTTGTAGGAATTTTTAATTTGTTTTTAATTCTGAGCAAAACCAACAAAAGGTGAGGGGGGAAGAAACCTGTGGAAGCAACTTATGGTAGTGACTTAGATAGTTAATTAAGTAGGGAGATATATTCCAGATTACCTAGTAAATTTTATTGAACTACCATGCTAAGAAGATCTTTAGAGGTGGTACTCTAGCAGTAGAGTTCCAAATACTTGCACTTGCATTGGGATATAGAAAGGGAAGATAGGCTGGTCGATTCATTCCTATGCCAGTCAAGAGTCATGTGCAATGGTCGGAGGATCCCTATCTATAGTGGCGCTGATGGGTGAAGAGCTTATGGCTCGAGGCCGCCCCTTGGTCCAGATCAACGACTATCCATCCCACCATTAGAATTATGAGATGAGTTTGAAACTACCTTGAAGATGATGTAAATTGATTCTCAATGCCCCTTCCAGCTGGGGTACAGACCAATGCCTTACAGTCTATAGGGCGCTGGCCAGCTCAGGTCAGCCAAACAGTCAAGAGTCATGTGCAATGGTCAGAGGATCCCTATCTATAGTGGGGCTGATGGGCCAAGAGCTTATGGCTCGTGGCTGCCCCTTAGTCCAGATCAACGACTATCCATCCCACCATTAGAATTGTGCGATGAGTTTGAAACTACCTTGAAGATGATGTAAATTGATTCTCCATGCTCTTTCCAGCTGGGGTACAGACCAATGCGTTACAATCTATAGGGCACTGGCCAGCTCAGGTCAGCCAAATAAAGCTAGGTTTGAAACAAGTTTCAAATCCTATGCATTCAAGAAAGCATTTGTACAGAAGAGCAGTGATTGTTTAGTGCAAACCTGACAAATGTCTGATTCCCAGTAATCTGGATAATATCTGTAACAGGAGAAACATCCAATAGAGCTGCAGCTCGTGGCATTACATTTTTTCCAAATGAAGTAGACGCTGTGATTATGTGTGAATAAGACCCCTTCTTCTGGACTAGTTTGATCAACTCTGCCCAGGGTTCAGCTAATGGATGTTCAAATTTATCGGAATCTGCAACAAGTACCTGCAAATAGAAAAATTAGCATTCCAATAAGGGAACATCAACAATACTTCTGTAGAAAGCAGCAGCTGCTATATACCATCTTTTATCAACAATACCAGATTACAGCAACCTTTCTGACATTTTTTATTGATAAACAACAGACTTCTGCACCAGTAGGCTGTTAATACTTTTGTCATGGCAGCTTGAAACTAGAAAAACATATTTTTCCAAGGTCACAAGATGGATGTGACAACTTTTTGTTCTGTAAGGTATATTCTTCTCTGCACTAGTAATCACTTATCCTCACCTGCGAGATTAATGGATGACTTAAGGCTGCCTGATTAGCTGCAGCATGGAGGGATGGTCCAGAACCAGCCATTAAAAGTGAAACAGAGGTCTCCTTGCCAAATGCTTGTGCAGCTGCTACTGCATTAAATGATGACGCTTTAACTGAGCCCCCTTCATGTTCAGCCAATACCAGTGTACTTAACTGCATATAAATAAAGTAAGCTGACAACTTTAGGGAACAAAATTATACCACTAGTTCAATGCAAAATAGATGTCTGGCCTCAGATTAATAATGCTGAAGAGAAGTTTAAAAGTGTTCATGCCAAAATAACATTCATGTAGCTGAAGTAACATTGCAGAAAATCATCCATTTCTATTGTGTCATTAATCTTCAAGATCCCATGCCCTTAACAAGCATATCAACTTGAAGAAAGTACATAATTTTAGTTACCCATCAGAATTACATGCAACAAGAGATATCAACATTGATCCAAAAAACGGTTGATACAATCAGCCAGAAATAAAGAACCAACACAGCAACAGAACAGACCCAAATAAAAAAAGTATTACTACAAAATTCTAAAGAAGGATAGAAACTTCAAATAATATCATAAGCTATCCATAATCTCATTAGAAACAAGATATAGGAAGGTAAGTATGTTCAATATTCCGTAACCCAAACACTTTAAGAATTGATGTCTATTTAAAAGATAAAGAAATGTTCAAAATACGATAGTCAAAACACACAACTGATCTCTTCTTATTCTTTAATAAAAACATATCATCAACTACATGGCTATTTAGTATTATTCATCACTTGCTTCTTCCAAGAAGGCTGCTACATGTGTTCAGTTTCACTTATTATTCTTCCAGTAGCAAACCATGAAAATGGATCTCTTTATCCTAACAGTGAACCTGTTTTTTCTTTGTTCTCGAGGAGACAGGACCTAAAGGTCTAGAGCATATCTGAGCATTCTCTTTTATATTGTATGCTAAGGAATTCTAGCACCAAAAGAAATCACTGCTTGCTATTCCATTATAAATTTAGCATTGCTATTCCATTATAAATTTAGCACAATGACCAGGTTAAATGAAGGTCCTTTGCTTTGCACTGGACCTGGACCCAACTGGTGAATCTATGACAAACACCAAAACTGTAATTCCCATCATAGCAATCAAATCTGCCATGTTGGAAGAGGGATTAGTATGCCTGCTTTTGGCCCACTTTTAAATCTAATGTTTCCACCTAAAAGTGTTGAAAATTCAATCCCTCTTTGAAGTTTAGCAACCAAATATAGGGAAGAAGAAAACAGATTATAATATGCAAGTCATAAAGACAAAGAAATAGTAATAAACATATACATAGTGATTGTTTGTTGCAGGGTATATTAATCTTATCTGAGATCAATCCATTTTTCCCGCATATTGGAGTGTTTTAAGATTTTCATACCATCTTCTTGGTTTTAGGGAAGGGAAACAAACTCATTTGAACCACCCTAAGTTACAAAGAGGACAAAGGTCAAGAAGGCACATACTAAATATATCGAGGGAAAGTAGGATTTTGTAATAATAAAAAGGTTCGGTTAAAACTCTAAAATTTCCAGCTTAACAAAAACATTTGACCAAGTACTTTACCTGCTAGTCAACTCGAACTTCGACCATATCTTGACAATTGACTTTAAGGTCTTAACTTCTGACTTTAGATAGTACAAAAATCTTCCAGCTACTTCAATTGCAACTTTACTAGCAAAACTCCATTTATGGAGTTTGCTACAATGAAAAGCAAGAAAGAAATGTGGACTTGGCCAGAACAATCTTGGGTTAAAATTAATACTAATGGGGCCTTGAGTACCAAACCCAGAGCTGCAGGAGCCAGAGGAATTTGTCAGGATAAAAATGAGGACATCCTTTTCTGCTTTTGTTAAGGTTTGGGTGTGGCCAGCCACAATCTGGTAGGAGTAGCAATTTGGTGTGGATTGACGCTTGCTCATCATTTGATTAAGGTTGTTATTGAGACAGATTCTTGGATTTGGCTAATGTTCTTATCACTGAGAAAAAAAACTAAAGAACTGGAAGCTGCAGCACACTCTCCAGAATAATCATTTTCTTCTTGAGAGTTTTGATGAATATGGCATTGGCTATTCTCCCAGTGACAAACCAGGCTGTGAACATCCTTGCTAAGTTGGCATCTTCTTTAGTGGCAGGGCAAGAATAGCTGGGACAATTGGCATAGCATGATAGCACCCTAGTGTTAAGTTCAGAATGGCCTGTAAAGTATCACCAATGGAGAAAGATGTTAGGATTTATGAGTGGCAAAGGTCATCCCTTAAGAGATTATTTTGTTTTCTAAGAATAGGTTGACACCCCTCTTTGGGATTGTCTTACATCAACACCCCTTAATTAATTCCTTTTTCATCCCCATTATTGCCTCCCCCTTCCCCATGCAGGCTGCCCTCCCTCCCTTTGTTGTAATTACTCCCATCATTTTGATTTAAGGCTTGCCTCTTGCTCACACGTGCAAACAAAATGGGAAATTTTCAGCACAATTTCTATTTTAAAATGCCCTCCCCACCTGGATTTAGTGTTTTTACTTTTTACCTTTTATGGTGCAAATGGTTTGGTTAAGGAAAAAAATTATTGTGATGGTGACTCTGATTGGACAAGCTTGTGAATGAAACTAGAAACACTGGTTTGCTCCAACAGGTTGATTTTATGGTTCAAAGAGGATGGCTCCTGATGTTTCTTCCCATCCTGAACGCATTGTTGAATTGGCCCTTCCTCTCCTTGTTTCTTATGTATATCGTTTGGGTTTATCTCTCCCACCTTTTCTTTCTGTTTTGTTTGTGGAGGGAGTTTATTTGCAAGTTTGTCATCATGCACAAAAACTTCAATCATCTAACAAGGGTTCCACCCCTAAATGCTATGGCAAAGTAATAGGTAAGGTTGGTGCTCAAAATCCAAAACTCTACTCAAATGTCAAACTAAAAATTCATCTCCCACCCCGATAAAAAAATATTGTCTTGACCCCAAGGACAAATATGAAAACTGGCTGGAAAAACATTGTGTTGCTCCCACAGCTACTGGGAGTAAATTCCCTAAGAATATGGAGGATGAAAGGGTTTGCCAGCATTCAAAGAATCCTAATGTCATTAAACCCCTTGTTCCCATTCCTTTCGATAGTGATCCCATGGACACTTGTGCCAGGCACTCAGTTTTCAAAAATGTCATTCCTGCCACCCAGTTTTTACCAGATCTGATCACTGGTTGCATAAGGGCTAGATGAAACCTGTCACTAAGGAAGTGGCTTTATGAGGAAGCATATCACTTCTGCCATGTTCAAATCTCCTAATAGTGCCCCTTTTCCATTTTCAGCTATGCCTAATTCTTCTACTCTGACTGCTATTATTTCTATGGAGGATTTTGAGTTTATAAAAAAGGAGATTCAGGCCCTTAAGGAGGAGATTCAGGACCTTAAAGAGGAGATGTTGGCTCAGAAAAATCAGACTCAATTACTGTCCTCTGTAATTTTTAAAGTTTGGCAATTCATGTCTAAGAGCATTTTTTAAAATTCTATGATATGATATGTGGTGTACCGAATGGTTATGTATTCGTGCTTAGTTTGCAATATTCATAAGGAGCCATAACAGCTATGCCAAGGGAAGTGTCTAATGCAAAAATATAGATTTGGCAAGGATATCCTAGCAATGTGCCTAACCAGTTGTCATGGGCACTATTAATGTTGTTGTCAATTGATATGGGAGCTGAGACAAATCGTCATAGGTCATTTAGCCTATGATCAAATGTCATCATTCTAAATGTCATGTTATTGGAAAATGCCTATTTTTGATGAGTGGGAATCCAGGACTCAAATGTGAGGCTAACAGTGCGATTACAACAAATCAGTCAGTCATAAATCAGGCCATAGATCCAGTTTTAAGAAAAACTTGCGTTAAGTCTTATATGGTGAAGCAATGGAGTGCTCTACTGTTATAAACCTAGTTCTTTTGCAAGTTCAACAAATTTTAGTGAATTTTTCTATCTATAAGATAAGAAGTATAAATCTTCCAGTCTAACATTTGGGGAAAAGTGTAGAAATTACTATTAATACTTGTAAATTTTGGCAAAACTTCCTGAAAAGTATTAAAATATAAACAAATGACAAAAATTAACTTATAAAGATTTGCATGACTTATGGATAAAAGATAGTTTAGCACTCACATATGTGACAAATCATAGCTCATTTTTTTTACTTCATTTCATACATAGATATCTCAAAACCTCTGTTAAAGGTACCTTGACTAAAATCCAAAGGATTGCAGTGCTACATTGCTGTGAGAGTGACCAGCATTCAGATACCCTACCACAATATGGCAGTCCATAACGTGGAGAATGTGTCAGATCACAGAGGCTGTGGAGTATTTAAATATGGGTAAATGAGATTGTGGATTACTGAAAATGGGGTATTTTCAAAAGAGTGTGATCCAACCTCAACCCCACAATGCAATAAGACAGCCCACAGTGTCACTCCCACACTGCAATAAGGCAGCCCACAGCCTCATTTCCACACCACATTAAGGTATCCCAGAGTTTCAGTGATGGACCCTAAGTGCAAAAAAAAGGAATTAGTCCAAGATATCAGGCTGTGAAAAACTGCCTTGGCTAAACTAAGGTACCATTTTATCTCTTCATTTTTTACTTTCAGGTACATACATGTGTCAAACATCTCTTTCAAGTTTATCTGAAAAATAAATTTGAATTTAATAAAGGAGATTCTGTTTCAAGGTGTACGGCTATCTACTTTGAGCAAATATGTAGAAATATGTTAACAGATAAAGCCTACTTCAAAGTATTTGGCATCGTCAAATAGCATAAAATGGCTTTGATCCAGTTTTTCTGAAACTTGCAAGCTATTTCTCTTAATTTTCAGTATTTTAAGACAAACCAATTTGTTCTAAAAATTGCTAGTTACTTCTCTTAATTTACAAATTTTGAAAACTACAAGCTATTTAAATTAAGTTCTACATTTTCTAAATTAATCCACTTTATTGAGTTATTCTAATAATTGCAAGCTATTTTCTTAATTTTCAAGTTTTTACAATTAATGCAATTTATTCCAAAACTTACAAGCTATTTCTCTAAATTTTCAAAAAATTACAATTAAATCCAGTTTGTTCAGAAAATTGCAAGCTATTTCTCTAAAAATTGCTAGTTACTTCTCTTAATTTACAAATTTTGAAAACTACAAGCTATTTAAATTAAGTTCTACATTTTCTAAATTAATCCACTTTATTGAGTTATTCTAATAATTGCAAGCTATTTTCTTAATTTTCAAGTTTTTACAATTAATGCAATTTATTCCAAAACTTACAAGCTATTTCTCTAAATTTTCAAAAAATTACAATTAAATCCAGTTTGTTCAGAAAATTGCAAGCTATTTCTCTGGAATTTGCAATGTTTTACAGTTAAATCCATTTTGTTCCAAACACTACAAGATATTTCTCTTAATTTTCAAGTCTTCTTCAATTGAATCCAATTTCATCCAAAAATTGCAACTTCTTTCTCTTAATATTCAATTTTTTACAACTGAATCAAATTTGTTCTAAAAATTGCTAGCCATTTCTCTTAATTTTCAAGCTTTAAAAATTTTATCCAGATTGTTCCCAAAATGTCTAGGTATTTTGTCATTATTTTTGAAATTTCAAAACCCAATCCAATTTATTCTGAGAATGACAAACTATTCCTCTTAATTTTCATATTCTCAATTAAATCCAGTTTGTTCAGAACATTGCAAGCTATTTCCATGGAATTTTCAAGTTCTTATTATTAAGTCCAAGATTTGATTTGTTCAGAACTTGGAAGCTGCTATTTCTTTTAACTTTCAGCTTTTTAAAGTAAGAATCATTTTTTTCCGAAGATTGAAAGGTGTTTCTTATGAATTTTCTAATTGTAGAGATAAAAACCAATTTGCTACAAAAAAAAATTACGATATTTCTCACAATTTTCAGAGGCTACTTTTTTGGTTCTGAGATTTCCACAGGAAGAGGTTGCCAATTTTTATAGATAAAACTACATTGATGTTTTTAAACCAACCTTTTAAATGAGCTACCTCGAAAAACTAAATAAATCCAATTCATCCCAACAAAAAATAAAAGAGAAAAACTATCTCTTAATTTTCAAATTTTTTACAGCCAATCCAATATGTTCCGGAAATTAAAAGCTATTTCTCTTAATTTCAATTCCTTTCCAATTGAACCAGTTTGTTGCAAAAATTTCAAGCTATTTCTGTTCCTTTGGAAATTTCTTAAACCTGCTAAACATCACATTTAATGCATTCATGCGGTTAAAGCTTTGGCACTGTAAGTACTTCGGAGCAGAACATTAACGTTTCTCAAGCCTAATGCACTTGAAGAAAACATGCATACAAAACCTAATTGATTAAAACTTGCACAGTTTTGAGGGATTTTAAAAATAAAAGGGAGAGAGAAAAAACATTTACAGATCTGTCAGAGGAATTAATGGTGAGCGAGCGAAGAGAAATTTTTTGTCGCAGCAACCTCAGCAGCGCCATTGAAGATGGGCATAAACTTTCAACTGTAATTTGTTTCTCGTGATTTTAAAAGGGAGAATGAATCCTTGGAGATAGCTTCAAATTAGAGTCCATGTGGAACTAGGAACAGGTTTCGAACACGCGACCTTGCGAATAATGATTTGATTTTAAATATTTGCATTGTTAAAATATAGTAAACGTTGGATATGTTTGTATGCTTGGGTGGCTATTTGGTACCTAGGTAGTTTTTTTCCTTCAAATTCTTGAAGGGGATAGTTTTAAAAAATTATATATAGAATTTTTTTATTAATATAATGTGGGGCAGGGGGCTTACAAGTGGGGAATTTGAGAAAAGAATTATATAAATAGTGTCTTTGTTACTTAAATTTAATGAGGAATTTTACATGAAGAATTATAAAATCTATATATAAATAGTTGGTTAGTATTTTTCTTATAAATTTAAAAAAATGTTATTTAAGTTGTTACAAATATAAAAATTTTAAGGAGATAGAGGAAACTTTTACTTTCCCAACATTAACTTAAAGCTTATAGTTATATATGTGGGGCTCTTATATTATAAGAAAGAATTCCTTATAATGTAGTTTTATAGAAAGGCAAGCCCCTTTTATGGATGTGCATCCTAACCCTATTTTTAATTTTCAAAGGGGTTGTTTAGAAAGTCACAATTTAGGATGATTTGATATGCTATATATTATTTTACAAATTAAACATAAAAGATTCCACATTTTTGTGAACCGTAATGTTTAAGAAAAAAGCTTTCTTATAAATTGTGATTACAAGATTTTAAAGTGATTAAAATGAAAGCGTTTAATGGCGTTCACGAGACCAAGCAATATATGGGACCTAAGGATACAAACAACTTTGCTTTACACATGATCACTATTAATAGGTGTCACCCTACTTATGCCTAATTGATAACCATTTCCTTTGTAATCTTGGATCTTCTACTATTGATCTTGATCAAAAAGTTTGTTGTTTGAACTATTCTCTCCTCTCCGAGTAAGATAGTGAAGGAGTTAGCTTTCAAGATATCAGTGTATTTGATAAGATAGTGAAGGAGTTAGCTTTCAAGAAATCAATGTATTTGATCCAAATATCCTTGTAAGTCAAACATTCTAACGTAGTTTCATTCTGTTTTCACTAATCCTAAAATGTAAAAATGGCATTCATTTGCCCAATCTTCTTTGGGCATTGTCCACCTTCTAGTGTTGCACCTAAGACGATGTAAGCTAATCCTTAAATGAACTATCAACATTTTTGCTTTTCATTTTATTTCCACTCCTATATATACTTTTTACTAATAATTACATAATAAAATTTTAATAAAATTTATCATAAATATAATAAAATAATTAAAGTAAGCTTATTATAAAAGTAAGCTCATATATAAGAAGTAGAGATAAAGAATCAATTTTTTTTTAATCCTACTATTTAATCATCTAGTGATGAACCATAAGGTATGGTTTGAAATCATTTTTAAAATATTTTTATTTGCAAGTTTTTTCTTAAATTTAAGTAAAGTTAAATGCATAGAGGTATCAAGCATTTTGGACTTTAAAGAATAGAATCTATTTATTTATTTTAATGCAAGTGTAAATATATATTACAATAATGTATGGCATGTCTCCATTTAAACATAGGAATAAAATATATGAATAATATATAAAGGAAATGAAAAGAAGATTTATTATAAAATATTGAAATTATTTTATGGCTTTGTTATAATATAAAAAATTAAGTTGAAGTATTATTTGTATTGTAAATTTAATGGAGTGTGTAATGAGATACAAATTCTTTACCCTTAATTTATTTATGTTTAGATTGTACATCCTTTCTTGAAGATTAGTAGTATGTATTGTGTCTTTTATTAAATGCAAAAATTGAGTCTACAATAGTTGAAGTATGTATCATGTAATCTAATCTACATACTAGGCCACCTTGATAATCCATAGACTATCTTGGCAAGTGTGACTAGGATTTGTGTAAATGATTTAATCTTTCTTTCTTGTACTAGGTTATATGTTAGATCTAGTTTTATAGATTAGATGTTAGACTATTGTTTCCTTAAGAAAAGATGATGTGTACAACTTTAACACTCAACCATTAAATTATATTGGATGCATGCCCAAATATGGTAGAAGGCCAACTATAAACACATTCTCATATGTTTGGTCACTATATAGTGTATGAATGGACAATAACATAATGGTTTGATCTTCATGGGGAGCTTGGGCCATTCCTTTTGAAGTTGCAAACATACTTTTTCATTAATCTAAAAAGTTTGAAGCATAAAATGCACATCACAAATTATTTGTAATTTTTGTAATTGGTGAGTTGGAATATGTTGAACCTACAATAAACTTGTTGGTTGTATTGCATGAAATTTTCTTGGTCCAATTCCTTGGCTTATGCAGTTGTTTCAATTCATGGGTTGTTTTAAGAATTATGGTTGTACAATAGTTTATGTCATGTGCTAGTGCAATCAAAAATCCATATCGCGTATATGATTGACTTCACACCATAAAAATTTGAAGAGCTTTATGCATTTACATTATATTATCATTCCAAGTAAAAAGATGAGTCATATTATACATTTATAATCCTTGAGTGAGTGTCCTACTGGAAACTCTAGTCTATTCACATGTTTGAGGCTAAAATGTAGATAATCTATCCACTTGATTATCTAAATCAACCCCAAGGAATGCCAAACATGGATATCAAACTTCATATTATAATCAAGAATGGTTAATAAACTCCAAAGTGTATAAAAACATATTCAAAGAATAAATTTGTTGTTTTAAATGCATTGATCGGCTTCTTATATGCAACCATGATCACCACATTTGAGAATATATTGACTACTAGGAACACTAAATCATGTTTAATCTTTGTCATGTGTAGATCAAATAAGAAATACATGTTGATATATTCTCATGGTATGTACAAGATTGAAAGATGTATGCACATTCCCAGTTTGAAACTAGATGGTTTGGAACACAAGATTTGATGTGATCCTTAAAGTCTTTGGACATACATGGAGCTAGTAGAAGTTGAAGTGTTGTCATTGTCTTCATAATAACAAATTGACATGTTAATTTTGAATAGTTGGCCACCCATATTTGGATTGTGTGAGGTGTCCAGAGGAAATACAACTATCCAATCTTGTAAAAAAGCTTCCTTATAAATAGAAATCTTCACATTGTACTCCTTAAAGAAGATCATTGTAGGTTATTATGAGATTTAGATATGCAGAGTACAACAAAATGCAATCTAGACTATGTTGCATGACAATATATGTCTGACACTGTCAAAATCATTTTGAGTGCTGATTTATGCAAATGATTATCTTTTTTCTTTTGTTTCCCTTTTTTGTGAACAACTAATTGGAAGTTAAAGGCTGCCCACAAGATAATGCACTCAAATTGGTTTAAATGTGTTATCTATGGAAGCAAATTATAAGAATGATAAAGCAATAATTTTAAGGACCACCTTTGTCGTTACCTCATGTACCATTGGATTAGGCTATCTTTCTCTCATTCATTATGATAATGCTAGTTACTCGTGACAATAGGACAAGTACTGCCTTTGCATGGATGGTTTACATCATCATTTCTTTTAATAGTGTATGTCATCTGAAGGTTGAGAGGCTTATGTTATTTTCAATTCACATCCTTGGGATTGTTCTTTAGCATTGTTTTAGTTCTTGGGCAACTACTTTATCTATAGATGGGTCACCACTAACAGAATAGTTTAATCTATTTCCTAGTCACCAACAACTTTTGGCTACAATGGGAGGGGATCGTAATAGGGTGAGCCCTTGTCTTGTGACTCCATGAAAAATAATCAAAGGACCTAGAGAATACTCCAAAAAGGGGGTTTGACTCCCTACATAAAGAGACGAAATGGATTTGACCCCACCCTCTCCATGGAGCTTGCGACCAATTGAAACTCACTGTCTGCCACTATCCATGGTGTGGAGCTACATCTAACTGAAGAACTCATTGCTTTAGTTTTAGGGTTGTCAATGGAGGGTAGGAAAATTTACAAGGATAAAAGCAATGGCAAAGAGGTTGTCAATTCCTTCCTAAAGGAGGGTGAAATCGTGAATAGACCTCAATCTAGCTATGCTAGATTATCATTACCTTGGCCCTAGGAGGAGATTGTACTAAAAATAATGAGTTATATTACATTGGAAGGGCATTTTCATGTCATATATATACATGCCACTTCTTACTACTCAGCCATTTTAGACACAACCAAAAGGTAAGCTTCCCCTTCTTCCTTTTGTCATCCCTTGAATATTTTATTTTGGAAGTGAAGTGGGTTATAGGGAGCTCCTCCCTTCACTAGTCCATTATTCTCATTCTTTTCAAGCATGCCTTGAGCCTAAATCCCTATCCTTCTATCATTGGTCACTCACCCCAACTCTTTTATGGGCATTCCCCTTGGTTCATCATGCCCCAAAAATAAAATGGCCCTCCCCTTCCCCATTTTTGAATCCTCTCCCTTGTCAAACCCTAATTTATATTCCTCAGATAGCCCCCTTGAATCCTTTGACTTAGACAGGTCAGGAAAAAGAACTTGTAAATGGGGAGAAAACCATCCCCATGATTCCCAAGTTGTGAAGGATCATCTAGGTGATAATGGTGCCCCTTAGGATGAGGTCCACTCCATTGATAAGGAGAAGGGGAAGGTGATAGAAGAGGTGGAGATTGATGTAGAAGAAAGGATGTTGAAAGTTGATGGGCTCTACCATGGAGCTCCTTCTTAAGAAGACTGTTCTCAATACCCATCCTCTTTAAATGACATTATTATTGTGGTTGATCTCCTTGTTGATAAGACCATTGAACTGCACAAGGAGGTGGATATCCACCATAAACTTCTCAAATGATTCTTTGTTGAATTCAATAGAAACAAATTGTAAACCTCCCTCATGGATGAATGGAATACAAAGGAGGAGTTGGGTATCCTCAAGGAACAACTAGACAAGAAGGAAGAGGTGATTGAGATGTTGGAAGTGGACATATCTGAGGTGAAGGGAAAAATTTAAAAAATCAACTTTAGCAAGGCCATTATCCACAACTCCCTCAACAACATTGAGGCACTCTAGGAGAAGGTCAAGAACAGTCAGATGCAAACTCAATTTGACCTAAGTTCATGAAGTAGAGGTAGAAAATTCAAATTGGTTGATCCTATGAACATTGATGCTCTCAGTGCACAACTCAAGGCCTTATAGGATGAGTGGGATGCAACTATATCTCTCAATGAGCTCTTAGATGTTATTTTGTGTTTGTTACTATAAGGTGTGTCTCTTTTTGGTTGTCTTTTCCTTTTTGGTTTTAGGTATGTTGTAGTTTTGTTGTTAATGTGTTGTAACACAACCATTTTTTCATGCTTTATATTCTCTTTAGATGTAAATAGTTGGGGCCCTTTCAAAAACCCCTACTTTACCTAATATAAAAAAAGGAAATAAACATGAAATTAGCTTCCTAATTCAAATTTACTTGCAAACCTCAAGATTAAGCCTTAATGGAGATTCAAACAAATGCATGTGATATCAAATGCAAACTCCATTAGTTGTGAGGATGAGTTCAATGAAAATACTAGTAGATTATAATGTAGTTGCTCAAATAATTCATATGAAATCTCTATAGCATGTATTTATTAAGGATGGTGGATGGATTTTTGGGAACTTGCAACTCCATTTATAATTTTTTCAGAGGGAAGATGAATGGTAGGGATTTGTTTAGAAGATCTATGATGGAGAATGAATGAGAGGGTTTTCCTAGGATCAAGGAGAAGATGAAGGAAGTTGATTTGGTTTGTTTGAGATGTAGTGATGAGATTAAATCAACTAAAAATAGAAAAAGTCATACATAATTAGTTGCAACAAAAAATAGGAGGGAAAATAAATTAGTTGATCATTTACTTTTGGAAATTGTGGAGGGAAATAGATTAATTAAATAATAAAATATTATTTAATTAATTAGCCATGTGAGGTGTAAATTGAAGTAATTAAATAATAAAATTATTTAATTAATTAACAATGGGTTGATTAAATAATGCAATTATTTAATCAACTAATTAATGGACTAAATTAATTAAATAATATAATTATTTAATTAATTAATGATAAAATGTTAGTATGGAATGGGTTTAATTAAGATGATGTTGATAGAATGTCAATATGGTGCTAAAAGCAATGATAGATAAAATTTATCTGTCTACACCTACAACCCAAAAATCATTGCACCTCAAATAAAATGATGTTAGTATACAAAATTTTGTATCATAAATCTCAACGAATCACAATACCCAAAATTATACTAGTAGATTTGTAGATGGAACAAAACAAATTTGGAGCCTTGAGATAAAAACCCAAATCCTAAAACATCCACAAGATTTGCCCTAAGATGGCAATGAAACATGTAATAATTCTTGAGAGCTAATGGAGAAAAAAATGAGAGATGGATCAAGCAAGGGTGAAGAAAGCCTAGAGTGACAAGATGCTAACCTTTTAAAATGGCTCAAAAGAGGGGCTTTTATTAGTGAAATAATAGTCATTAGTAGAAATAGTTGTCATAATAGGGTTTTGGGAGTCAAAAAGGGGAATAAGACATGTTTAAGATTTTTGTCAATTTAAGGATTATAACACAAGCACATAGACATCAACATGGTCATGCTTGCATCCAAAATATAACATGGAAAACATCATAAAAATAAATTTACAATTAGGCCAGCGTTGATTCTCAGCAATTTGGTGAGGGGAAAGGCTTAAGCAATTGGTTAAGTGTGGCCTAAGTTATGCTACAAGAGTAGACACTAAAGGAAACACAAACCATAACATAGATTTATTATAGGGTGTGGGATTTATGACATTACAAACATATTTCTCAGCAGATTCTACATCTCATCAAAATTGTTGGTGGTTGAGGATTTAGTGATATGATATTCTGTTATTAGCTTAGCTAATGTTAGGATGGAGTTCATAGTTGGTTGATAACTTGTGGATTACACTATAAGAGTAGGTTGATATGGGGGTTGTCTGTTGGGAAACAATGGCATAAGAGGATGAGGTTCCAACCTTCTTATTTGGATCAGGTAATTTTCAACTAAAATAACATCATAAGCATCTAGGAGAGTGTTTCCTCCCTTTGACTTAATTATCAAGGCAATCTTAGAGTCCATTGTAGTTAGTGTGAACATGGTTCTTTATCTAACTAGTTCATTTCCTAGCTAGTTCTCTAATTTAGTTCTCTTCACACTAGGTTAAGTTTACATAAGGACTTTTTCACTTTATCCCATATTGGTTGTGTTTTTAGTCTATTGGGTGGTAAATCCTATATATACTCACCCATCACTCTCATATGAGCATCTCATTATTGTATGCTTTATATTCTCATTGAGTAGAATACAGTTTATTCTTGTTCATTCTAATTTCTAGCTTCACTTTCCTTCATTCATTTGCATTCTTGGGTAGCTTTTCAGCCAAATCTTACATGGTATGAGAGCAGTTGTGAGTTGTGGGTTAGCAATTTTGTAGGAAATCTAGGAGTGTAGAACTATTATTTTTTGAAGCACGTGAGTGTGCTCTTCCCTTGCATCTTTGGATGATCTAGATAATAAAAAAAGTGTGGAGAAAATATTAGTTTCTAGGGCTTCTCAATTTGACTTGCTAGTTGTAGGTGTTTTGGAGCTTCCTGGAGACATTTTGAGCTCATCATTGAGTCCAGAGTAGATGAGATAGTTAGGTTTCCTTTATTTGTCCCAATTGGACATCGGAGGCCAGATCTGCAAGGGTTTGACTTATGGGAGGTTTGTTGCCAAATCCAACAAGGAGCCATCATTTTAGAGTTTTAGGTCAAATTTGACCCTACCATTGCGCTCAAAAGGCTCAAAAATCCTAAGATTGACTATCAAGTCATCAATTTTGGATAAATTCACCCAGAGAGGCAATTTTTTTGTCCAGGGAGCCGTATGACCCCCGTGAACAGTGCAGGTTTGTACATTTTTCAAAACAAATAATTTTCTATTGTTTTCTACAAAATTTATTTGTCAAAAGTAAAAAAGTATAGAATTCATAATTTTTAAAGTCATTGTTAAAACCATTAATTAAAAAAATAAAAAAAATTGTGGGGATTTACCCTTGCACAATATGCAACGTACCCCCAAGGGTACATAGGTACCATTCAGCTCTGCATCCCTTCATAAAGGACAAAGGGTATGTGGGTGCTCATTGATCCCTGCACCCCTCTTTTAAAGGTCATATCCTACTTAAGGGGTCATAAACCCCTTTTATGTGGTTTGGGGTGTGGCCTTCAGCCCCCAACCACTTTGTAATTTGGCATATTATTTTTTTGCTGATCCATCCTTTTGGCCTTGAAAACTATGTGACCTCCTCAATCTATGTGCCCTTTTTCTACCACATTTGGCATGTAATTTTTCTTTTACTCTATTTGGCAGTGGTTCTGGCAATTTCTCCAGTTTTAGCAGTGGTTTTGGAAATTTTGGCAGTTTTGGCAATGCCTATATATGGCTGAAGATTCTTCTTTCTAGCAAAGATTAAATTTATCTGGAGGTCTCTATAGTTGGCAGTTTCACTAAGTTTGGTGGCATCTCCACTAAATTTGGTGGAAGGTTAAAATTTGAATTTTCTACCCCTTCTCCATTGGAGTTTCTAGTTTTGCACTCCAACTTTAAAGACTCATATCTTGAGCTCACGACCTCCTCTTTTAGTGCAACTTTTTTATTTGGGCTAATTTTTTGTGCTATAGGTGCTTGTGTAGATGATTTTTTTTATTTTGGTGCATGGAGTTTCTAGAATTTGCATATTCTCACAGGTTACAGTACGTAGTTCTCGTTTTGGGAACTTCAAAGCTTCATAAATTTCTCATACGACCTCAAATTGAGGCAATTATTTTTTTGAAAGTGCATAATTTTTTGTGTACTTCACAATGGTGCTATTCATTTCACTTGGTATTGTGCCAAAATTATACTTTCAACATATATACTCATTTATGAGGATTTGTAAAAGCATTGAAGTTAAAACCACTCAACATTCCCTTGCTAGTGGCATTTGTAACCACACTAAATATAAAGTACCAAATAATATTTCTTGGGGGTTCTTTGATTGAGTGATTCGGGGGGTCTCTTGGTGTGTTTATGTTTGTGCATCTCTTTCTACTTTTTCTCTCTTTTCCTTCACAAATTGGTCACATTAAGTTTCCATTGCTAACACCATACAACTAAAACACATGGCATCAAAATGCATGGAACACCTTAATGCAACTTGGATATAGACCTTATGTTGAACAAAAGGTAATTGAACCCACAGATGCTAAGGAAAAGGTACTCTGGATTCTTGAACATACAAAAGCTCTTGGTTGTCTTAGGAGTCTAGTTTCCCTTGATATAATGTTTCAAATTGATGGATGCACAAATTCACATGATGTATGGGAAAAATCAAAAAATATGTATGGTACAACTAATGAAGTTAAGGGTTATCAAATTGACAATGAATTAATGAGTCTTGATCCTAAGTCTTTTGACAACACCACAGTATTATGTTACAAAGGTCAATGACCTTAGAGCACAATATAAATCTTGTGGCATTGAGAAAAAGGATATTTAGCTTATCTTGGGTACTCTCAACAAACTTGGACAGGAATATGCTACCTTTGTTTCTAGCTTTCACACTCATAGGTTGACTATGGGATTTGCATACACTATGCCTTTTTTTGCTTCCTTTTTTGAAATGTTGATGCATGAACAAGGTAAGCTTCTTTTCATGGGTATCCTTAAGCCATCTCAGTCTTAGGATTTGTTGGCTAGTCAATCAAAGGGATAGAAAGAGTCAGGGAAATTTGACAAGAAATAAAATAAGTCTAAGAAGAAGTCACATAATGATCAAGCACATTCATTGTTTTCCCAAAAAGTAAACTCCAACTCTTCTTTTCGAAGGGGAATTCTCAAAAGGAAAGACCAACTAGTAGCTACTGCAAGAAGGTTGGTCATGAGGAACATTATTGTCATAAGAAGTAGATCAATTAGTTGAAGCATCTTCTAAAAAAGAACAACATTAATTTGCCTTCTTTTGTTGCTCAACAATCCTCTACTCCTTCAAAATCATGCAAAGGGAAAGTATCTACACTTGTCACTATTGCAGATTCTTCTCAACAATGGATTCTTGACTTGAGTGCATCACATCACATGGGTTCTATCAAAGAATGGTTTTCTTTGTTGTAGCCTTTATCTATGCCCCACATTCTCATTGGTGATGATTCTCCTGTGGATGTCATTGGGAAGGGTTTAATTGATGTTGGCATTGGTACATTTAAGGATACAAAGAAGTGCTTCTGGATTCAACTGTGTGTGTTTCTTTGCTTCAATGTTTTAGATCACGCTCAGTGATCCATCATCAGGAAGAGGATTCATATGATTTTGGATTGCAGGCTAACCTTTTAAAAGGATGAGGAGGAGGGAAATTAGGGTTAGTTGGATCATTAAAGCAATAGGTAAAAAATAATGGTAAATAAATAAAAATACGAAAATAATAAATAATATTTAATCGGTCAAATATAAGAAGATAGATAAAAATAACAAAACTAATAGGTAACAAGTAATATAATAAGTAATACGTATAACGATTGAGATATAAAATGAAAGAAAAAGGAAAACAAAAATTAAATATAGAAGGAATAAATAAATAAAGTATGTTTAATATATATGTAATAAATATAGTATGTTTAATATATGTAATAAATATAATATTATATTTAATATGTATGATAATGAATGTAATAAAGTATAACAAGGGTTGTTAAAAATGATATATAAGCCAGTAGTAACTACATTGTGCATAGGTGGATCCTAGTGTATAATGAGAAAGCTAAAAATTATAATAAAAATATGGTGTAATATATAATATTGATAATAAGTATTGAAAATAAACTTAAAATACAATAAAGAAAATGAGTAAATGGAATGGTAGGTAGACATAAAAAGAAAGTTCTAATGGTATAGAAATGAAATAAATAAATAAAAGGAGTCTAGAGTATATAATAATGTACATATTAAATACAATATTAATAAAAGAAAAACTAAAATGAAACATAAGAATAAAATAAAGGAAAAGAGGAAGAAAACCAAAGGTAAAACAATAGTGAAATAGTCCAAACCACAATGAAAATAAAGATCAAAAATATCAACAACAAAACAATGTAAAGTGAAAAGAACAAATAAGTCAATCAAAGGAAGGAAGTGGACCACCAAAAAACACACAAGACCCAAAAAAATAAACTTAAATATACAAATAAACACCACAATCACATATACAGCACTTTCACACACACATGAAGAAGACAAAAATGAAAAGTAGAGAAAAGATAAGTTAACAAGGGGGAAAGGAGAAAAAGGTCTAAAAGGGGGGTTTAGAGGAAGGAGGAGGGAAAGGAAGAGGGGGATCATGTAGGATGAGGGTGGGTATGGCTAGATTTCAACATGGGTTGCCACGTGAGGCTTAAATGCCAGCCTTCATCATGATTGAGATTGGCGGGGTGGTGATTGAGATTGAGAACATTTAAGGATATTCTTTGTGTGTCTCATTTGTCAGCCAACCTTCTCTCTGTCTACTAGATCACCCAGAATGGTAGGAAAGTTAAACTCACTCTAGATTCCATCACCATGAGGGATCTTGAAGATAATGCACTCCTTGCAATTGGTAAGGCTGGTCATGAGTCTTGACTATATGTTTTCTCTCATTTTGTACTTGATTCACATTCTATTACTTTTCTCACCCATTCTGATTCTGTGAGAAAACTATGGCATGAGTGGTTTGGCCATCTCAACTTCTACTATCTTCAGTAGCTCAGTAAGCAATATATGGTCATAGGTCTTCCTCATATTAGTTTATCAGATGGAGTTTATTTGAGTTGTGCCTTAGGAAAGCATCCTAAGGACAAGTTTGACAAAGGGAAGGCTTGGAGGGCTTCAAAAGTCCTTGAGCTGGTTCATAGTGATGTGGCAAGTCCATATCCATCCTTGTCTTTCAGCAAGGCTCGCTACTTTCTCACCTGCATTGATGACTATTCCAAATACACTAGGTCTACTTTCTTCAGCAGAAAGGAGAAGATTTTGATAGATTTCAAGAGTTCAAGGCTTGTGTCGAGAAACACTCTGGGAAGTGCATCAAAATTCTTCGGACTGACAATGGCAAATAATATGTGAACCATTTTGAGCAATTTTGCACTCTTGAAGGGATTGATCTTCAACATATTGTTGCTTACACACCTCAACATAATGGTGTAATAGAGAGGAAAAATAAGTCCCTAAAAGAGATGGTTGGCTACATGATCCATGCACACTCCCTTACACCTGAATATTGGGTGGAAGCTATCAATTATGTTTCTCACATCCAGAATAGAGTTCCACATAAGGCATTAAAGGGCATCGCTCCCTTTGAAGCCTAGTGTGGCAAGAAACTTGTTGTGTCGCACTTCAGAGTTTTTGGTTCCCCTGCATGGGCACACATTCCTTCAAAGAAGTACAAGGCCTTAGAACCTCAGAGTTGGCCCTGTATCTTTGTTAGTTACCCTGATGGTGGCAAAAGATATCGGCTATTAGATCTAAAAACACCTGAGCTCTTCATTGAGTGAAGTGTGCAATTTGAGGAAAGCTCTCCTAGCTTGTCCTCACATCTTCCTTCCTCCACAATGGATTCAGATAATAGTGACTCAGAGGATTTTCCTCTAGCTTCCTCTACTCATAGAGTTCATCATGAGGTTTCATCCTCCTCTTTGCAGAGTTTAGATTCTAAGGCTAAAGATTCTCCCCCTTCATCCCCTCACATGCCTCATTGGGCTCATCAGACACTTGAGTCTACATGCACTCTTTTTGGGGATCCTTCAAATACTTTGAGGACTTAGTCCCAACACCGGTATATTCTACATTCCTACATTACCACAGATTTAGATCCATGATCATTTCATGAAGTATCAGGTATTGCTGAGTGGGATTCAACAATGAAGGAATAGTACAACTCTTTGATTTAGAACAAAACATGGCATCTTGTTCCACTTCCTAAGGGAAGAAAATTGGTTCGATGTAAATGGATCTATTGAACCAAATTTGCAATGGATGGATCAGTTGACAAGTTTAAAGAACAAATTATGGCCAAAGGTTTATCACAAGTTCCTGGTGTTACACTAAGACATTTGCCCCCATCACCAAGATGAACTTCATTCACCTGATACTTGCTATTGCTACAACTCAAGGTTGGGCTATACATCGGATGGATGTGAAGAGTGCATTTCTTCACGAGGATCTACAGGAGGAGATTTACATGGAGCCACCACAAGGATTTGTTCAGGATTCTTCACTAGTTTACAGATTGCAGAAGTCTCTCTATAGCCTCAAACAAGCCCCATGGGCTTGGTATGCCAAGATGGACTCCTTTCTTCTCTCAGTCAGGTTCTCCAGATGCCACTTAGATCTAAATGTCTACATCTTAAGACATGAGGATGCTCTTATTTTCTTGGCTCTCTATGTTGATGACTTGATTGTCATTGGAAGCACCTCATCCATCATTGCAAGTGTCAAGACTGCTTTGCATGACATGTTTGCCATTACTGACTTGGGTCTCTTGCATTATTTTCTTGGGATTGAGATCACTCAAACCTCTTCTGGGATCTCTCTTATGCATCCCAAGTATGCTCTTGATCTTCTAGCTCATTTTCACATGGTTGATTGTAAGCCTGCACCGAGTCCCTTTTTATCTAGAGTCAAGCTTGAGGTGAAGTGTTCCACACCACTAGTTGATGTTGCTTTGTATCATCAACTTGTTGGTAGCCTCATCTACTTGACTCATTCTCACCCCAACATTTCATTTGTAGTTCAAATTATTTCGCAGTTCATGATGGAGCCACATGAGCTTCATTAGAAGTCTACCAAACATATCTTACACTACATATAGGGTATTCATAGGTATATGATTCACTATGTAGTGGACACATGTTTATATTTGTTTAGATACATAGATTATGATTGTGCTAGTGATCTTGATGATCACAAGTCCACATTTGGCTACAATTTTCACCTTGGGTTCAATCTCATTTGTTGGCAGAGCAAGAAGCAGTATGCCATTGCTCTTTCTTCAACTAAGGTTGAGTATAAAGGGGCTATCAATGCCACCACTAAGGTTATTTGGCTTTAGAATATCCTCATTGAACTTGGCATCACTTTTCATAAGTCATTAGTCATCTAGTATGACAACCAAAGCACCATCCAGATCTCAAAGAACTTGGTTCATCATCAATGGACCAAACACATCGAGATCCACATGCATTTTCTCAGGGAGCTAATTCAGGAGCAAGTCATTGATTTGCGCTATTTTTGTACAACAGAGTAGGTTGTAGATATCTTCACCAAACAATTCACGAAGAGAAAGTATGTCCATCTTTGGTCTCTCTTAGGGGTGTGAGAGATTTATTAGAGGGGTCACTTAGCCCTTCTTGCTTTATCCTCTCATGGGGAGAGTTTTTCCCATTGGGTTTTCTCCTGTTTTGTTTGAGGGAATCTTTTGTACATGGGTGCCTCATTAGGCCTTGTATCTAGGACCCATATTTGCATACATTGCCCACTAAGTTGCACTTAAGGGGGGTGTTAGTGTGAACATGGTTATATATCTAACTAGTTCATTTCCTAGCTAGTTATCCACTTTAGTTCTCTTCACACTAGGTTAAGTTTACTTAGAGAAATTTTCACTTTATCCCATATTGGTTGTGTTTTTAGTCTCTTGGGTGGTAAATCCTAAATATACTCACCCATATCTCTCATATGAGCATCTCATTCTTGTATTCTTTGCATTCTCATTGAGTAGAATACAATTTATTCTTGCTCATTTTTTATTTCTAGTTTTTCTTTCCTTCATTCATTTGCATTCGTGGATGGCTTTTCAGCCAAATCTTATAGACCTCCATAGGAATTCTTTGTCATATCATTTAGAATCTATTGTTGAAGTCATCGAACATTTCTATAGAGGCCCTCTTTATGGTTGTGAGTTTCTCCAACAATAATGATGCATCTCCTTTCTCCTTGAATTTATTGATTAGAATTTAGCCCAACTAGTCCTAGTCACTGATTGATAGGGAGATAAGGTCTAATACCAGTCAATAGATTTTTCCTTTAAATGAAGTGGCTAGTAATCTCAATACAATGTTTTTTTAATAATTATGTATCATGCAATGATTCACTACACCATGCAAATGCTTTGTGGGAGAAGTTAGATCCTCACCCATGAAATGTGAAGGGAGCACAAGGTAGCATCCAAAATGGTTCACCATATGGTGGGTGGAATAAATGGTATGAGTGGACCTTTAGTATTCCATGCATGAAAGAAACTTGGTGGTTGTTGTGCACCCATGGAAGGATTTGTCTAAGGGGTCTATGAATCTGGTTGTTAGATGACTCATGATTTTCTTCTTGGGACAAATATAAGGGGTTGCACTAAGATATACAAGTTATCTTTTATTGTAGATCTTGTAGAAGTTCTAAGGGTCATATGCATATAGATTGCCTTAGATAGAGTCACCAAGTGATAATGGAAATATTTAAAGGTTTAAAGACCAAGAACTCACCTAGACTTGGTCAATTATGGGTTTGAGTCCCATTAGGTGTTCCAAAAACTATTGATATGTCTAAATATTTTGTTTAGGAGAAATGTGTCACACAAGACCAACAACATGTAAAGTCTAATAGATGTGGACAAATCTATGAGTCAATCTATAGGATTGTAACGATAGCTACTTACCTATTCTACCTAAGTCTAATTTGTAGGGTAAAAAGGGAAATAGATGCATAAAGAAAATAATACAAAAGAAAGGCTCACACTAAACATATACTTTTTTAATCACAATAGAGATTTGCAACACTATAATAGTCAAGAGTGAAATTAGAGATAGAACATACATGCATTAATCAACCCATACACATTAATAAGAATTAGAACTTTGAGTTTAACAACTTCCTATAGTATTATTTATATTTAATAATGAACAACTACATACAATGTTATATCACCAATTATTGACATGTACATAGATGTTCCCCTCTATAATTACAAAAAAGGGGTGAGAGAGAGTTTATAACATAGGTTTAGTAGCTCATCTATATCAAATAGAGTCTAATTCTAAAGAGACACATATGCCCATATTTATAACAAAATTATCCAAGCCACAATTACGATTTCTCCCTAAAATATTTGAATTTCAAATCTGGGACCTGAAGGAGGAAGAACAATTGCTTTATGAATTTAGCACCTTGAATGATCTTGCTAGTGGTTGAGATATTTTGGAAAGGTACAAGGCACTTGAATCAATGAATTCCACTATTAGTATTGCATTGGTTATCTCTAGGTAGGTGATTTTTTGTCTTGGCCACTACAAAGGATGAGGACCATTGGAATTGAATGTTGGAAGGTGCCTATAGGGAGAATTTCAAATTATATGAGTTGTAATATACCCACCCAAATCACTATGTATTATAATTGCTTGGAGATATCATGGATAAATTGTAGACATCAAAATTGGGCCACCAAGAGATACTATAGTAGAGGAATGCTAAAGAATGACCACATGTCCCATGAACTATTAGATGGATCCTACCATGGTAGATTAGATGACTTGTGCTATTTTTGAGGAGAGATTGTCTTTCCCTTTTCTATATACTTATGTTAGGATTTACTTTTTTCTTATGTGTTCTTACACTTTAGTCTTTTTGTTTATGCTATGTTTGTTGTGCTTATCGTATTCTCATTTCACCTTCTATATTATGATTTATGCTTTGATTCCCACTTGGGGCATCTTTCCTATATTACTTATGCTTATATTTTATGTTTTCTTGTGTGTCATAATTAGCTCCTATGTTTTCCTATGTTTCTTTCTAGCTTATATGTTCCTACACTTTATATTTACCACCTTGGTGTTCACATGCTTCTTGTTATGTTATTATGTCACATGATTTATGATGTTCCTATGTTTACCTATCATGCTTATGATTCTATGTTTATTATTCTTATCATTATTATGGTTCCATGCCACATCATCCTTATCATTCTTAAATCTTATGATTACATGTTATGATCCTTATCATGTGCTCGTGTCTTTTGCAACTCATTTGTACCTACATGATCCTTATCTAGCACCAATGGCTATCCTTATCTTGTTATTTACCTATATTGGGGGCAAACAATTGGGGGGAACCTTTCCTTTCCCTTATTACATGTGCTTTCAAGATTATCTCCTACTTATGTTCTTATATACTTATCATATGATAATATCTTTTACTATGTTTACATGTCTTAGCATGTTATATCTTTTTCTTCTCTCCTTCAATTCCTTCATCCTTTTTTGTGCAACCAATTAGAGGGGAAACATATGTCACTAATGTTCCTTTTATGTTTTTAGTGACAAATTCATACTCTTGTCCATTTCTAGGATAGCTTTAGAAATCTCATCCACTTGGTTGGAATGCTTTCTACATTTCTTCTAAGGTAATTTTTTTTATCACTTTTCATGTCAAAAAGAATCTCTTATGCTTCCTTTCTTTCACTTTCACTATTTTTGAAGATAGTTTATTTTCAAGTAAGTAGTAGTTAGTGCTTATTTTAAAATGTGTGGTAGACAAGCTACTCATTACATAATATTTTTGAGGATAGCTCCTTTTCAAGTAAGTCGTAGTTAGCACCTATTTTAAAATGTGTGGAAAATACTACTCATTGCATACTTTTCTATTTTATAGGTTTTCAATGGAGAACTCATGACAAGAACTAAATAATGGCCCATTACTTTACATAGATTTGTATCCTTTTGAGTGTGGAAAATATTTAATTTTCATGTTGACTACTTTTTAGCATGCATCTGCCTAGTAGTTCGTGTTAGTGTTATTTTTGTTAGCCCTAGAACTTGCTATTATGCCTAAAAATCCATTCAAATTCCCGTGTTGCCCCCTTGCATCTTGAATTATTTCAAAATGTTCAAAGCCCCTCCAAAAATCTCAAAAAATTTAAAAACTTGCTATGTCTTTGGCCCTGTCAGCCATTTTGGGCCTACTAGGAACGAAATCGGGTAGATCTCAGTCAGGTGGAAATCCTTGACGGGATGGAATAGGGCAAGAAATAAAGTAAATAGGTCATTGGCGAGTTCCTGGTTAGGTGAAAATCTCTGACGGAATGGAGTTGTTCCTAGTCAGCTTGAAATCTTTGATGAAGCTCAGGAAATGAAAAAAGGGCTAAGGCATGAAGAGGTAAAGTGCTACCAAGGAGAAAGGAGAAGGAAAGATTGAAAATGTAGACACCTAAAAATGTCTTCTACCATCTAATCGACTCAATACAACCCTAAACACACCAATTTCCCTTCTAACCAATTAATTAAATTTTTATTTAATTAATTACCCCTTTCGTTTTCCAAATTCATACCATTTTGTCTCTAAAATTGAATTAATTTTAATTCAATAGTCCAAACCTTAGCCAATTAATTTAATAAATATGCAATATTTATTAAATCAATTTCCCCTTTTTCTCTAAATCCAATTAATTAGTTAAAACCATGTTAACTAATTAATTCAGCCTATAATTAACCTATCCCTACCCTAAACAATTAAATAGCTATTATTTAATTGCCTACCCTAGCCTACCTCATCCTAGTCCTAGGATTAATTAAATAAAACCCCTGTTTAATTAATTATAACCCCTTCATTTGGGTGGTCAAACCTTGTTTAACACCCTTCTCCACATCCTCCAAATTAAAAATTGAATTAAATCCACATAAATCAATTTTTTATTTAAAAACATCCCACATCACATTTATTTCTCCTTACAACCCCATACTCATTTATTTCCTCTCTTCCCCAAATGAATTTTTAATTCATTTACATTCCCCCATATGAATCTTTTATTCCAAAATAATCCTTCAACCCCATGCTCATTAAATGACCCCTTTTTCCAAAATGAATAAAAGAATCACTTTTATTCCTAGCCCTCCATTCATTCAAGATTGAATCTAGGCCCTCCAGATCACTTTTATCCTCCACCATTGATCTTCCAAATCAATCTCCACCCTTGGATCAAAATCCCTTCCAAAATTTTATAAATAGAACCTCTCCCAAGCCATTTTCATCATCCAAGTTTATGCAAAGTTACCATGCCAAAATAACTCTTGAGCTAGAATAGTGAGTTGCCACTCTTGAGTAGCATTTTACATTTCAATTCATTGTCTAGGGTAATCTTTGTCAAGGAGCTTGTTTGGGTGCACAGGCTCCTTCCTCCCTTGACGGGATTAGATTTGTATGTGAGGTATAATCTTGTGTTTTATTGCATTTGGTTTAGTATTTCAACCTTGTTTGCATTTCTAATCTACATTGGCACGCCCGTTGGGACCCACAAGGTCCAAATCTAACTTGTGTTGTGAGTTTTTGTTGTGAGATACGTGTGTTTACAGGTGCGGCGCCATCCTACCCTCGCAACGACGCCATCACTGGCTAGTTTCAACGCCATTTCTTGTTTTGGTGCTATTTTTGTGCAACACATTCTACTCTTTCACTCACTCACATTTCTTTTGCTCATGATCTTTCTGCCACTTTTTGGGTTAATTTGCTCTTAGTTTTCACAGAGATATTGAAATTACAAGGGGAGATTATGTCAAAATTTTTATAGGAGGTCTAAAAATGCATTTTGGCTTTGTTTTATCTTATTTTTCATTTACTCAGACTAACGAAGCTAACAAGACCTTGATTTTGTTGTCTGACCCTTTGTATTGTGTAGAAGAAACCACTTTTTGCAGGTCAGACGTATTTAGCCCCGCATCAACGCTATCTCCCAGATTGGCGCTATCCGCAGGTGTAAACCGACACCTGAGCCATTATGCAGTGGCCCAATCACATAGTTATGTTAGCTCTATGTCCTAATTTAACGCTATTAGGGTTTTATGTTAGCGTTATTTATTGGATTATCGCTTTCCTTGTAATATTGTAATGCCATCATTTAGTTTGGTGCATTCATGGTCTAGAATCAGCGCTATATTGTTAATTAGCGCCATCTGTGTAAGTCAGGTTGTTCTGCCCTCAGTGGCGTTATTATATATCTAGTTCAGCGCTATTTGTCAAACTAACTTTGCTATTTTTTTGCAGGTGCTGACAAGTGTTTGCAGGTCTTTTGCTATCATTTTTGGAGTTACTAACTAACTTTTTGCAGGCTGATTTATGTTTTAAATACTTCAAATTTGCAACTTAAAATGAACCCTTTGCATGATTAGTTAGACAAACATTTTGACTTGGTGCATCTGAAATTTGAACAAAGCAAACAAATCCTTTGGGTGAAGTGTGTGTCAAAACATTTGCTTTGGTGTTCTAAAATTTACAATTTGTGTGCCAACAACCAACAAATCCAAACACTTCAATTTGGGCTTTAAAAAGAACCACAAATTGCATAAATCGAAAGCATTTTGGTTAAAAAGAACAACTCGCATCTTTCACGCATCTAATCAAGAAAATCATTTTAAAAAGTGTGTGAAATGTCTTGTGCTCTTTTTTGCTTGTGGTGTGAAAGTGTATGCTCTTCCCTTGCACCGTTTTGGTGACCTTGGGAATCAAAAGCTTCTCACAAAAGTTGCATTAATCACACCCAATCTAATCCAAAGATCTAAAATGAATAATGTTTAGTGTGATGCAATCATAGAGAATACGTATGCTCTCCCCTCGCATCTTTGTATGAACTTGGGGATCAAAAGTATTTTTTGTGATTGTATTGCATTTGTAAACCTTAGAGGGCCTGCCACCCTACTTCGAAAGGTGGGAACGACCCAAGCGGCATCAAGCTAAAGCCAAGCTCTTCTAAGCCGCTATATAAAATAAGGCGTTTGGGACAAAAGTCTCAAGCGACAGGTGTTGTTGTGTTATACCGACAGCCAACCTCCCCCAAAACCCTCCAAGGCATAACCCTTGGAGGCTGGGAGACTCCATAATGGAGAGTAGCGCTGCCGCACGTATAACCACCTGAACGGATGCCCTTACTACGAACCATTGTTTAGCAATCCAAAATCCTTCTATTTGTTGGCGCAGAAGGGAAACCTTTGAAGCGGCCCCGATTCATGCAGTTCTTAGCCGAGGTAGCAGGGATAATCTAAAGGTTTGGCGAGGGACAAGCCTTATAAGAAACCTGGATCTTGGTATGCATGAGAAGTGTGTGCAATTGTAAGGAGGAGTCGGTGCTACCAAGATCCTGGAGCTACCCGCTTTGAATAGGCGTAGCTAGGGGATTCAACAAATACTGTCTCATTCTAACCTTAGGTTGTTCAAAGTGCTTGTTAAATGAAATCACACATCTTTTTTTCAAAACAAAGAAAAATCTTGATTGTTGTGTGATTATTGTGCTTGAATTATTTGCAACAACATTGCCAAGAGACAAAACAAATCATTTGGTCACATCCCAAACAAAGAAAATCCAAAATTGCCATAAAAAATTTGTCTTTTTAGGACCTTGACAAACACTGTCTTGTTTTAGCGCCATATCTGTCTGATATTGGCGCCATTTCACCTGTGGATTGGTGCTATTCTCAGATTGACTCGACTAAAGTAGAGACCTATCCATTAGAGATCCTCACCATCTGCACCGCCGTAATCCATAGTCACATCCCAAAAAATCTGACAATAGTACATTCATTTTCCTCCAAAATTTTCCAAAATCACACCTTCTCTTTGACCTTAGAGAATTAATCGCCACCATTGTTGGACCCTACCTCATTTTTCATATCCACCTCATCTTTATTCGCATACCTTTTGGACCAAACCAAAATCCTTGTCATAAGAAAATCATTCCAAAAATCCCCAAAAGTTCCCAAATCAAAACATCATCAAAATCCGTCATCCTTTTGAGCTAAAATTAGATCTAGATTTCATCCTTCACATCATGTCTTGCTTGGAAAGTCAATAGTTTACCTTCCAAGTGAAATCATTATCCCTCTTTGCGTAAGGTCATTAGCCTACCCCAAACAAAGAAAAATATCCATTCGTGCAAACACAAAATCTAGGTCCTACCTAAGCTCAATTTGTTGACTATCAAAATCAAACATCAACAAAATCTCTTCAAAAAACAAAATGTCATCCATCACCTATCTCTTTGGTCCAAAATTTGTGCAAAATCAATATCGCCCATCCATATCACCCTTAGGTTGAAACCTTTAGAAATACATATCGATCTTCCACCACTCCATCTCATTACCACATCCATCTTTGGGTCCAACATAATCAATCAGATTCTCTAAGGTCTCCATCCCCATCTCATCATACATCTAGAAATCAACTCCATATATGTGCATGCCCATCACGAGATCACAAAGCAAAAAGAAGCAAGAAATGGCAAAACATTGGCCATTTGGCATGCCTAACACCAATAGCAACAACATACCCATCTATCAAACATACAACCCATCTTCATACTCGTACCTCCCCCCATATGGTTCCAACGAAAATCCTTTTCATTACTTACAACAAAGACAACCAACACCACCACCACCAACACAAAACGTCCCCATCATTTCCCAAGATGATCTAGATGTCTTAAGCATCATGCAAGACGCCGATAACATGGACCTCCTTGATAAAATCCTAAGGTTGGACCCAAGTAGATATCTTGATCATCTTCTCAAAATTGGTGCTCAACTCCCCCCCATCATGTCATCATCACAACCATCCACCTCTACAATCGTCCCTACCCCATCAAATACCCAAGCATCTACATCACATATCCAACCCACCATCTCTCAAACATCAACACCTACTGTATCTACCACCTCCACAACCTCAACCACTACCACATCTACAATTCCCACATGTACCGCTATCCCTACCATCTCCCAACCCATCGTCACTTCTACTACCACAACTACCATAAACCCTTCCGCTTCACAAATCACCATAGGCATACAAGGCAACATCACGCAAGCAAGTACATCCACGAGTGTGCCCCCACCCAACCCACAAACCATTGCATACCTACGACAATTATTCTCACAAACACCTCGCAACACATCTAACCAATCCAATGTCCACATACCCAACGTCAACCCATCTAATGTCACCTACCCACATAATCCCATAAATTAACATAATCCCAATCCCCAAATACCACCACATGTTCTCCAACAACTCTACGCGCACTAACAACATCAACCACCAATCAACCAAAACACCAACACGCAATACCAACACCTCAATCAAACAAATCCCCAATATCAAATCCCACCCCATCTCCAACATCTCACCAACCAACAGACATACATACAACAACCACAACAACCATAGGATCTCACAACCGTCCTACAAGGCTTAATCCAAAAGGTAGATGACCTACAAACTGGGAGCAAACGCAAACACTATTCCTTTGAGGATATTTGCCCCTACCCATTCGATCGCACATTGTACATGCCCCCTTTCCCCAAGAACTTCGAGACACCTAAATTCAACAAATACAAGGGAAAGGGAGACCCTAGGGACCACCTTAGGGAGTTCTACATAGCTTGCTTAGAAGTCTCTAATAATGACACCTATCTAATGAGATTGTTCCCAAGAAGCCTTAGTGGTCAAGCCGCTGAATGGTTCGTACATCTTTCCCCAGGTATTAGGACTTTCCTTGAGCTTGCGGAGAAATTTGTGAACCACTTCTCCTATAATTTCGAGCACGAAATGTCCATGACAGACCTTTGCAACACCAAACAAAAGAACGGCGAAGCCTTCGCTTCCTTCTTGCAAAGGTGGAGAGGCTTAGCAAGCAAACTCCCATGGCCTATTCCTGAAAAACAACTCGTCACCATGTTCGTGGCCAACCTCAATCAAGAATTAGGGTTTCATCTACAAATACTTTGTGCATCTACCTTTGAAGAGGTCATCGACAAAGGCACCACCATCGAACAAGCCCTCATTGCCAAGGGCTCCATCAAACTATACGACCACAAATCCAACAACAACAACAACTACTACAAATCTAATAACACCCCCAATACCAACAACAACGCCAACACACAATCAAATGACAAATCACGTTATTGGGGGAAGAACAAGAATAATCTGAATGACGGCGTCACGGATGTGAAAGCCGTCCAACATATACAAAACCAAACACCTGCGCATGCGTATGCAACAAATGTAAGTAACCAAAGAGGCCCAACTAAACCACGCAGATAATTCACACCCTTAGGAGAACCTGTCGAAGACATCCTTGATAGATGTCTCAAGCAAAATTTGATCATGCTCCCACCCGTTACACCCCGTCAAGAGAATGAACTAAAAGTCGTGTGGTACAATGAGAATGACTACTGTGAATACCACTGCGTTGCAAGTCATAAAACAACCGACTGCATGCAACTAAAACATTGCATCCAAGACCTTATCGAACAAAATCTAGTTGGTCTCGATCACAGTGCTCAACCATCACCAAACGCCAACCTAGGAGCTTATAAGGACCCCCTACCTAATCATAACAAAGCCTCCTCGTCCAACCAAGCATACAATGTCACCCCACCACCTGCGTCTTACGACTCTATCGTAGGACGTATAGAAGCATCATCCCATCATGTCAACACAGTCACCATCCGAGCACAAGCACCTGATTGTGCTGTTACAACCCACCGTGGCCGTGTATCCATCCGCACAACCCCTCCCACTGAACAAACACCTGCATCCACATCAGATCCCCTACCTCCTTGACCAACCACACGTGCACCACTTACCCACCAATATAACCTCCTAGAACACCTAGGAAAGATACCGCACAAATCTCCATCCTCAAGTTGCTTCGCACATCTCCCCTTCATAAGGACGTCCTCGATAAAGCGCTCTTGCAAACACAAGTCCCTGCCAACTTGAATGTAACTCAATTCCAAGCCATGGTACGACACATCGCCGCACCCCATCATCTCACCTTCTCAGAAAAGGACCTACCTACCTCCGATCACATACATAACGATGCCCTGCACATTGAAGTCTGCATCCACAAGCACACCATTAAAAGAGTCTTAATAGATGGTGGTTCTGGCCTCAACATATGCACTCTAAAACTGCTAAAACACTTGGGGTAGTCTGATGTGGTTGTCGACACCAGCGAGTGCATTATGATCAAAGGCTATGATGACACTGAACGGCTCTCTGAAGGTACTATCAAGCTTCCCATACAAGTGGGACAGAAAATATTGTAAACTAAATGTCAGGTTCTCGATCTCGACCTCCCCTACAACATTCTTCTCGGCAGACCATGGATTCATGCCATGCAAGCCGTCCCATCCACCTTCCATCAATGCATCAAATTCCCTCATAACGGCATAGAAGTCATAGTCTATGCTGACCCTCACCCCTTCCAGTACTGCAGTTTTCTGGAAGGCCACAACCAGACATTCTGCCCATTTAATAAAGCCATCGCTGAAGCCAATCCAACAGCATCAAACTCATATATCGACCCCGCAAACATTACCTCCACTTCATCCTGAGCAACTCCACCACCTGAGGTCCAGATCAAGCTATCCGACATGGGATGTGGGGAATATGACCTACATGGCACCTTTTATGTGGGCACATTACCCAATCCTAAGACATTCGGCATCCCAACAACAGAGGCAACCAATATAATCATTATCAAGTGCAAACCCTCACCCATCTTCGAGAAGAGGCATCTCCTAGATCAAGATGTACTCGAAGACATCTCATCTTGGCTTTACAAGGATGAAGAGCCTGAACAAGAAATCCCCACAATCCCAACAGAAATCTACGACAAAGGTTCTAAAATTGTCAAAAGCATGGGCTATAAAGGACAAGGCGGTATAGGCCTTCATGAACAGGGAATCGTAGAACCACTGCAAGCAACAAAGAATCCCTATACTCAAGGATTAGGGTATGGTTAACCACAACGCATCCTCACTACCGGCGAGTGTATCTTAGCTGAGGTCGCTATGGTCTCCTTAGATGTCGACAATGTTAACGAAACGGGCCTTCAAGACTCCTTTAATGATTTCACTGACTTCTTCGACTCATCCATTTGTACCATCTACTCCGTCACCACTCTCGCTTCATCCTCCAATGACTTGCCACTGGTTTACCCTGACCTCATTGATTGGGACCAACGAGGACCTCCTGTCTTCGACATCACACCTAACGACAAGGCCATCATCAAAATGATGGGGGTGAGAGATCACTTCCCTTTGGGAGATCATCGAGCAGGATACATAATGGAACTCAATCCGGATGCCTATTTCAGGGAGACAACCCTTGTTTCCAGTCACAAGAACACAAAAAGAAAAAAATGGATCTGATGGTGAAAACCGTTCCACGGCAGTATCAGATCCCAAAATAGTAAAAATAAAAGACGTATCTCCTAGTGAAAACCTCCACAAGGCACCAGGAGATGGAAGCAGGGGCCTCCCTGAGATAGACAAAGTCTATCCAGACAGATCACCCATCTTAGTCTATCCAGACAGATCACCCATCTTGGTCGAACCAGCTCAGGAAATGAATCTTGGGATAGAGGAAGAGCCAAAAATCACATACAGAGCACAATCTCTCAACATACAGGAACAGGAGAATTTCTTGTCCTTCTTCACATGCAGAAATCGTAACTTTACGTGGACCTACGTGGACATGCCAGGGCTAGATCCCGCTTTGGTGGTTCATCACCTTGCAGTATGCCCTGACGCAAAACTAGTCAAACAGAAGCTCAGAAAAATGAATTTGCAGGTGGCTCTCCTCGTCAAAGCAGAGCTCAAGAAATTACTGGATGTTGGGTTCATTCACCCAATCGATTATCCTGAATGGGTTTCAAACCTTGTACCAGTTGCTAAACCGGATGGCCGAATCTGCTGTTGCACCGATTTCAGGGATCTCAACAAGGCATGCCCGAAAGATGACTTCCCACTACTAAACATTGACATGATAGTGGAGCTCACGGCAGGATATGAAATGTTATCCCTCATGGATGGTTTCTCAGGATACAACCAGATAAAAATTGTCCAAGAGGATCAGCACAAAACGTCCTTCATATGTCCATGGGGAACATACTATTGGGTGGTAATGACATTCAGCCTGAAGAATGCCAGAGCCACCTATCAAAGAGCTATGACCGTCATCTTCCATGACCTCTTCCACCACGTCATGGAAGACTATGTGGACGATTTGCTAGGGAAATCCAAGACCAGAGAAGAACATCTTGATGTGTTGGCCAAAATCTTTAATAGGTTAGAGCAATACAATGTCCGTTTGAATCCAAAGAAATGCATCTTCGGTGTCACCTCAGGCAAACTTTTGGGATACATAGTCTCGAGAAGAGGAATCGAAGTTAATCCTGCAAAGGTCAAGGCTATCACCGAGATGCCGCCTCCAAAAACACTGAAATAGCTGCGAAGCCTGCAGGGAAAACTCTAGTCTATCTGATGGTTCATTGCCCAACTTGCTAATAAGTGCCAACCATTCCAGCATCTGCTCTGAAAAGGCATAGCTTTCATCTGGAACACCCAGTGTCAGGATGCCTTTGACCGACTAAAAGAATACCTGGCTAATCGTCCTGTGCTAACTCCACCAAGGCAAGGCGAACCCCTCCTGCTTTACATCTCCGCAACAGAGACAACCATCAGAGCCTTGCTAGCACAACTCGATGAGCAGGGGAAAGAACAAGCCATTTACTATATCAGCCGCACCTTGATCTCGTATGAGCTCAATTACACATAAATTGAACGAGCATGTCTAGCCCTTGTCTTTACATCACAAAAGTTGAGACACTACATGCTCAATCACAAGACCAAGCTCATTGCTAAGATCGACCCATTGAAGTACCTCCTAAACAGAGCTACTCTTACTGGCAGAATGGCTAAATGGGTCATGATTCTCATGGAGTTTGATATAGAATACACTGAGAGAAAAGTCATCAAAGGGCAAGTTATAGCAGATCAGCTGGCTGAGGCACCTATTCCAACAGAACATCCTACAATAAAAGTTTCCTGATGAAGCCATCTTGACAATCACACCAGCCATAGACACATGGAAGATGTATTTTGATGGATCATACACTCACAGAGGCTCGGGGGCAGGTGTCCTATTTGTTACCCCTCAAGGCGACACAATCCCTAAATCTTTCAAGATCACATTTCCATGCACCAACAACGTAGTAGAGTATGAGGCCCTCATCACAGGTCTCTGCATGGCCATCCAATGGAAAATTGAAAAGATACTGGTGTACGGCGACTCTCAACTGGTCATCAGGCAGGTCAATAATGAATACAAAACCAAGGATGACAAGCTCCTTCCCTATAAGAAGATGGTCAATGATTTCAAAGACTACTTCGAAGACATCCATTTCAAGCAAATCCCAAGACTCAATAACAAAGCAGCAAATGTCATGGCAACTATCAAATCTCTGGTAGACATGAAGAAGGACAGCAAGAAATGTGAGTTCCTGATCGAAAAACTCCCCATCCCAGCATACGATGTTCCTCAATCTGAACTAGTGTGCGAAGTTGTTGGTCCCTTGTCCCTGTGGTACCAAGAAACATACTTATATCTCCACGACAACATTCTCCCCCCTAATCTGTCCACCTCACAAAGAAAATCATTCATTCGTTGAGCCTTCCATTTCATCCTTGTAGGCGATACATTATATAAAAGGAGTCTTGATGGTACGCTTCTACGATGTTTAGACTCTAGTGAAGCCGAAGTAGCCTTGGAAGAGGTACACGCAGGCATCTGTGGGGCGCATTCAAGTGGACCCACTCTTTCTAAAAAGATTCTCAAGACTGGATATTATTGGCCCATAATGGAACAAGATTCCCACAGGTTTATCAAGAAATGCCTCCCATGTCAACAGCATGGCGATCTCATCCACGCACCAGCACAGGAACTGCAACTGATCACAACGCCATGGCCTTTCTCACAGTGGGGACTCGACCTCGTAGGGAAAATACATCCTCCATCCTCCAATGGCCATAAGTTCATTATCACTGCTACCGAATACTTCACAAATTGGGTGGAAGCAATACCACTCACCTTCACCACAGGCATCCAAATCTCAAAATTCATCCTCCACTATATCATCTGCCGATATGGTATTCCCCACTCCATCATCACCGATAATGGAAAGCCCTTCAAAAACCAAGAAGTTCGCACCTTGTGCGAAAAATTTGACATCAAACACCACTTCTCCACACCGTATTACCCCCAAGGAAATGGTCAAGCAGAGGCTTCTAACAAAACCATCCTCCGCATTCTCAAGAAGACAGTCAATGAAGCTGGCCGTGACTGGCACCTCCAACTTAACCCCACCCTATGGGTCTACTGCACAAGCATTTGCACTCCTACAAGAGCCACTCCATTCTCACTAGTATTCGGATCTGAAGCCATTTTACCTATAGAGGTCGAGCTCCCATCTCTCCAAGTGTCCTTGCAAAACATTATCTCTGATGAGGACTACCGCGTCGCAAGGTTGCATCAACTGGAACTACTGGATGAGAAATGCCTGAATGAATTGAATCACCTATAGGCACACCAAAACTGCCTCGGAAGAAGCTACAACAAAAAGATCAGAAACCAAAAATTTAAGGTAGGTGACCTTGTCCTAATGGAAAATCATAAGAACCTGCAAGAGCGTCCGAAGCAAGGAAAGTTTGAACCCAATTGGCTAGGACCTTATGTCATCACGACCGATTATGGGTCAGGAGCTTATCAACTTGCAACACCTGAGGGGAAGCCTCTAGATGAGTCGATGAACATCCTGCATCTGAAGAAATTCTATGCATAACCCATCTCTTACCCCAAGTCAAAAAATCAAAAAAATCAAAAAATCAAAAACACCAAAAAAAAAATAATAATCAGAAAATCAAGAAAAATCAGAGTACAATAAAAACTTCCAATGGTGAAAATCACTCCAGTGATGCCTTGGATAAGTACCATGGTGAAAACCTATTTCAGGTGCCACGCATAGTGGCCGGTTCTACCATCTAATAAGTCCTCCTTCCGTCACATCACTCCATATTTCATGCATCCCATGGCTGGGAATTCCAAAAAATCAAGTCCTATCACCCAACCCATCTTATCCCATCCCAAGGCCAACTCATGGAATGAGGATCCTTGTAAACTCCTGTTGTACATGCAAAATCAAAAAATCCAAAAACATCGCAAAATCAAAAAATCCAAAAACATCGCAAAATCATAAAATGCAAAAACAATAGAAAATACAGAAAACCCAAAAAACAACACATCTCATTGCAATCATCAAATACACATCAATCTTCATCACATCACACCCATCCCAAACCATTCCCACATCATCAAGTCTTGCCATAACTACATATTCATTTCACCCGCATCTTAAAAGTACCTTGATCCCGTGGACACAGGGTATGTAGGCAGTCTAGAATACGAAGGATGTTTCCAGTACTCAAGTATCTAAGATGTACCCATCCACCTTGTTTGGATGGTCCCCATTCACTGAGCTTTCTGGATCTCATAAATGATACACACGCTACGTATACACTCCAAACAGGTTCCCTAACGCAAGAATCATCAATCAACATACCAACTATAATCCTACATATGGCCAGACTGTTCTTTTGCCCATCTTCCAAAAATTCTCCAATCAACACCAACGGATCTACGTCCTAGGGTATATCTTTCCTACAATGGACAAAAATCTATTATTCTATCATCACATCACTTGGCAAGAGCACACAAAGGCTATTTGTATCTTTTCGTTGGTCTTTTTGATTATTGATTTTTATCTTTTTTGTCTCACTCCAAGTCATCTCCAAAGCTACATTGATCTCATTATATCATGGTAAGTAGCGAATAGCACCGGGAGTAGACATAGTCATTATTTCTACATGCTGTGCTTGTGGGTTGGTTTCATTACTCCAAGAATAGTATTCATATCTTGAAGTCTAGGTCGGTTCTAGCATGATGTGTCCTATTTGCATATACAGACATCAAAACCTTATATGCATTATTCGCACTCAACGCTATGAGTCCCCTTCCTCGACTAGACAAGATTATACTACCTTGGGCATGCATGAAATCAACCTATTGTTTGTGGATCTAGTCCATGCAAATCGCAGGGTATACATCATCACCTAGGTCATTTCATACCTTTGTGAACTGTATCCTACATTGCTACATTAAACTAAGAAATGCTATCAATTCATCTTTGGCAACTACTGTTACTAGCTCAAAATCATCATCCTAATCACTCAGTCAACACTCACATCTTGGCCTAGATTTGATAATCATTTTCCCCCCACCCCCCCCACCAATCTAATCCCCTCACTAATCCCATTCCCCCACCATATTTCCACTCAACACATCCTTAACTGAAGCAAATCCCTTAATGACGTGGCATCTTATGACCTAACAATCATCTCATCTCCCCACCGCCAACCTCTAGACGCTCCCACCCCTATCCTCTCCCCACCTAATTCCCTTTCCCACAGCCTCATCATTCAGGGTTAAACAAAGAACATCATGTGTATCAGGACTGGATCATCTCACCTATCACCTAGTTTACATACCACCTTTCACCTAAACTGCATCTAACATATCATTTAGCTACATGTCATGATCATTTAATTGCATATCATTTCGGTTCATTTTAATCCATCCAATTTGCATGTCATTTTAGGTTCATTTTAATCCATTCAATTGTATATCATTTTAGGTTCATTTTAATCCATTTAATTACATATCATTTTAGGTTCATTTTAATCCATTTTACATATCATTTAGGTGTATTTAGAATCCATTAAAATTGCATGTCCTTTAGATTCATTTATCCATTTAAATTGCATATCAAATAGATTTCATTAGACCATTTAAATTACATGTCATTTAGAAAACCATTTCTGCATATCAATTAGGCTCACTTATCCCTTTAATTTTGTATAATAATTAGGTTCATTCTAGAATCATTTAGTTGGATATTATACATCACATTTCATATCATCTCATAAACTAATTAGTCACATTACATCGTCATATAAACATCTAGTTGCCTATGCATATTTTCATACAGAAACATACATTTCCATCCTCAATGCATCCATAAAATCAAAAACATCATTGCATAAACATAACACATTCATAGCATATAAAATCTATAAAGAAATACTGCATCCATCACATAGGCATTAGCATAATAAAGCATCATAATCATAACATCATAAACCACCAGAAAGCATCGCATCATATAAAATCACTGCAAAAAGTGTACATCGCTCATGTATACAACAAAAAATAAAAGTGTCCTGATACAAATGCCTCCAAGGGCTAACATGATATGCCTATCACATGGAAGATCCTCTCTCCGAAGGAGTGGGGGACCCTGATCCTGGTCGAGGCTGTGATCCTGTCGACAGCTGCGGCGATGGCTGTGCCTGCACCTGAGGACCCTACTGGGGCACGTGTGATGGAGGAGGCATCGTCTGCTGAATGGACTGAATAGATCTCGATCTATGTGATCTTGGTGCCCCTGATCTGCTGACCTGACTATAGCTCAAGGCATGTTGCGTTGCTGGCACAGCCGTGTAGTACAAGCCTCGATAGTACTCCACCCGTGCTCTGGCCTCTGCTAAATCCCCCTATACCTGCATCACCTGCCCCTGTGCCTGACTCAACGGTGCCTGCAGCTGATAAGTCTATGTCTGCGCCTGAGACAACTGAGCCTGCATCCTTCTCAAAACTAGGGCAAGTCCACCACTTGAAGCCTGTAGACTACCTAATGCAGTCTCTACCTGCTGTGCCTTACCAAGTGTTGTATCCCACTCTCTGGTCAACACCTCTACCTCACCATGAGCCTGGGCTAACTGTGCCTATAAAGCCGCCACCTGTCCATCGGCCCCATCTAATAAGGCCAGTGCCCCCCGCAACTGCACCAACTCTGCATCTCGGCCCTCCAGTGCCTCCTCAAGGCTCGCCACCTGTGCTCTCAGGGTCTCCATATCCTCCTCCTCATCCCGGTGCCTTTGACGAGGTGTCAGCCTCTCACCCTCGGCCTCTCCAGCCGTCCCTAAGGGACCTACCTGCTGCTCTCCCCCAACCGCCTACTGCTATGCTACCTGTGGTGGAGGCAGATGTCCCCCATGCCGCTGAGGTCCTCTAGGCTGTCGCCCTACTCCAACCTGTACTTGCTCAACAGGAACCTGCTCCACAGGTACCTGCTGCCCCACCTGCCCCTGCCCTGCTGCCACTACCGCCAACACATCTATCGGCTAGCCATCCCTACCAACCACTCTCTCCTCTCCATCATCTCCAACCTCCATGAGGAAGTCCTCAATGATCAACTCCCCCTCCCCCACACAATCCTCCCCATCTGAGTCGTCTCCACCATCTGAATCACCACCCCTCGAACCTACTACCTCCTCTGCGGGATCCATCAATCGAGTAGGCCGATGCATATGCCACCATATATCATAGGCAGCCGTAGTCCCTGCATCCCTCACTGTGCTCCTCCAATCCCACTGCACTGGCCGTAGAGCTACAAAATTTGCTAAGGCGACCTATGGTTGTATAGCTGCAGGCCAATAGGTCGCATTTTGAGAGGTTCACACAAATATTGCCATCTACTACGGAGTGTCCTGGACCAAACCAAACTGTCGCATGACCCATGAGGGTAGATACATATCTATCATATGGTCTCCTCGACCCATCAGGAACCGCTGTTAAAACGCAAAAGGGAGATGCAGGTCATCATCTGGCCACGGCCCTACACTAATGTATGGTCGTTGGGTCACACTGATCACATCATCTAGCATCCTCCTCCAATGTCGTACCTGCCTGGTATACATGTACTCTGCATCCTGATATAAAAACACAAAGGCCTCAAACTGCCGTCGATAGTACCCACACAACAGCCTGGTAACTGGGATGTGCTCCCAAATCCATACGTGAAGCAGAGTAACTCCAACCGATAATGCTCTATCATGCAGGTAGGCAACTGTATGCATCTCATGATATAACTGCCCTAGCATAGTCGGTCCCCATGCATAGACGATCTCATGTGTCACCATCCCCTCTATCATCCCCCCAACCAACCGAAAAACCCCTGCCTCGCCTGTTAGGCATCACGACACCTCCAATCAACGCATAAAGGAATAAGGCAAATAGATCTGCACCCGCAGCCAGTGTCCCCTCATAGTCCATCTCCCTCCCATCCGGAGAGAGAACAAGACGATCCACACCAAACACCCTGACTAATGCACTCCACCCTCTCCTCGTGTCATATCTAACACGCCGGCCCCGGATAGGCAGCTTGAGGATGTGATAAACATCCTCAAGTGTGATTGTAATCTCTCCAGTAGGTAACAGAAAACTACAAGTCTCAGAGTGATACCACTCCACCATCGCTGTCATCAAAGCTCTATGAGCTCATAGAACTGGCATCAATGACACCGTCAGAAGCCCCAATCTTGACAGTCGACCCTGTGTCGCATCATCAAAACCCTCAAACAGTGCAATCACAGATGGCACCCGTCGCTCTCGTGAAGCAAGTATAAATCGCTCTGTATCCTGCATACACAACATTATGGTTAGATGTCAACCTATCTATTTCTAAGCCAACCTTTTTCTTCTAAGTGTCTAACAAGCTAGCATCAGGTGGCATGAAAACAAACAACTCCTTGTGCCATTTTTAAAATGGCGCTAAAATTTCCTCTAAATGGCGCTAATACAGAAAATCACGCCACTGCGCATAGCTATTTGCGCCAATCCAAAAATAGTGCTACTGCGCGCTATCTATCACGCCATTTCTCCAAATGGCGTCACCTTTCCTTTTGGCATTAATCCGCCCAATAGCGCTAATCCAGTCAATAGCACTACTTCCCATGATGGCGCTATTCCAGAGAATAGCGCCACTTTAACCCCAATTTAGCGTTAAACTGCTAGAATTATATTCTTCTTTGTATGGCGCTAATCTGGACGATAGCGCCAAAACAACTACCTAATGGCGAAAAAATTGCCCTAACCCTACTTGGGCGGATAGCGCCAATCCAAACGATGGCGCTAATCCGCCTTGCCGTTGGCGCTATGTGCTCCAACCCCAAATCCCAAGACCTAAAAAGTGCATGTAAAATGAGAAAATTACAAAGTCAGGGTTAGGCCCTACCGGGGGTCCAGCGCCTGGTGCCCGGCCAAACTCTCGGAACCACTCAGAGATGTGTCGAAGTCGCGGGAACTGGGGGTTGCGGTCAGTAATCTCCTTTGTCCTTTCTTCTCCAAAGTCAAAAGTGTGTAAATGTGGCACTCTAAGGGCCCACTTTGCCTAATATAGTGGGCCATGTCATACCTCCACCCCCTTTCTTTTCCCCCTAGGGTACAGATCTACGCCTTTTTTCTCCATTTTTCTTCCTGTCATAATCTTTTCCCATCACCTCTCCAACTTTCACTCCCATCGCATCCTTTTCGAGAACTCGCCTGGAAAATTTTTATTTTCCTGCCGACCTCTCGAGGGGGCATCCCTTATCGATCTTATTCTTTCCTGGCAGCTGGGGCAATTAAATAGCTATTATTTAATTGCCTACCCTAGCCTACCTCATCCTAGCCCTAGGATTAATTAAATAAAACCCCTATTTAATTAATCCTAACCCCTTCATTTGGGTGGTCAAACCTTGATTACCACCCTTCCCCACATCCTCCAAATAAAAAATTGAATTAAATCCACATAAATCAATTTTTTATTTAAAAACATCCCACATCACATGTATTTCTCCTTACAACCCCATACTCATTTATTTCCTCTCTTCCCCAAATGAATTTTTAATTCATTTACATTCCCCCATACGAATCTTTTATTGCAAAATAATCCTTCACCCCCATGCTCATTAAATAACCCATTTTCCCAAAATGAATAAAAGAATCACTTTTATTCCTAGCCCTCCATTCATTCAAGAGTGAATCTAGGCCCTCCACATTACTTTTATCCTCCACCATTGATCTTCCAAATCAATCTCCACCCTTGGATCAAAATCCCTTCCAAAAATCTATAAATAGAACCTCTCCCAAGCCATTTTCATCATCCAAGTTTATGCAAAGTTACCATGCCAAAATAACTCTTGAGCTAGAATAGTGAGTTGCCACTCTTGAGTAGCATTTCACATTTCAATTCATTGTCTAGGGTAATCCTTGTCAAGGAGCTTGTTTGGGTGCAAAGGCTCCTTCCTCCCTTGATGGGATTAGATTTGTATGTGAGGTATAATCTTGTGTTTTATTGCATTTGGTTTAGTATTTCAACCTTGTTTGCATTTCTAATCTACAAAAGACAAGGAGAAAATTAGAAAGTTCTTGGTCATTGGGAAATCCCTGTTAGATAGGAACAAGGTAGAAAGAGCAACAAAGAAGAAATCGGGTAGTTCCTGGTTGGGTGGAAATCCCCGATAGGATGGAATAGAGAAGATAAAATATAGATTTAAAAGTCTTAACATGGTTTTAACATATTTTTTTGTGTTAACTATTGAAAACACATCCTTGCAATCTAGAGCACCATTAATGCTTAGAACAACCAGGTCAAAGATGGATGGAATTTATTGCACGGGTTGACTCGAATGGAGGTGGATCGGATTGAATACTGGAGTTGGTGAATTGAATGTGGTAGGTGAGCACCCTATTTTCTTTCTCCTACCCAAATGCTCTAGCAAAAGATTAAACACATTGCAATTAAGTGGGGCAAGTACGTGGGTGGATGAAAATTAATGCATGCCCTAATTTCTCTTGCCCAAAACAGTAAAAATTTGTAGCACTATATATACCAGAGACAAAAAAATTCACGGGTTGGTCTTTGAACCAATTTCTAGAAGTGCAAATACTCATGGTGGATATAAGGCATCAAAACATGCCAATTACATCCATAGGGAGCTAGAATGCATCTGATATGGAGTAGGAATGATTTGTAAAGCATGTTTGTGCAGTGGTATGTCTCCATGGTCATTTGTAGTGATCCAAGGGAATATATAGTCATAGCTATGTTACCACATTTGTTGGTGTGATTGTAATAGGGATTTGATAACGTGTGATAGCATCTAAACCAATGCAAGCTTTGTGTTGGGTCATTCTTTTGTTGCAAATGGATCATTATAGTTCTGTTATGGATAAATAAGTATGTCCATTGTATGAGATGTAATCTAGAGTTTGTATGCATATTGTATCTTCTATTGATCTTCTATCAAATGTTTTTCCTTCCTTTCTGTTGTTTGTGACTCTGTTACCCATTGGAGTAGGCACCAATCCATTTTGGTGAAGGGATAGCACTCTTTCAATTTAAACCTCTATTTTGGGTAGTTGTAGGAGTAGGGATAGGATTGGTTAAAGTTTTACATGTTGTTCATGACTCAATTTAATAACCAGGGATAAATCTGAAGCAATCCAAAATTGTTTTAATCATATGAGAGTTGTGTTCATGCATGCCTGCATCTTGTAGCTTGTGTATGTAAAGTTAAGTGGATTCATCTTGCGGGATATTATGTTACCATCTTTGGGTGCATGTTCAAGGTGGAGTCATCAACTTTATTAGAGGTTTGTGTAGCTAGTCATCTTGGCCTAGTGACAGTTATGGGGGTCAAGTGTACATTAGGTATGACTATAAGTGTTTATTTATGTTCCATTTAATGCCTCTAGGAATACCCTCCTAAGTTTGGTTGAGCTTAAAGTGAAGAGGAGATTACCCACTCCTACCAGTTGACTCAAGATCATCCTCAACCTATTGATGAGCCCCTTTCCTATCTCCTTGATGACACCCCTAGCTTAGGAGATTAGGAAAATCTCTAGGGTTTTGGATTGGTTATTTTGGGAACCAAGAGTTCACATACGCATAGAAGTGGGGCAAAATGTAATGGTGAAAATTGCATGCCCATTCCCTTTATCCTTATGTTTTAAGCCTACTTTTATTAGAGTGTCCCAAATGTAATAACTATCTTACAATGTCATGTCCCCGTCTCCGACTTGATCATCAAGTGAAGAATGGATTAGCCTATTCCTCATTCCCAAAGGCTAATTCTAAATAACGAGGGAATGAATTGGTTTTTGACTAACTCCGTTTTATTGTTTTGTAGGATCTAAGTCAGAAACCCAAAATTTGGCTAAGTCTGGAAGCCAAGAAGGCAGGAAGTTGACTCTTGGAGTCTAGGCACTAATCCTATATCAAATCTCACAAATGAGCGCCTAACCAAGAATCATCAAGTTATCAAGTACTTCAATCATTTCAACTAGGGCGCCTTGGAAGAAAAGAATGTTTTAGTCTTCAAAGTGATTTGTACGTTGCAAATTTTTAGAGAACATGACTAAGGGGATACTAGGCGCCCTTCTCTATCCAAAATGACCCTAATGTGTGCCTAGGGTGTTGAAAGATCACAACAAGGTGGAAAGACCCTTTGAGTCAAGGCGCTTACTCAGGCATGATTGTTTGATACTCCAAATACCATAGAATTGAAGACTTGACAAGATAATCCTTCAAGTTTCTCAAGGCGCAACTTGCTCCTTGCAAAAACCATAGTATGCGCCTAATGGTAGTCACCCAGATTTGCGCCTAAAATGAGAAATGGCCTCTAATTACTTCTTTCAAACAAGGCGCCCACTTGGGTTGATGTTCTAAGTTCAAACGTGTGGAGGATGATCATTCAAGTCTAGGCACAAATTCCTTCTTATGCAAACTAGAATGAGCGCCTAGTCTATCTAGGGCGCTAGGATAAGACTCTGTGACTCTAGATTGGCGCCTCATTGAGGAATTGAAGATAAGTTGTCACTTCATGATGAAAGGTTGTTTAAGAGATACAAGGCACTAATCCTTGATCAAACAAACTCATTATGCACCTTGAGGCTTGAGGCGCTAGATCATGATGGAGCAAACTTGAAATGGCGCCTAGGGGATTGTAAGGATGTTAGGCGCAATCCCATGGCTCTGGAACCTAGTTTTGGCATTTCAAAGAAGATCTCAATGAGGGAGCTTGTAAGGTAAGGCACTTGTAAAGGAAAACATCTTGGAGCATCCTCTAGGGATTTAAAATGGTAAGAAACAAACAAGTAAGTTTAGGCGCACTTATCAGTTTGAATAGCCTAGTTTTGGCGCCTAGCAAAGGAACATGTAAACTTGCATTCCAGAGTACTTCCTATTGTTTGAAACAATGAAATGTAACAAGTATAAAGCCTAGAGACTTTAGGCGCACTCTAGAGTCTCTGTAAACCTTCAATTGGCGCCTAGTAATAGTGAGGTGTAGTTTCATGAAGAGACTATCTCAAAGGGGCGCCAAGACATGAAAGTAGCATCAAACCTTGTCAATCTTCATTTCTACTCTCTGGCCACCCAGTTTGAGCACCTAGCTTTGAAGGGAGTTCAATTGTAACACTAGGCATACTTTTGTACCCATGAAGTATCATTCTAGCGCCTAATCTCAAATGACACCTTGATAATTTCAATGAGCATCTCAGGAAGATTGTATGAGTGAAGTATCAAGACTCTCTTCTGGATCCAGCTGACAACTTTTGGAAGTTCTTTCCAAGTTAGGCACATGTCCATGCCTTCGCTACCTAAGTTGGGCGCCTAGGTCCACCTTGGGCGCCATTCCATGATCAAACTACTTCAACTTGGCGCCAAGTCAGAAGATAAGGCAGTTGTAACTACCTAAGCTCTCATTGGTCAACATGATGACTTTGGGATCCGTGACAAGGACTCTGGATAAGTTTGCCAACTTAGGATGAGTTGTTGAGAGGAATATTCCCCTGAATATGCTCCTTGGAAAATGTGCCTTCATTCCCTTTGAAAGGCCTATAAAAGGAGGAGCTCTCTCATTCATTTGGCATCTTATCTTTTGGTAAATTTCTCTCTGCAAAGCTTGTAGCTTGTATTCTTGAGACCTGCGAGTTTCAAGTGTTGGGGTGATGCTCCCTCAACTGACAAGGTGATGCTCCCTTGTTGTATTGTGAGGTGTTGACATTCAGTTGACATCATTGAGTTCAATTGAGTTGATCAAGTGAGGAAGACATTGTAAACATCAAGGCTTCAAGGCCTTCTTTTGTATTTCCATTTGAACAAGTTTGTAACTTCATGCTATTGAAAACATTATCTCTGTAATAAGACATTTGCATTGAATCAAGTAATAAGACAAGTACCCAGCTTCAAGATTGATTCATTCAAGTTATTATCTTTGATATATATGATTCAGTTGTTGAGTAGTTGATAAGTTAAATACAAGTAAATTTATCTAAGTTAAGAAAAATTTTTAGTAGAACTAGTTGGGTATCTTACATACAAGTGGCATATCCTTGCATTAGTTCATCTCATGACATCACCATATCCCAATCCCTTCATTAATTATCCCTAGATTGATTGATTATTCACCGCCCTAGATTAGATCCATGAGTATGGGCTTAACCCAATTTTCTTCCACACTCATGGATTTGAACCTTGAACGTTTAAATTAAAAATTTAAATTTATACATTGCTAACCACTTTATTAGTCATTGTGAGCTAACCTAGCACATGTTTTATGTTGATTTAGGCACTATATTATTATATTTAAGGACATCCATTCATGCATTTGAGAATAACCTAGGGTATTCTTATTAAGCATGCCAAGAGTTTGATTTATAAGGAGAATAAAACTAATCAAGATCATTAAATCAAAGAATTGCATCATCATCACAACATCCTAGGTCTATATCATGCTTTCTTGTTGTCTTTGATCTTGGTTCATCACCATTGATTTGGTTCATTTAGGAGTATGATTGAGGAGAACATAACTCATAATTTAATAGATTCCCCAAAGGTGTTTATAAACATTGTCAATTCTTATGCACATTTAGACATCATAAATCAAGGCAAGTGAAATTTAATACCACAGATCCTATCGATTCAAAACCACAAGTTTCAGTTTAAGTCCACACATTAGTTAGATCTACACTTTGGTAAGTGAACCTAAATGAAAAATACTCAATTTGTAGGATCTGAGATCTTCATCCAAGAAATCCCTAGAATTCTAGTACCTTAGCAAATAAGGTTTTGACATCTATCACAACACATATCAATTATTGGATTTCAAGATAAGTGTTGCATTTAATTGGGTAAGTGCACAAAGATGAGGGACCAAAATGGGGTCTTAAGTTGCCACTTTTTTTCTGAAATCAGGAAACATTGATGTTGGATGAGAAATTGAAGATAGCTACACTCAAAATTTGAAGATGGAACGAAAACAAGAGTTGTAGTGCTCCGAATCTAGTTTCTAAACTACTTTTTTTTTCCAAAAATGGTTGAGAGTAAGGGGTTCAAAAAGGAGGAGCACACAAACTGGTTCTGTTTTTCTCAAAAAAACATAACATAGTGTCTAGTGTGCTCCCCCTAAAATGTTAACTTTTTTTTAGTATTTCAATAATCACTCTAGTGAGAAATTAGGTAACACCATGTAGTTTATCCCTATTTTTTTGATAATTTTTTAATGAATAATTTATTTTTTAGTAATTTTAAAAGTGGACACATCTTGAAAAATAGAAATTTGAGCGCGCTCCCCCCTAAAATGTTTGAAAACTGATCGAAAATCAATTTTTTTTTGAATTCATGTAGAATGGAGTCTAGTTTCTAAAAATATAACTTATTTCAATTTTCGATAAACGGTTAAGAAAAAAGTCAAAAATACTAGACACTGATTTTTGACAAAAACTGGACACACTAACAAAATAAATTCAAGATGAAACACTAAATGTACTCAAAATGTGAAAAAAACTATATGGTTAGATAGCTAACAAAGGGCTTAAGATTATGGTGGTACTTTTTTAGTTTTCATTGAAAAAAGTGCCATCCTGATGGGGAGCACGCTCCATATTATCTCTAGATTTTGCTAAAAACTGATTAAAAACATGTCAAACAAAGATGAGCGTAACGCAAGCACGTTATAACGCACTCGCTTTATAATGCACTCGCGTTATAATGAGCATAACTAGCAATACACATGCCAATTGCATTTGCCTGAAAGTTTCTAAAGCCTTTTCAACAAATCCATTTTTTGCATATCTTGCAATCATTGTATTCCATTATAGAACATCTCTTTGAGGTGTTATGTCATACAATTGACATGCCTTATCTATGCTTCCACACTTTACATACATGTCTACAAGGGCAGTTGCACTTCCTATCGTCTCTCTCACTCTCTACATCTCTCCCCTCTCTACGTCCTACCCTTTCTCTGAGTCTTTGCTTCCCACCCCTCTCTACCTCCTACCTTCTCTCTCACTCTCTTCTTCCCTCCCCTATCTACCTTCTACCCTCTCTCTCACTCTCTACTTCCCTCCCCTATCTACCTCCTACCCTCTTTCTAAATCTTTGCTTCCCTCGCCTCTCTACCTCCTACCTTCTCTCTCACTCTCTTCTCCCCCCTCCCTCTCTATCTCTTACCCTCTCTCTCACTTTCTACTTCCCTCCCCTGTCTACCTCCTACCCTCTCTCTCTTCTTCCTTCCCCTGTCTACCTCCTACGGTCCTCTCCCACTCTCTACTTCCCTCCTGTCTCTACCTCCTATCCTCTCTCCAACTCTCTACTTCCCTCCCCTCTCTACCTCTCCTCCTCATTCTTCCCATCCAATGAAATTTGATAAATTATCTTGTTTCCATTTCATCATCCCAATTTATATCCTCATCCCTCTTTGCATGTCATAGTTTTCTTGTTTCCATATTCTTTGTCGACATGTGAGAGGAGAGGGAGGAAGAGGGAGAGAGGATGGAGATGGATGGAAGAGAGAGGGGAGAGATAGGGTGATAAGGGGGGAGAGAGAGTCCTAGTTTTCTTATTTTGGAGAGAGAGAGAGGGTTGGTTGGGTTTATGAGTTTAGGGTTGCTTAAGTTTAGGGTTTAGTGGAATTATTTATCATTTAGGGGTTTAGGGTTGATTGGGTTTATGGTTTAGGGGTTAGATTTTAGGGGTAATATTTAGGGTTTTGGGAGAGAGAGAGGTTTAGGGTTGCTCAGGTTTAGGGGCATATTTAGGGTTTATGTGTTTAGGGTTGCTCAGACCTTTAGGGGTAAATTATAATGCGAGTGCATTCTGGGAAGCATGGAAAATGGTAAAAAAGCATGTGGGATCCATGTTTCAGACCCCACATGACTATTATTCCTGCTTTTCATGAGTATATCTAACAAAAAAATGCTTTTCACGTTGTTTGACTAATTGAGAATCATTTTTATATCAATCCATCACCTTTTTTTGTTTTTTCATCGTAGAAGAATTGATTTTGCATGTTTTTGGAGAAAATTTGATTATTTAAATTGAAAGTTTCATGTTTCATGTGTGATATTGTTTCAAAGCTAATTACTATTGATATATAGATTGAATTTGATGATATATGTTTGTTTTTTCCATAAATTTCACTAATCCTATTCTAGAATTATATAGAATTCATAATCAAACTTGTGAAAAACAAGAATTTGAGGATTTTGAAGCCATCTTTTGGAGAATTGGTCAACTACAATATCGAATTCTAAGGTATGTTCAATTTATGTCCATTTTAATTTACATATATATGTTCTTATGTTCTTTATGTCTTTATGTTTTTTATGTTCTTTATGTTCTAAGATATATATGTGTCTAGGCATATCAGTTAGTTCAGTCAAAGAGACTCCAAATTCCTCATGTTTCCACCTTGTTTCGACCCTTCATGTCTTCATTTCACCTATTTTCAGTTATACAAGAGAAAAACATTATCAAATACTTATTAAAATAATTTTAGTGAACAATTGTTTGTCATACTTATATTCATGATCAACGGAGGCATAATTTTAGTGAACAATTCTTTGTCATACACATATTCATCAACATAACAAAATTTTAGAGAAGAGAGTTATCTAAAAATATATGGACATACAAGCATCATGACACAAGATGATACAAAGGGAGTTATAAGGAGATAAAACACTAAAAAGGAGGTTTTCATGAGTGTAGGATAGTCACAAGTCTATATAACAGTCCACTATCATAGTCATGACCATCATGAAGTTGTTTTTAATTTATGCATTACTTAAGATGTCTTTGATCTTTTGTCATGAGTATCTAGAAGGTTATCTTCAAGGGTTAATGTTATTTTTACTATCACAAAGTTTTTGGACTGGTTTAAGACTATTAGGATAGTCAATTTATGTTGATTAACAGTCCCCTTCGATGGCATTCATTTTGTCATCCTTCAAAATCACCTCCATACAACTCATATACATGTAAAAAATTAACCATACAATTCATGATTTCCAAACCTAAAATAATGATTTAATACTCATATAAGAGTCCAAACAATGGCCTTCAAATAGTTTTGAAGTCTCTTGGCAGCCCTATTTTCCTTTTATGGAAAATAGTCTTTATTGCATAAAACTATTTATGTACAGTCCACTATGACTATCATAGTATTAGAGTCTTTTGGAAACCTTCCCAACTTTTTCCTTCATAAGATTTATAGTCCATAATTCAAGTGTATTAAATTTCTGCCCTAAATGTCCTCTTTCCATTCAGGTGTATACTTCATGATTAGGTATTCAAGTGTATGCTCTATGACTTTGTATTTGTATTCAAGTGTATACTCTATGACTTGTATTCAAGTGTATACTGCATGAAACTGAAGCATTTTGCAAGAATGCGTTTGATTCTGGTATGGTCAAACGGACTGGAGTTGACCAAAATGGAGAGAGGTTATTGTAGACGGACCCCACATGCACCTATAGGTCCAAATGAAATGTTCCTAACTACCATGAATTCTGAGAACAACTCTGTCAAAGTTTGGCAGTTTTTTTGTCTTAGTGATCTTAAGGGACTTTACTGGTAGCTTGCTGCCCCGAATGATTGGGGTGCTTAGCACATGAAAAGAGACCTCCCTTGGCATTTACCCACCCACCCTGACATGTTGGCAAAGTCTGTTTGGCCCCACGAGCTATGGAATGCAAAATGTCACTCCTAGCACCTTTCCACTGCATGAAACTGAAGCATTTTGCAGGAATGTGTTTGATTATGACATGGTGAAATATACTAGAGTTGAACAAAACTGAGAGAGGTTATTGTAGACGGACCCCACATGCACCTATAGGTCCAAATAGAATGATCCTAGCTTCCACAAATTCCAAGAACTGCTCCATCGAAGTTTGTCAGTTTTTTCGTCTTAAGGACCTTAAGGGACTTTGCTAGTAGCTTGCTGCCCCGAACGACTGCGATGCTTGGCACATGAAACGAGACCTCCCCTAGCATTTACCCACCCACCTTGATGCGTTGGTGAAGTCTGTTTAGCCCCATGAGCTATGGAATGCAAAATGTCACTCCTAGTACCTTTCCACTACATGAAACTGAAGCATTTTGCAAGAATACGTTTGATTTCGACACGATCAAATGAACTGGAGTTGAACGAGACCGAAAGAGGTTATTGTCGATGGACCCCACATGCACCTGTAGGTCCAAATAGAATTTTCCCAACTACCACAAATTCTGAGAAAACCCCTATCAAAGTTTGGTAGTTTTCCTATCTTAGGGATCTTAAGGGCTACACCCATTTTATCCTTCCTCATGCATAAAACAATAATATGATGTTGTAACAAGGTTGATCTTGAGTTGGGAGAGATTTGTACATCCATTATTCTACATCATAGCTTCTATTTCTTGCATCACTCAAATATTTTCAAGGCCTTTCCATTGTTTCCTCTTACTAATCCAGCCAACCAGACCTTGAAAATGGTGTAGCAGTAACATATAAGGCTAAGAAATTTGGTAAAAGATCCATGTGATCATCTATTTTTAGTTTTAACATATTTTTATATCATGATTGACCATTGTATCCATGCATGTGTAGGTATATCCATTGTATACATGTTGACAACTTTTGTAAAATAAACTCAAAATGACTCTATTGACCTTGCACATGGTTTATTATGACCTTATTAGACTAAATAAACTAAAAAAACCCAAAAAAAACTATCATTAGACCTCATTTGACCAAACTTACAAAAAAAAAATTTGGTGCCCCTGCACCAAATTGGTGGGTGTAAAGCCAAATTCCAAAACCTTCGAAATGGTATCTTTGGAACACAATATAGACATCCATCAAAGCATAAAGCATATAGGAATTTGTCAAATGTTGTAGTTGTAAGTACCTTGCAAGACATGTATGCAAAGTGTGGAAGCATACACTTGATGAACATGAACTGTTTGACATGATGCCTCAAAGAAATGTTGTCTCATGGAATGCAATGATTGCAAGATATGCATGAAATGGATTTGTTGAAAAGACTTTAGAAACTTTCAAGTAAATGCAGTTGGCACGTGTAAAGCCAAATTCCACAACCTTTTCCAACATCCTCCCTATCTGTACACCAATATAGAATGTTTGGAACGACTTATCAACATCCATCAAAGCATAAAGGATATAGGAAATTTGTCACATGCTGTAATTGCAGCTACCCTTTGGTGCAGGGGCACCTAGCCTATTTCATGAACATGATCAAATGATGAATTGTGATGTGTTGAGTCTTTTTGGAATTGTAATGAGGTCATACTAGACCAATTCTAATGTAATAAGGGTCATTGGAGTTTAGGAGGTCATAGGCAGCAAAAGTTGTCAAGTTGCAAGAAGAGTTGTCAAGCAACTTTTCTTGCAACCAAATGGCTAATAGTTGTCATGGTTGTTTAAATTAGTGTTTGTGCATCCATTTTGATGTAATAAGGCCTATGAGGGCCATTTGTCATGTCAAAAGGTCAAATATGTAAGTTTTTGAACTAGTTGTATATGTTGTCAAAAAAATTGTCAATATGGCAAAAGTGCAAAATTACAAAAAATAAGGAAGATGAAGAGTCAAGTCGGTTGGGAAGTTGGAAAAGTAGTTTGTAAACATGTGGGAATATATGAAAAGGCATAAATAGCCTTGATCCATCATTGGAAAGTGTGGTGGTCGGATGGAAGACATTGTACATATGGAAAATCAATAAAATTATTAACATTTCTAGAAATTTTCTGATTTCTTGCTATTGCAAAGCTTGGTACAACCACGTATGAAGTTTTAACCATCTAAAACCTATTGGAATGTTTAAGAATATGAGTTAGATTTAAAATGAGACTGGTCCCATTGATTTTGGTGGAGAATCAAGTGAGTTATTGAAGTTTTCCATGACTGGGTCTACAACCCGTGGCTATGAGGGTTTGTATACAAATTTAATGATTTCTATCATTTCCACTATTAGAAATTCTTGTAAGTTGGATGGATTTAAAGATTAGAGAGTGTAGTTTCATATTATGTGACTTTCAAGAGTGACCAAGGTTGTTTTCAATTAAATTAATGATGCCCTAGGCAGGCAACCTATGTGTTTTTGGTCTATTTGACAGTGCAGTGATGAGGGTTTTAAAAAATGGTTAAAGAAGGGTCTTGAATAATTATTCCAATGAGTGATTTAGTATGTATAGGACCTAACTCAACCTCTGGAGTGCAATTTTTAGTTTAGGGGTCAAGAATAGTAGTTGATGCTTTGTAAAAGTAGGCTAATTAGTCCTCATATACAAATTACCAGTCCATTTTTGAAGGGAATATTCCAAAACAACACATGGTGCATTTGAGATATGTTGTAAAAAATCCAAATGGGTATCCTAATCTGTCCTCCTTTGTGTCAAAGGTCATGGATCAGTAAGTTATGTTCCAAAAATCAATTTTTTGGAGGGCTACTAGCTTGTAAGGGCAGTTTATGAGGAAGAATAACCTATATGCAAAGTTTATGTTCTTGGTGACCATGAATGGTCTTTTTATGTCACATTCATCATTTCAAGGGTGTTTCATGAGTTGGTTTGCAGAGATTGAGGTTTTGAACCGAGTGTTGGGTTTGTAGTCTTGATTGAGTTTATGTCTAGTTGAAAAAGGGTTTGGGGTCTTAGCCTTTTTGTGAAATATGTTTCCATGGTGTTGAGTCATCCTCCTTAACTACTGCATCACCCTTGTAGACATTTATGGAAAGTGTGGAAGCATAGACAAGGCACGCGAACTGTTTGGCATGATGCCCCAAAGAAATGTCACCTCATTAAATGTAATGATTGCAAGATATGAACAAAATGGATTTTTTGATAAGGCTTTAGAAACTTTCAAGAAAATGTGATTAGCGGGTGTAAAGCAAAATTCCACAACCTTAGCCAGTATCCTCCTTACCTATGCCAAAATGGACATCCATCAAAAGGATAAAACATATGGGAATTTTGTTAGATGTTATAGTTTCAACTGCCCTCAAAGACATGTATGCAAAGTGTGGAAGCATAGACAAGGCACGTGAACTCTTTGGCATGATGCCTCAAAGAAATGTCACCTCATGGAATACAATAATTGCAAGATATGAACAAAATGGATTTACTGATAAGCCTTTAAAAAGTTCCAAGAAAATGTAATTGGCAAGTGTAAAGCCAAATTCCAAAACCTTAGAAATGGTATGTTTGGAGCACGGTATAGACATCCATCAAAGCATAAAGGATATAGGAATTTTGTCAAATGTCGTAGTTGTAAGTACCTTGCAAGACATGTATGCAACTTGTGTGGAAGCATATATAATGAACATGAAGTGTTTGACACGATGCCTCAAAGAAATGTTGTCTCATGGAATGCAATGATTGCAAGATATGCACGAAATGGATTTTTCATAAGGCTTTAAAAACTCTCAAGCAAATGCACAAAAATAAATTTCAACCATTTACACAAATTTTGGCACATCCAAAACCAAATTGCACAACATTAACCAACTTCCTCCTTGTCTATGCTATAATGGGATCTAGAGAACATGGTGTGGACAATCATCAAAGCATAAATGATATAGGAATTTTGTCACATGTATTGTATTTGCAAAGTTTCCCTTGTAGACATGTATGGAAAGTATCGAAGCATAGACAAGGCACGTGAACTATTTGAAATGATGCCTCAAACAAATGTACAGTCCCACAGAATTCAATGATTGCAAGATATGCACAAAATGGATTATTTGAAAACAATTTATAAACTTTCAAGCAAATGCAATTGGCACTTGTAAAACCAAATTCCTGTAACAATAATTGATTATCATATTAAATATTTAATATAAATTGTCATATACATAATGTCATGAACATAACATCTAGTTTATATAAAAAGCCATATAGGTGTGTCCAAACAAAGCCATACAGACAAATAACAAAAATATACATCGGATTAACATACAAAAGTATGTATACAAAGCCATCTAGGCATACAAAAAAGTTCCCAAAAACTGGGTTCCTATGGACTTTTAGGAAATAATCGGCGGCCCTTCTTTGACTGTGAATATGGAGAGCCAGTCAGTGACACATCCTCTCTCTACTATTGAGTAGACCTCTTCGAATAAAGTTCATCCAGCTACACCTATTAATACAAACAAACAATATGCACATTAGTATAGAAAATGTATGAAATATATAACATCACATATGTAATTGATCACTTACTGCCAACTGATGATCACTCTCCATCATCTTGTCTCTCTCTTCGTCCATAGTTGGACGGACTGGAGTTGTGACCTTCTGTGAGAAGCATCAAGAAGCAAAATTGACTAGAAATAAATATCATTTATGTACATCAAATGACATAAGATAAAAAAAGAAATACAAAATTATGATATTTTCATGTTATTGGCTCATACCTTAGTCAAAGGATTTGTAGACATCATGGCTGCATCAATGCCTATCTACGTTGACTCACAAAGATGAGGAGGAGTCTCCACTGTATTTAGCATCTGAAAATCAAGTTCAAGATTATTCAAACAAAATAAATATATAACATTATTTTAAAAATGCATAATGATTAGAAATGGTTAAATTTACCTGCGTAAAAGTGGTGGTTTGGCGTCCAGGGGACCAAGGAAATCGTGGAGGTGCTGGTGACTGTTGAAATCATCAAATTGTCACAAAATAATATTACCATTGACATCTACAATAATTATGATTATGTGATAAATTACATACCTGTTGACTTGACCTCCTCTCATAACCCGCCAATGGACAGCTAACAGAGGCATGATGAAGACTCTGACCCTGGAATTTTATTGTGCAAACAATTACATACATTATTTTTGACTTATAATATAGATAATCATATAAAATTAATTACAAATTTCAAATAACAATATACTAAATCAAGATGAAACTTGTAACAAATTACCTGAGAGTCAATACCAAATGTATGCTGCAAGAGATCGTCACTGAGAACAAGATCATCCAATATGTCTTGCCCCTGTGTCGCATCATGCTGCCCTTTTGTCGCAGCATGTTGCCCCTGTATCACAGAGTCCTGCGGTGCCTCCTGCATCCCATAATCACATAGGTTCCCACATGTACTGCACAAATGTGGGGACACATGCCGCCTACTACTCTCACCCTCATCGGCCTGGCTAAAATCATTGGCATGTTGTGATAGAGTTTGGGTGAGAGTAGTCAATGAATGTAAAGTCTCCAGCTCAACACTCTCCTTCAAAGCCAAAGGGAGTGACCTATGTTCTGGCCTTGCTTGGGGTATAGGCACATGGTCTTCATCTCGCTGAGCCCTGGGTCTATCTTGGCAGAGCCACCACCTCTACTCTGGAACTCACGAATGTCAAAATAATTTAGAATCTTGTTGAGGACAAGTCACAATAGAGTTTCCTCAAGAAATATTATGGTACCTCATCATTGTTGCATGGCCGCTCATTGAAGACCACGTACCATCTATCCCAAAAGTTTTAGGATATGTCTTCATTCCTACACCAATGTATAGGAAATCGTTTGCAACTTTCTTCTAATCTTTGGTTGGTTTTGGGATTAATAAATTGTGCACATAATTGAGATTTTGTAATTTTTTCCTTCTTGACTTGTTCATATGACAACTTGTCGGCATAATATTGCTGACTCCTCTCCCTATAGTCTTGGAATTTAGTGATTTGTTTTGTCCCCAAATTTGTGTGGGAAACAATCTCCTGTAGTGATTTTACAAGTGCCCTCCTACGATCAGTGGTTCCACTTGGATTGTTTAGGGTTTGAATAATAGTTTCAAGATGTTTCTTGTTTTCTTCTATTATCCCTAGGTAGTGTTCTTGATTATCCCTTACATGAAAAGGATGTGAAGGTGGGTTTTGAGGGTTTGGAGGGTTTTGGGGGTTGTTTTCACCCTCCTCAACTAGATTTAGGTTTTCTCCTTCTCCAATAACTGTAAATGCAATATAAAAACAAATCAAACATTGCAAAACAAAAAAACTGTTCTCAAACTAACAAAATCAGACAAACCCTACCTTCTTCCTGTGCTGGAGCCTCCAAATTTGCAAGACGATGTCTTTGGCGGTGAGGTGGCATTGTGAAGTTCTTGTTTTCTTAGATGCACTTGATTCAATGGCCTCTTCTTCAACACGATCACATTTTTGCTTGTTTTCTTTGCTGCTGTGAGGAGAGAAGTCATGGCATGAATGAGCAGAAATGGTTTTTTTTTTTGCTTTTATTGAAAGAAAAATGTGAGTGCGTTATAACGCGCTCGCATTTTTTTTTAATTTGGAGATGGTGGCGACTTTTTGGTCCCCCATCTCCTTGCATTTACCCAATTTATTTTAATTTCTATATTTTACTTCAATGATTTTTATGGTCAATCCCAACTCATAAATCATAGGCTTTTATTATTGTTTAATTATTCACCATAGGTAAATTGTAGTGAGAAGTATTTATTTTCACAATATAAATATATATACATATATAATTGTAATTTAAAAAATTATCAATTGATAAGGAAAATTCTAAAACTATTTGCAAAATAGATAAGTAACCTATGTATGGAGAGAAGACCAAGTGGTTGGGCACCCTTTTTTGATTGATTCATTGTATTCATTTTGAGCCACATCAATAAACAAACTTTTTATGGTAGAACTAATACTATGTGTTAAAACTACAAGTTTATTTCTAGGCATTTAAATGGTGTAGAGTGTTGCTTTCAAAGGCATTTAAGGCATAAGATAAAGTACAAAAATTAATCTATAACTTGTGCATTAAATCTATATATCATCATATGGTTTTTTTAATGACTTTGTTACACCTCGTTTTTCATGAATAACTATTTAAGACATATTTTAATTGTTTAGATTATGGCATTTAGATAATGCTTAAAAATACATGATTTTCTTTTGAAATTCAAATATAAAATGGTTATATTATGATGATTATTATTCCATGCATTCATGGATGTATAATGGTAGATTTGAATGACAATTTGATTGTGAAATTTTAACTTCAATTGATATTATTATTAGAAAATTTGATAGATGAATGAATGTGAATGATTAATAAGATTTTGTTATTCATATTATGATCTTGCAAATTGATATGAAATGATTATTGACTTTATATGAGATGTGTTTATAGCTTATCGAACTAACTACTTTGATGTTGTGATGAGGTGAACATGTGATGGCACTGGTTATATCAAAGCCAATTACTATCTTTCTTTGTTTTACTATTGTCTATAAACGGTGTTAATGTATAGATATGGATTGAACAAGACAATGATATGGTGTGTGATCAACATAGGTTTGAATAAACAAAACATAGTAAAGTTCTTGTAACCAAAACAATGATTATGTCCTATGCCAGAGAATTGGAATTTCAATGTTCTCAATGTCTCTTCAAGAATTACAGTATCTTATGCACTATCTTGCAATGATCACCAAGTAACAAGACACAGAAAATAAACCATTAACAAAGTACAAGGACAATTACACTAGTGTTTGTGTCTCAATGTACGCCTTTCAAATAAAAGGGGATATTAATTCAAACAACCCACACAGTGGGACACTTCAAGTCATTGCTATATAGAAACTATACTAGAGCATAAGCAATCACGTTTATTGGAATTGTTGGAGATGTCTGCATTTGATCACAAGGCGATGCTGAGGATTCTTTCTCTACCTATCACAGAGGCCATACATTAATCACTAAAACTCTCCTTTTTAATGTTGTTGTTCATGTTTTGATTTCCAGGCTCCGCACATACAAATCTTCATTGTTCTCCACAAAGACACAAGAATGATATATACATGTTCTCTCTTTGTTTCTTTTTCTAATGCTATCCTCTACAGAGAGGGTCTCGATTCCTTCTAAAACTGTTTGTTCGGCCCAATCCTGTGCAAGCAGCAGAATGATGGAAGAAGATCTTTGTTGATGTTTCCAAAAAAAGAAAAGCAAATAACATTCCAAATGAATAGTTAGATGGAATTTGCTGGTGCTATCATCACCAGGAGTGACTGATCAACACATATTCACATTGAAGGCTCTAAGAAACAAAACAAAAGAGGCTGCAGTCAGTTACATGGCATGTTCTATGACCATAACACGTTCTTTCTGCTCTTACTATGGGCAGTCTTTTTACCAATTCAAGACCTCTGTCTCTGAACAGAGCACCAAAGAAATTCATTGGTGCCCCCATTGTAATTGTCTCTTCCCCAATGAGACAATGCAAAACCTAACTAACTCTTTGAAGTCAATGTGTAAATTACATAGTAGGAACATGTAAAATAGTTGATGTGTTGATCATATAATAGGAACATGTAAAATCATAAACAACACCTATATGATACTTCCTTTCAAATGTCCCATAATGTCTTTTGGTGGAGAGATGAAAGAACTGAAAGGTAAGCTTCAAAGGCTAAAAAGGCAGATAGAAGAACTCCAACAAAACCACACAAACCAAAACTTGGGTACAAAGACCCGAAAGCCAAAGCAAAACAAGACAAAGAAAAACCAAAACTCTAGAGTAACGGATTCTCCTACATTTGGCTCCTTGGGCGAGTTGTTTCTGAGTGGAGCTCACAAATGGAGTTGGGTAGTAGGGATACCCTTTTAAGTCATATACAACTTGCATCATACTCTGATGCTCTGATGAAGTAACTTGCAACAACTTATTTCTTTCATGTCTTCCAACATTTGGTAGGAATAGATCTTCCATGTTATGGTGAAAGGAATCTGCACTTTTGTTATCACTTGTGGACCCTTGTCCACCATGCATCATGGGATGTGACCCACTATAAACCAAACACCTCCACCAAGCTTCCTCTACATTATCTTCTACAACCTCCCCACACAAACATGCCACATCCACATACATATCAGAAACTACATCCTCTACATTCATCTTTGCAAATAAAGGTAAACCAAAAATAAATTGTCACAATATACCTTATTTTCCTTCATTGTCCCAATATTTTCTTTTGCTCTATTCACTGCACCATTTGCCTTTATACCTCCATCTGCAAGTTTCTCCAACCACTCTGCTTCTACTGTGAGGAGCTGTAACATTAAATCATCCTAGTTTTCATCATTCACTGCAATTTCAGCTACCTCTTCTACACTCTTTCCTCCTTCATCTTTGTTGTCCACATTTTCCACTTCCTCGATCACACTTGTAGTCTCTTCATCTTTCGATTCAGTTGCAACCCCTTTATTCTTTTCTACCTTTTCATCCTCTTCACATTCTCTCACAACTGTACTCTCATTTTCTAATGCCTTTGCCATTCCTACAACTTCATTCTCCTCTTTGTCATCCTCTGTTGCAACTTTCCCCTTCTCAGCTATTGCTGCAACTTCACTATTTTCCTCTTCTTACTTTTTCATATCATGTAGAAATCATTTGCCACTCATCAACAATACCTTGTTGTTGTTGCTACTCTTACTGTCCACTTCTCCTTGCAAAGGTAACAATGTATATTTATGGCCATCCTTCTGTAGAGTGTAAGTATTATTTCTGCCATCATATACATTGCCTAACTGTCAAATTTCCAAGGCCTACCAAGAAGTACATGGCAAACATCCATGGGCATAATGTCACACATAACAATGTCCTTATAACTACCTATTTGAAACTCTACTAAGGCCTACTCATCTACCAATAACTGATACCCCTTTTGTAACCAAGAAACTTGATAGGGGTTAGGATGTCTAAACCTATTAAGGTCTAGTTTGTCTACCATTTCAATAGCCACAAGATTATCCATACTACCGCTGTCTATAATGAGTTTGTAACACTTACCTTTTGCCTTGCAATTGGTTTTGAATAAGACTCTCCTTTGCATAGGTTCTAGACTCTCCTTTGGTGGCTTCAATAGTACCTTTTTAAATAGCAAAGACTCTCCTATCTTAGTTTTTTCTAAGTGATGAGGAGGTGATCCCACACTCTCTTGGTCTGCTTGCACTATCTGATTACTTCTATCAGGCCTTGTGTAACCTTCTTGTGGGAATTCAAGACACTCCCAACCTTTGTGGTCTGCAAACTTATTACATCTAAAACATTTACCAGAAAAACCTCTTCCTCTTCATTGGTAACCTCCTCTTTCAAATGGTCTCCCTCCTCTATTTTGAAAACCTCCTCTTTTCGAATTGGTTTGCCCATTGAAAGTGCTTGCTTCTCCAACTTGATGGTGTTGTTGTCCTCTACCACTACTCTATCCTCTTCCTCTAGACCCTCTTCCTTGCTGGTTTTGCCTTCTCGTAAGCTTCTCTTCTACCTTAATGGAAAACTGATAGGCTTCTTCAAGAGTTCTAGGGGATGAGAGACTCAATTCATCTTGCAAACTATATCTTAATCTATTAAGGTATCTAGCAACCTTCTCCAGATCTTCTTCACTATGGCCTAATCTAATTACCAATTTATAGAACTCCTCTGTATATTGTTTTACACTCGTCTCCTTCTGCTTGAGATTTTGCAACCTTTTGAACATATTAGTCTAATAGTCTCTTGGAATAAATTTGGCTTTCAGTTTGGCAACCATCCTATCCCAAGAAGTTATCTTTTCCTTGTTTTTCTTTCTTCTCTCTGAGTAAACATAATCCCACCACATAGAAGTGTGGCCTTTGAGTCTTGTATAGGAAAACTTGACTCTCTTCTCTTCTACCACTTCTTCATACTCAAAGTACTTTTCAAGCTCATTGATCCAATCAATGAGTTCCTCTCCATTGAGGCTTCTTGAATAGGTAGGAACCTCTATCTTTGGCTTGGCTCCAACCCCCATGACTGCTCTTAGCAATCTCATCTCCACTCCATCAGGTTCTTCTTCCTAAACCACCTCCTCTTCATTATCACTTACATCTCCAGCAGGTATTCCTCTCCTTAGTGCTTGCTCCATGACCTCCATTCTTATTGTTAGGTTCTACAACAATTCAAGAACCCCTTCATCTAGGCCTCTTCTAACACCTCCTCGACCTCTTCCTCTTAGCATTCTTTTGGGTGGCATCTTTGCCCAACCTTACCCTACTCAATCTCTTGCTTTGTCCAGTCACTTGTTGGGATGGTGCCATTAACCTTGTAAATCCCAATATTGTATTTATTCCATTTATTATTTGTAATTTGTAATTATCCATGAGGAGATGTACTAGTTTCACTAAGAGGGGTAATTTCAAAGTCACCAGAGGTAATTACGGAGTGGCATTTACTGTTGGCAAATGTAAAAAATCATGGTAAATGAGGGTAGGCATTCCCCTTGGAGAATATGCTATTTTTGGCATGTATGACAACTGTCATAATGTTTGGTAAGTGAATCTATGACAGCCGCAAGTTGTCATAAGATTCTAAGATTCTATGATGCATATGACGGATATGTTAGTTGTATATTTGCTATATTGAGCCCCAGGTGTCCATCTTGGGAAGGATGTATGTTGGAGGTATCTATGATGGTTATGACGCATCATAAGATGCTGTAAGATGCCATTCTTGGATATGGGCACCCAACTTTGAATGGGTCAACTTTCTACACTTGGAGGTTGCTTGTAGGTGCCATTTTGATGCTTGCATGTGGGATATTTGGAGGAGAGAGAAGGTGAATGCCTAGGATGAGTTGGAAAACATTTCTATAGATATTTGTCATGTATTTGTTGCTGCAATACAGATTTTAGGTACTCAGGTGCTGTAGGAATGCTGTTAGATTGAAGACTGAAGGAGAGATTAGTGGTGTTGTTGTATTGTACAATATTTTGTAGATTAATAAAAATATTGGGCCTTTTTCTTGTGTGGATTTTTTTACCCACAAGGTCTTTCTCCACCTTAAACACTATGTCATTGTGTCTTGTGTTGAGTTCTTCATGTTTGGCATTTTATCTATAGTGGGTTTTATGTTTTGTTACAATCTCTATTGTTAATGCACACTTAAAGATTGCTGAAATTTATCTTGAATTAGATTTCCATTACAGTAGTGCTACTTTCATTTCTAACATTTGGTATTAGAGCCTAGCCAACTTTGACTCTTGGGTGGTAGTGTGGAAGTTGTAGCTACAATGGGAGATTTGGTTGCATTTGTTTTGCAGATCTTGTCTTGATATTATGGCTGCATCCACCGTTGCATCAACCTCTCGATTGGACATTGAGAAGTTCAACAGAATGGGGTATGAGTTATGGACGCTGAAAATGGAAGATTTTTTGGAAGAAAGAAACCAATGGTTGGCTATTCAAAAAGAGAAGAAACCCGATGATGTCTCTCTGGATGAGTGGGCAAAACTGGATAAGAAGGCACAGGGAACCATCCGTTTGTGTCTTGCAGATTCTGTGTTGCTAAATGTCACAAAGGAAGAGACCGCACATAAATTATGGAATTAGTTGGGTGAGATCTACCAAGCCAAGAGTATGGTAAATAAACTCAATTTAAAAAGGAAGTTGCTTTCTTTGAAAATGAAAGAGGGTGAGTCAGTTGCAGAGCATTTAAATTCTTTTAATTTGTTGATGAGTCAACTTGCTTCAATAGATGTTGATGTTGATGAGGAAGATAAATGCATATTGCTTCTTTGTTCTTTACCTAAATCATGGGAAAATGTCATTTTGGCTATCACTGCTAACCTCACAGATCCCGAGTTGGATGCTCTTGTTGCAGTTTTACTGGCACATAAATTAAGGAAGCAGAGTTCAGATAGTTTAGATGATGCTCTCAATGTGATGCCCTGCCATGCAACCCTAGAGTGCTAGACTAACAAGTGACAATAATAGAAAAATATATATATTTTTTGAAATAAGGAAATGCATTATACATTAGATATAACTGCACTAATAACAACATGAAATGAACAACTAACACTTCTAGGGAACATAATTGAATCACATAAAATTTAAAACCATACAAATGATATGCAACACAATACAACAAAAGAATAATTCATTATACATTAACAGAGATGAATAATTACAAGTTTCAATTCAATATTACAAGACCGATTACATCAGTTTACATATAATACAATTATGAATGTATGCAGTAACTTGAAGGTGTAGAACAACTCTGGAACTAGAAACACTTCTGCACCGATCTCGAAACAAACATCCAAAAGAACCAATAGATAGATCTGCCTCCCAACCATGTGGAACCCTAAGGTCCACCCCACCGAGCTAGGAGATAACAATGATGTTCTACTAGGTCAAGGTTATAACCATGAACACAATCACAAGATCCAGACTCCATGCAGACAAACAGGAAAACAAGACTGCACAGACATGACAGTACTCACCAAAACATGACAAATCAAAACATCTAGCTAAGATCAACCATGAAGACAAGTCTGCACTCTAGAGGTAACAACAAAAATAAAGAGGAAGTAATTGAACTGTGTAAGGAGAGTGTCATCACATGCTCCTGGCATGGGTTACCCAAGCTATCTCTCACTAGAAGTCGGCCCCCATCTATGGTTACCCTGGCAACCTCTCTCTAGGTAGCAGCCCCATAGGGTGACACATGCAGAGCCGACATGTCCTCTCATGAAGACAAGGAGGTCGGCCTTGCCAACCAGGCCTTCTCATCCCATCCTTAGCCTGCAAAAGCACTCCAGGCATGGGTGAGGTATCTTACTTATCTTGTTATGTGATTTACTACCCCAACCCTCCTAAATAAGTTATTAATTTATCACTTGCTTACAACTTCCATGGGATTACCCAGGCAACCCCTCTAGCACTGACCCCACCATGAAAGCCACTCTCCTAGCAATCTCTGACCAATCATCCAAAACCACAATACGCAAGGACAAGAGTTACAATAGATTCTGATCCAATACATAAGCCATTCACTTGACCACAACAATATAAGTCCCATTGTCCCCTTGAAACTCAAACAATACATCATGAAACAATATGACACAAGTATCAAGCCGAATACTAAATGGTTAGGCCTCTGGAATCTTTAAGAGAATTCTTTACCAGGTTACAACAACACCTTCCCCGATAGGGAAACTAGGTTTCAACGATCATGACTTTAATATAAGGTCAACAAGGGATAAAGCGAAAGAAAATAACTCAATACCATCCTTTATAAAGTAGATAAAGTAAACAAATTTGTCCCAAGGACGACTTCACACTAATATCGGACAAGGTTTATGAAATTTAATCATTCAACAAAAGGGTAAATACAATATTACAACCCCTAACCAAAACATTCATACTTCCTTGCATTAACGACAGAAAGAACTCCAAACCTTACAAGACACAAAACCTACTCCAGAAGAATACTAGTTGCACATAAATTAGACTAAATGACGACGATTTTAAGAGACTGTAGCAACCAATCATTATGAAAAGAGGATTTTTAACACTAGGCAACAACATCTTCAACAGACAAATATAAACCAACTTCTGATTCTTAAAGATTTAATTCTATCCTACTCTGCAATACTTACAATTTGATCATTTAAGGTAACATACCCCTAGTTTGACTAAACAAGACAAAATTCAATACGTTTAAATTCCTACTTTCTATAAAACAAGCTTAATGAGAAAATATCTATACTAACATTTATATAAACTAACTTTCATTTTCTAATAACTATTATTGATTTAACAACAAGCATCTATATCAACATCGCGTCACCTTCCGAATATTCTAACACGGTTTATAAGAAAGATTCCAATAATTCTCTACTCAACTTCAAGGTCTAAATAACAATTATTCCATACCCTATTTATTCTATTCCCAAAAAGAAAACTAGGATAACTAACAATGCAAGGAAATTATTGCATTTATTAATCTAGAACATTAGATTTATTAGCGATTAAATCAATTTTATTCCTAACAACCTATCAATACAAACAAGCTCTCCACCAACCTAACTTGGTTAATCAAATACAAATGCATTATAGATTCTAGGGTCTACCATAAAGTCATACTGAAGGATTCATTAAGGACTAAAACGTATCTATCCAGTCTGCCTTATAAAAGTAACTAAGAATCTACTTCCTAAAATAACATAGACGTCAAAAGCACAAGATAAAATTTAATTGAATTAAAGTCCTACTCTAATATCTTTCTACCCACCAAAAATAACTTCCTTACAAAAGCTTATAAAATGAACCTTACACTACACACAAGGCACTAAAAGTCATAAAGTTTGGGTTTAATACAATAAGCCGCTAAATGCTACTAAATAGGTTTACCTATGACCCTTCTCCTAACGTTTTGAAGAGCTCACTAGAAACAAAACTTACAAGCTAAGAATAGATAACTTACAAAGCAAATCCTAAATGCATTCTCTAAAAAAAACCTTAAGATTTCCTAAACTCAACCCGCGAATAGATCATCGCCAAACAATAGAGATAATAGTTATACATGAAGATTTAGTTAAACTGCTAACATCTACATAACAACATTCGTCATAATGAAAGCATTAGAAAAGTCAAAAGGTTAAAGACTTAAGTTGACAGGTCGGCATCAAAGATAGCATGGGCTCTCTATCGAGGACATTGACCACTTTGCCTTCTAAATGATGTATGGCACCCTATGAGTCGACGCTGAGGATAACAAAGTTATAAACCACGCAACCACCTAAAGTTAGGGTCGACGGACTGTAGATTAAGTGCAATGACTATCAGAAAAGACTCAAGGGTTAACGACGCTGGCGGAAGGAAACCCTGACAGTGCACACGCCAACGCCAAAAATGGTATCTGCCACCTCCGTTCACACAGAGACACAATCAACAGTTTAGGCAAGGCATGGAAAGTTTCTAAAGACATAGAACTGCCAACCTCCAATGATAAATACCCCATCATTGGCAACGATAGATTTAGAGTGGATCAACAGAAAGGTTATGGGAAAAACAAAGAAGACATGACAGGATGATGGTTTCACGATGCCACTGCCGACAACAATGCAGAGGAGGCAGGATTCAACTTCCATCCTCAGCCGGTGGTTAAGCTAGGCCAGAGAGAGAGAGAGAGGTTACAACGAAAAGTTTACAGCGACCCTAGCAAAATGAAGCAACTGACGACAGTCTCCGAGGTCTAAGATGGGAGCGACTAGACCAAGGGTTTCTATTGGAGTTGCAAAGAGCCATAAGGGTTCTAAAGAAGCTACAACTTCCTTCACGAGGGTTTTCAAATGGATCAACAAGAATTTGAACACAACCTTTTATGAGAACAACAGGGTTGCCGAGACCAAGATTCTACAAGATGCACAACATAAAAGTCAACATGCAAGAGGCACAATGGCTTAGAGGAGGAATAGTAAATAAAAGAGGTTTTGAAGAGAAAAAGATAACAAGAACCCACCAGCTCAAAATGAATTGCAGGATGAAGATATAGTGGAAACATTTGAGGAAGAGGTTTAAAGTTGCAGAGATGATTTGCAGGCTAAAAGTTTTGCCAAGTCTTCCATAAGAATATCCAACAAGAAGCAATAAGTTTACAATGGTGACAACGGTGAATTACAGATCGATTCCATGCTAGAACAACTAGACAACAAAGAAATCTACTTCCTCAGAGCATAACAGAGATGAAAAAAAATACGGAAATTCACAAGACATACCCATACTATTCATGCTCCAACAAACGAATCCTCTTTCAGAACTTCTCCTCCTTCCTCTGAAACAATCCTCTAAATCATGCCTTCTGAAAAATTCCCCTCAGAACAAAATAATCTTAGTCATAAATACCCACTCCCACCAAATCCTCTCCCGTGAATCCTCTTCACTAATTTTTTTTAAATTTTTACTATTCACGGAGATTCCCACTCTGGAATCATAAATGACCACTGACCGCCTTAGTATTAATCCCCAAAAAAATACAATACTTAACTATGAATATTAATGAGTTAAAATAAACTTTGACCCACAAATAAAAATTTACAACCATAAGAATAGTTACTTGATTTTGCAATATAATTTATTTAAATAGCTTCCTCCAAGAATATTCCAATTTTCTGACACAACACAAAATACTATAATATTTGACAATAAAACATTATAATATTATAGATCATTTACGCAAACAAGAATACACATAGACTGACCTTACAATGACTCACCAATAAATTTACAAACCACATGAGAACCATCAAACAGAAGGTTGAACTGACCTAGGGGATAAACCTCATGTTATCTCCATCGACATTATCCATGGTGTAGGGCCCGCTCAGACCTGCTAAGTCAGGTGGAGTCGAGGCTCGGTACCTGCAACTTGCATAAGAATAATAGGTTGTATACGATCAACTGCATAAATATCAAACACACACAGAGTCAGAGAATCACAGTGTAGTAGGGTGCTCAAACCAAGTAATACTACCACGTCCCTACTCTGAAACCAAACTATAACCACTTACATTTAAAATCAGATATCAATAAGTTGCATAAAACATGATAATATAAAACCATCACTAATCATGTCCATCTCATCATAACTGGAATAACAATGATGTCATCATAACTCATAACACATGTCAAAACTATATCAGTCAAACATAGTCTATCACTATCAAAATAAGCATAAACCATAGGCCTAATAATCCAAATGTCTTAGAACTGTCTGAAAGTAAAGGAAGAGCTAACAACTGTCTCAGATCAGACAAAGAGTAATGTAAAACTAACAACTATTACAAGCCAAAAATGAGGGGGCATTACATACTCCCCCCTAGAGTTAGGCTTACTCCTGGAAGCCTGCAAATAAGTAAGGGTATAACTCTCTCATCCTAGAAGCATCCTCCCAGGTAGCAGAAGTCTCATCATTAGGATCCCACTGGACCCTGACCTGCTCCACGTCTCTACCCCTTAGAGCAAGTCTCCTGTGCTGTATGATGCCTATGGGCTCTAAAGCCAGCTACTCGTCCTCTACCTATAGAGTAGTCCAATCAAGAATATGAGCAATATCTGGGTAGTAAGGTCTAAGTACAGAAACATGAAACACATCATGGATGCGTGAAAGGCTGGCCGGCAAAGCAAGATGATAAGCAACAGGACCGATCCTCTCCAACACCTCAAAAGGTCCAACAAAGTGTGGTTCTACCTTAGAGCCCTTTCTATAATAGATCAGACTCTTTCACAGTTGCACATGCAAGAACACCCGATCTCCAACTAAAAACTGTCGATCGATCCTATGAGCATCTGCATACTTCTTCTGTCTGTCCTGAGCTGCCACCAAATGCTCTCTAATCCTCTCGACCTACTACTCCATATCTCTAAGCATAACTGGACAAAGAGGAACTCTATCCTCGAGATGATCCAAACTTAGAGGGGTCCTACATGGGCGATCATACAAAGCCTGAAATTGAGACATGCTGATAGAACTGTGATACCCATTATTATAAGCAAACTCCACCAGGTATAGGTAGTCCTCCCAACGGCTCTGCCAATCCATCACATACATACTAAGCATATCCTCGAGAACCTGATTAACCCTCTCAGTTTTTCTATTAGTCTCAGGATGGTAGGCTGAACTAAAGTTCAGCTGTGTCCCCAAGGCATGCTGCAGAGAAGTCCAAAGAGTGGAAGTGAACACTGGATCCCTATCAGAGATGATCCTATGAGGAATCCCATGAAGTCTGACGATGTCCTCCATGAACACTCTGGCCACCGTAGAAGCATTGTAAGAAGAATGGATAGGAGAAAAGTGAGCTACCTTCGTCAACCTATCCACAATGACCATAATAGCATCGTGTCGATGAGAGGATACTGGCAAACCAACAATGATGTCTATCGAAATGATGTCCCACTTCCACTCTGGAATCAAATGAGGCTACAAAAGACCTGTAGGGTGTTGATGCTCCGCCTTCACCCTCTGACACTCAAGACACCTTGACACAAAATCAGTAATATCCCGCTTCACGCCACTCCAAAAGTATAGCTGACGCAAATCTGCATGCATCTTCTTGACACCCGGATGAGCAGAATAAGGTGCCCGATGTGCCTCTGACAACACTAGGGTACGAAGACCCTCAGAACTAGGAACATAGATATGATCCAGATGTCACAAAAGACCATCTAACTCAAGAGAGTAACCAAAGAATCTACCCTCTAAAGGTCTACCTGACTCAATCTCAGACTTCACCTCCTAGCACCAACTGTCGGTAGGAAGTGCTGCGAGAATCTGACCTCTCAAGTCAACTGTGAGAGAGACTGCTAAGATCTCATGTCGCCGACAACTAAGGGCATCCACTACCACATTCTCTTTGCCTTGAATATACTTGATGTCAAAGTCATACTCACACAAGAACCCCATCCAACGCCTCTGCCTCACATTCAAGTTTGGCTGCGTGAAAATATACTGCAAGCTACGATGATCACTGTGCAGCTCAAACTGATGCCCTAAGAGAAAATGCCTCTACCTCACCAAGGCATGCACAACTGTGGCTAACTCCAAATCATGAGTGGGATAGTTCAATTTGTGATCCTTGAGTTTGCGAGACTCATAGGCAATCACGCAACCATCTTGCATCAGAACTGCTCCCAAACCCTCCAAAGAAGCATCTATACAAACAACAAAGTCCCTGATAGGATCAAGAACTGCTAAAATAGGTGCACTGGTCAACTGCTCCTTAAGGATTTGAAAGGCTACCTGATACTACTCTGACCAAACAAACTTCTTACCTTTCCTATGAAGAGAAGTAAGAGGATGAGCAATCCTCGAAAACCCCATAACAAAACGACGATAGTAGCTTGCCAAACCCATAAAATTGTAGACCTCAGAAACATTAGTAGGTGCAGGCCAATCCATAATAGCTTGGATCTTTGAAGGATCCACCATAATACCCTCTCTAGAGATGACATGACCCAAATACTTTACCTCTGTCTGAAAGAATTCACATTTCAACAAATTAGCATAAAGCTGATTTTCTCTCAGACACTGCAACACCTGGCGCAAATGCTCCTCATGCTTCTCCATAGTCCTTGAATAGATTAGTATATCATCTAGAAACACAAGGACAAACCTGTCGAGATAAGTTCTAAAAACACCATTCATCAGGCTCATGAAAACTAAAGGTGCATTCGTCAACCCGGATGGTACTACTGTGAACTCATAATGCCCATAATGGGTACGAAATGTCATTTTGTGAATATCTACCTCAAATATCTGTAATTGATGATATCCTGACTTAAGGTCAATTTTAGAGAACACCTTGGCTCCCTTAATCTGATCAAACAAATCATCAATCCGAGGCAAGGGGTATCTATTCCTCACTGTCACCTTATTGAGCTATCGATAATCGATACACAGCCAAAGAGATCCATCCTTCTTTTTCACAAATATCACAAGTGCTCCCCAAGGAGAGACACTAGGTCGAATGAATCCCTTGGCTAACAACTCTTCCAACTCTAGTCGGAGCTCCTTAAGCTCTTGAGTGGTCATCCTGTATGGAGCTCATGAGATGGGCTCTACGCCAGGAACAAGATCAATCCCGAAGTCGATCTCACGTTTAGGTGGCATCCCCAAAATCTCAGAAGGAAAAACATCAGCATACTCCCTCAACAAAGGATGATTGTCAAGAGATGCCTCTCGACTCTCCTCCATCTCCAAGTCACTAACAGAAACTGTAAAACGCTGACATCCCTGACGCATGCATCTCTTAAACTGCATAGCAGAAATCATACGTAGGGAAATAGGTCTCTGAACTCCTACAACCTCCACCTCTGCACCAGAATCATCCACACATCTAACAGACTTATGCCGACAATCGATCATAGCCCAATGGCCCTCTAACCAATCCATCCCCAAAACTATATCATATGAACCAAGGGGTAGGATGCGAAGGTCTACAGTAGTAGATAGAGAGCCAATCCCCAACTCACACCCAGAAACTAGAGACTCAACTGCAATCTTAGCCCCAGAAGCTAACTCAACCTGCCACCTATCATCCTACTTTGTTTCCACTAAGCAACAACGCTCCACAAGAGAAGGAGATATGAACGAATTAGACGCACCAAAATAAAAAAGAATAGAAAAACCAATACCTCGCATGAAACCAGAAGACTCCACCATGATGCCCTGATACTCTGCCTGATGGTTATCAACTGTTGCAAAGACTCTGTGTGATCTGCCTGCATCACCAACCATTGGCTCTGAAGCCGCTGGTCGATGTCCAAACCCTGAAGTACTCCTCTAAGGACATTGTCTAGCAATATGGCCCTCTTGGCCACAAGAGAAGCACCCAGTGTCTCTACCAAAACCACCGCCACCCTGGAAAGCACTAGACTGCTAGAAACTACCTCTGCTCACTACATACTACATACTTTGAGATGGCTGATTAAAGCGATTGCACTTATTACGTTGCCAAGACTGGTCTTTCTTAGACTGAAATCTGTTACCTTGCTGAGGCTGATAATTCTTTGGTTTGGCCTGAGAGTGCTGTTGTCATCCACCCTTTGAGGGTGCATGAGATCTTGAAGCCTGAGTATGTCCACCTTGTGAACCAAAACCTAAAGAAAGTGCACTATCAATATGCACACCTGTATGTCCACCAAGTGCCATAGGCAAATTCTCCTCCACTAACTGGGCTTTCTCCACTGCTACCTCCATATACTTAGGTTTGAATACACAAACCCCTCTACTGATATGAGCATTCAGGTCCCTGATAAAATGCTGCACCAACATAGACTCGTCATGTCCGATACCCGCATACTGCTTGAGCTCATAGAATCAAAGCTCATACTGCTCAATTGACATGGCCATCTGCCTCAGCTCATGGAACTCATCTGTGCGACATTGCCTCCAATGATCAGATAGAAAATGGGCTCTAAATCTCTCTAAGAACAACTCCCAAGACACAGTGCTAATGTCCAAATGCAGCTTATGCTCCTCTAACTGCCACCAAGTCGAAGCAAACCCTCAGAGATGCAAAATAGCACATCTAGCTTTGGTGTTGTTGCCATAAGGATGCACGACGAAACACCTACCTAAATCCAATAACCAAGTCTCCGCCTCTAGACCTCTACCAGCTCCATCAAAGATGGGAGGGTGTGCCCTCAGAAGATCTCTCATATGGCTGGCTAGTGTGGCCTCCTGCTCAGCTGTCAATTCTCTACACCTGGGTGATCTCTCTCTTTCTTGAGGCTCCGACAGGTCTACCTCCTAACCCCATCTAGGCTGCTCACCCTCATGTCTAGGGCCTAATCAGGCAAGAGCCTCCTCAAGTAACTGTCGTAACTGGGCTCCCTCAGGCTGGCCCTGACCCTCCATATTCTGACCCCTACCTTCATGGGCACTCTCATGAGGAGAACTGGGAGGAGGTGTACCGCCACCACCTCTCCCACGACCCCTACCACTGCCATGACCTCGACCCCTACCTCTAGGCATCTACCTACAACACCAAGAGATGATTTATTACACACAGAAAGGAAAACAACAGTTAATCTACAGAGTTTAAGCACTAGGTCACATAATGGACTCAGTTATAACCAGAGCACCCAGTGTTTAACCTGGCTCTGATACCAAATGTGATGCCCCACCATGCAACCCTAGAGTGCTAGACTAACAAGTGACAATAATACAAAAATATATATATATTTTTGAAACAAGGAAATGCATTATACATTAGATATAATTGCACTAATAACAACATGAAATGAACAACTAACACTTCTAGGGAACATAACTACATCAGATAAAATTTAAAACCATACAAATGATATGCAACACAATACAACAGAAGAATAATTCATTATACATTAACAGAGATGAATAATTACAAGTTTTAATTCAATATTACAAGACCGATTACATCGGTTTATAGATAATACAATTATGAATGTATGCAGTAACTTAAAGGTGTAGAACAACTCTGGAACTGGAAACACTTCTGCACCGATCTCAAAACAAACATCCAAAAGAACCAATGGATAGCTCTGCCTCCCAACCATGTGGAACCCTGAGGTCCACCCCACTAAGCTAGGAGATAACAATGATGTTCTACTAGGTCAAGGTTACAACCATGAACACAATCACAAGATCCAGACTCCATGCAGACAAACATGATAACAAGACTGCACAGACACGACAGTACTCACCAAAACACGACAAATCAAAACATCAAGCTAAGATCAACCATGAAGACAAGTCTGCACTCTAGAGGTAACAACAAAGATAAAGAGGAAGTAAGTGAACTGCGTAAGGAGAGTGTCATCGCATGGTCCTAGCATGGGTTACCCAGGCTATCTCACTAGAAGTCAGCCCCCATCTATGGTTACCCTGGTAGCATCTCTCTAGGCACTGACCCCATAGGGTGACACATGTGGAGCCGACATGTCCTCATGAAGACAAGGAGGTTGGCCTTGCCAACTAGGCCTTCTCATCCCATCCTTAGCTTGTAAAAGCACTCCAGGCATGGGTGAGGTATCTTAATTATCTTGTTATGTGATTTACTACCCCAACTCTCCTAAATAAGTTATTATCACTTGCTTACAACTTCCATGGGGTTACCCAGTCGGCCCCTCTAGCATCGGCCCCACCATGAAAGCCACTCTCCTAGCAATCTCTAACCAATCATCCAAAACCACAATACGCAAGGACAAGAGTTACAATAGATTCTAATCCAATACACAAGCCATTCACTTGACCAAAACAATATAAGTCCCATTGTCCCCCTCAAACTCAAACAATACATCATGAAACAGTATGACACAAGTATCAAGCCAAATACCAAACGGTTAGGCCTCTGGAGTCGGTAATAGAATTCTTTACCAGGTTACAACAACACCTTCCCTGATAGGGAAACTAGGTTTCAATGATCATGACTTTAATATAAGGTCAACAAGGGATAAAGAGAAAGAAAATAACTCAATACCATCATTTATACAAGTAGATAAAGTAAACAAATTTGTCCCAAGGACGACTTCACACTAATATTAGACAAGGTTTACGAAATTTAATCATTTAACAAAAGGGTAAATACAATATTACAACCGCTAACCAAAACATTCATACTTCCTTGCATTAACGACAGAAGAACTCCAAACCTTACAAGACACAAAACCTACTCTAGAAGAATACTAGTTGCACATAAATTAGACTGAACGTCGATGATTTTAAGAGACTATAACAACTTAATTCCAATCATTATGAAAAGAGGTGATTTAACACTAGGCAACAACATCTTCAACAAACAAATATAAACCAACTTCTGATTCTTAAAGATTTAATTCTATCCTACTCTGCAATACTTACAATTTGATCATTTAAGGTAACATACCCCTAGTTTGACTAAACAAGACAAATTTCAATACGTTTAAATTCCTGCTTTCTATAAAACAAGCTTAATGAGAAAATATCTATACTAACATTTATATAAACTTTCATTTTCTAATAACTATTATTGATTTAACAAGCATCTATATCAACATTGCGTCACCTTCCGACTATTCTAACATGTTTTATAAGAAAGATTCCAATAATTCTCTACTCAACTTCAAGGTCTAAAAAACAATTATTCCATACCTTATTTATTCTATTCCCAAAAATAAAACTAGGATAGCTAACAATGCAAGGAAATTATCGTATTAATTAATCTAGAACATTAGATTTATAAGCCATTAAATTAATTTTATTCCTAACAACCTATCAATACAAACAAGCTCTCCGCCAACCTAACTTGGTTAATCAAATACAAATGCATTATAGATTCTAGGGTCTACCGTAAATTCATACTGAAGAATTCATTAAGCACTAAAATGTATCTATCCAATCTGCCTTATAAAAGTAACTAAGAATCTACTTCCTAAAATAACATAGACGTCAAAAGCACAAGATAAAGTTTAATTGAATTAAAGTCCTACTCCAATATCTTTCTAGCCACCAAAAATAACTTCCTTACAAAAGCTTATAAAATGAACCTTACACTACACACAAGGCACTAAAAGTCATAAAGTTCAGGTTTAATACAATGAGCCGCTAAATGCTACTAAATAGCTTTACCTATGACCCTTCTCCTAACGTTTTGAAGAGCTCACTAGAAACAAAACTTACAAGCCAAGAATAGATAACTTAAAAAGCAAATCCTAAATACATTCTCTAAAAAAAACCTTAAGATTTCCTAAACTCAACCCGCGAATAGATCATCGCCAAACAATAGAGATAATAGTTATACATGAAGATTTAGTTAAACTGCTAACATCTACATAGCAACATTCATCATAATGAAAGCATTGGAAAAGTTGAAGGGTTAAAGACTTAAGTTGATAGGTTGGCATCAAAGATAGCATGGGCTCTCTACAGAGGAGGACGTTGACCACGTTGCCTTCTAAATGATGTATGGCACCCTATGAGTCGACGTCGAGGACAACAAAGTTACAAACCACTCAACCACCAAAAGTTAGGTTCGACAGACTGTAGATTAAGTGCAGCGACTGTCAGAAAAGATAAAAGGATTAACGATGCTGGCGGAAGGAAACCCTGACAGTGCACGCGCCGACGCCAAAAATGGTATCTGCCACCTAATCTTCAATGGCACCTCCGTTCGCACAGAGACATAACCGACGGTTTAGGTAAGGCATGGAAAGTTTCTAAAGACACAGAACTGCCAACCTCTAATGATAAATACCCCATCATTGACAGCGATGGATTTAGAGTGGATCAACAGAAAGGTTATGTGGAAAATAATGAAGACACGATAGGATGATGGTTTCACAATGCCACTGCTGACAACAATGCAGAGGAGGCAGGATTCGACTTCCATCCTCAATCGATGGTTAAGCTAGGCCATAGAGAGAGAGAGACCCGATGTAGCAAGACGACACAAAACATCACCGAGGTGAACAAGGTTGCAGAAATAGAGAGGTTACAACGAAAAGTTTGCAGCGACCCTAGCAAAATGAAGCAACTGACGACAGTCTCTGAGGTCTAAGATGGGAATGACTAGACCAAGGGTTTCTATTGGAGTTACAGAGAGCCATAAGGGTTCTAAAGAAGCTACAACTTCCTTCACGAGGGTTTTCAAATGGATCAACAAGAATTTGAACACAACCTTTGATGAGAACAATAGTGTTGCTGAGACCAAGATTCTGCAAGATGCACAACAGAAAAGTCGACATGCAAGAGGAACAATGGCTTGGAGGAGAAATAGTAAGTAAAAGAGGTTTTGAAGAGAAAAAAATAATAAGAACCCACCAGCTCAAAATGAATTGCAAGACGAAGATACAGTGGAAACATTTGAGGAAGAGGTTTAAAGTTGCAGAGATGATTTGTAGGCTAAAAGTTTTGCCAATTCTTCCATAAGAACATCCAACAAGAAGCAAGAAGTTTACAACAGTGACAAGGGTGAATGACAGATTGATTCCATGCCAGAACAACTAGACAACAAAGAAATCTACTTCCTCAGAGCATAATAGAGACAAAAAAATACCAAAATTCACAAGACATACTCATACTATTCATGCTCCAACAAATGAATCCTCTTTCAAAACTTCTCCTCCTTCCTCTGAAACAATCCTCTGAATCATGTCTTCCGAAAAATTCCCCTTAGAACAAAATAATCTTAGTCATAAATACCCACTCCCACCAAATCCTCTCCCATGAATCCTCTTCACTAATTTTTTAAAAATTTTTTTACTATTCACAGAGATTCCCACTTTGGAATCATAAATGACCACTAACCGCCTTTGTATTAATCCCCAGAAAAATACAATACTTAACTATGAATCTTAATGAGTTAAAATAAACTTTGACCCACAAATAAAATTTACAACCATAAGAATAGTTACTTGATTTTGCAATATAATTTATTTAAATAGCTTCCTCCAAGAATATTCCAATTTTCTGACACAACACAAAATACTATAATATTTGACAATAAAACATTATAATATTATAGATCATTTACGCAAACAAGAATACACATAGACTGACCTTACAATGACTCGCTAATAAATTTACAAACCACATGACGACCATCAAATAGAAGGTTGAACTGACCTAGGTGATAAACCTTATGTTATCTCCATCGACATTATCCATGGTGTAGGGCCCGCTCAGACTTGCTAAGTCAGGTGGAGTCGAGGCCTGGTACCTGCAACTTGCATAAGAATAATAGGTTGTATACGATCAACTACATAAATATCAAACACACAGAGTCAGAGAATCATGATGTAGTAGTGTGCTCGAACCAAGTAATACTACCACGTCCCTGCTCTGAAACCAAACTATAACCACTTACATTTAAAATTAGATATCAATAAGTCGCATAAAACATGATAATATAAAACCATCACTAATCATGTCCATCTCATCATAACTGGAATAACAATGATGTCATCATAACTCATAACACATGTCAAAACTATATCAGTCAAACATAGTCTATCACTATCAAAATAAGCATAAACCATAGGCCTAATAATCCAAATGTCTCAGAACTATCTGAAAGCAAAGGAAGAGCTAACAACTATCTCAGATCAGACAAAGAGTAATGTAAAACGAACAACTATCACAAGCCAAAAATGAGGGGGCATTACACTCAGTATCAGGGAAGGTCTAAGGAAAGGGGACCTAAAGGAGATTAGAAAGGGGCTAAGGACAAGTCCAAGGGCTAGTCTAAGACTCTTGGTAAAAAGATCAGAGTTAAGTGTTGGAACTACAGTAAAAGGGGACATGTGAAGAAGGAGTGTAGAAACCCCAAGAAACAATGGGAGAGTGCTTCGGATAAGTCCTTGAATGCAAGTGAAGACATTTTACTTTCTGTATGTAATGTTGTTTCTAATGATCACTGGTTGGTTGACTTAGGATGCTCGTTTCATATTACCCCACATAAGGAATGGTTCTCCACATATGATGAATATGATGGAGGTAATATCTACCTTGGTGACAACTCTTCATACCCGATTGTCGAGAAAGGAAAGGTATTGTTTAGTTTTAGTGATGAGAGGATTAAAACCCTCCCTAGTGTTTTGCATGTTCCTAGATTAGCTAGAAATCTGATTTCAATTTTGAATTTGAATGATTTGGGAATGCATGTGACATTTGACAAACATGGTTGCAGATTGGTGAGAGGGAACTTGGTGGTAGTGAAAGGGAAGAGATTTGGGAACTTGTTTAAGCTTGAAGCCACTATAGTTTGTAATGCCTCTTATGTTTCTGAGGCTTCTAAAAGCACTTGTATGTTGTGGCACCATAGATTGGGCCACACAGGTAATAATGTACTGAAAACTATTAAGAATAAAGAATTGGGACAATTTCTCTTATTATGATGAGCACTTTGATTTTTGTGGGCATTGTGTGTTTGGTAAACAAAATAGAAAATCATTTCCTTCAGGAAGCAATTGAGCAAAAGAGAAATTAGAAATTATTCATACGGATGTGTTTGGACCTGTGGATAATGAATCTATCCAAAAATCTTGTTATTTTGTCTCCTTCATTGACGATGTATCTAGATTTACATGGATTTATTTTATGAAACATAAATCTGAAGTTTTTACTAAGTTTAAGGAATTCAAAGTCTTAGTAGAGAACCAATCAGGTTTAAAGAAAAAATATTAAGATCTGACAATGGAGGGGAATATTGCTCTAAGGAATTTGATGAGTTTTGCAAGCATGCAGGTATAATCAGACAAAAGACAACTTTGTATACACCACAACAGAATGGTGTTGAAGAAAGCGTGAATTGAACAAAAATGGAAAGAGCCAGAAGTATGCTTAGTGATGCACATTTGGATAAATGCTTTTGGGCAGAGGCCGTGTGTATGATAGGGAGGACTCTAGGCTGCCTGCTTCTGCATCTTGTAGGTGTACAAGACCATTTGACAACTCTAGCCTTCCTACCAATTCAAAGTGCTAAAAGACATACTCTTTGCAGAGATGGAAAACTCTACTTCACTACTTGGTGTGGGACACATACCTTGTCTTCACTGCTTTCCAAGATGCTGCCTCAATGGCACATAACTTTCTGAGCCCGTTGCCCACCCTTCTCACTCTGTTCAAGGGTCTGGACTGCTTGGTACTCACTTTCCTTCTCTCTATTTTTCCACCCCTGCAAATCTATTTTCCTACTTGTTTATCTAGCCGGACTCCTCACTGAGCTTGCCTAGAACAAGCATGCATTGCCTCTAGCCGGCAATCCGACCACCCCACAAAAGAAAAACAAACAAAAATCATGGCTCTGTTTGATGATCTCCATACTGTACATTGGGATTTGAAGAATCATCAAAACAGAGTCATGGTTTGCAAAAGAAAACAAAATTTCAGAAACAGAAAGACTAATCTACTGTAGAATGGTAAACTGAAAACAGGAAAGAAAATACATAGATGATCGAACTGCTGTACTTTATTTCTCTTTAAAATTCTAATTACATCAAAGTGCTTTACATCAAAATTCCCTTCTTCGATTCTTCTCCTGCACTCTCTACAGAAAGAATGCTATATCATTTATACTTGCTCATGTCCATTACAGGACGATTCAGTTACCAGACGGTTCGTATTCTAACTGCTGGTTGAATTCTGCATTTTCTTGACAGTCGGCAAGACTTACCATGATGTCTCTCCGACACATTGTATCTTCAAAACGGATGACTATTGGCCTGGCCTAAGTCCCTTCCGCCGATATATCACCTCATCCCGATGACCTTTGTATCCCGTAGACTCCCATCGGCAAGAGCTACCAACGTCGGCGAAATTTCCTTTCTACTCACTGATCTTAATTCTTACACCGATGCACACTTTGATATGTTTACCATCGGGAAGACTTAGTCTATCGGTCGGCGCTCTTCAAGTCATTCCGACACTTTACCGTATGCCGATGTGCTTCCTCCATTCCTCTCTGTCGGTGTGACAATACATCGTCGGCGCAAGAATTGAAGCTTGTGCCGATGCCTTTTATCACCGCGATACATACTCCTTCGCTGAACCATTGAACCACAACAGCGGTTCAATCGCCAGGTTCAACCTCCAACAAAATGATCGGCGTTTTCAACTCCACCATCCTCTATGCATGAACCCGTTGAACCATTGAACCTCAATAGCGGGGTTCAATCTCAAGGTTCAACCGCGGGGTTCAACGAAGAGGTTCAATGGCGCGGTTCAGCCATTGAACAAAATGACCATTGAACCATTTAACCTTGGTGCGGGTTCAACCGCGGGGTTCAACAAAGAGGTTCAACTGATAGGTTCAACGGCGTGGTTCAACTGTTGAACAAATACCGAACACCTTCAACTTGAACTTGCACTTGGCTCAAAAACCCATCAAAAACAAAATGCTTCTCCTGCCATTGCATCTTCAAAAAACTCGAAGAAAACACACAAAAACAAAACACAAGCTGCAAACTCAAAATTGACAAACCAAAAACTATGTATGGCTGCATTGAGCCTTGGTGCTCCTGCACCATACTCCCCCTGTGTGGAAAGAAACTAAGTCACCTTCGGTGACAATGAGGCAAAATCAATGCCCCTCTTTTTGAATTCTGACTCTGCAACCCAGGTAGCTTTTGCTTCAGGCAACTGCTTCCACTTAACCAAATGCTCCATGTAGACACCATGTCTAGTTCGCTTCTGTACTCTGGAATCCAGTATTCGCTCTGCCTGTAGTTTGGGTTTGAGTGGCAAAGTCACATCTATTTCTGTCTGTTCCTTCTCTGAAATGGATCCATCTGCTGCTGACTGAGGACCCCTGTATTGCACCAGGTCTTGGACATTAAACACTGGTGAGATTGCCAAATCTTTTGACAATTCAATTCTGTATGCATTATTTCCATACTTGTTCAGGATTCTGCAAGGACCAATTCTCCTCATCTGCAGTTTGGTTGGCATTCCTTTCTGCATTCTAGCTTTGTTCAAGTGCACCATAACCAGATCACCAACCTCAAACTGAATATCCCTTCTGTGGGCATCTACTCTGTCCTTGATCTTCTGTGTGTTCTCTGTCAAGGTTTTCTTCACCTGCTCATGCACTTCTTTCATGGATTGTGCAAAATCCTCTGCATGTCCACTTCTGTTCTCCATGTTTCCCATATTCCTGAGCTCACATATACCTCTGGGATGCATTCCATAGACTATTTCGAATGGACTCTTACCAGTAGTCCTATTCACACTGTCATTATAGGTGAATTCTGCCTGATGAATGACAAGATCCCAACTCTGTCCATATTCTTTGGTTATACACCTTAACAGGTTGCCCAATGTCCTGTTTACCACCTCTGTCTGACCATCTGTCTGTGAGTGATATGCTGAACTGAAAGACAAATTTGTTCCCAATCTCTGCCACAATGTTTTCCAGAAATGCCCCATGAATTTAGCATCTCTGTCAGACACAATGCTTGCTGGAAGTCCATGAATTCTGATCACTTCTCTGAAAAACAAGTGTGCTATATGACTGGCATCATGAGTCACTTTACAGGGAATGAAATGGCTCATCTTGCTAAACCTGTCCACTACTACATATATGCTATCATAACCAGTCTTAGTCTTAGGCAAACCAACTACAAAATCCATGCTTACACATTCCCATGGCCTGGAAGGAATGGGTAAGGGTTGGTACAGTCCTGCATTAGAAGTGGTTCCCTTGGCCTTCTGACATACGGTACACTGCTCTACATACCTTCTGATGTCTCTGTGCATCCTTGGCCAATGATAGAACCTTTGGACTAGCTCCAGTGTCTTGTTTAGACCAAAATGGCCGCTTAGACTGCCATTATGCTTCTCCTGTATGAGATTTTCTCTCATAGATCCTCTTGGCACACATAATTGTCCACCTTTGAATAGCAATCCCTACTGTAAGGTGAAATCTGCAAATTCACTGTGAAAGTGATTCTCAAAATCTTGACATACCTTGTATGCCTCAGCAAAATCTTCATCATCTTGGTAAAGATTCTTGAAATCTTCAATCCCAATGCTCTTCAATTGCACTTCCTGCACTGTGAGCAATCTTCTGCTCAAAGCATCTGCAACTCTGTTCAGCTACCCCTTCTTATGCTTAATTGTAAAGGTATAAGACTGCAGGTACTCCATCCATTTGATATGCCTGCTGCTTAACTTATCCTGTGAGTTCAGAAAACTCAGAGCTTGGTTATCTGTGTAGACCACAAATTCTTTAGGTAGGAGATAATGTCTCCACTTCCTCAATGCTTGGACTAGAGCATACAACTCTAAGTCATATGAAGAGTACTTACTCTTTGCTTCATTCAGCCTCTCACTGAAAAAGGCTACAGGTCTGTTTTCCTGATTTAGCACTGCTCCTACAGCTATATTACTTGCATCACATTCAATAGTAAATAGCTTATCAAAACTAGGCAACAACAAAATAGGTTGTGTTGCTACCTCTTTCTTCAACCTTTCAAAACTTCTATTTGCAGCTGGTGTCCATCTAAATTTTGCTTTCATTCCACCCTTAATTGTATCCAACATAGGTGCACAAATAGCACTGAAATTTCTGATAAACTTTCTGTAAAACTGGGCTAAGCCATGAAAACTTCTCACCTCTGTGGCTGCTCTGGGAGTAGGCCAGCTCAATATGGCTTCTACTTTGGACTTGTCCATCTTCAACTCTCCCTGGGACACCACAAAACCAAGGTATACCAATTCCTGCTTCATGAATTCACACTTCTCCAGATTGATGGTTAGTTGTTCATCATGTAATTTTTGCAAAATAGTATTTACATGTTCTAGATGTTCTTCCTTGGTCTGACTAAAAATTAGAATATCATCTAGAAAAACAACAACAAATTTACCAATGTAATCCTTTAGGACTTCATTCATGAGTCTCATAAAGGTGCTGGGTGCATTTGATAGACCAAATGGCATAACAAGCCATTCATACAGTCCTTCTGTGGTCTTGAAGGCTGTCTTCCACTCGTCACCTTCCTTGATTCTTATTTGGTGGTAACCACTCTTCAGGTCTATCTTGGTGAAATACTTTGCTTTTCCAATACAGTCCACGAGATCTTCAATTCTGGGAATTGGGAATCTATACCTTATAGTTATCTTGTTTATGGCTCTGGCATCTGTACACAATCTCCATGATCCTCCTTTCTTGGGTGCCAACACTGTGGGCATTGCATAAGCACTAATACTTTTCCTGATCAATCCTTGATCTAGCAATTCCTGCACTTGCCTGGAAATCTCTTTGTGTTGATCTGGAGTCATCTTGTAAGGTGCCTTGTTTGGCAAAGATGCTCCTGGAATCAGGTCTATCTGATGGCTTATTGCTCTCTGTGGAGGCAATGTGGTTGGTGTACCATCACTGATTATGCCTTTATACTTCTCTAGTATAGGCTGCACTTCTTTGGGAATCTCTGTCTTCTTACCCTGCTGTCCTTCTTTTGGTTTCACTATGATGGCATAACCAATACCATCTTCCTTAAGAGTATTCAGAAACTCTTTTCCACTCACAACCAAGATATTAGGACTCTTTGTCTGAACTGCATCTTCATCCTCCAATGACTGAATCTTATAGGTGACACCATCCTTCTGAAAAGAATAGGCATTCTTCTCACCATCATGTACTGCTTTTCGGTCATACTGCCATGGTCTGCCCAATAAGAGATGGCATGCATCCATGGGTAGTATATCACATAATACCTTATCCTTGTAGCCACCTATACTAAACTCTACCCAACTTTATTCATTTACTACCACATGTTGACCCTTATTCAACCATGTGACTCTATATGGGTTTGCATGAGTAATTCTTTTCAAATTCAGTTTCTTAACTGCCTCATCAGAAATAATATTATCAGTGGATCCTGAGTCTATGATAGTTTTACATACCTTATTCAAAATCTTGCACTTGATTCTGAATAGTGCTCTCCTCTGGCTTGGTTCAGACTTTACTGGTACCTTCATCAAAGTTCTCCTTATCATCAGGTTCTCTCCATCTTCTGAGTTCAGATTGACCTCAGGTGACTGGCTGCTGGATGCATTATCTTGGACATAGTGATTTCTCTTATCACCTCCTTGAGAAGAGGATGTGGCCTTTTCTGGACACCTATATGCTGGATGACCTAGATTGCCACAGTTGTAACACTTCATGTTGGTGAAATAGGATCCTCTGCCTGATCCTCCTGACCTTCCTCTGTTAGACCCTCTTCCTCTGTGGTTTCCTCTACCACTTGACTCCCCACTCTGCTCTGTGAGTTTGGATTCTGCTTGGGATCTATTGTCAGTATTTCTTCCACCAAAACCTCCTCTGTGTCCTCTGTTATCTCTGCCTCTTCCTCTTCCTCTGCTATTTGAGTCTTGTTTCCTCTTATTCTTTTCCTCCACCTTCAGTGCCAGCTGATAGCATTTTTACACTATTGTAGGACACAACAAACTGATTTCTTCTTGTACATTCCACTTCAGACTGTTAAGGTACCTTGCTACCTTTATGCTTTCATCCTCCATTACTTTGGACCTTAAGCATAGCTTTTGGAATTCTTCAGTGTATGCACTGACATCTAATTCCTTTTGTCTCAGATTCTGTCTCTTCCTATGCAGCTGTATTTCATAATCTTCTGGCATATATGCTTCTTTGATTTTAGCTACCATTCCGTTCCAAGTAGCTATGGGTTTCTTATCTTCTTTTGCTCTTTCAGTCTGCACAAATTTCCACCAGGTTAAGGCAGCTCCCCTGAGTCTGGATTTGGCCACCTTTACTTTCTGTGCCTCGCTTACACCATCACATTCAAAGTGATTTTCAAGTCCTTCTATCCACTCCATGACCAAATCTGGGTCCATTTTCCCACTGAAAAGTGGTACTCCTTCCAATGTTTTACCACTCATTGCTTTCAAAGCTTTCAAGAATGGTTCTTCTTCCAATTTAGGATCAGGTGTGGGCTCTTCATCTTCTATAGATACACCTTTTCCCTTATCCTCAGAATTTTTAACTCTCTGGCTGACTTCTTCAGTCTTTTGCAACATTACACCTAGCTTACTCTCCATTTCTGCTAGTCTTTCTTGTAGGAGTCTATTCTCCTCTTCTTGATCTTCAACCTTCTTTGCTAACTCTGCATTAGTCACCATTTTCTTGGATGAACTAACAGACTCACTTGAACTCGGTGATGACATACAACTCTTCTATTCCAACCTAGGAATAACCCAAATCTTACTGCTCTGATACCAATTTGATAGGGAGGACTCTAGGCTGCCTGCTTCTGCATCCTGTAGGTGTACAAGACCATTTGACAACTCTATCCTTCCTACCAATTCAAAGTGCTAAAAGACATACTCTTTGCAGAGATGGAAAACTCTACTTCACTACTTGGTGTGGGACACATACCTTGTCTTCACTGCTTTCCAAGATGCTACCTCAATGGCACATAACTTTCTGAGCCCGTTGCCCACCCTTCTCACTCTGTTCAAGGGTCTGGACTGCTTGGTACTCACTTTCCTTCTCTCTATTTTTCCACCCCTGCAAATCTATTTTCCTACTTGTTTATCTAGCCGGACTCCTCACTGAGCTCGCCTAGAACAAGCATGCATTGCCTCTAGCCGGCAATCCGACCACCCCACAAAAGAAAAACAAACAAAAATCATGGCTCTGTTTGATGATCTCCATACTGTACATTGGGATTTGAAGAATCATCAAAACAGAGTCATGGTTTGCAAAAGAAAACAAAATTTCAGAAACAGAAAGACTAATCTACTGTAGAATGGTAAACGGAAAACAGGAAAGAAAATACACAGATGATCGAACTGCTGTACTTTATTTCTCTTTAAAATTCTAATTACGTCAAAATGCTTTACATCAAAATTCCCTTCTTCGATTGTTCTCCTGCACTCTCTACAGAAAGAATGCTATATCATTTATACTTGCTCATGTCCATTATAGGACGATTCAGTTACCAGACGGTTCGTATTCTAACTGCTGGTTGAATTCTGCATTTTCTTGACAGTCAGCAAGACTTACCATGATGTCTCTCTGACACATTGTATCGGCAAAACGGATGACTATTGGCCTGGCCTAAGTCCCTTCCGCCGATATATCACCTCATCCTGATGACCTTTGTATCTCGTAGACTCCCATCGGCAAGAGCTACCAACGTCGGCAAAATTTCCTTTCTACTCACCGATCTTAATTCTTACACCGATGCACACTTTGATCTGTTTACCATCGGGAAGACTTAGTCTATCGGCCGGCGCTCTTCAAGTCATTCCGACACTTTACCGTATGCCGATGTGCTTCCTCCATTCCTCTCTGTCGGTGTGACAATACATCGTCGGCGCAAGAATTGAAGCTTGTGCCGATGCCTTTTATCACCGCGATACATACTCCTTCGTTGAACCATTGAACCACAATAGCGGTTCAATCGCTAGGTTCAACCGTGAGGTTGAACCTCCAACAAAATGATCGGCGTTTTCAACTCCACCATCCTCTATGCATGAACCCGTTGAACCATTGAACCTCAATAGCGGGGTTCAATCTCAAGGTTCAACCGCGGGGTTCAACGAAGAGGTTCAACGGCGCGGTTCAGCCGTTGAACAAAATGACCATTGAACCATTTAACCTTGGTGCGGGTTCAACCGCAGGGTTCAACAAAGAGGTTCAACTGATAGGTTCAACGGCGTGGTTCAACAGTTGAACAAATACCGAACACCTTCAACTTGAACTTGCACTTGGCTCAAAAACCCATCAAAAACAAAATGCTTCTCCCGCCATTGCATCTTCAGAAAACTCGAAGAAAACACACAAAAACAAAACACAAGCTGCAAACTCAAAATTGACAAACCAAAAACTATGTACGGCTGCATTGAGCCTTGGTGCTCCTGCACCAGTGTACTACTTGCTTGTTGATAAACATGCCTCCTTGTAAGGCTCTTGATTCGACACCTTATGAAGTGCAGATGGGTAAGAAACCTTTTGTTTCACATTTAAGGGTTTTTAGCTATGCAGCTTTTGTTCATGTGCCTAAGGAAAAGTGATCTAAGTTGGATCCAAAAGCTGAAAAGTGTACATTCATTGGATATGATGATAATGTGAAAGGTTATAAGCTTTGGAATCCACTAACCCACAAGATTATCTTTTCTAGAGATGTTATTTTTAGGGAACTTAGAGTTATTTCTGAACCTGAGCAGCCAAAAGAGAAGGAAGAAAAGGTAAAGAAGGTACACTTTGATTTAGAGCAGCAAGATGCACCTCAAGAAGAATAGAATGATGGATTGGGGGGTGAAGAAGAAGAAGATTCAAGTAGTTCTGATGAATGAGTCTATTGTTACAAAAGAAGTTGGTGCAATAGAACAAGTAGAGTCTCTTACTCCACCCTTGTGGAGATCCACAAGACAACAGAATCCAGTTGATAGGTATAGCCCACCAGATTTCTGTTGTGTATATGGTCTATTGAGTACTAACAATGAGCCTAAATCCTATAGGGAAGCTATTTCTGTAGATGATAGTGAGTCTTGGCAATTAGGCATGCATGAGGAGATGATGGCTTTAGACTCTTGTAACACTTGAGATCTTGATCATTTGCCCAAAGAAAGAAAGGCCATAAGATGTAAGTGGGTCTTCAAGAAGAAGTTTGGAGCAGACGGGTCATTGGAAAAGTACAAGGCTAGACTGGTAGCCAAGGGCTACTCCCAAAAGAGGGAGTTGATTTTGGTGAGATATTCTCTCCTATTACTAAATTGACTTCTATTATATTTCTCTTATCCATTGTTGCAGCTTATGATTGGGAGATTGAGCAAATGGATGTTAAGACTACATTCTTGCATGAAGATCTTGAGGAAGAAATTTATATGCAACAACCTATAGGGTAAAGAGGTCTCTCTATGGTTTAAAACAATCCCCTAGAATCTGGTATCAAAAGTTTGATTCATTTGTGTTGAAATTGGGTTTTTTTAGAAGCGAGGAGGATCACTATGTTTACATTCATTGTATTGATGATTCTATACTGGTTATTGCATTGTATGTTGATGACATGTTATTTTTCAGCAATATTAAGGGTATGCTTAGTGAGCTTAAAGCCCAACTTTTAGGTGCATTTGATATAAAGGATCTTGGAGCTGCCAGGTATATTCTGGGAATGGAGATCAAAAGAGACAAAGTTAATAGAAAGATTTGGTTGTCACAAAGTAAGTATGTCAATACTATTTTGCAGAGGTTTAGTTTGCAGGACTGTAACCCAGTTAGAGTTCCTTTACCCATTGGTACTAAGCTTTCATTAGATATGTGTCCAAAGATTGAGGATGATTTTGAGGATATGTCTAATGTGCCATATGCTAGTGATGTAGGGAGTTTGATGTATTCAATGGTTTGCACTAGACTAGATATTGCTCAAGCATTGAGAGTTTTGAGCATGTTAATGTCTAACCCTGGTAGACAACATTAAAACTATGCGAAGAGGGTATTTAAATATCGTGTAGGTACTCCTGATCATTGTTTGGTTTATTCTGGTACTGATAGTGCTAATAAATCTTTGGACATACGAGGTTTTGTTGATGCAGATTGGGCAGGTAACTTGGAGTGGCTATGTGTTTACTTTGTTTGGAGGTGCAGTGAATTGGATAAGTAAGAGGTAGCCCACAGTTGCTTTGTCCACCATAGAATCAGAGTATATGGCTGCTACTCATGTCTCTAAGGAGGCAGTTTGGTTGAGGAGACTGTGTACATGTATTGGATTTGATTGTAGGATCCTTTAGATTGGTTGTGATAGCTAGAGTGCTATCTGTTTGGCCAAGAATCCCATGTATCATGCTCAGACTAAGCATGTTGATGTTCAGTATCACTTTGTTCAAGAGTTGGTTGCAAATGGATAGATTGAGCTAAAGAAATAGACATTCAGGAGAATGTTATAGATTCATTGACCAAGCATGTGAGCACAGAGAAGTTCATGTGGTGCAGAGAGGCCATGGGCCTTGTTTCTAGTGCCTAATTATTTTTCATTTGATTTTCTATGGGTTGATTTACAATGTATAATGTCAAGCGGGAGAATGTTGGGATTAGGTGCCATTAACCTTGTAACTCCCAATATTGTATTTATTCCATTTATTATTTTTAATTTGTAATTATCCATGAGGAGATGTACTAGTTTCACTGACAGGGGTAATTTTGGAGTCACCGAAGGTAATTACGGAGTGACATTTACTGTTGGCAAATGTAAAAAATTATGGTAAATGAGGGTAGGCATTCCCCTTGGAGAATCTTCTATTTTTGGCATGTATGACAACTATCATAATGTTTGGTATGTGAATCTATGACATCTACAAGTTGTCATAAGATTATGAGATTCTATGACGGATATGTTAGTTGTATGTTTTTTATACTTAGCCCCAGGCGCCCATCTTGGGAAGGATGCATGTTGGAGGCATAAGATGCTATAAGATGACATTCTTGGATATGGGCGCCCAACTTTGAATGGGTCAACTTTTGATACTTGGAGGTTGCTTGTAGGTGCCATTTTGATGCTTGCATGTGGGATATTTGGAGAAGAGAGAAGGTGAATGCCTAGGATGAGTTGGAAAATATTTGTATAAGTATTTGTTGCTGCAATATAGATTTTAGGTACTTAGGTGTTGCAAGAATGCTGTCATATTGAAGACTGAAGGAGAGATTGGTGGTGTTGTTGTATGGTACAATATTTTGCAAATTAATACAAACATTGGGCCTCTTTCCTGTGTGGTATTTTATACTTGCAAGGGTTTTCTCCATGTTAAACACTGTGTCATTATGTCTTGTGTTGAGTTCTTCATGTTTGGCATTTTCTTTGTAGTGGGTTTTATGTTTTGTTACAATCTCCATTGTTAATGCACACTTAAAGGTTGCTGAAATTTATCTTGAGTAAGATTTCCATTGAAGTAGTGTTGATTTCGTTTCTAACATCACTTCTAGGCTCTGACACCAAAAATGACGGCATTGGTTATATCAAAGCCAATTACTATCTTTCTTTGTTTTACTATTGTCTATAAACTATGTTAATGTATAGATATGGATTGAACAAGACAACAATATGGTGTGTGAACAACATAGGTTTGAATAAATGAAACACAATAATTTCTTCTAACTATAGCAATGATTCTGTCCTGTGACAAAGAATTGGAGTTTCAATGTTCTCAATGTCTCTTCAAGAATTATAGTACCTTATGCACTATCTTACAATGATCACCAAGTAACACGACACATAAAATAAACCATTAACAAAACAAAAGGACAATTTCACTGGTGTTTGTGTCTCAATATATGCCTTTCAAATAAAAGGGGATATTAATTTTGTAACATCCACATTCTTAAAACATAGTAAAATAAAAAAAAATTACCATAGAGTAATTTAACATGATAAAAATGAGATAGAGAAAATTTTTCTTTTTATTTAACTCATAAACCAATATCAATAATTACAAGATTTTTCCTTTACAAAGAATAATATATCATGAAGTCTTTCTCAAAGACTTAGTTTACAATGTAAATCAATTACATAGATAAATTGGAATAAATACTGCTGCTGAATATCTGACATCTTTATCACAAGTCCTGGCATATCTTTTACTTAGAGAGAGAGTATCTTTCTAGTGATTTACCTCCATCCACAGACTAAAGGTCTCCCACACATTTTCCACATAGGAAGTGGCCCTACCCTTCACGAGGGATATAGACCAAAGGTGACCAGTGGTAATTTGCCTATCCCGAGTACATAGTGTTGTATCCTACACCTATCTATCAATCATACAACCCTAGATACCCTCTAGCTAAGTATGATTTCTGATATATTGTGTATTCCAGATACAGTGAACTTACAATGCATGCAGAAGACACTTGAATTAATTTGCCCAAAGCTTTAATATCAATAATGCTCATAATGAATGTGGTTGTTGTATTCACCCACCCCTACTCGACTTGGATACTGTCGTATTCTTGCAATTTATTCATACTAACAATATTTACATAAATAGTTTAATCACCGTGCCATGATATTGGCTACCTTGACAAGGATACGTTTAAATGTCATATCTATTTAGTTGGTTCATATAACCACTTTTAGGGTTTACCTATTACACTTGTAAAATATGATTTCACAAAATAAACATATATCAACCCTAAGAGACTTAGGTTCTTAATTGACCAATGGTTTAACTCATTCATGGTTAGGAATAATTTAGCTCTTTGCAAAAATAATAACTCCTATTTCAAGGAACATGAATCGTATTCAATTCACTTCTATGTGATGCCATTACCTTCACTTTTCATATACTCATAAAGGAATTCTATATAAAGTTATAGACATAGTCTTTTAACATAAAATGGTATACTATAAAACTCTACACACCAAGATTATTTGTATAGACAATATAGAAAGATTTATTCATTTTTCCAAACTATCTTTAGTTAATCTATAACATAATAGGTTTACCATAGTTATCATAGATCACGTAGACTCTAAATTCTATAGGTAGGGGAAACGTTCTTGACCAATGTATTTAACCAAGAATGGTTTCAAAAGATATTATTTTCTATTTGATATTCAAGACCATACTACTCACAGTTTGGTAAGTTTTCACTTAATAATTAGCCTCTACTTAATCTTTTGAATTACTTTTCAAGACTAACATACATCTACACAGTCGGTTGTCTTCAATCAAGTATGAGACTGGTTCACTAGTTTGGTAATAACTACGTTATCCTTCGTGAAATTAAAAATAATAGAATCATTTGGTTCCTAAACTCATATCAAGACAAGTATCATAGTTTCAAACTAAGACACAAAGTCGGCCTATATAAAACATAAGTTGGATTTCATTATCAATCCTACGATTTGGCCTTACCAGTCTAAAATGACTCTCAAGTTAAAACTGAAATATAATACAGTCATATAATGACTCTTAATACCTTCTTAATCGGTCAACTCAAATAATCAGACTTACATCATTATTAAGAAGAGACAATCTGCTCATCCTCATCAAAATAGATACAGAATAACTAAGAATTTCTCAAAACGATCATAGACAAACGTCTAAGACAAGGCTAATTTAATCTTTCATTGATTTCAATGATCACAATATGCAGAGGCGTTTACCTGAGGTGGCAATTTACATAGGTGAGAAAGCTACAGAATAGACTGTATTCTTCCAAAGGATACCTTCCTAGCCCATGCATAGTCCTCTCCTAATCTCTGCTACTAAACTCCCTCTAACATCCCCTTCCTATCGACTATCAAGTCATGGTCTCAAAAGAGCTCAAAACTGACTCATTAATGAGTCATGCCACTAGGTGCTCCACTCATGACAGTTAAAACTAATTTATGAACAACAGTTTTGGTCTCTAGTTAAGACTTAACCGCTGGCTACAAATATGCAATCGACACCATATGTCAATTTTTGCAAAATTGCTGAGATGATTTAGTGAATGTGGCTGGTTATATGCCACTCCTCATCAATGAGGCCGGCAACTCAATAACAGAAAGAGAGCAATTGATTACTCTTAATGTGTAGTTTGATCCATCATGTTTTAATATTTAAGGCACTCCTCAATAGATGTCTATGACTACTCAAATAAAAACCATAATAATTTATCATGAGGTATTACCTCATTCGACTCATAAACATATAATATTTGATTATATGAAATATTATTTTCATATCATTATCTCTATTTGATTATTATGATTTAATCAATAAAAAGATATTACTAAACAAGGGATTACGAAAAATGTGATTGGGTTGAGCTAGTCTCCCCATCACGATCCATTGACAAAAACACATCATCTTAACTTGACGATAAAGTCTTAATGTTAAGAATCAGTTAAAATACCTTAAGTGACTTAATAATAATAAGATAACTATTTTATGATAATAACGTCATAATATTTACGTTAAACATAAATAGTCACAAATCATACTCAAACGATGTTTTTAATGTTATTAACGACTAAGATGACTTACTACGACTTAGAAAGATTTGTAAATAATATCGACTACCTATCGATTATGTTCAAAAGCAAACTAACAAGACAAGACTTACCTCTTACGACACATTGGTTCACATTTTTGTTAAACACTTATACTCGATTTGGAAAATAAACCACTTGTAACCCGAGGTCTATATCTCTCTCCTCGAAAGATTCTCTCTCTCTCTCTCTCTCTCTCTCTCTCTCTCTCTCTTCTTTGAGAGTCATCTGAGAATCTGTATTCTTGTTTGAACTTATAACCAAACAATATATGATCAGTGCATCATTATTCAAATAATTCAAATAATAAATCAAATCTCATAATGCAATTATTAAATCGATAATAGCATAATCTTTTCTATAATTTCATAAATGACATTTAATATAATCCATGTCTTTCCTTGTCATTAATCTAATCATCATAATAAATTTACTTATGTCCAAGTAAAAGTAAAAAGTATAGCAAGGCAAAAATTGGGGATGTAACATATCCTTCCCCTAAAGATTCATCATCCCCGATGATATAAAGTATCAAAAAGTAACTAAAAAGCAAGTTCATTGTTTTCAACTGATAACAACATTAAATAAATGAGGAAACTTTTGATAAAATTCATGGTAATCCTCCCATGTAACATTTTCCTCAACATATTGGTCCCATTGGACCTTGCATTGCAAGACCTCTCTGTTACGCAAGTGGAGCTTGCACATTTCTAACACCTTGAGTGGCTCGATCGTGACCACCCCTGGATCTTGCATCTGTTAAGAATTCCAATTCAAAATATGGTTATCACTTGCAACATATTTCTTCAAATAAGACACATGAAAAACATTATGCATTCTAGACAAGGCTAGTGGTAGAGCAATTCTGTAGGCAACCAGATTGACTACTTCAAGCACTTAAAAGGGTCCCACATATCGAGGGGCTAGCTTAGAAGACTTCCCAAACTTAATAGAACTTTTCTAAGGTTTGACCCTTAAAAGAACTTTTTCTCCAACAAAGAATTGCCTCAGAACATGCTTTGCATCTGCATAGCTCTTTTTCCTATCATTGGCTTCTGCCAATCTTTTTCTGATCAGCTTAACTTTCTCTTCCATTTCAGCTAGCATTTCTAGTCTGATGCTAATCCTATCTTCTAGCTTATCCCAACTTATAGGAGTTCGACATCTTCTTCCATACAATGCTTCGAATGACACCATCTTAATAGCAGAATGATAGGAATTCTTGTAAGCAAATTCCACAAGTGGTAAGTATTCTTTCCACTTATATTGCTAATCCATACAATACATTCACAACAAATCTTCTAAAACCTAGTTTACTCTCTCAGTTTGCCCATCAGTTTTAGGATGGTAAGCTGTACTCACGTTGAGTTTAGTCCCTAGTGCAGAAAAAAAAGTTTGCCAAAACCTTCATGTTACACGTGCATCTCTATCCGAGATAATCTTTTCAGGGAAGCCATGCAATCTGAACACCTCTTGCACAAATTTGTGAGCTAACACTGGTGCTCCATCAGTCAAATTCCCTAGTATAAAATGCGCTACCTTTGTGAGTTTATCAACCACAACTAAAATGTCATCATGTCTATTCCTTGACATAGGAAGACCTTAAACAAAATCCATACTAATAACTTGCCATTTCCACTCTGGCACATCATGGGGGTACAACAATCCTGCAGGGTGTTGATGCTCTGCTTTTACCCTCTGACATTCTAAAGAGCTTGCCACAATCTTGCAGCATCTTTCTTCATTCCTTTCCAGAAATAAAGAGGTTTAACATCTACTAGGAGTTTGGTCACTCCTGGATGTCCCGAATATGGTGCAGTATGAACTTCTTTCCATACTAGATCTCTTAAGCCAGCTGAATCAGGAACATACATTCTACCCTTGTACCTCAATAGTCCATCAGACTCTATTAGAAAACCATAGGGTTATCTTTTAGAGCCTACACTAGACAAATTTTGTAACACCAAATTCTTGAAATTTCCACAAATAGAAACAATAGAAGCTATATGTTTCTACAACTCAAAGCATTGGCTACTCTATTCTCTTTTCCTTTGATGTAGCTTATTTCAAAATCATAGTCAGATATCAATTCTAACCATCTCCTTTGTTAAGCATTCATATGTGGTTGAGAGAAAATATACTTAAGACTTTGATGGTCTGACTTAAGTACAAAAGTCTTCCCCAACAAAGAATGTCTCCACATCTGTAAGGCATGAGTTACTGCTGCCAATTCTAAATCATGTGGTGCATAATTTTTCTCATAGGATTTCAATTTCCTTGACTCATATGCTATGACTCTTCCATCTTGCATGAGCACTCCTCCTAATCCTACTCTTGAGGCATCTGTAATTACCTCAAATTGTCCTTCGGGGTCAGGAACTTTCAAGATTGGAGCTGTAGTTAACTTTTCCTTTAAGAGATCAAATGCATCTTGACATTTGTCTGTCCATTCAAATCTCTTTCCTTTCCTCTGTAGGGAAGTGATTGGACTAGTAATACTAGAGAAATTTAGAACAAACTTCCTATAATAGCCAGCCAGGCCCATGAAACTACGCACCTCATGCACATTTGTTGGTACAAGCCAATCCAGAATAGCTGTGATTTTCTCAAGATCAACAAATATTCCATCAACAGAAATAATATGACCTAGATATTGAATCTCCTTCTAAAAGAATGTACACTTTGACAGTTTTCCATATAACTTATGTTCTCTTAATCATTGCAGAACTATTTGTAGGTGCTGTTGATGTTCTTCTTCATTCTTAGAATAAATGAGTATATCATCCAGAAAGACTAAAACAAACTTGTCCAAACAATCTCTGAATATACTGTTCATGAGATTCATGAATGCAGCAGGTGCACTTTTCAAACCAAATGGCAACACCATGAACTCATAGTGTCCATATCTAGTTCTAAAAGTTGTCTTATGAATATCCTCATCCTTTAGTCTTAACTGATGATACCTTGATCGTAAATCAATCTTTGAAAATACAATAGCTTCACGCATCTGATCAAAAAGATCATCAATACATGGCAAAGGATATTTGTTCTTTACCGTTGCTTTATTGAGCATATGATAATCTATACACAATTGAAGGGTTCCATCCTTCTTAAAAAAAATAACCGGGGCACCCCAAGGTGAAACACTGGGTTTGACCAAACCTTTTTCCAACAATTCTTGTAATTAGGCTTTTAACTCCATTAACTCCGTAGTTGTCATATGGTAGGGTGCTTTTGATATAGGCTCAGATCCTGGTTTAATATCAATTGCAAAATCAAAAACCCTTTTGGGAGGTAGTCCTGGACGTTCTTCTAGAAACACATCCTAAAATTCCTGAAGAAAAGGATACTTTTCTTCAAAAGATGAACTAGGCTTTTCTATCCCTTCCTCCACTTGTTCCATTTTGACTGCAAACAACTGACAACCTTTTTGTCTAACCCTTTTCAATTGCTTGGCAGAGATATGTTTGATTTTAACTTCTCTTTGAATTCCTTGGAATTGGGTTTGATTTCCCAAATCATCTAAGAATTCAACTATTTTTGAAAAATAGTCAACCTTAGCTCTATGCTTCCATAACCAACTCATTCCTAGGATTACATCATAGGAACCTAGGGGAGCTACATATAGGTTTACTTCAGTTGATAAACTAGGGAGGTCAATTTTGGCTTCAAACAAACATTGCTCTACCTAAGCCTTAGATTGGTTAGCATATTCTACTGACCAAGGTTTAGACATGTATCCAGCTTTTCTAGTAAACTTATTCAAAATTTTAGGAGAAACAAAATTTTCTGTGGCTCCTGTATCAATCAAAATAGATATAGGGACTTCAAACAAAGTATACTCTGCTTGACGATTGTCAAGCGCTGCATGAATCCTTTGTTGGAATGCTTCCTGCTGAGTAGGTAGTGCAGTACCTCTTTGTTGACCATTTTGATTCTTATTAGGGCAACGATTTGTCTAATGGTCGCCCCCACAAGTAAAGCATCCTCTAATGGGTCCTTTCTTGTTTGAAGTCTTCCCATTGTTATCCTCATTTCTTTTGTAGTTGCCATTCTTCTTCTCATTACCAGATCCACCCTTATTCTTCTGATATCCTTTATCCTTCCTCTTGTTATCATAACTATTTTCATATCTTTTCTTGTATGGTTGATTGTTAGGAGTTCCAATAAACCTCTTGCAGTTTCTATCACGATAAGCCGCTATGGATTTCAACTTTTACTCTTGCTTGATTACTTTCTCATACACTTGATCCATTGTTGTGGGACCATGTACATTCACTTCTCCACCAATTTGAGCATTTAGACCCATGATGAATTTCCTGATCCTTAATCTCTCATCCTTTTGATACTGTGGAACATATTTCAGGAGTCAGGTGAATTTTTCTCCATATTCCACCACTGTCATATCTCCTTGTTGAAGATTCTAGAAATCAGTCAATTTTTGATCAAAATAGAGTTGTCGTAACCATCTCTTGCGAAAGAGTTTCATGAACTCATCCCAAGTTACCCTTAGAGAGCTTAAATTCGATTCCATCTTCTTATTCATCTAACAAGTTGATGCTTCTCCTGCCAGTTGGAATTCTCCCCATACCACCTTGGTCATCTCCGAGTAATTCCTTATCTTGAAATATTTTTCTATTTCCATTAACCAAGCTTCTGCAGCATCTCTGGTTACTGTCCCATCGAATTTTGGTGAAGTGACGACCTTCTTCATGTCTTTAGAGATTTCCTAGGTTAGTCTATCTCTTGCCTCTTTATTAGGTTTTGTACTCTTACTACGTTCTTCATGATTTTCTCCACTTTCACCATGAGAGTTTTCACCTCCTCCCTCAGAATTTCCTTTATCATCCACTTTCTTTTCCAAATCACCTAGTCTTTTCTTGGTTTCCTTAAGCATGGTTATGATTTGGTTCAACTTCTAATTTGGCGGGTGGTATTCCTCTTCACTTTCTCCTTGGTTAGTCCTTGTCTGAACCATGTTTATCAATTTCTCACACCTGAGAATATTGAGTTGTCCATTAGTTCAAGATTATAATGCCTCCCATTAAATCTAAACATAATAAACTCAATTTAAACAATAGTTTGGCACAAAAACAACTCTTTTTATTTATTTCAATCAAAGCAAAGGGTATTCCTCATTTATACAAGAAATGACTTCAAAAGTCATGCTCAAGAGGAGTATATCCTTTAGACTCATTTTCTAATACATAATCTCGAGGTATATAACCCTCTGACTCACTATCGGACCTAACTTCTATGATCTCAATAGTTGGGGGTATGTGGGGATATCACCTAACCATAATTGTTTCCTCATCTTTAACTCTTTCCAAGTACTCCCTTCTCACTCGCTTGATTTGAGTTAGGACAGTTGCCAGATCTTCAGTATCACTTAACCAAATGTCACTCTCATCATTGGTTCCCTCAAAGGTTTTGATAATGACCTCACGTTCTCTTTTTTCTTTAAGGATATGTTGATTCGTATTAACAGACTTTCTTGCTGTCTTTTTAAGACATACCATCCTGGCACAGAAATTTTTTAAACATTAGCTAACCACATAATGTTGGCTACAGGTAAGCATAGTGGTCTCATAAGCCCTAGTGTTGAACCTGGTAGCTCTAATACCATATGTAACATTCACATTCTTAAAACATAGTAAAACTGGAAAAATTTACCATAGAGTAATTTAACAAGATAAAAATGAGATAGAGAAATTTTTTCTTTTTATTTAACTCATAAACCAATATCAATAATTACAAGATTTTTCCTTTACAAAGAACAATATATCATGAAGTCTTTCTCAAAGACTTAGTTTACAATGTAAATCAATTACATAGACAAATTAGAATACATACTGCTACTGAATATCTGACATCTTTATCACAAGTCCTGGCATATCTTCTGCTTGGAGAGAGAGTATCTTTCCAGTGATTTACCTCCATCCACGATCGGTGGTCTCCCACACATCTTCCACATAGGAAGTGGCCCTACCCTTCACGATAGATATAGACCAAAGGTGACCAGTGGTAATTTGCCTATCTTGAGTACATAGTGTTGTATCCTACACCTATCTATCAATCATACAACCCTAGATACCCTCTAGCTAAGTATGATTTCTGATATATTGTGTATTCCAGATACAGTGAACCGATAATGCATGCAGAAGACACTTGCATTACTTTGGCCAAAGTTTTAATATCAATAACGCTCATAATAAACGTGGTCGTTGTGTTCACCCACCCCTACTCGACTTGGATACTGTTGTATTCTTACAGTTTATTCATATTAACAATATTTACATAAATAGTTTAATCACCGTGCCATGATATTGGCTACCTTGACAAGGATAAGTTTAAATGTCATATCTATTTAGTTGGTTCATAACCACTTTTAGGGTTTACCTATTACCCTTGTAAAATATGATTTCACAAAATAAACATATATCAACCCTAAGAGACTTAGGTTCTTAATCGACCAATGGTTTAACTCATCCATGGTTAGGAATAATTTAGCTCTTTGCAAAAATATTAACTCCTACTTCAAGGAACATGAATCGTATTCAATTCACTTCTATGTGATGCCATTACCTTCACTTCTCATATACTCATAAAGGAATTCTATATAAAGTTATGGACATAGTCTTTTAACATAAAATGGTATACTATAAAACTATACACACCAAGATTATTTGTATAGATAATATAGAAAGATTTATTCATTTTTCCAAACTATCTTTAGTTAATCTATAACATAATAGGTTTACCATAGTTATCATATATCACGTAGACTCTAAATTCTATGGGTAGGGGAAATGTTCTTGACCAATGTATTTAACCAAGAATGGTTTCAAAAGATATTATTTTCTATTTGATATTCAAGACCATACTACTCACAGTTTGGTAAGTTTTCCCTTAATAATCAGCCTCTACTTAATCTTTCGAATTACTTTTCAAGACTAACATACATCTACACAGTCGGTTGTCTTCAATCAAGTATGAGACTGGTTCACTAGTTTCGTGATAACTACGTTATCCTTCATGAAATTAAAAATAATAGAATCATTTGGTTCCTAAACTCATATCAAGACAAGTATCATAGTTTCAAACTAAGACACAAAGTCGGCCTATATAAAACATAAGTTGGATTTCATTATCAATCCTACGATTCGGCCTTACCAGTCTAAAATGACTCTCAAGTTAAAACTGAAATATAATACAGTCATACAATGACTCTCAATACTTTCTTAATCAGTTGACTCAAATAATTAGACCTATATCATTATTAAGAAGAGACAATTTGCTTATCCTCATCGAAATAGATACAGAATAACTAAGAATTTCTCAAAATGATAATGGACAAATGTCTAAGACAAGGCAGAATTTAATCTTTCATTGATTTCAATGATCATAATATGCAGAGGCGTTTACTTGAGGTGGTAGTTTACACAGGCGAGAAAGCTATAGAATAGACTGTATTCTTCCAAAGGATACCTTACTAGCCCACACGCAATCCTCTCCTAATCTCCGCTACTAAACTCCCTCTAGCGTCCACTTCCTATTGACTATCAAGTCATGGTCTCAAGAGAGCTCCCAACCGACTCATTAATGAGTTGTGCCACTAGGCACTCCACTCATGATAGTTAAAACTCATTTATGAAAAACACTATTGATCTCCAGTTAAGACTCAACTGCTAGCTACAAAGATGCAATCGACACCATATGTTGATTTTTGCAAAATTGCTGAGACGAGTTAGTGAATGTGGCTAGTTATACGCCACTCCTCATCAATGAGGCCGCTAACTCAATAACAGAAAGAGAGAAATCGATTACTCTTAATGAGTAGTTTGATCCATCATGTTTTAATATTTAAGGCACTCCTCAATAGATGCCTATGACTGCTCAAATAAAAACCATAATAATTTATCATGAGGTATTACCTCATTCAACTCATAAACATATAATATTTGATTATATCAAATATTATTTTCATATCATTATCTCTATTTGATTATTATGATTTAATCAATAAAAGGATAATACTAAACAAAGGATTACGAAAAATGTGATTGGGTTGAGCTAGTCTCCCCATCATGATCCATCGACAAAAACACGTCATCTTAACTTGACAATAAAGTCTTAACATTAAGAATCGGTTAAAATACCTCAAGTGACTTAATAATAATAAGATAACTATTTTACGACAATAACGTCATAATATTTACATTAAACGTAAATAGTCACAAATCATACTCAAACGACATCATTAATGTTATTAACGACTAAGATGACTTACTACGACTTAGAAAGATTTGTAAATAATATCGACTACCTATCGATTATGTTCAAAAGCAAACTAACAATACAAGACTTACCTCTTATGACACATTGGTTCACATTTTCGTTAAACACTTATACTTGATTTGGCAAATAAACCACTCGTAACCCAAGGTCTCTCTCTCTCTCTCTCTCTCTCTCTCTCTCTCTTCTCTAAGAGTCATCTGAGAATTTGTATTCATGTTTCAACTTGTAACCAAATAATATATGATCAGTGCATCATTATTCAAATAATTTAGATAATAAATCAAATCTCATAATGCAATTATTAAATCAATAATAACATAATCTTTTCTATAATTTCATAAATGATATTCAATATAATCCATGTCTTTCCTTGTCATTAATCTAATCATCATAATAGATTTACTTATGTCCAAGTAAAAGTAAAAAGTATATCAAGGCAAAAATTGGGGATGTAACAAATTCAAATAGCCCACATAATGGGATACTTCAAGTCGCTGCTATATAGAAACTATACCAGGGCACAAGCAATCACATTTATTGGAATTGATGGAGATGTCTGCATTTGATCACAAGGCGATGCTAAGGATTCTTTCTTTCCCTGTCATAGAGGCCATACATTCATCACTAAAACTCTCCTTTTTAATGTTGATGTTCCTGTTTTGATTTCTAGTCTCCACGCATACAAATCTTCATTGTTTTCCACAAAGACATAGGAATGGTATATAACTGTTCTCTCTTTGTTTCTTTTTCCAACACTGTCTTCTATAGAGAGGGTCTCGATTCCTTCTAAAACTATGTGTTCGGTCTAATCCTGTGCAAGCACCAAAATGATGGAAGAAGATCTTTGTTGTTGTTTCTAAAAAAAAACCAAATAACATTCCAAATGAATAGTTAGATAGAATTTGCTGGCGCTATCATCACCAGGAGTGACTGATCAACGCATATTCACATTGAAGGCTCTAAGAAATAAAACAAAAGAGGCTGCAATTAGTTACATGATCTGTTGTATGACCATAACACGTTCTTTCTGCTCTTACTATGGGTAATCTTTTTACCAATTCAAGACCTCTATCTCTGAATAGAGCACCAGAGAAACTCATTGGCATCCCCAATATTACTATCTCTTCCCCCAAACCTAACTAACTCTTTGAAGTTGATGTGTAAATTATATAGTAGGAACATGTGAAATAGTTGATGTGTCAATCATATAATAGGAGCATGTAAAATCATAAACAACCCCTATATGATACTTCCTTTCAAATGTCCCACAATGTATTTTGGTGGAGAGCTAAAAGAACTAAAAGATAAGCTTCAAAGGCTAAAAAGGTAGATAGAAGAACTCCAACAAAACCACACAAACCAAAACTTAGGTACAAAGACCCAAAAGCCAAACCAAAATGAGACAAAGAGAAACCAAAACTCTAGAGTAATGGATGCTCCCGCATCAACGTGGGTATAGTTTAGTCCCCCTCCCATTTGAGGAGGGATAGCATCATCAAGGAGAGGGTCACAGATCGAGTCGATTCGGTGATCTGTAGCATGTGCCAAGAACCCATGTATTCCTACACACCATTGGTCCAAATGTCATGACCTTTGTCAGTTAGTCATGCATAATATTTTTATATCTTCGTCTAGCTGTGCCATGATTGCATACTAGATGTGTGTTCTTGAGTTTTCAAATGTCGGCATTGTCATTGTCGCCACCTTGATTTCTAATAGATTGTCAAGATGGTATCTTCCTTCTTTTAAACCTTTAATTTGAAATCAGGGTTGATTATCACCCTCTATCAAGTATTTAGATGTCTTAATTCTTCTTGTGTCCCTTGTGAATGTTTGTGAAAGACTTACTATTTGTTTTTGAAAATATTTATTTTTGACCTTTGATTCAAAAGAATAGAGTTAAGTTTAAAAATAATTTGTGTGGTAATTTAAACCCACCTTTGGTGAAATTATTTGGTGGCATAGAAAACTGTTTTGTGTTTAATATGAAAGATGGGATAGTTAAAACTATGGTGGAATGGCCATAATGGTTGCCACACTCCTTCTTTCACTCCGCATGTTTGTTGCAAGGAAAAAATGAGGGAAATCAGGGGCATGGAACGAAGAACAAAAGAATGGTTTAGGGCACGTTTTGGGATCATTTTCGGATTGCAAGAAGAAGGTAGGCATGAACAGGGGAAAAAGAGGAAATTTGGAGGAGACAAAGGAATAATATCCAATTTTGATAATTATATACTCATGTTATTTCTTTTTGGAAATAGAAAAGAAATTCATGTTTTTCTAGAGTTTTATTTCTATCGAAATGAATGGTCTCAAACATTTTGATTTGTCTACAAAATCTTATTGAGAATTTTGTTAAAGAAGGGTGTTTTAAATTTCCCTAGGTCACTTTGACATTTGATGTTATTGCTAAGTTTTAAATCCTCTATTCCATTAATTAAGCATACTCCAGTTTATATTATTGGGTTTTGAAATCAAACCTGACAACATTATCTTGGTATATAATTAAAATGTTTTTGGTTTTATGCATGTATATGAATATAGTATTAATATGATTGAATCTTCTCATAGTCGACTTGGGAAGCTTGCTGGCCATAATGAGGCTGAGTTCTTTATTATTAAGCCGCATTTAGAAGCAACGTGGGAAGTCTATTATGGGTCGATGATACCCTAAATAATAGCGATTGTGTTTTTTTTACTCAATAAGAGGCCTATTAGGCCAACAATTTTAGCATTAGATAGTTATAAAGAACTATGTTTTGAAATTTCTTCTAGGTTGATGAAAGTCTAGACACCAACAATAGTAATTATGTGTTTATGTTGTCATAAGGCCGATTATGAGACCAACAGTGAGTTTGTTTTGTACATAAATCTTTCATACCATGGTTGACTTAGACCTTTATTTCTTTTATGAGTTTGCATTGCCTTGGAACAACGGTCTTTCTATGCCTTAGTCACCTTATGAAGTTTAGAAGAATCATTTACTTTGAGTAAGTTATAAACCAATACTTATACCATGTTTCTGTATACCTGCAACTACAGTGGGAAGCACTAGAAAATTATACCTTTGTTACCAATAATAATATGTATTCTATGAAGAGGAAAGTGTGAAGTAAACTATTTTTTAGTGTTATAGAAAAGTGATATTATTATTATTTAGCAATTGCATATATAAGTTAACCTTAGTCATGGTATTTTACTGTACTAGAATTCTTTATACCTATAAAACCAAGTCAAGAACAATAGAATGCCACCACAATGTCCAGTATTAGTTTGCATATAAAAAAGAAAAGTTAGAATAAATATATCACTATTCAGAAATCAGGAAATATAGTCTTTGGAAGAGTATCTTATGTCGATAATGTGATGAAAATAGAGATAGGGTTTATAGGTAACATTGAGACTAAATTTAGTTATGTTTCCATCTTAAACAACATTAAAACTAGAAACCAAAATAAATATCTAGTTTGTTATCTATTTTCATATGCCATTACCATGGAAGTCCAAACCAAGTAGCACTGATAACTTATCAAGTATGATTATGAACTGATAAGCTACAGAGCTTATCATTTCATGATTATACTTATAAGTGGGTATATCTAATTGTATATAAGGAGTGGATATACAAAAAATATTTATATGAGGTTGGCATGCCTGAGTTTGTGAAATGAATATAGGGCAGATATGTATTAAACCCTGATAAAGAAATTTTGTAAGTTATTTATTTGTTTCAATCATCATTCTAAGTACAACTCAAAATACACAAAACTATGTTTTGATAGTGAACAATTTCCAATTGAATTGTTTTAAAATGTGAATATAAATATATTTATATATAACATTGTATGGACTGAACTTTAGGTACTTTCTTATTTATAGGTATATTTATATTATTTATGTTTATTTTGGTATGACTTGAGAAGGAGTAAGATAATACTCAAATATATATTTGTTTTAGTTGAATTTGTGGTGGTGGTGCCTGCATAAACATTCAAGTTTCAAACATTTAAATATGCAAGCCCCTTCCCAAAAAATCCAAAAAATCCTGACACATTTTGGCCTCTGCAGTTGTTACTAATGCCAGAAATCAGTTAAGGTGCAAGTCAAAAAATGTTGTGGCAGGTTAGAAATCTCCATCGACCCCTGAAAATTGATAAAATTGGGTCAAATGCATAAAAAATGCATATCGGGTCACTGCTTCAGGTCACAGTTTTCAGTGTCTGTGAATGTTTCTAAGTGTGGCTAGAAGGGTCAAAATATGCCATAGCCGTGGGACTGCCAAGTATTGAGCCCCAGTTTAAATTTGCACCTTTCTTTTTGTTTCCTGCGGAGCTTGCCACATGTCTGCGGCAGAAGCAACCCCTTTGAGTTCTAGCTTGAGCGTGGAAGGCGCCACGTGTCGGCTTCCGCCAAGGATACGAGATTGTTTCTTATATGTTTCTAGAGTGCCGCGGAAGGCACCACATGGAGGCATCCACCGGTGTTTCTAAAAGACCCTAAAAGTTTCACAGTTTCTGCCAAGTTTCCAAAAGACCCTTATTGTTTCTCAAGGGTAGCGCGGACGGTGACAAGTGGCAGCCTCCGCTTATGTTTCAGGAAAGTTTCAATAAGTTTCTAAGTTGCTGCGGAAGCTAACAAGTGTCAGCTTCCGCATATGTTTCTTTTTTACTTCCTGCAATGCAAGTAATGGTAGGGTGGGTCCCAATGAAGGGTCTGAGAGCTGCAGATCGTGCCACGTATTTTTAATGTTTCTGACACAGCTTCTAGTTTCTTCACGCGGAAGGTGCCACGTGTCACTTGCGGAGGCATGTTTCAAAAGGTTTCTAAGTCGCAGCGGAAGCTGCCACGTGCCCCTGGTTGTATTTGCGGAAGCCGACACGTGTCGGCCTCCACTTAGTTTCTATTTGTTTCATAGTGTGGCACAGACGAAGTGGGTCCCAGTAAGGAAGTTGCTACTGCGGATGTTGCCAAGTGGTAGCCTCTGCTTGAAGTTTTCGAGGGCCCCTTTACAAAGTTTCAATGCCGCGGATTGCGACAAGTGTCACGAGCAGGGGTCACTTCAATCTTTCGACACAGTTTAGTAAAGTACGCGAAAGGCACCACGTGTCAGCTTCTGCTGAAGTTTCTATAAAGTTTCTTTGTGTTTCAAGAGATGCTGCGGGGCTCGACACATGTTTGCTTCCGCTGGGGTTTCTTGGGAGTGTCCCTAGCGTTTCAAGGCTGACGCGGAGCTTGCCACGTGGTGGCTTCCGTGTGAGGTTCCGGCGGTTGGCTCTCGGCGGGAAAAGATAAGGCAAAATGGAGGGAACGGACCCAGCGATGGAAACTTGAAGTGCCTACATGGCACATTTTGGTTAGTGGGCAATTTTTCAACAGATTTTGACACCGTTGATCGCAGCGACAGGAGGATGATCGACGGTCACATTTTGAGCCTGCAGCACGAGTTTTTCCCGAGTGTTTGAAATCATTTTTAGGCAGGAGAAACTCTAGAGGCGTGCCATTGCTACATTCTAGGGGCTACAGGTTGGTGAAACATTAATGGCAGTTGTTGCAGAGGCATGGGTCGAGTTGGTGGCTCAACCACCTGAATTGATGATGCATGTCCCTGAGCAGCGGCTCGAGTCCCAATCTCACCTGCTCCTTCCTCTTTGTCCCTCTGTAGCATTTGCTCTTTTGAGCGCCATTTTCTGATGTACTGTATCTCGCAGATTTTTGTCTTGCCATGTAATTAATTTTGCTGGGTATATTTTCTTGCTATTTAAGCAGACTGTGTGATCCATTTTTAAGGTTGTTGAAGGCCTAGGCAATTTTTTGTGTAAATAATGAAGAACAGGGCATAATCTTGGCTATTTTATCCCATTGTGGAGTTTACGTGTTGCAGCATGCATGTATTTTGCACGTATGTTCAGTTTCAATGTTGATTTATATGAAAAATGCTTATTGCATGTGTCTATCTGCTTGTCTCCATTTGCTGCATGTTATTCTCCTTCTTTTGAATCTGGTTGCTAAGGGTTTCTTAGATTCTAGGGAATAGATGTCTATACTGCATGTTTGATCTCTAACTTCCATTCAAGGAGTGGATTAAACTGTTTTAGGTCAAGCATGGAGAAGGTTGCATGTCAGCAGGGATATCTGTAAGTAGAGGCATTTAGATACCCATTCTTGGGTGATGTTTGTAAGGCAAGCATCAAGTCCAACCCCCTGAAACTTGAGTGAAAGTTGCAAACCATCTACTGTATACGTCTAGTTGACTCCTTGCCCAATGGATAGGCACCAGTATGCTCCTGGATCAGTAGTTATGAGCCAAAACCCCTTGTCTTGCATCCAGGACATTATGTCCACCCATCTCATCACTTCCACCTGTTAGTTATAGGAGTAGGATTAGGACCCCCTGCATACTCTCATACCCACCAGACAAATATGTCTAAGAATGTTGCCAACCTTGTGATCTATCATGCAGATCTTGGTCCACACATGAGAGTATTCTGCCTGTTGCTGTCAAGCTAAATCTTTCTGTCATTGAGCTAGTCAATGTTACATCTTTTGTCATAGGGATATCCCCTTGGTGCGGCAGAACCAGAAGTGAAGGGGAGGAAGCTCACACAACCTCCCGTAATCTGTTGGCCGAATCCGCCTGTGCATTGGAGCTGGCAAACCCTCTGCAGATTTGGTAACCAACAGATTTTGGTGACTCTGCTGGGGATGTGAGTGATCAAAAGTAATATCTAGTCATCCCAGGTAATATATTTGTGGCCCATCCGAGTCACTAACAAAATGATGCTCTACTGGTGGAATGAACCTAGAAAAGTAGCTTTCAGCTATTGAAAATTTTGTCCTCTCTGGAGAGGTGGCGACTCTGCAAAAAGATCTTAATGCACATGAAAGGTAGATGTATGTTATTTGATGAAAGATGTTTAGATTTCTGCATCTGGATGAGAAAAGGTACCTAGCTTCCTCCCCTTTATATTTGTTGTTTACTGCATAAGTTAGATGCCAGGGGAAGCCTTAGGCCTTAGGCAGACAAAGGATGTCTAAGAGTGAGATTTTTATGAATCCAAACATGTATTATCCCATACTCAGTCAAAAGGGGGATGATATGTTGACAAAAAGAATAGAAGAGATAAAAAATAGGTTGATATTTTTAGAGGCTAGGCAGGCCCAGTTAAATAGTGAAAACCCTGTTGTGTCTGCCAGTCAGAAGGCTAAACCTCTTCTCAGCCCTTTTGATCCTCAGTATGACCTTGAGAGCCTGGCATCATGTGAAGAAAAAAGTGAAAATGAGAAGATATCAGTTGAGGATGCCATTGAAATGATCAATGATGAATCCCATTGCAAGGTTGAGGTGTTTGGTTCTGAAAATAATGATGTGGTTGTGGATAGCAATGAGCAACTTTTTGAATGGGTTTGTGGAGATAATTGTGAGTATTGTGCTCAGGATAGAGAAGAAATAAGCACACAGGTTGATACTCCTCCACAAATTGAATCCATGGATGATGAAGATGCATGTTCTGCTGCCCATGAACCAGCAGCACACTTTGATGAAACTGAGACACCTGGGTCACCCATTTATGACACATGTGGTGATGAGGATCTATCTGAGTTTGGTGAGGATCTAGACACTATTTTTGACTTGGATTCTGTTTCTCATCCTGATGAAAGAGAAGCCAACATACATCAGGTAAGTGATTGTAAAAATGTGCCTGATTGTATAGAGGTGTCAGAGCTTGATCTTTTCCAGCATGGTGTACCAGATGATTGTGTGCATGATGTGCACAATTGTGAATTTGAAAGCTTTTCTTTTGATAGGCTAGCTGATGTAATGAGCCCTGACCTTCTTAGCTGTGTGGTGGACTTTGAGTGCTTTCATTTTTCAGTCTAGCTAGGAGATCAAGTTGCAATGCATGATGATGATACTGATGAGAACATGTGTTATATTTCATTTGAGTATGCATTGCTTGATGAACACTACATCCACTTGTTACAGGATGCTGAAGGTTGTCTGCACAGGGGTAACAGTGACAAGCTAAATTAGAAGGTTGAATGTGCAGATGACAAGGTTTATTTGTGGGGAGGTCCTGACAGTATCTCCAGGCTTGACCCAGTGCATGCAGATGAAAACAAGATATTTGACAAAGGGAGATATAGGTTTTTCTTTTCTTGGTGGCCTTAAGCCATCAAATGTGTTTGTTGATGCAGGCTAGTGCAGTGTTTGACTCTGTGCCCAATGGATAAGGACTGGTCTACATCCCAGAGATCTGAGGTTCTCGCCATGCCTGCAAGAGGCATGCGTCCCCAGACAAAGCCACTGGTGGTGCCTGCATAAACATTCAAATTTCAAACATTTAAATATGCAGGCCCCTTCCCAAAAAATCCAAAAAATCCTGACACATTTTGGCCTCTGCAGTTGTTACTAATGCCACAAATCAGTTAAGGTGCAAGTCAAAAAATGTTGTGGCAGGTTAGAAATCTCCATTGACCCCTGAAAATTGATGAAATTGGGTCAAATGCATAAAAAATGCATATCGGGTCACTGCTTCGGGTCACAGTTTTCAGTGTCTGTGAATGTTTCTAAGTGTGGCTAGAAGGGTCAAAATATGCCACAGCCACGGGACTGCCAAGTATCGAGCCCCAGTTTAAATTTGTGCCTTTGTTTTTGTTTCCCGCGGAGCGTGCCACGTGTCTATGGTAGAAGCAGCCCCTTTGAGTTCCAGCTTGAGCGCGGAAGGCGGCACGTGTCAGCTTCTACCAAGGATTTGAGATTGTTTCTTATATGTTTCTAGAGTGCTGCGGAAGGCACCATGTGGAGGCATCCGCCAGTGTTTCTAAAAGACCTTAAAAGTTTCACAGTTTCTGCCAAGTTTCCGAAAGACCCTTATTGTTTCTCAAGGGTAGCGCGGACGGTGACAAGTGGCAGCCTCCGCTTATGTTTCAGGAAAGTTTCAATAAGTTTCTAAGTTGCTGCGGAAGCTGACAAGTGTCAGCTTCCGTGTATGTTTCTTTTTTGTTTCCTGCAATGCAAGTAATGGCGGGGTGGGTCCCAGTGAAGGGTCTGAGAGCTGCGGATCGTACCACGTATTTTTAATGTTTCTGACACAGTTTCTAGTTTCTTCACGCGAAAGGTGCCGCGTGTCACTTGCAGAAGCATGTTTCTAAAGGTTTCTAAGTCACAGTGGAAGCTGCCACATGCCCCTGGTTGTATCTGCGGAAGCTGACACGTGTCGGCCTCCACTTAGTTTCTATTTATTTCATAGTGTGGCACAGACGAAGTGGGTCCCAGTAAGGCAGTTGCTACTATGGATGTTGCCAAGTGGCAGCCTCTGCTTGAAATTTCTGAGGGCCCCTTTACAAAGTTTCAATGCCGCGAATTGTGACAAGTGTCACGAGCAGGGGCCACTTCAATCTTTCGACACAGTTTAGTAAAGTACGCGGAAGGCGTCATGTGTCGGCTTACGCCGAAGTTTCTATATAGTTTCTTTGTGTTTCAAGAGATGCTGCGGGGCTCGACACATGTCTGCTTCCACTGGGGTTTCTTGGAAGTGTCCCTAGCGTTTCAAGGGTGCCGCAGAGCTTGCCACGTGGTGGCTTTCGTGTGAGGTTCCAGCGGTTGGCTCTCGGCGGGAAAAGATAAGGCAAAATGGAGGGAATGGACCCAGCGATGGAAACTTGAAGTGCCTATGTGGCACGTTTTGGTTACTGGGTGATTTTTCAACAGATTTTGACACTGTTGATTGCAGCGACGGGAGGATGATCGACGGTCACATTTTGAGCCTGCAGCACGGGTTTTTCCCAAGTGTTTGAAATCATTTTTAGGCGGGAGAAACTCCAGAGGCGCGCCATTGCTACATTCTAGGGGATACAGGTTGGTGAAACATTAATGACAGTTGTTGCAGAGGCATGGGTCAAGTTGGTGGCTCAACCACCTGAAGCCTTAGGTCTTAGGCAGACAAAGGATGTCTAAGAGTGAGATTTTTATGAATCCAAACATGTATTATCCCATACTCAGTCAGAAGGGGGATGATATGTTGACAAAAAGAATAGAAGAGATAAAAATAGGTTGATATTTTTAGAGGCTAGGCAGGCCCAGTTAAATAGTGAGAACCTTGTTGTGTTTGCCAGTCAGAAGGCTAAACCTCTTCTCAGCCCTTTCGATCCTCAGTATGACCTTGAGAGCTTGGCATAATGCGAAGAAAAAAGTGAAAATGAGAAGATATCAGTTGAGGATGCCACTAAAATGATCAATGATGAATCCCATTGCAAGGTTGAGGTGTCTGGTTCTGAAAATAATGATGTGGTTGTGGACAACAATGAGCAACTTTTTGAATGGGTTTGTGGAGATAATTGTGAGTATTGTGCTCAAGATAGAGAAGAAATAAGCACACAGGCTGATACTCCTCCACAAAGTGAATCCATGGATGATGAAGATGCATGTTTTGCTGCCCATGAACCAGCAACACACTTTGATGAAACTGAGACACCTGGGTCACCCATTTATGACACATGTGGTGATGAGGATCTATCTGAGTTTGGTGAGGATCTACACACTATTTTTGACTTGGATTCTGTTTGTCATCCTGATGAAAGAGAAGCCAACATACATCAGGTAAGTGATTGTAAAAATGTGCCTGATTGTACAGAGGTGTCAGAGCTTCGTCTTTTCTTGCATGGTGTACCAGATGATTGTGTGCATGATGTGCACAATTGTGAATTTGAAAGCTTTTCTTTTGATAGGCCAGCTGATGTAATGAGCCCTGACCTTCTTAGCTGTGTGGTGGACTTTGAGTGCTTTCATTTTTCAGTCCATCTAGGAGATCAAGTTGCAATGCATGATGATGATACTGATGAGAACATGTGTTATATTTCATTTGAGTATGCATTGCTTGATGAACACTGCATCCACTTGTTACAAGATGTCGAAGGTTGTCTACACAGGGGTAACAGTGACAAGCTAAATCAGAAGGTTGAATGTGTAGATGACAAGGTTTATTTGTGGGTAGGTCCTGACAGTATCTCCAGGCTTGACCCAGTGCATGCAGATGAAAACAAGATATTTGATAAAGGGAGATACAGGTTTTTCTTTTCTTGGTGGCCTTAGGCCATCAAGTGTGTTTGTTGATGCAGGCTGGTGCAGTGTTCGACTCTGTGCCCAATGGATAAGGACTAGTCTGCATCCTAGAGATCTGAGGTTCTCGCCATGCCTGCAAGAGGCATGCGTCCCCAGATAGAGCCACTGGTGGTGCCTGCATAAACATTCAAATTTTAAACATTTAAATATGCAGGCCCCTTCCCAAAAAATCCAAAAAATCCTGACACATTTTGGCCTCTGCAGTTGTTACTAATGCCAGAAATCAGTTAAGGTGCAAGTCAAAAAATGTTGTGGCAGGTTAGAAATCTCCATTGACCCCTAAAAATTGATGAAATTGGGTCAAATGCATAAAAATGCATATTGGGTCACTGCTTCGGGTCACAGTTTTCAGTGTCTGTGAATGTTTCTAAGTGTGGCTAGAAGGGTCAAAATATGCCACAGCTGCGGGACTACCAAGTATCGATCCCCAGTTTAAATTTGCGCCTTTGTTTTTGTTTCCCGCGGAGTGTGCCATGTGTCTGCGGCGGAAGCAACCCCTTTGAGTTCCATCTTGAGCGCGGAAGGCGCCACGTGTCAGCTTCCACCAAGGATCCGAGATTGTTTCTTATATGTTTTTAGAGTGCCGCGGAAGGCACCACGTGGAGGCATCCGCTAGTGTTTCTAAAAGACCCTAAAAGTTTCATAGTTTCTGCCAAGTTTCTGAAAGACCCTTATTGTTTCTCAAGGGTAGTGCGGACTGTGACAAGTGGTAGCCTCCGCTTATGTTTTAGGAAAGTTTCAATAAGTTTCTAGGTTGCTGCGGAAACTGACAAGTGTCAGCTTCTGCATATGTTTCTTTTTTGTTTCCTGCAATGCAAGTAATGGCGGGGTGGGTCCCAGTGAAGGGTCTGAGAGCTGTGGATCGTGCCATGTATTTTTAATGTTTCCGACACAGTTTCTAGTTTCTTCGCATGGAAGGTACCGCGTGTCACTTACGAAGGCATGTTTCAAAAGGTTTCTAAGTTGGAGTGGAAGCTGCCACATGCCCCTGGTTGAATCTGTGGAAGCCGACACGTGTCAGCCTCCGCTTAGTTTCTATTTGTTTCATAGTGTGGCATAGACGAAGTGGGTCCCAGTAAGGCAGTTGCTACTACGGATGTTGCCAAGTGGCAGCCTCCGCTTGAAGTTTCCGAGGGCCCCTTTACAAAGTTTCAATGCCGCAGATTGTGACAAGTGTCACGAGCAGGGGCCACTTCAATCTTTCCACACAGTTTAGTAAAGTACGCGGAAGGCACCACATGTCAGCTTCCGCCGAAGTTTCTATAAAGTTTCTTTGTGTTTCAAGAGATGCTGTGGGGCTCGACACATGTTTGCTTCCGCTGGGGTTTCTTGGATGTGTCCCTAGCATTTCAAGGGTGCTGCAGAGCTTGCCACGTGGTGGATTCCGTGTGAGGTTCCGGCGGTTGGCTCTCGGTGGGAAAATATAGGGCAAAATGGAGGGAATGGACCCAGTAATGGAAACTTGAAGTGCCTACATGGCACATTTTGGTTAGTGGGCAATTTTTTAACAGATTTTGACACTGTTGATTGCAGCGACGGGAGGATGATCGATGGTCACATTTTGAGCCTGCAGCGCGAGTTTTTCCCGAGTGTTTGAAATCATTTTTAGGCAGGAGAAACTCTAGAGGCACACCATTGCTACATTCTAGGGGCTACAGGTTGGTGAAACATTAATGACAGTTGTTGCAGAGGCATGGGTCGAGTTGGTGGCTCAACCATCTGAATTGATCATGCATGTCCTTGAGCGGCAGCTCGAGTCCCAATCTCACCTGCTCCTTCCTCTTTGTCCCTCTGCAGCATTTGCTCTTTTGAGCGCCATTTTCTGATGTACTGTATCTCGCAGATTTTTGTCTTGCCATGCAATTAATTTTGCTGGGTACATTTTCTTGCTATTTAAGCAGACTATGTGACCCATTTTTAAGGTTGTTGAAGGCCTGGGTAATTTTTTGTGTAAATAATGAAGAATAGGGCATGATCTTGGCTGTTTTATCCCATTGTGGAGTTTATGTGTTGCAGCATGCATGTATTTTGCACATATGTTCAGTTTCAGTGTTGATTTATATGAAAAATGCTTATTGCATGTGTCTATCTGCTTGTCTCCATTTGCTGCATGTTATTCTCCTTCTTTTGAATTTGGTTGCTAAGGGTTTCTTAGATTCTAGGGTATAGATGTCTATACTACATGTCTGATATCTAACTTCCATTCAAGGAGTGGATTAAACTGTTTTAGGTCAAGCATGGAGAAGGTTGCATGTCAGCAGGGATATTTGTAAGTAGAGGCATTTAGATACCCATTCTTGGGTGATGTTTGTAAGGCAAGCATCAAGTCCAACCCCCTGAAACTTGAGTGAAAGTTGCAAACCATCTGCTGTATACGTCTAGTTGACTCCTTGCCCAATGGATAGGCACCAGTCTGCTCCTGGATCAGTAGTTATGAGCCAAAACCCCTTGTCTTGCATCCAGGACATTATGTCCACCCATCTCATCACTTCCACCTGTTAGTTATAGGAGTAGGATTAGGACCCCCTGCATACTCTCATACCCACCAGACAAATATGTCCAAGAATGTTGCCAACCTTGTGATCTATCATGCAGATCTTGGTCCACACATGAGAGTATTCTGCCTGTTGCTGTCAAGCTAAATCTTTCTGTCATTGAGCTAGTCAATGTTACATCTTTTGTCATAGGGATACCCCCTTGGTGCGGTAGAACCAGAAGTGAAGGGGAGGCAGCTCACGCAACCTCCCATAATTTGTCGGCCGAATCCGCCCATGCATTGGAGCTAGCAAACCCTCTACAGATTTGGTAACCAACAGATTTTGGCAACTCTGCTGGGGATGTGAGTGATCAAAAGTAATATCTAGTCATCCTAGGTAATATATTTATGGCCCATCTGAGTCACTAACAAAATAATGCTCTGCTGGTGGAATGAACCTAGAAAAGTAGCTTTCAGCTATTGAAAATTTTGTCGTCTCTGGAGAGGTGGCGACTCTGCAAAAAGATCTTAATGCACATGAAAGGTAGATGTATGTTATTTGATGAAAGATGTTCAGATTTCTGCATCTGGATGAGAAAAGGTACCTAGCTTCCTCCCCTTTATATTTGTTGTTTACTGCATAAGTTAGATGCCAGGGGAAGCCTTAGGTCTTAGGTAGACAAAGGATGTCTAAGAGTGAGATTTTTATGAATCCAAACATGTATTATCCCATACTCAGTCAAAAGGGGGATGATATGTTGACAAAAAGAATAGAAGAGATAAAAAATAGGTTGATATTTTTAGAGGCTAGGCAGGCCCAGTTAAATAGTGAAAACCCTGTTGTGTCTGCCAGTCAGAAGGCTAAACCTCTTCTCAGCCCTTTTGATCCTCAGTATGACCTTGAGAGCCTGGCATCATGTGAAGAAAAAAGTGAAAATGAGAAGATATCAGTTGAGGATGCCATTGAAATGATCAATGATGAATCCCATTGCAAGGTTGAGGTGTCTGGTTCTGAAAATAATGATGTGGTTGTGGACAGCAATGAGCAACTTTTTGAATGGGTTTGTGGAGATAATTCTGAGTATTGTGCTCAAGATAGAGAAGAAATAAGCACACAGGCTGATACTCCTCCACAAATTGAATCCATGGATGATGAAGATGCATGTTCTACTGCCCATGAACTAGCAGCACACTTTGATGAAACTGAGACACCTGGGTCACCCTATGACACATGTGGTGATGAGGATCTATCTGAGTTTGGTGAGGATCTAGACACTATTTTTGACTTGGATTCTGTTTCTCATCCTGATGAAAGAGAAGCCAACATACATCAGGTAAGTGATTGTAAAAATGTGCCTGATTGTATAGAGGTGTCAGAGCTTGATCTTTTCCAGCATGGTGTACCAGATGATTATGTGCATGATGTGCACAATTGTGAATTTGAAAGCTTTTCTTTTGATAGGCCAGCTGATGTAATGAGCCCTGACCTTCTTAGCTGTGTGGTGGACTTTGAGTGCTTTCATTTTTCAGTCCAGCTAGGAGATCAAGTTGCAATGCATGATGATGATACTGATGAGAACATGTTTTATATTTCATTTGAGTATGCATTGCTTGATGAACACTGCATCCACTTGTTATAGGATGCTGAAGGTTGTCTACACAGGGGTAACAGTGACAAGCTAAATCAGAAGGTTGAATGTGTAGATGACAAGGTTTATTTGTGGGTAGGTCCTGACAGTATCTCCAGGCTTGACCCAGTGCATGCAGATGAAAACAAGATATTTGATAAAGGGAGATACAGGTTTTTCTTTTCTTGGTGGCCTTAGGCCATCAAGTGTGTTTGTTGATGTAGGTGGGTGCAGTGTTCGACTCTGTGCCCAATGGATAAGGACTGGTCTGCATCCCAGAGATCTGAGGTTCTTGCCATGCCTGCAAGAGGCATGCGTCCCCAGACAGAGCCACTGGTGGTGCCTGCATAAACATTCGAGTTTCAAACATTTAAATATGCAGGCCCCTTCCCAAAAAGTCCAAAAAATTTTGACACATTTTGGCCTCTGCAGTTGTTACTAATGCCAGAAATCAGTTAAGGTGCAAGTCAAAAAATGTTGTGGCAAGTTAAAAATCTCCATCGACCCCTAAAAATTGATAAAATTGGGTCAAATGCATAAAAAATGCATATCGGGTCACTGCTTCGGGTCACAGTTTTCAGTGTCTGTGAATGTTTCTAAGTGTGGCTAGAAGGGTCAAAATATGCCACAGCTGCGAGACTGCCAAATATCGAGCCCCAGTTTAAATTTGCGCCTTTATTTTTGTTTCCTACGGAGCGTGCCACGTGTCTGCGGCAGAAGCAGCCCCTTTAAGTTCCAGCTTGAGCGCGGAAGGCACCAGGTGTCAGCTTCCACCAAGGATCCGAGATTGTTTCTTATATGTTTCTAGAGTGCCGCGGAAGGCACCACATGGAGGCATCCTCCGGTGTTTCTAAAAGACCTTAAAAGTTTCACAGTTTCTGCCAAGTTTCTGAAAGACCCTTATTGTTTCTCAAGGGTAGCGCGGACGGTGACAAGTGGCAGCCTCCGCTTATGTTTCAAGAGAGTTTCAATAAGTTTCTAAGTTGCTACAGAAGCTGACAAGTGTCAGCTTCCGCGTATGTTTCTTTTTTGTTTCTGCAATGCAAGTAATGGCGGGGTGGGTCCCAGTGAAGGGTCTGAGAGCTGCAGATCGTGCCACGTATTTTTAATGTTTCTGACAGTTTCTAGTTTCTTCACGCGGAAGGTGCCGTGTGTCACTTGCGGAGGCATGTTTCAAAAGGTTTCTAAGTCGCAGCGAAAGCTGCCACATGCCCCTTGTTATATATGTGAAAGCCGACACGTGTCGGCCTCCACTTAGTTTCTATTTGTTTCATAGTGTGGCATAGACGAAGTGGGTCTCAGTAAGGCAGTTGCTACTGCGGATGTTGCCAAGTGGCAGCCTCCGGTTGAAGTTTCTGAGGGCCCCTTTACAAAGTTTCAATGCTGCGGATTGTGACAAGTGTCACGAGCAGGGGCCACTTCAATCTTTCGACACAGTTTAGTAAAGTACGCGGAAGGCGCCACGTGTTGGCTTCCGCCGAAGTTTCTATAAAGTTTCTTTGTGTTTCAAGAGATGCTGCGGGGCTCGACACATGTCTGCTTTCGCTGGGGTTTCTTGGAAGTGTCCCTAGCGTTTCAAGGGTGTCGCGGAGCTTGCCACGTGGTGGCTTCCATGTGAGGTTCTGGCAGTTGGCTCTCGGCGGGAAAAGATAAGGCAAAATGGAGGGAACGAACCCAACGATGGAAACTTGAAGTGCCTACGTGGCACGTTTTGGTTAGTGGGTGATTTTTCAACAGATTTTGACACCGTTGATCACAGCGACGGGAGGATGATCGACGGTCACATTTTGAGCCTGCAGCGCGGGTTTTTTCTGAGTGTTTGAAATTGTTTTTAGGCGGGAGAAACTCCAGAGGCATGCCATTGCTATATTCTAGGGGCTACAGGTTGGTGAAACATTAATGGCAGTTGTTGTTGAGGCATGGGTCGAGTTGGTGGCTCAACCACCTGGATTGATGATGCATGTCCCTGAGCGGCGGCTCGAGTCCCAATCTCACCTCCTCCTTCCTCTTTGTTCCTCTGCAACATTTGCTCTTTTGAGCGCCATTTTTTGATGTACTGTATCTGGCAGATTTTTGTCTTGCCATGTAATTAATTTTGCTGGGTACATTTTCTTGCTATTTAAGCAGACTGTGTGACCCATTTTTAAGGTTGTTGAAGGCCTAGGCAATTTTTTGTGTAAATAATGAAGAACAGGGCATGATCTTGGCTGTTTTATCCCATTGTGGAGTTTATGTGTTGCAGCATGCATGTATTTTGCACGTATGTTTAGTTTCAGTGTTGATTTATATGAAAAATACTTATTGCATGTGTCTATCTGCTTGTCTCCATTTGCTGCATGTTATTCTCCTTCTTTTGAATATGGTTGCTAAGGGTTTCTTAGATTCTAGGGTATAGATGTCTATACTGCATGTCTAATCTCTAACTTCCATTCAAGGAGTGGATAAAACTATTTTAGGTCAAGCATGGAGAAGGTTGCATGTCAGCAGGGATATCTGTAAGTAGAGGCATTTAGATACCCATTCTTGGGTGATGTTTGTAAGGCAAGCATCAAGTCCAACCCCCTGAAACTTGAGTGAAAGTTGTAAACCATCTGCTGTATACGTGTAGTTGACTCCTTGCCCAATGGATAGGCACCAGTTTGCTCCTGGATCAGTAGTTATGAGCCAAAACCCCTTGTCTTGCATCCAGGACATTATGTCCACCCATCTCATCACTTCCACCTGTTAGTTATAGGAGTAGGATTAGGACCCCCTGCATACTCTCATACCCACCAGACAAATATGTTCAAGAATGTTGCCAACCTTGTGATCTATCATGCAGATCTTGGTCCACACATGAGAGTATTCTGCATGTTGCTGTCAAGCTAAATCTTTTTGTCATTGAGCTAGTCAATGTTACATCTTTTGTCATAGGGATACCCCCTTGGTGCGGCAGAACCAGAAGTGAAGGGGAGGTAGCTCACGCAACCTCTCGTAATCTGTTGGCCGAATCCGCCCGTGCATTGGAGCTGGCAAACCCTCTGCAGATTTGGTAACCAACATGTGGAATCGAGGACCTGAAAATGTCTGAGATGATTCCCAAGGTCAAATGAATGAGTTAACAAGAAAACCTTCATAATTTTCTATTGAAAATAGAATAGGTGTTTTGTCAAGTTATGAATTCTTTTTGTGGTAAAATCTACATTGTGAAACGAATTTATGTCATTTCTCAAGATACCGAGTTTGTATGAGTAAAGTTTCTTTTGGTCTTGATAGTGTCGAGTCAAGTGGAGATAGGGTTGGTGGACAATGACCCACAATTTTTTATAGGAATGTGATTATGTTATAAATTACTTTGGCCAAAGTGATGCATAGGTTGCATGCATTATCAATCCACAGGTTTTGATAGGTTTCCTGTTATCTAGATGTCATACTTAGTTGGAAGAATTCTAGAGTTGTATGGCAGGTTACAAGGGACAAAGTCATTACCTTACACTCAATTATTGGTGGACATGGTACATTCAAGGAATCCTTTATTTGCTACCCTTGTGAAGGGTAGGGCCACTTATAGTAGGAAGGTGTACAAGGGACTTCCAGTTTGTGTATGGAGGTAAAGCATCTGGATGATGCTCTCCCTCCATGTGGTAGCTAGTATGCCATAGACTTGTTACTCAGAGATAGATGATTACTGAGATAGTGATATTTGATTTGTACCCTGATTAATATATATTGTACTTATATGAAAATTAAAGACTAGGAGGTCATATTGTAATAATGTTTTTTTATATGTAAGGACGACCTAAGCATCATAATATATTATAACATATTGTAATAATGTTAAATTATGGTTATTATGTTTATTTTGAGCATGATTACTTTATATTATGGAAAACTTGTAACAGTGTAATCTAATCTTGTTTTATATTTGAATTAGAGATGATTTGATTATTATCAATAGTGAAAGGAAAATGTACTTATGCTTATCTTGTAAACTGATGGGAATAGATTATTCAGTGAAACGGTTATTTCAATAATTGAAAAGTGATTCTCTTGTATGACTATATCTTAGAAGTTTATCCTTCTTCAAAGAAATGATGTTCAATTTATTTACATTGCTTCATTATGAATGATGTATGTATGTTCATCTTATTTTTTTTTTAAAATATGGTAGAATTTGGTTGAAATATTTAGGATATGATTGTAGATCATTATAGACTTATTATGATGAACACTTTATAATCAAATATTAGCTTTTAAAGTTAGTTAAAGAGTTTTTATTTAATCAAAAACCACACTTTAATCTCAAAGTACCATCACAAATATTAGTCTCATCTTAATTATTGGCTCCTCAACACACCTAATTCATACACTCTTTATATTGTATAAGCTCTTGAGGTGGATATTGATTTGCTAAAACATTAAGATTTAAAATATTCTTTAATTTCCAAATACTATTTAAAAGGATTATTAAGTCTGTTGGGTTTTTCTTCTGAATCAGCATTAGGGTTTGCCAGTTCTAATGCACATGCAGATTCAGCCAACTAAATACAGGAGGTTGCATGAGCTCCTCCCCTTCACTTCTGGTTCTGCCGCACCAAGGGGGGTGTCCCTATTTGATAAAAGTATGACCTTGACTAGCTCAATGACAGAAGGATTTAACTTGACAGCAACATGCAGAATACTCTCATGTATGGACCAAGATTTGTGTGGCAAATCACAAGGTTGGCAACATTCTTGGACATAATGTCTGGTTAGGTATGAGAGCATGCAGGGGTTTCCTACTCCTAATCCTACAACTAACAGGTGAAAGGATGAAATGGTTTGAAATGATGTTTGGAGTTATGGGACTTTCCTAGACCCACTGAACAGACAGATTCCCAAACCAGTGTCTTATCTGGGCAGCAGAGTCATATCTAAGAATGTAAATGTCTCCCCATGACAACACAAATTCATATCCAGAGGACCTGAGAAGAATGCTACTGCCTAACAGCAACATGTCCAAGAAAGAGTATTACTTATGATCATACTTAACAGATCCTATGATGCAATCTATTTTCCTTTGTATCTAATCAAAAGCCTATTTAACCACTCCTTGAGCAGACGCAATAAATCAGACACACAGTATGCATATACTGAAAAACTTAGAAGCCCTTGACAACCTTGTTTGAAAGGAAAACAGATGACATACAGGAGACAATCAGAAACAATACCCACACAGGTGTTTTTCATTTCAAATCAATCTGCATAGAAAGTCATCATAGAGAAAATCATCATTTACAAGCCAAAATAGACTAGTACACCAGACTAAGGACCGAGTCTGTAGCAAAAAATTCCTTTCAAAATGTGAACACCTTATGTTCAGAGCCAGAGCTGAAAGCCCAAAAACATCCAACCTCTAAAATGAGTAACACTTCCTGCTTAAAAATAGCTAGAGGGAAGCGTACTCAGCATTAATTACATAGCCAGAAGTAAAAAATCCACCAGATACATCCATCAGAAAGAATGGTGCTCAAAAGTCATCAATGTAGCAGACAAGGGAGGCCTCGAGCCTTGCGCTGCCATCTGGAAGTCCTCACACAAAAAATTAGGTACATGACTGTTTAACAACTCGCCCATGCCTCAGCACAGTCGCCATTGATGGCTCAACCACCCGCAGCCATCGAGAAAATCGTCGCAGCGTTCAAAATGGAGCTTCCAGCCAAAACGCGTTGCGCTGCAGGTTTAAAATATGTAGGAAGAATAGTCCCACATGCACAGCACAGAGACCTCCTCAACACTTTAAAAGTATGGCCGCAAGCTTAATAGGTGTCGAGCGTTTTGCCGCGCTCGACACATGACCCTTCGTCAAAAGCCCATCGACCAAACATATACCATCGGCCTACCTCGCAGATCTCCTGCCGACCTCAGTTGTCTCGCCGATGCCTACTCCACATTCCCTTCATCGGGCCAGCTCTCCACACTCCCACCGATCTATCAAGTCTTCTCTCTGATGGCAAACAAAACACACCCTCTGTCGGTAAGACCAATGCCATCGGCGAACAACAAAATGCCAATGTTGATAGAGCTAGTCATCCCGATACACATCCTTCGGCGAGACACACGCCGATGACAACTCATCGGCCAAACCTCCACTGTCGGCCCAACTACTAATTCTCCTGCCGACATACTAAGTCACCCCGATGGCAACTTGGCTTCCCATCTCTGTCGGTGTGACTTATGCCGTCGGAGCAAGATCACAAACCTATGCCGATAGCACACCCCACACCGATGAACACAACGCCCAAATCCTCATTGGCCAGAAAAATGATATCGGTAGAGGTCAAGACCCCTCTGCCGATAGCAATAGTCTCGCCAACGGTCCACTCCATACTCCCCTGTCGGTGTGACCCACGCCGATGACTCCTCATCGGCCTAACATTTTCCATCGGCGGACCCTCCAACTGCTAGCCCGATAGCCTGTGTCACACCGAAAGCACTTCCTCCGGCCAGACCTAGCACGAAGCCTTGAACCATTGAACCTTGAGAAAAGGGTTCAAGCGGATGGTTCAAACGAGAGGTTCAACCGAGAAGTTCAACGCCGATACCTACTCCATCGGCAACACAAATGTAACCCCATGAACCCATTGAACCAATGAACCAGTTCAACCTGATGGTTCAATGGCGAGGTTCAAACATCAAAACAATACTCCCATCGGCAAAACACTTGACTAGCGGCCAAGAAACTCGAAGCATCAAACTGTTGAACCTTGAACCGTTGAGCAAAGGGTTCAAGTTCAAACCGGAAGTTCGAAGACACAAAAACAAACTCATGCCGATGGAGAAAACATGATGGCCCCTTCCTCAAGAACTGAGATGCAGATGCTGAAAAACACTGAAGGGGTGCCAAAACTTAGAACTTTTTGGATATTTTGGGATGGTGCCTGCATGAAAATTGCTTGGAAATTGACAGTCAATTCAGGCACCAACAGTGGCTCTGATTGGGGACGTGCAGGTGTAAGACTGCAGTGAGAACCCCAGATCTCTGGGATGCAAACCAGTGCCTTATCCATTGGGCACAGAGTCATGAAGTTACAATGATCTGCATCACTAATCAAACTTGATGGCCCAAGGCCACCAAGAAGAGGAAAACCAATATTTCCCCTTATCAAACACCTTGTTCTCATCTGCATACACTGGGTCAAGCCTGGGAATGATGCCATGATCTGACCACAAACAAACCTGGTCACTTGCATATTCAACCTTCTGATTTATTTTGTCACTGTCAACCCTATGCAAGCGACCCTTATCATCAGGCAACAAGTGGATGCAGAATGTATCAAGCAATGCATATTCACATGGTATAGAACACAGGTTATCATCACTATGCATTACAAAATAATTTCCTAGCTGGACTGAAAACTGAAAACACTCAAGGTCCAACATGCAACTAGGAAATACAGGGCTCTCTTCATATGCTGGCACATCAAAAGAAAAGCTTTCAAATTCACAATTGTGCATATCATGCACACAACCAATAGCAGCATCAAATTGGAAAAGATCAGTCTCTGGCATCTCTTTCAAATCAGGCACATTTTTACGGTCACTTACCTGATGTATGTTGTTTCCTCTTTCATCAGGATGAGAAACAGAATCCAAGTCAAAAATAGTGCTCAAACCTTCACCATACTCAAATAGATCCTCATCACCATATGTGTCAAAGATGGGTGACCCAAGTACATCAGCTTGATCATAATATGCCATTTGTTCATGGGCAGCAAAACATGCATCTTCAACACCAATGGATTCACTCTATGGAGGAGTATCAGCCTGTGTGTCATAAGTAAAACAGTCATCAAACAAAGAACAATCATGCTCTATACTAGCACTTGTTTCAATCCCTGACTGCTCTTCATGATCTCCATGTGTTTGAAAGGAAGGTAATGGTTCACACGTGGAACTATTTCTCTGTTTGCTTATATCTTCTCTGTCTTGAGTACAATACTCACAATTGTCTCCACAGGTCCATTCCAAAAGTTGCTCATTACTGTCCACAACCTCATTGTTGCTCTCATGGCCAGCTGCCTCATCATTGCAATGGGAGTCCTCATTAGTCCTTTTCTTGGCATCCTCAAATGGTGAACAATCCAGTTGAGCAGTATTGTTAGCATTATGTTCAAATACAACAGTCTCAACCTCTATGCTTTCATTTTCATTTTTATCTGCACATGATACCTTAATTATTTGGTCATTTGCAGCTTCACAACCATTTCTCACACCGAGGCTTGGAGATAGGGATTTTAGTAGATGCTCATTTCTGATTTTTTCTATGTTTTCTACGAACTTGTATGCCATCTGCATACTTGTCACCTTGAAATCCCTCAGTAATGCACTAGAGCCCTCCTCAAAAGCCTCAAAGAATATGCCAACACAGGCTGAAATATCGGGTTTGAAGACTTCTGGGATCTGTGAAAGGGCTACTGCAAACCTATGACTGAAAACAACACATGGCTCTGCATCTTGTTTTCTGATTTTCATCAATTCTGCTACAAGATCAGTAGGTTCTTTTGCAAATTCTTCTTTGAAACAGTCAGCAAGCTCATCCCAACAAGTAAAGGATCTCTTTGAAAAGCTCAAATACCAGTCTTTTGCTTTTGCATCAAAGGACCTAACAAAAAACCTCATCCACATATCCTCATCTCTGAATGAATGTTTTCCCATGAACTCATGAAAATTTTGGATATGTACATTCCCATCACATACACTGTGACCACTAAATCTAGGTATCTGATAGTATATCCTAGCAGGCATATTTTCTACTTTATAATCAACCCATGACAAATCCAGTTGATCATACAAAGAATCAAAAGGGCTGACCAGAAGTTTAGCTTTCTGACTGGCAGACACAACAGGGTTATCACTATTCAATTGAGCTTGCCTAGCCTCTAAGAATATCAACCTATTTTTTATCTCTTCTATTCTTTTATCCAACAAGTCATCCCCCTTTTGACTGAGTATGGGTGTATACATGTTTGGATTCATGAAATTTCTATTTTCAGACATCTTTAATATTCCTAAGACCTGTAGCCTCCCCTGGCATCTAACCTATGTAGTAGAACAATAAATATAAGTGGGAAGAAACAGGGTACCTTTTCTCATACAAATGCTGAAGTCTAAAAAGCACATTTTCTGTCACAACACACATCAACTTTTCATGTGCACTTGAGTCTTTTGCAGAGTCAGCACCTCTCCAGAGAGGACAAAATTTTCAACAGCTGAAAGCTCAACACATTTTTCTGAGTTCATACCACCAGCAGAGCATCATCATTCACATGAAAGACTCCCCAGCAGAGTCACCATTTTGTTGGGTTTTTCTTCTGAATCAGCATTAGGGTTTGCCAGTTCTAATGCACAGGCAGATTCAGCCAACTAAATACAGGAGGTTGCGTGAGCTCCTCCCCTTCACTTCTAGTTTTGCCGCACCAAGGGGGGTGTCCCTATTTGATAAAAGTATGACCTTGACTAGCTCAATGACAGAAGGATTTAACTTGACAGCAACAGGCAGAATACTCTCATGTATGGACCAAGATTTGTGTATTAAATCACAAGGTTGGCAACATTCTTGGACATAATGTCTGGTTAGATATGAGAGCATGCAGGGGTTTCCTACTCCTAATCCTACAACTAACAGGTGAAAGGATGAAATGGTTTGAAATGATGTTTGGAGTTATGGGACTTTCCTAGACCCACTGAACAGACAGATTCCCAAACCAGTGCCTTATCTGGGCAGCAGAGTCATATCTAAGAATGTAAATGTCTCCCCATGACAACACAAATTCATATCCAGAGGACCTGAGAAGAATGCTACTACCTAACAGCAACATGTCCAAGAAAGAGTATTACTTATGATCATACTTAACAGATCCTATGATGCAATCTATTTTCCTTTGTATCTAATCAAAAGCCTATTTAACCACTCCTTGAGCAGACGCAATAAATCAGACACACAGTATGCATATACTGAAAAACTTAGAAGCCCTTGACAACCTTGTTTGAAAGGAAAACAGATGACATACAGGAGACAATCAGAAACAATACACACACAGGTGTTTTTCATTTAAAATCAATGTGCATAGAAAGTCATCATAGAGAAAATCATCATTTACAAGCCAAAATAGACTAGTACACCAGACTAAGGACCGAGTCTGTAGCAAAAAATGCCTTTCAAAATGTGAACACCTTATGTTCAAAGCCAGAGCCGAAAGCCCAAAAACATCCAACCTCTAAAATGAGTAACACTTCCTGCTTAAAAATAGCTAGAGGGAAGCGTACTCAGCATTAATTACATAGCCAGAAGTCAAAAATCTGCCAGATACATCCATCAGAAAGAATGGTGCTCAAAAGTCATCAATGCAGTAGACAAGGGAGGCCTCGAGCCTTGCGCCGCCATCTGGAAGTCCTCATGCCAAAAATCAGGTACATGACTGTTCAACGACTCGCCCACGCCTCAGCATAGTCGCCATTGATGGCTCAACCACCCGCAACCATCGAGAAAACCGTCGCAGCGTTCAAAATGGAGCTTCCTGCCAAAACACGTTGCGCTGCAGGTTTAAAATATGCAGGAAGAATAGTCCCACATGCACGGCGCAGAGACCTCCTCAGCACTTTAAAAGTATGGCCACAAGATTAATAGGTGTCGAGCGTTTTGCCGCGCTCGACACATGACCCTTCGTCAAAAGCCCATCGGCCAAACATATACCATCGGCCTACCCCACAGATCTCCTGCCGACCTCAGCTGTCTCGCCGACACCTACTCCACATTCCCTTCATCGGGCCAGCTCTCCACACTCCCAACGATCTATCAAGTCTTCTCTCCGATGGCAAACAAAACACACCCTCCGTCGGTAAGACCAATGCCATCGGCAAACAACAAAATGCCAATGTCGATAGAGCTAGTCACCCCGATACACATCCTTCGGTGAGACACACGCCGATGACAACTCACCGGCCAAACCTCCACTATCAGTCCAACTACTAATTCTCCTACCGACATACTAAGTCACCCCGATGGCAACTTGGCTTCCCATCTCCGTCGGTGTGACTTACACCGTCGGAGCAAGATCACAAACCTATGCCGATAGCACACCCCACACCGATGAACACAACGCCCAAATCCTCATCGGCCAGAAAAATGATATCGATAGAGGTCAAGACCCCTCTACCGATAGCAATAGTCTCGCCGACGGTCCACTCCATACTCCCCTGTCGGTGTGACCCACGTCGATGACTCCTCATCGGCCTAACATTCTCCATCGGCGGACCCTCCAACTGCTAGCCCGATAGCCCGTGTCACACCGAAAGCACTTCCTCCGGCCAGACCTAGCACGAAGCCTTGAACCATTGAACCTTGAGAAAAGGGTTCAAGTAGATGGTTCAAATGAGAGGTTCAACCGAGAAGTTCAACGCCGATACCTACTCCGTCGGCAACACAAATGTAACCCCATGAACCCATTGAACCGATGAACCGGTTCAACCCGATGGTTCAATGGCGAGGTTCAAACATCAAAACAATACTCCCATTGGCAAAACACTTGACCGGCGGCCAAGAAACTTGAAGCATCGAACTATTGAACCTTGAACCGTTGAGCAAAGGGTTCAAGTTCAAACCGGAAGTTCGAAGACACAAAAACAAACTCATGCCGATGGAGAAAACATGATGGCCCCTTCCTCAAGAACTGAGATGCAGATGCTGAAAAACACTAAAGGGGTGCCAAAACTTAGAACTTTTTGGATATTTTGGGATGGTGCCTGCATGAAAATTGCTCGGAAATTGACAGTCAATTCAGGCACCAACAAAGTCCTCTTTTAATATAATTAATAAACACTCTTTTATATCTTACTATAAAAAAATAAATGGATTCCTTTATTAAAATTAGGTTTAATGAATATGACAACCAATTAACTTAGTTTTGAGTTATGAGAGATTATATAACATAATCTTGAATTTTGGAAATTCAAAAAAAATGAAAGTACTTAGCTAATTTTAATGGTTAATAGATAGTTGTTCACTATTTTGATCATAACTTTTTAATCATAACTCAAAATCTCAAGTTCTTATATGTGTTGTAACAAAAAAATGAAATCTAAATTGGGTTTCTCTTAGAATTTGGTGGATCAACTTCACACGCTACAAATTTGATCTTGATTTCCACAGATCTAATCTTTCATGTGGTTTTGATCTATGTTGCACATATTTGAATTGACGAAATGTAGAGTCTAAAACCCATTTTTCTTGATCTCTAATATTTGATAATATTGTAAGTACTATGGTGTTTATAAATACCTTAAGGGAATCTATTGGATCACTAGGGTCAAGTTCTACATCAAACCCTTGGATGTGATAGCTTTATGACTTGGAGTGAAGATTTGATGACAACATACACAAGCATGTAGATAGCTTATATGCAGATGAGGTTCTTTGTCCCTTATAAAATTGAAGTGTGCTTTAGATGTTCTTTTTATTTCCAAATGCAACATATGAATTAATGACATATTAAATGTATTTAAATAACAAAATATAGCAACATGTCACAAAAAAGTATGTTAAGTCGGTTCACAACGACTAGTAGAAAGTGGCATGGGTCTTGGAATTTAAATTTTAAATTTGAGGTCCATTCCTATGTGCCATGAGATCAATCCCATATAGTGTGTAAATGAACCTAGATAGTGAAATTATAATCTCAAGGCAGGGAGTGAATGCATTTCAAGGTAAGTGTCAATAGGGTGCAATAAATAAGAGGCGAATGGTAAATGTGCAGGAATAAGTGCAATTGGAGATGGATAAGGCTTGGAGCATGAGCTCAATCTAGCACAAGAGTGTGTCACTTTTCAATATGTAATTTTATTAATAGTGTTCCATGAAAATGGGCATAAAATAAATGAGAATTAACATGGGTATGCTAATTTTACCATTACATTTTGCCCCCACTTTGAGGTGCATGTGAATCTAACATGACCATATATTTAAAAGTATATGGAAATTATCAACCAACATGAAAAGTAAATATTTAGACACTTCAAAAGGATACCAATGCATCTAAAGTAATGAACCATTCTTGGATTTCTTCTTTTGTTGTTCTCCTTGGCATGAGTGCTCCATAGAAACTTGTAAAATACAAAAATATATGCAATGAGTAGCTTTTGTCACACAACTAAAATAGGTATAACTATAGGTTAATTCAATTGTCTATGAAAAATTTAAAGTAGAGATACGGATGGGTTAGATATTCTACCTATACATAAAGATAGAATAATACTTTACTCAATGTGGCAATGTGATATGACATATTCAATATATCCATGTGATAAGACTCCAATCAATGTGTAAATTCAATATAATTGATGTAGTAATGTGATATAACTTTATTAAAAAATGGGTGTGTAATGCGATCAAATTTTATCTAGATATAGTGGTGAGACTTTGTTTGGTACAAGTCACTATTTAAAATATCAAACATGAAAAGCACCAACAATAATATTTAACTCCCTCCAATTGGTTTCATATGAACTATGTAATGAATTAAAGAAGAGGAAAAATGATACATGATAAAAAGCATAGGATATTCAAATAAGATATGAGCATGTAGGTAAATAGAGCATGATATAACATGTAAAAGCATGTAATAACTACCATAAAGATCATTGTGTGAAAAACATGCGACATATATCAATAATAACTGTGTCAACACATAACATGTATCATGTAAAATCATATATTGGTAATAGAGATCAAGGCAAAAGGTTGCCCCCAATGTGGGTTAACTATAAAGGAAAGGTTGACCCTAAAGGCTAGATAAGGATCATGTAATCATATCAACTATGTCATAAAGTCAATAAATAATTGTGTGAGCACAAATAAGTAGGATATAAGAATGAACTCATATGTAAATATGATTTCCCTAATAAGGGAAAAATGATAAGATGGAGATTATAAGAATACCAATGCAATGCATAAGACCAATTCACACCAAGGGTATCAAATTTGTGATCATAAGAAGAAGCATGATAAAGATCACCAGACCTATAAACATGAAAACATAAGCTTGCTTTGATGATAAAAATAAGTGATACACATGAAGTAATAGGCAAGTATGCATAATAAGAGACTGATGAGTGTTGGTTAACAGATTTGTCACCTAACTCTATATACTCACGCTTGGACAAGTGACAAATGTAATCAACAATTGAGCCCAATATATTGGTATTCTACACAGGCTCTTTTCTTATTTAACAAGGCGCAGCAACCTTCTACAGATATTATGAGGAATATAAACTTGAGGTTGCCTTTAACAACAAAGCAAGATAAAGGTAGAGCTTTTAACCAAAAAGCTATAAAGGCAAATCCACAATTATAACTCTAACTCTAGAAGTTCACAGACTTCCAATTGTATAACATACATTGAAGATATCATACATACACACATGAATTCACCACCTTAAATGGAATATCAATAGATAGATTATTCGAAGCAGTGAGCAAGATTTAATAACATCCAACCACCAAAACACATGAATACCATTAACATCAGTAGAAATACATCCAACTTAAGAAGAACATGAATTCAACTGATCATAACACAAAGTCCATGATCATCCAAATATCCACTATATTAACTATATTGCATATATCATAGTAGCTGAAAAACAAAATTAACTATCACCCTTTTCAGAAACAAAGTTTTGCAAAAAGATCCATAATTCGACTAGCCATCTAGAATATATAGCTAGGCCAAATCATAATTGTCTTGAAAACCATAACGACTTCTTGAAATAGTTGATTAAAAGATTGTTTAAACAATAATAATAATAAAAGGGGCCTTCCAAAGCCAATAGTTTTAGAGCAAGCATGAAATAACTTAAAAAGCATGGAATTAAAAATCAATTGAAAATTTACAAGTCCCCATTGCCATCATCCACCTTGTCCATCTATTCATCTTCTCTTGACTGTCTGTCTTCTCCAGTGACACTTTACGCTGTTTGAGGTACTTTTGCCCGCAATCTGGCCTTGTATACCCTGTAATTGTTGATAACTGGCATTAAGGACATGCTTGGTAGAGTTCTGATCATGCTGATATGATACTTTTCATGATAATCCGGTTGGAGTTAATCACTTTACGATATACTTCATCGATACCACCTCTGCAAGTGTTAATGTAGGCTGCCAATTTAGAAAGTCTTCCCAATGATTCCCCTGTAATTGCATTGTAATTTACTATCTCCTCCGTCATTGTCCTCTTGAAATTCTGTTTGATCACCTTAACATCCAACAGTTTTTCATCATCAGATCCATTAGCCTCTACCCCTAAAGCAGCAAAATATCTTTTAATCCTCATCATTTCTTTGTAATAAATTGCCACTACCTTTCCCATCTCTTCTTCAGCTGCACAAATAATACAAATTTTCCATTCTAATGCATCAGCCCACACAGCGGTATCTAGTTCCTTAGGATCAGCTATGACTTCTTCAACCATTATAATATTGAGGTCCATGTTGGTGATTTCTTGCACTTCCTTAGAGGTTAAATTCAAACTATGGTAATCACTCCAAGCTTTCTCAAATTCTACTATCAAAACTTCTCTTTTAGCATGAATGGAATCAAACAATTTAACTGCCTCCTCGATAAATATGAGACCATCGAAGATGATCTTCTCAACCCATTAGTCCATAGCTTTCCTCAGAGACAAATAAGTTTTAACTTGTTGAAGTAGATTTGGGTCAAGGGTAGCGAATTTGATAGTGGAAGAGGTTCCAGTTGAGTGAGTTATCACTTTAGCAATTGAATTGGTAAAAGAGGACAGAGAACTTACATGTGCTAGCAGCCTTGAATTTTCATCTTGCAAGTCTTTCACCCTTTTTGAGATGTTGTCCACTGAATAGTGCATATGATATAAACCACCTTTAGTAGTTGATGGCCCTAGATCCACTTGGCTTACTCTGAAGTCTACTTTAGTTATTTCATCTTTATTCTTCTTGACCAGTGGGTCTGTAATTTCTAAAAACTAATTTCCTGAGGTGGCATTAGTCACTATTTTGGACATCCTCTTCACACGTTTGGGTTTTGGCACCATCTGCAACAAGCTGGCAATAGTATTGATGCCGTCATCAACTGGAATGGTGTACCTCTTCTTCTTTTGGACTACCTTCTTCAACCAGTTTGGGGATAAGACTGGTGCATTAGTGGCATTGGCAGTGGGCATTATCGATGTAGGATGAGGGTTTTGCTCAGGCATCTCTTTTTGTTGAGGGGAATTTGGTGGACTTGGTAAAGAATGCAACAAATTATCTTCTGCAATTTGCAAGAAGATGAAAGAATCAGAATCACTTACATGATTGTTTGGCGGGAGCACATGGTCTACTTTAGATGATAAAGTAGCCAATCTGGTATTTCTCTTCGTTACTTGAACATCTTGCTCATAGGTGGTCTTCAGCCTGCTAATCTCCTCAGGCAGCCCTTCACTATTGCCGTTCGATTGTGAGCTGACTCTTTGTAGATTCGGGTCCAAACTAGATGACCTTCTATGCGAGGTGGTGGTCTGGGATTTGACTTGATTCTGAGAGGTTGAGTCCCTTGGTGTTGACGAACCAGCACACTCCTTGGCCTTTGTTTGTAACCACTTTTTTGTTCTCCTTAAAACATGAAATGACAACAACATAATATTAGAAAACATCCTTTTCAGACCATTTTATTGGAGGCAAAGGTTCCCTTGACACTATCATATTCTTCACCCAAAAGATTTGAAAAATCATGAATTATATTAGGGACCTGAATATTCAACTTGAAGGCACGAACTTGATCAATAGTCAACCTTGTCCATTTCCTCCTTTGAACTTCCCTTTCATCAATACAATCCTCCCAAAAATCTTCAACTTGAGGAAGATGTGAGTAGGAACCACCTCCATGCATATTTATTTTATAAAATTTTTGTTGTCAAATGATACACAGGGAGACAAACTATGAAGGCTGAATTCAGACAACAACCTATCCACATTCCGAGCACCATCATTGCTTTTGCATGAATAAAAAGACAAAGACACATGAAAAGAATATCCTTTCTTTTTCATTGCTTGGTATTTGACATTTAGTATTGCCATTTGGTGGCATACTTCTAGTAACACCAAATAATCAGAGGGGTACCGAGGCAATTTTAATGGGGCATTTTCATAACCCCCGATTCTCAAATACAAGAAGCGATCAAACTGAATATAAACACTCCCAAATTTTGTGACCAATGCAAACGCTTCTACAGAAAATCTTTTCTCTATTGAGCCATCAATTCTTTTAGCTAGCAACATAGAAAAAGCATCATTCACACGTCAGAAATCTTTCATACCTTCACTTCTTTGCAACTAAGGGAAAATTTGATACACAGGTGTACTCGCCAAAGAACTCCTTTGAGTCCTTAGACTAGGCTAAGCAACCTCTCTTCGAGCCAAAATGTAGACCAGCTGGGAACACATATGAAAGCCCACACTTCATGTAAAATTCACCAGTTGCTCGTGTAGACAATCATTGATTATTTTTGGCTAGTCAATTTGGTGATCTTCGCAAATCAATAAGATGAATTTACACATCCAGAACTTGAAAACATCTGACTCGGGGCTCCCAACTACTCTGTTTAGCAAGGTTATCATATATGAGATTTCTTCTTTAAAATGGCTCCTTTTCAGATTAGCAGGCAACCGAGACTTACCAGTCTTTTCTTCTTCCAGCCAATGCTTGGCAACACAGGTACAACACCAGTCCTTTTTCTCATTGTAGTAATTCTAGGCTGAAGATACAGAAACATTAGAGTTATCCTCATATTCTTCCAAGTCCAAGGCTGAAGCAATAGATTTAGAATCAATTTTAGCCACCACAACACCATTGGGAGTCTTTATCTCTTGAGAGTCTGGGAAACAACCATTGGCACATGCAACCATTAATTTAGGACAATGCATAGCAAGTGGAAATCCACCAACTTTATGTAAGTCGCTGCTGATAATTTTCTCCGCCAAGGGAGTTCTTTTCTCAGACCACATTCTCCTCCAAAAATCATCTAAATCCACATGCCCCAAATTCGTATCCCTCACTCCAGAGAGACCATACTTGACAATGGAAGCCACGAGGGTCCCTTGGAATTTAAACTTCATTTTTATGTGTTCCAGAAACCAGAAAACAAGAGACTCCAAGATACACACAAAGAGCAGAGGATAAGGCAAAACACCAATAGAGAATTCTTTGTGCAGATACATGGAAAATAAAAGTCTCTAACTCCTCAAAGAAGATATGAAACCTTTATAGAGAGAGAAAGGAGTTACCAGTTGTGAAGATGGAACTATGCTAAAATTTCACACGTAGCAGACTAGCCATTTGTTCTGTTGCAACACATTCCCTTGCACATAATATCACCTTAGGCGGGTTAAGAATTAATCCAAGTCACTTCTCATAAATTCACCCAAGAGAGATATTAAATATTGGTGGCGAATTTGCCATTATAACTCATAAATGCATGCCTCGACTTTCCCTCTGAGAGTGGTGCCACTATGTCCACACGTACCTTGAATCAAATGCAAAGTGAAAAGTGTCATTCTTCTGTACAATATGCCAGCGCAACCAACACTACATGGGAAAGTGTGCTACATGGAGTCAGCGAGTCAGGTAAAAGATGAACTCTTGAACTAGGAGTCAGAGATTTGAAACTTCAAAGAATCCCTGACCTCCCGACTACAAAGGAAAGACTCCAAATAGAGACACAACAAAACACTAAGTCGGTAAGTTGGGCGGTTCGAGAACTTGCGAACACGCCTACTTGACTTAAAAAATGCAAAGGATTGCCAACTATCTAAAGTGACTAAGTGAATTTGGCTCGAAAGAAGGAACTAAGTGAAAAGGCTGACAATGAATTGAAGGGAAAAATAAAGAATTGGGTTAGGACGTCTTTTTTTTTTTTTAAAAAAGGGGCAACAACTAGCTCTAATTGGGGACAAGGACTCAAGAGGATGTAGAGAACCCAGGCAAAACATGGCAAACAATCCTTATTCCAAGGGCAATAGAGTCACACCAAAAATGAGACAACACACAATAAAAATAGAACAGAAAGGAAAGAAACTATGATACAGGGCCAAACTCAGAAACTCTACCAATTGCATAATTTTAGATCTTGCCTATTATAGGCAAGAGGTAGTGGTGTTTCATCAGGGTAAGCCAATAGAAAAGCATTCTCTCCCACAACTTCTTTGATTTTGAAGGGGCCTTTCCATAAAGAATCAAACTTCTTGTGTGGACCTTTCGGTTCTCTTCTCCTATCCCATAAGAGTACAGAATCTCCCACAACAAAGTTCCTCTGCCTAACCTTTTTATCAAAAATCCTTTTTATAGTCTGTTGATGCTTAGCATCCTATCCACAGTAACTTCTCTCCACTCTTCTAGACGGTGCAAGTACAATATCCTCTTTTCTAGTGCTGACTAGAACTATTCATCTTCGATTGCCTTTTGCAAATTCAATGCAGACAACTCTAGTGGAATAGGGATTGCACTATCGATTCCATAGACTAGCTGGAAAGGAGACATACCAATTGCCCTTTTATATGTGATTCTATCAGCCTAAAGAGCATTATACAAATTTTTATGCCATCCCCTTTGGTTTTCTTCTACCAGCTTCTTGACAATAGAGATGAGATTTTTGTTACTTGATTCTGCCTGTCCATTGCCTTGTGGGTAGTAGTCAGATGAATGAGCAAGGCAAATACCAAAATCATAACAGAAAAGGGTAATCTTTGTAGAGGAAAAACTTGAAACATTATCATTCACCAACTTCTTGGGCACACCGAACCTGACTAAAATGTTCTCCTTAAGAAAGGTGCAAACAACCTCAGAAGTAGTACTCTTCACTAGGACAAACTCTACCCACTTGGTAAAATAATTTGTTGCTGTTAAAATGTGAGTGTGTCCAACATTGGAATTAGGATTAATCGTCCAATGAAGTCCAAACCCCACTACTGAAATGATTCATCTGAGGCAGCCAACTAAGGTCTACCAATGAACTTTGAACACTTTTTACATTTTGCTACCCAATCATAGGCATCTTTGAATATGCCAGGCCAGTAAAAGCATTACCTCAATATCTTGAAGGTTGTCACTGAGGCAGAAAAATGTCCCCCACAGGCTTCATTATGGAAAGTTTCCAGTAACCTCTTTTGTTGCTCTTTATCCACACATCTTAGGAATGTCCCATTTACTCCTCTTTTATAAAGATTACCTTCCCAGATAACATACTTATGTGCCTTCAGCTTTAGATTTCTCCTTTCCTTGGCAAAAAGGTGAGGTGGACAATCACCATAAGTTAAGAAGTAAGAGACATTTGAGAACCAATCATCAGTATTACTGGTAAAAAGAACCAAGGGCAATTCTTCCTTTTCTCCAACCTTATTTTCAGCAATCATTCTACACAATCCCTTACCTCTAACCAGATTAGTAGGCCTGATCTCAATGTCGTACTCCTAAACTTTAGCTATCCAGGCTCCCCTATTGCTACATCCAATTTCTTGCTAAGTGAGTATACTTTTCACATTAGATTCTAGAACATACACAACAACATGTGAGTGTAGTATATAAAATCTGAAACTTTTCAAAGCTTTCACCATTGTATATGCATGTTTCTCCAAAGTAGATTATTTAAGCTCATATTTCTTCAATGGCACACTCATGAAACCAATGGGAGCTTCAATCCCATGTTCATTTTTTTGTAATAAGATGGCAGATAAAGTATGTTTAGAGGCATAACAATAGATGATAAAATCTTTCTAAAAATTAGGATGCAGAAGTGTGGGTGCATTAGCAATGGCCTTTTTTATGTCTTCAAATGCTTTATTCCCTTCATCACTCCATCTAAAGATAGGATTATTCTTCATCATTTCTACAATGTGTCTGGTCAGCTTAGCGAAATCAGGGACAAACCTCCTTAGAAAGTTTACCTGAATGAAAAAAACCTCGTATTATTCTTGGTTACAGGCAGACTTAGCTGTTAGATTGCCTTGACTCTCTCTGGATCAATCTTAATCCCATCTTTCAAGACAATATGCCCTAACAGTTTTCCTTCAGTGACTGGAAAGATTGACTTCTTAGGGTTTAGAGAAATACCATTTTCCCTGCAGCATTGTAAGACTACCTCCAAGTCATGCAAGTGATTAGCCCTCTTCTTAGAGAAAACTATTAAGTCATCAAGGTATACTACTATGATTTTGTTCTTCAAATCAGCAAACTTCAGGGCCATTGCTCTTTGAAATGTGGCCCCAACATTAATGAGACCAAAAGACATCCTATTATATGCAAAGACACCAATGGGGGTAGTAAAAGTTGTCTTATGTTGATCTTCTCGAGCCACCTCAATTTGGTTGTATCCTGAAAACCCATCAAGCATAGACATCATCTCCGAACCATACACAGTTTGTAAAATATGATCCATAACTGGTAAGGGATAATTATCTTTCAGAGAGGCCTGATTCAAATTCTTGAAATTAACACAAATCCAAATCTCCCCATTCTTCTTCCTAATAGGCACAATATTTGCCACCCAAGTAGAGTGGTGAATAGAGTAGATGATTTTAGCTTTCAACATTTGTCAATTTCATTGAAGATGGATTCAGCTATTTTTGGATTATAAGTCCTTTACTTTTGTCTAAAGGGTATGGTGCCAGGTTTCAAGGGAATATGATGTTGCATTTCTCCATTTCTGAACCTCTTAAGATCAGTATAACACCATGCAAAATCATCCTTATATCTTGTAAGCAGAGAAATTAAACATTCCCTTTCTTCTTTGGAACAACATTTACCAATACACACAATCTTTGGGTCAGCTTCAGTACCAATATTCACCTTATCATAATCAGCTAAAGTTGTAATTGAAACTTTATTCTTCTTCTTAAGGTATTGGTCATGCCGATTAAAAAGATCTTCAAGAGAGATGAGCCCCTTAGGAATCTTATTTCCTTTTAATTGCACCACTCCTGAGCTTGAGTTATTAGAGGACTCCATTTCTCCCTCCAAAACATCATTACTGTCATCACTACTACCTTCAAAGAACACACTAGCAAATGATTCAGCCTTCTCAAGAAACAAAATAATTTGTTGATCAAAATTAAAAACTTGCCAGTGTTTAACATTGTCGGGAACACTAGGCCTGTACACCACTTCAATCCTGTATGATTTATTCTTAAAATTTGGATGTGGCAAGAGAAGAGATGTTGAAACAGCTAAGGAATCAGCTCTAGTATTTTATTCTCTGGGTATTGCCTCTATGGAAAAAGTATCAAAATCTTCAATACAGTCCAACACCCTATTCCGATAATGCCTCAGTCTACCATTTTTAATTGTGTACAACTTTCTTACCTGCTTAACAATTAACTCAGCATCTCCCTTAACCTTCAACTATTTCACACCTCTTTCTCTGGCTAACTCCAGACCCAATAACAAAGCCTCATATTCTGTGGTATTATTAGTGTTCTCAAATTCCAATTTGAAAGCAAAAGGAAAGGAATAACCAATAGGTGAAAATAGAACAACCCCTGCCCCTAACCCCATAGTAGAATAGCTCCCATCAAATTCTAGAGTCCATAACTCATCAACTAGGTCAGAACTGATTAAACTCATTTCTTCATTCCCTATTGATGTACACATGTAGGTACTTGGTCCAGTTTCTACAAACAAGATGTTTTCCCTAGGGTCTCCAGATTTAAGCACGGTAAACTTGGCTTTGGGTTCAGGATTGAGGCAAACTTTTTTCCCTTCCACAGGTATTAGGGCATGCGACCAATCCATTTGAATTTCCCCACCTAAGTCTTTATAGAAACTATGACTCAAGAGCATCCCATAACTGGTAGGTATGTCTGCTACGAGAATGGTTAACTTCAATCTTTTCTTTGGGAAGGTAGCCAAAACAGTCTGAGCATCTTTAATCTGACCTAGGATGGGTACTGGAGAATTGTCCATTGAGAAGCATTTGCCATGAGAGGGCATATGGGATAATTCTAGGGCTTTAGAAACTTGAGCAAGCATAACATTTTCTGAGGCTTCAAAATCAATAACACAATTACTGAGCTTATAACCAACAATGTACAAGGAGACATAAGAAGATTCTGGTTTGTTAAATGGATTCTAGGGACCAGGGTCTTGAGAATAGGTATTTGAACAATTCTGATTCTTAGCAAGCATTTCAGTATCACTGGACACATGAGCATTACAATTTGAAGGGGAGGATTCTTGTTTGATATATTTGACTAGTCTATCAAGCTCAGATGGATTAAGCATCAAATATTCAGCTTGAGAAATCTCAATCTTTGTATTCTTACATGATTCTACAATATCAAATGAATTCGAGACACGAGCTTTAGAAAATGAAGTAGATGGTACCTCAGAATCTGTAATTTTGGGTGTCGTGTTCTCTATTTTCTTAGCCTCATTTTGTCTAGTCAAGATATATTTAGGGGCAGAGGCAGAATTACTGGATTGCCCCTAAGTATTCTGGCCTCTTTATGTTTGTTGGCCCCTAGTAAACACCACACAGTTGGAGTTGTCAACTTCAGTATATACATCTTCCCCACTCCCTTCATCTAATTCATACTCAAAGAAATTCACACCAGCATCACTAGGCATGGGAGGTTCCTCCACCAGAGGCTCTTCACTGTGTTCATTCATGGAAAGCATTTGCATAAACCGCATCATCTTAGGGCAGGAAGCTCAATCATGGTCGGAGGTGAGATGGAAATTGCAGACCATATAGTTACTTTTACTTGCTGATGGTCCTTCAATGGCTAACCATTGGGTAGGACCTGGCAATTGCAATGTCCGATTATAACCCCCTTGAGGAGATTATTGAGGACCTTTGGGCATCTAATGCTTTAGTGTGATAATGTCATTTGCCAACCTCTGAATAATTGGGTCTGTTGAATTGGTTACTGCAGGTTTACTAGTTTGTAACTCTCTTTTCCATTTTCCTGCAGTAATCAAATCATCTTCCACAGTGATAGCTAATGATTGGGTGTCGGCTATGTTAGGGACTCCTTGTCTTTTAATAGCATAACTGACATCATGTGGCAATGAGTTGATAAAGAAACACAACATTAATCCATCTCCAAGTCTAGCATTTTTAGGGATTTTATTTGCAAGCCTACTGAACTTGGCTACATACTCTCATTTGTTCATGGATTTCCTTCTTCATAGAGGAGAGTTGAGCCACTAATGTGTGCTCATTGTTAGTAGTTTTGAATCTATATTCAAATCATTGCCTCATTGTAGCCCAATCTCTAATAGAGGCATTGTGAAGGTGATAAAATGTGAGGCCTACTTTTTCATTCCCTTATATTTGACTACTTATTTTATTATTGGTGATACATTTAGACTTATGGGACTGTTGATCCTGAATTTCTAGGCTATTTGACTTTATGCTGTATGTGGATTTGTTATGCTTAGCATGTTTACGATGTGTGTAGACCTGGATATTGAATCACTAATGATGTTAGACATATGGTTTATATTATGATGTTATTGGGAAACTATTCATGTGATGTTAATTATAAATTTGTTATGTGATTCAATCTTGGGAATGGATGTTTGAAATGCAGAATTTAGAATCTAATTGTAATGTGACTTCCTTGGTGCTTATATGAACATGTGATGTTGTATGCGAGTGTATGTTTCAATTTGCTTTGGCTATTATATACATGTGGAATTAACATTTCATTTGAGTGCGTAGGTATTTCTAACGAAGCCACAGAAATTCGGAGATCATCCACACACGGTGTTGTTTTCCCTTGTGAAGCCGATCTAGTTCCAAGAGGAACCAAGATCAACTATGTTGCATGATGAATTTTTGTAATATTGTTGTATGTTGTTAGTCAGGTTAGGTCTACCCCTCTTTATTTGATTTCCAATTGGTGTTGTAAGTATAGTGTCATTTGAATTTCATTTTTTTTGAGTTATAAATTTTTGAGACCCCTTTTCATGTGCTTTTACTCAACCCTTGGTGCTCAAAATGGGTTAAATTTGACCATGGGTTGTACCCCTTGCGTCTAGGGACCTTTTGGGCTTGTGTAACCTTAGGTAAACTTCCATTTGGTCATTTTAACTTCACCTTGAAGTAAAGTGACGAAAATGGAAGCTTGGGAGGGAGAGGATGAGTGGGTCAAACACTCAACCTCTTCCTTTTCTCTTCCCCAGGTTGGGGATGTCTCCAAGACCCCTTAATTGTGGAGGACTTTATTCCAAGTCTCTCCCACAATTGGTGAGGGTACCTTGGCGTTGTGTGGTCCTTCTTAGGAGGAAAGAATTGGGGCACATGTGGCACCCACTCCTTCTCCTTTCTCTCCCACATGTTTAAGAGAGGACAAGTGGAGGAGAGAGAGACTTGGTGAGGTGGGGGAACAACATGTGTCACCACCCCATTTCAAGAGTCTTGATTGTAGTAGGGAGGAGTGAGGAGGTGACATGTGTCACCTCCCCATTCCTCAAGGCTCATGATAAGAGCCTATTTTAATCCCTCTTGGAGAGAGGGATGGGGTTGTTGAATTTTTGGCAATTTTATTGATTTTAATTACTTTGGAGAAAAAGTTGGAGGAAATTTGGTGGCTCAACTTGGAGTTAGAGGAGCTCTACTCAACTACCATCTACCAATTGGGCTTTTTAAGGTAGGTTTCAAGGCTAAGGCCTTCCCTTATGCATTTTATTTACTTGTGTGATGCTATGTGTGAGTTTCCATTTTGAGTTTTTACTTGTTGTTGTGGGGAAAAATTGTATGGGAGTTGTGAGAGCCTCTCCTACTTGGGAGAAGATGCTCAACATGTGTGGGGTGGGGGAGGAGTGAACCTCCTCGGGGTCATTTCCTTGATTTTGTGGAGTTGTAGCCTTGAGGGCAATTTGTGTATATGTGCAATATGGGTAATGGCTTGAGATCCAAATGAAAGCTTTGTGAAACTATGTTTAAAAGTGTTGGCTTGAGGCCTTGAGAGGTATTTGTATTGGGAAGTTTTAGGAGTGGCACTCTTGAGTTGAGTGATGTCCACTCCCCTACCCCATTGAACTCACCCTGAGTGAGTTCTTGTGTTGTGTTAGCCATGGGAGTAATTTTGTGTCTGGTTGTTGAATGCATTGTTGTGTTGTGGTTTGAGTTTTCCTAGTGTGAGGATGACCTCCTAGCTCGGGGGTGACTCATGAGTGAGTCAATGGTAGGGAGGAGAGCAAATTGTTGTGGCTTTTCCCCCCTTCTTGTGATATTGCAGGTTCATTGGAGCTATGGTTGTGGAGGAGGATAGTACTGTTCTTTAGAGTTGTTATCCTTTTTTATTAGCTCTTGAGAGAGCATGGCCTAGTTGGGCCTCGTATCATTTTTTTAGATTTCAAAAGAGGAGAAACTTGTTCTCTCTCTCATGTTGTAAAAGTAAATTTTTATTTGTGTGTAAGATCTATTTACATTTGCAATAGAAGTTTTAAATTTGCTGATTTTTATGCTTATCATTAAAAAAAAATAGTGTTGGAGGAAAAAAATGTAGTCTTATTGCTTTTTTTCTTGAATGTTTATTTTTTTTCAAAAAAGGGGCAGAATGTTGCTGTTTTATCTTTGTAGAATACAATGAAAATCTATACATTTGATTTACTTATGAGAAAAGAATTTAGATGTTGTTGTTAGTATGGAAGGAAGAAATAAATGCATTTACTTTTAAAAAAGGAAAATAAATAAATTCTTTGAAGCGCTGTTATGTGTAGATATGTTCTTTTATGTTTAAAAAAAAAGTTTATTGGCTCTATGTAAATCTGTTTATGAAAACAAAAATATTTCTTTTGAGTTATTGTATCCAAAAAAAAAAAAATCTAAGAGATTTAGATCAATATATAATTTAGAAAATAAAGTATTATATAAACATATATATCTATATATATATATTTATGTATATATGTAGATATATATATTTAAAATTTGACATTCTTTATTTTTTCTGTTAAAAGGCCATACTGTGTATACAACAATAAATATATATATTTATATAAATATTTCTTTAGTACTGCTATTATTTTTTTTTTAATAAATAATAAACTGTGCTTTGTATTAAAACTATGATTTTGAATTAAATTGTGTTTTACTGTGTATATATATATATAATAATAATAATAAATAAAACTTATTTAAAAAATGATGAATGATGTGTAACGAAATGAAATACACTGTGATTAAAATTGATACAGATCGCAATTTTTATGGTTTTAAAAAATAAATATGTGGTGGGGGGGTTCGAACCCCCCACCGTCTCCTTTTACATATGGGTGTGGGGAGGGGCGGAGCCCCCACCCACACTCCACTGTGTGGGATGTGGGTGGGGGCTCTGCCCCCTCCCCACACCCCCCACTCTTGCCTTCCCCCGTGGCCATATCCCCCCCATGCAGTCCGCAGCTCCGCCGTCACCGGTCCCTTTGCCCTGCGGCCTCCGCTCACCTCCGCCCTCCACAAACCGCCGCTACTGTGAAACCTGCCGCTCCACAGGCTGTCCCCTCCGCCACTGCCCCAGCAGCGCCACTCCCCACTGCCACACAAAACATGAGGTTTTTAGCAAGTAAAAAAAAGAAATGCCCATTTAACATATATATATATATATATATATATATATATATATATATATATATATATATATATATATATATATATATATATATATATATATATATATATATATATATATATATATATATATATATATGGCCTCCATTAAACTTGCACTACAAATCTAAAACAAAATGAGAGAAGAGGAAAAAAAAAAGAAGAGGAGAAAAGAAAATGAGAATTGAAAAAAATAGGGTTAGGGCTTTTTGCCCTTAAGGAAATTATTAATTTATTTGAAGGCTTTTAGGGCAAGATTGTTTTGTTTTAAAATTTTGATTTATATTATTTCTTGTTTTTCCCTTCCCTCTCTTCATGGATTTTGTTTGATTTAATTAACTTGAATTGTATATTTAGTAATGGAGAAATTTATAATACATAAAGGGGTTTTATTTTCATTTATCATTTTAATTGGTGAGACTTTTTAAAAGTAAAGTGTTTAAGTTAGAGCATATTATATGCATTATTTTAATTAAATAATTTGCAGTGGGATTTAATTAATCAAGTTAGGTTTTCCCAATTTAAATATTGTTTGGGAATTGGGGTAGAATTAATTGTGATTACTTATTGCATGTGAATATTTATCGTAGGGGCCATGGTTCCTAAATTATTTAATCTAGTTGCGTTAATTTAACTATTGAAGCATAACTATTTTTAAATCAGTGTAAATAAATTATGGCTAGCAAACCTCTATCAAACAAGGTTGGTGGCAACTTAGTCATTATTAATTTAATTAACTTAGAGTAATTTTATTGGTTTAATAAAGACGTCATTCAAATCAACTTGGAAACTTAGTAAACTATTTAAAACGAAGTGAGTTTAACATGTTTCCGTGATCTGATCTACCAAGAAATTAGGAATAATGTAAAGGATGCAGTGATAACTTTGATTTATAAAAAATGTGAAGAAGAACATATTGATCGAGCTTTGTTGAAAAATGTTTTAAATTATAGAAAACGTGAAGAAGAACAAATTGATCGAGCTTTGTTGAAAAATGTTTTAAATTGTAGAAAACGTGAAGAAGAACAAATTGATCGAGCTCGTTGAAAAATGTACAATTAATCTATTTGACTGATCTACCAATTTAACTGATGTTACATAGGTAATTTAACACCAACCCAGTAAACTTTCGATCAAAAATAGTTTTATTATAATAAACCCTAATCACGCTGTGAGGCATTATGCTGCTGGATTTTTCCAAAATTTAGGGATTAGCTAGGTTAGTGAAATTTAACCTTGTTTAGGGCTATATTATTATTTTTGCTGATTATCGACATTAGATTTTTGTATTAAATTATATCTTTCTCATGCACTTGAATTTGGATGTTGATTTTGACTTACGTCAAAATACCATCATTCACATAGGTTAACCTAGGGTTTCGATCATTGATCCTAACCCTATTGGCGACGTTAACCAAGTCGCATTGACTCCCTAGTTGGCCTTCATTGTGAATGGTATGCACAAGTGAACGCATTACCCCGCATTCAACTATCATGTTTACGCCTTATGCGTAACGTCACCGAGCACGCTTACGCGTGCGAGGGGGTTTCTAGGGAAGTGTGGAATTTTTTTGATATTTCATGTCATGACCACATGACAAATGTGGACATGACACGTGTGATGCGTGTCGTGACCACATGGGAAATGTGGGCATGACATAAAACCATTCAGGAGCTATGTCAACCAGTGACTCAACAAACAACCTGACAAACACATCTTCATATTGAACCCCAAGGATGGAACATGTAGCAAAGAAAAACATTAAGGTGCTCTTCGAGAGTAACCTTGCCGTCACCCCTAAACTTAGGTAGAATTTTGCCCGATCCCCTAGGTAGATCATGCAGGTTAGCACCAAGGCTGAGTGGTCTGATGGAAGCACCCCATGGAACAGGTGGAGGCTGTGGATGGGCCATATTAAAAGGAGGCAAATTTACTTGTAAAGGTAAGATAGTACCATGTAGGGTCAGGCTTTGACAAGATGAACTAGTGGCACTTCTTGTAGGTGGAGGAGAGGATGGTCTGCTCAAAGACTTGACCTTTCTTGTGGGAGGGTACAGAGCAAAGTTTAAAGATTGGAGCAAATCAAAGTCAATATCAACTATACCCTTTTTCCTATCTCCTCATGTATATCTTTTCATAGCCCACTTCTACAGATATATTAATAAAACAATTAAGTAGAGTCACCAAACCACTTACTGGTTACGGGGAAGAGCTGGTCTTGCAAGATTTTGATTCCTTGGTTTGGTAGCAGGGTTTCTTGGCCTATTGTTAGGGATTGCTTGGATTCGCAAAGGCCTTTCTCTCCGTGGCACATGAACAATTCCTTCAATGAAAATTATCTCCTGGGCATCAGCAAAATGAGGTGCATTTTCTGCTATAATCTCACCGAGCTCTTCTTCTTCTTCTAACACTTCATTAACTTGATGATACTGCTGTTTGGTTCTTCTGGTCTACCAAGCAACAAGCCTAAGGATAGTAATAATATCTTCTTGGTCTCCTACTAGCCAATCAATGTTAGGCTGTAAAACTGGTACACGTCTTCCATGAAGAACCATAAAGTCCAACCGAGCAACTCACAAAGATGATACAACACACTTCTCTCCCCAGTAGAGTCACCTAAAATCTGTTGGTTAACAGATTTGTCACCTAACTCTATATACTCACGCTCAGACAAGTGACAAATGTAATCAACAGTTGAGCCCAATATATTGGTATTCTACACAGGCTCTCTGCTTATTTAAAAAGGTGCAACTACCTTCTATAGATATTCTGAGGAATATAAACTTGAGGTTGCTTTTAACCATAGAGAAAGATAAAGGCAGAGCTTTTAACTAGAATGCTATAAAGGCAAATCCACAATTATAACTCTAACTCTAGAAGTTCATAGACTTCCAATTGCATAACATACATTGAAGATATCATACATACGCACATGAATTCACCACCTTAAATGAAATATCAATAGATAGATTATTTGAAGCAGTGAGCAAGATTTAATAACATCCAACCACCAAAACACATGAATACCATTAACATCAATAGAAACACATCCAACTTAAGAAGAACATGAATTCAAATAATCATAACACAAAGTCCATGATCATCCAAATCTCCACTGTATTAACTGTATTGCATATATCACAGTAGCTGAAAAACAAAATTAACTATCACCCTTTTTAGAAACAAAGTTTTGCAAAAAGTTCCATAATTTGACCAGCCATCTAGAATATATAGCTAGGCCAAATCATAACTATCTTGAAAACCATAACGACTTCTTGAAATAACCAATTAAAAGATTGTTTAAACAACAATAATAATAAAAGAGGCCCTCTAGAGCCAATAGTTTTAGAGCAAGCATGAAATAACTTAAAACCATGGAATTAAAAATCAATTAAGAATTTGCAAGTCCCCATTGCCATCGTCCACCTTGTCGATCTCTTCATCTTCCCTTGACTATCCACCTTCTCCAGTGACACTTTGCACTGTCTGAGGTACCTTTGCCCACAATCTGGTCTTGTATGCCTTGTAATTGTTGATAACTAGCGTTAAGGACATGCCTGGTGGAGTTCTGGTCATGCTAATATGACGCTTCCTTTTCATGATAACCCAGTTGGAGTCAGTCACTTTACGATATACTTCATCAATACCACCTCTGCAAGTGTTAATGTAGGCTACCAATTTAGAAAGTCTTCCCAGTGATTCCCCTAAAATTGCATTGTAATTTACTATCTCCTCCATCACTATCCTCTTGGAATTCTGTTTGATCACCTTAACATCCAACAGTTTTTCATCATCAGATCCATTAGGCTCTACCCCTAAAGCAGCAAAATCTCTTTTAATCCTCATCATTTCTTTGTAATAAATTTCCACTAACTTTCCCATCTCTTCTTCAACTGCAGAAATAATACAAATTTTCCATTCTAATGCATCAGCCCACAGAGCAGTATCTAGTTCCTTAGGATTAGCTATGACTTCTTCGGCCATTAGAATACCGGGGTCTATGTTGGTGATTTCCTGCACTTCCTTAGAGGCTAAATTCAAACTGTGGTGATCACTCTGAGCTTTCTCAAATTCTACTATCAAAACTTCTCTTTTAGCATGAATGGAATCAAATAATTTAACTGACTCCTTGATAAATATGAGACCATCAAAGATGATCTTCTCAACCCATTGGTCCATAGCTTTCCTCAGAGACAAAGAAGTTTTAACTTGTTGAAGTAGATTTGGGTCGAGGGTAGGGAGTTTGATAGTGGAAGAGGTTCTAGTTGAGGGAGTTATCACTTTAGCAATTGAATTGGCAAAAGAGAACAGAGAACTTACATGTGCTAGCAGCCTTGAATTTTCATCTTGCAAGTCTTTCACCCTTTTTGAGATGTTGTCCACTAAATAGTGCAAATGATATAAATCACCTTCGGTAATTGATGGCCCTAGATGCACTCAGCTTACTCTGAAGTTTGCTTCAATTATTTCATCTTTATTCTTCTCGACCAGTGGGTCTGCAATTTCTAAAAACTGATTTCCTGAGGTGGCATCAATCACTATTCTGGACATCCTCTTCGCACGTTTGGGTTTTGGCACCATATGCAACAAGCTGGTAATAGCATTGATGCCCTCATCAACTGGAATGGTTTACCTCTTCTTCTTTTAGACTACCTCCTTCAACTAGTTTGGGGATGAGACTAGCGCATTAGTGGCATTGGCAGTGGTCATTATCGGTGCAGGATGAGGGTTTTGCTCAGGCATCTCTTTTTGTTGAGGGGAATTTGGTGGATTGAGTAAAGAATGCAACAAATTATCTTCTCCAATTTGTGAGAAGATGAAAGAATCAGAATCACTTACATGATTGTTTGGCGTGGGCACATGGTCTGCTTTAGATGATAAAGAAGCCAATCTAGTATTTCTCTTCGTTACTTGAACATCTTGCTCATAGGTGGTCTTCAGCTTGCCAATCTCCTTAGGCAGCCCTTCATTGTCGCCGTTTGATTGTGAGATGACTCTTTACAGAGTCAGGTCCAAACTAGATGACCTTCTGTGCGAGGTGGTAGTTTAGAATCTGACTTGATTCTGAGAGACTGAGTCCCTTAGTGTTGATGAACCAACACACTCCTTGGCCTTTGTTTGTAACCACTTTTCTATTCTCCTTGAAACATGAAATGACAACAACATAATATCAGAAACCTCCTTTTTAGACCTTTTTATTGGAGGCAAAGGTTCCCTTGACACTATCATATTCTTCACCCAAAAGATTTGAAAAATCATCAATTATATCAGGGACCTGAATATTCAACTTGAAGGCACGGACTTGATCAACAGTCAACCTCATCCATTTCCTCTTTTGAACTTCCCTTTCATCAATACAATCCTCCCAAAAATCTTCAACTTGAGGAAGATGTGAGTAGGAACCACCTCCATGCATATTTCTTTTATAAAATTTTTGTTGTCAAATGATACATGGGGAGACAAACTATGAAGGCTGAATTTAGACAACAACCTATCCACATTCCAAGCACCATCATTACTTTTGCATGAATAAAAAGACAAAGACACATGAAAAGAATATCCTTTCTTTTTCATTGCTTGGTATTTGACATTTACTATTGCCATTTAGCGGCATACTTCTAGCAACGCCAAATAATCAGAGGGGTACCGAGGCAATTTTAATGGGGCATTTTTATAACCCTCGATTCTCAAATACAAGAAGTGATCAAACTGAATATAAATACTCCCAAATTTTGTGACCAATGCAAACGCTTCTACAGAAAATCTTTTCTCTATTGAGCCATCAATTCTTTTAGCTAGCAACATAGAAAAAGCATCATTCACATGTCAGAAATCTTTCATACCTTCACTTCTTTGCAACTGAGGGAAAATTTGATACATAGGTGTACTCGCCGAAGAACTCCTTTGAGTCCTCAGACTAGGCCAAGCAACCTCTCTTCAAGCCAAAATGTAGACCAGCTGGGAACACATATGAAAGCCCACACTTCGTGTAAAATTCACCAGTTGCTCATGTAGACACTCGCTGATGATTTTGAACCAGTCAATTTGGTGATCTCCGCAAATCAATAAGATGAATCTGCACATTTGGAACTCAAAAACATCCAACTCAGGGCTCCCAACTACTATGTTTAGCAAGGTTATCATATCTAATATTTCTTCTTTAAAATGGCTCCTTTTTAGATTAGCAAGTAGCCGAGACTTACCAGTCTTTTCTTCTTCCAGCCAATGCTTGGCAACATAGGTACGACACCAGTCCTTTTTCTCATTGTAGTAATTCCAGGCTAAAGATATAGAAACATTAGAGTTATCCTCATATTCTTCCAAGTCCAGGGCCGAAGTAACAGATTCAAAATCAATTTTAGCCACCACAACACCACTGGGAGTCTTTATCTCCTGAGAGTCTGGGAAATAACCATTGGCACATGCAACCATTAATTCAGGATAATGCACAGCAAGCGAAAAACCACCAGCTTTATGTAAGCCGCTGCTGATAATTTTCTCTGCCAAGGGAGTTCTTTTCTTAGACCACATTCTCCTCCAAAAATCATCTAAATCCATGTGCCCCAAATTTGTATCCCTCACTCTAGAGAGACCATCCTCCACAATGGAAGCCACGTGGGTCCCTTGGAATGCAAACTTCATTTTTATGTGTTCTAGAAACCAAAAAACAAGAGACTTGGAGATACACGTAGAGAGTAGAAGATAAGTCAAAACACCAATAGAGAATTCTTTGTGCAGATACATGGGAAATAAAAATCTCTAACTCCTCAAATAAGATATGAAACCTTTCTAGAGAGAGAAAGGAGTTACCATCTATGAAGATGGAACTGTGCTAAAATTTTGCACGTAGAAGACTAGCCATTTGTTCTGCTGCAACACATTCCCTTGCACATAATATCACCTTAGATGGCTTAAGAATTAATCCAAGTCACTTCTCATAAATTCACCCAAGAAAGATATTAAATATTGGTGGCGAATTTGCCATTATAACTCATAAATGCATGCCTTGACTTTCCCTCCGAGAGTGGTGCCATTGTGTCCGTACATACCTTGAATTAAATGCAAAGTGACAATTGTCATTCTTCTATACAGTATGCCAGCACAACTAACACTACTTGGGAAAGTGCGCTATGTGGAGTCAGTGAGTCAGGCAAAAGATGAACTCTTGAACTAGGAGTCAGAGATTCAAAACTTCAAAGAATCCCCAACCTCCCAACTACAAAGGAAAGACTCCAAACTAAGACACAACAAAACACTAAGTCGGTAAGTCAAGCAGTTCAAGAACTTGCGAACCGGCCTACTTGACTTCAAAAATGCAAAGGATTGTCGACTATCTAAAGTGACTAAGTGAATTTGGCCCGAAAGAAGGAACTAAGTGAAAAGGCCGACAATGAATGGAAGGGAAAAACAAAGAATTGGGTTAGGACACCTTTTTTTTTAAAAGGGGGCAACAATAAGTAAACATAGATCATGATAAAGATAAGCATAGTGATCTTGGCATATGATGAAGAAAATAGGAATCACAAGATCATAATGTGAAATTTAATAACCCAAGTGGTATGTAAAGAACATGATCAATCACATGAGTGACATAGGAAATAGAAGTAAAAATTAAAAAATAAGCAGACAAAGGAGAAAAACTTGACAAATAAGAAATAATAAGTGCTAAACATGAGAAACAACATTAGAAAGATACCCCCGAGTGGGGAAACAAAACATTAATCATCATATAGGATATGGAATGAGAATAGTTAAAACACAACAAAGATAACATATAAACAAATCACCAAAGTGTAAATGACACATAAGGTAAATGGACAAATAAGCAAGGAGGATCACAACATAAATGAAATAATATAAAGGAAAAATTAATAAAGGAAAGAACAAGGGGTGTCAAGGAGGAACAAGAAGATCTAATGAATGAATTCATCCCCATTGGGTGTTTCTATAATATATTTGGAAGATGTATCATTATAATCCCCCTCATGGATCTATTAGTGTCCTTATGAACTTTATTTTCATGAACAAGAGTGGTATGTAGAGATGCCAAGTGAGATGTAATCTCTAAAAGAATCAACTTAGATGTTGTATTAGGTGGTTTCTCTTTTATTTCATGTGTAACCTCAACATAGGGTTTGTTGCAGAGAACACAACCAATCTCTTCACTCATTTCATTTTCTTTCATATGATTAATCTCATCAAGTGAGGAAATTGTGGGCTCATTTCCTTTATCTATAAGATCTTGAACTTTATGTTTGAATACAATGCATCTATTTATAGAGTGACCATGTGTGCAATGATAGGAACAAAAGTACTTAACCTTGTGTGGTATAATCTTAGAATTATCTATTTGTTTGACAAGAGGTAAGGTAATGAGATTATGGTTTGAAAGTTATTCTAATACCATGTGTGGAGGCTCTCTTGAGGTAGTGAATTCTCTAAATTTGTTTAGTTTAGTATGTGTATGATGATTATCAATAGGATATCCTCATTCCCCCATTTTCTAAATGTGACAATGATGTTAACCCATGGGTAAAGGGGGAAGTGATAGAAATACATTGATATAAAAAAGGATATTCTAATAAAGAATTATCACATGTAGATGCACACTATCACATAAATCTTAAAATAAATGATTCCTTGGAAAAAACTTGTCCTTGGATGATAGGAAGTAACCTGTCAATAAATATACCTTGAATCTCATCATCCTATAATGGAGAGATCAATATAAAAATATATTTGTAATTGGATCTTGTTCTTTTTGTTTGCATCACATGGTTGAGTGATACATATCTTAGGTTCAATATTGTAATGAAAATGCTTCACAAAGGCAATAGCTATCTGCCTAGAAGAAGTGACAGAAGCATGTGGCAATCAATAAAACCATGTAAAAGCATGACCGCTCAAGCTTGTTAGAAATAATTTGGCAAGTAATTGATCCTCATGAAAATAAGGAAAGCATATAGTAGTGAAATTCCTTAGATGAAGAAATGGATCATGTTTACCATCATACTTTGTAAAATAAGGTGCAACAAACCCACTTGGTGAAGCATGAGTAAAAATGTTGTGTGAAATAATTGTGGAATATCTTGATAGTATCATATATTGCAATTTAAATCTTTGTGCATAAGTATCAACATAATGTTATAGATAGTCAATCTTAGTGATAATGTAGTTCATGTAAGGTGAAATATCATGCTTACCATGTACCATATATTTATGTGTGTATGCATCATGTCATGTGTAGTAGTAGTGTATGATGTGAAAGATGTATCATCAACTAGTGCACATTATTTTCACACATACCTAGTAAAAATTATAAAAGATTCTCAAGTTGTTTTTCATCTTTATGTATAAATCATGTTTTTTTCAATAAAGAATTTTCTCCACAACAACTTGAAGATGAATCCTAAGAAATCATGAGATGATCCATAGGTAGGTCTCCATTACAAAGTGGTATATCATCATGATGCATATAAAAATCCATGGAATCTACAAAGGAAGGGCCACTAGGAGGAGAAGAATGAGTAAAAAATCATCTAGGGTCAATATTAAAGTAATCTATGAAAGCACATGATAAATCATGGAAGGGTGTATAATTAGTATGACATGAATCAAGCCATTATTTATCCCTATTGACCAAGGTATCACCAAATGCATGCATCAAAGTATTGTCATGATGTATATGAGTAGAATATGAGGATAAGAAGGATTAAACATATAAATTTACATTTTCATTACAACTAAATGACTATATGACTTGGTGTTTTAGAAGAATTTGTATCATAATCTAAATCATCATAAATAAAAGGGTCACTAATCTCACTATGGGAAGATAAAGAACTATCACTATGCTCATCACTAAAAATATATTTGATAGAACATGAGTCACAAGATAAAAAAAGACTACCATAAGCCACATGGGGGTAACTACCTCTTATGAAGGTGAACAAGGTGTATCATGTATAGGCACATCACTAGTGATAGAATAAGTTCAATAATAATCAATCTCATCACTTGGATAATCATCATAGATAGGTAATCCCAAATCAAAAGTACATCATTAGACATGGGAGAAAGTGCATTATCATTATATAAAATTGAAGTGAAACATGTGTATTAATACAATTAGGGTTCTCAAGAAAAGATGAAGCAAGGGAGGCAAAAGTAGGAGGGCCCATGGGTGAACAAGGAACGATATAATGAGATGAAGAAATAATATGCTTAGTAGGTATGCCATCATCACATGATGAAAGATCTCTACATGTATTCACGAGAGGTTAGATATAAAGTATTATCATCAATTCTCTCACAAGATGGAAGATCATGATGAGTCATGGATACAAAGGAAATTAAATTCTCTAGCATAGATGGAAAATATGTGCAAGGTCCATAAATGATGGAACATGAGATAAGTGCTCAATAATTTTATACATGGAACATGCAACATCATCTATGCCATAAAAGAAGGCAATGATATCAAGGATGGAAGGATAAGATTTAATAAAGTGTGAGAAAAACTCATAATCCATGATGTAGGCATGAAGGGAATCCTAAAATAAATAATTATGTACAACCATGGTAAAAGATATAGAAATGAAGCACAACTATCAAAAGGGTTGGTACCTAAGAATCAAAATATGATCATACAATTGTTGGAAATATTGTCATAGATGTCAAAGGAGAGTTCTATGATGATGGAAATAATTGACAAAGTAAGAATCACATGTTTGGAAGCATGATCTCATTGCTACGATGGATTTGTCGACATGAATACAAGATTCCAAGGGTGCAATGCCAAAACTGATGATGTTATATAGAGCATTAAAGTAAAAATTATTTAGCATCACTAAACATCATACGATTGATTAGGATATATCTTATAAATTCACCTGTTATAAGGAGCATATGAAGGTATAGAGGTCATAGTTTGATGACTAGAAATTTGCACGTCTACTTAAGCATTCAAATTTTGTATTAAAGGTCTACCAAAGAATGGACAAAGGAAAAAGCCATAATCACCTCGGCCTGAAGACTTTGGTATAGATGACTAGGGAAGTTTATGACACTATGGAAGATGTTAGGCTTGAGATTATTCTGAAACAGTTTGAAGCTGATTAAGGAACTTTCGAGATTGGTGTATATCAAGACAACTCTGGTGGGGTCATCATGTCCCAACATGGTATATCAATTTGGAGGATGATGCGTACAAAGAGTTTGGGTTCTACAATAATTATTAAATATGTGGATCATTTCTACACTTCAAAGAGTTCCCTTCATACAATTGGAAATATTGGACTTGGGACATTTGTCGATGGTTGTTCTTAAATATCATCCACTTCAACAGTCAAAGATCAATTTTGGCCAATAAAAATATGACAAATATTTACCACTTTTTGCTGTGAATGAGGTGTAAGATTGCTATTAAATGTTTGACAATTGAAGTGGATGATATTTAAGTAGAGTGTTTGTCGATTTGGTCTATGGTGAATTAAAGATTAATGCGAGGAATGCAGTGATTGCTCTGATTGAAAAAGAGCGTGATGGGGAGCAAATTGACTGATCTTGATCAATGGAGAAAAAAAGGAATTAGTCACTGTTAAAAGGTCACTGAAGTAATCATAATTAAAATTAAATTATAAGTTATCAAGAGTCAATGGACATCATGAAGAGTCACAAGGGTACGGTAAAGGGTTGTGTCTTATGGTGAGACAATGATATAAAGAGTAAATCATTTCAATGAGGAGTAGTGTGAATCATGGAGTGAATAGAAGATTAAATAAGAAGTGAAAGGAAGCAAGTGTGGAGTGTAGAATATATATCATACAAACACAAACAAATTTGAGAAGGATATAATAGAAGATCATTCAAGGTAGATTTTGTGTAGAAGTTATATGAATATTATTTGTTAAAGAAGTAAATTCAAGAAGGGGAAATACTTTGGAGGTTGGTGCCTCATATTGGAGAGGTTGGTGCCTCATATTAAAGAGATTGGTGTCTCTTGCTGAGTTGGTACTCAGTGGTGGGGATTGGTGTCTCTAGTGGGTTGGTGCCTACAAATATTTTGTAAGAAGTATTTTATTTGTGACTGGATTTGGATAGTAGATCCAAGTAGTCCCATTCTCCATGGTTTTCTCTCGAAAGGGTTTCCACGTAAATCTTGTATTCTTAATTGTTAATGTTGTGCAATTGATTTTATTGTGATTATTAATTTGAAAAAGTAAAAGATTAGCTTATATTGATTCACCCCCCTCTCAATATAAGCATGTGCTCATTAAAAATATAGAATTAAACCATAATGAAAATGGATAAATGATATAGGAATGAAGTAAGAGCTTATATAAATTAGAAAATCATGTTAAAAAATGAAACCCTAGGGTGTAACAAGGTTAGGTAGGGTGAGTGAAAGAAAAGATCATACAATGAACCACAAACCCTAATATTGGATATAAAACACCAATAGGAAGGGGGAATTAAACCTAAAAATTTAAGATAAAATGTTTATAAAAAATCAAATATAAGAAAACCTATTTGAGAAGGTAAAACCCTGGAAGGTGTAAGATAGGTCAATTCATCAAAATATACAGGAATAAATGGATTCCTTTACTAAAATTAGGTTTAATGAACATGATAGTCAATTAACCTAATTTGAGATGTGACATATCATGTAAAATGATCTTGAAATTTAGAAATAATAGAAATGAAAGTGCTTAGTTGATTTTAATGGTCGATAAATAGTTGTTCACTATTTTGATCATAACTTTTTAATCATAACTCATAATCACAAATTCTTATATGCCTTAGAAGAAAAATGACAAGAATTAAGCAAGGTTGCTCTAATTTAGGGGATCAATTTTGTGCACCACAATTTTAATCTTGAGCATGATATGGATTTGATCTTCCATGTGGATTCAATCTGTGTTGCACAGATTTGAATTGATGAAATACAAGCTTTCAAAATTGATTTGCCATGATCTTTTATGTTGAGAAGCTTGTAAGGATTGTGATATTTATAAACACCTTAGGGGAATCTATCAGATTTCTAGGATCATGTTTTTCTAGGTCAGACCCCTAGATGGACCAACTTTACAGCTTAGAGTGAAGATAGTTGTTCGCTATTTTGATCAAACTTTTTAATCACAAATTATTGCATGCCTTGGAAGAAAAATGACAAAAATTAAGTTGGGTTTCTCTTATAATTTAGAGGATCAATTTTGTGCACCACAAGTTCAATATTGAGTGTTATGGATTTGATCTTCCATGTGGATTCAATCTGTGTTGCACAGGTTTGAACTAATGAAATACAGGCTTTCAAAATTGATTTTCCCTGATCTTTGATGTTGATAATCTTGTAAGGATTATGATGTTTATAAACACCTTAGGGGAATCTATCAAATTGCTAGGCATGTTTTGCTAGATCAGACTCCTAGATGGACTAACTTTATAGATTAGAGTGAAGATTCAAAGACAACATACACAATCGTGTATGTGACCTATATGTAGATGAGCTTCTTTGTTCCTTAGAAAATTTAAGTATGTTCTAGATGTTATTTATATTTCTAAATCTAGCATATGGATTAATAGAACATTGAATCTCTTTAAATACCAAAACATAGAACATGTTGTACAAACGTGTGTTTATAAGTTGACTCATAATAGCTAGTAGAAAGGGCTAGGAATCTTAGAATTTGAAAATTTAAATTTGAGATTTATTCATAGAATTTGAATTTGAGGTCTATTCCTATGCACAACAAGATTAATCTTGAGTGACATGAAAATAAACTTGAGCAAATAATATTGAAGTAAGGAGTGAATGTATCAAGGTAAGTACATGTCACATCCCTATGATAGTAACGTAATAACAAATAAAATAAAAAAAGGTAAACTTTGAGCAAAAGGAAGGAGACAACTAAGGAGAGGCAAAACATTTATGGTATAGGTATGGGCACCACAATAAAGAGAGGGGTCACTTGCAGTGCCATTCAAGAAGGTATGGACATCCATCAACAAATAAAAATGATCTAAAATAGGTTTGGAATGACTTAAGACTTGGTCATGAAAATGTTGGCAAGAGACAATATGTGGCTTCTTGAGTGTTGTCATTGATGGCCACAAAGTCCATCCCACACATCCGTAGGACATGATATGACCATACCGAAAGACAAATTGAAGTGTATCTTGGTCCGATAAGCAAGAACAAAGTATGTAGCAAGGTCCAACAGTCAAGTCCGGATCTCTCAGAAGAAGTATCTCAGTAAAGCGCGGACTTGGGGAAGTCAAGTGGAGTACCTTGACTAATATATTCCAGAGATTGAGCCTCCGGTGATGTAAGAGCGAAAAGATATGAACACCTAAGTGTTGGGTTCCTGTTTGGTAGAGTAGACTGAGGAAGAACTGACCGGTAGAGCATCAGACCTTAATCCGGATGAGATATTGATGGTGATCAAGTTTCTTGAGGTATCATTCATGATTAGCCGACATGATTGATGACTTCTATAAGCATCTCCTTGATACACATCACTTGATAAGCAAGGATTCAGCTGACAGATCAGAGTTTGGGAAAATATTGACTATTCTGGATGCTGACTAGAAAGGTGTTGAAATCATTAGTGCGGATATATATACCAGATGGATTTGGATGCTAAGGTGTGTGTGGTGTGTTGTGTGGTGCGAAGAAAAGTAGAAGAGCAGTGTGACAACAATAATACAGGTCTGGTATGTGACAGGACAACAGCACCAAAGAAGAGGAAGAATGAAGTGTAGTAGATCAGTATATTGAGCCTAATCGGAAATAAACCCCAGCATATGTGGATGCTTCTCATCAGTTCAAGTATCTTGTTACTTTCTTTGTATCTTGTAGACAGTGAGTCTCTTGTAGGCAGTGAGCCTCTTGTGAGCAGTGTGCTCGGGCAGTGAGCCCTAATTGGCAAGTGCCATTTTTGTATTTCTATTCTTCTAACAGAGAATACATTCTTGGGTTAGTCACCCCGTGATTTTTCCCTTAACAGGGTTTTCCACGTCAAAATCATTGTGTTATGTGAATTGACTTTGTTTCTGCTTTCATGATTATGGATGCTTATTTATTTTGATGCTGCACTAGTTATTAAAGAACATAAGGTTAAGTTAATTTAGATAACTGATTCACCCCCCCTCTCAGTTATCAACAGAAATTACAAAGGCATTGTTGACAGGCACAACTATTTGTGACTTTCTGTTAAAAAAGAGGGGATTGGAGATAATAGAAAAATGTATTGGCCACAATGGTAGTGGTGTTGTTGGTTGTAATCATGACAATGATCTATTCTAGTTGGAGGCATATGAAAAAAAACATTTGAATTTGTAGCTAGGGTTGAGTCGGTGGCCTCTAGTGGGAAATCTTTTTTAAGTGGCCTTCTCTAGAAATCCCTTCATGTACATGGTTTGAGATTAGAGAGAGAATAGTTTAGACCCATTTTCATGTTTAAAATGGAGCAAAAGACACTCATCATCATCAAAACAAATTTAGTTGAGTTGAGGAGATGATCATCTAATGAAATTTAGTTTAATGGCAATGGAATTTGGGTTTGCTTTCATTATATTATGTGTGATATCAAATATTAGATTAGAGAAACTAAGTGTCCCAAATATGGGAAGATATTGGCCTCATAAGCCTAGCTCTCTACTTAGACTATCAAGTAATGGGAGAATATATTAAGAACTTTAGTGGTATTCATAAGTGAGATACGAGAATGAATTCTCATAGGAAGCTCAGTAACTAAACGTCGAGAGGAGGGGAAGTGAGCAAGGGAATTGGGTGAGCACCATGGTTAGCAAGATGAGCCAATTGGGTAGAGTGGATGTGGTGTGATACATGCTCAAGTGGGTGAAATTCAAGGGCACCACTGTCAATACCTTCTTTATGCTCATAAGTGTCTACAACCATAGTGACTTGTGCATCGAGGCCATTTGAGTATTTTTTCTCATGGAGTGTTGTGGTTGCAAACCCAATCTCATCATTTTAGTACTCTTTTTCATTTACATCTGGTATCTATAGTTTGTTGAGGATCCCTACAGATCTATAATGAAAGTCATATGTGGGAAACTTGTTGATTGCATCCTTATTAGTGAGTGGTTGCAGTCGGCTGAGCTTACCACTATGGGTGACATATCTTCAACATTGTTCTTGAAGTAGAAGGTAGATTTCAACACCTAAACTAGAAATATCTTTAAGACAGTTCCTAGAGGTGAGTATACTCCTTTACAATTACTCTCCTAAAATAGTATTAAATTCCAAGTTATTCCCTTCTATTGCTAAAGATAATTAATCTAGGTTGATCATTGCATATGGGTATTGTATCATCATGGTTGTTGGTATTTTGGAGGAGTCAAACCTTACATTTGCCAGTTACTTTTGCTTAAAAGTTTTGAAATCGTTTTAGCAAACCATTTTGAACATACTTTGCAAACAAGACATTCCATGAGATCACTTTTCTTTGACTTATTTTGTCAAATAGTTTTGACACCATTTAAATGCATATCTTCTTAAGGAATTTTGTCATAGTACAATTGCCTTGTTCTTATTCCTTTTGTTGGGAAAGGTGTGTTGTACACCTTGCATAATTATTATAATGTAAAATTAATATTTATTTATAGTGCACCTAGGGAATCTAGGGATGCGTGGATCACATGGGTTAGACATTATTGGTGTCACTTGCATGTTATATGTAAAATTGGGATACATGTTCAATGTGAGTTGCACATCGGGAAAATATTTAATATTGGGAAAACTTAGTACCAAAAAGTAAATGAGGGGGACATGGTTTTGTAAGCTTATGGTTTAGGTGCACATAGTTTATGTAATACCACTTAGTGGTTTTGTGCAAGCCTATCTTTATAAAAGCAAGCACATGAGTAGTTGTGGAGGTTAGCTTACATAACCTTTGGCTTGTTAGCTAAGGTTGGATTGAGCATATCTTGTAGGTTGCATATGTGATTGGAGGAAGCATGGATTGTGATGTGTGGCTAGATGGTTCTCATTTTCTTGATCACATGGAGGGATGCAACTATAGTGCTTGATGCTTTAGAGGCCTTCGATGGAGACTTTATCAATGTATTGTAATATTTTTCATGAAGATAATACATTGAGTGTGTGAGTGGTTTTAGAGGTTGAGTTTTTCCTTCATGAGGGTTTTCCCAAAGTACATCTAGTGTCATCTTGATGGTATGTTTGTCCATTCTTTTGCATTGTTGATTCTGAATACTTATTTGCACATTTTTCTCTATCGAGGTTATGTGGAAATGTTTATTATGGCTTCAAATTTCCTTTCACCTTTGTTGACTAAGGTTTTCTATCATACTATACCCTACCTTGTATATGCCACTATATTTTACATACCTATATTATAGGGTAATGATAAATGTTGATTTTTAATAAAATTCCTTTATCTCTATACATTAGGAATGTCCAACTAATTATGGTAGCTATGCCATTGTTTATAATCACCATTAAGCAATGAAAGGTCTGTAGAAAACATAATGATATATAAATATATCAATCTATATTGGTAATATCAAGGTAGTTGTTAAACAACTCACATGTCTTGTGTAGGCCTAGAACCTTAAGGGTATCTTGGCATCAGTTTGAATGTTTAAGAATGAACACACAATGTATATGAACAGTAATATGAAAATGGATGTGTATGTCAAGCAAAAAATATGTTAGATTCAACAACACAATTTTATAGGTCATTGCCCCATTAGAATGTCACAAGTATATGTGATTCTTGTATTAATAATTTAGATTACGTAATTGAATGTTTATCATATTAAAACATATGTAATGATTGATTATGGGCATGCTGCTCTTGCTAAAACACTATGAGTAGTGCAATACTAAAATATAGATAGTTGTTTTTGACAGTTGGATAATCTAATTTCCTTTCCTTAAAATAAATTACATGGAAACAATATATTGGGTTATGTTATATGATTATACAGCTCTCTTCTAGTGTGATTCATGAGTTTACTTACAATAGAACAAGAAGTTACGATATCACCTTGCTTCTAAGCTACACTATGTATCAAATACTTAATCACAAGGTGATGTCTTGATCTATGGGACATGTGACATATATGTATGGTGTTATCATTAAGGTATTGAATGTTGCATGATATCCTTGATATATAATTATTACGAAAAGATTGTCTTGGGTATGACTTGGATATTGTTCATGCTTAAACCAAGTTTATAATTATTGTTGTAAGTCTTTTCGAGTATTAGATAGTTTTATGTGGCCTAGTTGATATATGTTGTGCTTCCAATTAAGAAGGATGCCTTAATATAATATAATTATGATACTGATATCATTAAATCATATTATATTAGAACATTACACAGAGCCATATTGGGACTTTGCATAATTGTTACATTGTGAAGATATTTTGTCTGTTAATGTCTTGTGCTATGTTATGACTAGATTTATTTTATATTGATTGTGTTGTTATACATATTTTTGTGTATGGATTTGATTCTGGGAATATTAGTAAGTGTTGGTATGAAGTTGGGTGAAAATGAAACTTGAATTTTGTTTGATAGACTTAATGTAAAGTGGATATTAACATCGATTGAGTTGAATGTATATACTTATACAACCCTGTATCTTATTAGAATCACCTGAGGATGATTGATAATTATCATATATGTTGGCATAAATAAATACAAAATTCATACCTAATGGGAAATTTGAAAGGGGTTGTAAAGAACTAGTATAACTCCTTATTTATCCTTTTGGGTCTATGCAAAGACTTGAATCGATGATTAATTCAATTTTGTAAATATTATGAGTTATAGGATAATGGCACGATATGGCTATGCAAACAAAGATAATTTCATGTTGATAAGTAATCAACGTAGCCTCTATGTCAATGAGATGAACATGTAAAGGATTCTAGGATGTTCATGTTGAATTATGAATAATAATGGGGTGGGGTTTAATTTGAGATCTTGATACCCTTGGATGGAAGTGTTTTAAGACATGTTTGCTAAATAGGGAACTTGGTTGGCTTTCCTTACATACCATTAAGCATTATTAATTGTTGGGAATGTTAGGATTAAGGTTCCATCAACTTTGTAAATCCTATGTAATTAATTACTCCTAATATTGTTTATAAATCACCCATAAGGGATCAAAGGTTTCACCAAAAACGGTCTTGTTTCAGCTACATGTTTATATCCGATACATGATGTTCACTCATCTGCGATGGGGGGTCACAGGGGGGTTTCCCCCTTGCGAGGGGTCTGGGGAGATCATCCCCCCGATGGGGGATCTAGGGACCGTGCACCCTGGTGGGGGTTCGAGGGCAACACCCCTAAAACTTCATTTTATTTTTATTTTATCATTGTGAATCTGGACCATTTGTCATTAGGTCACAGATTTGACGGTCAATATTTTGTCAGTTATCTTGCCCTAGAAGGAAACCCCCTTTTATAAGGGTATTTGTACTACATTTTTATCAGATTGCAGAGTAACATGTGCTGCTGGATTAAAGACTAAAGAAACAGAGGAAGTGTATGTATTGTAATCTCATATTTGAAGATAATACAAGTTGGAGCCTCTTTTCTTGGTGGAATTTTTATACCCGAAAGTGTTTTCTCCACGTTACATACTGTGTTATGTGTTCAATTATTAGTTCATGTTATTTCTATGTAATGGGTCTTAATGTACTATTGCAATCTCCATTGATTGTACATTGTTTAGAGGATAATAAGGTTTGAATCAAATTTTCGTTGTGTGGTTTGTACCTTCATTTCTAACATTGGGTATCAGAGCCTGACCAGTTTTGATTCTTGGGTGGTAGTGTGAAGGTTTTTTAGTTGCAGTGGGAGATTTGGTTGTTGTTTGTTTGTAAATCTTGTGTAGATATCATGGCTTCATCCAATGTTGCTTCTACCTCTCAGTTGGACATTGAAAAGTTCAATGGCACAGGGTATGAATTGTGGAAGCTGAAAATGGAGGATTTGCTAGAAGAAAAAAACTAGTGGCTGGTTGTTACGAAAGAGAAGAAACCTGATGATGTTGCTCCTGAAGAGTGGGAAAGATTGGATAAAAAGACACAAGGTACAATCTGGCTATGTCTTGCAGATTATGTTCTGCTGAATGTTGCGAGTGAGAAGTCCACACATAGCTTGTGGAAGCGTCTGGGTGAGATCTACCAAGCTAAGAGTATGGTAAATAAACTTTATTTAAAGCTTCTGTTGTCACATGAATTGAGGTAGAAAAGTTTGGATAGTTCAAAATATACTCTCAATGTCAGGGGATGGTCTATGGAAAGAGGACCAAAAGGAGATCAGAAAGGGGCTAAGGACAAGTCCAAGGGCCGATCTAAGACTCCTGGGAAGAAGAACAGAGTTAAGTGTTGGAATTGTGGTAAAAGGGGACATGTGAAGGAGTACAAAAACCCAAAGAAATAGTGGGAGAGTGCTTCAGGTAAGTCCTCAAATGCAAGTGAAGATGTTTTACTTTCTGCATGTAATGTTGTTTCTAATGATCATTAGTTGGTTGACTCAGGATGCTCGTTTCATATGACCCCGCATAAGGAATGGTTTTCCACATACGGAGAGTATGATGGAGGTGATATATACCTTGGGGACAACTCTACATATCCGATAGTTGGGAAAGGCAAGGTATTTTTGTGTTTCAGTGATGGGAGGATTAAAATCCTCCCTGGTGTTTTGCATGTTCCTAGATTAGCTAGAAATCTGATTTTAGTTTTGAAGTTGAATGATTTGGGAATGCATGTAACATTTGACAAGCATGCGTGCAGATTGGTGAGAGGGAATATGGTGGTAGCGAAGGGGAAGAGATTGGGAAACTTGTTTAATATTGAAGTCACTACAATTTGCAATGCCTCTTATGTATCTAAGGCTAGTACTGAAAATACATGTATGTTGTGGTACCGTAGATTGGGCCACACTAGTAATAATGTTTTAAAAACTATCAAGAATAAAAATTTGTTGGATGGTTTCTCCTATTATGATGAGCACTTTTGATGAAGGGGGTAAATCGTAAAACACACAACAACAGAAATTGCACATAGAAAATAGAATATTATTTTAGTGATTTGGACAACTCATTACATTATAGAAGCTCAAATACAATCAGAGGAATCAATCCTCCATAGGCTGCAACACATTACAACTACCTATCACCAGGCTCTAGAATCTTTTACCTTCTATAACCCCAAATCAACTAGGGTTTCTATTTTCCTGTCTATTCTTGACTCTACACTTTTCTCTTATCTCTATTACTCCCAAGGGTTCCCAAAAATAGTCACAAATAGCCCTTTTTGGCGGCCAACAGCCAAATTTCAAAATTTACATCTCCCTCCAAAAATAGGTCAACTTCCGGGAGCCATAACTTTTGATCCAGGTGTTTGATTGATGAACCATTTGAAGCATCGGAAAGCTCGCAGAGTACTCTACGTGCTAAGAACCAACTCTGTCAGTTCCACCTATTTTTGGGCCCGTGCAGGGCCGTTGAGTGCCTCAAACTTGAATTTGAATACTTTGTAGGCATTTTTTAGGAAACAAATGTTGTTATATGGAGCCTAATCAGACTCGGAGGTTAAATTTTCCCCACTTTTATCAGCGCAGTTTCCCCCCAAATTCCTATGGGGTCAAGGGGCAGTGCCCCTAGCATGTCAATGCCCCCGAAACCTCACACAGTTTTTATTATTTCATAATGCACCAAGAGTTAATTTTTTTATTGACCAACATAAGAAAACCCTATTTTTGTAACCAACAAAAAGCTTGATAAAAAGCGGCTAAGGGTTAGGGTTTTGATATTGTATTGTAGCATTTTGCAGCGGTATTGAGTTGCAGGGATTGCTGATTGTAATCAGTTTGATTTACTGGATAATAATATTGGACTCTTTGTTTGGTGGATGTAGCTCGAGTTTGGGTGAACCACGTTAAAACTTGTCTCTCGTTGTGATTATTTCTGTGTATTTCCATTCCTCTGTTTAATCTTTATTTGCATTTAATTGATATCTTCTTCCAGCTAACCCTAACAAGTGGTATCAGAGCGGGTTGTGTTCGATTATCATCTGCAAGAAAGTCTCACGGTTGAGTGGGAGCAATGGCGGATGAGGATAAAACGAAGGTTGATAAATTCAATGGGCAGAACTATCAGTTATGGAAGATGCAGAGGGAGTATTACCTCTATCAAAAGGATTTATGGAGGTCGTTGGAAGGAGTAGCCAAGAAACTGGCAACAATGTTTGATGAGGATTGGAATCTTCTTGATAGAAAGGCACTGGGAACCATTCGGTTGTGCCTGGCACCGTCGGTGGCATTCAATATAACGGAAGCGAAGACAACAGATGGTCTGATGAAAGCTTTGGCAAAATTGTATGAAAAACCCTCAGCCTCAAATAAGGTATTTCTCATGAAGCAGTTGTTTAATTTGAAAATGGTTGAAGGTGGATCTGTGACAGGTCATTTAAATGAATTTAATACGATTGTCAGTCAATTGACTTCTGTAAATGTAAAATTTGATGAAGAAGTTAGAGCTCTCTTGATATTATGTTCATTGCCTGAAAGCTGGGATAGTTTTGTAATGGCGGTTAGTAACTCTGTTTCTGGTTCAAATACCCTAAAATTTGATGATGTTGTTGGTGTTATTCTGAGTGAGGAAATTTGTAAGAAAAGCTCAGGTGGATCCAAATCAGGCAGTGTTTTGAATGCAGAAAGTAGGGGCAGATCAAAGGAGAGAGGAAAAGGTTCTGGAGGTCATGGGAAGTCACGAGGAAAATCAAAGGACAAAAGATCCCAAACCAGAGGACAGAAGGATTGCTAGTACTATGGAAAACCAGGTCATCTGAAGAAAGATTGTTGGTCTCAGAAGAACAAAGAAGGAGACAAACAAGAAGGCAATAAGGAAGCAAATGTGGTAAGCAATAAGTCTGAAGATGATGCTTTGATTCTTTCCCTAGATAATGCTGATGATTCATGGGTTTTAGATTCAGGGGCCTCATTTCATGCTACGCCCCATAGAAGTTATTTCCTTGATTATGTCCAAGGGCATTTTGGGCTGGTTTATTTGGGAGATAACGAACCCTGTTAGATTGTTGGAAAGGGAAGAATCAAGATTAAGTTGCAGAATGGGAATCATTGGCTACTACAAGAGGTAAGGCATGTTCCAAGGCTCAGTAGGAATTTAATTTCAGCAGGGTAGCTAACTGAACAAGGTTGCACTGTTACATTTACTGATAAAAATTGGAAGGTTTCAAAAGGTGCCTTAGTAGTAGCAAAAGGTGTGAAAGTAGGCACCTTATATCTTTGTACAGGTCATACTGTTCCTTCTACTTTAGCTGTTATAGAGAAAAAATAAACAGGTTCAGGAACAGTTGCTACAGGTTTGCAGGAAGAGACTGGAAAAGTTGCTGCAGGTTCTGAGACAACATTGTGGCATAACAGACTTGGGCATATGAGTGAAAAAGGTATGAAGGTACTTCATTCTAAGAAAGTTTTACCAGGTCTGAAATGTATTAATATAGATTTCTGTGAAAGTTGTGTGTATGGAAAAAAAAAAGAGTCAGTTTTCTCAAGGATGGGAAGCAAAAGAAAAATAAAAAATTAGAGCTTGTGCATACAGATGTATGGGGACCAGCTCAAGTATCTTCTCTCGGTGGCTCTCGATACAATGTTACATTCATAGATGATGCAACTAGGAAGGTTTGGATTTATTTCCTTAGACATAAATTTGATGTATTTGAAACATTTAAGAAATGGAGAAGCTTGGTTGAGAATGAGACAGGTAAAAGATTAAAATGTCTTAGATTTGATAATGGCGGTGAGTATTGCAGCAAAGAATTTGAAGATTATTGTTCCTTTAATGGAATTCGTAGGCAGAAAATGGTTCCAGGGACTCCATAGGAAAATGGAGTGGCTGAACACATGAATAGGACAATAATGGAGCGTGCAAGGACCATGAGATTGCATGCTGGGCTGCCTTTAAACATGTGGGTAGAGGCTGTCAACACTACTGTATATTTAATTAACAGAGGTCCTTCAGTTCCTTTGGGTTGTGGTATTCCAGAGGAAGCATGGACAGGCAAGAAGGTGAGTTATTCTTTTCTGAAAACCTTCGGCTGTCAAGCATTTGCACATATAGATTCTGAAAATAGAACCAAGCTGGATGCAAAATCAAAAAGGTGTACCTTTGTTGAATATGGCATTGATGAATTTGGTTATAGGCTTTGGGATTTTGAAAATCAGAAAATTGTGAGAAGTAGGGATGTTATATTCAATGAGAAGGTGTTGTACAAAGATCAGTTGCAGCAGCATGAGAAGAAAGAAAAGGATTATATGGTGCTGGACGATACTCTAAATAGTGATGTTCCAGTGGTTCCTCATGCTCCGCAACAGCAACCAGAAATACCACAAACTCCAGTGAATGTTAGACGGTCAACAAGGATAAGTAGACCTCCTGAAAGGTTTTCTCCCTCTTTGTATTCTATTTTGTTAACAGATACTGGTGAACCAGAGGGGTATGATGAAGCTATGCAGGTGGATACACAGGTTCAGTGGGAGCTTGCAATGAAAGAAGAAATGGACTCCTTGCTGAAAAATTAGACTTGGGAATTATGTAAGTTACCTGCAGGTAAAAAGGCTTTACCAAATAAATAGGTTTACAGGCTGAAAGAGGAAGATGGAGGTAAGAAACGATTTAAGGCCAGGTTAGTTGTAAAAGAATTTGCACAGAAAAAGGGCATTGATTTTGATGAGATATTTTCTCCGGTAGTCAAGATGACTTCTATTCGTACTGTTTTAAGTATTGTGGCTGCTGAAGATTTACATTTGGAACAGCTAGATGTTAAAACTGCCTTTCTCCATGGTGATTTGGAGGAGGAGATATATATGGAATAGCCCCAAGGATTTGAGGTCAAAGGTAAGGAGAAACAGGTGTGCAGATTGAAGAAGAGTTTGTATGGCCTGAAACAAGCACCTCGGCAATGGTATTTGAAATTTGACAGTTTTATGGCTGAGCAAGGCTACAACAGGTGTAATTCTGACCATTGTGTTTATTTTAAGAGGTTAGATAATGACAGCTACATTATTTTATGTTTATATGTTGATGACATGCTTGTAGCTGGGTCTAACATAGATCACATAAGAGAGTTAAAACAGCAGTTGGCACAGTCATTTGATATGAAGGATTTGGGGGCAGCAAAACAAATCCTTGGTATGAAAATTTGCAGAGATAGGCAGAACAGAAATTTAACTCTATCTCAGGCTGCTTGTTGAAAAGGTGTTGCAGAGATTCCACATGGAGAATGCAAAAGCTGTCAGCACACCTTTGCCTAGTCATTTGAAATTGACTAAGGACATGTGTCCTAAGACACAAGAGGAGGAAGAGAAAATGTCCAAGGTACCATATGCTTCAGTTGTAGGTAGTTTAATGTATGCCATGGTATGCATGTGACCAGATATTGCACATGCTGTAGGAGTCGTTAGTCGGTATATGAGTCATCCCGGATTAGAGCATTGGAATGCAGTAAAATAGATTCTCAGGTATTTGAGAGGTACATCCAATAAACACTTATGTTTTGGGGGCTCTAATACTGATTTAGCAGGTTATGTAGACTCAGATTTGGCAGGGGATATTGATACCAGGCGGAGTACTACAGGTTGTCTTTACTGTAGGTGGAACAACAGTGAGTTGGATTTCTAGGTTGCAAAAGGTGGTTGCTTTATCCACCACAGAGGCAGAATATGTAGCTACAACAGAGGCAAGCAAGGAGATGATATGGCTGCAATCTTTCATGAATGAATTAGGCACACAACATGTTAATAGTTATTTGTTTACGGATAGCCAGAGTGCCATACATCTTGCAAAGAATTCTGCCTTGCATTCAAAGACCAAATATATACAGTTGAGGTATCACTTCATTCGGTCGGTGTTGGATGATGGACAGTTACAGCTGGCAAAGATACATACAGATGACAATCCAGCAGATATGTTTACAAAGGTAGTGACAAGGGAGAAGCTGAGCTCTCTTCAGCTTCGGTTGGTCTTCTAGACTGAACACAACAAAAATAGAACAGTAGAGTCCAGGGTGCTTATTTCCAGTGGGAGCTACAAGGTCAATGGTGTTATGATCAGTCTCCAAGTGGGAGATGATATGGTGTGGAGTTTGATCAGTCTCCAAGTGGGAGATTGTTGTTATATGGAGCCTAATCAGACTTGGAGGTTAAATTTTCCCCACTTTTATCAGCGCGGTTTCCCCCCAAATTCCTACGGGGTTAAGGGGCAGCGCCCCTTGCAGGGGTTTGGGGGCAGCGCCCCTAAGACGGGGTCCAGGGGCAGCGCCCCTGGCGCGTCAACGCCCCCGAAACCTCACACAGTTTTTATTATTTCATAATGCATCGGGAGTTAATTTTTTTATTGACCGACATAAGAAAACCCTATTTTTGTAACCGACAAAAAGCTTGATAAAAAGCAGCTAAGGGTTAGGGTTTTGATATTGTATTGTAGCATTTTGCAGCAGTATTGAGTTGCAGGGATTGCTGATTGTAATCAGTTTGATTTACTAGATAATAATATTAGACTCTCTATTTGGTGGATGTAGCCCGAGTTTGGGTGAACCATGTTAAAACTTGTCTCTCACTATTATTATTTCTGTGTATTTCCATTCCTCTATTTAATCTTTATTTGCATTTAATTGATATCTTCTTCTGGCTAACCCTAACAACAAAAACTTTAATATCTTTCATCTCACAAATGATCTTTTCGTGATTCCTCCACCAAAGGTCTCATTTTTATTTACAAAGCTTCTTGTAAATTTTTGCTTCAATCCATGCCCAAATGTAAACTTTCCAAAAATAGCAGTTTGCTATTTTTAGTAGTTTGGAAAAACTGAAAGTTCTACATCATTATTCAAGCGATTATGGAACAATAAATACTAATTTTGAAAAGAAATGGAAACAATATCAATAATTTTGAAACATCTTTTGCAAGATTGCCCTTACACCACTGGATAATCCTGCATCAGACACCTAAGGTAATTTTGAGAAGTGACCCTGTCACATCTCAAGTGTTTGAGGAAAACCCCAAACGGTCCACTTTTGTCTTAGATAACCAGGAAGAATCTTCAATAGGCCTTTCTTTCCACTTCACTAGATATTCTTCATATTGCCAATTCTGAGTACTTCTTCCCACACAGCTATCCAAGATCTCTTCTATCTCCTCCTTTGAAGTAGATGCCGAAATACTCCACTGTTCGTCTATTGGTCCATCCTTTGTTCCACCTTCATGATATTCTGTTAAATCAACAATGTTGAACATAGGAGAAATGTTGATCCCACTCGGTAGCTCTACCTCATATGCATTTCCTAAGTCATGCCTTTACAATATTTTGCATGGTCCAAATTTCTTCATTTTCAACTTATTATATGTTCCAACTAGAAACCTCTCTTTTCTCAAGTGAACCATGACTTCATCTCCTACCTGAAATTCCTTATATCTCCTCTTTTGATCTACCTTAGTCTTGTAATGAATATTCATCTTATTAATGTGCTTTCTCACCTCTTCATGCAAATTCTTCAGGTGTTCTACAAAGTCTTCAGTTTTAGCACTTATCTTTTCTCCCTTGTCTAGCTTCCTTAACTCTGAAACATTTCTTAGATTGCTCCCATATACAATCTGGAATGGTGATTTACCTGTACTCCTATTGATAGAATTGTTGTAAGCAAATTCTACCTATGGTAAAATCAAATCCCATCCCTTGGGCTTATCTCCTACTAAGCATCGTAGCAGGTTACCCAAACTCCTATTCACGACTTCTATCTATCCATCAGTCTGTGGATGGTGTGCAGGACTAAACTTCAAATCTGTCTTTAACTTCTTCCACAATGCCCTCCAGAAATAACCAACAAACTTGGTATCTCGATCTGAAACTATGCTCTTAGGTAGACCATGTAGTCTCACCACCTCTTTGAAAAATAACTCTGCAATATGAACATCATTAGTCTTCTTACAAGGAATAAAATGTGTCATCTTTGAGAATCTATCCACCACCACAAAATGGAATCATGTCCTCTCTATGTCCTTGGTAAACTAAGAACAAAATCTATACTAATATCATCCCATGGCTTCTCTGGTACAAGTAATGGTTGATATATCCCCATATTCTGACTTGTTCCTTTCGCCATCTAACACAATCTGCAACTCTACACAAATTTTCTTACATCCTGCTACAACTGTGGCCAATAATAATACTCACCAACAATAGCAATGGTCTTATCCCAACCAAAGTGTCCAGCTAATCCCCCACTATGCTTCTCCTTAATCAAGTTTTCTCTCATGGAACTCCTCAGAATGCACAACTGGCTTCCCCTAAACAACATGCCATCTTGGATTATGAAATCCAACCATTTTGTCCTATTCAAAGTAATAGGTTCAAACAAACTTTCCAAGCCTCTGCAAAATCTGGATCTTCATGTTACAAACTTTTGAGCTCATCAAACCCAACAACCTCTATTTTCATTTTTGTCAGCAAATTTTGCTTTTTGCTCAAGGCATCTACAACTCTACTGGACTTCCCACTCATGTGCTTCAAAACAAAAGCATATCTCTGCAAAAACTCAACCCATTTTAAGTGCCTTTGATTTAACTTTCCTTGACTATTAAGATATTGCAAAGCTTGATGATTAGTATGTAAAAAAAACTCTTTTGGCAACAAATAATGTCTGCATTTCTTCAAAGCCTGAACTATTGCATAAAACTCCTGATCATAAACATAATATTTTTTCTTGGCATCATTAAGCTTCTCATTGAAATAGGCAATGGGCTTACCTTCTTGACTCAAAACAACTCCTATATGTTGGTCAAATATTTTCACTTTTACATAAGTTAATTAGGGAGACACTTTATTTTAGTCTCATGACATGTGTCATAGGCTTTTCACATTCAACTCCCCACTTTGTCTCTTCATTAGATAGTGGTGGTGTGTATATATTTGTATTTCATTAATGCATAATGTAACTTCTACTTCAGGAATGTGAAGCACTTATTCCTGAATGTTTTTGGCTTGTGCATTATCCTCTTGCATCTCTCTCTTGTAGAAGATTTCTTGTAGATGATCTTGGCTCCTGTGGGTCTTTGTGTGACTCCAACATGGTGTCAGAGCTCTAGATTTGTTTGGTTCTTCTCAAATTGGAAAGGGTTCTTGCCACTAGCAGTTGATTGGTGCTTCCTAGAGAAAAAGATTTCTGGGTTTTGTTGCCAGCATCGAAATCCTATTTGGGTATCTCTTATTTTTTGTAGAATGTGCACGGATTTAAAAAACATTAGATCACAAATCCGCGTCCCTATTTTGTGCCTTTTCATAGTAGTTTCAGGAAAACTGTCATAACTTTCACGTCCGGACTCCGTTTTGCACAAAATAGATATTACTGGAAAGAGGACTTAGAGTACTTTCCATTGGTATAGGTAATTTTTGCTGATCTTTTCTTAGATTCTTGCTATTTTCACTAGAAGTTAGGTCTTCTTTTTCAACATTGCCTTCAGTGTTTTAGGCATATCTTTTGTATACGGTGTCAGAATCGGACAAACAAAATATAGTTGGAAAGGTGATTCAGTCCTCCACATAACCATTAGGTTGATTTTCCATAAAATATCATCAGGTATATGTGTTTTTCATATCTATATTTTTTTGGAAAAAGAACATTTCAGTGGTTTTTTCTGTGAACAAGGGGGATAATTTCTTGCTTGTGAGGGTATTTTATTGTTGTTCTCCCAATTTTTTATGTAATCATCATAGACATTCCTAAAATTGAACCTCTTACTCCTCATAACTATCATAAATGGAAAAAAGAAATGGAGTATGTTTTGCATAAATTGCACTTGCATAGAATGGTTATGGGTACTGTTTAGTGGAAAATTGGATGGTTTATTTAAACTAGGTTAAGTACTACCATTTCTCCACTAAGCATTGGAAGGACAAGGACTGAGCTTATGAACACACTTCTAATCACTTTGTCTGTCCCTTACGCTTGGAAGGTTATGAAACCTAAGACCCTAATTAAGGTTTTATCAAGTATTTTCCTTTTAACCAAGTAAAACCCTAATTATTCCTTAAATCAAAAATATTCAGAAATTGATGAAGCAACTGGCAAAACTGATCACAAAAGTGTAGAGAGAGGGCTTCAGAGACTATGTACCCAAATTTTGAGGGCCACATGGACTAGGACGCCCGCTCCAATGTCTCGCAAGTTTTCAAACTGGAAAATCTTTTGCACAGGGTGTTTGAGATTACTAAAAGGATTCCAGATCCTAGAAATAACCCCTAGTTGGACTAGGGCACCCACTCCAGCGTCTCACAAGTCTCAAAATCCAAAAATTTGAAAGTCTATCACAACTGTATCCGCAATATCTTCCTTTTTGTAGCTTCTTTCTGTTGGAACCTACAAAACATGATCTGCACCTACAAAAGAAGGAAAATGTTGCGGCTATATAGGAGCTTGCCTCAGTCAAGCCTTGTCTTTGGTATTTCTACCTCAATAATAGCCAGAGAAAAAGATTTGCAAAAGTGTGTGCAAACCTAACAATGTGTGTATGCAAAAATATCAAACACTAGATGTCTCAATCAAGGGAAGATCAACAACTTGCTTTGCATCAATAAACACATACAACTTCACCTCAAGGAGATGAAAATAAATGAAGACTTGCATGAACAAGAAGGCAAATCAACAATGTCCATGAAGGATCCCCAAGCTTGCTGTTGGAGGCTTCAACCCTTCTCCTGATCATGCAAAATATGTAAAAACCATAGGAAGAGCAAGATAGACTCAAGATCTTGATTCCTAATCCTCATCATTTGTCTCCATGATAGAAAATACAAAATACTTCCAAGAGATTCAACAAGTCACTGATCTTTGATAGAAATTGTAGCAGAGTTTTGGCATCAAGTTTGCATAAGAATTGTGTGTGATAAAATGATTTGCAAATGTCTTTTTATATCTAGCTTTAGGGAAATTTAAATTTTGAAATAACATCTCGATATCGTGTGAAAACTGAGAATTTGAAAACAGAATCCCGAGGCACTCGACGGGAGCTAACACCTCGCCAAAATTCTAAATCTGGGGAAATAGGGGAGGACTAGGGCACGGGCATCCAAGTCCAAGCCCCCTTTTCCACTCAGATTTACATTTTTGGGGGTCCTAGGGACCCAAATCTCAAATCCCCTTTCTGGGTTCTATCAATAAGTTACCTCAAAAAGTGAATAGTTTGCTCCTAGACTTAGTCAATCAGGGTTTTGGGAAGGCTAGAAAAAGAAAAGGTTGAGAGGTCACCCAAGTGAGGAGCTAAACCAAGGGAATTGTACCATTCCATACAAGAGGATAATTTTTTATGTTACATTTAGCCCCCAATTTAGTGGCCATATGACACTACGTGCATATGCAACTAAAGGAAAGTAAATACATCAATCATGAAAAGGATACCCAAAAGGATACTATAGAGGAAGCTAAAGTGTTGTCGCTAAGAAGGTAGAAGCCCCCAAGTCTGGAATCCTACAAGACCACAAAGTTACTAATCGCAACCTACAAAGGAACACTTGTCAGAAAATCAAAACCAAATCACCTACAACCACCACCAATAAGTCAGTATCAAAACACTAAGGGGGTTGAGTGATGGGAAAGGGGGAAATCGAGGGAGATATATGCCCCCCTTTGTTTTTGCTTGCTTAGTCTGAGAGGAGAAACATGGAGATATCCATGCACATCGATTTCAAGGAAAATGTGTTATGAGGGTCATTTGAAGAAACAACGCTCAAACATAACACATTGGGGAAGAAAGAGAGTAGAACCAAGATTCCAACGCAACAAACGACATTGAAATCAGAGTTCGACAGCTCAAGAAAAAGGGCTCAAGAGTGAAAGAGTACACTTTTGCACCTAGTTAGGGATAGGAATTCTCACTCACTTACTTTATGTAAAAGGGAGTTGTCACTTATCACTAACTCATTCTAATTTCTTATCATTGCAGGAAAGTAGAGGAGAGAGAGGAGAATAGGGGAATGACCATGACGAGCCGATGTCCATATCATCCACCATGACTAGAGATACTTTGAGCCTGAGTAGCAGAGAGACGTTTTGAGGCTGAGGTAGGGTCCTGATTCCATGCTTCTGTCATCTTTCATTATACTTTTTCTTTCACATTTACCGATGTCTATCCCAAGAGGGGAAGGTGGACAGGGGTCCCAGATAGGGGCACCCGGGTCCACCTAGGGCACCAGAGTCCCTCTGGGGCGCCCTAGTCCCACAGGGGCACCAGTGTCTCTATGGGACGCCCTAGTCTTCCTGGGGCACCCTGGTCCATAGAGGACACATGCCCTAGGCAAAAGCATTCTGTTCAGTTCTTGATAGCTTATTTTGGTTTCTAGAGGGGATTCTGATACTCTTGCTTGCTTTCTGATCTGTAGGATGTCCCTGAGATGCATGAGCACATAGGAAGTCTTCTAATGGCACTTCTACGAGAGTGCGCTAGTGTCTTGACTGTCACAGAGAGAGAGAGTATTTATAGACGATGGGCCTATGGTGGGTGTTTGATATGCCCACAATCAGATTCCACTGTTCTATGCTCATGGCATTGATGGAGAAGTGGGATGCAGATACATCCACATTCCACTTACCAACAGGCGGGATTACCATCATACTGGAGGATATATTCAGGATCCTTTGACTACCAATCAAAGGAGAGACAGTGAGGCTTGTTTGACATTGCTCAACGGGGTATACTCGTGAGAGTCAGCTATACTACTTGGGTCACACTATTTCACAGGCAGAGTGAGGACATATTCAGCTTCGTTTGCTAGAACAAGGATGCAGAGACATTCCCTTACTACAGAGGATCATGATTGTCACAGTCACACTAGCCATCACACTAGATGGACGAGGCACTCACCTTCATGGAGGTCTTATTCACACCATTAAAGTGATGGAGGAGCATCAAACTATCTATGCATGGGGGTACAATATGCTTGCACACCTTTATCGTGACTTGGGGCGATATGTATATTATGAGATGCATAGTCTGATGGTCTACACATTATTACAGTTCTAGTCCTTTGAGCACATCAGGTGCACACGACTAGCGGGTTTTCCTATAGAGGTAGCGTTCACCCATCCTCGTTTATACACATATCCACTGGTTTGGTGTTGGAGGCACGTCAATCTTCTATACTGGAGAGTAGTATTTGACAGATTACAGCCTGACGACATCATTTGGAGACTATATTGTGGCTACATTAGATGGCCTGGCTAGCAGAGACAGTTAGCGAGGATGCAGAGGGATCAGCTGATGGCCAGTCACCTTGATCATATTGTATCTTGGTTCTACTTTTACAAAGTGGCACAACAGTTCAGATAGATACAGGATGTTCCTGCAGTTCGTCCGAGCTATGCATGGGCTACTTGCAGCTCAGTCAGGGCAAATACCATCCGACAGCTGACAATAGCAGATGTGCCACTTAGCAATGACGAGGGTCATGAGGATGCAGAGCCAGTGTCAGACATAGATGATGTCAGATGTACCTGAGCATATCAGACCTGGTGGCACACAGCGCCGCTTGCACCTATCTTTCCACCCAGGCATCCTACAGGAGATGCTCGACCTTGGGCCGGTCACACGAGTGACACAGGGGTGGAGGATGATGTCAGTGATTTCACGAGATACTACGATCTCAAGGAGGATGAGGAGGAGGACAAGGATGAGTTCGAGGAGGTCCCATCATAGTACATCTTTAGAGAGAGATTGCGACAGAGCCAGTAGGAGGCAAACACTGACGAGGAGACCGAGTTGAGACCGCAGACAAAGGCTCATGGTCCTACTCCTGTAGATGATGCGAAGCCTAGTCAGACAGAGTGAGGGGAGAGTAGTAGGTCGGTGCCCCCAGCTGTAGATCATACATCAAAGCTCATCACACCATTGGCGATCTGAGATCCATCCTAGCGAGATGGAGATCTAGGTTAGGTTTGATTTATTATTTGATGTTTTGTATAGTTTATTATTTGTGATATTTATATGGGAGTTTAACATCTATCTCATCCTCTGTTTTGCAATTGGGACTGATGCATGGCAAGACTTTGTGAGTTGCGTCATAGGAGACATAGTGCCTATACATGCCTCAGAGCAGCGAGTGTGGGTAGGTTATTCACCACGATCATACGCTCGGCGGCATGCTAAGATATTTATGCCAATTGTTAGATACAAGACTACTATAGAGGCCATGCTAGAGAAGTTTGCATGAGAGAGAGGAGTTTTGACAGAGAGCTGAGTGTGCCGAGGCTAAGCTTAGGGCACAGCGAGAGCAGACGGTAGCGATTCCTACATCGAAGGGAGAGCCAACTGTCAGTGAGTTCTTACTACAGGAGATCCAGTAGGCAAGAGCTGATAGAGATAGAGGTTAGGCCGAGAGAGACCGATACCAGAGGATATACCAAGAGGCACATGGGCAGATGATAGAGATGAGAGGCGAGATCAGGGTGTTACAATCGCGAAGCGTCTCTAGGAGTCATTCGCGATCTGTAGCCACACATGGTTAGGCTTTTGTCACTCGCACACCATGAGGACCTGAGGGTACTGGCAATCAAGGCTCAACTATGTGATATATGTATTTAGGCACTATGACATCCCATTTTGTTTTCAGGGATAGTCGACTCGAATGTATACATGAAACTGAGATATATATATATATATATATGATGGTTTCTTTTTATCTATGTGTAATGGCTTTTAATCTATCACATGTGATTTTTGTAAAAATGCAACTAGTGATGATGTCTAAATGCTATAATTAATTCTATTGTGATTTACTAACAATTCTAAAAAGAACATGTAGTAACAAACACAATGATTAATTATTTTACACATAACTTTAACTTCCATGCATTCAGTTAATACAACAGTGATCTAAGCAGTTACTACTTAAACACGATACAACAATGATCAACTGAACAAAGATGTAATGCCAAATGAATCAAGACAAAATAGTACTATCTTGTTGAAATTGAAGCTAATCTATGTGCTAAATTAGCTTAGTAACATTTAACATTAGATCTCTAAGCATAAAATATTTTGAGGTGCACGACATTAATAGGTTCTTTAAGTGGCGTACCTTGCTCATCAGCTAATTTATATGCTCTGGATCCAAAGGTTTCAATGATTATATACGGTCCAAGCCAATTAGGGCCAAACTTTCCTTTTTCACTAGGCAGTGCATTTACGTTGCGTTGATTTCATAAAGAACCAAGTTCCCAACGGTAAATGAACGTTGTATGACTTGCACATTATAGGCTCGTTGTACTCCTTTTTGATAAGCCTTGAGATGTTCAAGAGTGTTAATACGTCTTTCATCAAACATCTCAAGTTCCTGTAATCTTTTATCTCATTCTATGTCATCATCCATGATATCTCTTAGGGAAATTCTTAAGGAAGAAATTTCTAACTCCAAGGGCATTATTGCGTTTGCGCCATAGATGAGATTATACGATGTGTTACCAGTAGCCATTCAAATACTTGTTCTATAAGCCCATAGTGCATAGGATAATTGCGTATGCCAATCTTTTTGATGTTTATTAACAATTTTCTATAGAATCTGTCTAATAACCTTGTTTGAAGCTTCTGCCTGGCCATTTGATTGAGGGTAATAAGGCGTAGAGAAGCGATGTTGTATATGGTATTTTTTGAGTAACTTTTTCACATTTTTTTTCTTAAATGGTATACCATTGTCCGAAACCAAGGAGGAAGGTATTCCAAATCAAGAAATTATGTTATCTTGTATGAATCGACAGATTACATTGGTGGTCGTGGATCACAAAGGGAGCTGCTTCAACCCATTTTGTAAAATAATCAATAGCAGTAATGATAAACATATGTCCTTGAGAGGAGGGTGGGGAAATTTTGCCAATTATATCCAAACCCTAGATAGAGAATGGCCATGGCGACACCTGGGCACGAAGCTCTTGAGCAGGAGCATGGATTAGGTGTTTATGTTGTTGGCATTGTAGGCATCTCTTGACGTAAGCAAAGGAATCTTGTTCCATATGCTGCCAATAGTATCCCATATGTAACAATTTCTGCACCAATGATTTTCCACCAAAATGCCCTCCACAAGCACTAGAGTGAGCTTCTTCTAAAGCTATTAGAATCTCTAAATTACTTAAACATTGGAGTAAAACACCATTATAACTTCGTCGATACAAGACGTCCAATAATATAATTTATCACACTGCTAGTTTACGTAAATAGAGTCAGGCATCCTTAGATGTTGAACCAGGAATCGTTCCATTACATAGATAGTTGAATATGTAGGAGAACCATTCATCCATGTATGTATTACCACAGAGTTTTGAATTCGCAACTATAGGGTCATTGATTATCAGTGTCTTAAGATTATGAACAACAAAGGTAAATTCCTCAGGAGAACCATCAGGGGATATAAGGGAAGCTGCACTTGCCATTGCATCTGCATGTTGGTTATCTTTCGTGGGAATGGTGTTGATTGAATATGATTTGAATTGTTTTAAGAGAGATAATGCAAACTCGCGATACTGAGATAGCTTATCATGCTTAGTTTGATACGATCCCATTATTTGTTTAACAATTAACTGAGAATATTTGTATATTGTAATGTTCTTGATATTAAGAGCCAAGGCTGCATGAAGTCCAGTGATAAGAGCTTCGTATTCAGCTATATTGTTTGTGCATAAGAAATCTAAGCGGTAAGATAAGGGAATCAACTTACCAACGGGGGGTATCAATATAACACCAGCCTCGGAGACAGTTGGACATTTTGATCCGTCAAAGTATAACTCCCATTTTTCATCCGCAGAGATTGTTAAAATCTGTTCGTCAGGAAAAGTATCGACATTTTGTATAGAAAAGGGCGAGGGAGCTTCAGCTAATTGATCAGCTATTGCTTGTCCTTTAATCACTTTTTGTGAAATAAACTTAAGATCAAATTCTATTAATAACATAACCCATTTAGCAAGATGACCTGATAATTTTTTTTCTTGCAAAGAGATGTTTCAAAGGGTCAAATTTTACCATCACATGCACTTCAACATTTAAGAGATAATGTCTAAGCTTTTGAGTGTCAAACACTAAAGCTAGGCCATGCTTCTCTATAACTTTGTATCACACTTCATAATCAAGCAAAGTACGACTGATGTAATAGACAACACATTCTTTGCCCTTAGCATTATGTTGTGCTAACAAAGCTGCTAGGGCATTGTTAGATGCTAAAATGTACAACAGAAATGGTTTATCAGAAATAGTAGGTTGCAAAATGGGCGGATTGGCTAAGTAATCCTTTAAATCATCAGCTTTTTGACATTCAGAATTCCATTGAAAGTGAGAATCTTTCTTCAGTAGTTGCGTAAAGGGGCGAGTCCTATCTGCGAGTTGTGAAACAAATTGGCGGATGGCCTATATCTTTCCCTGCAAACTACAAAGTTGAGATATGTTCTTCAGTATTGGCATATTAACAATCGCATTTATCTTTTTCGTATCAACTTCTATACCTCAATTTGAAACAATAAACCCAAGTAACTTTCCACTATCCACACCAAAAACACACTTACGGGGATTCAATCACATATTATATTTTCGTATGCGCTCAAATATTTGTCAAAGATTTGTAACATGATCCTTATGATGAATAGACTTCGCTAGGATGTCATCAATATAATCTTCTAGAATATTGTGCATATAATCATGAAATATAAGAGTCACTGCACGTTGGTAAGTATCTCCTGCATTCTTAAGTCCAAGCAACATGACTACCCAATAAAATGTACCCCAAGGTGTTATAAAGGCTATTTTATATTGATCGAGAGGATTTATAAGGATTTGATTATATCCCAAAAATCCATCCATAAAAGATAGCAACTCATGTCCAACTATGGAATCAACAATCATATCAATATTAGGGAGCAGAAAATCATCTTTCAAAGATGCCGAGTTTAAGTCTTGAAAATCTATGCACATTCTTATACGACCATTAGGTTTAGCGATGGTAACAATATTCGAGATCCACAGAGAGTAATCAATAGGTCGAATAAAACTAGCTTGTAAGAGTTTTTCTATTTTAGTTTTAACAAGTAAAGCAATCTTAGGATTCATCTTATGAATCTTTTGTTTGAATGGTTTAACATCTAGTTTCAACACAATATTGTGCGTTACAATCTGCAGATCTATACCAGGCATGTCTGAATAATTCCAAGCAAATAATTTTGAGAACTCATTCAACAGTTTAGTCATTTCTTCTTTTTCTTTCGTATTTAGACAATCACCAATAGGGATAACTTTTTCAAGGTTATCCTTATCCATAATGACATCAATAGTCTTTCCGTTAAGGAGAGTACTATGGTTTGGGGGATTGTAGGATTGTAATTGTTCTTTAAGTTCTTCATTATGCTCTACTGTAGTAGTTATTGTGCTAGTAGTCTTTCCAAACTATGCATCATTGTTTAAACAATAAGGTAGGCCATGTTTATGGTGATAATGAGGAATACCATCATAAGCACCTAAGAATTCCATTATCACTTTATCCGTCGTAAACATATCTAATGGAAGTGATCTTGGAGGACAATTGATGTCAACCATCTCAAGGAATATCAAACTAAGTGTTGATGATGTATTCACATTTAGAATAAGGCGTTTGTGGGCTTTGGACTCCCTAAAAGGATTATATCCAATGCCATTTGAGAAATGTCGCGTAGCAAATTCTATAGGGACTTTGATTCCTTGTTGATTTATGCCGCAACCGTTACCTACATAGTCACAATTTTTGTAAAGGATTCAGAATCCTCTGCCATAGAGAGAGACCATTTCTTTGGAGGAAGGTGGAGCTTCATAAGTTTCATAGTCAGTAGTATAACTAAGAGTATTATCCTTATTGTCACCAAAAAGGCCTTATGTTTATCATTTGAAACATGTGTGTGATCGACGCAATATTTGTTGTTTCGGGGATGGGGTTTTTAAGTTTATATTCTCCTGTGGAGGAAGATGCAAAATCTAATGAACCCCAGTCGTCACCAACAAATGCATTCGATTTCTTAGACTCTTTCATAACATTTTTAGAGGCAAGAGGAGTTGACAACTCAACTTTCAAATTGTTTAAACTCTTAGGACCAACAACATGCTTATGCACTTCCATTTGTAAACAATTATCAGGTTCAGGATCTGAATGGATAGTATGCAGTTTCCCTTTAAATATAAACTTAATCGAATGGTGCAAAGTAGAAGGAACTGCTCCTAGTCCATGTATCCAAGGTCTACCAAGAATCATGTTATAAGATAGAGAACAAGGCATTACATGAATCAAGGTAGGCACCATCACAGGTCCCACTTGTTTAGGTACAATTATAGTGCCCACAGATTGTTGTCCAACATTATCAAAGCCACGAATACTTAAAGATTCTGGTTTTATGGTAGATACATCAATTTTAACCTTATGCAATAAATCAATGCCACAAACATTAAGGGCTGACCCATTATCAATCATAACTCTCTTAACCAATATTTTGTTTATTTTAATAAAGATAACTAAAGGGTCATACTAATTCTAAACCTCGAGAGATGGTAATTCATGTTGTTGAAACATAATATCTATATTTGTTGCATGCATACAATCTAGTAAAGCGGCAACATCATTTGGTTTAACAGCAAGAAGAACAATCACCTTTTGTAAAGCTTCTTGAAGCATTCTATGGTAAGTAGGTGAAGTTTGTATAAGTTCCCAAAGATATATCTTTGCAGGAGTAGCGCGAAGTTGCTCTATAAGATCATAGTCTTTACCACCTTTATATGTTAAACGAGGTGCTTGAGGAAGCATAGGTTGAGAAGCTGGTAAAGATATCAGAACACTTGTTTGTTGTGTACTTTATTTATTATTCTAAGTGTTATATGCATGAGCAACCACATTATGATTGGTTTGTTGTGAGTCTTGTTTCACTATTTGTTTTGCATAATCATAAATGTGATCAGGAGGTTGAGAAGGAGATGAAAGACCTTTAACAATAAGCACAGGTTTAGAGGATGGTTGAACCACATTTGCACATAGAGTGACCACAATTTTTAGTTTTTCAATCTCTTCTTTAGATTTAGGAACATAAATTGCATTTACAAATATTTGAAATAATGACGGCTTAGAGGCCGTAGTGGAATGTTCAATCAAGCTAAAGTCCTCAAGGGCTTCATCTAACACATCGAAGTCATCATGACTAAACAAATCATCATAACCATGAAAATATTGCAAAAAATAATCTGACATTTTAACATGCTCTATTTAAACCAAGATTCAAATGCACAATGATGGCCTTTGTAAATGAAATACAACTTCCAACAATAAATGATAATTTTCCAACTCTTTTAGTGAAACGATAAAGAGTGTAATCCACAATTTAACATATGCAATTTCACTAAAGAGGTTTTTCAATCCAATTATGCTCTAGAACAACAAATTATTTCAGTCTAAAGTTTAAAAGGATTCAAATTCTTTAAAGCTCGGGTTCACCAAAATGTTTAGTGGGAAATTGGATGGTTTATTTAAACTAGGTTAAGTACTACCATTTCTCCACTAAGCATTGGGAGGACAAGGACTGAGCTTATGAACAAGATTCTAATCACTTTGTCTGTCCCTTACGCTTGTGTGGTTATGAAACCTAAGACCCTAACTAAGGTTTTATCAAGTATTTTCCTTTTAACCAAGTAAAACCCAATTATTTCTTAAATAAAAAATATTCAGAAACTGATGAAGCAATTGGAAAAACTAATCATAGAAGTACAGAGAGAGGGTTTCAGAGACTGTGTACCTAGATTTTGAGGGCCACATGGACTAGGACGCCTGCTCCAGTGTCCCGCAAGTTTTTGAACTAGAAAATCTTCTGCACAGGGTGTTTGAGACTGCTAAAAGGCTTCTAGATCCCAGAAATAACCCTTGGTTGGACTAGGGCGCCTGCTCCAATGTCCCGCAAGTCTCAGAATCCAAAAATCCAAATGTCTGTCGCAATTGTATCCGCAATATCTTCCTTTCTATAGCTTCTTTCCATCGGAACCTACAAAACAAGATTTGCACCTACAAAAGAAGGAAAATGTTGCAGCTATATAGGAGCTTGCCTTAGTCAAGCCCCGTCTTTGGTATTTCTACCTCAGCAATAGCTAGAGAAAAAGATTTGCAGAAGTGTGTGCAAACCTAACAATGTGTGTATGCAGAAATATCAAACCCTAGATGTCTCGATCAAGGGAAGATTAACAACTTGCTTTGCATCATTAAACACATACAACTTCACCTCAAGGAGATGAAAACAAATGAAGACTTGCATGAACAATAAGGTGAATCAACAATGTCTACAGAGGATCTCCAAGCTTGTTGTTGGAGGCTTCAACCCTTCTCCCAATCATGCAAATGGTGTACAAACCCTAGGAAAAGCAAGATAGACTCAAGATCTTGATTCCTAATCCTCATCCATTGTATCCATGATAGTGAATACAAAATACTTCCAAGAGCTTCAACAAGTCACTGATCTTCAATAGCAATTGTAGCAAAGTTTTGGCATCAAGCTTGCATAAGAATTGTGTGTGATAAAATGATTTGTAAATGTCTTTTTATATTTATCTTTAGGGAAATTCAAATTTTGAAATAACGTCTCGATATCGCATGAAAACCAAGAATTTTAAAATGAAATCTTGAGGCACTTAGTGGGGGCCGACATCCCACCAAAATTTAAAATCCCAGGAAATAAGGGAGGACTAGGGCACAGGCGCCCAAGTCTAAGCCCCCATTTCCACTTAGATCTGCATTTTTGGGGGTCCTAGGGACCCAAATCTCAAATCCCTTTCTGGGTTCTATCAATAAGTTACCTCAAAAAGTGAATAGTTTGCTCCTAGACTTAGTCAATCAGGGTTTCGAGAAGGCCAGAAAAAGAAAAGGTTGAGAGGTCACCCAAGTGAGGAGATAAACTAAGGGAAATTGTACCATTCCATACAGGAGGACAATTTCTGACGTTACAGGTACATATGTAGAACCCACCACTGTTGGAAAAGAAAAGAGGAAATGGAATGAAAGGAAAGATGAAGCCTTTGGTACTCTTGCTCTGTCAATTTCTCCTGATCTTCGCTTTCATATTTCATCTTGTAAATCTCCAAATGAAATCTAGATAACATTAGAGGGTTTATTTGGAACACAAGATATAATGAAATGTTATGAATTGGAGAACAAACTTATTTGTTTGAAACCAATAGACTTTGATAGTATTCAAGACTTCTTCACCAAACTTAAGTCTTTGAGACTGCAGCTAAAACAATGTGGTATTGAAAAAGAGGACACACAATTGATTTTGTCCATTCTTACTAAACTTGGTCCTAATTATTCTATTTTTGTATCAACCTTTTATGATATTAAGGATTCTTGGGGTGCCAAATACAAAATGCCTTCTCTTGATGAGTTTGCTTCATCTCTCATAAGAGAAGAAATAAAATTGGTGCAGATGGGTACTCTGAAGTCTTCAAAATCTCATGCTCTTGTTGCAAAAGAGCAAAAGGCTTCAAGTGGCAAAGAACAGAAACAGAAAAGCAAGGATAGTGAGAAAGACAAGAATTCAACACCTCCAGCCACCCCTGAGTCATCTTCATCCAACAAAAAGGAGAAAAAGGAGAGACCCACTTGCACATACTGCGAGAAGCATGGGCATAGTGAACAAGATTGTTACAAAAAATAAGAGGCTGAGTTGAAGGATCTTATTTAAAAGATGAGTGTCAGTACCCCTTCAACTTCTTCTCCTTGTTCATCTACTCCCACTCCTTCATCATCAAAACATTCAGAATCATCTGAAAAAGCGCATGCAGACTATGCTAATGGAGCTCATAAACAGAAAGGTAAAGCACTTTGTGCATCTTCAATTTTTAGTTTAGGTAAATGGATTCTTGATTCAAGAGCCTCTCATCATATGGCTTCATCTCAATCCATATTTTCTACCTTCGAATATTTCCTTATGAAACCAATTTCGATGGTTAATAATACATATGTGAATGCAATTGGGAAAGGATCAATTGAGATTGGTGATGGCACCTTCAATGATGTACTATGTGTACCTTCCTTGACAAATAATTTGTTTTCCATATATCAAATTACTCACAGTGGTGCAGGGAAGACTGTAGAATTCACACCCGATCTAGTCATCATTAGAGACTTAGAGAGTACATAGATCATTGCTACAGGGGTTGTTGATCATGAAACTCGATTATACACCTTTGCTGGTTTTACTCTAGATGATGATTCAGATCCATTGACTATTGATCACACTTCTTGTGTGGACCCCACTTCTGAAAAGAAGTTTGGATATTTGAATCTGGGCATTCTTGCCCCTAATTCACATCTTGATGACACTCATTCTACTCCTCCCCATCCTATTTCTATTGATGCTTCCTTGGTTGAGAAGGATGATATTCTTGAGGACTTGTAGTCTCTCTTTGATGACAATAATGACACTATTGTTATCTGTTACATTCCATCTTTAGAGACACTTGTTCTGGTTTGTCTTTAGTTGTCACCTTTAGAGATTCACTAGGTTGTTCCTGATTCTGTTGTGGCATCTTCATATTTGGACATAAGGACATTCATCCAGTCTTTAGAGATATTCATTTTGAGGCCACCTTCTTCACAAGTTCTTCAGAAATCAGCGATTGTGAAATTTCTTTCTAAGGGAAGAAATGTGATTTTCCATAAGTGGATTGGTTTATACATTCAAGAATCCTCTTCTGGTTCTGGAGATTCTTCAGTGTTGGAGGATTTCATTGCCTCTTTCTTTCCCTCTTATGGGGGACTCATGATTGTACTCTTGTGATGGATTCAGTTCTTGGGGGTCTTGAGCCCTTTTTCCATCATTGGTTCATTTGCATTTTTGTTTTCTCTTTTTTGGGGAGGAGTTTTTTCCCATGTGGTTTTATCCTTTTCTCCACTTTATGAGAGACTTTGTTTGTAAATGGGTACCTTATTAGGCCTTTGTTGTCGAGACCCATCCATCCACCCATGCATTCATGCATCCATCTTTCTTTCCATTTAGCTTGTGTAAATATCCTTGAGTTGCACTTAAGGGGGGTGGGTGTTGGTGAAATATTTTCACTTTTACATAAGTTAATTAGGGAGACACTTTATTTTAGCCTCATGACATGTGTCATACGATTTTCACATTCAACTCCCCACTTTGTCTCTTCATTAGATAGTGGTGGTGTGTATATATTTGCATTTCATTAATGCATAATGTAACTTCTACTTTAGGAATGTGAAGCACTTATTCTTGAATGTTTTTGTCTTGTGCATTATCCTCTTGCAACTCTCTCTTGTAGAAGATTTCCTGTAGATGATCTTGGCTCCTGTGGGTCTTTGTGTGACTCCAACACTATAGCACTGCCACTAGCATCACAATCTACCTGAAATACCTTATTAAAATCTGGAAGTGCCAAAACAGGTTGCTCTGTGACTTTGTGCTTCAATGTATCAAAACTCTTGTTTGCTCTTGTAGTCCATTTAAACTCTTTTCTATCCCCTCTCATTGTCTCAGTTAGGGGTACACAAATGCTACTAAAATTCCTGATAAACTTTCTATAAAAACTTGCCAAAGCATGAAAAGATTGTATCTCTGTAGCACTCCTTGGCATAGGCCATTCAATGACAGCCCTCACCTTCTCTGGGTCCATCTTAAGACCTTCCTCTAAGACAACAAATCCCAGGTATACCAACTCCTTCTTTGCAAAATTGCATTTCTTCAGATTAATCAACAACTTATCCTCCCTCAGCTTCTCTAAAATCTTTCTGATATGCATCAATTTCTCATCCCAAGTCTTATTGAAAATCAAAATTTCATCTAAATAAACAATAACAAAACTTACCAAAAACTCTTTCAATACCTCATTCATGAGTCGCATGAATGTGCTCAGTGCATTGGTTAGCCCAAATGGCATGACTAACCACTCATACAAACCCTCCTTTATCTTTAAGGTTGTCTTCCATTCATCTCCTTCTCTGATTCATATCTGGTGATACCCACTCTTTAGGTCAATCTTTGTGAAGTACCTGGCTCCACTCAAACAATCCATTATGTCATCCATTCTAGGCATTGGAAATTTGTACTTGATCATGATCTTGTTGATGGCTCAGGAGTCTGTACACATCCTCCACTCTCCATCTTAAACCATAAAACACATAACAACAAATATGAGACTTCTGCTGGTACATCTTCACATTTCTCTTGACTAATCTTAGGAATCAATGCAAAGTAATGACGCTCATGCTTCATACCCTCCAAAAGTTTCCTACCATCTACCAAGCAAATTCTTGCAGTACTACATACCTTTTCTTCCACCTCCTTCAAGGGCTTCAACTTATGACAAAATCCATCCTTTGTCAAGGAATATGTGTGCGCATGGCCATCATGGACAACACACCTATCATATTGTCACAGCGTTCCCATTAACATATGACATGCATCCATCGGTATGATGTCACACAGCACCTCATCATGGTAGTCCCCAATCTTGAACTTGACTAAACACTGTTCATTGACCAAAGTTCTATGGTCCTTCTACAACCATGCAATCTGATATGGATGTGGATGCTTTCTTCTTGTTAACTTCAACTTGTTAACCATCTCCTTTGAAACAAGATTTTTAGTGTTTACACTGTCGATAATAATATCACAACACTTACCTTCACATTTGCACCTTGTATGGAATAAACTCTTGCTCTGATTTGGTTCTTTCTCCTCATTCAACAAAGTTCTTCTGACAACTAGGGTTTCTGCCCTTCCAACATCTTCAGAATGCTCAGACTGCGCATCTTCATCTACATGTGCAATTTGTGCATTACCTTCAGGTCTTCTGTTTGTCCTTCCTTGATGTTGTGGACACTTGTATGCTTGATGCCCTTCTTCTCCACATTAGAAACATGTTCCTCTAAAACCTCCTCTTCTAGGTCCTTGCCCAGGTCTGCCTCTTCCTCTTCCTCTTTGCTCACCATTGTTTTGGTCACAAAGGCGATAGGCATTATCTCCTCTATGATTTCAACTGGTGTCGGCTTCTTCACTTTTCTTTTGATCTTCATTACGGCCTCCATAGGAGCTTCCACTAGTTGTTCTACCTTGACCTCTTCCCCTTTGCTTGCTATCGAATCTTTTATTCAGTTTCTCTTCCACCTTCAGGGGAAACTAGTACGCATCTTCTATGGTGGTCATTCTGACTAGGGTCAGCTCCTCTTGAATACTTGGCCTCAACCCATTAATGTAACGAGATACCTTCTCCTTGTTGGCCTTTGCATGGCCTATCCTGATAGTAATCTTATAAAAATCTTCTGTATACTCCTTAACAGACTTGTTACCTTGCTTCAATCCTTGCAACTTCTTCAACAACTCCATCTCATAGTCCACATGAATGAACTACTTTTTTAGTTTCTCCACCATCTGATCCAATTTGGTAATCTTTCCTTTTTCTCTCCTATTTCTCTCTAACTGGACCTCCTTCCACCAAATACTTGCATGGACCTTCAACTTTGTCTTTGTGAACTTGACCTGATCTAGGTCCTCCACATCTTCATACTCAAAATATTCCTCCATGTCATTGATCCAATTAATAAGTTGTTCTAGATTCAAACCTACAGAATAGGTAGAAAGTTCACTCCTAGCCCTCTTTCCAATCTTTGAAATGGCCCTCAACAACCGAACTTCTATAGGATCTCCTACAACTTCTTGTTCTTCCTCAGACAGATCTTCTTTAGCTTCATCTTCGCTTTCTTCCCTCGTTCTCAGCTCAAACCCTCTTCGTAGCTCCTCTTGCAATGCATCGATTTGCCTTTGTAGGGCTCTAAAACCCTCTTTTGTCAAAGCATTTCTACCAACATGATTTCTTCAGGGAGGCATTTTGATCTCCACAACAAACACACAACCTTAGGTCCTGGTGCAAACTACCTCACGGTCGGTGATCTATCTACACACTCAGGAACCCTTGCTCTAATACCACTTGATGAAGGGGTAAATCATAAAACACACAACAACAGAAATTGCATACAGAAAATAGAATATCATTTTATTGATTTGGACAACTCATTACATTACAGAAGCTCAAATACAATAAGAGGAATCAATCATCCACAGGCTGCAACACATTACAACTACCTATCACCAGGTTGTAACCCAAAATTAGCTAGGGTTTCTATTTTCCTACCTATTCTTGACTCTACACTTTCCCCCTTATCTCTACTACTCTCAAGGGTTCCCAAAAATGGTCATAAATAGCCCTATTTGGCAGCCAACAGCCAAATTTCAAAATTTGCATCTCCCTCCAAAAATAGGTCAACTTCCGGGAGCCATAAATTTTGATTAGTGTGTCCGATTGATGAACCATTTGAAGCGTCAGAAATCTCGCGGAGTGCTCTATACGTTTAAAATTGGCTTTGCCGATTCTGCCCATTTTCAGGCCCATACGGGGCCGTTTAGTGCCTCAAACCTGAATTTGAATAATTTTTAGGTGTTTTTTCGGGAAACAAAAACTTCAATATCTTTCAGCTCACAAATGATCTTTGCATGATTCCTTTGCCAAAGGTATTTTTTTCATCTATGAAGCTTCTTGTAAAATTTTGCTTCAATCCGATTCCAAATGCAAACTTTCCAAAAATAGCAATTTGCTATTTTTAGCAGTTTGGAAAAACTAAAAGTTCTACATCATTATTCAAGTGATTATGGAACTAGAAATACTAATTTTGAAAAGAAATGGAAACAACATCAACGATTTTGAAACAACATCTTTTGCAAGATTGCCCTTACACCACTGGATGCTCCTGCATCAACTTTGATTTCTGTGAGCATTATGTGTTTGGTAAACAAAACAGAAAATAATTTCCTTTAGGAAGCAATAGAGTAAAAGAGAAGTTAGAAATTATTCATACAGATGTGTTTGGACCTATGGATAATGATTCTATTAGAAAATCTCATTATTTCGTCACCTTCATTGATGATGTATCCAGATTTACATGGATTTATTTTATGAAACACAAATATGAAGTTTTCACTAAGTTTAAGGATTTTAAAGTCTTAGGTGAAAACCAATCAGTATTGAAGATAAAAATATTAAGATCTGACAATGGAGGGGAATATTGATCTAAGGAATTCGATGTGTTTTGCAAGCATGCAGGTATTATCAGACAAAAGACAACTTTGTATACACCACAACATAATGGTGTTGCAGAAATGATGAACCGAACAATCATGGAAAGAGTCAGAAGTATGTTGAGTGATGCACAGTTGGATAAATGCTCTTGGGCAGAGGTTGTGTGTACTGTGTTAGAAATAAAAGCAACACTACTTCAATGGAAATCTGATTCAAGATAAATTTCAACAATCTTAAGTGTGCATTAACAATGGAGATTGTAACAAAGCATAAAACCCACTATAGAAAAGATGTCAAACATGAAGAACTCAACACAATGACACAGTGTTTATGTAGAGAAAACCCTTGCGGGTAAAAAACTCCACCAGGAAAGAGGCACAAGTTTGTATTAATCTCAACAAGATTGTACAATACATCAACTACACAACTCTCTCCACAAGTCTTCAATCTGACAACATTCTGACAACACTTGAGTACCTAAAATCTATATTGCAGCAACAAATATATGGAAAATACTTATAGAAATGTTTTCCAAGTCATCCTAGGCATTCATCTTCTCTCTCCTAAGATTCTCCAACCTGTAAACATTAATTACCATCTTACAAGCATCTTACACTTGTCCAAAAACAACCATGCAAAGGTTGGGGACCCAAGACTAAACCTAGCCTCTTACAGCATCTTATGACACATCATAACCATCATAGATTCCACAAAAGAGTATCTTTCCAAGATAGGAACCTTGGGCTAAATATAACAAATATACAACTAACATATCCGTCATATGCATCATAGAATATCAGAATCTTATGATAACTTGCAGCTGTCATAGATTCACTTACCAAACATTATGACAGTTGTCATACATGCCAAAAATAGTATATTCCTCAAGGGAGCATGCCTACCCTCATTTACTTTGAGTTTTTACATTTGCCAATAGTCAAAGTCACTCCATAATTACCTCCGGTGTAGTGCCCCTCATTTTGGCTTTTTGACAGTTTGTTAGTGTTTCTTTTAATTTTAGACATTTTGACACATGTGGATGATGGATTACTTATTCATGCTCATTATGGATTATGGATTTACTGATGTAGTTGTTGATAATCACTTATGTTCATTATGATGACATGGTTGATGATATGATTAGTTATGATGCTATTAACATGGTCAGATAATAGTTAATTGATTATGCAGACTAGTTTTATTATGCTTTGTGTAATTATCTGACAATGAAGAATCTGATTATTTAGATAGTGATGAAATTGCTTAATATGGACATTGTGATGTTTATGAACAGTTATGAGATATTTGATTATGTATATCAGTTTATTATGTTTATGTGATTAACTAACAATGTGGTATCTGGTTGACTAGTTAATAATGTGCCTTGTGAAGGGACGGTGTAGTATTACTCACCATGAGCACCCTATTACGCTGTGATTCCCTGTCACAGTGTGTTTGATTATATATGATATACATGTATGTATACAATGTTTTGGTTTATTGCAGGTTGCAAGTACCAGGCATCGACTCCACCTGAATTGGCAGGTCTGAGTGTGCCTTCATACCTATGGATATAGTGGAAAGGAGGGTCCCTCAATTGTTTACATCTAATATGAGAATGTGTACTCTGTCATGGGTATCATCTATTGCTCGGTTGGAGCTTGTCTTAAGTCTCGGTCATTCTTGGTATGTTGTCATCTGTATCTGATGGGTTTGTAGTTTCGAGTTGTTATAGTGGTCTAATGGTTTGTTTAATAGTAAATGATAATAATCTTTGTGTAAGGTAGATTAGTAATTATTTTGTAGTGGTAATGAGTTTAGATATATCAATATTTATTTACTTTGATAGATATAACGTGATATCTATAGTATAATAAATAATTGATTTTCTTTTTAGAAATAGTTTGATAATAGTAATAATAATAATATTATTATTAATAAATAAGTCATAAGTAAATAAAGTATGTAAATAGATTTACTTGTAAACTTCATTATGGTCATTATTTTGTTTATGATTTAATCATGTTAATGGGTTGAGTTGTTGGGAATCTCCTATAGATGGAGAATTAATGATTTTTTTTTAAAAATTGGTGGTAGTGGGTTTTGCAGCAACAGGAATTGGAGGAGTGGGAATTTATGAATGGATCTAATTTTAGTGTGGAAGGATTTTTTTTAAAAAGGGGATTTCGGGAAGAATGGAGGGGGTCTTTACAAAAGGATTTTTAGGGAAACAACAATATTTTTTGGGTTTGGGGAGAAGGATTGAAAAGAATTGGATCAAAAGGAGGCTTCTGAGGCTCAGAAATCTGGGTATGTTATTTATTTCATTATAAATTTTAAATTGTATGAATATTTTGGTGTTAGGGTTAGATTGGATCTCTGTATAATAAAATATATGCCTTCTAGCTCTTCTTTTATTTCTTTAATTTTCCCCTTCCTGTTGACCACGTTTCTGGAAAATAATGGTGGTAGAGAAATAAACTTGTCTCTTTTCTATAGCCTCTCAACTATTAAGCAATATCTTAAATCTAGAAGCCATCCTGCTGCCTTCACCTGTCTAGTCAAATTTTCTTCAACATTGTAGAGATCTCCTCTATCTATTGATGTGAACTACCTTTTGCATTTGTATTGCCTTTCAGATTCAAATGTAAAGTATATGAGATCCAACTTAATCAATTTGCAATTCCATTACCTTGGGTAGAGTTGATTCCTAAGATAGGAAACTATAATAATTCCTATTTGAGTTTTGAGACTTGCTAGTTGATCTCTCTGATGTAGTTCTAATCACTGAAAACAATATTCTATACTGCATGCAATCAATAAAGAATCATCAGACTGGCTTATTATTAATATTGTGAGTAAACCAGAGCTGAGCATGATTAAGCTCATTCGAATTATTTCAACCTTGAATGTTCTGTTGTGTGTCGTCGATATATACAATTGAGGGCCATCGTACGGTCGCCGCTGGGTATCACTACCAGCTGACAGTAATTTCTTTTATCTCCCAAATTCTTTACCGCTCACCTAGAGAACCGATTAGCAGGAGGAACTATAGTGAATTGTCAAGAGAACGTATGTCTCGAATTACTGCTTGAACTTCATGTTTTATAGTTATTCTTCAGTCCATCGGGATGACTTACACTATCGGCGAGAGTGAGAAGCAGTTGAGCGATATGCTAGGTTTCACTGATATGAATATATCGGTGTGAGAACTATTGTTGGCTCAACATTTTGAAGTCTTTTCGATGGCAATGGTTTCACCGATGGCTTGTATCTATTAGTGTAAGATCTTCTATCGGTCAAGCTTTGTGATGTCCCTCCGATGGTAACCGTTACACCGATGATGGTTTCTTCTTGTTCTCGGCGAGAGGACATCTATCGGCACAGCTTAAAGTCTTTGGGCCGATGGACAGAGGTCACTCCGATAGAAAGGTTATCGGCTTAAGTCTATCGATTGGTGAAAGGTTCTGAAGTGGCTCCGATAGCTAATGTCACTCCAATAGTTCAACATTGATCGGCAAGAGATTGTTCGTCGAAACAATGGAAATCATTTGGGCCGATGGCGAGTGTCTGTCTAATGAAGGGTGTTAAACTAAGGGATCGGGGTGACTTTGTATATCAGTGGAAGGTGATATGCAATCACCGATGGAGCATGTTAGGCCGATGGGTTTGTAGGTTGGCTTCGTCGGCAACAAAATTGCCAATGATAGACTTATGGATTGATTGTGGATATAAACCGGAATAGTTTACGCGACCTGGTGCATGTGGGACTAATGGTCTTGCGAGAATACAAATGGTCACGACGGTTGAAGTCTTGGTGCTGGATCAGTTGGATTAGTCAGTTAGGGTAGATGAAGCATAATGGTTTTCTGCTCTTGAAAACAAATATAGAAAATCTGATGGAGTGGTTCGGCAGAGAAGAGTAGTTAAAAGAGATTCAATTATATGGTTCATTATGTAGATTTGCAGATGTGTGTTGAACTGAATATAATCTGAGAATTGATACCTGAGCAAGAAAGCTAAGATCTTTATTGTAACTGTAAAGTTTACTTTAATAACGATTGATTCTTGTGGTGGTGGGTTTTTTTATCTGAAAGGGTTTTCCCACGTAAATCATGTGTCATTCTCTATATCTTGTTTGTTTATTCTGTATTTTCTGGTGGATTCATTTGTATTTTTGAATCGAAAGTTACCTGTCTACATTATCCCCTTTAATTAACATTAGGGAAGCTATATTCCGCACCTGTGCTTTCCTTACAAGTGGTATCAGAGCCTAGCCTATTGTGTTATCCTTGTTGGTAGGTTTGGTTTTTTGTGTTAGTTCAGTGAGTGGGAGTTCTGTAGAGGTCTATTCTGTTAAATAAGATGGCAAGTACATCAGGAAAAATAGACATTGAAAAGTTCAATGGCACAAACTTTGAGTTGTGGAAGATTAAGGCTGAAGATTTGCTGGTCGATAGAGATCTTTGGATTGCTGTGTCTGGGGTTAAACCTGCAAGCATGAAGCAAGAAGATTGGGACCTAGCTGACAGGAAAGCCAGAGGACTGATAAGATTAAGTCTTGTAGATTCTGTTCTATTGAATGTCCATGAAGAGAAGTCAGCCAAAGATTTGTGGAAGAAGTTGGGAGATATTTACCAGGGCAAGTCCTTGGTGAATAAACTGTTCCTCAGAAAGAAGTTGTATTCTCTGAAGATGGATGAAGGTGCATCTGTAGCGGACCATCTGAACACATTTAATTTGATTGTTGCACAGTTGACGTCTGTAGGTGTAAAAATAGAAGAGGAAGACCACTGTATGCTTCTATTGTGTTCCTTACCTGACTCGTGGGATCATCTTGTGATGGCTATTGGAAGTACAACAACCACATTTACAACTAAAGCGGTTGTTACCTCGTTGTTATCTGAAGAGATGCAGAGAAAATCTTCTGAGACAGCCAAAGAGGCCCTGTCTGTTCGAGGTAGATCAAAGGAAAGAGGTAAGAAGAAGGACAACAGGTCTAAGTCCAAATCAGAGGGGAAATCAAAATCTCCTGGCACAAAGTCCAAGGTGAAGTGCTGGAATTGTGGGCAGAAAGGTCACATCAGAAGAGACTGTAAAGAGGAGAAAAAGAAGAAGAAGAAGAACTCTTCTGACAATGATTCTTCTCAGAGTGATGGTGATGCCTTCATTGCTGCCTTGGCAATGCCTGTATCTGAAGATGTGTGGCTGGTGGATTCAGGAGCATTGTTTCATATGACATCTCACAGAGAGTGGTTCACAAAGTATGAACTGTATGCTAGTGGGAAGGTGTTCCTGGCAAGTGATTCAACACTAAAAATTGTTGGCCGAGGACAAGTCAGAATCTAGTTCTCGGATGGCAGGATAAAGGGAATGAATGGAGTTCTTCACATACCAGGTCTGGCTCGAAATTTACTTTCTGTTAGTAAGCTTAATGATGTTGGAGTGCAAGTTACTTTTGTGAATGGTGGTTGTAAAATGACTAGAGGTTCTATAGTACTGGCAAAGGGTGAACGCATTGGAACTCTGTATAGATTAGATACTAAACCAGTGTGCTGTAATAGTGTCTTTGTAAAATCTGAAAAAGCTACTATTGTAACACATGATGCAAATTCTATGGAAGTTAAACTTCCTGCAGAGAAAACAATGCTCTGGCATCATAGACTTGGTCACATAGGTGAAAAAGGTTTAAAAACCTTGAAAAACAAAACCCTGGTAGATGGACTAATTGATTGTAATCTGGAGTTTGATTTCTGCAAACAATGTATATATGGAAAACAGAATCGTGTTTCATTTTATTCTAGTTCTCAAAAATCTTCTAGTGTTATGGACTATGTACATTCTAATGTTTTTGGTCCAGTTGATGTTCCGTCTTTATCTAAATCAAGATACTATGTATCGTTCATTGATGATTATTCAAGGAGGGCATTTGTATAATTTTTTGAAAAATACATCAGAAGTGTTCAGTCGGTTTAAAGAATTTAAAACTCTTGTGGAAAACCAGACTGGTAGAAAAATAAAATGCTTGAGAACAGATAATGGTGGTGAATACTACAATGTGGATTTTGACAAGTATTGTGTAGATCATGGTATAAAAAGACACAAAACTACACCTTATACTCCACAGCAAAATGGAGTTTCTGAAAGGTTAAATCAATCGTTGATGGAGAAAGCAAGAAGTATGTTGAGTTATGCTGGTCTTGAACAAAGGTTCTGGGCTAAGGCAGTTGCTAGAGCTTGTTACTTGCTGAATCATTCTCCTACTTCGGCATTGGTTGATAAGACGCCTATGGAAGCGTGGTCTAGAAAGAAGCCATCTCTAAGACATCTTCGTGTCTTCGGCTGTGAGGCCTATGCTCATATTCCTGAGGTAAAAAGATCTAAGTTAGATAACAAGGCAGTCAAATATATCTTTATTGGCTATGGAGTCGGTGTTAAGGGGTACAAGCTTTGGAATCCTGAAACTGAAAAAGTAATTTACAACAGGAATGTAATTTTCAGAGAGCTGAAACCTTTGGTTAGTATTTCTCAGCAGGAGAAGACAGAAGAAAAGAAAGAAAAGAGTGTTGTTAATATTCCTCTAACCCCTGTAAAAGAGGAACAACAAGCACCAAGTGTAGATGGTTTAGATGTGAGTTCAAGTAGCTCCGAAGATTCAGATCTAGAGCAAGAACCTGAACCTGCACCTCAACCATTGAGGCAGTCTACACATGAAAGAAGACAACTAGATAGGTATGGATTTTCAGTACATGATTCAAGTTGTGCCTTTGCTTTACTTACTGATACTGATGAACCTAGGACTGTGAAAGAAGCTTTTAGCTTACCTGATTCAGATTCTTGGTTAGAAGCCATGGATAGCGAAATGTCATCGTTGGAGAAAAATGGAACCTGGGATCTAGTGCCCTTGCCTGAAGGTAGAAAATCTGTGGGCTGTAAGTGGGTATTTAAAAAGAAATATGGTCCAGATGGTAGTGTTGATAAGTACAAGGGAAGATTGGTTGCTAAGGGGTATTCCCAAAAGGAAGGTATTGATTATGGAGAAATCTTTTCTCCTGTAGCTAAGCTGACATCCATTAGATTTCTGTTGTCACTTGCAGCAACATATGATTTTGAAATTGAGCAGATGGATGTGATAACAACATTTCTTCATGGAGACCTTGAAGAAGAAATTTATATGTCCCAGCCAGAGCATTTTATGGTAAAAGGTAAAGAACATCTAGTGTGTAAACTTAAAAAGTCTCTTTATGGTTTGAAGCAATCTCCCAGAATGTGGTATCAAAAATTTGATACGTATATTTTATCCTTGGGGTATGTGAGATCTAAATCTGATCATTGTGTCTATTATAAAATTGAAGGTGATCGGATTCTTATAATTGCACTGTATGTGGATGACATGTTATTCATTGGAAATGGTAAGGGGATGATCTCAGAATTAAAATCTTAGTTGTCCTTGAAATTTGAAATGAAGAATCTGGGGGCTACAAAGTACATTCTGAGAATGGAAATCAAAAGGGATAGATCTAAGAGAAAGATTTGGCTTAGCCAAAGCAAGTATATTACCAATGTTCTTAATAAGTTTCATATGTCTGATTCTAAACAGTTAGTTGTTCCAGTTTTGCAGGGAACGAAATTATCTGTTGAAGATTGTCCAGAATCTTCAAGTGAATCTGACGACATGAAAAGAGTGCCTTACGGAAATGTTGTTGGCAGTTTAATGTATGCAATGGTCTGTACCAGACCAGACATTGCCCAAGTAGTGGGAGTTTTGAGCCGGTTTATGGCGAATCTAGGCAGATCACATTGGGATACTGTGAAAAGAGTTATGAGATATTTGAAAGGAACTTCTTATTATGCTATTTGCTATCATGGAAACTTAGTTGGATCACAAAGATCTATTAGCATTCAGGGATATGTGGATTTTGATTGGGCAGGGGATATTGATAGTAGAAGATCCACCAGTGGATATGTATTCACGTTAAATGGTGGTGCTATCAGTTGGATGAGTAAGCGGTAGGCTATGGTCGCTTTGTCCACAATAGAAGTAGAGTACATGGCAGCTACTCGGGCATGCCAAGAAGCCGTTTGGTTGAAGAGGTTGTGTTCTGATGTTGGTTTTAATACAGGGTAGATACAAATACATTGTGACAGTCAAAGTGCTATATGTTTGGCGAAGAACCCTACGTTTCATTCTAGGACAAAACATATTGATGTCCAATATCACTTTGTTCGTGATATGGTGGAAGACAGGAAGGTGAGGCTAGAAAAAATTGACACTTTGGAAAATGTTGCTGATGTCTTAACTAAACCAGTGAGCATGGCCAAGTTCAAATGGTGTTCAGATGAAATGGGTCTATGGGCCCATAGTTCTCAATAATCAAATGAGGTTTGAGAGGTAGTAGTTATCTCCTCGACAAGTGGGAGATTGAAGAGAACGTATGTCTCGAATTACTACTTGAACTTCATGTTTTATAGTTATTCTTCAGTCCATCGGGATGACTTACACTATCGGCAGGAGTGAGAAGCAGTTGAGCGATATGCTAGGTTTCACTGATATGAATATATCGGTGTGAGAACTATTGTTGGCTCAACATTCTGAAGTCTTTCCAATGGCAATGGTTTCACTGATGGCTTATATCTATCGACGTAAGATCTTCTATCAGTCGAGCTTTGTGATGTCCCTCCGATGGTAACCGTTACACCGATGATGGTTTCTTCTTATTCTTGGTGAGAGGACATCTATCGGCACAGCTTAAAGTCTTTGGGCTAATGGACAGAGGTCACTCCAATAGAAAGGTTATCAGCCTAAGTCTGTTGATCGGTGAAAGGTTCTGAAGTGGCTCCGATAGCTAATGTCACTCCGATAGTTCAACACTGATTGACAAGAGATTGTTCGTCGGAACAATGGAAATCATTTGGGCTGATGGCGAGTGTCTGTCTGATGAAGGGTGTTAAACTGAGGGATTGGGGTGACTTTGTATATCAGTGGAAGGTGATATGCGATCACCGATGGAGCATGTTAGGCTGATGGGTTTGAAGGTTGGCTTCATCGGCAACAAAATTGCTGACGATAGACTTATGGATTGATTGTGGATATAAACCGGAATAGTTTACGTGACCTGGTGCATGTGGGACTAATGGTCTAGCGAGAATACAAATGGTCGCAACAGTTGAAGTCTTGGTGCTGGATCAGTTGGATTGGTCAGTTAGGGCAAATGAAGCATAACAATTTTCTGCTCTTGAAAACAAATATAGAAAATCTGATGGAGTGGTTCGACAGAGAAGAGTAGTTAAAAGAGATTCGATTATATGGTTCATTCTATAGATTTGCAGATGTGTGTTGAACTGAATATAATCTAAGAATCGATACCTGAGCAAGAAAGCTGAGATCTTTATTGTAACTATAAAGTTTACTGTAATAAAGATTGATTCTTGTGGTGGTGGGTTTTTTATCCGAAAGGGTTTTCCCACGTAAATCGTGTGTCATTCTCTGTATCTTGTTTGTTTATTATGTATTTTCTGGTGGATTCATCTGTATTTTTGAATCGAAAGTTACCTGTCTACATTATCCCCTTTAAATTAACATTAGGGAAGCTGTATTCCGCACCTATGCTTTCCTTACAAATTGGTTCTGTGGACCAAGTAGACCCTGTCAACCCAGTTGATGCTATCGCTTGGCAAAGACCTACGCTGCCCTTACCACCTCAACTAGCTTGATAGCCCCAGCAATGTTGGGCCACTTTGTATCTCCATTAATCTCTCACCTCCTCTCATCACGTCAACAATTTGGAAAGCTGACTTTCTTCTTGACCCAATTCGCCCTCTCTGTCACCAAATAAATGTGTGGCATTATCAATTTTTCCAAAACCTCTTATTGTTTTATCCAAGGTTGATTCCTTTGAAGGAGCACCTATAATTTCTTCTGTCTTCACAGTATTTTCTTCATTGAACAAGTTCTGTTATAAACCATGCAAATTTGTTAGAACCTTCTTACCCACTTGTCATTTTGGCTTTGAGTTGAGTATGCAAATTTTTTAAAGAAATGTTTCTATTAGTGAACTCAGACATTATCTATGGAATCTATACCTTGAATTAACAATAGATCCCATTGGTGATTCGGCTATAGGGAGAAATCATTCTTACCATCTAAATCTCAGTGATGTACTTAATTTGTAACAGTTTAAGTAACCGATGTCAAGTTGGGGTCTCTGGTTCACTGTAGGTAATAGAATTAGTAATTTCCTTGTTAGAGGGTGGCATTGACTATAATTAAAAGGAGACTTCAGACCATGGAGCTCATATGGGAGTAGAATAGTGTAAGAGATTAGTAACAAATTTATCGATTGGGAATTGTTCTAGTGAAAATAACATTGTTTTTAATTTAGGCTATGTTTTTTTTTTAATTGTATCATAGGATAGCAGATAACAGTTAGAAGTTGTTTACTATTGTAACATTTAAGGAATACATTGGCATTAGGATGAGGTGATTAAGTTACAATGGATTTATTTATGCATGTATTATAAAATTAGTATAATGTGTAAGGTTAAGAAAGAAGCTATAGTATAATATATTTTATCTAATCAAAACAAGCTAATAGGATAAACATACCTTTGCCCATATATGCCTTTATTGTTTATTTCAATTTGTATTGGCTGAAATTAAGATTGAATTAGAGTTAGATAATGAGTTCAAATAGTTTTTATATCAGAGTTGTAGTTGTCATATTAGTCTTGTGTTGCTATTACTATGAGTTGTAAGGATTTAAACTTCAAAATTAAATTGGGTTATTGGGATTGAATTTCAAAATTAAGTCAATTTGAATTGTTGGTTGAAATTTGAATTTTCCATAGTATTTGATCTCAGAACAATTGGGTGAATATGTCCTCTTGGTTCTTGGTTCCTCCTGAGATTGCGTCCTTATTTTTTTCTAGAGGCTTGGGATGTTTTGGATTTTATGCAATGCTTTGTGGCAACAATAAGATTATAGCACTCCTCGTTTTATATGAGATCTTAGTGTTGTGGAAAGAAATATTTTGGAAAGTGTTCTTTGAGAGATTTTCTTGCACTGTGATGTACTTGGTTGATTGGTAGGGTTACCTAGGTGCAAGAAGGGGAGTGGCTTTCGATGCGGGGCTGGCGCCCAAAGTGGCTATCAGGGTAACCCATCAAAAGTGGTTAACAAGTGATAACACAATAACAAACCTAGGGGAAAGGGTAGTTTTCACTCTAATCAAGATAATTGGATACCTCTCCCATGCCTATAGTGCTAGGATAGACTAAGGGTGGGATGAGAAGGTAAGAGGATTCCACATGTGTCACCCTATGGGGCTGACGTCTAGAGAAAGACTGTCAGGGTAACCATAGATGGGGGCTGACGTCTACAGAGAAACTGTCAAGGTAACCCATGTAAGACCATGCGATGACACTCCATTCTATTGCATTCTAGTTCAACCATTCTCGAGCCATTGTTCTTTTGTTTATGTGTGCCTATGGATGTTTCATTGATGTGTTGGTTATGTTGAGTCATGTTAACCTGAGTTAGTCTTGTTTCAGTCGCCCATTTGTTTCTTGCATATGTAATGGGATCTCATTATTATCTCCTAGCTTGGGGGGTGGACCTCAGGGTTCCACATGGTCGGGTGGATGAGCTTTATTCCATTGGTCTTTTGGCAACATGGTTCATGTTTTGGGCAGATATGCCTCTCCAATTTCTAGTACTGCATCTGTATTTGAAGACTTGCATTGTACCTTATGGATCCAAAATTGTGTATCTATGATACTCATTATGTAATTTTGATGTATTCAGATAAGAAAGTCTTTGTATCTTTATCATTATGTATCATGATCTCATCTATTCTTGTGAACATTACTGTAAAGGATGATGTAATTATCTGTAATGAGACATTCATTGTTAGTAGGTTTTATGATTATTCAAGATGAGTTATGTATGTTATTGATCTTGTCTAATTTCCTTAATGCAATTATGTTTCCCTAGAGATGTTAGTTTTGCTAGGAAGTTAATTTTGTTGATATTATTATCTATGATCATTATTTTCACTTGTTAATTTTTTTTTCCACATTTTATTGCATAGTTTAAACCTAACTCTCTAGGGTTGCATGATGAGGCATTACATCCGGTTACTCCGAAATTACCCCTGCCAATGAAACTAGTACATCTCCTTATGAATAATTACAAATTACATATAATAAATGGAATAAATACAATATTGGGATTTACAAGCTTAATGGCACCTTATCCCAACATTCTCCCACTTGACATTATACATTATAAATCAACCCATAGGAAATCAAATGAAAATAATCAGGCACTAGAAACAAGGCCCATGGCCTCTCTGCACCATACGAACTTCTCTGTGCTCACAAGCTTGGTCAATGAATATGCAACATTCTCCTGAGTGTCTATCTTCTTCATTTCAATCTCTCCATTTGCAACCAACTCTTGAACAAAGTGATACTAAACATCAACATGCTTAGTCCGAGCATGATACATGGGATTCTTGGCCAAATAGATAGCACTCTGGCTATCACAACCAATCTGAATGATCCTATAATCAAAACCAATACCTATACACAATCTCCTCAACCAAACTACCTACTTAGAGACATGAGTAGCAACCATATACTCTACTTCTATGGTGGACAAAGCAACTGTGGGCTACCTCTTACTCATCCAACTCACTGCACCTCCAAATAGAGTAATCACATTGCCACTAGTGGACCTTCGACTATCCAAGTCACCTGCCCAATCTGCATCAACAAAACCCTGTATGTCCAAAGATTTATCAACACTATCAGTACTAGAATAAACCAAACAATGAGCAGGAGTACTTGCAAGATATTTAAACACCATCTTCGCATTATTCCAATGCTGTCTACCAGGGTTCGACATAAATCTGCTCAAAACTCCCACGGCTTGGGCAATATCTGGTCTAGTGCAAACCATTGCATACATCAAACTCCCTACAGCACTAGCATATGGCACATTAGACATATCCTCAAAATCATCCTTAGTCTTTGGACAAATGTCTAATGATAGCTTAGTACCAATGGGTAAATCAACTCTAACTGGGTTACAGTCCTGCAAACTAAACCTCTGCAAAATAGTATTCACATGCTTACTTTGTGACAACCAAATCTTTCTGTTAACTCTGTCCCTCCTGATCTCCATTCCCAAAATATACCTTGCAGCACCAAGATCCTTCATCTCAAATGCACCTGAAAGTTGGGCTTTAAGCTCACTGATCATACCCTTAGAATTGCTAAAAAACAACATGTCATCAACATACAAAGCAATAACCAGTATAGAATCATCAACACAATAAATGTAAACATAGTGATCCTCCTCGCTTCTAACAAAACCCAATTTCAAAACAAATGATTCAAAATTTTGATACCACATTTTGGGGGACTGTTTCAGACCACAAAGAGACCTCTTTAACATGTAAACCCAATGTTATTTTCCTTTTACCTCAAAACCTGTAGGCTGTTGCATATAAATTTCTTCTTCAAGATCTCCATGCAAGAACACAGTCTTAACATCCATTTGCTCAATCTCCCAATCATAAGCTACAACAATGGATAAGAGAAATCTAATATAAGTCAATTTAGCAACAGGAGAGAATATCTCACCAAAATCAACTCCCTCTCTTTGAGAGCAGCCCTTGGCTACTAGTCTAGCCTTGTACTTCTCCAATGACCCGTCTGCTCCAAACTTCTTCTTGAAGACCCCCTTACATCCTATGGCCTTTCTTCCTTTGGGAAAACAAACAAGATCCCAGCTGTTACAAGAGTCTAAAGCCATTATCTCCTCCTACATGGTTAACTGCCAAGACTCACTATCATTTGCAGAAATAGCTTCCCTGTAGGATCTAGGTTCATCGTTAGTACTTAATATAGCATATACACAATGGAAATATGGTGGGCTATACTTGTCAAATGGATTTCATTGTCTTGTGGATCTCCTCAAAGATGGAGTAAGAGACTCTACTCGTTCTTCTACATGATCATCTCCACCAACTTCTTCTATAACAACAGACTCATCTTCATCAGAACTACTTTAATCTTCTTCTTCTTCTTCACCCCCCAATCCATCATTCTATTCTTCCTGAGGTGCATCCTACTGCTCTAAATCAAAGTGCACCTTCTTTACCTTTTCTTCTTTCTCTTTTGGCTACTCAGGTTCAGCAATAGCTCTAAGTTCCCTGAAAATAACATCTCTAGAAAAGATAATCTTGCGAGTTAGTGGATTCCAAAGCTTATAACCTTTGACATTATCACCATATCTAATGAATGTACACTTTTCAGCCTTTGGATCCAACTTAGATCACTTTTCTTTAGGCACATGAATAAAAGCCTCATAGCCAAAAACCCTTAAATGTGAAACATAAGGTTTCTTACCTGTCCACACTTCATAAGGAGTCAAATCAAGAGCCTTACAAGGAGATCTATTTATCAAGTAGCAAGCAGTACACATAGCCTCTGCCCAAAAACATTTATCCAACTATGCATCACTAAGCATACTTCTAGCTCTTTCCATAATTGTTCAGTTCATCCTTTCTGCAACACCATTTTACTGTGGTGTATACGGAGTTGTCTTTTGTTTGATTATACCTGCATGCCTGCAAAACTCATCAAATTCCTTAGAGAAATATTCCCCTCCATTGTCAGATCTTAATATTTTTATCTTTAAACTTGATTGGTTCTCTACGAAGACCTTGAATTCCTTAAACTTAGTGAAAACTTCATATTTATGTTTCATAAAATAAATCCATATATATCTGGATACATCATCAATGAAGGTGACAAAGTAACGCAATTTTACAATAGATTCCTTATCCACAAGTCCAAACACATCCGTATGAATAATTTCTAATTTCTCTTTTGCTCTATTGCTTCCTGAAGGAAATAATTTTCTATTTTGTTTACCAGACACACAATGCTCACAGAAATTAAAGTGCTCATTAGAATAAGAGAAACCATCCAACAATTCTTTATTCTTAATAGTTTTTAATACATTATTGCTTGTGTGGCCCAATCTATGGTGTCACAACATATAAGTGTTTTCAAAAGCCTCAGAAACATAAGAGGCATTACATACTATAGTGGCTTCAAGCTTAAACAAGTTCTTGAATCTCTTCCTTTTCACTATCACCAAGTTCTCTCTCACTAATATGCAGCCATGCTTGTCAAATGTCACATGCATTCCTAAATCATTCAACTTCAAAACTGAAATCAGATTTCTATCTAATTCAGGAACATGCAAAACACTGGGGAGGGTTTTAATCCTCCCATCACTGAAACACAACAATACCTTTCCTTTCCCAACAATCAGATAAGAAGAGTTGTCACCAAGGTAGATATTATCTCCATCATATTCTTCATATGTGGAGAACCATTCCTTATGCGGGGTCATATGAAATGAGCATCCTAAGTCAACCAACTAGTGATCATTAGAAATAACATTACATGCAAAAACTAGAACTTCTTCACCTGCATTCAAGGATTTATTTGAAGCACTCTCCCACTATTTTTTGGGGTTTCTACACTCCTTCACATGTCCCCTTTTACCAAAGTTCCAACACTTAACTCTGTTCTTTTTACCAGGAGTCTTAGACCAGCCCTTGGACTTGTCCTTAGCCCCTTTCCTTAGACCTTCCCCTAACACTGAGAGCATCCCCTGAACTATTTGAACTCTTCTTCAATTCCTATGACAGTAGCACTGAAACAATAGCATCCAACTTCAGATCCATGAGGTTAGTAGTGATAGAAAGGATAACATTCTCCCAAGACTTAGGTAAAGAACAAAGAAGTAAGATACATTTATCTTCCTCACTAACTTCAACATCTACTGAATCAAGCTGACTCAATAACAAATTAAAAGAATTTAAATGCTCTGCAACTGATTCACCTTCTCGCATTTTCATGGAAAACAATTTTTTTTTTAAATAAAGTTTATTTACCATACTCTTGGCTTGATAGATCTCATCCAACTAATTCCACAACTTATGTGCGGTCTCCTCCTTTGTGACATTCAATAGGACAGAGTCTCAAAGACACAACTAGATGGTTTCCCGTGCCTTCTTATCTAGTTTATCCCACTCATCTTGAGAGAAATCGTTAGGTTTCTTCTATTTTTGAACAACCAACCATTGGTTTCTTTCTTCCAACAAATCTTCCATTTTCAGCTTCCACAACTCATACCCCATTCTGTTGAACTTCTCAATGTCCAATCGAGAGGTTGATGCAACGGTGGATGTAGCCATAACAACAACACAAGATTTGCAAAACAAACACAACCAAATCTCCCACTGCAGCTATATCTTCCACACTACCACCCAAGAGTCAAAGCTGGCTAGGCTTTGATACCAAATGTTAGAAATGAAAGCAACACTACTTCAATGGAAATCTGATTCAAGATAAATTTCAGCAATCTTAAGTGTGCATTAACAATGGAGATTGTAACAAAACATAAAACCCACTATAGAAAAGATGTCAAAGATGAAGAGCTCAACACAATGACATAGTGTTTACATGGAGAAAACCCTTGCGGGTAAAAAACTCAACCAAGAAAGAGGCACAAGTTTGTATTAATCTCAACAAGATTGTACAATACATCAACTACACAACTCTCTCCACAAGTCTTCAATCTGACAACATTCTGGTAGCACCTGAGTACATAAAATCTATATTACAACAACAAATACATGACAAATACTTATAGAAATATTTTCCAAGTCATCCTAGGTGTTCACCTTCTCTCTCCTAAGATTCTCCAACCTGTAAATATTAATTACCATCTTACAAGCATCTTACACTTGTCCAAAAACAACCATGCAAAGGTTGGGGACCCAAGACTAAATCTAGCCTCTTACAACATCTTATGATGCGTCATAACTGTCATAGATTCCACAAAAGAGTATCTTTCCAAGATAGGAACCTTGGGCTAAATATAAAAAATATACAACATATCCGTCATATGCGTCATAGAATATCAGAATCTTATGACAACTTGCAGCTGTCATAGATTCACTTACCAAACATTATGATAGTTGTCGTACATGCCAAAAATAGTATATTCCTCAAGGGAGCATGCCTACGCTCATTTACTTTGAGTTTTTACATTTGCCAACAGTCAAAGTCACTCCATAATTACCTCCGGTTACTTTGAAATTACACCTACTAGTGAAACTAGTACATCTCCTTATGGATAATTACAAATTACATATAATAAATGGAATAAATACAATATTGGGATTCACAAGGTTATTGGAACCTTATCCCAACATACTACTTGCTACTTGATTAACAGATCTCCTTGTAAGGCTCTTGATTCGACACCTTATGAAGTGTGGACAGGTAAGAAACCTTTTGGTTCACATTTAAGGGTTTTTGGCTGTGAGGCTTTTGTTCATGTGCCTAAGGAAAAGCAATCTAAGTTGGATCCAAAAGATAAAAAGTGTAAATTCATTGGATATGGTGATAATGTCAAAGGTTATAAGCTTTGAAATCCCGTAAGATTATCTATTCTAGAGATGTTATTTTTAAGGAACTTAGAGCTATTTCTAAACTTGAGAAACCAAAAGAAAAAGAAGAAAAGGTAAAGAGAGTGCACTTTGATTTAGAGCAGAAAGATGCACCTTAGGAATAAAACGATGATGGATTGGGGGTGAAGAAGAAGAAGAATTGAGTAGTTCTGATGAAGATGAATCTATTGTTACAAAAGAAGTTGGTGTAGATGATCATGCAGATGAACAAGTTGAGACTCTTACTCCACCCTTGAGGAGATTCACAAGATAATGAAATCTAGTTGACAGGTATAGCCCACCAGATTTTCATTGTATATTTGCTTTATTGAGTACTGACGATGACCTAGATCCTATAGGGAAGCTATTCTTGCAGATGATAGTGAGTCTTGACAGTTATCCATGCAGGAGGAGATGATGGCTTTAGACTCGTATAAAACCTGAGATCTTGTTTATTTGCCCAAAGGAAGAAAGGCCATAGGTTGTAAGTGGGTCTTCAAGAAGAAGTTTGGAGCAGACGGTTCATTAGAGAAGTACAAGGCTAGATTGGTAGCCAAGGGCTACTCCTAGAGAGAGGGAGCTGCTTTTGGTGAAATTTTCTCTCATGTTGCTAAATTGACTTCTATTAGATTTCTTTTATCCATTATTGTAGCATATGATTGGGAAATTGAGCAAATGGATGTCAAGACTGTGTTCTTGCATGGAGATCTTGAGGAAGAAATTTACATGCAACAACCTACAGGTTTTGACGTAAAAGGGAAAGAACATTGGTTTGCAGATTGAAGAGGTCACTTTATGGTCTGAAATAGTCCCCCAGAAAGTGATATCAAAAGTTTGATTCGTTTGTATTGAAATTAGGTTTTGTTAGGAGTGAGGGGGATCATTGTGTGTACATTTACTGTAGATGATTCTATACTAATCATTGCATTGTATGTTGATGACATATTATTTTTCTGCAATACTAAGGGTATGATCAGTGAGCTTAAAGCCTAACTTTTAGGTGCATTCGATATGAAGGATCTTGGAACTGCCAGGTATATTTTGGGTATGGAGATCAAGAGGGATAGAGGTAACAAAAAGATTTGGTTGTCACAAAGTAAGTATGTGAATACCATTTTATAGAGATTCAATATGTAGGATTGTAACCCAGTTAGAGTTCCTTTACCCATTGGTACTAAGCTTTCATTAGATATATGTGTCTAAAGAATGAGGATGATTTTGGGGATATGTCTAATGTGCCATATGCTAGTGTTGTAGGGAGTTTGATGTATGCAATGGTTTGCACTAGGCCAGATATTGCCCAAGCAGTGGGAGTTTTGAGCAGATTTATGTCTAACCCTGGTAGACAACATTGGAATTATGTGAAGAGGGTGCTTAAGTATCTTGCAAGTACTCCTGATTATTGTTTGGTTTATTCTGGTACTGATAGTACTGATAAATTGTTGGACATACAGGGTTTTGTTGATGCAGATTGGGTAGGTGCCTTAGATAGTCGAAGGTCCACTAGTGGCTATGTGTTTACTCTGTTTGGAGGAGTAGTGAGTTGGATGAGTAAGAGGTAGCCCACAGTTGCTTTGTCCATCATAGAAGCATAGTATATGGCTGCTACTCATATCTCTAAGGAGGCAGTTTGGTTGAGGAGACTATGTATATGTATTGGATTTGATTGCAGGATCATTCATATTGGTTGTGATAGCCAGAGTGCTAAATGTTTGGCCAAGAATCCTATGTATCATGCTCAGACTAAGCATGTGTTGCAAGTATGGGCCTAACCGGTGTTGTCATTGATGTCAACATACTCCTGTTGCATTGATGATAAGGATTGGATGAGATGTATGCTAAGGATATTGAGAAATTTTTTCCTATCAGGAATAGAGAAGAACAGTGAAGACAATGAGGTAAAGATCCCAGATAAGATGAAGATTAGAGGATGAGCATTAAAGGGTTTGTAGATATGTGTCTTAAGCTTATCCAATATAGATTTCAAAGGTCTGCATGAAGATCTGAAGAAGTTATGGCCACTTAAGTAAAACTGGTTCTGGCAGATGTTCAGAAGTGACGGAGTGACACAGATAGGTCTGGTGAGATCCAGAAATGCAATATCTTGTTATGTGGATTTGGTGGAGTGTTTAGGAAGTCAATATGAAATGACAACTCAATTGGTTCGTGGTCTAGAGGTCCGCCAGCATCTATTCCAATATGACAGTGATGACAGACTGTGTTCTTGAGGTTCTAGATGAAGGAGAGAATGATTTCAGTAAGAAGTAGTATGGTTGTTCCTGGTGATTCAGGCAAGCTTGTGGAGGTATTTGGATTGTGTCCAATTTGTGTTGCTGGTCTGCATTGAACTTTGAGCTTGTAATTAAAGAATTACTTCTAGATGATGATGTTCTTCCTAAGTCTGGCCGACCGGATGAGTTACACATCCTGCGGATGAACTTGGAGATGTTATGTGAAGAATGGCGTGTTCCTAAGGAAGATTGAAGTCTCAGATCTGTGTGGCCGATAGTGTGCTGATCCGCGTGAAGTCTTTTTGTAATTAGTCATGTTGTATTTATGTATTTGCTCTGTAATGTATGCCGACTTGGATAATTATCCCTAAGTCGATGTCTTGTATAAATAAGGAGTTGTAAAGTCATTTCAAAAGAATCGTGGTTGAGATGAGTGTGTGGTAGAGAGGAGTAGAGTGAAAGGCAGAGTAGAAGTATTAGGCTTAAATGGAACTGACTCAAGCATGGTGAAGATGCTATTCTTCAGTTCAAGTATGTAATATCTATTACTCTGTAGACAGTGTGTCTCCTGTAGGTAGTGGACCGCTTGTGAGTAGTGTGCTCGGGCAGTGAGCCCTAATTGGCATGTGCCATTTTGTTCTTCCTATTCTTTTAATAGAGAATACAATCTTGGGTTAGTCACCCTGTGCTTTTTCCCTTAACCGGGTTTTCCACATCAAAATCTTGGTGTCATATGTGTTAATGTGTTTCTGCTCTTGAATTGTTGCATTATGTTTCTATGATTGATTTATTATTATGCTACTGAATTAAGAAAAAGATTTAAGTGATTAATTAGAAGAAAGTTCTAAACAACTGATTCACCCCCCCTCTCAGTTGTTTGTCCTAAATCTAACAATTGGTATTAGAGCCAAGTTCTTCTAAAAGGATCTTAACTGCGTGAGGAGATCCAGGATGTCGTCCTACAAAAAGGATAGTCTGAGGTTTGATGGAACAAATTTCACTCTTTGGAAAAGTCGCATGGAATGCCACTTGCAATGTATGGGAATGCAGTATTGGATCATGGCTTCAAAGAAGTATGATCCTCCACAGAATGGTCCGCGTACCGTAGATGAAATTAGAGATGCTGAAAACAAGCTACAGACTAAAGAAGCTCTTCTAAGTGCCTTATCTAATTCAGAGCTAACAAATGTTGTTGACCTAAAAACTGCATATGAGATTTGGCAAAAACTAGAACTTCTGCATGAAGGAGACAAGTATGTTAAATGTGCCAAGCTACAGAGTCTGAAAGGAAAATTTGAAAACTTGAAGATGAGAGAAGATGAAAATATCACTACATTTATGCCAAGAGTAAATGAGCTTGTTTGTGGCATTAGATGTGCTAGTGGAATCTTGGATGAAGATGAGATTGTTGATTCTTACAAATACAAGGTTGCTGCTATTGAAGAATTCAAATCCTTTTCAGGTATCACAAGAGATCAATTGGTTGGTAAATTGGCTGCATTTGAATTGACCAAGTTTGGAGATGCCCCCCAAGACTAAATCTACATTCAAAGCTAGTGCCTCTGTAAAAGGAAAATAAAAGTTTGATCCGGTAGAGAACTCTTCAAAGAAACTATCATGGTATGAAAAAGAAAGAAAAGACCTGGAAGAAGATGAAGCAGAAGCTGCTCAACTTGAAGCCCTTATTGCAAAAAGACTGCCAAGAGTATCTGGTAAGTATGAGGGGAAATTGCCTTTTAAATGTTTTAACTGCAATAAGATTGGTCACTTTACCTCAAGGTGTCCAAAAAGATTTTCAAGGCCAAATCCTAACAGATCTAGGTTCCAAAAGAAATGTTACTATGTTCATGAAGATGATGATGAATGAGTAACAGATGATGAATTAGAGACAGGAAACAAATCCGGAAGTGACTGGGTGTTTATTGCCATCAAGGAAGAAGATCCAATGCCCTCTGAATCTGTCAATCATAAAACTAAAGAAAGAGCTCTGGTTGCCCAAGTTGAAGAAAAGGATGATTGGGTCATTGACAGTGGATGCTCCCACCATATGACAGGTGACAAAAATAAGTTCATAGATTTAGAAAGGTATGAAGGAGGAACGGTAAAATTTGGTGATAATTCTGCTGGCAGAATCAGAGGTAGAGGAACCATTTCTTTTGATGGAAAGAACAAAACCAGTAATGTACTATATGTTGAAGGTCTGAAGCACAATCTTTTCAGTATTGGACAGTTGGTGGACAAAGGCTATGATCTCTGATTCAAAAATAGAAAATGCAAGATCTTTGAAAGTTTTGAAATAGAGATTGCATCCGGTACTCAAACAAAAGGTAATATCTTCCACTTGGTTGGTACTGGTAAAAGTTCTTTATTTGTTCAAATTGGTCAGAGATGGTTGTGGCATAGAAGAATGTGTCATGTGAATTTTGCTAATATCATCAAGATAAGCAACACCCAGGCTATGAGAGATCTTCCAAGACTGGTGAAACCTACTAATAGTTTGTGCAAAGAATATCAGTTGGGTAAGCAGAGCAGAGTCACATTCAAAAGTAAGGAATAGTTTTCTACCGGATTATTGGACTTAGTTCATACTGATCTATGTGGACCGGCAGGAATCAGGAGTGTGCAAGGTGATAGATACTTCATGCTATTAATTGATGATTACTCCCGAATGATGTGGGTGACTTTTCTTAAAGAGAAATCAGAGGCTCTTGAGAAATTCAAAATATTCAAAGCTATGGTAGAGAATGAAATTAGATTGAACATAAAATGTCTGAGGTCTGATAGAGGTGGAGAATTCACATCTGGTGAGTTCATATAATTCTGTGAGAAACATGGATTAAAAAGACAGTTGTTTGCTCCAAGGACTCCACAACAGAATGGAGTAGTGGAGAGAAAGAACCAGACCATCCAGGAAGCATCTAGAACCATGATGATGGAAGCAAATGTTCCTCAGATCTACTGGAGAGAAGCTGTAAGCACTGCAGTCTATACTCTTAATCGAGTACAAATCAGAAGCAATACTGGTAAGACTCCTTATGAACTCTGGTTTGGCATCACTCCCACTGTGAGGTATTTTAGAGTCTTTGGTAGCAAATGTTACATTAAAAGAGATGAAGATCTAGGTAAATTTGATGCTAGAAGTGATAAAGGAATATTCTTGGGTTATTCTACTCAAAGCAAAGCATACTAGTGTTATACAAGAGATTGAGGAAGATTGTAGAAAGTACAAATGTGAAGGTTGATGAAGGTATTGAAAAACCCTCAAGGTTTTATGAATATGATGAAAATGATCAGAATGATGTTTTTGTTCAAGAAGTCCAAGCCCCTTCTGAAACTCAAATTTAGACTGATCCGGTGAATCATGCAGAAGAGATAAGTTTGAATGAACTTGTTCAAGAATTAAAAGTGCAAGAAATTCCCAAAATTCCTAGGTATGTAAGACTAAATCACTTTGAAGATCAGATCATAGGTGATAAAAGCAAAGGTGTTCAAACAAGAAGAAAGATTTCTCAAGATTCAGAAGAGTATTGTCTAATTTCAAAGATTGAACCAAAGACAGTGAATGAAGCTTGCAATGATGAAAACTGGACTAAAGCAATGGAGGAAGAGCTGATGCAAATTGAAAAAAACCACACTTGGGATCTTGTTCCCAGACTGAAAAACAAGAATGTCATTGGAACCAAATGGGTCTTCCGAAATAAATTGAATGAAGATGGTGAAGTAGTCAGAAACAAAGCCAAATTGGTCTACAAGGGTTACTCTCAAGTAGAAGGAGTTGATTTTGAAGAAATTTTTGCTCCGGTGGCAAGGATTGAAGCAGTCAGATTATTTCTTGCCTTTGTTGCCTTCAAGGATTTCAAAGTATATCATATGGATGTCAAGTTTGCCTTCCTAAATGGTGACTTGGAAGAAGAAGTTTTCATTGAGCAACCAGATGGATTTCAATTGTCTGATCATGGTGATATGGTCTGCAAGTTGAAGAAAGCACTGTATGGACTCAAGCAAGCCCCAAGAGCCTAATATGAAAGATTGGATAAGCATCTTTTGAAGATTGGTTTCAACAAAGGTACTGCTGACAATAATTTGTATTTCAAAATTGATCATGAAAATACCCTGATTGAAGTGTTTGTTGATGATATCATTTTTGGAGGAAGAGATAGTATGTGCAAAACTTTTGCAAATCAAATGAAAAGTGAATTTGAAATGTCCATGTTTGGGGAAATGAACTTCTTTTTGGGTTTGCAAATCATTCAAACAAAGAAAAGAATTTTCATTTCTCAGACTAAATATGTGAAAGAATTGTTGAAGAAATTTGGGATGGAAGACTCAAAACCAATGAATACTCCCATGGCAACCAGATTTAAATTGAGCAAATATGATGACTCTCCTAAGGCTGATTAGAAAAAGTACAGGTCAATGACTGGAGGATTATTGTATCACTCAAACTAGACTTGACATTATGAATGATGTTGGTCTTGTTGCTAGATTCCAAGCCAATCCTAGAGAATCTCATGTCATGGCAATCAAGAGGATTTTTAGATATCTAAAAGGGACAGTTGAGTATGGTTTGTGGTATCCTAGAGATCATGATTTCTCTCTTCATGCATATATAGATGTGGATTGGGTAGGTGATGTGGATGACTAGAAGAGCACTAGTGGTGGAGCATTCTTTTTGGGGAAGAGATTGGTTTCTTGGCTGAGCAAGAAATAAGAGGCAATATCTCTGTCCACTGCAGAAGCAGAATATATTCCAGCAGCAGGTAGTTGCACTCAAGTATTGTGGATCAAGCAAATGCTAAGAGATATCAGAGTGGAGTATGAAGAACCTATCACAATCTTCTGTGATAATTCAAGTGCAATTAACATATCAAAAAATTCGGTGTTGCATTCAAAAACTAAACATATATCCATCAAGTTTCACTTTTTGAGAGAGCAAGTGAACAAGAATGAAGTCGGATTGGAGTTTGTGCCTTCCAAGGATCAGATTGCAGATATTTTTAATAAACCTCTACCTAAGGACTCTTTTGAGTATCTCAGGGAGAAGTTATAGGTTATTACCCCTCCGGTTCTGAATTAAGGTGCACTAATGTACATCAGTCCGGTGAATCTCACAGTCATATCTTGTGGTCCGGATTGATGATGGGAAGCTTCTACTCAAGGGGAGCAGCTGATATGATTATGAAGTAATGCAAGTATGTGCCCTTTGCCATTGATGTCAAAGGGGGAGAGAAGACATGTGAAAAACAAGTAGTTGCTGATCAAAGGGGGAGCAGTAAAGGAAGAGAAGACATGTGAGTGGTTGTTGTTGTTAGGAGGGAGTTCTTGTCTTGATGGTTAAAATAGTTTTTCAAATCATATGTTTCCATCAATGACAAAGAGGGAGATTGTTGCAAGTATGGGCCTAACCGGTGTTGTCATTGATGTCAACATACTCATGTTGCATTGATGATAAGGATTGGATGAGCTGTATGCTGAGGATATTGAGAAAACTAGTCCTATCAGGAACATAGAAGAATAGTGAAGACAATGAGGTAAAGATCCCAAATAAGATGAAGATCAGAGGATGCGCATCAAAGGGTTTGCAGATATGTGTCTTAAGCTTATCCAAGAAAGATTTCAAAGGTCCGCATGAAGATCTGAAGAAGTTATGGCCACTCAAGTAAAACCAATTCTGGTAGATGTTCAGAAGTGACAGAGTGACACAGATAGGTCCGATGAGATTCAGAAATGCAATATCTTGTTCTACGGATTTGGTGGAGTGTTTAGGAAGTCAATGTGAAATGACAACTCAATTGGTTCATGGTCTGGAGGTCCGCAAGCATCTATTCCAATATGACAGTGATGATAGACTGTGTTGTTGAGGTTCTGGATGAAGGAGAGAATGATTTCAATAAGAAGTAGTATGGGTGTTCCTGGTGATTTAGGCAAGCTTGTGGAGGTCTTTGGATTGTGTCTAGTTCATGTTCCTGCTCTGCATTAAAGTTTGAGCTTGTAATTGAAGAATTACTTATGGATGATGATGTTCTTCCTAAGTCTGGCCGACCGAATGAGTTACACATCCTGTGGATGATCTTGGAGATGTTATGTGAAGAATGGCGTGTTCCTAAGGAAGATTGAAGTCTTAGATCTGTGTGGCCAACAGTGTAATGATCTGCATGAAGTCTTTTTGTAATTAGTCATGTTGTATTTATGTATTTGCTCTAAATGTATGCCGACTTGGATGATTATCCCTAAGTCGATGTCTTGTATAAATAAGGAGTTGTAAAGTCATTTCAAAAGCATCGTGGTTGAGATGAGTGTGTGGTAGAGAGGAGTAGAGCGAAAGGCAGAGTAGAAGTATTGGGCTTAAATGGAATTGACTCAAGCATGGTGAAGATGCTATTCTTCAGTTCAAGTATGTAATATCTATTACTCTGTAGACAGTGTGTCTCCTGAAGGCAGTGGGCCTCTTGTGAGCAGTGTGCTCGGGCAATGAGCCCTAATTGGCATGTGCCATTTTGTTCTTCCTATTCTTTTAATAGAGAATACAATCTTGGGTTAGTCACCCCATGGTTTTTCCCTTAACCGAGTTTTCCATGTCAAAATCTTGGTGCCATATGTGTTAATGTGTTTCTGCTCTTGAATTGTTGCATTATGTTTCCATGATTGATTTATTATTGTGCTGCTGAATTAAGAAAATGATTTAAGTGATTAATTGGAAGAAAGTTTTAAACAATTGATTCACCCCCCCTCTCAGTTGTTTGTCCTAAATCTAACAGCATGTTGATGTACAATATCACTTTGTTTAAGAAATGGTTGTAAATAGACAGATTGAGTTGAAGAAGGTAAACACTCAGGAGAATGTTGCAGATAGTTTGACCAAGTCTGTGAGCACAGAAAAATTTGTTTCGTACAGAGAGGCCATGCGCCTTTCTTCTAGTGCCTAATTATTTTATGGTTTTCCTATGGGTATTTACAATGTATGATGTCAAGTGGGAGAATGTTAGGATTAAGGTGCCATCAACCTTGTAAATCCTATGTACTTAATTACTCTTAATATTGTTTGTAAATCAGCTAGGGATGAAAGGTTTCACCAACAGCGGTCTTGTTTTAGCTACATATTTATATTCAGTACATGACATTCACTCGTCCGCGATGGGGGGTTGCAGGGGGGTTTCCACCTTGCGTGGGTTCTAGGGGGATCATCCCCCCGGCAGGGGATCTGAAGGCCATGCGCCTTGGCGGGGGTTTGGGGGAAGTGCCCCCAAAACCTCATTTTATTTATATTTTATCATTGTGAATTTGGATCATTCGTCATTAGGTCACAGATCTGACAATTGATATTTTGTTAGTTATCTTGCCCTAGACAGTAACCCCCTTCTATAAGGATATTTGTACTACATTTTTATTAGATTGGAGAGCAACAGGCATCGCTGGATTGAAGACTAAAGAAACAGAGGAAGTGTATGTATTGTAATCTCATATTTGAAGATAATACAACTTGGAGCCTCTTTGCTTGGTGGAGTTTTTTAGCCAAAAAGGTTTTCTCCACGTTACATACTGTGTTATGTGTTCAGTTCCTAGTGCATGTTATTTTTGTGTAATGGGTTTTAATTTACTGTTGCAATCTCCATTTATTCTACATTATTTAGTTGATAATAAGGTTTGAATCATATTTTCGTTGTGTGGTTTGCACCTTCATTTCTAATAGGGAATCATTAAAAGAAACCTTGTTGGGGTATGAAATAGTAATCTAGGAATTTGGAGTTTTGTTAAATTTAATCAATTAACTTAGCAAGTTGTGGTTTGATTTGAAATGGGTATTGGTAAATAGTGATTTGTTACATTGTTTGGTCTTAAACCCCTCTATGGAACTTTCCTTAAATATAATATTCTTTCTATTCCACTTCTATGAGCAAAGTTACTTGAGTGGTTATGAAACCTTTGATATAGGAACCTATGTGTATTTTCCTTGAGAAAATTTTGTGAGGAGAACTACATGGGACTTCAATCCCATTTGGAAGCGAATATGTAGGCAATCCTTGGGCAAAGGATGCCCCTGTGACCCAAGTCCATAGGGGAGGGGTTTAGAGATGAGCTCCAAGGTTTGTGGTGTTCCTAAACTCGATCAATCTTCCCTCTTTTGTATGTTTCAACTTGAGGCTGAAATTTGCATCAGATAGTTGTGAACTCACCTTTTCAATTAATATGTCCCCACAATATAGGATTGAGCCAATAAAAATCTCTCCATCATCATTACTCTTATCTACTATGAGGTTTTGTGGTGTTCGGATTTCCAAAATCTACTCTAATATTGGATGAACCTTTAGAGTTCTATCATCATAGTCTATCTTTAATGTGAATGCATAAAAATGCCTCTAGACTTGTTTGGACTAAAATTATTAGAGTTTGTGTGTTGAACATTATGGCATTGTGTCTGGACTTAGTGATAAGTGTAAGAAGGTATAGGTTAGCCTCAAAATAGTAATGAAGTCTATTCTTCCAAGAAATAAGGGCATGATAAACTTGGCCATGACATGATTATGAATGAGTTATGGTAACTTACTAACTTTGCATTTAATGATGATGTAGAATTAAGCCATTATGATATAAAGGTGTGAACCACTCTTAATATCTTCCTATTCTAAATATGTGCCTAAATCTTGTTGAGTTAAGATGGAGTTGTTTAGGATTGCCTTTGCCAAATGTGGGCAACTAATAGTAAGTATTAACAAATATGGTATGATATTCTACCTCTATTTATGGTTGGTGGATAATCGTATGCTAAGCTTTATGATTGTTAATATGTAAATGTTATGTATTCAAAAGTAGAATATTGCTCAATGTTCCTTTTGTGGGTTTGATTTTTGTTTAATACATACTATGTTTCCAAATAACAATTTGAATGTATGAAATGACATTGATATTACTTTATGAGTGTATGGGTTTATGTGTGTGTGTGGATAGAGGCCAACTCATGTGGGTTTAATGTGTTATTTGTGTGTTGGTAATTTGACCCCAAAAGCTATATGACTCTATGTGTAGGTTTATGGATCACTTTATGTGGTATGTAACCAAGTCAATCTACCTAGTGTTTATGAATCCTTGTGATATCTTGATTTTGTGTACTTAGCTATAAGATGACCCCACATGTCAAAATTGAGTTTGATATAGGTACGGATAGCCGATTGTCACCAATACCATGTAGGTGACAGATGCTAGGTGCTATCCGTCATATCCTAGGATTAGCCAACTTTCACTAGTAGCATAGAGATGAAGGATGTTGGGAGCTATCCATGTTATGATACAAGAGTAGTTTAGCTAGCTATCACTAGTACCATGTAGGTGACAGATGCTAGGAGCTAACTGTTGTATCTTAGGGTTTAGCTGGCTATCACCAGTAGCACAAAAGTGATGGATACTAGGAGCTACCCATGGAATGATAGGGCTTAGCCAACTTTCACCAGTACCGTGTAAGTGATAGATGCCAGGAACTACCCCATACTAGGTTGGATTGACTTTTGCTAGTGGCATGGAGGCGATAGATGTCAAGATCCACCGACTCAAAAGGTTTAGTGGACTATGAAAAATCTTATTAACGGCCTCATGTGTTGTAACTTGTTACATGTACACCTTAGCCAATGATGACCACAAGTAGTATGGGATGCTTGCTTGTCGTCATAGTTGGTAGTGAATTAGGAAAAAGGATGGGACCCATGGTGTAGCATGAGATGCACCAACATTCATTTTTTTGGTCGGGATGTACTTAAAGGGTAAGTGTTAGTGAACTAGGTAATGGTCAGATGCATGTAGTAGGTCGCATCCACTTCATATTATCAATTGGTTGCTATGTATGTGTGAGTCAATCATTGTGTACATATGTGTTAATGGCCTCATGTATTATGTGTTGTTACATTTGTGCCCTTGTTGGTGATGACAACAATAGTATGTGATGCTTGCTTGTCATCACAGCTGGTAGTGAACTGAAAAAGGGATGGAACGCATGGTGTAGTATGGGATGCACCATCATTCCTTTTTTTCTGTTTGGGATGTACTTAAGGGCTTATGTGTTAGTGAACCAAGTAAAGGGGAAGATGCTTGCAATAAGGTTACAACCAATTCATTTTTGCTAGCTAGTAACTATGTGTACTTGTGATGTTTGTATGAGTCAATCACACTATGTATGTGTGATGCATGTGTGAGTTAGTCACATTGTGTATATGTGATCATGTATGTGTGAATTAGTTGCATTGTGTATATGTGATGCCTTTGTGAGTTAATCACATTATGCATATGTGATGTATGTGTGAACTAATCGCATTGTGTATGCATGAGCTAGTCACTCTGTGTGTGAGCTAGTCACTTTGTGTATGTGACACATGCATGAGTTATTCACATTATGTATATGTGTTGTATGCATGAGCTAGTTACACTATGCATATGTGATGCATGCACACATTATTCGCATTGTGTATAAATGGTGTATGTATAAGCTAGTCACACTGTATATATGTGACATATGCATGAGTTATTCACATTGTGTATATGTGTTGTATGCATGAGCTAGTCACACTATGCATATGTGATGCATGCATGAGTTATTCACATTGTGTATATGTGATATATGCTTGAGTCAATCACTATGTGTGAATAAGTGATGCTTATATGAGCTAGTTGCTATGTGGTTTTGTGTGTGTTTGTATACTGATGTTGGCATTGAACTAACATTTGATTGGAATGCATTTGCTATCATACTAATGTGTCTGGATTGAATTGGAAGCATAAGATCAACAAATGGCCATGATTTTTAAGTGAGATTAAAGATCTCATATCAAAGGAGAGGATGAATTCTCTCTAATCTTGGTGTGCAAACTATAGAGCCTCTGATTCCCAAAAAGAGACACATAAGCAGGGAAATTACAAATGAACCCTCAATGTTTAGGTTTGGGTCTAGGGATGATCCTGACATTGGGAGCTTACCATATTTAGTGCAAGTAAGATTGTGGCCTAGAGTTACTGCCATGGCTGTGGTTGATAAGATTATGAAGCTAACACTCTATATTGGATAGAGGTTGCTTGGCTAATTAAGATAGTACTTGTGGTGTAAGGATTTTTTTAAAAAAATTTTATAGTAGTAACCAAGGTAGTTATTATAGTACAAATAGGGTGTAATAAACGAATGATAAATAATGAATATATGAGAATAAATATAAATGGCAGTAAATAGAGATGAATGAGGATTAGACCATGAACTAAACCTAACACAAAAGTGTGCCACTTATCAATATATAATTACATTATAAACATTCCATGAAAAAAATTACAAAACTAAATAAGAATATTTAGTATGGCTATGTTAACATTACACTTAAACCTTGGAAGGTGGAAATAAGTTGGCACCAACACTAAGATTAGCATATCCTCTACCAAATAGTATTCGTTTCCGATCAAACAACCAATTATATTGTCCTCAACAATGGAATTTTGGCTAAGACAAAAGCAAATATCACGAGGCAATGTTATATGAAAACCTCAACTTGTTTTGTATTACAAATTTATATAGACTAAGCTCATTTGAATCTAAATCTTCTCATGTTCCCCTATGTCAACTGGATACCTATGAATACAATCCAGCCACGGATTGTTTGAAGGCGAAGTCACATCCTTCAGTGCCTTCCAAACCGCACTATTGCACTTGAATCCTGACCCAAAAGCAATCTGCCACACTCTATCCCCTTTCTTGATTCTCTCCTTGGCTTCCATGTAAGCCAGTTCATACCACAAACTGCTGCTAGAAGTATTGCCAAATCTATGCAGAGTCATCGTAGAAGGCTCCATCTCATACTTGGTCAATCCCAAATTCTTCTCTAGTTCATCCAAAACGCCTCTGCCTCCTGCATGAATGCAAAAATGCTCAAAAGCAAGCTTGAAGTTGGGAATATAGGGCTTCATGTCCATCTTTAATATCCTTTTACATAAAAGTGCAGCAAGGAATAGGAATTGCTCTGATAAGGGAAGAACCAAGGGACCCAATGTGGTTATGTTGTCTTTTAGTGCATGGCCTGCAACTTCCATCAGATCTTTTGATATAGACAATCCCTTGACCTCATTCTCATCTTCCTGCTGATAAACACATTGAAAACTTTTGTCCTCAGATCCTTTGTGGGTTCTAACAATGTGTTTAAGTTGGTACTTGGATCTTCTCTTGTCACTTCCTTTGTTAGACAAGAGAACTGCAGATGCCCCCATGCGAAATAAACAATTAGGCAGTAGCATCGACCTGAAAACAAAATATTAAGAACCAAAGGAATTATATAAATGCGAGCCTGTAAATGTGCAGCTAGCTTAGAGTAGACAAGAGGAGAGCTCAGAACTGTCTCCAATGAGCTAGAAAATAAAAAGCAGAAGAGTAGAAAAAGAGGTCACCCACAACATGGAGAATGTGAGAAAAGTAGCTTAGTAAAAGAGTACAACTCAGTATTGATCATCTAGCAGTGGTATCTGAAGCATCAATCAAAATATTAAATTGAAGAATATCATCGAGACAGAGTCTAATACTGTCATCAGAGACTCAGATTGTCATCACTAACTTTTCATAACTATTTTCCAGTTTTGTCTTATCACTTTCATGGAACGTGTCAATGCAGAAAGACAGAGTAAATCATACTTACAAGTAAAAAGTTTACTTGAAACATATATATAGAAACATGTAAATGCAGAAAGGCATGGAGTAGCTCATACTTGAAGCCTACCTGTTGTTGCCAATATACCAATTCAATGTTAGATTTTCTGTGCTCACAACTACTGCACGAGCATTAGAATAAACCTGCAACAAGTCCTTGGCTAAATCCAGTGCAATGATCCCTGCACTACATCCCATTCCTCCAAGGTTAAAGCTCAAGATATTTTCTCTCATCTTGTAGTGATTTACGATCATGGCAGACAGAGATGGAGTGGGATTAAACAAACTGCAGTTGACTACAAGAATTCTAACATCTTTGGGACTGATCTCAGACTTGAAGAACAATTCATCTAGAGCACCAAACATGACTGTTTCCGCTTCTTCAGTGGCTGCTTTCACAGTGGGACAGTAGTGGGGAGCGGATATAATAGCCTTGGGAAGGTGGGTCTCTTCTCCTAGCCCTGTTCTGATCATTAATCTTCTCTGAAATTCCAAGCTGGCCTCCTCAAATCCCCCTATCTTTCTAGACATTCCCATGAAATACTCCTTCGAGACCTTAAATTCATCAGATGGTCTGTAACAGGCAAAGTCTACTAGATAGACTTCTCTTGTTCTTGACAAGAAGTAGATACACAAGAGGCATATACTTACTCCACATAATATAATAAGGATATTACTGACCAGATCAAACTTGAAGTGACGCCATGCTCTATCTTGTGACCCCAAGGTACCTAAAACTAACATCAATAGAAGTGGGCTTGTGAAGAGTAAAATGACATGGGTGATCAGATATTGATAACCCAACTTCACATACTTTAACTTCACAGATTGTAAGAGATCAGGCAAAGCTCTGCTGACTTTGACAGAGTATGTCAGGAACCCTGCATCAGGCCCTGATTTCTTAACTCCTTGTGCCACAATCTCTGTGGACAGGAGAGACTGTTCCTCAATCATAATGAAAAGTTTTTCAAAAATCAAAAGCTACTAAAGCCACAGGCAAGTCTTTATTTTCCTTCACTGAATAGAGAACTTACAACAAAGTTGTTACTTGGTAGACTGCATGGTGCTGAGTTTGATCCTTGCTAGTAGGTGATACCAGTAGGTGGTAGTAAAGAGTAACAAACTATAAACTGGGTGGGCTACCATACCTGTGCTGACCATAACTAGCCCTCATATTCTGGTCCTAACTCTTCTTTGTAAGATTGCTAAATTCTAATGAAAGAGGATAAAGCTGATAATAACAATGAACAAACTACCTCATGACCCTCACCAGCTCAAAATCAAAACCCCACCCCCAAAAAAATAATGTGTACTACCTTATAGTGCTACTATGCTGTGGGATTCTCGTTGAGTAACTACTCTTGAAATTTCTATCTTCATTTTTCATATGTAATGTACTCTTATGAGTTCGTTATCCATTTGAGTCCCAATTTCGATTTCCCAGGCTCAAAACAAATTCATTTTATAGACTTCAAAATATCAGCACAGCTTTGATATCCCCTGCATTGAAAAAAACCCAACTCCTAGTAACTATGAGACAACAGATTACAATTCATTTAGGCATCTAGAAAAATAAAATCATTAGACTGATAACAGAATATCCATATGTCTATTTGATCTGCATTTCTTATACAAATAGGCCTGTGTAATTGAATACTCTCGAGTCTCTATACAGAGTTTGGTGGAGAGTGGTCAAGGCTTTGCATAATCACACAACTTTCATGACAAATAATGGGCAGGAATGAATGTTATGAATTACTTTTGTGAACATAGATTAAGGTCATGATAATGGTGATGGTTTTGTCCTTTTAAATTCAAAACAAACTGGTAGTTAAGTTTTCTGTTTTTAAGGAGTTAGACTTAACGGTACGAAAATATGGGGTTGTTATGTTGTCTAATTAAAACCATCTCAAAACATTTCAACAAGCCGACCTTAGCTCAGTTGGTAGAGCGGAGGACTGTAGTGGAAGGCAAAATCTCTAAGAAATCCTTAGGTCGCTGGTTCGATTCCGGCAGGTCGGAGTTCTTTGTTCTTTCGTCTATAAAATAAAATTTATATTTGATTTTTTTTTTCTTTTCTTTTCTTAAAATAAGTATATAATATTTGTTGTAGTTTTTAAAATTAAAAAATAATAATTGTGTGTTTGTAGTATTTTAAATGGATATTAATATTTAATATTCATATAGAAAAATTAAATAACTCATTAAAATAATATTTTTTTTAAATTGTAGATAAAATAAAATAACTTGTTAAGTAATAATTTAATCTATATAGGTATGTTGAGATTAATATCTTTGGGCATAATTTAATCTATATAGGAATAGACTAATAGACGCATTTAAGATATCTATAGTAATAATTTCCCTCCTTGATGGGGTCAATTTTTGTTTTAGTCTCCGAATAGGTTTCACAAGTATCTTCCTTGACTCAAAGACTAATAATGAAGTTAAATAGGTGTTGGTGGTTGAAGGTCTCCTTATGGCTACCTCTATTGGTTGCAAGAATTTGATTGTTGAGAGCGACTCATTTGAACATTGTCATCATCCACTTGAATTAGTTCAATGGTTTTCACAAACTCAATTGTGATAGAACCTTGCGAGGTAATCTTTGTCCAACTAGGGTTGAATGCTTTCCTATGATTCTCAAGGTTGTTTAATTTGAGTGGTCTTTCTTCCTTACTCAAAGATTAACAATGAATTTAAATGGATGTTGGTGGTCAAAGGTCTCTTTATGACCACTTCTATTTGTTAGAAATGAAGGCAAACCACTACAATATAGAAATCTAAAATTATATTGCAAATCTGAAATTTAATCTGTAAAATGTCAAATGGAGATTAAAGCAAATAAAATTAGCAACAAGGAAAATTAGCAAGCACATAAGAATTTCACAACACAGTGTTTACATGGAGGAAACCCTTTTGGATAAAAAAATCCACCAAGAAAAGAGGCCAAGTTGTATTATCTTTGAACAAAAGTATAATACATTCACTTTCTTCAATCATGCATCCAAAACTGACAGCACCTATGTATTTGTGAACTCTCAACTCATATTCTATACTTCTCTAGCTTCTGTTATATAAAAAAAATACTAGCAACAAAAGAGCACATAGAATATGACACATAAACATGGGAAAATCCAACACCCACTTTGGGAGGTTATGGTAATTAATGACACTCTTATGGTTGTCATAACCACCAACATGCATGTAGGGCTTCACCTTGGCATATTCTCATGCTCACCTTGGAAATAATCAACAACAAGCTAAAAATAGTCTTTTACACTTTCTTACAAGTTGTCATAAAATGTTATGCAAAGACAACCCAAATATAGCTAATTCCTTACATGTAAGGCACTAACAATAGATGACACTCTTACACATGTCATTAGCCAAGAATAGACTTGGACACCCCACATTTACGTGTTTACTTTCCCAAGGTAAAATTATCATAAATTACAAATTCTACCGTAATTAAATATTTACCATTGCTAATGGATTCCACATCCCTTATGAATGCATTTACAAACAATATTAGGAATAATTATATGACATAGAATTTATAAGGTTGATGACACCTTAATCCTAAAATTCTCTTATTTGACATCACACATTGTAAATATGTCTATCGAAAAACATAAATCAACTAAGTATAATATACGAGGCTCATAGCCTCCCTACACCACGTGAACTTTTTTGTGCTCATAGGCTTGGTAAGATAATCTGCAACATTCTCCTGAGTGTCAACTTTCTTCAACTCAATCTCACCATTTTCATCCATTTATCAAAGAAAGTGATATTAAACATCCACATGCTTAGTCTGAACATGATACATAAGATTTTTTGTTAAATAGATTGCACTCTAGCTATCACAACCAATCTGAATTGTCTTGTAATCAAAACTAATACCTACACACAATATTTGTAACCATACTATCTCCTTAGAGACATGGGTAGTAGCCATATATGCTGCTTCGGTGGTGGATAAAGCAACCATGGACTACCTCTTATTCATCCAACTCATAGCTCCTCCAAACAAAGTAAATATATACCCACTAATGGACCTTCGACTATCCAAGTCACTTGACTAATTTGCATCAACAAAACATTGTATGTCCAATGTCTTATCTCATTGTTAGTACCAAAATAAACCAAACAATAATCAGAAGTACCACGCAAATATCTTAGCATCCTCTTCAAATAATTCTAATGCTTTCTACCAGGGTTAGACATAAACTTGCTCAATACTCTCACTGCTTGGGAAATATTTGGCCTAGTGCAAACCATTACATACATCAAACTTCATACTACACTAACATATGTCACATTCGACATGTCATCAAAATCATCTTCACACTTATGACACATATCTAAAGTAAACTTAGTGCCAACTGGTAAAGGAATTCTAACTAGCTTACAGTCTTGCATATTAAATTCTTGCAAAATAGTATTCACATACTTTGTGACAACCAAAACTATATGTTCTCACGATCCCTCTTGATTTCCATTCCCAATATGTACCTTACTACCCCTAGATCCTTCATCTCAAATGCACCTAAAAGTTGAGCTTTCAACTCAATACTCATACCCTTGGTGTTACTGAAAGATATGTCATCCACATATAAGACAACAATTAATATATGATCATCAATACATCTAATGTAGACATAGTTATCCTCTTCACTTCTTTCAAAACCCAATTTCAACATAAAAGAATCAAATTTTTGATACTACATCCAGGATGATTATTTCAAACCATAAAGAGACCATTTTAATCTGCAAACCAAGTGTTCTTTCCTTTTTACGTCAAAAACTTTAGGTTGTTGCATATAAATTTTCTCTTCCAGATCTCCATGCAAAAATATAGTCTTAACATCCATTTTCTCAATTTCAAAATCGTAAGTAGTAACTATGGATAAAATAAATCTAATCGAAGATAATTTAGCAACATGAGAGAATATTTCACTGAAATCAACTCCCTCTCTCTAGGAGTAGCCTTTGGCTACTAGTCTAGCCTTGTACTTTTCCAATGAACTATCTACTCCAAATTTCTTCTTGTAGACCCACTTACATCCAATGGTGTAATGTCCCCTTTTGAGCTATTGTTGCAAAGTGACTTAGATATTTGAAAATTTGGCAAATAACTTAAGCTTGGAGAATGTAAAGTCACTTTTCATGTAATTAACTATTTTTCTTTGGCAAAATGAAGATGGATTATGACTTGGAGTATTTTTGTGATAATTATGGTGAAGTCAAAAATAATAAAATAATTTGCCTTGGGTTAGAGCGACCCACTTGGAGAGTGGAAAAATAAGAAAATAAGGATGGAAATAAAGAAAATGAAAAACAAAAATAATATTTTATTTGTTAAAAAAATAATATTTTGTCAAAAGGTGACCACCCAAGTTTGAGATGGAAAATAATAAAATATTATTATTTTATTCCTCTAAGTTGGCCGCCCAAGTAGAGGAAAATAAAGAAAAAATAAAATAAAATAATATTATATTTGGAGGTGGCCTTGAAAGCCAAATAAAATATATTGGATTTGGGCGCCCAACTTGTGGGTTATAAAAAAGGTGTTATCATATTGTAGATTTTGTCATTTGATTTGGAGATTTTCTCGAGCTGCAACTTTGTTTCAGCGAGCTTCTAAGGACAAAAACCCTTAGAATTTAGTGGTTTGGATGAAAACCCACTCCATTTTGTGAGGTGAATCCATACCGGGTTTACCATTGGACTTATTTGTAGGTTTTTGCATTTGTTTGGAGCTACAAGGGCATATCATTTCTGCAGGTTTATGACATCTAGGGTTTGAAGGAAAAATTAACATGATTGTGCCAAAATGTCAATTTGTTTTGATGAATATTCAAGGATAAATGATTGTAGGTCTTTGGTGATGGTTCTGGCATTAAAGTTTCATGATTTCATGGTGGAATTGGTAGAGTTTTGAAGGTAGATCTGAATCATACCTTTGCTAGTCGCTAGGGTTTCTAGAGCCATTGTCATCATTGAAAGTAATTTGCAGATCTGGGTGGTTGTAGAGGCAGTTCGTAGACTTGTTTGAGGAAGAAATACTCCTAGACTCATCACCTAGGGTTTCTAACACTTATTGGAGGCTAGCGCTTATCATAGAGGAAAAATCTTGGCACTTGTATGAAGATTTCAGTCATTGTTTGCATCAAAAATTTATATCAAACCAATCAAATTTGACATATCAAAGTTTGGAGGTCATATCCAACATTCCATTGGCATCTAATATACATCATTCAACACCTAGGGCTTGAGTGGCCACCTATAGGATCTAGCACTAACCTTTGGAAGGGTTTTTTGTGGCAATTCAAGGAGTAGATTTCAAGCATTTATTTTAACAGAAAGTTGTATCAGATTTGTCCCAAAAATCAAAGTTGTAATCAACACTTGTTCGTTGTTGGTTTGGCACGATTTGGCATTCCTATGCACCATATCATTGATACTATCATCCGAGTATGTTATAAGTGCCTTGATATTCAAATCTTTAATTTGAATTAGCATTGTAAACATTGTCCTGGTCTGAATCAGACTTGATATGTTTGTAATCAGACCTGATATAGAGGAGAAATAGAGCTTAATTAGTGTTGTCATTGTGTTGTTTATGCATGTAAAGTATTTGGTTATGTTTCCTATGTTTTGGCATATGTATTTCCATTGAAAATCATCAAAAACCAAATACAAATTTAGAAATCAGAACTCAGTCCATTTACATGACAAGTGTTTGACGAGATGTCAAACCACTAAAAATTAGAAATTTAGGACCGATTGGACAAGGGATCTTACAGTGGTATCAAAGCTAAACATCCTACCAGCCTAGAGGGTTATATTACTCATATGCAACCACACGAAGTTGGTTCACATAGGTATTACACTAGAAGAAGAGCAAGACAACTAGATAATCAAGAAGAAGAGAATCCTTTGCAGGTACACAACAAGCTGAGATAGAAAGCGAAAGAGGTGGTAATGGAAATGGAAGTCTTAGGAGACATGAGTAGCCAAACATGGAGAATATATTGAATACCATTGCCCAACAACAACAACAAATGATGCAAACCTTCATGCAAACACAACAACCATTACTTGCAGCCATTAGACAATTGAGGGTAAATCAACGTACTCCAGGAGAGGACAACAATACAAGGAACAATAATGCAAGTAAAATAGCTACTACTGTTTCAGATAAGCGACTTTGTCCTACATTTGTGTAAAGAGAAGAGATATCCAAAGAAGAAGAAGACATACATAACTGATGATGTGATGGTTGCCTATGATGAGTACCATACACTTCTAGAAGAGGTTAGGAATGAGATCACTTTGAACCAATACATGAATCAGAAAAAAGACAAGAAGAAAGTCAAACGGGAACGAAGACCAAAGAAGCAACACAAGGAGTACAAACAAGCTTTGAACAAGATTCCTCTTCCTAATTTTGATGGTAGTGGTAAGAGTACAACCCGTGCATGGATACACAAATTGGACACACTCTTGACACTCAAACCAATGTCAAAAAAGGATGCAATTCAATTTGCAACTATGCATCTAGAGGGAGTAGCGTATGATTGGTGGCATCATGGACTTGTGACACAAAACCATGCAATGATTCATTCCTATGAGGAGTTTACAAATAAACTCATTGCTAGGTTTGACAGGAAAGATGTAGAAGTCTACGATAGGGATTTGGCACAAATGAGACAAATTGGGAGTGTGGATTCCTACATCAATGAGTTCCAAAAGGTTGCTATTATGGTTCCTGATATGACAGAAAAGAGAGTGACAATGTTGTTTGTAGAAGGTTTGAATGATAAATAGAAGGGTTTGGTGAAGGATCATAAGCCTAATACACTTGATGATGCAGTTCAGCTTGCACTTGTCCTTGATACTACACTTCCTTCATTTCAGCCCCAAAAGAAGAGATTCAAGCATGAAAAATCAGATCAACCATTACTTGAGCAATCCATACCTACAAAATTTGAAGCAACACCAAAGATGGATCTAGAGACAAAGAATGATCTTCACGGAAAAAAATTATGTTTTTCTTACAAAGAACCATGGGGATCGGGTCATAGGTGTCTTGGAAAAGGTAAAGTACACTACATAGAGGTTGTTGATAATGAAGATGATGACACTAGTTCAGAAAGTGAACATGGACAGCTAACACCACATAATTAAAGTGATGGTAACAAAGGGACTAGGATCACTTATCTTTCTGGAGCTCCAAGATATAACCCATTTCTATTTGAAGGCATCTTGTTTGGGTGTAAGGTCATGGCACTTCTTGATAGTGGAGCTACTCATAACTACATTGATAAGAGTTTGGTGGTTAAGAGAGGATTGCATAGTGATGTTTTTGAGGGCCTTGATGTGACTATAGTAGGTGGTCATGCAAGAAGAAAATCAACAAGCTTAGCATTCTATTTGGTGAGTATACACTTTGTGATGACTTCTATATCCTTGATTTGAAAGATAATGATATTGTTCTTGGTATGCAATGGCTACATTCACTACATAGAGTCATTCAAGACTTGCAAACCATGGAGTTGAGTTTCCAACATGAAGGGAAACAAATCACAATGAAAGCACTAAAGTACACACTGCCACACCAAATTAGAGCTAAGAATATGAGAGTTATGGACAACAAAAGCATGATGGAGGATTGCACACATTTGGCAAATTGGCTGGATATTTGAGGAGGATTACGACACTTTTGGTAAGAAGGTTGCATGAACTCCCTTTTGCAAACCTTGAGCAACATGGTATAGCACATGATGAACCACACCAAGGGCCTAGATTGATTTGGGTTCTATAAATTGGTTGGTATGTTTGATTTTAATGCAAATTTGATACATGTGATTGCTTGAGGGCAAGCAATCTTGGGGTGGGAGGACTTGTAATGTCCCCTTTTGATCTTGAAAGGAAGCTAGGTGTGTGGAAATTGCTTCCTAAACTAATCTAATGAGGGGAGAGGTATGCAAATTCTTTACAACCTTTACAATTGTAGCAATATGAAACCTATATAAGAGATATTACAGTAGTAAACACAAAACAAGAATGTAGACAGAGAGAAGTAGACACAAGATGTATCGTGGGGAAAACCTTTTCAGGTGAAAAACCCCACACTCTAAAACCTGCACAATGTATTATCTAAAACAATTACAGTTTACAATACACTTGCAATGCAAGTTCTTCCAAGAGTCTTCAAATGTTGAATATGGAGTTATTCCGGCAACATAACAATACCTGTAAAAACACTATGCAACTACAACTCCAAACTATGCAATATATAGAGATTACAAGGCAAATATTGAGAGCATCTTGGGATAGGCATCCACCTTGGCCACATGGCCATTATCCCACATCAAAGGACACTTGTCTTGGTTGAAAATACATCCCTTACATCTATCATACATGGCAGATTTGACTTTCCCAACATAGGAGCGCTCCATGCTAAAAATAGACTGACAGATGCTCTTACACATCTTACAGTTGTCATAGCTTTTCCCAACATAACAACCTTAAATGTTGTAAGAGAATTTGTCATACAATGCTAAATATAGCATATTCCTCTTACAACATATCATAGCCCAACTTGGGCGCCCAAAGATGCCTTTCCCTCATGAAAGATCCTATTGACACTTGTCATCACTTGTCATAGGAATCTCCAAACTTGGCTCTTACACGTCATAGATTCTATCATATGGAATATTGTCTTCCACACACACAAGATGCCGACACATGGCATATTAGTGCCACCTAAAATGGGACACCCAAATCCATGTATGTTTGACTTGACCATCCAAGTCACATTCCAAGTAAGATGACATGTCACCATTGTTGGAGTCAAGGACAACACTGAGAGGGGGGGTGAATCAGTGTTGTATAAATTCTTAACTTTTTGCAAACTTTATCTTACAAGACAAATAGAAAGGAAGACATTAATGATTTGTTGAGCTCATATGCACAAGACTAATAGTGAAAGATGTGAACCAAAAACTTATAAGCAAAACACAAATATGCACACATAGAGACAAATTATGACACACAAATTTCTGGAGTGGAAAACCCTCTTGGGGTAGAAAAACCACTCAAAGTTGCCTCACTGGCTTATTCAAAACCTCACTGGTTACATGAAGGTCTCATTAACCAAAGAAGCTTCACTAGCTTTACAAGATACCTCACTGGCACATATAGAGGTCTCACTAACCAATTCAATTGTCTTCATCAAAATAATGTGCAAGACATGATTGCTTCTCAATATGATTTGCACCAATCTGCATATTAGTCTCATTATTTCTATTCAATCAATTCACAATTCCATAACAATTTCACCTGATACACCATCATTGTCTTCAAGGTTCAATCTGAAAATATGTTGCAACAAGGAGATTATCATTTCTACATTATAGTCCTCACATCAACTCTCTTTAGCTCAATTTTCACTCTCCAATACACATCTGATGACCTTGTCATTCTCTGTATTTACCCCTGCAAAACATGATCTCATACATACAAAAATCATCTGTAACTTCTCAAGGATGTCTTCAAATCACACTCAAATTTTTTTCTCCAATTCTGCATTTTGTCCACACATAAAATCACACCCTCAATGCACCTAAAAAAACAATATATAAAAAAATACAAAATGCCATTTCACTTTCTTCTTCTTCTTCTTCATAAATTCAATCTGCAATAATAATATCTTCAAGAATTAAATCAGATTGATATTAAATAATGTATTTCATCTTCAAATTCCCTTTTTCTCTGATCCATTCATCTTCACCTGCAAAAACATTTTCATTTTTTCTATAAAAATATTTCTCTCTCCAACTCTTCAATCATAATCAATCTGCCCTTGCAAAAATATCATATGCAAAATAAACACTTCAAAGATTTGCCCCTGTGAGAAAAAAAATCTCTCTAGAAATCTTTAATCTATTCATCTCTTCATATTCTTGCAAGAATAAAAAATATGCAAATATATTTTCCTTCTCAAACATGTCATTTTTGTCTTAAAAAAAACTCCTCAATTTCTTCTCTGCATATTCTTGCAATCTTATTTTATCTTCAATAAAATCATAAAATCAATTCATCCTCATTTAACTTCATTTTCCACTAGAGAGGATTTTAAGAAAGGAATAAAATCTTCCTTAAAGAAAAACATCTTTTTATGCCAAAATAATCTCCATAAATATTTGCCTTCCAAAATCTCCTCAAAAATCTTATAAAAAAAACTTAACTTGATGTCATCTCTTGGGGTCGTTAAATTAGAAGGTAAAAACAATTTCTAATTTAATAAAGACTTATCACCACAAAAGTCATTCAATAGCCTTTTAAAATAAAACTCACCATTTTAAAAGTCATAAAGACATGGGCATGGGCTGATAAAAATGAAGTTTAATATTTAGAAAGCCATAAAAAAAACTTAATCGAAATCTCCAAAGAGGCCGATAAAGATATGAGCATGGATTTTAATGCTCATTGAATATAAAGGAAACATAAAGAGGCCGATAACGTTTCTAACTTTAAAACCAAGACTTACTCATTGACGCTCACAAACTTTATATGAAGACTGCTTCATACGGTGAGTTAAAGAGAGGGCTGGTCAACAAATGTTCAAAAACCCCTTTAGCAGGTATCAATAAGTGAATCTACTTGTGACTATAAGTCAATAACAATTTATAACATAAAGTGTATGTTATAGATTACGAGCATAGAGACTTATGAATTTAGGGTTTGGCTTCAAACACATGGAGATTAAGCAAGATTTTTCACTACTAAACCAAAGAGATAATGACCAGTACAAAGATCCTTTGGGATAGATTTTACTCCTTAGAGATCCTGAAGTCTTGTCATAGACACTTAGGGTTCCTTAGGTTTACAAGACTAAGAAAAGCATGCAAGTTCAACTTGTATTTCTTTAGACATGAATTTTGAGAACATGAAGCATAAGTAACATGAGGAGAAAGACTCTGATAGGCTCTTGCATACTGAGGGCATAAGCAACATCTGAATTGACACCAAACAAGTAACTTGGTATCATTACCATGCATTATGTCCAATCTTTCCTTAACACCATCCTTTTGACACTTAATCACCAAACATGAACTATTGCACCAATAATTATCATGAACACCATTATGATCAAATACAATAGCATTAAGGTACACTATGATGACCTTTCAACTCCTGTCAACAATGATCTTACAAACATCAAAGACAACATCATATAGATAGTCCTGATGATAAAGACATAAATGAATCTTTCTTGACATATTTGCAATACCCAACATCTTCAAGACACTATCACTAAATGTGAACTCAGTCAGGACATGAAGCAACCTCCTAACTGATTCAACTCAACTCCTGAGTATCTCAACACCCTGAAGCAACATGAGATAAGCAATGCTTGTAATGACTTGTCATCATCTTGACCAAGATTAACTGACATCATCATAACAACATTACAAGATCTCTACTATGATTCTCTTATTCCAAAGCACCAATGTGAGTATCATGAAGATATCCTGATCAAATGGAAGCATCATGAAACAACTTCATATGAATTGACAACATTACCTGACGATTGACATTACATGTCACATTGTCTAAATTCACTTTAATCATGAAGATCATTATGAACACCTGAAACTTCTTGCCATATGATGACAAACAATAACTTCAAGAATAATCTAACTTTCACTATGATGTACCTGCATCATCAACTCAACACCTTTTTGACATCAATGACAATCAATCTCCATCAACCATGCCACCTCAAGTAAGTGACCAAACTGAATGTGCAAGTAAATACAACATTAGGCAATAAATAAATAATGCTAGGAATTTGCAAAGGTTGAGACACATTAATTCCCAACATTCTCCCACTTGTCGAATACCTTGCAAGAGCTAAAAGAAATGACAAGATTTAACTACTAGGGGCCAAGAGGCCCATAGACTGTGAACACCATCTGAACTTCTCTGTGCCCACTAGTTTTGTCAATGCATCTGCAACATTCTTCAAAGTGTCTACTTTCTCTAATATCACCTTCCCATCCTCTACCATGTCTCGTACAAAATGAAACTGTACATCAATATGCTTTGTTCTAGCATGAAAAGTTAGATTATTTGCTAAGCAAATCACACTCTGACTGTCACAAAAAATAGTAATCTGTCCTGCATCAACACCAATATCTGAACACAACCTCTTAAGCCAAATGGCTTCCTTACAAGCATGAGTTGCTGCCATATACTCATCTTCTGTTGTGGACAAAGCAATCACAGGTTGTTGGTTACTCATCCAACTAATTGCACCACCGAACATAGTAAACACATAAGCACTAGTGGATCTCCTGCTATCAATGTCACCTGCCCAATCAGAATCCACAAATCCATGAATACATACATAATGTGGAGGTCCTGTAGGATGACCATGATAACATAGGGAATACTCGAAAGTAGCCCGCAAATATTTGAACACTCGCTTTACTGCATCCCAATGTACCCGTCCAGAATTAGCCATAAACCGACTAAGGACTCCCACTGCTTGGGCAATGTCTGGTCTTGTACAAACCATAGCATACATCAAGCCGCCAACATCACTAGCATAAGGTATTCTGCTCATATCCTCTGTCTCAAAAGGAGAGTTTGGACAATCATTCACAGATAACTTTTTCCCCAATGAAATAGGAACACATAATGGTCTGCAATCTGCCATGTTGAATCTATCCAACATGGTCTTCACATACTTACTCTGGCTTAACCAAAGTTTTTTGTTTGCTCTGTCTCTTTTGATTTCCATTCCCAGAATGTACCTAGCTGCCCCTAAGTTTTTCATCTCAAACTGTGCTGACAACTAAGACTTCAAATCAGAAATCATACTCTTGCCATTCCCAATCAGCAACATATCATCAACATATAGTGAAATAATGAGAATACGATCATTGTCAAACTTATAATACACACAATGATCTAATTTCGATCTCAAATATCCAATCGACAACACAAAGGCATCAAACTTCAAGTACCACATCCTAGGAGATTGTTTCAATCCATACAAGGACTTCTTTAACTTGCAAACCAAATTTTCTTTACCTCTTTCTATGTAATGCTCTGGCTGTGACATATAAATCTCTTCCTCCAAGTCACCATGAAGGAAGGTTGTCTTAACATCCATTTGTTCCACTTCTAAATCATAAGCAGCTACAAGAGATAACAGGAACTGAATAGATGTCAGCTTTGTAATGGGAGAGAAAATTTCACCATAATCAATTCCCTCCACTTGTGAGTACCCCTTTGCAACCAATCTGGCCTTATACTTTTCAACACTGCCATCTGTACCAAATTTCTTCTTGAAAACCCATTTGCACCCAACAGGTTTCCGACCATCAGGCAAAGGCACCAAGTCCCAAGTTTTATTCTTTTCCAAAGAAGCCATCTCATCTTCCATGGCCTCCTTCCAGGAACTTGCATCTTTCATGCCCATAGCCTTTGTCACAGTTCTAGGCTCATCAACATTAGTAAGCAAAGCAAAAGCACAACTAGAATCAAGCATTGTATAACCAAACCTCTTAGGTTGCTTCCTGACTCGTGTGGACCTCCTCAAAGGCTGAGGTGGAGGTTCTACTTCATCTTCTAAACTTTCAGAGCTACCAGAGCTCTCCTCATCATCAGGTCCAACAGGGTCATTCAGTTCAATCTTCTCAGGGGTAGAAGGAAATTGAACCACATCCTCTTTCTTTTCTTTCTCTTCTGGCTATAGAACAGTGGAAGAAAGTGTTAGCTCTTTGAAAATAACACTTTTGCTATACAACACTTTTTCAGCCATAGGATCCCAAAGCTTGTATCCTTTCACACCAACACCATAGCCAATGAAGATACACTTAACAACCTTGTTCTCCAATTTTGACCTCTTCTCCCTAGGCACATGAGCATATGCCTCACAACCAAAAACACGAAGATGTCTTATTGAAGAATTCTTACTAGACCACACCTCCATGGTTGGGTTACCAACAAGAGCTGATGTAGGAGACCTGTTTACCAGGTAGGAAGCAGTGGCAACAGCTTCAGCCCAAAACTTTTGTTCAAGGCCAGCTCCACTAAGCATGCTCCTAGCCTTCTCCATCAATGTCCTGTTCATCCTCTCTGCAACTCCATTTTTTTGTGGGGTGTATGGAGTTGTCTTATGTCTTTCAATCCCATGTTCTTTGCAGAACTTATTGAATTCTATGGAACAAAACTCACCACCATTGTCAGCTCTCAAACACTTAATCTTTTTACTAGTCTGCTTTTTAGCAAAAGCTTTAAACTCTTTGAACTAACTAAAGACTACAGATTTGCTTCTGAGAAAATAAATCCATGTCCTTCTACTGTAATCATCTATGAAAAATACAAAATATATAGATTTAGAGATCAAAGGAACATTAACTGGACCAAACACATCAAAATGAATAAGATCCAATACACTAGAAGATTTATGAGAACTTGAGTAAAACTAAACATGGTTTTTCTTTCCATATATATAATGTTTACAAAAGTTGAAGTTGAGATTACAATCATCTAACCCCTCAATGAGGTTTTTATTTTTCAGGGTTCTAAGACCCTTCTCACTAATGTGGCCAAGTATCTTATGCCATAACATTGTCTTCTCAGCAAGAAGCTTAACTTCCAAAGCATGAGCACCCTTAGGTACCCAAAATGCACTACCATCAGAATTTGATACACCAGATCTTTTAGTTGCTGGTTCCAATGGTGGGGATGAAGTGATTGCATCTCTTTTCTTCGAGTCAGAAGAACTATTGCATTGTGAAATGCATGCCTCCAGCTGAAATATAGTACCTCTCCGAGTACCCTTCGCAAGCACCATAGCTCCTCTAGTCATCTTGCATCCTTCTTTCGAGAAGACAACTTGCACACCTGCATCATTCAATTTACTTACAAAAAGAAGGTTTCATGCCAAGCTTGGGATGTGCATAACCCCAGAGATCCCCTTCACTAGTCCATTAGGGAATCGGATTATGACTCTTCCACAGCCAACTATCTTCAGATGAGAGTCATCACCCTGGTACACTCTTCCACCATCGAATTCTTCATACTTTGTAAACCAGTCTCAATGTGAAGTCATGTGGAAAGAGGCACCAGAATCAATCAACCACACATCATTAGATGCATAGGTGTCCAAGGTTGCAATGAAGGCATCACCATCATCTTATGATTTGTCAGAATTTGAATTTGGAACATTCTTCTTTTTCTCCTCTTTGCATTCCTTTCAGAAATGCCCAATTTTCCCACAGTTCCAACATAATACATTAGACTTTCCAGGGGATTTGGATCTCCCACGGGATTTGGATCTACCCTTCTTAGCTTTCTTGTCTTTCTTTTTCCCTTTCTCCTTGGGTCTTCCACGAACTGCAAGAGCTTCTTTGGCCATCTCGGATGACTTTCTCCGCATCTCTTCAGATAATAGTGAGGACACCACTTCATCCATTTTGAAAGTGGATGTGGTACTCCCAATGGCCATAACAAGATGATTCCATGAATCCTATAAAGAACAATGCAAGGTCATACACCGATCCTCCTCCTGCATCTTCACACCAATGGATGTCAATTATGCAACCAACATATTAAAAGCATTCAAATGATCAGCAACAAATCCTCCATCTTCCATCCTTAGAGAATATAGCTTCTTCCGTAGGAACAACTTGTTTACCAGGGATTTAGCTTGATAAACATCACCAAGTTTCTTCCATAGATCCTTCACCGTTTTTCCTTCATGAACATTTAACAGGACAAAATCAGCTAGACAGAGTCTCACAAGACCCTTGGCTTTATGATCTTTGAGATCCCATTATCTTGGGACATTGCCGTTGGTTTTACACCAAAAATTACTTCCCTTAGGTCTCTATCAACGAGCATGTCTTCCATTTTGAGTTTCCACAACTCGAAATTGCTGCCATTAAACTTTTCAACCTCTATTCTTTCGGATGTGCCTGCCATCTCCTTCCTGTAACAAGATTACAGAATACTCTACACAGACTCCCACTCAATCTAAGATCAGTACAAAAAACCCCAACCTAGCAACTAGGACCAAAATTGGCCAGGCTCTAATACCAACTAAAAGGAAGCTAGGTGTGCGGAAATCGCTTCCTAAACTAATCTAATGAGGGGAGAGGTATGCAAATTCTTTACAACCTTTACAATTGCAGCAATATGAAACTTATATCAGAGATATTACAACAGCAAACGCAAAACAAGAATGTAGACAGAGAGAAGTAGACACAAGATGTATCGTGGGGAAAACCTTTTTAGGTAAAAAACCCCACACTCTAAAACCTGCACAATGTATTATCTAAAACAGTTACAATTTACTTGATACACTTGCAATGCAAGTTCTTCCAAGAGTCTTCAAATTTTCAATTTGGGGTTATTCTGGTAGCATAACAGTACCTGTAAAAACACTATGCAACTACAACTTCAAACTATGCAATATATAGAGATTACAAGGCAAATATTGAGAGCATCTTGGGATAGGCGTCCACCTTGGACACATGGGCATTATCCCACATCAAAGGACACTTGTCCTTGCTGCAAATACATCCCTTACATCTGTCATACATGGCAGATTTGACTTTCCCAACACAGGAGCGCTCCATGCTAAAAATAGACTATGTCAAATGCTCTTATGCATCTTAGAGTTGTCATAGATTTTTCCAACATAACAACCTTAAATGTTGTAAGAGAATCCATCATACAATTCTAAATATAGCATATTCCTCTTACAACATGTCATAGCCCAACTTGGGCACCCAAAGATGCCTTTCCCTCATGCAAAGATCCTCACCGACACTTGTCATCACTTGTCATAGGGATCTCCAAACTTGGCTCTTACGTGTCATAGATTCTGTCATATGGAATATTGTCTTCCACACACACAAGATGCTGACACATGGCATATTAGTGCCACCTCAAATGGGACACCCAAATCCATGTAGGTTTGACTTGACCATCCAAGTCACATTCCAAGTAAGATGACATGTCACCGTGTCACCTCAACTAAGTGACCAAACTGAATGTGCGAGTAAATACAACATTAGGCAATAAATAAATATACAAATAAATAAATAATGCTAGGAATTTTCAAAGGTTGAGACACTTTAATTCCCAATAGAGCTATTGTTGCAAAGTGACTTAGATTTTTGAAAATTTGGAAAATAACTTAAGCTTGAAGAAAGGAAAGTCACTTTTCATGTAATTAACTATTTTTCCTTGGCAAAACGGAGATGGATTATGACTTGGAATATTTTTGTGATAATTATGGTGAAGTCAAAAATAATAAAATAATTTGCCTTGGGTTGGAGTGACCCACTTTAAGAGTGGAAAAATAAGAAAATAAGGAGAAAATTGAAATAAAGCAAATGACAAATAAAAATAATATTTTATTTGTTAAAAAAATAATATTTTATTTGTTAAAAAAAATATATATTTTGCCAAAAGGTGACTGCCCAAGTTTGAGATGGAAACTAATAAAATATTATTATTTTATTCCTCTAAGTTGGCCGCCCAAGTAGAGGAAAATAAAAATAAAATAAAATAAAATAATATTATATTTAGGAGGTGGACTTGAAAGCAAAATAAAATATATTGGATTTGGGCGCCCAACTTGTGGATTATAAAAAAGGTGTTTGGGAGTCATTTGGATCATATTGTGGATTTTGTCATATGATTTGGAGATTTTCTCTTGAACTGCAACTTTGTTTTAGCGAGCTTCTAAGGACAAAAACCCTTAGAATTTAGTGGTTTGGATGAAAACCCACTCCACTTTGTGAGGTGAATCCATACAGGGTTTACCATTGGACTTATTTGCAGGTTTTTGCATTTGTTTGGAGCTACAAGGGCATATCATTTCTGTAGATTTATGACAGCTAGGGTTTGAAGGACAAATTCATATGATTGTGCCAAAATGTCAATTTGTTGTGATGAAGATTCAAGGATAAATGATTGTACGTCTTTGGTGATGGTTTTGGCATTGAAATTTCATGTTTTCATCGTGGAATTGGTAGTTTTTTGAAGGCATATCTAGTCATACCTTTGCTTGTCACTAGGGTTTTGAGAGCCATTGTCATCATTGAAAGTAATTTACAGATCTGGGTGGTTGTAGAGGTAGTTCACAGAGTTGTTTGAGGAAGAAATACTCCTAGACTCATCACCTAGGGTTTCTAACACTCATTGGAGGCTAGTGCTCATCATAGAGGAAGAATCTTGACACTTGTATAAAGATTTCAGTCATTATTTGCATCAAAAATTTATATCAAACCAATCAAATTTGACATATCAAAGTTTGGAGGTCATATCCAACATTCCATTGGCATCTAATATCCATCATTCAACACCTAGGGTTTGAGCAACCACCTATAGGATCTAGCACTAACCTTTGGAAGGGTTTTTTGTGGCAATTCAAGTAGTAGATTTCAAGCATTTTTTATAACAAAAAGTTGTATCAGATCTGTCCCAAAAATTAGAGTTGTAATCAACACTTGTTCGTTGTTGGTTTGGCACGATTTGGCATTCCTATGCACCATATCTTTGATACTATCATCTGGATATGTTATAAGTGCCTTGATATTCAAATCTTTAATCTGAATTAGCATTGTAAACATTGTCCTGGTCTAAATCAGACTTGCTATGTTTGTAATCAGACCTGATATAGAGGAGAAATAAAGCTTAATTGGTGTTGTCATTGTGTTGTTTATGCATGTAAAGTATTTGGTTATGTTTCATATGTTTTGGCATATGTATTTCCATTGAAAATCATCTAAAACAATCATCAAAAACCAAATACGAATTTAGAAATCAAAACTCGGTCCATTTACATGACAAGAGTTTGATGAAATGTCAAACCACTAAAAATTAGAAATTTAAGGTAGATTACACAAGGGGTCTTACAAATGGCCTTCCTTCCTTTGGGAAAATGAACAAGATTCCAAGTATCACATGAGTCTAAAGTCATGATCTCTTTTTGCATGGATTTTTGTTAAGACTCACTATCATCTACAAGTATAGTTTCTCTATATAATCTAGGTTCATTGTCAGTACTTAACAAAGCAAATACACAATAGAAATCTAGTGGGCTATACCTTTCAACTAGATTCCATTATCTTTTGGATCTTCTCAAGGGTGGAGTAAGGGATTCTTCTTCTTGTCCTTATGCATGCTCAACCTCTTCAGTAATCTTTAAGTCATCCTACTCAGAACTCCCACTTGAACCCTCTTCTTCATCTCCATCCTCAAATCCATCATTTTGTTCTTCTTTATGTGCATGTTGCTTCAATTCAAAATTCACTATATTTTTTCCTTCTTTATCTTTTGGCTATTCAAGATTAAAAAAAACTCTAAGTGTTGGCAATGTGTGTTGTCATTGATGTCAACATAGTATATGGAAATGAATAGGTAGACTTGTATAGAGGAAGAGTTAGCATGGTCAAGACAAATTAGTCAGGGAGAAGAGAAAATAGTCTAAGTATGGTAAAGAGATTAGTTCTATGGTTGAGAATGATGCAGAGGTAAATACTCATGTCCTTTCATATTTCCACTATCCCCACATGTATATCTTATCTATTGGAAATACCGCACTTAATGAGAAGAAGAAGAAATCTGACTAAGGCATTCATAGTACATATCCTACGGCAAAGTCACCTTGTTTTGGTCTGCACTTCTCTTCAGAGAAAGATCTGATCATGTGGTTCTAAGGAAAGGCTAATAGATGTATAAGGCATGACATGATGAAGTATCAAGTGGTCTAGTGGCCCACAAAGACAACATTCAATTGATAGAGGCAATACAGTTTGTTCTGGAGCCTGAATACACAAGTTTGAGGTTTGCAGAGGATGACATATATACAACTCAATCATACAAGCTTGTGTGGAGGTCTTACATGGTTCAAAGTATCTCAAGGTTGATCTGAATGTAGATAAATTCTATTTTTCTGGTACTGCATCAAGTAGTTAAGTCGGTAAGTGAAGATTTGAGTATAACTCTTCTCCGAACTCCTAGTTATCTTTGTCAAACCTTTGTATTACTCTAGAATCATTAGATAAAGATGTGTGGATCTAATAAGGAACATATAATGGTGTTTATGATCATTGTTAAAAGGTTTTAGGACTTGTACTGCACCACAATGCCATATCTTGAGTTATGAAGTATTACATGAGGTTCAGAATGCTCTGTTTCTTATAGTTTGTCAAGTTTCCTATTTTGCGGATGTGTAGAGTGAGATGATACTTCAGAAGTAAGGTGTATGAATGATGTTGAGATCAGATGTGATTGAATTCTTGGTCTACATAGATATTTTAGCTTCTCCCCAGCAGTATGAAGATGAACAATTAGTAGTCCTGAGCAGTTTGAGCCGACTAGTTAAGCACCTGATATATGTGAAGAATCATAATTAGTTTCCTTAACTTTGGAAGGTATGGAAAGATGTGTCCTGATCCCCTTCATGAAGTTCTAAGGTCTACAACAAGTTTTTCCTATCATACTGTATGTATTGATGCCGACTTGTGAAGAGTTACACATTTCATCCAATGTTGATTATGATGTCAACCTAATCAATGTTTTGAAGTGTTGCGGAGGATATTTATAGAGGATCAAGTTCATTTCTAAAATGTCGATGTGAGTGCAAAGATAAGAAGAGTAGAATGCAAGATATGAAGTGTGTAGAATCAATATGAAGGCATGTTTTGAGCAGAAAAGGAAGATTACATTACCGACATGAGATAGATGTTTACTCCACAATAGTCCTTGTATCTACTATCTTTGTAAGTCCTATTGCAGTGAGTAGAATACTTAGGGAGTAGTAGCTTCCTTGGGTTGTAGCCCTAAAACAAAGTTGTAGTTGTTGTAAGCACAAATATAGGGAGTTGTAAATTCCTTAGGTTGTAGCCCTAAAACAATGTTGTAATACCTTTTCCAGTGAGCATAATATATTGTGAGCTAATCCTCACTGTGGTTTTTCCTTGTTTTAGGGTTTTCCACATAAAAATACCGGTGTTATATGTGTTGCATGATTTCCTTTTATGTTCTCTAAGTTATTCAGTTTTATATGTAAACATCTGGTTAAGTTTTAGTGTATGTTGATTCAGCCCCCTCTGAGCACCGCATTGTGTTCAACAATTGGTATCAGAGCTAAGTGCCTCTGAGAAGCATAACAGCTAAGGTAGATCCTACACTTGAACACATGGAATCTAAAGTTATGGACAATGATGTATTTGTACTAGAACTAGATCTAGAAGCAATGGAACCTGAAGGTTGGGATCTTGATGGGTGTGAAGTAGACCTTGAGGGAGAACTTAAGTCAACCCTTAATGAACTGGATAAAGCAAGAGGACTAAATGTAGAATATGAAGACATGCTTGAGATGGTAAAAGAGACAATTGACAAATTTAAGGCAAAGGCCAAAGAATCAAAAGAAGAAATTGGCAAACTAAAAACCCTAATAGAAGGAGATAAAGGAGGTAGCATAAAGCTCAAGGAGGTTGAAGAAATGATCTCAAATTTTGTAAGGCCCACCCTTGTGCGACTGGTGTGTATCCTATTATTCACCTAGCTCTAGATTAAAATGATAAAATGATTAATTATTATATAATATGGTTGCCAAATGGATATAGGTAGTGATTGGTTATACATCCTCATTAATATGTTAAATTTGCTTCAGTTATGATATGTATATGTGGAATTAACTTTGAGATTGAGTGTGCAGGTATTTCTAAAGCATACCACAGTTCTTATAAACATAATGAAATCACATGACAATTTTCTTTCTAACATCACCCAATTAGTTTCCCTGTAATGTAAACATTAATCAGACATCACCCAATTAGTTTTTCCTATAAAATAAACATCTATCTAACATCACCCAATTTGTTTTCTCTTAAAGCAAACATCTAACTAACATCACCCAATTAGTTTTCTTTTAACATAATAAGGTTTAATAGTTTGAAATTCTGGGATCAACAGTCCCACAAATGTAAAAGTATCAACAACAGTAAGGTAATTAGTCACATGTATGGGAATGAAAAAGTGTAGGCCTCACATACTCCCCCCCTAAGACTGTACTTCCTCCTGGAAGTCATCAAAGAGGTGAGGATAAAGAGTCCTCAGTCTCACTACATCTTCCCATGTCTTAGTGACCTCATCATACATGTCCCACTGGACCCTAACCTATGAGAGGAGGGATTAGGGAAAGCTATCCAAAGTTATATAGGGTTATGATTTACTTATACTAAGATATGTCATAGTATGTAAAGACTCCAATGACTAGATAATTATCAAAAATGAATTGCTTGATAATCAAGGTCAATTGACAAATTCAAGCCTGATAAGCTACTCGTTGCAACACCCCAAGGTAATCAACGAAAACCACATTATGATTAGAACGCTCATCATATACGAGGAAAAATTACTTGAATTATAAATTGCATGATAATGAAGCTTTTCAAATGTAAAAGAAGCACTAATCGGTTCTAATACCGAAAGAATATCAATCTTTTCTATTCTTAGGTTGTAACAATTTTTCTTTAGCTAGAAAGAAAATAAGTAACTTGAAATAAGCTTTATTTCTATCCCACTATATTTGTTTGAATTCTATCTCATAGCAAGGTGGATAAATTTTTTGTAGGAGAATAATTTTCCTTGTATACCTACATGCATTCTTTCTAAACGAGTCAAATGCTTAGAATCTACTAATCTAACTATATCCACATCAATGACTAACTTTTAACCCATGAAGCAAATTGAGAATGCAACCACTAACATGCATGGAACCCCACTACCAAATGTTGAAATCTCTCCTTGCATATGATATAGCCATTGTAAAAAAAAAATTAAATCCCTCTATTCTTACAGTGCAGATTTTGTTTAAATAATAGTCTCTCCTTTCATATAATGTAGCCTTTAAAATAGTAAAGCGCCCCTTCATATGACGTAGTCTTTAAAATAGTAAATCGCTCCTTAAAATATGATGCAATCTTTAAATAAATGAAAAATAAAAAAAATCTCGGGATCAGAACTGACAGTTGACTTTGCTTATCAAACAAATTTTCTTACAACAGATGTTATGTCTGTGGTGCAAGAAAGTATTTGGATATAGGCAACCATATTATATAATAATCGATCATTTTATCATTTTAATCTAGAGCTAGGTGAATAATAGGATACACACCAGTCGGACAAGGGCGGGCCTTACAAATTTGAAAGTCATGGTTGAAGAAGAAAAGAGGATTGAAGATTGCGTAAACATCAAGCTCTTTGAGAAATCAACTAAATGGTAAAAACTTGAGGAAGAAGTCATCACTCTAAGAAAAGAACTAGAAAAGGCAAAAGAGAAGATTGACAAAGGACTAAAATTAAAAGGAGAATCTAAAATCCTTGATGAGATAATTAACTCTCAAAAGCCAGCAAAAGAAAAATTAGGTCTTGGCTTTGAAAAGGGGAAGATTCCTATGATCAGTGCCTCTACAAATTTTGTATAATAACTTCCAATTTGGAGAAAAGTCTGGAATAAAGAAGGAAGAAACTTACACCGAGGATCCTAAGAAGAGTTCTAAAGAAGATGAATTCACCCCTATCCAGAGACGAAGGAAGAATATGAAAAAGAATTTTAGAGGTCCTCCACCTACAAGGAAACCTACTCCCATCAGGTATTCTCAAGGTTTCAATGGCAACTGTTTTACTTGCAATAAGTTTGGTCACAAAGCTGTTGATTGTAGAAGTAAGATAAATTAAGATGCTTTAAGATGTTAGTCTTGCAATAAAATTGGTCATAAAGCTACTGAATGTAGAAGTAAGACAAATCAAAATTTAGTTAAGTGTCATGCTTGCAACAAGATAGGTCATAAGGCTTATGAATGCAAAAGCAAAATGTCAAGAAACAATAGGAACAATGCTCAGCCCTTTCATGGATATTGTTACACTTGTAACAAGTTTGGCCACAAGGTAGCTAATTGCAGATCTAAGGTAAGGAGAAATGGATATGCTCAACAATCAAAGTTCACCTATCACAAGTGTAATCAAACAAGGCACACTGGAAGGAATGTAAGGCCTGTTACACAAAAGTAAAATGATATTGCTCAACAAAATAAGGAAATGAGAAAAGTATGGAGGAAGAAGGAGGAATGTGATGTTTCCGAACCTCTACCTAGTGCAGGTGGATCCTCCAATAACCAAAAGATGAAGTACTAGTTCAGGGGGAGTTACAACTGCAAAATTCTTCAAACCCCTTAATCAATAAGATGTTGAATTTCTCAGCATTTTGGCTAAATTTGGTATGAGCATGTTAAGATAATGATTTAAAGAAGTTTGGTCAAAACTCTGGAGAAAAATCTCTCAATGCAGTAGATTGTGGAAGTCTTTAGGGTTTTCAGTGATAAGAGCATCTACCAAAAGGAAACATGGACCCAGGGAGAGTTGGTACTACAAATCCTTCACCTCCCTTTCATGATGTTGAAAGCATTCAACATACAAATGAGGTTGAAACAAATTCTGGAGCAATTGACTAAATTGCGGAGGTTTGCTGAGTGATTAATGGCTTGTGTATATGAAAAGGGTAAATTCAGGCAAAACTATGAAGGAAATTAATGTGGAACAAAATTGGTTGGTGAAAGGAGAATATGGGTAGTATTCGATCATTTTTACCCTTATTTGAACAAAGTCAAGCGAGTTGAAGAGATTGATAAGAGAAAAATATTCTCAACAAAGTGTTGGAGCAAACCCTACTCTCTACATCCATAGGTATTTCTCAATTTCACTGGTTAAAACCCTAATTCCTGAAGCTAGTATGATGGTGACACTAGTTGTGATTGATATGGTTGAGAGGCCAAGGCCAAAGTTTAAGAAACATCCCTTCAAATCCACTGTGACTAATGAAGTTGGTGCCTTCTCACATGTCCCTCGAAATGTATTACATACTGAAGACATCTAGATATACATTCACTCATAGATAGACAAATATAATCACATAAAGCTTGAACAATTTAGGAATGATAATTTGTTGGGAGATGATTTCTAGTTGAAACCTAAATTTGCCAACATTACTGCTAAGCACCTAGATATTTGGAAGGGTTTTCCAAATTTCTGATATGAAGATGCTTGGGTGAGAATTGTCCTAAGCTGAATTCATGGAGATTTCTTTTGTTTAGATTAGACCTATCTAATCACTAAGGATTTTATAAAGGTTGTAACTAGTTTATGTTCCTTCGGACCAATGCCTATTCTAAAGTCTGTCAAGAATGAAGAAGTGATGAAGCTCACCAGAGAAAATTTTGACAAGAGAAAATTAACTGTAGATGATATTGAAGATTTGGGGCTCTAGTATGCAACTATGAACATTGCATATAGAATCTACTACACTAACAGGGATAATTTTGCCTCTGTGTTGTGAGGTTACACAACATGCCCCATTTTGACTTGACAAAACAGGGACCCAATTTTTTGCTGCTTTGGCTTGTGTCGTTTTCTTGCTTTTTGGCGGTCAGGTAAAAGTAAGTCATGCAGGTGATCCTGCATAAGGGAGCTGGGTAAGTCATCATGATGAGGTCAGTTTGTCAAAATTAATATTTCATATCATTAGCCTCATATTTGGAAAGAGTATCAAATTTCATGCAGGTTTGCCTTTTGGATCACCCTGATATTCCGTAGGGAACAAAAGTTATGGCTAGTCAAAGTTCTAGTCAAACCTAATATTCGAGAGGGGGGGTCATATTCCAAACATCAGTCACCTTGTGTAATATCACCCTGCTATTATAAGATCGCCCCAATGCTAGTTTATCACCTGATAATCATTTGGTCTGAAACTTTGGACGTCAATCTTACGTGATAGTGGTATTTACCCGTCAAATAGCTTCATATATTTTGCGGGGGTCATATTTCAAATATCACCTTGCCATAGAATATCACCCCAGTGCCAATATGCTGACGATGTCATCCAATCCTGATGAATAAAGAAATCAGGAAATCACCCTGATGGTGACGTCATCATCCTTTTTACCTCACGGAGGTATGTTTCCAGCGATCACCCTTTTAAATAACATGACGGTGATGTCATCATGATCTTTCGAAAGGGGGTCACATTCGTTAATATGACTTATCTTTGTTAAGCATGATGATGACATCAGCTTATCCCATTCCACAAAGGACCTAATATGATGATGACATCATCAATCGGCTTGAGCTCCAAAGGTCATTTAATTTCTAACATCCGTCATCTTTTCTAATATGACTGATCTTTCCTAACATGATGGTGACGTCATTCTGACCCAATATAAAAAGCTCGACATGACCGTGACGTCATCTTATTCGGAGGTTGATATTCCTCAATATCAGGGTCATATTTCTTAACATCCCGATTTCCTTCAGTATGATCATGACGTCAGCCTTTCATATTTTAACGAAGCCCATCCATGATGATGGCATCATCAGCATATCCTGATCTATGAAGAGAGTCATATTAGTTAATATCCCTCATATTAACTAATGTGCATACCCGGACCCGATAGTGTTATTCAATGGAATGTAGTGAACAAAAGCGCATGTATTGGATATGCATGATCTTATGCATGCGATATACACAGAGAGATACAAAACTGAAATGCTTACATATCATATGAAGGGTCACATTACCTTTGGAATACAAAAAGAGCTACCGGAAGGTGAAACTATTTGCAAAAATTCACAGAAACTCAAAAAATTAGGAAATTTTCGATCTTCTCCTTGGCAAGGTCAAAATTCCTAGCTATTGTGTCGGAATTTAAACTTTTTGGACTCATTGGAAAGATAAACTAATTATCTAGTTTGAGTTACTTGGTCACTTAGGCTTAACGCCAAGTACCGGAAGTCTTGAGCCCTAATTCCGCTCCTAAGGCCTCCGAAAATACAATTTACTAAGATGTAGAAAACACAAAAAATTTACATTTTTGATATTTTTATCAAAAAAATCACTTAAATGACCCTGGAATTGATTAGATATTGAAGCCATTTTAGGGCTCGATAGCATGTTTTCCAGTCAACAATAGTCGATCGGACCCTCTTGATTGCCTATGGACATTTAGATACACAAATTTTCACAGATGCTCAATATTCATAACCCGATATATATAGGTTTGCACATTCACAGCCTGATAAAATATAAATGTTTATTTTCCTGCTAGTTTATAGAATGATGATGCTTAATTCTTCTCTGTTTGTTGTAGGAGGTTGAAGCTGTTTGGAGTTTGGCTAAAAATTGCAGAGTTGCAGACGCAAAGGCAACATGATCCTGATGATGAAGAGGAAGAACCTGAGGAGTAAATGCAGGTGCGCCACAAAGGAAGGCATGCGCTTTAGGTACTTAGAAGAAAATAAGTCACCTAGATGGTTAGCAGCTGGCAACCTGTGCCACAAGGAAAGATGTTGACTAAGTCAAAAGTGATTGTATACCGTTAATCTTAATTGATAAATCTTGACCGTAGGTCATTTGTAACCGCTCCCTCACCTTATTCTATAAAAGGTGCAGGGGTGCCTTATTTTAAACATTCAAAAGCTTAATTAAAATTTGTTTGCTAAAATATCAGAGCCTATTTCAAAGTTGTTGTAAGCATACATGTCATTGCATACTTAATGAAAGAGAAGACCATTTGATTACAAATTATCATAAATCCTGAGTAATCAGTGTTTGAATTCTTGATACATGCTTTGATTTGCTGCGTCCCTTGGAGTGCTTATCAGTCTGTATGTGTTGTCTTCATTCCTTTTCCTTTGAAGTTAGCATCATCTATATCTAGATGTGGAACATCCTGGTGAAAATATGGTTTGATTTCTTCTCCTCGTGACTGTATCTGGTATGTATGTGGTTCAATAGCTAAGATTCACCAAATTTGAAGTATTCTTTTCAATTTCTTTTAATTTTAGAATAATTCACCATCATAATTGCAAATAACAGATAATCAAAAGCAAATAACATGAAATATGCTGACATCTCGTAGATAACTGAATATCATTAGCATATTTGAGCTAAATGCATGTAGTATTGAAAATATCATGCAAAGAATTGCAAGTAACGATAGAAATCATGCAAATATCAACCTGTAGGCACATTATTTGAGTGAATTCATAGTGCAGAGGTATAATTGTTGGAGATTTATGCAGAGCAGATATAAAGAGCAGGATATTTGAAGGAATATTGAGGAACTTTGTAGAAGCAATTGAAATACGTAAGACCCCTGAATGATTAACAACAAAACATATCAACCACTGAGTAACGTCAGTAGATTATGAACTAATCAACGGAGACTTGGGATCATAAATTCTTTGAATTCATCGTATCTTTCAAGATGAATAAAGGTTGTTGTGTAACTTTTATTCTATGTTTGTGTATGACTAACCTCATCATCAACACTCTGTAACAATAATATACATTGCCTATCAAATGGTCAAAGAGGGAAACAATTTTGATCTATGTGAACTCCTATGGTAACAGTTATTGGACAATCTGAGGAGGACAGATGAGTCAAAATATAAATTTCAGTATGGATCTCTAATTATATGTCTTATGTTCTACTTTTTGAATGAATTTCCTTCAATAAAAGGAATGGTGTGGAATCCAAATACCCCTGTTTCCCACCAAATCAAAGACTACATGAGAAGTTTCCCTGATCATAAACACTGCAATACTCCATTTTGGGGGTTCTTCAAGGCATTCTAGAATGAAATGCAATCCAGAGAAAGGATACTTGCTAAGGTAGTAGAAAAGTATAAAAATGACATAACATTCATGGTTCACAAAGACAATTGTTACATGGAGGCTATTGAGCCTAGGATATTATGGATTACTACCTTACCCTATGAGGTTTCAAAGCTTGATTTGGTAGGATATGCTGATATGTTTCTCAACAAACCTAAAAATCCCTCCACTAAAAGATTTGGGACATATGATGAAATTATCAACTAATCAGTGAAGAAGGATGTAGAGGAGAAAGCAAAAAAGATAAAATAAAAAGCAGAGAAGATGAAAATTGACTTGGAAAAGATACTCAATCTTCTTGAAGGCTCTGCAGGAGAAGCACAAGCCATTTCCTCTGCACAACTACCAAGGAGAACAAGCAGATCAACATCAACCATAGCCTCTACCACTATCCCCTCCAGATCTTCATTACCTGCCAAAAAAGGTACCATAGAGACCCTTGAACAAATACATACCACTGAGAAGAAAAAGCCTAGATAGAAGAGTCAGGCTAGAAGAGACAAGATAAATCCAGTGAATGTTATAGACATTGAAGAAGAAGAAGAAAATGAAGAAGAAGCTGAGACTCTGACAAGGAAGAAAAGAACCAGAGAAGAAACTAAATAAGAAGAGACTTCTAAGGAGAAAGGAAAAGGAAAAGGAAAAGGAAAAGGAAAAAGGGGTAAGAAACTTGACTATGTTCTCTTGTAACTTGAAGCAACAGTGAATGCAATTACAAAGTATGGTGCTCTAAAGGAAGTTGTAGGAATTTATGATAAAAGACCCTCCAATGACAAATCTACCCTTGAAGAAGCAATAGTCAGACATATGAGAGCCCACAATTTGGCCTTAATTAAAATAATAGACCAATTGCCTAAAAGCCTTGGTGATATCTTTACTAAAAGGAGAAATGATGCTTTAAGTGAAGAAGCTGAGATAAAAAAAAGAGCAATTGAAAAGATTTGTCCCTCCATCTCCAAGGAAGACAGATTCAAAGTTTCTAAAATTATAACAAAGGAATTTAGAACTAAAAGAAGATTAAATACTCTGATGTTAAGGAATGAGGAAGAGATAAAGAGATTGAAAAATGAGACACTGAAGAAAACTGTTGAAGTTCTCAAGGAGATGAGAATTGATGTGGCAATTATTGAAGATGTATCTGATCAATTTGCCTCTGAAGGTAATGAGGAAGGCAGTGATAAGCCTGAAAGGAATGAGGAGATTGCTCCTCTTGAGGTTACTAGAGCATAAGTCATAGAGGGCCAAGGTAAAACAAATCCACCTCCTCTGGATACCTCTACAGGATAAAACATGCCTCCTACAGACAACCTTGGTACAAGACATGATTCTCCCCCTCCGAAGAATACAGGGAATGTAGAAGGGAAGAAAGAAGATAATTCCAAGAAGGATCAGGGAGAAAAGAATAAGAATGATGAGGAACAAAAGGATGAAAAGAATAAGGGAGAAACTAAAGAGGGAGAGAAATCACGAGGAATGGATGACATAGGTCAAAGTGCATCAGAGACAAAATCACTCAAAAACCTATTAGATATGCAACTACAGTTTCAACTAGTGATCACACCTCAACTTTAGTAGATTCCTACCCATGAGGGGAAAAGAGACCTATCAAGCATTTCACCTCTTCATAAGCTTCAACTCAGTGATATATTGCATGCCTCTGCAAGAAAAGAGTTTATACAAGAAAACTTAAATAAATCTAATGCAATAGAGGATTGATGGTGTCAGATTGTCATTGATGTCAAAAAGGTCTTGCAGGAGGTAAGTGCAAGAGGTTGATGCTTAATATGTGTGTTCATGCTTCATCAAGGGTTGTGTGAAGTTGTTGACAAAAGTTGTCATATCATAGCTTGTTCAGTATGCTTGGTCAGTGTGATGAAATATCTGTTCACAATTTGTCATGATCTTTACAGGTGCATATATCAGTTGAAGTTGTAAATATAATGATAAGGTTTATTGAATATAAACTCAGATGACATGATTTACAGCAGTAGTGGCTTAGTAATTTGATCTCAGTATTCAGTGACATAGTATACAGTTGGTCTTGTTTCATGTCTTTCACAATTTCTTTCAGAATTGTTTACTCATCAGGAACATCAATCATGATGTCTTCATATGGTTGAGGAGATTTGCATCATAATGATATCTTTATATCATGCTGCTTACATGTGATGGAGTGTTGTTGGATCATCTTGGATCATCTTGGATCATGTGAAATCAGATATAGGATCCTATTAAGGATGCATGTTCATTATGTCTTTAATGGATCTTCATTGTGTCAGTGAAGGACTTGTTTGATCAGTAGTACTTGCAAAGAATATTTTCAGATGTGATCATCTCATGACAGTTGTTTGCAATATGAATAGCGGCATCAGTTTCATTTAGTGGTTGATTGATCATGATAGTGTGTACTAATGCAGATTACAGTGTTGATTAAGACTGAAATGACAGTGAGCTCTATTGATGATTGATATCATTTACATTACAAGGTAATTTGGTCTCAAGGTCTTTAAAAAGATATATATAATTCTAAATGCAAATACTAATGCACTTTTTGTTCTAAAAGTGTGTTGACCTTTACAGAAGGTAACTGTCACCTGCAGAAGGATTTAAGTTCATCTTGCAACCGGCCCCTTTCCTCATTTTCACCGATGGAGCAAGTCTTCTAAATGGGCAGGATGTCAATGTTTTTGAATTTAAAATTATCACCGCCAAAAGGTTAAGAGGGCATGGGTTTGTGTAAGCTCGAGCAAGACTTTTTATATGATATATGTTGAAATGCCTCTTAAAAGAAAGCCCGATATAAGTGGGGATATTTTGGGCTTAAAATAAAATGGCATTTTTTTTGTTGAAATGCTTTATTTAAATAAAGCATATGAGTGGGCACTTTTTATGCTTAAAAGATATTTTTTGGGAAACCTTGTAAATTTCTTTTTTATTTTTTAAAAAGACAAGAGTTTGTTATAGAATGAATATGAGTTTTTTTTATAAGGAGATTTTTATTGTTTTTTTCTAAATAAGAAAAATCTTTATGAAGAGATTTTTGAAGATATTGGAAGTAAAGAGATAAACATCAAAAAAAAATTGAGGAGATTTTTTAAGAAAAATTGGTGAATTTTTTATTCTTGAAGGATATGAAAGGTCATTGGTTTTTCAGATTGAAAGAAATTTGATGCAGAGATGGAAGATGAAGATTGCTCAGATATTTTATTTACAGGGCATTGAAAGAGAAGATCAAGAGATTTTTTGAGAAGATGAATCTTTGAAAGGGACAAAATGTTTTTATTGATCATTATTTTGTGAATAAGATTTTCTTCTTGCAGATGGTTTGGTGTTTGGATTTCTTGATGTTTTTATTATTGCAAATGAAAGGGTTTTTGTTTGCAGAGAAGATGAAAATGATTATAAAGAATGTGAAAAGTCATCTTGTATATAATGGCTTTGCAGGTGGATTGATAAGATGTGTGAGTGATGTTGTGCAGATTAATGATGAACTGACAGGATCAAATACAGATACAGAGATTGACAAGATTATCAGAAAGACGATATGCAATTGCAATGATAATCAGGTGCATGAATCATGAATTTGATTGAACAAAGACATTATGACTTGTAAGACAGAGATGAAACATACAGAGTATGCAGTGTTGTTGAGTGTATCCGGATGTAGGATTGATCTTGAATAGAATGGCCATTTGACAGACATATGTGAGAGAAGAAATGTTTTGAATTGAATGGAAACAGAGTGTCCCTCTGAACTTGTTTATTACTTCCAGTGAAGATTTGGTTTGCCAGTGAGGCCTTGTATTAGCTAGTGAGGCTTGTTGGTCAGTGAGACCTATTTGTTTACCAGTGAGGTATATCAGTGTTGGAAGTGGGTGCTTCTGTTTGGTATTGGAGTTGGTGCTCCATAAGGAGTTGGTGCTCCTAGATACATATTGTAGCCAGTGAGGCATGTTTTATCAGTTAAGCCAATGAGGCAATTTTGGAGTGGTTTTTCTACCCCTGGAGGGTTTTCCACTCGTGCAATTCTTTTGTCTTGATTCATATTGATCTTCTCTCTGTGGTTGTATGTTTTACTCATGAGTTTCTTTTTATTTTTCATTCTCAGTTATGTGTATATGTGTTTGACAAATCAATGATAGCTTTCTCTCCTTTGTGCTCTGCAAGTTAAAGTTTTAAAAAGATTTGAAAATTCACACAGCACTGATTCACCCCCCCTCTCAGTGTTGTCCTTGACTCCTACAAGGATGTTGTAAAATTGGTGCAAGAAGGGTTACTAGAGGTAACTATTGAGCCCTCACTGCCTCTGGAGCAAAAGCTCAAGTTGCTAATGGACTCCTTTAAGGATCACTCCTCCCATAGAGCAAAAGGCAGAAAAAGATGTAGCAAGAAGAATAAATGATAAGAGAATGGCTGAGATGATTGACAAATGTACCAAGGCACATAACAAGCTTAAAGAAAATTTGAAGAAATTTAAAGTTTGCATTGATGAGGCCATATCATTATATCTGTGTAGCCTGAAATGGCCAAGTTCCACAAAGAACATCAAAGCTCAAATGGACTCCATTGAGTCTCAAATATCTAAGTTGATTGAAATTTATGATTTGTCAAAGGATAAGATTGGTGCAACTAGGGCGCAAGTTGAGAACCTTCATGCACAGTTATCTCAACTGCAGGACCAAAGAGAAAACCTAAAGAAACAATTTAGTAAGTGAATTGAGAGAGGCAGTAAATCTGAGACTTGCCTCACTGTCTGGTATGCAAGGGGAAGCAGAAAAGGTAGATCAAAAGATGAAGACCCCAAGCAGCATAGAGGAAGATGAGGAGATACGCATGGAGTGTGAATGTCAAAACCATATGCTAGCCTCAAAATGTGTCAACTGGACTGCAACTCTTCAACAACTCAAGGCAATTTACAAGGCTATTATACCAGCCAATTGAGTTGTAAGAGTAATGTAATTAAGACAATTTTTGGTGTACATAGTATTGTGGAAGATAGTAGTGTCACACCATGTACATAGCATCCATTTTTGGGGAACCTTCATCTTAGGGGGAGTACAGTGTAGAAATCATTTTGTAAGGGGGATTCTATACAATTTTTGGATTGATGCAAGCAAAGGATATCAATCCCTTTGTCCTTGATGTCAAAGGGGGAGAGAAAAATATATGTCTAAGGGGGAGTATATGTTGCCATCGATGACAAAGGGGGAGATTGTTGGCAATGTGTGTTGTCATTAATGTCAACATAGTATATGGAAATGTATAGACAGACTTGTACAAAGGAAGAGTGAGCACGGTCAAGGAAAATCAATCAGGGAGAAGAGAAAACAATCTAAGTATGGTAAAGAGATTAGTTCTATGGTTGAGAATGATGCAGAGGTAAATACTCATGTCCTTGCATATTTACTACATCCCCACATGTATATCTTATCTTTTGAGAACACCACACTTAATGACAAGAAGCAGAAATCTAACTAAGGCATTCATAGTACATATCCTAAGGCAGAGTCACCTTGTTTTGGTCTGCACTTCTCTGCAGAGAAAGATCTAATCATGCGGTTCTAAGGAAAGGTTAATAGATGTATAAGGCATGACATGATGAAGTATCAAGTGGTCTAGTGGTCCACAAATACAACACTTAATTGACAGAGGAAATACAGTCTACTTTGGAGCTTGAATACACAAGTTTAAGTTTTATAGAGGATGACATATATACAACTCAATCATACAAGCTTGTGTGGAGGTCTTACATGGTTCAAAGTATCTCAAGGTTGATCTACATGCAGATAAATTCCTTTGTTTCTAGTACCACATCAAGTAGTTAAGTGTTGATAACTGAGAGGGGGGGTGAATCAGTTATCTTAATTAATTTAACTTTCTATTCTTCTTTAACAACTAGTGCAACATCAAAGCAAATAAGCATCCATAATCATGAAAGCAGAAACAAAGACAATACACATAACACAATGATTTTGACGTGGAAAACCCTATTAAGGGAAAAACCACGGGGTGACTAACCCAAGAATGTATTCTTTATTAGAAGAATAGAAATACAAAATGGCACTTGCCAATTAGGGCTCACTGCTCGAGCACATTGCTCACAAGAGGCTCACTGCCTACAAATTATAAAGAGAGTAACAAGAAACTTGAACTGATGAGAAGCATCCACATATGCTGAGGTTCAGTTCCGGTTAGGCTCAATACACTGATCTACTGCACTTCATTCTTCCTCTTCTTTGGTGCTGATGTCTTGTCACATACCGGACTTGTCTTACTGTCTTCACACTGCCCTTCTGCTTTTCTTCACACTTCACCATGCACAACACACACCTTCACATCCAAATCCATCTGGTATATATATCGACACCAATGATTTCTACACCTTTCTAGCCAGCATCTGGAATAGTCAATATTTTCCCAAACTCTGATTTGTCGGTTGAATCCTTACTTATCAAGTGATGCGTATCAAGGAGATGCTTATAAAAGTCATCAATCATGTCAGCCAATCATGAATGATACCTTAAGAAACTTGATCACCATCAATAACTCATCCGGATTAAGGTCTGATGCTTTGTTGGTCAGTTCTTCCTCTGTCAACTTTGCCAAACAGGAACCCAACACTTAGGTGCTCATATCTTTTCACTCTTTCATCACCGGAGGTTCAATCTCTGGAATGTATCAGTCAAGGTACACCTCTTGACTTCCCCAAGTCTACACTTTACTAAGATACTTCATCTGAGAGATCCAAACCTGATTGTCAGACCTTGCCACATGCTCTGTTCTTTCTTACTGGACCACAACACTCTTCAATCTGACTTCTGGTATAGGCACACCATGTCCTAAGGATGTGTAGGATGAACTTTGTTGCCATCAATGATAACAATCATGAAGCCACAATGTGTCTCTTGCCAACAATCTCCTCCTTTGGCATTGATGGCAACACTTAGTGAAAAATGACTAAGTGTTATACTACACTCCCCCTTTGTTGATGCTTTGTTCTAATGTACACTTTACTGGAGCTCCCCCTTAGTTGGATTCCACATTTTTCACTGCTCCACACTCCCCCTTTGACATCAATGGCAAAGGGTAGGGTCCGCACACCAAAATTTCCAAAAATAGGCTATACATATCTGCATAAGTATATATACAGGTTGTACTTACATATACTTAAGTATGTCTGCAAAAGTATTCTTCAACTGTAGAACTTCTATCACCCAACTCTGCTTCATCCTGTCCAAAATTGAGATGTGACCACTCAACAGGAATGCAAAAGCTTCTGCCTTCTTAAGATCTGTTGGATCATTGGTTTGGGCTGTGGCCTGTGTATCAGTTATGACCTCATGCATGGCCTCTAACTTAGGGATAATGATCCCTCTAAGTTCACTTAACCTGTTTATTCTATTTTTCTTTTCCTTCTCAAGATTCTTTATTTCATCTATGACTACAATAGTCTGACACTCTTGATTTACTATGGAGGAGGAGAGAGGATCAAAACTTTGAGATAAACTTAACAGTTTATCCTCATGCTCCTTTACTTTCTTCTCAATATCCATGGTCAAATTAGGCTAGGATAAACAAAATTTATAGATATCTCTGCCATCTTTAAGATCATTTTCTAAGCTCTTTATTCCAATATCCATAACTCTCCTATCATTTTTTATTAGACCTTGTACTTTAGAGAGTCTCTTTTCCAAAAACTCCTTCTGGACCTTTTCTTCTGCTGACTTTTCTAAGGAATCAAAATGTGAATGAACATAATTTACAAGAGACTTTAGATTACCAGATGTAGAGGCTGAAGGATCCTTTTGGAAGGATGGCATGATCTTCTCCAATACACTGGATGCAGCTTCTATGAGTTCACAGTCTTCCATGTGAGACTTCAGGAGTTTTTCTTTTGCCTTTGCTTGAGTAAAGGATGCTAGCTTCATGGTTTGAACCGGGGAGAGGGAATCAAAATTGAATGGACCTTGAAGAAGTTCTAGTTCATCAAATTCCATCATCTCTTTGGTTAAGAAATCTTTGACTACTTCCGCTGTGTCTCTTGCTGGTGACAGGGTTTTCTCCCCTTCTGCAGCCTTAGCACTGTCATCTGTGGTCTTTTATGTTTGACCTTCCTCGCTTCCCTTTACTTGTTCTTCTTGACTGATGCTCTCTTCTTTTCTTTCCTCTTCTTCAATTTTGGAGTATGCAGGAGGATCCAGAAGAGAAGTGTCTTCTTCTTTATGAACTTCCTCTTCCGAAGTAGAGGAATCTAAATCTTTAGCTTTCTCTTCACTTGTCTCCTTTGCCTCTTCTACCACTATCTCAGTAGATTCTTCTTTGTCATCCATGGCCGAGGAATCATCACCTAAGTCCTCTATAATAGGAATATTGAATTTTTGTATGCATTCCGGAGGATGTCTTCTGTTTCTTTAGCCACCTTGTCAGTTTCTCCAAGCATAAGCTAATTCATCCTAGCTTTGCTCTGGAACTCATCCTTGCAATCTTTGAAGATCATATTCTTTTGCTTAGGAGTGATGGAAGGATAGAGCTGAATGGCTACCTGATTTCAAGTTCCTTCTCAAGGCTTTTAGGAATTAGAGATATGATTTTGATGAAAGCTTTGTTGTAGATATTCAAATACCTAATTGTGGCATCTTGCAGGATCTTCTGGTCAGCTTCACTACATTCATCATAGAATTCTGTTAATGTTTTCAGGTTTCCATCCACAGTAATTGCCTTGATGATATCGTCAAGAGTAGGCTTCTCAACACTTTTATCTATCTTTTCTTCTTCCTTGTCTAGACTGGTAGAGGATTCTCCAGATACTTTCTTCTTCTTCTTCATCTTCTTGATCTCTTAATCAGATTCTGTCTCTTCATCATCTTTGAGGCTTATATATGATCTTGTAGCCTTTGTCGTTGTTCTCTTTTCTCCTTTACCGGATATTTTGCTTCTAGTTTTGATGCCTTTGAGCTCTTAGCAGTTGCAGGTGCAGAGCTCTTAGAGGATCTGGTCCGGGAGGGGGCCTCTACCGGAGCACTTTCTTTTCCTGCTTCTTCCTTTTCTTTCTTTTCCCTTTCCATTTTCTCTCTGTTGGCATCAAGTGCCTCTTTTGAGATTCCATGCCTCTTGGAAAAATCTTCTACTTCCCTTCTTACTTTTCTCTTGATCTCAGGCTGTCTAAGTTCAACATGAACTTTTACACTTAGCTCTTGGTAGGTACCAAACCTTTCTGCCTTAGGATCCTTGAGTTGACTTAGCATGTGTTGAATATGCAGCTCTAGAATTTTCTCATCAACTTCATACCCCATTGACATGATCCAGACTATCCTTGGCTCCATTGCCTCCATTAGGCATTGATCATTGTCTATCATGAAGCACACTGTATCTTTGTACTTCTCAACTAATGATTGAGGGATCCTTTCTCTATCTTGCATCATACTATAAAAATTCTTGAAATAGCCCTAGAGTGTTGTATGTTGTGCCTTGGCATCACCAAGCCCATGCAAGTAATCTCTGATTTGAATTGCAACAGGTCTGTTATTTTGCCATACCCATCCATTGGATCTGGGTAGCTCATTCATGTAGTAAAAGAATAGGTAGAGTATCAAGCTACCATATTTAAAAGAATTTTTCTTATCCTTCTTTGTCTTCTACAGATTCTCCAAAAGTTAGTTCAGAAGGAGTTCACAAAGATCATAGTCTACATTCTCTCTTGACATCTGATAAGTAGTGTAAATTACAGTTTCGGGTACTGAGTTTTCCCTGCTAGAGTGATATATTTTGTAACCAATTATCATGGAGGCAAACTTGACATCCGGATCAGTGATGTCTTCTATTGTCATTGCTCTCTTGTCAAATTTTGATCCGGTAGCTTCACTCACAATTTGGTTTTTGACCGATTTAAGAACAGGTAACCCTCCAAATGAATGCAAACTGATTACTGCCCTAATTACATCTTTTGTGATTTTAAACGGCTTATTCAACCATATGAAGTTGTCATGCACTCTGCTCAAAACATACCAGACCCATTCGTCTTCTACAAAACAAGGGGAAATGGATGCACTATGCAAAATGTTTGTCCCAAATAGCCTTATACTGAGGTTTGAGATCAAATGAGTCATCTATTAATTGATTGTGATAGATATCTATCAGCTTGGATTCCCCAAATTCTTCAATGCTTGCATGAATGTATGCCCTAACGTCTTCAACATGCAAAACCCCATGCAGAATGCTGGAAAAGGCACCTAAGGGATCCACTTCTAGAGATTTGTAGGGATGTTTCTTAAATTTAGGGTGAGGCCTATCAGAAATCTTTACAACATTCAGAGTAGCCATCTTAAATATTCAAAGAGAGTTTGATCAAGAGTGAAAAATACCTTTTTACGCTTCTAGGTTTCACGGAATGAGCTGGATCGGATTGTTGGAAGAATTGTCTTCTATGGTTGATCTTTGAGAGGCTTGAGACAATTTGATTGCAGAACTCTTTTTCTCTTCTTCTCGAGTGCAAATGTATAAATGACGAGCAAATAAACCCTTTTATCTCTGAGCAAACCCTAATTCCACATTGCAATAAATGCACAACTTAAGTTATTCCGGTTGCCTTGTTCTCCTTGTTCTGAGAAAGATATTTTCTAGATTATTAAGATATACTTAGAATTATTCTCAGTGATTGATGACAATCTATCTTCCTTTCCCCAAACATTTGATCTATCCGCAGATCAAACTACCTCAAATTTGAATCATACCGGATCTAACTGTGAAAATCTTGTTCTTACCGGATGACTGTTAAACAAATTAATCTTAGATGATTAACCTCTTCAAATTCATTGTGGATCTTTCATATCTTCCCCAAGGGTTATTTAGATGTTTCTCTGAGACCCCTTTTAGTCCGCAACCTTCCATGTGCCAATTTTAGGCACCAATTGACTGGCTGGGGGAAAATATTTTCTTTTGTGACTCCCCCTAAGCTAGAGCTCATCTATTTAGTTTCTAGAAGGAATATCAGCACCAGATTCTGGTGCAAATCCATCCCCATCATTTTTTGTACTTCTCTTCACCCATATCTTGTTCATTTCCCTTTGAACTTCATCTACATTCACTTTTCCTTTTCCTTTGTGTTGGTTTTGATTATGATGCACCGGACCCTTTTTGTCCTGATTCTTGCTTCTGCAGAATTTAGCAATATGACCGGATCTATTGCAATTGTAGCAAAAATATTTCTTTACATTTTTTACTGATATCCTCTTGATCTACCCTAATTAGCCATATGTCCCATTCTATTGCATGCAAAACATCTACCATTGAATGAATTGTTCATTTGCATATTTCTGCATTCATGAATTTTGTGACCATACCTTTTGCAATTAAAACACTATCCGGAGAAGGATGACCTAGTCTGATTCATTCTTCTTCTACACTGATTTGCTTTATGACCAAAGTTATTGTAATTGTGGCAGTATCCATTGAAGGAAGGATATCTTTGAGCATTTGGTTGCCTTACCGGAGGTCTTCTAGGCCTGTTTCTTGGATTTTCTGACCTGGAGTTCTTCTAACCAGATCTGGAGCTTTCACCTTTTTCATATCCCAAGCCTTGCTTGTCATCTACCCTCTTTTGGCTTTGAAGAAGAACTTCAAGTTGAGCAGAGCTTATCTTGAATTTCTCCTTGTATTCATTTGTTGTTTGAAGCTCCCTTTTAAGAGTGTCAATCTAATTCTCAAGTTGTTCTTCATTATCTCTAGCTTCTTCAAGATTAGATTCTAGATGCCTGATTATTCTATCCATTTTGTGGCAGTCTTCTGATTTCTCCTTGAGAGATTGTCTTAGATCATCTTCAGTTTTTCTTTTCTCTTCAATTTCTTGAGTGAATTTCATAACTCCTGATTCCATTTCATGTCTTACCATAATGACCTCTTTTGATAACTTTTCACATAACTTGGTTTTCTCCTTCAGATCTTCATTTGTATCATTGGCTTCACCTTGAATTGTTAATTGTTGAAGCAGATCCTTTCTCTTTTTCATAGAGATACTCAGTTTCCCTTTTAGTTCATTTATGAAATCATTACCTGTTTGAGTCTTTCCTTCAATTCATTGACTTCAGAGTTAGATTGCTCAAGATCATCTAGGGCAGATTGAAGTTGTTTCCTCATACCATACACATCCATTTGAATTCCCAGATCTCCTCAAGCTATTAGGCTCTGTTTGGAGGAACTTGGCTCTGATACCAATTGTTGATAACTGAGAGGGGGGGGTGAATCAGTTATCTTAATTAATTTAACTTTCTGTTCTTCTTTAACAACTAGTGCAACATCAAAGAAAATAAGCATCCATAATCATGAAAGCAGAAACAAAGACAATACACATAACACAATGATTTTGAAGTGGAAAACCCTGTTAAGGGAAAAACCACGGGGTGACTAACCCAAGAATGTATTCTCTATTAGAAGAATAGAAATACAAAATGGCACTTGCCAATTAGGGCTCACTGCCCGAGCACATTGCTCACAAGAGGCTCACTGCCTACAAGTTATAATGAGAGTAACAAGAAACTTGAACTGATGAGAAGCATCCACATATGTTGAGGTTCAGTTTCGATTAGGCTCAATACACTGATCTACTGCACTTCATTCTTCCTCTTCTTTGGTGCTGATGTCTTGTCACATACCGGACCTGTCTTACTGTCTTCACACTACCCTTCTGCTTTTCTTCGCACTTCACCATGCACAACACACACCTTCACATCCAAATCCATCTAGTATATATATCTGCACCAATGATTTCAACACCTTTCTAGTTGGCATCCAGAATAGTCAATATTTTCCCAAACTCTGATCTGTCAGCTAAATCCTTACTTATCAAGTGATGCGTATCAAGGAGATGCTTATAGAAGTCATCAATCATGTCGGCCATTCATGAATGATACCTTAAGAAACTTGATCACCATCAATAACTCATCTGAATTAATGTTTGATGCTCTGCTGGTCAGTTCTTCCTCTGTCAACTCTGCCAAACAGGAACCCAACACTTAGGTACTCATATCTTTTCACTCTTTCATCACCGGAGGCTCAATCTCTGGAATGTATCAGTCAAGGTACACCTCTTGACTTCCCCAAGTCTGCACTTTACTAAGATACTTCCTCTGAGAGATCTGGACCTGACTATCGGACCTTGCCACATGCTCTGTTCTTGCTTACTGGACCACAACACTCTTCAATCTGACTTCTGGTATAGGCACACCATGTCCTGCGGATGTGTAAGATGAACTTTGTTGCCATCAATGACAACAATCATGAAGCCACAATGTGCCTCTTGCCAACATTAAGTCTATAAGTGAATATTTGAGTATAACTATTCTCCGGACTCCTGGTTATCTTTGTCAAACCTTTGTATTCCTCTGGAATCATTAGATAAAGATGTGTGGATCTAATAAGGAACATATAATGGTGTTTAGGATCATTCTTAAAAGGTTTCAGGACTTGTACTGCACCGTAATGCCATATCTTGAGTTATGAAGTATTACATGAGTTATGGAATGCTCTGTTTGCTACAATTTGTCAAGTTTCCTATTTTCCAGACGTGTAGAGTGAGATGATACTTCAACGGTAAGGTGTATGAATGATGTTGAGATAATGTGTAATTGAATTCTTGGTCCACATAGAGATTTTAGCTTCTCCCCGGTAGTATGAAGATGAACAGTTAACAGTCCTGAGTAGTTTGAGCTGACTGGTTAAGTACCTGATATATGTAGAGGATCTTAATTAGTTTCCTTAACCCTAGAAGGTATAGAAAGATGTGTCTTGATCCCCTTCATGAAGTTTTGTGGTCCACAACAAGTTTTTCCTATCATACTGTATGTATTGATGTCAACTTGTGAAGAGGTACACATTTCATCCAATGTTGATTATGATGCCAACCTAATCAGTGTTTTGAAGTGTTGTGGAGGATATTTATAGAAGATCAAGTTCATTTGTGAAATGTAGATGTGAGTGCGAAGATAAGTAGAGAAAAATGCAAGATATGAAGTGTGCAGAATCAGTATGAAGGCATGTTTTGAGTAGCAAAGGAATACTACATTTCCAACATGAGATAGATGCTTACTCCGCATCAATCCTTGTATTTACTATCTTTGTAAGTCCTATTGCAATGAGAAGAATACTTAGGGAGTAGTAGCTTCCTTGGTTTGTATCCCTAAATCAAAGCTGTAATTGTTGTAAGCACAAATACAGGGAGTTTTAGATTCCTTGGGTTGTAGCCCTAAAACAATGTTGTAATACCTTTTGCAGTGAGCATAATATATTGTGAGCTAATCCTCACCATGGTTTTTCTCTATTTTAGGGTTTTCCATGTAAAAATACTGGTGTTATGTGTGTTGCATGATTTCCTTTCTATTCTCTAAGTTATTCAATTTTATATGAAAATATTTGGTTAAGTTTTAGTGTATGTTGATTCACCCCCCTCTCAATACCTAATTGTGTTCAACACTAAGTTCCCTAAAAACCACATCTCTAGAATAGATAATTTTCTTGGTTAGAGAATTCCAAAGCTTATAGCCTTTAATACTATCACCATACCCAATGAAGATGCATTTTTGTTCTTTTGGATCCAACTTAGAATGCTTGTCTTTAGGCACATGAACAAAAGTCTCACAACCAAAAACCCTAAAATGTGAAATAGAAGGTTTCTTACATATCCACTCTTCATAAGGTGTTAAATCTAGAGCCTTACAAGGACATAATCAACTAAATATCAATACTCACATCTTCTCAAAAGCATCTATACATCTATGCACCACTTAACATACTTCTAACTCTTTCCATTATAGTTCAATTCATCCTTTCTACAACCCCATTCTAGCGAGGTGTGTAAGGATAGCCTTTTGTCTTATTATACTTGCACTTGTTTGTAAAACTCATCAAATTCCTTAGAACAATATTTCCCTCAATTATCAGATCTCAAAACCTTTATCTTTTGTTCTGATTAGTTGTCTACTAAGACTTTAAACTCTTTATTTAGTTAGTGAAATATTCATATTTTTGTCTCATAAAATAAATCTAGGTAAACCTTGAAATATAATGAATGGACACAAAATACCAAAAGTTTCCAATAAAATCAATATCCATAGGACCAAACACATTCATATGAATAATTTCTAATTTACTCTTTACTTTATTACTTCCTGAAGGAAATGATGCTTTGTTTTATTTCCCAAACAGACAATGCTCACAAAAATCAAAATACTCATTAGAATAGGAAAAACTATCAAACAAATTTTTACTCATAATGTTTTTAAACCTTTTTCACTTATGTGTCCCAATCTACAGTGCCACAACATACATGTATTTTTAGATTTTTCAGTCACATTAGTGGATTTACATAAAGTAGTGGCATTCAACCTAAACAAAGTTTCCAATCTTGTCCCTCTTGGTACCACCAAGATTCATCTCACTAATCTACAACCATGCTTATCAAATATTACATGCATTCCCAAATCATTCAACTTAGATATAGAAATTAAATTTCTAGCCAATCTAGGAATATGTAAAACCCCAGGGAGGGTTTTTATCCTCCCATCACTAAAACATAATTGTACCTTGCCCTATCCAACTATTATATATGAACTAGTGTCCCCAAGGTAGGCTTCACCTCCATCATATTCTTCATATGTGGAAAACCACTCCTTATGTGGATTCATATGATATGAGCATCCAGAGTCAACCAACCAATGTTCGTTAGAAATAATATTACATGAAGAAAGCAAGATTTCATCACTTGATTCTGAGGACTTTTCTATATAGGAATCCCACTGTTTATTCTTATTTCAACATCCCTTTTAACATGTCCCCTCTTTATGCAATTCCAACACTTCACTCTATTCTTTTTACTAAGAGTTTTAGATCTACCCTTAAACTTGTCATTAGGCCCCTTCTATTCTCCTTTAGATCCACCTCTTTCCTTGGACCTTCCCTTGACATTAAGAGCATCCATTGAGCTATCCATAGCTTTTTTTCTCATTTCCTGTGACAACAATATTGCAACAAGAGTATCGAGCTTGGGATCTTCGAGATTAGCACTAATAGAAAGAATAAAATTCTCCCATGACTCAGTTAAAGAACAAAGAGGCATAATGCATTTATCTTCTTCATCAATCTTAACATCAACATAGGCTAATTGACTTAAAATCAAATTAAATGTATTTAAGTGCTTAACAATCAAATCACCTTCATTTTTAGAGAAAATAATTTCCTTTTCAAATATAATTTATTTACTAGACTCTTGGCTTGATAAATCTCACCCAAATGTTTCTATAGAGAATATGCAATGGATTCTTCAACTACATTTAACAAAATTGAATCTACAAGACAAAGTCAGATTGTCCCCCACGGTTTCTTATCCATCTTATCCCACTCATATTGATTTATTTTCCTTTGTTGCAACCAACCATTAATCCATCTCTTCAAGGAGATCCTCCATCTTTAGCTTCCACAACTTATACTTAGTTCCATTGAACTTCTCAATATATAACTAAGATGTAGATGTAGCCATGGCTTCCACACACACAAATTTGTAAAATAAATTCAATAAGAACACCCACTACAACATAGACAACCTTCACTCTTCCACCCAAGAAGAAAAGCTAGCCAGGCTCTGATACCAAATGTTAGAAATGAAGGCAAACCACTATAATATGGAAATTTAAAATTATATTGCAAATTTAAAATTTAATTCATAAAATGCCAAATGGAGATTAAAGCATGTAAAATTAGTAAGGAAAATTAGAAAACACATAAGAATTCCACACCACAATGTTTACGTAGAGAAAACTCTTTCAGGTAAAAAAAGTCCACCAAGAAAAGAGGCCAAGTTGTATTATCTTTGAACAAGAGTACAATACACTCACTTCCTTTAATCTTGCATCCAAAGCTACCAGCACATGTGTATCTATGAACTCTCAACTCATACTCTATATGCTCCTCTAGCTTTTGTTATATAGAAAAAATACAAACAATAAAAGAGCACATAGAATATCACACCTAAATTTGGGAAAATCCAACTCCCACTTTGGGAGGTTACAAAATTGGTAATTAATGACACACTTACACCTTTCATAACCACCAACATGTATGTAGCACTCTAACTTGGCACATTCCTATGCCCAACTTGGAAATAGTCAACAATATGTTGAAAATAGTGTCTTACACCTTATAGGGTGTCATAAAATGCTATGCAAAGATGGTCCAAATATAGTTGATTCCTTAGAACATGTAAGGCACTAACAATAGATGATTCTCTTACACCTGTCATAAGCTGAGTAGACGTGGACACCCCACATTTACTTGCTTATTGTCCAAGGTAAAATTGTCATAAATTATTGACACTATATTTAAATATTTACCGTTGTCAATGGATCCCACATTCCTTATGAATGCATTTACAAACAATATTAAGAATAATTAAATGACATAGTGTAACATTCCAACTAGAATGTTAAATAACATTAAATATAAATAATGCGAAAAAATCTCATTTTTATTTTCTTTCTTATATCAAAATCTAATAATATTACAATTGCAATTTCCAAGTACAATACATAATTTCAAAAAGATGGTCACTTCACATGCGACTAGAAAATTTCACATTTTTATCATGAGCATATAATAGACGGTTGCATTCCTTGTGACTTACAATATTTATCAATTTCATTTACATAATAAGTAATGTTTCTTGTTCACAAGTCTTTGGCAGTCAACTACAGGAGAGAGAGCATCACCCTAGTGCTTTTCCTCCAACCACAGACCAACGGTTCCCTGCACACCTTCCTTCTGGAAGTGGCCCTTCCCTTTGCGAGGGTGCAAATAATCAGAATCAACTAATTCTTTATGCCGTATGAGAACTAGTGAAGTGTCCTAGCTAATAGCAATCAGGTTTACAACTCTAGTCTAGCTCTAGCTATGTATTACCCACTCTGACTATTCAACTATGATGAAGGGGGTAAATCATAAAACACACAACAACAAAAATTGCACACAAAAAATAGAACTTTCTTTATTGATTTGGACAACTTATTACATTACAGAAGCTCAAATACAATCAGAGGAATCAACCCTCCACAGGCTGCAACACATTACAGCTTCCTATTCCCAGACTCTAGAATCATCTACCTTTTGTAACCCCAAATCAGCTAGGGTTTCTATTTTCCCACCTATTTTTGACTCTACACTTCCCCCCTTAACTCTACTACTCCCAGGGTTCCCAAAAATGGTTATTAATAGTCTTTTTGGCGGCCAACAACCTAATTTCAAAATTTACTTCTCCCTCCAAAAATAGGTCAACTTCTGGGAGCCATAACTTTTGATTCAGGTGTTTGATTCACGAACCATTTTATGCGTCAGAGAGCTCGCGGAGTGCTCTACATGCTAAGAGTCTGCTCTGCCAATTCCAGCCATTTTCGGGCCCATACGGGGCCGTTTAGTGCCTCAAACCTGAGTTTGAATAATTTTCAAGTGTTTTTCAGGAAACAAAAACTTTAATATCTTTCAACTCGCAAATGATCTTTGCGTGATTCGTTTGCCAAAGGTCTTATTTTTCAGTTATGAAACTTCTTGTAAAATTTCACTTCATTCTGTACCCAAATGCAAACTTTCTAAAAATAGCAGGTTGCCCTTACACCACTGGATGCTCCTGCATCAGACACCTAGGGTAATTTGAGAAGTAACCCTATCACGTCTTAGGTGTTTGTGTGAAGAAAAACCAAACGGTCAACATCTGCCTTAGACAACCAAGAAGAATCTTCAACAAGCCTTCCTTTCCATTTCACCAGATATTCTTCATATTGCCTATTCTGAGTACTTCTTCCCACACGGCTATCCAAGATCTCTTCTATCTCCTCTGTTGAAGTAGATGCCGGAATACTCCACTGTTCTTCTGTTGGTCCATCCTCTATTCCACCTTCATGATATTCTGATAAATCAGCAATTTTGAAAACAAGGGAAATGTTGATCTCACTCAGCATCTCCACCTCATATGCATTTCCTGAATCATGTTTCTTCAAAATTTTGCATAGTTGAAATTTCTTCATTTTTAGTTTATTGTATGTTCCAATCAAGAACCTTTCTTTTCTCAAGTGAGCCATGACTTCATCTCCTACCTGGAATTCCTTATATCTCCTCTTCTGATCTACCTTAGCCTTGTACTGAATATTCATCTTATTAATGTGCTTTTTCACCTCTTCATGCAAATTCTTCATGTGTTCTGCAAAGTCTTCAGCCTCGGCGCTTGTCTTTTCTCCTTTGTCCAAATTCCTCAACTTTGAAGCATTTCTTGGACTATTGCCATATACAATCTGGAAAGGTGATTTACCAGTACTACTATTAACAGAATTGTTGTAAACAAATTCTGCCTATGGTAAAATCAAATCCCATCCCTTGGGCTTATCTCCTACTAAGCATCATAGCAGGTTACCCAAACTCCTATTCACCACTTCCATCTGTCCATTAGTCTATGGATGGTGTACAGAACTAAACTTCAATTTGTCTTCAACTTCTTCCACAATGTCCTCCAGAAATAACCAACAAACTTGGTATCTCAATCTGAAACTATGTTCTTTGGTAGACCATGTAATCTCACCACCTCTCTGAAAAATAATTCAGCAATATGGACAGCATCATTAGTCTTCTTGCAAGGAATGAAATGTGCCATCTTCAAGAATCTATCCACCACCACAAAAATGGAATTATGTCCTCTCTATGTCCTTGGTAAACCAAGAACAAAATCCATACTAATATCATCAAGAGCAAAATCCATACTAATATCATCCCACGGCTTCTCTGGTACAGGTAGTGGCTGATATAGACCTGTATTCTGACTTGCTCCTTTCGCCATCTGACATACTCTGCAACACTGCACAAATTTCCTCACATCCTGCTGCAACTGTGGCTAATAATAATTTTCACCAATAATAGCAATGGTCTTATCTTGACCAAAGTGACCAGCCAATCCTCCACTATGCTTCTCCTGAATCAGGTTCTCTCTCATGGAATTCCTCGAAATGCACAACCGGCTTCCTCTAAACAACATGCCATCTTGGATTATGAAATCCAACCATTTTGTCCTGTCCAAAGTAACAGGTTCCAAACAAGCTTTCCTGGCCTATGTAAAATCTAGATCTTCAGGATACAAACTTTTAAGCTCATTGAACCCAACAACTTCTATCTTCATTTCTGTCAACAAATTTTGCCTTCTACTCAAGGCATCTACAACTCTGTTGGACTTCCCACTCCTGTGCTTCAAAACAAAAGTATAGCTCTACAAAAACTCAACCCATTTTAAATGCCTTTGGTTCAACCTTCCTTGACTATTAAGATAATGCAAAGCCTGATGATCAGTATATAAAACAAACTCTTTTGGCAACAAATAATGTCTCCATTTCTTCAAAGCCTAAACTATTGCATAAAATTCCTGATCATAAACAAAATACTTTTTCTTGGCATCATTAAGCTTCTCACTAAAATAAGCAATGGGCTTACCTTCTTGGCTCAAAATAGCTCCTATAGCACTGCCACTAGCATCACAATCTACCTAAAATACCTTATTGAAATCTGGTAGTGCCAAAATAGGTTGCTCTGTGACTTTCTGCTTCAATGTATCAAATCTTTTATCTGCTCCTTTAGTCCATCTAAACTCTTTTCTATCCCCTCTCATTGTCTCAGTTAGGGGTGCACAAATGCTACTAAAATTCCTAATAAACTTTCTATAAAAACTTGCCAAACCATGAAAATATCTTACCTAGGAAGCACTCCTTGGCATAGGCCATTCAATGATAGCCCTCACTTTCTCTGGGTCCATCTTAAGACCTTCCTCTAAGATAACAAATCCCAGGTATACCAACTCCTTCTTTGCAAAGCTACATTTCTTCAGATTGATCAACAACTTCTCCTCCCCCAGCTTCTCTAGGACTCTTCTAATATGCATCATATGCTCATCCCAAGTCTTATTGAAAATCAAAATATCATCTAAATAAACAATAACAAAACTTCCCAAAAATTCTTTCAATACCTCGGTCATGAGCTGCATGAATGTGCTCGGTGCATTGGTTAGCCCAAATGGCATGACTAACCACTCATACAAACCCTCCTTTGTCTTGAAGACTGTCTTCCACTCATCTCCTTCTCTGATAAGGATCTGGTGATACCCACTCTTCAGGTCAATCTTTGTGAAGTACTTGGCTCCACTTAAACAATCCATTATGTCATCCATTCTGGGCAATGGAAATCTATACTTGATTGTGATCTTATTGATAGCTTGAGAGTCTGTACCCATTCTCCACTCTCCATCTTTATTTGGTGCTAGTACTGTAGATACCACACATGGACTTAGGCTCTCTCTTATCAATCCCTTCCTCAACAACTCCTGAACTTGTTTGTTCAACTCTTCACTCTTTGCTGGAGTCATTCTATGGGCAGCCTTATTCAGCAAACTAGCTCCTGGTATCAAATCCATTTGGTGACTTATCTTCCTCACAGGTGGTAAACCTTCTGGTACATTATCAGAGATAATATCCTAAAATTCTTCCAACATATCTGAGACTTCTACTGGTACATCTTCACATTTCTCTTGACTAATCTTAGGAATCAATGCAAAGCAATGATGCTCATGCTTCATACCCTCCAAAAAATTTCTACCATCTACCAAGCAAATTCTAGCAGTACTACATACCTTTTCTTCCACCTCCTTCAAGGGCTTCAACTTATGATGAACTCCATCCTTTGTTATGGAATATGTGTTTGCATGGCCATCATGGACAGCACTCCTATCATACTGCCACATCCTCCCCAACAACATATGACATGCATCCATCGGTATGATATCACACAACACCTCATCATGGTAGTCCCTAATCTTGAACTTCACTAAACACTGCTTATTGACCAAAGCTCTATGGTCCTTTTGCAACCATGCAATCTGATATGGATGTGGATGCTTTCTTCTTATCAACTTCAACTTGTCAACCATCTCCTTTGAAACAAGATTATCAGTGCTTCCACTATCAATAATAATATCACAACACTTACCTTGACATTTGCACCTTGTGCGAAATAAACTCTTCCTCTGATTTGGTTCTTTCTCCGCATTCAACAAGGTTCTTCTAACCACTAGGGTTTCTCCCCTTTCAGCATCTTTAGAACACTCAGACTGGGCATCTTCATCTACATGTGCAACTCGTGCATTACCTTTAGGTCTTCTATTCATCATTCCTTGATGTTGCGGACACTCGTATGCTTGATGCCCTTCTTCTCCACATTGGAAACAGGTTCCTCTAAAACCTCCTCTTCCAGGTCCTTGCCCAGGTCTGCCTCTTCCTCTTCCTCTTTGCTCACCATTGTTCTGGTCACGAGGGCGGTAGGCATTATCTCCTCTCTGAATTTGACTGGTGCCGGCTTCTTCACTTTTCTTTGAATCTTCATTTCACCCCCTATAGGGTCTTCCACCAATCCTTCTGCCTTGACCTTTTCCCCTTTGCTTGCTGTCAAATCTTTTATTCAGCTTCTCTTCCACCTTTAGGGAAAACTGGTATGCATCTTCTATGGTGGTCATTCTGACTAGGCTCAGCTCCTCTTGAATACTCAACCTCAACCCATTAATGTAATAGGCTACCTTCTCCTTGTTGGGCTCTGCATGACTTGCCCTGATAGTAATTTTATAAAACTCCTCTGTATACTCCTTAACAGACTTGTTGTCTTGCTTCAATCCTTGTAGCTTCTTCAACAACTCCATCTCATAGTCCACAGGAATGAACTACTTCTTTAATTTCTCCACCATTCAATCCCATCTGGTGATCTTTCCTTTTCCTCTTCTATTCCTCTCTAACTAGACCTCCTTCCACCAAATACTGGCATGGCCCTTCAATTTTGTTTTTGCAAACTTGACCCGATCTGGGTCTTCCACATCTTCATACTCAAAATACTCCTCCATGTCATTAATCCAATCAATAAGCTGTTCCAGATTCAAATCTCTAGAATATGTAGAAACTTTGATCCTGGGCCTCTTTCCAATCTTAGAAATGGTCCTCAACAACCTAACTTCTATAGGATCTCCTGTAGCTTCTTGTTCTTCCTCAGATAGCTCTTCTTCAGCTTCATCTTCGCTTTCTTCTCTTGTTCTTAGATCAAACCCTCTTCGTACCTCCTCTTGCAATGCATCAATTTTCCTTTGTAGGGATCTAAAACCCTCTTCCGTCAAAGCATTCCTCCCAATACGATTTCTTCATGGAGGCATCTTGATCTCCGCAGCAAATCCACAACCTCATGTCCTGGTTCAAACTACCTCACGGTCGGCGATCTGTCTACACACTTAGGAACCCTTGCTCTGATACCACTTGATGAAGGGGGTAAATCATAAAACACACAATAGCAGAAATTGCACACAGAAAATAGAACTTTCTTTATTGATTTGGACGACTTATTACATATTAGAAGCTCAAATACAATCAGAGGAATCAACCCTCCACAGGCTGCAACACATTACAACTTCCTATTCCCAGACTCTAGAATCATCTATCTTTTGTAACCCCAAATCAGCTAGGGTTTCTATTTTCCCGCCTATTCTTGACTCTACACTTCCCCCCTTAACTCTACTACTCCCAAGGTTCCCAAAAATGGTTATTAATAGCCTTTTTGATGGCCAACAACCTAATTTCGAAATTTGCTTCTCCCTCCAAAAATAGGTCAACTTCTGGAAGCCATAACTTTTGATCTGGGTGTTTGATTGACGAATCATTTTATGTGTCAAAAATCTCACAGAGTGCTCTATGCACTAAGAACCTACTCTACTAGTTTCAGCCATTTTTTGGCCCGTACAGGGCCGTTTAGTGCCTCAAACCTGAGTTTGAATAATTTTCAGGCATTTTTTGGGAAACAAAAACTTTAATATCTTTTAGCTCGCAAATGATCTTTGCATGATTCCTTCACCAAAGGTCTTATTTTTCAATTACGAAACTTCCTGTATAATTTCACTTCATTTCGTGCCCAAATGCAAACTTTCTAAAAATAGCAGGTTGCTATTTTTAGCAGTTTGGAAAAACTAAATGTTCTACATCATTATTCAAGCGATTATGGAACCAGGATGACAATTTTTGAAAATAAATGCAAAGAAAATTAACAATTTTGAAACACATCTTTTTTTTTTGGGTGATGCAAGATTGCCCTTACACCACTGGATGCTCCTGCATCAAACTATCTGGTACACAGTGAACCGACAATGCAAGCAGTGACTTTTGCATTACTTTGGCCAAAGTTTCTTATAATAAGTCATATATTCACACACTCTTTTCTTGACTTCGAGACAACATTATTTTAATTAATAAATCAACATGCTTTGATTTGCTTATTCTATATCAGTCTATAAGGCTTAAAATATACCCTTTACTATGAGACAAGTATAAGGTGACTTAAAAGCATGCAATGAGCCCCTCTTTGCATCCTTGTAATCTTGGGTCTATGACAACCTGTCAATCTACTCAAAGGCTTGTCAACCCAATTTTGTGCTCTTAACTAATATGGTATACATTCTCAAGATATACTCAATTCCGTCATAAAAATCATTGCTTTTGACGTCTATAGACCTCGAAGACTCTTTCCACTAAGATATATCTACCTTAGTCTATGAATATATATTTGACTAACTTCCTATCGATATAACATTTTTCTATATAAAAATGACTATAATATTGCCATTGTGAGGTAAAAACAATTTATGATAACTATTGACCCATCTTGGCCAAAATAAAAGATTGATTTCCTCTTTAACCAAAATATAGGTGATATATGAGAACTTTTAGTTGCTCAAAATAACCAAAATGATAATGCTAATATTATCTACCTCTATGGCATAAGTTAAATAGATTATTTTACATGATTATCCGAACAAGAAGTGTATTCATCTATAGTATTTTATTCAAGTCATTGATCTTTCATAAGATATGAGCTTTTATAATTGATAAGAGTGATGATTCCTCTCTACTTCGATCTGTTATAGCTCCTTTAGGATAAAACTATGATAATATAACTCTATTATACTTCGGTCTTTGCTAGACATAAAGAAATGAGTGTATTCTTAGTTTGCTATGAACTTAACTGGTTAGTTTATATCATAGACAACTAGATATATGTTAACATTCTTAAATCAACCTCTCACAGTCGACAACCACCAAACATTCAACCTTTACTGTATTTCTAGTCAAGGTATTCTCTATAGATATTCTTGAGGTAAATCCTCATACATGGTACGTTCATATAAGAATACAATCTTATCATAGGTTTATAGACTGGCCAATATATAACATTCGGCCTTTACACAGGTCTAGATTTCATTTAAACCTTCTTTTAAAAAAATAATATATGTTAATATTCGCCTATCAGCTTCATAGCACTATCATCTTGATCATACTACAATCTGAGTTCTATTTGATATGATTGATATATATTATCACTGTAATCTACCTAAAACAGTAACCACAGTTTTCTAAAGGCATATAACTCAATACTACATTGATATAGAATGTCATTCTTATGAGTAGCCATGTACATAAACCTCTATCAAAGAATACATTTATATACATGGAAGCTTTATTTGCTATAGAAAACATTTAAAACATTTAAGCATGTGGCCTCTTGAGGCTTGCCAGTAATAATAGTGACTTCATACATATAGTTTAATGATATAATGTGAACAGTTTTCTACTGGTTCTTGGCATACCTGAATATTGCTCCTCTCCCTTCTCTCGATCCAAGAGATATATCCTTCTCTCTCCCTTGACCGAGATCACTTCCTCCTCTAACATCCACTCCCTGTCGGTTATAAAGCAATTCATGCATAGTTATTTCCCCCCATTTCTCTCAACCATCTATGGTTTAGAGATCTTAGAAATAGGAAATATGGAGCTTTTGCTCCTTTCACTCTCCCAAGCATCTAGGGAAGAATACATTGAGAGTATTCCAAAGACTCTACTTCTTTTTACCACAAGCTAGATATTTATAACTTAGCTAAACAATTAAAAATATTAACAATAGTACACCTATTTCTTAGATGTCTCTAATGCATTATTTTGAATGCTTCCATTATGCTATTTACGAGCACAACTATCAATGATGAAGTCTAGCAAAATTGACATAGACCTCTATGATAAGATTAGACTTATTTGGCCGATTACTCACGTTGACTTGACATTCATAGTTGTACACAACCTTACTAATTATCGATGTAAAAGTCTAAGCCATCGCCATGATGACAACAATATTAAAAAAATATGAAATGATGACAATGTTGAAAATATTACTGAGGCGACCAACAACATATAAATTAAGACTTAATCCAATATTGACTTAACCTCTAATGTGAGTGTGTAGGTATACCCAGATAACATAAGGATCATTGTATTCACATGATTTAGCACCCTCTCCACGGTGATACTCTCTCTCCTCATCTTGGAGGGGGAAAACATTGTTCTTTCATCCACCTCAGTGGCACAACGGTAGTTAGTCCATCACATTATTTAACCACGCACATATTAATAACTTCATAGACAATTATTCTTTGGATATAAAATAATATAAATCAAATGCATTCTCTATTCTAATATAACACTAATTTCCTCATATTAATTTCACTGACTAACTATATGTTTGACTGAAATAAAATGATAAGTATGTTTGTTTAAAAATGGTTTGTGACACATGTGATTTACAAGGTTGATGGAACCTTAATCCTAACACTATTAGTTGCAAGAATTTTATTGTTGATAATGACTCATTTAAACATTGTCATCATCAGCTTGAATAAGTAGAGCCTTGCAGGGTAATCTTGGTCCAACTAGGGTTGGATGTTTTCCTGTGATTCTTGAGGTTGTTTAATTTTATTGGGACCTTTATTCCTTGACTCAAAGACTAATAATGAAGTTAAATGGATGTTGGTGGTCAAAGGTCTCTTTATGACAGCCTCTATTGATCACAAGAATTTGATTGTTGAGAGTGACTCATTTGAACATTATCATCATTAGCTTGAATACGTTATCTTTGATAAAGGAAGCATTGGTTCTTAATAAGAATTTTGATGATATTTTTCACTCACTATTTTTGAGAGAATAATAAAGTTGTTGATCTAATTGTTAATGTTGGGATTGACTAGGATCCCTTCTCAACTATTGTCAATGACCATGCCACTTCTTGGATTGTTCTAGATTTGCTTATTTTTGCTAATAAAACCCCTTATTTTATCTTCAAGTCTCTAATAATGTTTAATTATTATGTTCAATTAAAATCATTATTAATATTATACTAATATTGTATATTCCTAATTTAGAACAAAATGCAAAGAGATTAAAACAATATTAAACCCTTTATTCTAAATCAAACCATACCTCTGATTGAGCTAAAGAGAAATTTAAACAAAGCAAATATTTTATAATCTTACCATTAATGCAAACCCTCTTTCTTGTAGATTGATCAAGATGTGATTGATGTAGTTTCTCAAAGAATCATTCAAGATTCTTGCAACATGTACCTATCAAGATCAAGAGGATGATCATTATTTGATGAAGAATTGATTTGGATTTATAGATTTTTGATTGAGGATGTGAATGGTCTAGATTTGAAGATGTAGTATCGAAATGGATGATTGAGATGCATTAGGTTCTAGAGAAGGCTAAGGATGAATGGTCAAAATTTATTGCAAATGGATGGATGAGATTGATTGAGATGACTTTATTAAATGTTGGTTGTTAAGGTTGCTTTTAAGGCTATTTTTATGTGAATGGTTGAGATTTAAAGATGTAGTATGGAAATGGATGGTGGAGATGTAAGATTAGTTTGACATTTATTTACTAGTTAGTCATGTGACTAGTTAAACTTATTTATTTATTTATTTGTGGATAATGGAGAAAGTGAATTTTATTTATTTTGGAATAAATGGATTAAATGAAATAATTAACTAAATAATAAGAATTATTTATCTAATTAATGGAAATGGATTAACTTGTTTATTTTGAATGAATAAGGGAAATTAGCCTAATTAACAAACTAATACAAATATTTAATTAATTAGTAATGTGGTGATGTGGTGTTAGAAATGATGTTGGAATGGTGTTAGACGATGGTTAATTTTAAGTGTCTACACACTCAATTTAGACAAGAATAATAATGTGATTGATTCCTATAGCTTCATCTCCATGCTTACTTTTATTATGTTTTATTATGTTCTTGTCACTTTGTTTCTATAGTGCATATTCCTCTAAAATGAAATAGTGACTTTGTTTCTCACCATGGGTGTTTTGTAAGAGAAAAGTGTTGATAACTGAGAGGGAGGGGCGGGGGGGGGGGGGGGGGGGGGGGGGGTGAATCAGTTATCTTAATTATTTTAACTTTATGTTCTTCTTTAACAACTAGTGTAGCATCAAATCATATAAGCATGCATAACCATGAAAGCAGAAATAAAATCAATACACATAACACAATGATTTGACGTGGAAAACCCTGTTAAGGGAAAAACCACGGGATGACTAACCCAAGATTGTATTCTCTGTTAAAAGAATAAGGTAGTACAAAATGACACTTGCCAATTAGGGCTCACTGCCCGAGCACACTGCTCACAAGAGGTTCACTGCCTACAACAGTTTATAGAAAGAAAACTAGGTACTTGAACTGATGAGGAGCATCCACATATGCTGAGATTTAGTTCCAATTAGGCTCAATAAATTGATCTGTTGCACTTCATCCTTCCTCTGTTCTAATATTGTTGTTCTGTCACATTCTGAACCTGTATAGTTGTTTCCACACTGCTCTCTTCTTTTCTTCACACTTTACAACACACACACACACCTTCATACTGAAATCAATCAAGTATATATATCTGTATCAATGATTTCAATCATCTTTCTAGTCGGCATCCAAAAAACTCAAGATATTTCTAAACTCTGGTCTGTCGGCTGAATCCATCCTTACTAAGTGATGCATATCAAAAAGATAGTTATAGAAGTCATCAATCATGTCGGCCAACCATGAATGATCCCTCAGGAAACTTGATCAACATCAATATTTTATCCGGATTAAGGTCTGATCCTGTCGGTCAGTTCTTTCTCAGTTTACTCTGTCAAACAGGAACCCAGCACTTGGCTGCTCATATATTTTCACTCTTTCATCACCAGAGGCTCAATCTCTAGAATGTATCAGTCATGGTACTCTTCTTGACTTCCCCAAGTCTGCACTTTGCTGAGATACTTCCTCTAAGAGATCTGGACTTGATTGTCGGACCTTACTACATGCTCTGTTCTTGCTCATCGGACCACAATACTCTTCAATCTGACTTCTGGTATAGTCATACCATGTCCTACGGATGTGTGGGATGGACTTTGTTTCCATCAATGACAACATTCATGAAGCCACATAGTGTCTCTTGCCAACAAAAAGCACATCAAAGTAAAGAAGAAGATAAAGAGAAGGAATTAGGGAGAGGTGATCTCATACATATGCATATATCATTTTTATCAATATCCTTTATAGAAGTATTTAATGATTATATTTTTATAGATTACTTTGCTTTAACATGTTGTTTCACCTAGTTTCACTAGTCGACTAAAGTGGGGGCAAAATGTAAGGTCATTGATCACCGACTTTGCAATCTCCACCTTATGTTATTGTATTAATTTTAGTGATCACTCTTGTAGTGGTATTCTAGGGCCATTTACCCTAATTTCTAGCCTTATCCCAAGCCTTGCACTAATTTCTAGTGATGTTTAGACTTATTTTCATAACCATACTCCATTTTGAAATTTTAAGGATAAAATTCAATATTGGGTTAAAATACATCTAGGTGCTATATAGGACAAAACTCAACCAAATTCTAGAGTCCAAATTAACTCAATTTGACTCCAAATTTTGGGTCCTAAAAAGTTTAACCTAATTTTACCCTAATCCTCTCTCAAATGATTAAATGGAACCTAAGATAGACATAAAAGATATATTTCCTTCATTTGGAACATAAAAACATTCTCTCAAAATAGGGCCCTCACTAGAAATTTGTAGGATTGACAAAGCTACTCCATTAATAGTTACAAGAAGGTGTAGAAGTCTAAAGATTAAGGCTAAAATCTAAGATTCCACACTTTTGATAGTTTTGATTAAGATAATCAAGAAGGGTCCGAACCCATACAAAAAAGCCCAAAAGGCGAGCAGTCAAAGTCTTACAAGATGTAAAACATAACATAGAGAAAACATAGCCTAAATCTTAATAAATAGACAGAAACAACTAAAGAAAAGACTAGCCACAAACTAGCAACAGAAACCCTACTGATTGGATAGAAACTTGAGGTCAATGATGCCTGGCACTACCTATTGAGGAAATCTAGTTTGTCCTCAAAGGAATTCTCTTGCTCCTTACTGACCTAATCATCTGAGGTGTCCATGCAAACCTCCTTTCCTTTGTTATTCCTACTCTTGGCCCTAGTCATGTTGGAAGGCCCCATAATGACTGGCTGTTGAATGTTGGTGCCTAAGGAGTGGTTCTAGAATTGCCCTCTCTAGTAGCCTTCCTCTTCTCCATTTCAGCTTGGAACACATATAGAGTGGTAGCTGAGTTCTTGACTATTTCCTTGTTGAAAGCTACAATTTCCTCCATGTTCTTCATTATGGTCTCCTAGTTTTTCTTAATCCTTTTCATCTCAACTTCTATGTTCTCCCACCTATCAAACATTTTGGCAAGATTTTCCACCTCCTACCATATCTCATCATCCTTCTCCTTGGGCCACTCCTAGGTTTCCAACTAGGTGACAACCTTGAGATTTTGAATCTTCCACTTAACATGGTGCATCTGGGTAAGCTGTCATTTCAAAACTTGGTTCTATAGATCTAAGGCCTGATGCAGGGTTTCCACCTTATCCTCAAGTTGATGAAAAGACTTGAAATTAATTTTTTCAATGCTAGGGGTTTTCTCCCTAGTATATCTCTTCACAAGCTTTTCGATGCATCAAACGATTCGTCAATCGGACACCCAGATCAAAAGTTATGACCTCCAGAAGTTGGACCTCCTATTTTTGGGAAATGTAAAAACGTTTTGGAAACATAAAAGAGTTGTAAAGGGAAGCGTTACACATGTTGGTGTGTGTTTTAGCACATCACAAGGCATCTTTGATTTGACATAATTTAGGTGCCACTTTTGGGTGGTTTTGGCTCATGGTTTTGTAATTACCATTGACAGTTTAATGTATTGTATCTCCTATATATCAGGAGCTTGAGATGGAGGTTGTGTTTGAGAATCTTATAGATGTTGAGTTACCTCCTGGATGTCTAGTTGGATATACTCCTATAAAAGCTTGCTCTACAAATATATTGTAATCTTCTTGATTGATGAATAATATATTGGGCGACTTTGGAGTGTGGGGTTTTTTACCTTAAAGGGTTTTCCCCACGTATATCTTGTGTTGTGAGTTTTGTGTTTGTATTTGGAAGTTATTATCTTTTTGTCAATGTGCATCTTAATCTGTTACTGTAAAAGTAAAAAATTGTATAAATCTTTCCTTAGTAGATCAGTGTAGGAAGCGTCTATGCATACCTTGCTTCCTTTCAGTAGGTATCAGAGCCTGATCACCTTTGGTTCTAGTTGTTGAGTAGAGGGTTTTTTGAGCTGATCTTCGTTTGAGTGGGAGCTTGTGCAAAGGATTTTGAAATCTTTGTTGCAAGTAAGAGATGGCGAGAAAATCTAGGAGGTTTGAGATAGAGAAGTTTAATGGGATTAATTTCAAATTGTGCAAACTCAAAATGGAGGACATGCTTGAAGATCAAGATTTATGGGATGCCATCTATGGTACAAACCAACAGCAATGTCTCAAGAAGACTGGGATCTCAAAGAGAAAAAAGCTAAGGGTTTGATAAGACTCTGTTTGGTTGATTCAATGCTCCTGAATATCCATGAAGAGAAGACTACAAAGGATCTTTGGAAGAAGCTTGGAGATGTTTATCAATTTAAATCCCTAGTGAACAAGTTATTCCCGCGAAAGAAATTGTATTCTCTAAGGATAGAAGATGGAGGATTTTGAAAGGAAGCTAGGTGTGCAGAAAATGCTTCCTACACTAATCTAATGAGGAGAGGGCTATGCAAATCCAACTTTATCCTAACTATTACAGCAATGTTTAACCATTAACATGAGATATTGCAGCAAAACACAAGAACCAGAAAGAAGACAGAAGAAAGAGAGATAATATATACGTGGGGAAAACCCTTACGGGTGAAAAACCCTACACTCCAAAACACAGCTCAAATGTATTACAGTAAACAATAACATATTACAATACAGTTTTAGAGCCAATGCTCTTTCAGGAGTCTTCGAATGTCAAATCTGAAGATATTCTAGCAGCATAACAGTACTTGTACCAAAGTTATCTATCTCCCATCCAAGCACCTATTTATATAGAGTTTACAAGGCAAATATGGAACCTTCTAGAGATGGGCGTCCATCTTGGACTCATGCCCCAAAACCCACGCCTAAGGACACTTGTCCAACATCCCATCCCAAAGTGGGCACCTGGTCCCAAGATAGGTTACGACAGATGGTCTTATGCACCTTACAGCTATCATAGAATCCGTCATACACTGACTAAAAATATCATATTCCTCTTACATGTCATAACCTCCCTTGACCGCCCAAAGATACCTTTCTCTCGTGCAAAGATATCACCGACACTTGTCATTAATTAAAAATCATTTGAGGTTTTGGGGGCATTGCCCTCAAGCCCCCAAACCCCCATTAATTATTCAAGGGGGAAACCGCGGCTGCCAAAGTCACCAAAATTTACCCTACTACATATACACAAGGTGCTGACTATGCCAACTCAACATGGGATAAATAAATACAACATTAGGAATTTGCAAAGGTTGAGACACCTTAATTCCCAACATTCTCCCACTTGTCGAACACCTTGCAAGGGCCAAAAGCAATGACAAGATTTAACTGCTAGGGGCCAAGAGGCCCATAGACTCTGAATACCATCTAAACTTCTCTATGCCCACTAGTTTCGTCAATGCATCTGCAACATTATTCAAAGTATCTAACTTCTCCAAATTTACCTTTCCATCCTCAACCATGTCTCACACGAAGTGAAACTAAACATCAATGTGCTTTGTTCTAGCATGGAAAGTTGGATTCTTCGCAAGGCAAATTGCACTCTGACTGTCACAACTGATCATGATCTGACCTGCATCAACACCAATATCTGAACACAATCTCTTAAGCCAAATGGCTTCCTTACAAGCATGAGTTGCTGCCATATACTCAGCTTCTGTCGTGGACAAAGCAACAACTGGTTGTCGCTTACTCATCCAACTAATAGCACCACCAAACAGTGTAAAAACATAAGCACTGGTGGATCTCCTACTGTCAATGTCACCTACCCAATCTGAATCCACAAATCCACGAATATCAACAGAATGCAGAGGTCCTGAAACATTACCATGATAGCAAATGGAATACTCAGAACTACCCCTCAAATATCTAAACACTCGCTTAACTACATCCCAATGAACCCGTCCAGGATTAGCCATAAATCGACTAAGGACTCCCACTATTTGGGTAATGTCTGGTCTTGTGCAGATCATGGCATACATCAAACTGCCAATAGCACTAGCATAAGGTACTCTGCTCATGTCCTCCACCTCACTAGGAGATTTTGGACAATCCTCAACAAACAACTTTGTCCCCAAAGAAACGGGAACACACAATGGTCTACAATCTGCCATGCTGAATCTGTCCAACACGGACTTCATATACTTACTCTGGCTTAACCAAAGTTTTATGTTGGTTCTGTCTCTTCTGATTTCCATTCCTAGAATGTACCTGGCTACCCCTAAATCTTTCATTTCAAATTGAGTTGACAACTGAGATTTAAAATCAGAAATCATATTCTTACCCTTCCCAATGAGCAACATATCATCAACACACAGTGCAACAATGAGAATATGATCACCATCAAATTTATAATACACACAGTGATCCGATTTCGATCTCACAAATCCAATTAACAACACAAAGGCAGCAAACTTCAAGTACCATCTCCTAGGAGATTGCTTCAAACCATTCAAAGACTTCTTAAGTTTGCAAACCAAATTTTCTTTACCTTTTACCATGTAATGCTCTGGCTGTGACATGTAGATTTCCTCCTCCAAGTCACCATGAAGGAAAGTTGTCTTCACATCCATCTGTTCTACCTCCAAGTCATAAGCTATTGTGAGTGACAACAGGAATCAAATGGATGTCAACTTTGCAACGAGAGAGAAGATCTCACCATAATCTATACCCTCCACTTGTGAATACCCCTTCGCAACCAATCTGGCCTTATACTTCTCAATACTGCCATCTACACCAATCTTCTTCTTGAACACCCATTTGCATCCAACGGGTTTCCATCTAGGAGGCAAAGGCACCAAGTCCCAAGTTTGATTCTTGTCCAAAGAAGCCATTTCTTCCTCCATGGCCTCCTTCCAGGAACCTGATCCTTCATATCCAAAGCCTCTGATACAGTTCTAGGTTCATCACTGTTAGTAAGCAAAGCATAAGCACAACTAGAATCAAGCAATGTAAAACCAAACCTTTCAGGTTGCTTTCTTATCCGTGTAGACCTCCTCAAGAGCTGAGGTTGAGGTTCATCTTCTTCATCTAAGCTTTCAGAGCTACTAGAGCTCTCCTCATCATCAGGTCCAACATTGTCTTTCTGTTCAGTCTTCTTAGGGGTGAGAGGAAACTGAACAACATCCTCTTTCTTTTCTTTTTCTTCTAACTACAAAACAGTCGAAGAAGGTGTAAGCTCTTTGAAGATGACACTTCTGCTATACAACACTTTTCCAGCCACAGGGTCCCAAAGTTTGTATCCTTTCACACCAATAGAATAGTTGATAAAGATACACTTAACAACTTTGTTCTCCAACTTTGACCGCTTCTCCTTAGGCACATGTGCATATGCCTCACAACCAAAAACATGAAGATGCCTTACTGAAGACTTTCTACCAGACCACACCTCCATGGGTGTCTTTCCAACAAGAGCTGATGTAGGAGATTTGTTTACCAGATAGCAAGCAGTGGCAACAGCTTCAGCCCAAAACTTTTGTTCTAGACGAGCACAACTAAGCATACTCCTAGCCTTCTCCATCAGTGTCCTGTTCATCCTCTCTGCAACTCCATTTTGTTGCAGTGTATATGGAGTTGTCTTATGTCTTTCAATCCCAAGTTCGTTGAAATACTTATCGAATCTGTAGAACAGAACTCACCACCATTGTCAATTCTCAAACATTTAATCTTTTTACCAGTCTGATTTTCAGCAAAGGCTCTAAACTCCTTAAACTTGCTATAGACTTCAGATTTTCTTCTGAGAAAATAAATCCATGTCCTTCTACTATAATCATCTATAAAAGCTACAAAGTATACAGATTTTGATAACGAAGGAACATTAACAAGACCAAACACATCAGAATGAATGAGGTCCAACACACCAGAAGACTTATGAGAACTCGAGTAAAACTGAACACGGTTTTGTTTTCCATAAATGCAATGTTTGCAAAACTCAAACTCAAGATTACAATCATCTAACCCCTTAATGAGGTTCTTATTTTTTAGGGTACGCAGACCCTTCTCACCAATGTGGCCAAATCTCTTATGCCATAACATTGTCTTTTCTGCAGGAAGTTTAACTTCTAATGTACGATTACAACCATCAAGATTAGAAACAACAGATTTCTTCACTACTCATTCAGATGGTGGGGATGAAGTGACTGCTGCCCTCTTCCTTGAGTCAGAAGAACTATTGCATTGTGCAATGCATGCTTCCAACTGAAACAGAGTACCTCTCCGAGTACCCTTAGCAAGCACCATAGATCCTCTAGTCATCTTCCATCCTTCTTTCAAAAAGACAACTTGCACACCTGCACCATTCAAACTACTTACAGAAAGCAGGTTCTGTGCTAAGCCTGGGATGTGCATAACCCCAGAGATCCCCTTCACTCGACCATCAGGGAATTGGATAGAGACTCTTCCATGACCAACGATCTTCAGATGAGAGTTGTCACCTAGATACACCTTTCCACCATCGAACTCCTCATACTTAGTGAACCAGTCTTGATGCGAGATCATGTGGAATGATGCACCAGAGTCGATTAGCTACACATCATCAGATGCATGGGTTGCCAGGGTTGCGATGAAGGCATCACCGTCATCTTGTGATTTGTCAGAATCTGAATCAGGAGCTTTCTTCTTTTTCTTCTTCTCCTCTTTGCATTCCTTTCGGAAATGCCCAGTCTTGCCACAGTTCCAACAAAGAGCCTTGGACTTTCCAGGAGATTTGGATCTCCCACGGGATTTGGATCTACCCTTCTTAGCTTTCTTGTCCTTCTTCTTCCCTTTCTCCTTGGCTCTTCCACAAACTGCAAGGGCTTCTTTGGCTGCCTCAGAAGACTTTCTCCACATCTCTTTAGATAACAGTGAAGAAACCACCTCTTCCATTTTGAATGTGGATGTGGTGCTTCTGATTGCCATGACAAGATGATCCCATGAGTCTGATAGAGAACAAAGTAGGGTCATACACCGATCCTCCATCTTTACACTGATAGATGTCAATTGTGCAACCAGCATGTTAAAGGCATTCATATGCTCAGCCACAGATCCTCCATCCTCCATTCAAAGAGAATACAACTTCTTTCTCAGGAAAAGTTTATTGACAAGGGATTTGGCTTGATACACATCCCCCAACTTCTTCCAAAGGAGTGTTGCAGTAGTCTCCTCATGGACATTTAACAACACAGAATCAGCAAGACTAAGTCTTACGAGACCCTTAGCCTTCTGATCCTTGAGATCCCAATTAGCTTGTGTCATTGTAGCTGGTTTAGTTCCATTCACACTTTCCCAAAGGTCTCGGTCAACTAACATGTCTTCCATCTTGAGCTTCCACAGCTCAAAATTACTGCCATTGAACTTCTCCACTTCAAACCTTCCTGATGTGCTCGCCATCTCCTTGCTATAATAGAAATCATAATACTCTGCACAGACTCCCACTCAACCTAAGATTAGCTCAAAAAACCCTTACCCAACAACTAGGACCAAAGGTGATCAAGCTCTGATACCAACTGAAAGGAAGCTAGGTGTGCGGAAAATGCTTCCTACACTAATCTAATGAGGAGAGGGCTATGCAAATCCAACTTTATCCTAACTATTACAGCAATGTTTAACCATTAACATGAGATTTTGTAGAAAAACACAAGAACCAAAAAGAAGACAGAAGAGAGAGAGACAAGATATATGTGGGGAAAACCCTTACGGGTGAAAAACCCCACACTCCAAAACATAGCTCAAATGTATTACAGTAAACAACAACATATTACAATACAGTTTCAGAGCCAATGCTCTTTCAGGAGTCTTCGAATGTCAAATCTGAAGATATTTTGGTAGCATAACAGTACTTGTACCAAAGTTATCTATCTCCCATCCAAGCACTTGTTTATATAGAGTTTACAAGGCAAATATGGAACCTTCTAGAGATGGGCATCCATCTTGGACTCATGCCCCAAAACCCACGCCTAAGGACACTTGTCCAACATCCCATCCTGAAGTGGGTGCCTGGTCCCAAGATAGGTTACGACAGATGCTCTTATGCACCTTACAACTGTCATAGAATCCGTCATACACTGACTAAAAATATCATATTCCTCTTACATGTCATAACCTCCCTTGACTGCCCAAAGATACCTTTCTCTCATGCAAAGATACTCACCGACACTTGTCATTAATTAAAAATTGTTTGAGGTTTCGGGGGCGTTGCCCCCGAGCCCCCAAACCCCCATTAATTATTCAAGGGGGAAACCGCGACTGCCAAAGTCACCAAAATTTACCTTGCTGCATATACACAAGGTGCTGACTATGCCAACTCAACATGGGATAAATAAATACAACATTAAGAATTTGCAAAGGTTGAGACACCTTAATTCCCAACAGATTTATCGTTGATCACCTGAATACATTCAATATGCTTGTTGCCTAGTTGACTTTTGTTGGTGTGAAGATGGAGGAGGAGGATCGATGTATGACATTATTGTGTTCCTTACTAGATTCATGGGACCACCTTGTTATGGCCATTGGGAGTACCACTACCACCTTCAAGATGGATGAAGTGATTTCTTCTCTATTATCTAAAGAAACATAGAGAAAGTCTTCAGAATCGGCTAAGGAGGCTCTTGCGGTTCATTGTAGATCTAAAAAAGAAGGGAAATAAAAAGGATAAGTAGGAGGAAAAAGGAAAATCCAAATCTGGTGGGAGATTTAAGTCTCCCAAAAAATCCAAGGCCTTGTGTTGGAACTGCGACAAACCTGGTCACTTCTGCAAGGAGTGCAAGGAGGAGAAAAAGAAAAAGAAGAAGAATTATGATTCAAATTCTGAAAATTCCTCTCAGGATGAAGGAGAAGTGCTTGTCACTGCCTTGGTAATGCATGCATTTGAGGATGTGTGGCTTATTGACTCTGGTGCATCTTTTCACATGACCTCGCATTGGGGTCAGTTTTCAAAGCATGAAGAATATGATGGTGGAAAGGTGTACTTGGGTGATGATTCTCACCTAAAGATTGTTGGCCATGGAAGAGTCTTGATTTGATTCCCTAATGGATGAGTGAAGGGAATCAATGGTGTTCTGCATATCCCTGGTTTGACATGGAACCTTCTTTCTTTAATTAAGTTGAATGATGTGGGTGTGTGGGTTATTTTCTTGAATGGAGGATGCAAGATGACAAGAGGATCTATGGTGTTGGCTAAGGGTGTTCGGATTGACACTCTGTTTCAGCTTGATGCATGTGCAATTTAGTGCAATAGTGCCTCTATTTCGAAGAAGAGAGCTTCAGAGTCTTCATCCTCACCATTAGAACCAGTAGAGAAGAGGACTATTGCATCTACTTCTGATGGTCGTGCTTTTTGGGTACCTAAGGGTGCTCATTCTATGCAGATGAAACTTCCAGCTAAGAAGACAATGTTATGGAACCAAAGACTTGGTCACATTAGTGAAAAGGGTTTGAGGACCCTAAAAAATAAAAATCTTATTGAGGGTATGACTACCTATAATCTTGAGTTTGATTTAAATGAACATTGTATTTATGGAAAATAAAACCGTGTTTTATTCCAGTTCTCACAAATCTTCTGAGGTGTTGGACTTGATTCATTCTGATGTGTTTGGTCCTGTTAATGTTCCTTCGATTTCAAAATCTATTTACTTTGTTTCATTCATTGATGATTATAGTAGGACATGGGTGTATTTCCTTAGAAGTAAATATGAAGTCTTTAATAGATTCAAAGAGTTCAAAGCTCTTGTAGAGAATCAAAAGGATAGAAAGATTAAGTGTTTAAGGACTGACAATGGTGGTAAGTTTTGTTCAATAGATTTTGACAAGTTCTATAAAGAACAGGGGATTGAGAGGCACACGGCAACTCCGTATACCACTCAGCGTAATGGATTTCTAGAGAGGATGAATAGAACATTTATGGAGAGGGCAAGGAGTATGCTAAGTGGAGCTGGTCTTGAACAAAAGTTTTGGGCTGAAGCTATTGCTACCACTTGTTACTTGGTTAACAGGTCTCCTACATCAGCGCTCGTTGATAAGACACCTATGGAGGTATGGTCTGGTAAAAATCCTTTATTAAGATACATTCGAGTATTGTGTTATGAGGCATATGCACATGTGCCTAAGGAGAAGAGGTCTAAGTTGGAGAACAAGGTTGTGAAGTGTATCTTTATTGGTTATGGCATTGGTGTGAAAGGGTACAACCTTTGGGATTCAGTGGCTAAGAGAGTTCTGTATAGCAAAAGTGTGATCTTTAGAGAGCTCAATCCTTCTTCTATTGTCTTGCAACTAGAGAAAGAAGAGAAGAAAGATGATATGGTTCAGCTTCCTTCCACCCCTGAGAAAGTTGAACCAAAAACATCTATTAGACCTGATAATGAGGAGAGCTATTATAGCTCTAAAATTTTAGAAGATGAAGAACCTCAACCTCAATCTTTAAGGAGGTCCACATAGATAAGGTAGCAACCTGATAGGTTTGGTTGTTCATTGCATGATTCTAGTTGTATTTTTGCTTTGATTAACACTAATGAGCCTAGAACTGTGAAAGAGGCTATGTGTATGAAAGATGCAGGCTACTAGAAGGAGGCCATGGAAGAGGAGATGGCTTCTTTGGAAAAGAATAATACTTGGGATTTGGTGCCTTTGCCTGAAGGATGAAATCCTGTTCGATGCAAGTGGGTGTTCAAAAAGAAATTTGATGTAGATGGCAGTGTTAAGAAATATAAGGTTAGATTGGTTGCAAAGGGGTATTCTCAGGTGGAGGGAATTGACTATGGTTATATTTTCTCTGTCGTTGTAAAGTTGACATCATTTCAGTTCATGTTATCTCTTGCAGTAGCATATGATCTAGAAGTGGAATAGATGGATGTGAAGAAAACATTCCTTCATGGTGACTTGGAGGAGGAAATCTATATGTCACAGTCAGAGCACTATGTGGTCAAAGGTAAAGAAAATCTGGTTTGCAAGTTGAAAAAGTCTTTGTATGGTTTGAAACAATCTCCTAGGTTGTGGTACCACAAGTTTGATGCCTTTGTGTTGAGTATTGGATTTTAGAGATCAAATCAGATCATTGTGTTTATTACAAGTTTGACAATGATCGCATTCTCATTATTGCATTGTATGTCGATGATATGTTACTCATTGGGAATGGTAAAAGTTTGATTTTTGATTTGAAGTCTCAGTTGTCAGCACAGTTTGAGATGAAAAATCTAGGGGTAGCTCGGTACATTCTGGGGATAGAGATCAGAAGAGATAGAGAAAACATAAAACTTTGGTTAGGCTAGAGTAAGTATGTCAACACTGTGTTGGACAGATTCAACATGGTGGATTGCAGACCTTTGATTGTTCCTATTATAATGGGGACAAAGTTATCTATTACAAATTGTCCAAAGTCTCCTTCTGAGACAGAGGATATGAGCAGAGTTCCTTATGCTAGTGTGGTTGGCAGTTTGATGTATGCGATGGTTTGTAAAAGACCAGACATTGCCCAAGCAATGGGAGTCCTTAGTCGATTTATGGCTAATCCTGGATAGGTACATTAGGATGTAGTGAAGAGAGTGTTCAGATATTTGTCAGGTAATTCTAAATATTCCTTATGTTATCATGGTTATCCTACAGGACCTCGACATTCACTTTGTAATCATGGATTTGTGAATTTAGATTGGGCAGGTGACATTGACATCAGGAGATCCACCAGTGCTTATGTGTTCACTATGTTTGGTGGTGCTATTAGTTGGATGAGTAAGCGGCAACCTATGGTTGCTTTGTCCACTACTAAAGATGAGTACATGGAAGCAAATCATGCTTGTAAAGAAGCCATTTGGCTTAAGAGATTGTGTTCTAATGTTGGGCATGATGCAGGTAAAATTACTATTTGTTGTGACAATCAGAGTGCCATATGCTTGGTGAAGAATCCTACTTTCCACACGAGGACTAAGCATAGTGATGTCCAATACCATTTTGTTCATGATATCGTAAAGGATGGGAAGATAAACTTGGAGAAAGTTGATACCTTGATGAATGTTGTAGATTCCTTGACAAAACCTGTGAGCACAGAGAAGTTTAGATGGTGTTCAGAGTCTATGGGCCTCTTGGCCCCTAGCAATTAAATCATGGTGTTGATACTCCCTTTTCTCTTGCAAGGTGTTCGATAAGTGGGAGATGTTAAGAAAAGTGTCTCAACCTTGCAACTTCAAAAGGTTACTATTCTTCCCAGTTTTTGGTCTTTTCGAATACCCTTTATCTTAAAGAATGATCTATAACTTTCAAAGTTTCCAAAAGGGCTAAAAATGGTGGGACTTACTATTTTTAGTAACTTTACATTTGACCTTAGATTGACCTAAAATTTTCCCAAAAGGTGCGGAACAGCTAAGTAAACATCTCAAGTGAGTTTCGACTCAAGATCATACCCGGATCGCGAGATATTAAAGTTTCTATTTTTTGAAAACTGTCAGAAAAATTTTAAACTCAATTTTGAGGCACTTAGAGGTCCCTATATTCTCCAAAAATTGTTGTAACTGATGAAGTGGGTTACGGGGTAATAGATCTCTTCATGGGCTTTCTGATGCATCAAACAGTTCATCAATCAGACACTCGGATCAAAAGTTATGACCTCCAGAAGTTGGACCTCCTATTTTTGGGAAATGTAAAAACGTGTTGGACACATAAAAGAGTTGTAAAGGGGAGAGTTACACATGTTTGTGTCTATTTTGACACATCACAAAGCATCTTTGATTGGAGATAATTTGGGCACCACTTTTGGGTGGTTTTGGCTCATGGTTTTGTAATTACCATTGACGGTTTATTGTATTGTATCTCCTATATATCATGAGCTTGAGATGGAGGTTGTGTGTAAGAATCTTATAGATGTCGAGTTACCTCTTGGATCTTTGGTTGGGTATACTCCTATAAAATCTTACTCTGCAAGTATATTGTAATCTTCTTGATTCTTGAATAATATATTGGGTGGCTTTGGTGTGTGGGGTTTTTTACCTGAAAGGGTTTTCCCCACGTATATCTTGTGTTGTGAGTTTTGTCTTTGCATTTGGAAGTTGTTATTATCTTTATGTTAATGTGAATCTTAATCTGTAACTGTAAAAGTAAAAATTTGCATAACTCTTTCCTCAGGAGATTAGTGTAGGAAGCATTTCCACATACCTTGCTTCCTTTCAAAGGTCATCCTGACAATAACCATTGTGTAATCTATTGACCTTTTCTCCCTCCTGAAGAAATCTTGCCATATCCTCATGGTATTTGCCTTTGATGTTTTTGGGAAGGTGGATACCTTCCATCTTCAACCCCATAACTTCAACAATAAGTTCCTCCATCACCCTGAAAGAAATTCCTTTGACATAAATGACGCCAGCTTTCCACGAGATTGTGAATTCATGAGGAAGAAGGGTATCAAAACCATTCATGGACTTTATGTAAGGGGTGAAGAGTCCCCTCTCCAAAATCTCCCAAATCTTGATATCATTTTTGAAGTTCTCGTAGTTACTCGACTTAGTCTGCAACAAATCCCCTCCTATGGTGGAATGCACAGACACAACAACGTAACCAACTGCAGTAAGGAAGAAAGTTGACCATTCAGGATAGGAAAGGTTAATGTGAAAGTCGAAGCATAACTTAGCATAATTAACAACTCTTCAATGAATTCCCTCCCCTATGTGAGAAGTCCTCTCATTGAAAGAGGTGTTCATTACCAAATGTGGGTTTATTTCCTTCATTTTTGATGATAGAGTTTATGTGATCTAGAAGGTTTTTCCCTTCATTCCAGCTGACCATGTTATCAACATTGGTGCCTAGGTTGGCAAGAGCATCCACTGGCCCATTGCCCTCCCTTAAGATGTGACAAATAGCAACCTTTTCAAATCTAGATAAAAGGTTTCTACTAATATCAATTAATTCTTTGTAGGACTAGCAAGGCTTAGCCTTAGACTCAAGAATATTAAGGATGTTCTTTGAATCCCCCTCAACAACAAGGGTCTTAATCCCTTTGTCGATGGCCATTTTAATGCCTTGGAAAGTAGCGCTAGCTTCAGCAAATTTGCAAGTCCAAAAACCTAAGTTCTTAGTGTAGGCTCCCACGACCTGGCCTTTACTATCCCTGAAGAGAACACCCCAACCGCCTAACCTAGGTTGCCCTTAGAGGCTCCATCAAAGTTAAGTTTAATCCATCCAGCATCAGGGGGACCACACTCTTGATAGTTATTCTTCCATTTATTTCATTAATTTGTCTTCTATTCTAGTGAATCCCTACAATTTATTTCCCCAATTTCTCCTCTATTATATCCATAACTTCCTTATGCTTTACCTATACCTCTCCTATTTATGCCTAGCTCTAAATCTAATTATGAAACACTTCCTATACTAGTCCAATCTCATTTCATTTCCCTCATTCCTCCATATACTCTCACACATCACTCTAAATAGATTAATTCTCTAGGGTTTTACATTATTACTAATAAATATACATTCAATACCATACTATTTCACTTTAGGATTCGCAGACAAATAACTTATCCATGGCTAAGTTGTTGAGGTTGGAAGAAATCATCTAGGGGCATAATTGAATTAGGTCCCTAAACAACTACCCTTTTCCTCTTCCCCCCTTAATAAAAACTTGAATATTAGGGGATTTTGAGATGGTACAAGGAATTTGATCATAGATATAGGGCATACAAAGCAAGATAAACATTGTTGGGGAATATCAAACCTATAGAACAAAGAGAGATATAAAACCTGGGTGAATTTATGCTTCCTCTAGCACCATAAGGTATTTATGTCTACATCAATTCTTGTTAGATTTTGTTATGATTACACAATGGTTATTGCAAAAGAGATCATATTAGAATAGTCTGAATAGATTGCTCACAAAATAGAAAACAATAGCATGGAAATTACAAAATACAAGCTAGGTAGTGAGTTTAAATAGACTAGAGAGAGGGGTGGAGGTGGCAACACCAAGCAATAAGAAGCAACCATCTATCCGACTAAAGATAGCAAAAGCATCTTCCCAAGATAGCTAATGGACGTTCACTTGTAGGAATGTGACACCTCATAACCTACTTACCTAATTAAATTCACTTTATTAACCTAAGCAAGCTTAATAATATGTATAGGAAAAATCTTATGAAAATGAATAAAAAACCTACACTAACACCCCCCTTAAGTGTAGCTTAGGTGGGTGAAAAGATGGGTCCTAACAAGTGAAGCCTAATGAGGTACCCATGTACAATGATATCCCCCCAAAAGAGAAGAATCCCCCCAAAAACAAAGGAATAGAAGCCCCCTCCCACAAATAGAGAGAGAACACCCCCCAAAATAGAGAGAGATAATAGAATAACTAAGAATCCCCCCGAAGTGAAGCAAATGTGCCAATAATGGATGCTTAGAACTAGATGGAGAAGATCCACGCTTGCCAAACAACATTTCTCCCCTTGGGAAGAAACAAAACCAAAGGTGTATGAAGAATGTCTTCCCATTCCTGAAAGGAATATGAAGGAAGAAATCTCAAGATGTATGAAATCTTTGAAAACTGCTCATGTGTCTCCATGTCGATGTTGAAGGATGCCATGACCAAATCAGGAGAAAGTGACAAACCAAAACCAAGTGGAAATTGAAATAGAACAAGATCCAAAGATGAAGATATCTCCTTTGAAGATAAGGATGCCTCCTCCAAATGTTTCTCAATGATCTCTAAGCCAATGCCAAATTGTGACAAATACTGATATGGATCAAGTACCATAGAAGATTCAAGTACAGTAACCATGGATGTATGGTTCTCACCATTGGTAAGACAAATGGACCAATGAGAATCTGGTACTTCTATAGAGGATGTCAACATGAATGATGACTGAGTCAGATATGTGGACTCATGAGTATCTGCAGAAACTGTCACTGTAGAAGCAAATGTAAGCAAAGAAGGAACAGGAGGGTCTGAATATACCCTCAAAACATCTCAAGAAGAATCAACTCCATCAAAGAGAAGATGAATGAAATTAATAGTGTCTCCCAAATCTAAAATGTAGGACTCTACAAACAAGGATGAGATGTCTGGTAGGAATATATCCCAAGGAACTACTTCTGGAAGACTGATATGAGCCTGTTGCATAGAATCACTGGAAGTCGTGAAAGGAGCTACACTAGACTTAGATAGAGCAACAAGTAATGAAGGAGGAGATGAAATCTCAATGCATGTCATTGGACTAAATTGTTCATCCCCAAATGATATGTCCAAAAAAGATGAATTAGTATGAACATGTGAAATATTTGTTAATGCTGGATTAGAAGACTTTGGCAAACTAATGCCATTATCTATACATAGTTGTCTCAATTCATGAATATCCCTTATCATGCATTCATCTTTAGTGTGATTTTTCTGACCGCAATAATTGAATTTTACCTTGAATGATTTTGGAGGAAATCGAAGAATACTAAAATGAAAAGGATTGTGGGTGAGAGACATGATTCCAAAACACCAGCAAGAGCAAAAGATCAACACCAAGATACTCCCCCCCTTTTCACTCAATCAAGAATGCCCCAACAAAAATATGATTTGGCACTTTATAGATCAGTGCGTTTACAATGCTGGAGTTAAGTTTTCTAGAGTTTTACAATGTCCAAAATGGACCCAAATAATGAAATTATAGAAAAATCTTAGAATTAGAACCTCAAAATAGCACCAATGTGTAGTTCTCAGAAAAATATCAACTTTCAAAAAAATAATGACCTCAATCTAAGATCATATGTGAAAGTTACAGACGTTTGAAGTTCTAAAAACTAAAACTGCTTATCAGATCTGATGAGAAAATAGAATTTCTAGAAAAATAGGATCATCTGAGAAAGCATTGGTCACACCACTATGAATAGCATAAAATTCTACCCTTTTTAAAAAAAAATTGCACTAAAAAATACCTCCGTATGACCAAGAATGGGCCTCTCGAAGTTCAGGTGCAAAACTAAAAACTGCAATGGTGAGGAGGTCGGTTGTAGCTCTCTGATTTTGTTTCTGCAAAATATATAATCTGCATGCAAAAATTAACAGATACCCAAAAGGCATTTTTCTTTCTGATGTACAAAAGATGTGGATCTAATGTTAAAAAAATGTTCTTAGCAACAAAAAATGACCCCAGCAACCAAAAAATGACATGCAAAGACTGAATCAACTACTTAAGACAAGCAAAGGCATGCTACAACCTACAAGATTGATCAAAACATAGAATATGCAATTTGACTGTCAGATTTGAGCTCAGAAAGTCTCCAAGAAGCTTCAAAAGAAGCTGCAACACAAAGCCACATACAAAACCCTCCCCAGAAACTGGTATTTCTATCAATTTTTTTTATTCTCCAAGTCATCATCGAATGCAAGAGAAGAGCATACTCAACTTTCAAGATCAACCAAGATCTCAAATCCTAGATCTTGTAAATGACTAACCAAATGCATTCACTCGGTCTGATACCATGTTAGATTTTGTTATGAAATCACAACACAAAATCTAGAAAGCTAAAGGCAAGCACAAAGAGAAGATTGCAAAAGAGATCATATCAGAATAGTCTAAATAGATTGCTCACATAATAGAAAACAATAGCAGGGAATTACAAAATACAAGCTAGGTAGTGAGTTTAAATAGACTAGAGAGAGGGGTGGAGGTGGCAACACCAACCAATAAGAAGCAACCATCTATCGGACTAAAGATAGTAAAAGCATCTTCCCAAGATAGCTAAAGGATGCTCACTTGCAGGAAGGTGACACCTCATAACCTACTCACCTAATTAAACTCACTTTATTAACCTAAGCAAGCTTAATAATATGTGTATGAAAAATCTTATGAAAAGGAATAAAAAACCTACACTAACAATTCTTTGTACAATGCCTATGTCTATTGGAGCACCATACCCTAGTACTTGTGTCATGAACAGAACATCCATGGATGTCTACAACATGCCTATTCAAATCTAGTGACTACTAGAATGCCCTAGTTCAGCTATACTATCTATATTAGCACTAAAATTAGTGTAATTGATCTCTAGCTTGTCATAGAAATCTACAATTTTACATAACTATTCCTCTAGGTGTCCTATACAAGATTCCTTCAATCAACATCATCCTCCAATTCTTTAGGGATGCACTTTCTTCTATCTCTTTGTATTTTCTTACATTTGATTATGCTTACCTTGATTTTTACTTAATCTAATTAGTAATATGAAGAATTTGGTTGAATTATGTTGTATATCAATTATCAAATTAGATTAGTTAGATTAATGAATACATGGAAAGGAATCAACCTAGGTTAGTTGTACATACATATTAAGCCTACATTAAACTCCTAGGACATAAAATTTCCACCTTTCAATATTAAGGAAAGAAATGAAAGGTTAATCATGTAACAATGGTTTTAGTATCTTGCTCATTATTGAAAATAGAAGTATGGCATCTAACTAAAAATCTTTCTTCTTGATTGATGCATTTAAAAAGATTGAATTGTATTGTGCTTTTTTCTTGAGTTTAGTCTTCCATTGGTGTGTGTGGTAGTGCCACATTGTGATGCCTGAAACCCTTTGTAGATTGAGATGGTGCCATCTTTCTACTTGTGTGTTACTTATACAACTCTTATGCATGTGTTGTTTCTATTTATGTTGTCATGTGTGATGACTACACTTGTATTAGTGAGTACACATTGAATCAGTATGTTGTGTTGTATTTGTTAAACATGGAAAATTTGTTAGTTGTGTTTTACCTCATTTTGTCTATTGGCACCTAGTTTAACAAATGCAAAATTTTCAAGTCTTGTGCCCCCTTTGTTGTCTTGGAGGTATTTACCCATCATTGACAATTGATCTGAGAGATCTTCAATAGGTTATACCTTGGTCAAATTTGTGTTAAGGTAGTTCTTTGCTTCATCCATGTTTTCATCATGCATTGCCATGTCCAAAAATTCAAAAAAATTCTAAGTGTGGTAGTTTTGGTTCAATTTCTAGGCCTTGGTAAAATTTCAAAGGGTGAAAGTTCAGAACTGTGTCACACTTTTATAAAGGGAACAACCAACACAAACATATTTTTCCAACTTAAGCGTCAAAAAAGTCATATGTATGTTTTGAATTTTAAAATGACATAAACTAATGAAATGTAGAATTTTTAATGTAGTTTGTGCTTATACTTTTAAAAAAAAAAATAAGTAGATTTTTTTTATAAATTTAATTGATGAATTTTAAATGCTCATATTTTTTGAAAAAAGTGGCATCAATGGGACGTCAAGAAAAATGTAGCAAAATTAATTTTTTTTCTTTAAATTTTTTTCCTAATTAGCCAATTCAAATATCTAGTGCATGGTAAAAAAAAATTAGTTTTTGATAAATATTTTTTTTAATTTTTTTAAAGTCAATTTTAATCAGAACATATTACTTTCCATGGGACATCAACATTTTTACATTATGTATTTTTTTTTAAATACCCTCTTGGAGAGGATTCCATTCTCTAGTGAACTATGTTTTTCAAATTTTTTGAATATGTTTTGCCTATTAATATCTATTTTCTAATCAAGTTCATGTTCGATGGGAAAAACCTACTTACAATAAATATAAAAATATATATAATAAAAATAATGTAAATATGAAAAAAAAAAATTTAGAATCTACGTTTCGAGTACTACAAAAGGGTAATTAATTTTTTTTAAATGTATTTTAATGGCATAAATTACTAGCAAAAGAAGAAAGTTTTTGAAAATTGTGGGGAAGGGGGGGTGGAGTGCCACATAGACAGTTCTGCCTGGAATGGTACCAGGCGGTATGGTTCTGCCCAGAACAGTACCGGGCGGTATGGTTCCGCCCAGTAAGGTTTCCAGCGGAACTATTCAGGGCAGATTCTATAGGGGCGAGACCTTATTGACCGATAAGGTTCCACCCGGAACTACTTTATATAATTAATTTTTTGAAATATTTGTTTTTATGTAGATTCTGTACAACGTACAACAACGACAGGGCAGAGACAAGATTAAAAAAAATTACAGAGGCAGAGGTAATTTTTTTTATGAACATTAATAAAGTTTATATTTTTAGAATTGATTTAATTTAATTAGGGTTTAATTTTTTATTTAAGTAGGGTTTAATTTTTTTAAGTAGGGTTTAATTTTTAAAAAATTATATTTTAGGGTTTAACTAAATTTTTTTATTAGGGTTTAATTGATTTAAAGTAGGGTTTAATTAATTTTTTTATTAGGGTTTAATTGATTTAAAGTAGGGTTTAATTTTTTTAAGTAGGGTTTGATTGATTTTTGTTAATTAGGGTTTATAAAAATTGATAAATACTATACAAAAAGACTCCTAGATTAATAATAAAAATATATAATACAAATTAACAAAATAAACTTAAAAATATAATTAACAATCTTAGATCTACATAATCCATGTGTGTTGATGTGAACTTCCCCAGCGCATATCTGTGTATGATCTTTCCTCACATCATAAGACAATCTTGGAAATTAGAAATGGTGTGGTTTATTTGAACTTCCCTAGTCCATATCCACGTATGCTCTTTCCTCGCGTCGTAAGACAATCTTGGAAATAAAAAATAGTGTGGTTTATGTGAACTTCCCCAGTCCATATCTGTGTATTCTCTTTCCTCACGTCGTAAGATGATCTTGGAAATCAGAAATGGTGTGGATTTTTATTTTTTATTTCTTAAGGGTTTAAGCGACTTGGATTTCATCACCAAGCACTTGGCCAAATCCTGTGTTCCAATGGGCTATATAAATTCCAAGGAGGAGTTGTCCTTTTTTGTCTAAGTGGTTGTGTGTTTTAAGCGCACCGTGAAGTGAGGTGGTTTCATCCCATCAATACCCAAGCCTCAGACAACACCCTTGTATCACAGATTTGGGCCTCACTTACCACAAGGTATATCGAGGACTCCCTTAGTTGAGCCTTGTTTAAAACTGTGATGCACTGGTAAGAAGTTGCCTTGAGAAGTTACTCACCCCGTGCATTCTTGGAGATGGTATAGTAGGCTACAGGTACAGTCCTAATCCTCTGTAGTTAGTGCTCTGAAACATTAGGCCAACACTATATACAAACATGATTAGCATATTGGTGAGCTCACAGACCAAAGACTCCCACGTGAGTAGTATAGGTTGTTTTTCTTGTCTCTCCCTTTGTGTAAAAGAGTTATATATACAAAATTGAGAAACCAAAACCTAAATATAATACATATTCCTCATCCAATCCTATCATTCATCCTTATCCTAAAAATATTTCATGGACATTTCTCACCCATAATCCACATCAAAATCCACTATCCTAATACAATCCTATTCATCTCTCATCCATTTGTTATATCCATTTAATCCACATCATAATTCATCCTCTATCCATTTTCCATTCATAATCTAGATTGTAATCCACTATTCCAATCCAATTTCATGGACATCATCCTATATATATATCAAACTCCATCCACATTCAATCAAAATCCATATCCAAGACATCACCTAATACTATCCAATCCTATCATTCATCCTTATCCTAAAAATCTTTCATGGACATTTCTCACCCATAATCCACATCAAAATCCACTATCCTAATACAATCCTATTCATCTCTCATCCATTTGTTAGATCCATTTGATCCACATCATAATTCATCCTCTATCCATTTTCCATTCATAATCCAGATTTTAATCCACTATTCCAATCCAATTTCATGGACATCATCCTATATATATCAAACTCCATCCACATTCAATCAAAATTCATATCCAAGACATCACCTAATCCTAGATCCAACACACACATACAAACATCAAAGCTGGTTTGATAAATTCATTATGGAACATACAATATCTATGTCCCATCCTTTGTGCACGAATTTCATCCCAAACCTAAATTTATACTAAAAGGAGCTCTTCAAATTGACAATCCCAATCTCAATATTAGAGACCTCTCCTAAGTTTAATTTGTCATTACACGCACAAGTGCAACATTTAAGAAGTTTATTAAAACTTATATAAAGACCATCATTAAATACTTAAATGATCCATATATGTTAAATCAAGCAACATGTCAACCAAAAATGACTATTTATTCATCTAATTTAGACTTTCCTTGCATGAAGTATTCAAGTGCAACCATTCCACCTAACAACAAGAATCATGTAGGAATATTAGAACTAGATCCTAAGTTTAAATTGTCCTTACACATGAGTGTGTAACATTCAAATAGTTTATTCAAACTCTTAGATAAAGACCATTCATTGTATTAGTTAAACCATAATATACAAGCTATAAGTTTACCACTTGGACACTAGTTGACCTTGCCCTCACATATTGATATGAATTTTAACAGAGAATTCAGATAACAATACCTAGCGCTGAGCCTATGGTATTGTAAGAATAAACAAAAGCTCAATGTGCAGAACTAGTAGAGAGTTGCAAGCAACCAAAGAGGATTGTATTTTCATCAAAAAGTGTTTATATACAATGAAGCAAGAATGTGAAGAGTCACCTTATCCATGGAATTTGAAATGGATAGTTGGAAGGTGACAAAAACAACAACTAACTAAACAGAAATTCAAATTTTCAAATTTTCAAAAAAACTACTAAATTCAGAACCCCACTTGGTAGGGTCATAACTCCTAGCTAGCTAGTCAAAATCCAGACTTCTCAGATTCATTGGAAAGATGTCCAAGAGGGCTAGATTGAGTTGCATCAAGCCCTACCTACGGCTACTACTCCAAGCAATGAATGAAAGTCTTGACCCCAAATTCCACTCTGAAGGACTCTGAAAATGCCATTTACTAAGATGTAGATAATTTTGAAAAAAAATACTAAAATTTTGAAAACATAGTTGCCTGTAGAAATGCCACCCTAGTTCTCCTGAATCTCTATGGGATCATTGCATCCCCTTTGAGAGGCAATGGGCCCCATTTTACATGTGTGTTGCAGCAGATGAAGAAATTTTTTCTCAATCTGGTCCTTAGTGAACCATTTTTCTTGATGGGGAAATTGTCCTGCCTGTACCACTCGGTAGAGAGGGATCTGTTGCTTCTTCAATGTCTTAACCAGAACATCAATAATCTAATCACATGTGAGAGGGGTAGTAGTGTTGGGATTCAACTCTATGCTACTAATATGTTCTGCAACATCTAAAGTGTCCAACAATGGTGGAAAATATGGACGTAATAACTCAACATTGAAAACATGATGTAGTCCAAGAAAAGATGGCAGATTGAGTTCAAAATCATTTTCACCAACTTGTTTAAGGATGGTGTATGGACCATACTGAATGGGACAAAGTTTTCTATGAGGCCATTGAAGTCTTTCTTTTTGAAGGTGAAGCCAAACCTTGTCACCAACCTTAAACTGATGAGGTGCATGATGTTGATCATGTCTGTCCTTGTATTTCTAATTGCTATGTTGCAGTATCTCATGCACTTGCTACTAAATATGGCATATCTTCTCAACAAACTTAGTTTCTCTATTTGCCTCTTTCTTTGAATGTGTTGATGGGTCACTCAGCATGGTTGGCAATGCCACATCAATTGGAGCCAATGGTTGGTAGCCGAGACATACCTCAAATGGACTATGCCCTATGGAACCATGTAGTGCACGATTGTAGCTATGTTGTACATATAGAAAACTCTCTTCCCAAGTCTGAGGATGTTTGGAATGATACATCCACAAAATGTGAACGATCATTTGATTTGCCACCTCCATTTGCCCATCTGTTTGGGGGTGGAAAGAAGTGGATTTTGTCAAATTTGTGTCCATCAAGGCCCAGAGTGCTGACCAAAAATTGCTAAGAAATCTACTATCCCCATCAGATATGATGGTTTGTGGCAATCCAAAGTGTACCCAAACATTCTCAAATAAAAGCTTGGTTATTTCTTCCATAGAGACTCCCTTCTTGCAAGCCACCATGGTAGCCATTTTTGAAAACTTGTCTGCCACCACATACACACAATCATGCCCACGTTTTGTAGAAGGTAGACCAAACAGGAAATCCATGGAAACTGAATGCCAAGGTTTGTCAGGAACTGGAAGAGGTGTATACAATCCTTGCTTATGATTGGTAGGCTTTGCAATGGCACAAACAATACAAGCTTGGATGTATAGGATGACATCATGTCTCAATTTGGGCCAATAAAAATACCTTTGAAGTACATCAATAGTCTTCTCCACCCCAAAGTGTCCTGCAACACAACTGTAGTGTGCATCCAATATCATATTTTGTCGCTCCTTAGCAGGAACACATATGTGCCCCATGTGATAGAGAATCCTATCCTACAAGTAGAAATCATTAGCTTGTTTACTATTTACTGACAATATGATGTTTCAAACAGACATGGAGTAAACAGAATTATAAAGCGGTAGTATAGTGCACAACATAGAATATGAATTCATAAGAACATTGCACAGAATAAGTCATTGTATTCATCCATTGATCATAACAATTATAACATCACAATACATGTCTCTAGATCATATCATATCATATTCTTTCATGTCCCGACTACAAAATGTGAACTCAATATATAACTTTACCAAGGTTGGTTTGGGATACCAACTGTTGACAACCACTACGTAACTATCCAACCAACCGTCGGGATGGTTCCCGCTAACACTCCTAACTATACAATTATTATTAATTAACACTTATAATTTGGCCGACAAATGACCGACTACAACTACGACCGCCTACATCATCCCCCCCACAAAATTAGTCATCATCCAGATGACATCACAACGAAAATGACTAACAAATTAAGCTACTGAGAAGTAGCGAGTGGTGTGGGCATCCCTGGATGAGTCAAGGAAGTCAAGGTGGGTGAACGCCTCTCCAATCGCAAGTGGTGTTCTACCATGATCTCTCATTCCCTTGCTACCTTGACCATGCGGGCTACCTCCAATACCTGAGATTTGGACTGATCCACCTCCACTCCCTTAGTTGCGAGCTGAATCTCCATATCCTTCATCTTTTACTCCATTTCCCTTAGTTTGTCTTCTATCTCCTTTGTCTTCTTAGTGGTACTTTTTCTACTTTTGATATCCTAGCCTCCAAGGCTGAGGCTCGTGCCTTCTCTGTATTAGTGAGCTAAGTCTGCTGGGCTAACTGGTCCTGAAATTTTTTCATGTTCCTAGCCAATTCCTCCCTCAATTTCTGTACCAATTGGAGAGCCTTTTCCTTCTCTTCTTCTTGGCCTTGTGCTGATACCTCATGTAGTTTCATATGATAAAACACATCTTTGAAAGCGCTCCTGATACTGAACAATGTCTCTATAACTTGACCATCTCGTCCTCCAACCACTAGCCGCGCTCCTCGCTATGTATTAAGCATCCTCTTGCAATCCTCATGATTAGGCCATCCTTTAGTGGTGAAGCAATGGGAAAACTATTGTTTGTACCCCACTTGGATGAATGCAAGAATTCTTTGTACCTCTTGGGCTACTAGATGTGATCTACCAATCCTGAGTTGCTTAGATATTTCTCCTACTTCCTGCATTACCACTACTACGTTCTGGAGATCCTCTATGTATCTCTGCACTGTCCCCAATGGATCTAAGGCATCAAGTTTGGACATAGTGAATGTCAAACCATCTAGATCATCCCAATCTTCTCCCTCGTTAGATGCGTTATGTGGGGGTGAGCTCACTACTCCTATGGGAGACTGTTGTGATAGCCCCCCAGTCTCGTGAATGGCTGGTAAAGGCTGTGGTGAATCGTCTGGTTGGTTACCATCGCCTGGAACAAAGCTCTGTTGAAACTCTGCACTCTCAACTAAGGGTGTAAGACCCTCATCCTGCCCTTCTGCCAAGTCTGGCACCTTGAGTGTGAGCCCCACTGTGTTCAATCGATTGTCAATTTGTGCCACCTCTGGTCCTCATAATGGTGTTGGTGACACTGATGGTGGTGTTGTAGGTGACTCCATCACTGGGTGTGTAATGGTGCCCCAAGATGTCAATGTACTCACTCAGGTTGGTGGTGATGGTGTATGCTTTGGATGTACATGTGTGCTCTTTGTCTATGTAGGTGGTTGTGTGGGTGTAGTCTACAGCTGTGTGGATGTCGGTAAGGTAAAAGTGGCAAGTTGCAAAACTAGCACGGGAATTGCTTCTAGGACCTCCATATCTTCTGCAGTGTCTGCAACCTTGGCAAGTGATACACCCTCCACCTCTTCTGATTGGATCGGTTGACCCATTATGTAGCCATCATCATTGTCTTCCGTTAGTCACCGAGTATGTCTCACAATTCACTTATCCCTCCAGACACAACTTGTCATCGACTGAATGTCCCGGATGACTCAACTTGTCATCAACTGAATGTCTCTATGACTCAACTTGTCATTGACTTGTCACCCTTGACCCGTATTCGAACAGGCAATGGCACCAAATGTTTACTAGCAATGTGGTGTTTCAAACAGACATGGATTAAATAGAATTATAAAGTAGTAGTATAGTGCACAACATAGAATATGAATTCATAAGAACATAGCACAGAATAAGTCACTGTATTCATCCATTGATCATAACAATTATAACATCACAATACATGTCTCCAAATCACATCATATCATATTCTCTCATGTCCCGACTACAAAATGTGAACTCAATATATTACTTTGCCAGGGTTGGTTTGGGATACCAATCGTTGGAAACCACTACGTAACTATCCAACCAACCGTCGGGATGGTTCCCGCTAACACTCCTAACTGTACAATTATTATTAATTAACACTTATAATTTGGCTGACAAATGGCCGACTACAACTACGATTGCCTACATTTACCCTCTGCTAGATTGTTGTAGATGTTAGCAAAATCAGGATATGTGCCATACAACTGAGGCCAATCTGTTGTGTCGTGACCACAAGAATCCAATACCATTGTTAGGGTTGTGATCGGAGGTCTACTCAAACAGTCTGCAACTTTGTTAGTAGCTCCCATCTTGTGGCAGATATTGAGGTGAAATTGTTGCAAGTAGGCATACCATCTTTGATGCCTATCATTTTGTATCTTCCCTTGTGTTTGTAGAAATTGCAGAGGCTTGTGATTTGTGTGGATGATAGTCTCCTTCCCTAGAATGTAGTGTTTCCATTATTTGCAGGCCTACACAATAGCATACAATTCCTTATCATATGTGGGATATTTGCGTACTATATCAGAGAAAGTCTCACTATGGTAGGTGAATGGATGTCTATGTTCCATGAGAACTACCCCTAGTGCATAGTCTGAAGCATCTGTCTCAATTTGAAAAGATTGTTGTAGGTCTGGGAGTGCTAGTATTGGTGCAGAAATAACCTCCTTTTCAACTCCATGAATGCTTTGTGTTATGCCTCTGTCCAACAGAATTTTGCTCTTGCTCCTCCCCTAAGTGCCTATTCATAGGCCATGCCAAATGTGAAAAACCAAGTACAAACCTTTGGTAAAAATTGGCTAGACCAAAGAAACTATGAAGTTTTGTGAGGTTTTTGAGAGATGGCCAATCTTTGAGAACTTGTATCTTTTTAGGGTACACACGAATACCTATTATGTCCACAATGTATCCCAAATACTGAATACTCTCCATACCAAAGGAACACTTATCTTTGTTAGCATAAAGTTTGTGTTGTTGCAAAGTTGAGAGTACTTGTTGAACATGTTGCAGATGGTCACCCCATGTTTTGCTGGAAATGAGTATGTCATCCAAATAGATGACAATGAACGAACCAATGAATGGTCTAAGGACATCATCCATCAATCTCATAAAGGTGGCAGGGGCATTGGTCAAGCCAAAAGGCATGACTAGCCACTCAAACAACCCTTCCTTGGATTTGAAAGCAGTCTTCCACACATCTAATGGCTCAACTGGGACTTGGTGATATCCAAATTTCAAGTCAATTTTGCTAAAAAAAAAATTCCCCCTGAGTTGGTCCAGCAAATCATCAATGCAAGGAATTGGATATCGGTTCTTTACAGTGATTTTGTTGAGAACATGATAATCAATACAAAGTTGCCATGTTCCATCCTTCTTTTTGGCCAAAACAATTAGACTTCCACATGGTGAGATACTTGGGTGAATGTGTCCTTTCTTGATCAACTCTTGAACTTGCCACTTGATTTCTTCATTCTCCAAAACTGACCTTCTATATAGTGGCCCATTTGGTAATGGTGTCCCTAGAATTAGATCAATTTGATGTTTGACTTGACAGTGCAGTGGTACCCCTATTGGTGAATTGAATACATTCTGATATGTTGACAATATATGATCCATTTGTTTATGTTCAATTGTAGTAGTGGCCACTTTAGTATGACTGTTGGCCACAACTAACCTTGCCTCCTCAGGTCAGACCATTAGTAGGACAAATTTTCCAGTGTGAGCAATCAAACGATTACATTATTTTATAGTAATCAAAGATACTAGTTCTGCAGGACTTACCTCAGGTATTTGATATTTCTTTTCACCCAACTTGATGATGATGCTGCATGGCCTAGACTCATAGACTCTGTGGTGCTTGTACATGTATGGGTGCCCCAACAATACATTGCATACATCCAAAGGTGCCACATCACATATCACTTCATCTTTTAATGGCTTGATAGAATAAGGTAAGCGGCACTGTTTAATCACCTAAATGTTTCATCCCTAACTTACCCATCCCATATGATATGGCTATGGATGTTGTGTGGTCTACAGATTCAATCTCTTAACAATTTCAATAGAAATCAAATTCTTTTAGCTTCCGCTACTTTCCATTTACCCACATCTGTGAGTGGAATAAGCAATCATCATCTTCACGGGGCATGATTTTGGTAGTGCCAACTATGGCATGTGGGTCAGTCTCAATGATATGCTCGCCATCCTTTTGCTCACAAGGGTTTGTAGGCAACGAATCATGTTCAGTCTCTCCTTGATAGATTTATGTCATCAAAGTCTTCATGGCTCGATAGTTCTTAGTGTTATGTCCAAGGCTTTTATGGAGTTCACACATCTTTTTGTTACCCTTGTTTGTTGTTGATGATGTTTGTGAGGAGAAGTCCTTGGTTGTCTATTTCCCACCAAATTTGCTACCACCTTCACCCTTGAATTTGTTGTTTGAGAAATAATCTTACCTTCCCTTTTGTTTGAATTTTTCCTCTATCTTTACTGCATATTTGAAGGCAGTTCCCAAGGTCTCAATATGTAGGAAATCCATTTCTATTTGGATATATTGATGAAGCCCACTGTGATACTTCAATACCCAATGCTTTTATGTGTCAATGATTCCCAATTTTGTTGAAAGTGCATGAAATGTATTGGTATAATCTTGAACAGATTGGTCCTTCTTTTGTCAAAGTAATTGCCACTGTATGTATTTCTCCTCATATGAATCTTCAAAGTAATATTCTTTATGGATGTATTCCATGAATTCTCCCCATGTGGGATTATCATCCACCAACGCATCAAATTATTGGTTGTCAGGGTTATTTCTGAACAAAAATATACTCTCCCAAGATTGTTTCACATGTTCTTCAGCTTTGGGGAGGGCAAAGGTTATTTTCTCAACATCTGAGAAGTGATTTACAGAAAAATATTTCTCTAGTTTTGATAGCCAATCATCAATAGCATCTACATGATTTTTTCCCTCAAAATTTGGGATGTCAAAATTTACTTGTACCTTGAAAGGGGTGTGCCCATGGAATGGTGCTCCAGTTGTATCATGTTGTTGAACACCACAATTTCATTGGATAATTTGAGAGAATTCATTCATCATCTCCTCACATTGCTTTGTCAGAGGTTCTTGTACTAACTCCTTGAAAGGGTCAGATCCATCTTCAGTCATGTGCATCTCAAGGGTAGGTAATTTGATGGGTCTTGTGTCTGCAATCCCAACCTTCGATAACCTGACCACATATAATGTGACATACAGGAGAGAACCGCTCTAATACCACTGATCTAAATTTTAACAGAGAATTCATATAACAATACCTAGCATTGAGCCTATGGTATTGTAAAAATAAATAAGAGCTCAATGTGTAGAACTCGTAAAGAGTTGCAAGCAACCAAAGAGGATTGTATTTGCATCAAAAAGTGTTTATATACAATGAAGAAAGAATTTGAAGAGTCACCTTATCCATGGAATTTGAAATGGATAGTTGGAAGGTGACAAAAACAACAACTAACTAAACAAAATTTCAAAATTTCAAAAAAAAACTACTAAATTCGGAAACCCACTTGGCAGGGTCATAACTCCTAGCTAGCTAGTCAAAATCCAGATTTCTCAAATTCGTTGGAAAAATATCTAAGAGGGCTAGATTGAGCTGCATCAAGCCATGTCTGTGGCTATTGCTCCAAGTAGCCGATGAAAGTCTTGACCCCAAATTCCACTTCGAAGGCCTCCAAAAATTCCATTTACTAAGATATAGACAATTCTAAAAAAAATACTGAAAAACTGAAAACATAGTTACTTGTAGAAATGCCACCCTAGTACTCTTGAATCTCTATGGGGTCATTGCAGCCCCCTTGAGAGGCAATGAACCCCATTGCACCTATGTGTTGCAGCAGATGAGGAAATTTCTTCTCAAACTAGTCCTTAGTGAACCCTTTTGCTTGATGGGGAAATTATCCTTCTTGTACCACCCGGTAGAGAGTGATTTGTTGCTTCTTCAATGTCTTACCTAGAACATCAATAATCTAATCACATGTGAGAGGGGAAGTAGTGTTGGGATTCAACTTTGTGCTACTAATATGTTATGCAACATCTAAAGTGTCCAACAATGGTGAAAAATATGGACACAATAATTTAACATTGAAAACATGATGTAGTCCAAGAAAAGATGGCAGATTGAGTTCAAAATCATTTTCACCAACTTGTTTGAGGATGGTGTATGGACCATACCAAATGGGATGGATTTTTCTATGAGGCCTTTGAATTCTTTCTTTTTAAGGTGAAGCCAAACCTTGTCACCAACCTTAAACTGATGAGGTGTACGATGTTGATCATGTCTGTCCTTGTATTTCTAATTTCTATGTTGGAGTATCTCATGCACTTGCTACTGAATATGGCATATCTTCTCAACAAACTTAGTTGCTCTATCTACTTGTTTCTCTGAATATGTTGATGGGTCAATCAACATGGTTGGCAATGCCACATCAATTGGAGCCAATGGTTGGTAGCCAAGACATGCCTCAAATGGATTGTGCCCAATGGAACCATACAATGCATGATTGTACCTATGTTGTACATATAGTAGACTCTCATCCCAAGTCCATGGATGTTTGGAATGATACATCCACAAAATGTGAATGATCATTCAATGTGCCACCTCCATTTGACCATCTGTTTGGGGGTGGAAAGCAATGGATTTTGTCAACTTTGTGTCCATCAAGGCCCAAAGTGCTGACCAAAAATTGCTAATAAATCTACTATCCCTGTCAGATATGATGGTTTGTGGCAATCCAAAGTGTACCCAAACATTCTCAAAGAAAAGCTTGGTTGCTTCTTCTGTAGAGACTCCCTTCTTGCAAGCCACCATGACAACCATTTTTGAAAACATGTCTACCACCAAATACACACAATCATGCCCACATTTTGTAGAAGGTAGGCCAGACATGAAATCCATGGAAACTGAATGCCAAGGTTTGTTAGGGACTAGAAGAGGTGTATACAATCCTTGCTTATGATTGGCAGGCTTTGTAATGGCACAAGCAGTACAAGCTTGGATGTATAGGATGACATCATGTCTCAATTTGGGCCAATAAAAATAACTCTGAAGTACAACAATGGTCTTCTCCACCCCAAAGTGTCATGCTACTTCCCTGGATCAAAACAATTCATCTTATTGCTTCTTATCTTCACACACTTCATCACTCTTCTGCTACTACCTTGAAACAAATATTTATCCTTCATTTATATCCTCCACAAGCCTACACAACATTATCAAGTCAGCCTAATTGTAACGGCTAGTATGAAACATTTAGACACAAATAGGTCAGACCTAAACATACGGTATTGCTCCGCAAGTGAATGGAACTTCGTGTGAACCTCCATGAAGGTCAGACAGGTCCTAAACTACCTCAAATGATGTTCCTTTAGGCTCAACAACATGGAATTTCTCCGCAAACCAATTAGACTCCACTGAACACTGACTGCTCTGCTCTGTGAAAACAGGTAATCTTTTAATATCGATATCTCTCTGAAAATGAACCCAATTGATCTGAATTTTGGATATGATGTAGATGACATGTTATAGAAACTAAATCCATCTCCGTAAGCTCTAATGTGATAATGTGGTAATCTCCAATGTCATTCTCCCTGGCACTCTACAACTTAATATTAACTATCCCAAATGATTTGAATGCTTCTGGATGCTCGTGCATCAGACTCTCAGGGTTAATTGAAAAGTGAGTCTCTTCACTTTGGTTTGTATTATGTCAAAATCAATGTGATCCCTTAGCATAAGTTTGGTGGTCTACTTGCAAGCCTTGCACTGCCTCAATGATCGGTGGTCTGAGCAAGTCTTCTCTACAAGTTGCCTCAAGTTCTTCATGTTCTGGTGATCTAGGTTCGGCAGTCTACTTGCAAGCCTTGCACTGCCTCAATGATCAGTTGTATGAGCAAGCCTTCTTCGCAAGCTACCTCAAATTCTTCATTCTATGATAGTTTAGGTTCGGCGGTCTGGCTACAATGTTACAACTACCTCAGAGTTTGGTGTTTTCTTGTCAAACACTTGTAGGTTGCCTCAAGATCAATGTCTGCTTCAATCAATTAAGAGTCAATTATGCATCCTTCGGATCTGTTAGGTCTTAAAAATGTAGTTTACAAATCCTAAGAGGATGCCAGACTCTATGATCAAATTAGCAACATTTTTGCACTAACATGACGAAGTTAACCTATAGGGTTAATGACTCCTTGCACTTTAGACACTACTATACCTAGGCGGGTAGACCTTGAAAATTAAGGCAGATTAAATGAGTGTAAGTTTTGTGACTAGGTTAATGGATCTACCCACAATGGCAAATGGTGTGGAATAGATGAAAGCTTTCTAACTAGTTCTATTTCTAATATCTGAAAGATGATTTTGTATAAGCAATATCAAGGAAAGAACTAATAAATGAATTTAAATATTGAAGTGAGTAAGACCAGTGGCTTGTTGGGTAAATAGAGTTAAGTGAGAACCTAAGATCACTAGTGTATACTTGGCAATAACTCTAACTATTTGGCACAACGCTTTAGTTTATAACTTGTATAAACGTGCAAGGGAATGATTGACAGACTCTTCTTAATATCCAACTGACACAATCAAGTTTTTTGTTATTCACCAGAAGGAATTTTAATCCTTTCTTGAAGGAGCCAATTGAATGAACTATGCAAGAACAATAGATAACATCAACTTGGAGATAGAATGCCAATCCTAATTATGTGGTTCTTCTTAGTAATCCAAATCAATACTTCCAGATTACTGTGACTGACCAGAAGGATTTTAATTCCTCTTTAAGGAAACCAACTAATCAAATCACACAAGTACAGCAAATGTGCATTGACAAACATAATATATACTTGATATATCAATTTGAATAATAAAGAAATAATGAACTGGAGACAACCAAATAACTGAATAATTTCAACAAACAATTGATGCCAGTATAAAGCCACAGAATCAAAGATCTATTAACTTCTTCAATATGATACTTGCAACATGGTCTTTTAAAATATTATGGACTTCTTCTATTATCTCCTACTACTGATGATCCATTGACCATCATATGTCCAACATATATAAAAATATTTGTGAACAGACATAACTCTTCAAAATGCCTTTTGAGAATTAACAGGATTAACATAACAATAAACAAAGATAATGACACTAAGCTCTGCTAAGCCACAGGTGTATCTGAGCAACATGATCCAGGTACTCTTGGCTCTGATGTGTATCAGCAAATTCTATAGCATTCCTTGTAATCACATCTATCGTCACCATCTTTTCCAAATGCTTGTAGGCCTCCCCAGATGCTGAGTCTTTATCTTTGAGAGATTCTAGAGCCTCCTGTAATATCACCTGGCATTCTTTAATCCATTCATCTTTGCTCTTCAACTCCTTATCATTTATGAACAACATAGGTACACCTATCTTTGAAGCCTCAACACATTCCTTGGCATTTTGAAGCTGGTCATGAAATTTCTTATGTTGTTCGATCAAATCTTGGGCACTGGAGATACCTGTACTGTCAGGGGTATCCCTACTCTATATTTTGTGGAGTTTTTCTTGGAGCCTATTGTTTAACCTCTCATGTTCTTGGATAACCTTATGATTCTCAGAGTAGACATCCCATAATTTATTCATCCAATGCATCATATGGATATGCCTATTCTGTAGTACTGTTGCAAGTGTGTCAATTTGAACCTGGGCTATTTGATCAATAGATGGTGACTAGACACTTTGTGAACTTTCTCCTTGGGTTAATCTTTTAATTGATCCTCCAAAGGCATTCTTGACAATATCTTTTAGGAAATCATTTTCCTTTGTCAATCTTTCACAACTCAGTTTATATGCATCTCGCTCCTTGATCAGCAATTGAGCCTGTGCTTTATTCAGTCTTGCAACATTTATAAAAATATCTGCAGCAATCAAAGGATCAGTTTCTCCTGCTTTCAAAGTCATAACATGCCCAAAGGTCTTTTCAGTATCTATAATGGCAGTCTTCTTATGAGGAGGGTATAGGGCCCATATCATGAGTGAGTTTTCATCATTGTTATACTTGGTACCCATGTATATCTCTATTACACCTTCAGGAGTGAGTTTGTATTTATCATCAGTATTGTGCAAAAAACTATCAAATACCAAGGCAAAATTTATGTCAAGTCCAGGAAATATCATGGCACCTGCTTCTCTAAGAAACTATCTACCTCTGTTAGGAGTCATAGCCCTCAACTCATTATCTACTGTTGTCTTTAACACATCCATCAATTGTCTTTCATTATCAGCTGTGACATCTTCAACTGATTCTCTGAGTTCCTTTCCTTTACATTTATACAAAAATGATTTAAATTCCTGAGAATGAATGAATTGATCATCTGCAATGAAAGAATCATATGCCAACTGTCTGGGATCCTCATCACCAAGCCCCTCTTCATCCTACTCTCTACTAGGAAGTTGATAACCTTCCATTTTTCGTCTAGAGATTTTACTTGTCTATTCATGGAGCTCCTCTTCACCTATGGATTCCTCATCACCAGAAGATAATAACTCTATTTCTAGAAGTTGTTTTCTTTTCTCATCTAATTCTCTATTATATTTTTCAATTACCAATTCGACTTCGGCTTCTTCCATGTTCCTAATAATATCATCATGTAGATATGGAATGTGTGTGTATCCACTGAGATTTTGTTTTCTTCTAGCAAAATCAATGAAGCCCTTGGGATCAAATCCTTTTCTTGTCTCGACACACCTCATGTTGTAATGCATTAATTTATCTTTGATGAAACCACAACCTTCCTTAGACACCACAGTAAAATCCCCAAAGCATAGGGTACTAGGCATGAAGGATTGTTTGTCATAGGTACTTAAGTTCATCACATTGGAATAGTTCATCTACTTGACTATCTCGAAGTAAGCAATCCTATCAGGAACTATCTTGAGCAGTATAAATGGTATATCTTCAAAACCACAAATTCTAACAATAGTTGAGTCCTCAAAGCAATACCAATCTCCCTAATTGTGTGTGATAGTTGGGGGGCCACCAAAGTCTTTTGGTCTGAGAAACCTTCTTATTTCATCTGACAATGAATATTCACAGGGATGATTAAAGTATCTATACAACACTTTTACAAAATATTCTTCAAAATAAATGTAATTGGAGTTGGCAAACGTACTATCCCATACCCTTGTCCACATCTGCATAGGCAACTTTTGTCCCCGTTTGTCTATTTGAGCAATTATGAGTTTATTTGGCCATATTCCCATTTCCTGGCCATAGTATAATACCATGTGCATGAGGAGTAAATAATGTGTTGTACCCAATCAAAATTTTTGCTTCATTAAGGCATTTTGAACAAGTCTAGAAAAATTTTCGTCAAAAAAGCAAAATTTCTAAAAATAGACGTCAAATTAGGTTTTCTGGGTTTCTTTAGATAGGGATGCTGGTAAAAGTTTCAAAAAATAGAATCTTTGACTCAGGTGTCGCGCTTGATTCTCATTGGTCAATTTTGCTTCACAATCAGTGCGGTCCAGACGGAATCTGCAAAAGATCAAGTTTTCTCTTCTGGGTCATTTCTACTTTTTTAGAAGGTGAAGCATGAGCTCTGAAGTTGTCAACAGAGAAATTTCATCTGCCAAAGCTCGTCGATGAGTTTTCAACGTTGTTCCAACGATGCAGAACCGACGAATAGTCGTCGACTTGACGAGGCACACAAAACGATGCAAGATGGATCCAAGGTGGAATGAAAGGTTGGAAAATCATAAATTTGACTAAGTGTTGAGAATCCAGGTGCCCCAGGTGACTTGGGACGCCCAACTTTTCAAGTGTTAGTTTTTTTTCACGATTTTTGAGAAATGTCAAAAATGCTTCCGTCAGTTGGTCAAACTTGGTCAAAAGTCAATCAAAGCCAGGATTTCATCACAAATATGTTCAGACTGCTCAGATCACCCTTCATCCCGCCTCAACAATCGTCCGGACAACCAAAATCGAAGATTAAACAAGAGTTGTGGGCACGAAAAATAAGAAAAGGTACAAAATTTGAGTTTTTCAGAAAATTTTCTAAGGCATGGCAACCTAGTCACCCCAAGTGACTTGGGGCACCCAAACTCATTAGATTTAGTTTATTTTTGAAGTTTTCCTTGAAAAACATGAATCTCCTTCCGTCAGGCCGGTCCGTTTCAGAGCAGATTAGTTTGGCACGTTTCTTGAGGCAGACAGAGAGTACAGTCAGCTCAGTTTTCATCAGGCCTACCTATCTACCAAATCATCAGACTCAATTTTATCCCAGTTGACAGAAATTGATAGTCAAACAAGGGTCCTCCTCCACTGAAAAATGCGCACGCAAATCAAGAAATTGAAGAAGTTGCAAAAATTGAAAAAATGGCTAAGTCTGGTGAAACCAGGTGCCCCAAGTGACTTAGGGCACCCAACTTGCCCAGAGATAGAATTTTTCTTGTGTCTACAGTGTTTTCTGACAGTTTTGCTCCCAATCTTCGCCCGTTGGCAGTTTTTAGGAAGTCAAACTTGGTCAAACGATGCCAAATCATCAGTCGGAGGCCAGAAATGGAATCTCAGTTGATAGGTCTCTAAAATGTTAGGATCAGTCAACTTTTCCAGTCAATGGTGACATTTTTCCACCTTGTTGAAGTCAGAGACAGGCCATATTTAAGTTAAAACGAGTGTTGAAGTGTCGAAAACGAAGAAAAATTGGCTAACACTTCTATCAACTCGTGTGTTCGATGGCATCATCAAAAGAAGATATTTTTCGTCATCTTGCACATGAAGCCATAGGCAGCTACAAAATAGGGATTCTTCCTATTCAAAGACATCCACTTGGATTTGTGCTTTAAAAGTTGCTTTCTTCATGGATGAAGTCCAAGTTTTATTCTCACACAAATAAAGCTACTTTTTTGCCCTAAAGATCTATAAAGGCAAGCATTTGGCTTCTTTATTTCATTATCTTTTGCAGGTTGCATCTGGAGGAAGGATTTTTATTTTTCTTTCAATGAAGATTCGAAGACCCAAACGAAGTACTTCTTCAGCGTTCTTCATAGTTTCGGGATGAGGAAGCAAGGGAGCACGCTTTTTTAGGGTCCTTTTTTCTAGGAGATCATTTTTCAGAAACAGGGCCAAAGCTTTTTCAAATTTCATCGAGATGGGTCCATTCAGAATTTCATCCTCTTGAAGATTGGGAAATTTGCTTTTTTCAGGAATCTACTTTTTTGCTACTTTTTTGAGAAATCCTCCGCTTTTTTAGAATCCGACAAACTAGGTTGCTTCATAACGGAATTATCTACAAAACCCATGTGCCAGCTTTTTTCGCTCAGAATCTACTTTTTAGAAGATATTGTTTCCCAGAATCTACTTTTTGGAAGAATGTTGATGAGGATGCATTCCAAAAGAAAGCAGCTTTAAAATAGATGCTTTTTGTTTTAAAGCATTTGCTTTCATCCTAAGCTCATCCATTCTATATTTAGAAATAAATCACTTTGTGATAGTTGGAATTTTCTTTTCTTAAAGCATTTGTTTATTGTATCTTTGTCTTAGAATAGTAATAAGGCTTGCGAGTTGGCAAGTTAGGGTTAATCAAGGAGATTTTAGGGTTCCCTACTCCTTTGATTTTAGTATAAATAAGGGCATCCTTGCCCATTGTAAGGAATGGTAATTGTGATAGCAAATTTGTTGTGCCTATTATAGCCTACAAATCTTGATATTCCAAGTGTCTGTTCACTTTGTGTAATCTGTTCTCCGGTGTTTGATCGCTTGTTGTATGCCTACCTTTTGTTACAGCATTGTTGTCCTGGAGTTGTACCAACTTTGTGATATTGAATAGAAGTCTCATGCCTATTTTGCTCTGATATTCTATCTCGATTCATCAAGTTTTCGTCGTCCGATGTGTGACTTTTGTAGCTTTCATTTTAGCTTCCATTATTAAAGTACTATAAGTCTTGTGATGTAAATCTGGGAGAAAATTGCTTAAGTTTTTGTTAAAACAATCATTCCTTGTTCACTTTTAATTTCCTTTGCTCTAAATTTACTCAGGAGATTAAAAGCGTTGTTAGTCTATGCTTAGTTGTAGTAGAAGTTTTAAAAAAGGAAAAAACCTCTTCTGTAGCATTTAGAGTTTTATAACCTTGTGCTCGCAACTGAGAATCAAAAAGAAGATAGGCAAAGTTTTATTTTATTATCTTTTCAGTGAACATCAGCAAAAAGGGAACTCCCCCTTCCAATAGGAGAGCAGTTTATCTGTGCATAGTTGTCTGTTTCCAAATTGCATTCCAGAGGTGCGAATTGAAATGCCAACAGTTTTCTAGCGCCCACCGTGGGGCATGAGGCATAAAACTTCAAGCAAGCTTAGGCTTATGTCACAGGAATGACTCTTTGGCATCTTTCTGCTCCAGTTCAACAACCAAATCTTACACCACCTGCTATTCAACCAAATCTTGTACGAGTGGAAGGAGAGCAAACGAACATCATTAGCAGTCTGAGGAGTTTCATAGTTGCACAAAAGGAAAGTCCTGATTAGTGGAGAAACGCAGCTGTTATCCTTGACGAAGAAGAACACAAAGTGGATCTTGCAGCAAGAAGACCAGTATTACCACCTCCCGCGTGGCAGTAGATAATCTTGGCTCACAAGGTTTATTCAAGAAGGGGAAAAGGCGGTGCTATGGATCCTTTCTTTCAAGATCTTGATTATACAGAAGTTGGAGAAGAATCCAACATAGTTCTTGAAGTCCAGACAGTTCCTGAACTCAAGCAGGAAGAACCACAAGAAGAACCAATAATCCAGCCTAGAGCAATGGGTGATGCAAATAATAAAAGTCATAATGATGCAAATCAAAGGTGACCACCCCCATTGCCTTGGGGTAATAACATTGGACCTTTGGCCCTGCAAGCACATCACGAGTTACCAAAGGGGTCAAGGAAGCACTTTCCCCTATTCCACGGTGATGGAACTCAACATCATGATGAACACATCTCTGCATTCACAACAGCTTGTGTCATTTTGCATGTCACATGAAGATTTTGTGCGTCTCTTCATTGAGACTCTCATGGGAAATGTTGTCAACTGGTTCAATCATCTAGAACCAGGCATCATTACAAGTTGGGCAACTATGAGTGAGAAATTCTTGGCAAGGTTCAAGCATGCCAAAGATGGTCATAGATTGTTCGTCCAACTCTCAAATTCAAAGATGGAGAACAATGAACCAATGAGGGAGTTTGTGACAAGATTTAATCACCTAGTTACGTGCCTTTCTCATACTCTCAATCCATCTTCACAAATTCTGTTGAGCAGTTTCATTAACGCTCTTCCTTCTGAGATAGCCTTCTTTTTGAGATCGGCTAATGAAACAGAATTATCCAATGCACAAGAAAATGCCATCAATTTAGAGGATGACATGATTACCTCTGGTAAGATGAAAATGGATTCAATCAGACCTCTTGTATAGAGTTCTGCGGATCCACTACTACATAAGGTAGCAAATAAAGTGACTATCATGAAGAGACAGTTGCCTACTCAGGGGCAACCTGTGCAATAGCCATATCAATCACCACAGCAACCATATCAGCGTAAGAGGAACAATTTTCATCCTTTCAATAACTATAGGCCTAGGTTGCCATCACCACCACCAAGACAAGTAGTTGATGCTGCTTAAACTACAGTGTTTTCTTCCTTTCATGAGATAGATGCACATACTGGAGCCACATGTCCTAAAAATTTAAGGATGAATCAAATCGTGGGATATGTTGATGCTGCACCCATTTCAAACATTGTTCCTTCCCCAAGTTTGAATGTTGTCTTACCACAGACAGACAACTTCGATGGTGACTCTACTGCGGGATACTTCCAGAACAAACCCGTTATAATAAAGGAAGAACAAGAGGATATTCGTCAATATTCTCTTGCAGTGAATCATGAAAATATTTTGACTCTTGTGTTTGCACGTACTCAGCATTTTAAAGCACAAAAGGAAGGAGAGGATAGACAAAGATCAAAAGAAAAGGAGAAGGAAGTGGCTTCCACTTCCAATGCTAAGCCACCACATGAAAATGTCAAGGCGACTCAAGACTCGTCTTCAATGAATTTTGATATAGTGGATTCCATGATGAAGACAAAGGTGCAGATTTCTCAGCTAGAGTATCTTCAGGACCATCCAGATCAGTTGGATAGAATTGTTAAGTATGTCAAGAAAGAGACTGTCGCATAGCCCACATTGCTTGAATCTTTCGTTCCAGCAGGAGAGAAGCCCAAGCCTTTCTATATCTCTCTATATATAGGAGGCTATAAATTGAGCAATTGTATCATTGATTCAGGAGCCTCGGACAATGTCATGCCTTTACAGGTAATGAACACTTTGGGACTCTCGTGCACCAAAATGCATGAAAAGTGTTATTCGCTTGAGTCTAATTCAGTACCGTTGGTTGGACAATTGAAGGATGCTCAAGTATGGTTGGCGGCTTGCCCAGAGAAGAAAATAATGATGACTATCTTGGTAGCCGACATTCCAGCGAGTTACGGGATGCTACTAAGTAGAAGTTTCTGCAAAGATCTTGGAAGAGAAATACAATTGGATTGGTCATCTGTGACCATTCCATTAAAGAAAGGTAGTTTCAAATTGGAACCAGAAGCCAAGTTGCGATTCACAGTGGTGAAATCTCAGGATCCTCAAGCACAAGTGCTATATCAAGAAATGGGTCCTGGTACATATGTTATGATGTTTGAGATAATCGAAAAGAACCAAGAGGTAGTCTATGTGGTTGACGAATCAGATGAAGAATCCAAAGAAATGTACAACTTACAAACTTTCTTTGAGGAAGAAGAGGTGCAATAATCTTCTCAAGAGAAAAATAATGATGAATCAGATTTGTTTTTCTCATCTTTTGAAGGCTGGTTTGAAAAATTTGTTTCAGATACATCCAAAGGAGAGACCAAAGAAGCTTTGCAAGTGCGAGAGCATGATCTTCTTCTTGAAGATGATTTCTTCCTGGAATAATTTTTCAGAACTGGAGATCATATGGAAGTTTCATTATCAGATCTAAATTGTTTTCAACATCAGTGGGAAAGTGATTCTTCAACAGAAGATACTACAGACTTTTCTTTACAATATAGCCCTTCTTCACCTGCATCTTGAGAATCTTTCATACATACTAGTGAAGAGGACAATGTTGAATCTGTCTATGAACCTATGCAAGGAAAAGACTTTACTAATACTATGCAACCAGTGTGGAACACAACATATGAAGAGGTTGATGGAGAAGAGGAGTTCATGGAATATTCAGTTTTGGTCGCTAAAGAGGATGATATTGAAAAATCAAAAATTCTTGACAAATGTCTTGTGAGATACCTCGTGTGTGAGATTGATCAAGAAGAAGAAGAGGAAGCATATGACTTAGATGGATCTCTCTTTGATTCTACTTACTTAACAGAAGAAGAAAGATACATGAATGTTGAAGATGAAACGATGCTGGATATCTACATTGAAGAAGATTACTCTACAGAGGATGACGAGATTCCAGGTAATGAATGGGAAAGTGAGCTGTCAGGTGAAGGTTCAAGAGTTTGAGCATTCAGATCTTGATGATTCATCATACTTTGGAGAGTGGATGGACAAAAACACAACCAACGAAGAAGAAGAAGCTCCTGAAGCATTTGAAAAATGGGCAACGACAGTTGTGGATCCTATAAGCCGAGAATCAGTAATGAGAGTCATGTATGAACAACTTGTACCTTTTTCAAAAGATGATGCATTCACTGAGTATAAAGTTGTGTGTGTACAAGATATAAATGAAACTCATATTCAATATGTGGTGATAACCATTCCCACAGATATACTTTGGCCACAAGACTTTCCTATATATCTTCAGAAGGAATTTTGTACTTTCACCTGTTGCAGAGGTTGCTTGCTTTAGAGGAAGATGCTCCACCTGATCTCTGGCATATCAACTAGTTCCTCAGGAACTTCTCGTGGCCTGAACGTGAATACCCTCCTGAATTATGGCTCTTTGAGGAGATGTTGTAGAGAAAGAAAAGTTTTGTGCTACCAAGACAATCTTCACACCTAAGGAGAGATGGTTCTTACTTTTTTGAGTCGATTGATGGTTTTATGTGACAGTCCTAATTACATCTCATCCTCACTCAGGAAAAAGAGCGCGTGAAACACTTTGTTTTCTTGTAATGTGTTTCCCCTTTCTATGATGTGATCGTTGTGTTGTAACGTTTTTCCCCTTTTCGTAATGTGACAGTTGTGTTCTGGAAAGTTCTAACTCTTAGGTGTTTTTAGGAAGTCCGCTCTTCGGTGATTTTAGGAAGTCTAGTTTTAGGTGATGTAGGGAAAAGTCTTGTTCTAGGTGATTAGGAAAGTGACTTGACTCTATTGCCCAACTGACAAGGCACTGGTCCAAGCTTAAAAAGTCTAGAGATTCTCGATTCCCCTATGCCATAAGTATCTGCCATGGTCCCCAGACAGAGCCAATTGTTGTACCCAATCAAAAATTTTGCTTCATTAAGGCATTTTGAACAAGTCTAGAATTTTTTTCGTCAAAAAGTCAAAAAAGCAAAATTTCTAAAAATAGACGTCAGATTAGGTTTTCTGGGTTTCTTGAGATATGGATGCTGGCAAAACTTTCTAAAAATAGAATCTCTAACTCAGGTGTCACACTTGATTCTCATTGGTCGATTTTGCTTCATGATCAGCGCAGTCCAGACAGAATCTGCAAAAGATCAAGTTTTCTCTTCTGGGTCATTTCTGCTTTTTCAGAAGGTGAAGCATGAGCTCTGAATTCATCAATAGAGAAAGTTCATCTGCTAGAGCTCGTCGATGAGTTTTGAACATTGTTCCAATGACGCAGAACCGATGAACAGTCGTCGACTCGACGAGGCATGCAAAATGATGCAAGATGGATCCAAGGTGGAATGAAAGGTTGGAAGATCAGAAATTTGACTAAGTGTTGAGAATCCAGGTGCCCTAGGAGACTTGGGGCACCCAACCTTTCAAGTGTTAGTTTTTTTTCACTTTTTTTAAGAAACGTCAAAAATGCTTCCATCAGTTGGTCAAACTTGGTCAAACTTGGTCAAAAGTCAGTCAAAGATGGGATTTCATCATAGATATGTTTAGACTACTCAGGTCACCCTCCGTCCCACCTCAACAGTCGTCTAGACAACCAGAATCGAAGATCGAACAAGAGCTGTGCGCACAAAAAATAAGAAAAGGTACAAAATTTGAGTTTTTCAAAAAAAATTCTAAGGCATAGAAACCTAGGAACCCCAGGTGACTTGGGGCACCCAAACTCATCAGATTTAGTTTATTTTCAAAGTTTTCCTTGAAAAACGTGAATCTCCTTCAGCCAGCCCGGTCTGTTTCAGAGCATATCAGTTTGGCACGTTTCTTGAGGCAAACAGAGAGTACAGTCAGCTCAGTTTTCATCAGGCCTACCTATCTACTAGATCATTAGACTCAATTTTATCCTAGTTGACAAAAATTGACCATCAAACAAGGGTCCTCTGCCACCAGAACACACACGCAAATCGAGAAATTGAAGAAGCTGCAAAAATTGAAAAAATGGCTAAGTCTGGTGAAACCAGGTGTCCCAGGTGACTTGGGGCACCCAACTTGCCTAGAGATAGAACTTGTCCTATGTCTACAATTTTTTTGACAGTTTTGTTCCCAATCTTCACCTGTTGGCAGTTTTCAAGAAGTCAAACTTGGTCAAACGATGCCAAATCATCAGTCGGAGGCCAGAAATGGAATCTCAGTTAATAGGCCTCCAAAATGTCAAGATCAGTCAGCTTTTTCAGTCAATGGTGACATTTTTCCACCTTGTTGAAGTCAAAGATAGACCATATTTAAGTCAAAACGAGTGTTGAAGTGTCGAAAACAAAAAAAAATTGGCTAACACTTCTATCAACTCGCATGTTAGATGACATCATCAAAAGAAGATATTTTTCATCATCTTGCACATGAAGCCATAGGCAGCTACAAAATAGGGATTCTTCCTATTTGAAGACATCCACTTGGATTTGTGCTTTAAAAGTTGCTTTCTTCATGGATGAAGTCCAAGTTTTATTCTCACACAAATAAAGCTACTTTTTTGCCCTAAAGATCTATAAAGACAAGCATTTGGCTTCTTTATTTCATTATCTTTTGTAGGTTGCATCCATAGGAAGGATTTTTATTTTTATTTCAATGAAGATTTGAAGACCCAAACGAAGTGCTTTTTCAGCGTTCTTCATAGTTTCGGGATGAGGAAGCAGGGGAGCACGCTTTTTCAAGTTCCTTTTTTCTAGGGGATCATTTTTCAGAAACAGGGCCAAAGCTTTTTCAAATTTCATCGAGATGGGTCCATCCAAAATTTCATCCTCTTAAAGATTGGAAAATTTACTTTTTTCGAGAATCTACTTTTTTGCTGCTTTTTGAGAAATCCTCCGCTTTTTCAGAATCCGACAAACTGGGTTGCTTCAAAACAGAATTATCTACAAAACCCATGTGCCAGCTTTTTTCGCTCAGAATATACTTTTTAGAAGATATTGTTTCTCAGAATATCAACTGATGACATCACCAAAAAGCAAGAATGTTGATGAGGATGCATTCCAAAAGAAAGTAGCTTTAAAACAGATGCTTTTTGTTTTAAAGCATTTGCTTTCATCCTAAGCTCATCCATTCTATATTTAGAAATAAATCACTTTGTGATAGTTGGAATCTTCTTTGCTTTAAAGAAGATTGTTTTAAAGCATTTGTTTATTGTATCTTTGTCTTAGAATAGTAATAAAGCTTGCGAGTTGGCAAGTTAGGGTTAATCAAGGAGATTTTAGGGTACCCTACTCCTTTGATTTTAGTATAAATAAGTGTTGGCAAGAGACACATTGTGGCTTCATGAGTGTTGTCATTGATGGCAACAAAGTCCATCCCACACATCCGCAGGACATGGTATGACCATACCGGAAGACAGACTGAAGTGTATCTTGGTCCGGTAAGCAAGAACAGAGCATGTAGCAAGGTCTGACAGTCAGGTTCGGATCTCTTAGAGGAAGTATCTCAGTAAAGTACAGACTTGGGGAAGTCAAGAGGAGTACCATGACTCATATATTCCATAGATTGAGCCTCCAATGATGTAAGAGTGAAAAGATATGAACACCTAAGTGTTGGGTTCCTGTTTGGCAGAATAGACTGAGGAAGAACTGACCGGTAGAGCTTCAGACCTTTATCCGGATGAGATATTGATGGTAATAAAGTTTCTTAAGGGATCATTCATGATTGGCCGACATGATTGACGACTTCTATAAACATCTCTTTGATACGCATCACTTGGGAAGCAAAGATTCAGCCAACAGACCAGAGTTTGGGAAAATATTGAGTATTCTGGATGCTGACTAGAAAAATGTTGAAATCTTTTGTACGGATATATATGCCAGATGGATTTCAATGAGAAGGTGTGTGTTGTGTGTTGTGTAGTGCAAAGGAAAATAGAGAGCAGAGTGAAAGTAGTAACATAGGTCCAGTATATGACAAGATAGTAGCACTAAAAGAGAAGCAGAATGAAGGATAGTAGATCAGTGTACTGAGCCCAACCGGAACTAAACTTTAGCATATGTGGATGCTTCTCATCAGTTCAAGTATCTAGTTATTCTCTTTGTAACTTGTAGATAGTGAGTCTCTTGTAGGTAGTGAGCCTCTTGTGAGCAGTGTGCTCGGGCAGTGAGCCCTAATTGGCAAGTGCCATTTGTACTACCTTATTCTTTTAACAGAGAATACAATCTTGGGTTAATCACCCCGTGGTTTTTCCCTTAATAGGGTTTTCCACGTCAAAATCATTGTGTTATGTGTATTGAGTTTATTTCTACTTTCATGGTTATGCATGCTTATTAATTTGATGCTGCACTAGTTGTTAAAGAAGAATAGAAAGTTAAAATAATCAAGATAACTGATTCACCCCCCCTCTCAGTTATCAACAATTGGTATCAGAGCCAAGTCCCTCCAAATAGAACCTAACAGCTTGAGGAAGATCTGGGAATCTCAATGGATATGTATGGTATGAGGGAACAACTTCAATCTGCCCTAGATGATCTTGAACAGTCTCACTCTGAAGTAAATAACTTAAGGGAAAGACTCAAACAATTTGATGATTTCATAAATGAACTTAAGGAGAAACTGAGTATCTCTATGAAAAAGAGAAAGGAACTACTTCAGCAATTAGCAAATCAGAATGAAGCCAATGATGTAAATGAAGATCTGAATGAGAAGAACAAATTATGTGAGAAGCTATCAAAAGAGGTCATTATGGTAAGACATGAAATGGAATCAGGAGTTATGAAATTCACCCAAGAAATTGAAGAGAAGAGAAAAATTGAAGATAATCTAAAATAATCTCTCAAAGAGAAATCAAAAGACTGCCACAAAATGGATAGAAAAATCAGGCATTTGGAATCTGATCTGGAAGAAGCTAGAGATAATGAAGAACAACTTGAAAATCACATTGACACTCTAAAAAGAGATCTTCAAACAGCAAATGAATACAAAGAGAAATTCAAGATAAGCTCTGCTCAGCTTGAAGTTCTTCTTGAAAGCCAAAAAAGAGTAGATGACAAGCAAGGCTTGGGTATGAGAAAGGTGAAAGCTCCGGATCCAGCCAGAAGAACTCTGGATCAGGAAATCCAAGGAACATGTCTAAGAGACCTTTAGTAAGGCAACCTAATGCTCAAACATATCCATCCTTCAATGGATACTACCACAATTGCAATAACTTTGGTCATAAAGCAAATCAATGCAGAAGAAGAATGAATCAGACTAATTCATCCTTCTCTGGACAGTGTTTTAATTGCAAAAGGTATGGTCACAAATCTCATGAGTGTAGAAATATGCAAATGAACAATTCATTCAATGGTAGATGCTTTGCATGCAATAGAATGGGACATATGGCTAATCAGTGTAGATCAAGAGGATATCAGTCAAATATGCAAAGAAATGTTGTTTGCTACAATTGTAATAGATCTGGTCATATTGCCAAATTCTACAGAAGTAAGAATCAAGACAAAAAGGGTCTGGTGCATCATAACCAAAATCAAGACAAAGGAAAAGGAAAAGTAGATGCGGATGAAATTCAAAGGGAGATGAACAAGATTTGGGTAAAGAGGAGTACAGAAAATGTTGATGATGGATCCACACCAGAATTTGGTACTGATATTCCTTCCGGAAACTAGATAGATGAGCTCTGGCTCAGGGGGAGTCACAAAAGAAAATAATTTCCCCCAGCCAGTCAATTAGTGCCTGAAATTGGCACATGGAAGGTTGCAGATTGAAAGGGCTCTCAGAGAAACATCTAAATAACCCTTGGGAAAGATATGAAAGATCCGCGAGGAATTTGAAGAGGTTAATCATTTGAAATTAATCCAATTTAACAGTCATCCGGTAAGAATAGAATTTTCACAGTTATATTTGATATGATTCAAATTTGAGGTATCTTGATCTATGGATAAGTGGAATGATTTGGGAAAGATAGATAGACAGCTAATAGTGCATACCAGTGATCTGGAAAGATCTCTCTCAGAACAAGGAAAACAAGGCAACCGGAATAACTTAGGTTGTGCATTTATTGCAAAATGGAATTAGGGTTTGCACAGAAATAAAAGGGTTCTTTGGTTCATCATTTGCACATTTGTATTCAAAAAGAAGAGAGAAGGAGCTCTACAACAAGTTATCTCAATCCTCTCAAAGATCAAACCGCAAAAGTCGATTCATCCAAGCAACTCGATCCGGCTCCTATCGTGAACCCTAGAAGCGTAAGCGGTATTTTCTGATCTTGAAATCTCTCTCTAAATCTTTGAAAGATGCCTACTCCAAATGTTGTGAAGATTACTGATAGGCCGCGCCCAAAATTCAAGAAACATCCCTATAAATCCCTAGAAGTTGATCCCCTAGGCGCATTTTCAAGCATTCTGCATGGGTTTTTGCATGTAGAAGATGTTAGGGCATAATTTCATGCAAACATTGAGGAATTTGGGGAATCCAAGTTATGGATATCTATCACAATCAGTTATTAGATGATGCTTTTGAACTCAAACCGCAGTACAAGGCTATCCAGGACAAGCATTTTGGACATTGCATCCATTTCCCATGTTTTGCAGAAGATGAATGGGTCTGGTATGTTCTAAGTAGAATGCATGATAACTTTATATGGTTGATGAGGCCATTCAAGATAACCAAGGATGCCATTAGGGTAGTTACCAAATTGCACTCATCTGGTGGGTTACCTGCTCTCAAATTTGTCAAGAATCAGACAGTGAGTGAGGTAACTGAATCAAAATTTGACAAGAGAGCAATGACTATAGAAGATATCACTGATCTAGATATCAAGTTTGCATCTATGATAATTGGCTATAAGATATGTCACTCTAGCAGGGAGAATTCAGTATCTGGAACAGCTATGTATACTGCTTATGAAATGCTAAGGGAAAATGCTGACTATGATCTCTGCGAACTTCTTCTGAGCCAACTATTAGAAAACTTACAAAGGATCAAAAAGGACAAGAAAAAATCATTCAAATATGGTGGTCTAATATTGTGTCTATTCTTTTACTTTATGAATGAGCTACCTGGATCCAGTGGTTGGATATGGCAAAATGACAAACCAGTAGCCATACAAATCAAAGATTATTTGCATGGAATTGGTGATGCCAAGGCACAGAATACAACACTCTGGGGATACTTCAAGAATTTTCAGAGTATGATGCAAGCTAGAGAAAGAATCCCTCAATCATTAGTTGAGAAGTACAAGGATACAGTGTGCTTTATGGTGGACAATGATCAATGCCTAATGGAGGCAGTGGAACCTAGAATAGTGTGGATAATGCCAATGGGGTATGAAGTTGATGAGAAAATCATAGAGCTACACATTCAACACCTGCTGAGTCAACCCAAGGATCCTAAGGTAGAAAGGTTTGTAACCTACCAAGAGCTGAGTGTAAAAGTTCATGTTGAACTTAGATAGCCAGAGATCAAGAGAAAAGTAAGAAGGGAAGTAGAAGAATTTGCCAAGAGGCATGGAATTTCAAAGATGCAGTTGATGCCAATGGAGAGAAGATGGTAAGGGCAGAGAAAGAGAAACAAGATGCAAAAAAGAAAAGTGATCCGGTGCAAGCCTCCTCTCGGACCAGATCTTCCAAGAGCTCTGCACCTGCCACCTCTAAGAGCCAAAAAGCATCAAAACCAGAATTCAGAACATCTGGAAAGGGAGAGAAAAGAACTAAGACAAAGGCCACAAGGTCTTATGCCAGTCAAAAGGATGATGAACAGACTGAGTCAGATGAGGAGGTCAAGAAAATGAAGAAGAAGAAGAAAACATCTGGTGAACCCTCTACCGGTGAAGAGAAAAAAGAGAAGGCAGAGGAATTTGTTGAAATGCCTACTCTGTCCATTGATGATGTAGTCAAATCAGTCACTGTGGATGGGAATCTAAAACCAATGACTGAGTTCTATGATGAATATAATGAAGCTGACCAGAAGATCTTGCAAGAAGCTACAGTCAAGTATCTGAATATCTATAATAAGGCATTTATTAAAATCATATCTCTAATTCCCAAAAGCCTAGAGAAGGAACTAGAAATAAGGAAGAACAATGCCAAGGCAAAGGACCTTGAGATCTGGGAACAGATAGCTATTCATCTCTATCCTTCAATCACTCAGAAACAAATGAATATGATCTTGAAAGATTGCAAGGATGAGTTCCGGAGCAAAACTAGAATGAATCAGCTTATGCTTGGAGAGACTGACAAAGTGGCAAAAGAAACAGAAGACATCCTCCGGAATGCATACAAAAGATTTGATATTTCTATTATAGAGGACATAAGTGATGAACCTTTTGAGGAAGATCCTACAAAAGCAGTTGCTAAAGAGTCAAATGAGTTAAGTGAGGAGAAGACTAGGGACCTAGATTCCTCTGTTCCGGAAGAGGAACTCCATGAAGAAGTTAATATCTCTCATCCGGATTCCCCTGCAAACTCCGGATCTAAAGGAGAAGAAAGAATAGAGGAGCAAACTAGTCAAGAAAAAGAAGTAAAGGAAAGGGAAAAAGACCAAACAAAGAAGACCCCAGGAGACAATTTTGAGACTGCAGAAGGGAAGAAGACTCTGTCTCCGGCAAGAGACACTACAAAAACTGTCAAAGATTTCTTGACCAAAGAGATGATGGAATTTGATGAACCGGAACTGATTCAAGGACCATTCAATTTTGATTCCCTCTCCCCAATTCAAACCATGAAGCTAGCATCCTTTACTCAAGCAAAGGTAAAAGAAAAACTTTTGAAGTCTCACATGGAAGACTGTGAGCTCATAGAAACTACATCCGGTGTATTGGAGAAGATCATGCCATCCTTCCAAAAGGATTCTTTGGCCTCCACATTCGGTAATCTAAAGTCTCTTATAAATTATGTTCATACACATTTTGATTCCTTAGAGAAGTCAGTAGAAGAAAAGGTCCGGAAGGAGTTTCCGAGAAAGAGATTCTTTGAAGTACAAGGACTATTAACCAATGATAGGAGAAATATGGATATTGGGATAAAGAGCTTAGAAAATGCTCTTAAAGATGGTAGAGAAATGTATAAATTTTGTCTATCCTGGTCCAAAGTAATAAAGGATATTGAGAAGAAAATGAAAGAGCAAGAGGATAAACTATCAAGTGTATCTCAGAATTTTGATCCTCTCACCTCCTCCATAATAAAACAAGAGTGTTAGACTATTGCAGTCTTAAATGAAATTAAGAAGCTTGAGAAGGAGAAGAAAAATAGAATGAGTAGGTTAAGTGAACTTAGAGGGATAATTATCCCTAATTTAGAGGCCATGCATGAGGCCCTAACTAATGCTCAGACCACAACCCGGACCAATGATCTGACAGATCTAAAGAGGGCAGAGGCTTTTGCATTCCTGTTGAGTGGTCACATTTCAATTTTGGCTAGGATGAAACAAAGTTGGGCAACAAAATTTGTCCAGTTGAAGACAACTTTTGCAGATATACTTCAGTATATGTAAGTATGTTATGTATATATATATTTATGCGGCCAAGTATAGATTAATTTTGGAGATTTTGGTATGTGAATCCTACCCTTTGCCATTGATCTCAAAGGGGGAGTGAGGAGCAGTGAAAAATGTGGAGCATAGCTAAGGGGGAGCTCCAGAAAAATGTACATTAGAACAAAGCATCAGCCAAGGGGGAGTGTAGTATAACACTTAGTCATTTTTCACTAAGTGTTGCCATCAATGCCAAAGGGGGAGATTGTTGGCAAGAGACACGTTGTGGCTTCATGAGTGTTGTCATTGATGGCAACAAAGTCCATCCCACACATCTGCAGGACATGGTATGACCATACCGAAAGACAGACTGAAGTGTATCTTGGTCCAGTAAGCAAGAACAAAGCATGTAGCAAGGTCTGACAGTCAAGTCTGGATCTCTCAGAGAAAGTATCTCAGTAAAGTGCAGACTTGGGGAATTCAAGAGGAGTACCATGACTAATATGTTCCAGAGATTGAGCCTCCGGTGATGTAAGAGTGAAAAGATATGAACACCTAAGTGTTGGGTTCCTGTTTGGTAGAATAGACTGAGGAAGAACTGACCGGCAGAGCTTTAGACCTTAATCTGGATGAGATATTGATGGTAATAAAGTTTCTTAAGGGATCATTCATGATTGGCCGACATGATTGATGACTTCTATAAACATCTCTTTGATACGCATCACTTGGTAAGCAAGGATTCAGCCAATAGACCAGAGTTTGGGAAAATATTGAGTATTCCAGATGCCAACTAGAAAAATGTTGAAATCCTTTGTGTGGATATATATGCCAGATAGATTTCGATGAGAAGGTGTGTGTTGTGTAGTGCAAAGGAAAGCAGAGAGCAGAGTGAAAGCAGTAACATAGGTCCAGTATGTGACAAGATAGCAACACTAAAGGAGAAGAAGAATGAAGTGCAGTAGATCAATGTACTGAGCCCAACCGAAACTGAACTTCAGCATATGTGGATGTTTCTCATTAGCTCAAGTATCTAGTTATTCTCTTTGTAACTTGTAGATAGTGAGTCTCTTGTAGGCAGTGAGACTCTTATGAGCAGTATGCTCAGGCAGTGAGCCCTAATTGGCAAGTGCCATTTGTACTACCTTATTCTTTTAACAGAGAATACAATCTTGGGTTAATCACCCCGTGGTTTTTCCCTTAACAGGGTTTTCCACATCAAAATCATTGTGTTATGTGTATTGAGTTTATTTATGCTTTCATGGTTATGCATGCTTATTAATTTGATGCTGCACTAGTTGTTAAAGAAGCACAAAAAGTTAAAATAATCAAGATAATTGATTCACCCCCCCTCTCAGTTATCAACAATAAGGGCATCCTTGCCCATTATATGGAATGGTAATTGTGATAGAAAATTTGTTGTGCCTATTCTAGCTTGTAAATCTTGATATTCCAAGTGTCTGTTCACTTTGTGTAATTTGTTCTCTGGTGTTTGATCGCTTGTCGTATGCCTGCCTTTTGCTACAACATTGCTATCCTGGAGTTGTACCAACTTTTTGATATTGAATAGAAGTCTCATGCCTATTTTTCTCTGATATTCTATCTCGATTCATCAAGTTTTCATCATCAGATGTGTGACTTTTGTAGCTTCATTTCAGCTTCCATCATTAAAGTACTATAAGTCTTGTGATGTAAATCTGGGAGAAAATTGCTTAAGTTTTTGTTAAAACAATCATTCCTTGTTCACTTTTAATTTCTGTTGCTCTGAATTTACTTAGGAGATTAAAAGCATCGTTAGTCTATGCTTAGTTGTAGTAGAAGTTTTAAAAAAGGAAAAAACCTCTTCTGCAGCATTTAGAGTTTTATAACCTTGTGCTCGCAGCTGAGAATCAAAAAGAAGATAGGCGAAGTTTTATTTTATTATCTTTTCAGTGAACATTAGCAAAAAGGGAACTCCCCCTTCCAATAGGAGAGCAATTTATCTGTGCATAGCTGTCTGTTTCCAAATTGCATTCCAGATGTGCGAATTGAAACGCCAACATAATGCTCAAAAGAAACTGCTGGGGAGTTGTTCTTAATTGTAATTAAGCTAGAATCAATCTTCCTGAAAATATAAGCAGCATAGTCAAATTGCCTAGCATTATGACATTGGATATTTGTTCCTATCACCATTAATGGAATTGTCATGAAATCAGGAACTTCTGACCCTAGGACTTGGCCAATGGAATAATATGTGTATTTCATATAAGGTTCAAACAAGGACACATGGAATGGAGGTCCATCATTGTCATCAAAAGGTATTATTTTTCCCTCTGCCCTAGGCCTGTGGAGAAGCAATCTCCATCCATTGTATGTGGTGTCCATCCTCCAGTATTCTTTTCCTAAACCCTCATATACTATGGGATGTGTACATAAGTCATCCAAATCAAATACTTCACAAATGGCATTTTTGGATAAGTGTATAACAGGCTCTCCTTGTGGATTGCATATGGCTTTGAGGCTGGGATTCTAATATTTAGCGAAAAGTTTTAGGAGTTCCACATTCACAAACATGTCCAGAACAACCAATTTGCCCAAATTCAAATGCCATGGATTGGACACTGGGACATTTCTAAATCTTCTATCATAATGGAATTTAATCAATTCATAGGCTCTGATTGGTGTCCATACATTTCCCATGTATTTGTATTTGTCTTCTAACTTCTACACCTCCACCTTGAGTTGTGCAAACCTTCGGGCTTTAGGGGTAGATCCAGGCAATTGATCTATCAAATCCTGATTTAGGTTTCTCTCTTTCACCTTTTCATCAGGACCTTTATCAATTTTTTGTTTCTTAGGTTTACTGGTTTCACCCTGTTGTTTTCTACCCTTTCCCTTTACTGGTGTCTCCATTAGTTATAATTCTGAATAGCAAATACAAATTGTAAGTCACCACACAGAGGTTTTATGTGTCTACCTATTGCTTGAGATGATCACCGAATTCCTTTGTTTTCTCCTCCAAATTCTCGCTTGCGTGCTCTTCTTAGACAATCCTTTCGAACACAATTGCAATGATTTAGAATGACCTCTCAGGGGATTTCTTCTCGGCATGTAATTAATACTTCCAGTGCACTAATGTCCATAATCATTTTGAAATGTCACATCATCATAACGTCCTTCATCGGTAGGACTTTTGTAATGTCAGTGCGATCTAAATGCTTCTTATGGCGTGAATATTTGCAGATGACTCAATCGTTGTGACCCTTTATTTTATTTCCTCGATGTCACTTTTTGTGAAAGCATATATGTGTTTATATTGGCGAGACATTTCAATGCTTAGCCGATATAAGAATGAGCATAGAAGCTGTTGTCGGCCTGACTTACACTATCGTTATGAAAACAACATCCTACTCTAATATTTCAAATCTCTCTGATATTAATTATTTATATCGATGAGTCTTCTCGAAATGTTTATCGATTTCTCTTTACATGGCAGATTAGTGAAATCGGTTAGACCCAAAAAATTGATACCGATATCACTTGTCTTTCTGACACATGTGACCTATCGGAAAGAGTCTCATCGATGTGTGTGGTTATTGTCTTCATCGGAACAACATATGCTATCGGGATGACCTTATTTGATTTATCTGATCCTTATTTCCCCGATGCCGTCCTTTCTATTCTTTCTTCATCGGAATGATCACAGTCATATGTCACCGAAATCCTCTGTCGTTGTGACTATAGACTCGATAGGACCTATAAATCCTACTCCGATTTGCTTCCTTTTGTCGATGAGTTATATCCTTCACATATATCGGTATGACTTTGGCCGAAACTACCTTATGGTCACTGAGACATCATAAGGTCAGAGAAACATTAATTTTTTGTTCTGATGTACATTTCTTCCCGATGAGTCGATAGTTCAATCTGTTCCCTAAGTTGTTTGGCAGGACTCTTGACGAATTTCCCCATTGGTGTGATCTACACTGTCGGGGGAATGTTCAGAGTATTTTCTGACAATGCTTTCTCATCCTGATGGTCCTTGTATTTGATCAATTAGGTGTGACTGGGGATTCTCTTTCCGATAAGGGGTCATCGGCATAACTTCTTTTATCGGGGCTTCTTGAAATTCTTATTCTGACTTTACTCCTAATGCCAATACACATCTAATCTACTTCAAATGGAACATGGGTTGGTATGAAGAAATTGAGGTCTTGCTGAAATCAGAGAACTCAAGTTTTTTTCAGATTATGGTTTGGGAGGTGAGACAAATAGTTATGGTAGGGATCTTATCATACAAATCATGCTATGTTTGTGGAATTTATCGACTGTTATTATGATTTTGGGGGTATAATGTTCTGATTTGGTTGGATAGGGGATGGATAAGAGTATAGGAAAATTTAAAATTCCCCTGTCCCAACAGTGGCTCTGTCTGGGATGTATACCCCTTGCGAGTATAACAAGAATTCAGATCTCTGGGAGAGTAGACCAGGTATTTTATTTGTTGGGGATGACAATTTTACAAGATTTTAGGAATATATATGGATGAAATGAGAATGGGTGTTGGAAATGATAATGATGTAAAATGGGGATGATCCTATACTACTGTACATGGAAACAATTTTTGTTATTTTTGAGGGATTCCTAGGACTGTGCATGTACTAGCAGATCCTAATCTCTCTTGATTTCCCTAAACTACTGTGCATGGAATAGAAGTACTTTGAGAATTATTTAAGAGTTGTCCATGCACTGGCAACACTTATCTCTCTTTGTGCATGATTTTGATGCTTTCATGAAAAGAAAGGTTTCAGAAACTATCCATGCACTGGTAGTTCCTTCTCTTCTCCAGACATATTTTGCAGATAGTAGGAATCTTCTCCTCCTTTGCCAATGACAACAAAAGGACCCAACCACAAGGCTTCAAACTTTCCATGCTTTCCTTTCTCTTGGTATCTAGCATTCCACATCAATACCAAGTCATCTATCTCAAATTTTCTATCCTTGGCTTTATTGCAATTTGATGTTCTACTTTTGAACCATTCTCCTTGTTTCATCAAGTTCTGCAAGATGTTCTATTCTTTCCTCCATTGGTCTGGGAATGTCTAAATCCTCTTGAAGAACAAATTTGTAAACTGGTAGGAGATTTTCTAATGGCATCCTTGCTTGTATTCCATACACCAATTCAAAAGGGGATCTTCCAATTGCTCTCTTCACAGTTATCCTATCAGCCCACACAACCATTCTCAACTTTGAATCCCATGCTTTTTTGTTTCCTTCCAACATTCTTTTTATAATTTTCAAAAGATTTTTATTACTAGATTTTGCCTGGCCATTTGCTTGTGGGTGATAAGGGGCAGCATAAGACATAGTGATGCCATATATATTACATAAATTTTTGAACTCATCAGACCTAAAGCACATTTCGTTGTTTGTAATCAACCTCACTGGTATGCCAAATCTAAATATAATGTTTTCCATTAAAAAATTGATCACCACTTTACTTGTTGCTTGTTTAGTTGGGATTGCTTCCACCCATTTTGTGAAGTAATCCGTTGCCACTAAAATCCATTTGTGTCATCCACTTGACTTTTCTACGATCTCTCCTATGAAGTCAATTCCCCATTGATGGAATGGAGCTTCCACCTGCATAGGTTTCAAGGGTAATGCTCCCTAATAATTTAATTTTCCTAAAAATTTCTAGCATGCCTCACATTTTCTTGTATAATGATATGAATCATTAAAAACTCTAGGCCAATAGTATCCAGCCCTCAAGATCTTATGAGCTGTAGTTTTTGCTAAGAAGTGTCCTCCACACACTCCTTCATGTAACTCTTTTAGGACATGTTTTGACTGATGTTCATCGAGGCATAGTAGTAGAATACCATCCCTATTCTTCCAATAAAGATCCACATCGATAAACACATACTTTGAAGCCTATAATTTAAGTGTCCTTTTCTAGTTATCATCATATCTTTCAGGACACTTCATATGTTTTAGATAATATATGATATCAATATACCATGGAATATGCTCAATGCTAGCAATCATGTTATTAACATCACCAGTATTACATATTTGAGAAGCCTCAAGATTGTTTTCGGCCATTAGTCTAGCAAGACCCTGTACTCTTACTAGTTTGGTGATTTGGATTTCAATATCAAACTCCTAAATTTTATTAATCTATCTACACCTTCTGCCTGTGACCTCAGTTTGAACTAATACATCTTTCACTACAGCATTAGGCACATATGTTATTCTTTCAGCTCCCACCAAGTATGGCCTAAAATCTTTGACTGCTTTCACCAATGCATATGCCTATTTCTCAGCTATGTCATATTTTAACTCTGCATTTTGAAGAGACTTGCTAAAAAATGAAATGGGTTGTTCATGTCCCTCATTATTTTTCTGCAACATTACTGCTACAACTGTATGGTATGAGGCAAATGAGAACGGCTGAAATGGTTTATTGAAGTCAGGAGATATCAGAACTGGGGCTTCCTTGATTGCCTTCTTAATGGTAGCAAATGCCTATAATGTTTCCGCTGTCCAGTTCGTTTCTGTATTCTTCTTTAACATTCTTCATATGGGATTAACAATCTCTACAAAATTTGATATGAATCTCCTAACAAAGTTGATTTGGCCAAAGAATGATTGTATAGCTTTCACATTCTTGGGAATGGGAACTTGGTCAATGGCTCTTACTCTTTTAGGATCTATTCTTACTCCATCTTTTGAGACTATGTGACCAAGCAACTTGCCCTCTGTTACTGCGAAATTGCACTTCTTAGGATTCAACGAAATTCCATATTCTAAGGCTTTAATAAAAATTTGCTCTAAGTGTGTACAATGATCTTCAACCCTTTTGGAATATGCTATCATGTCATCCTGATATACTACCATGATTTCGTTAATTAGTTCTGCAAAGGCCACATCCATCGCCCTTTAGAATGTTGCTCCAGCATTCGTGAGTCCAAATGGCATTCTTAAATACACATAGGTTCCCCATGGTGTGGTGAATGCAGTCTTATATTGTTCTAATTCTTTGACTTTCACCTGATTATATCTTGAGAAACCATCCATCATAGACAATAGTTCACACCCTGTGACTTTTTGTAGTACTACTTCCATGTTAGGAAGGGGATAGTTATCCTTAAGAGAGGATTTATTTAGATTCCTGAAGTCCACACATAATCTAATATCACCATTTTTCTTTCTAACAGGCACCAAATTAGAAACCCAAGAAGAGTGTCTAATGGGTTTGATAATAGCTCCATCCCTTAGCTTTGTGAGTTCTTCAAACATTTTAGGGGCCAGTGTGGGATTAATAGGCCTCTGCTTTTGCCTGAATGGTTTAGCATCCAGTTTTAATGGTATTTCATGCTGAAAAAGATCCTCCCTATATGCTTTCAAGTCATCATATGACCATGCACACACATGTCTATACTTTCTGAGCAAGTTGATGAGCATGCTCCTGATTTTTGGATTCAACTTCTTTCCAATGTATACATTCTTTGGGGCCGCCTGCGTCCTGAGATTAATTTCTTCAAGATCATTCTGTATTGTGGGTAGGTCTTTCATTTTAAATCTATCACATCCATCACACTTTCTCCAATTCTATGAATCCCTTAGGTATTTTGTTTGTTTTTAGCTGAACTATCTCTTGACCAAAGAGAGTTTCTTTTCCATCATGTTCCTCCACAAACACATTGAAATCAATCTTTTGGTCTTCATAGTGATCGATACAATGTAAGAATTTGATTATATCGGTGTCATTATTAAACACATGCCAGTTATGGATATTATCTGGGATAGTGGGTCTGGTTTGGAATTCAATTTCTGTAATACCCACCAATGTGATATCATCCCTTTTGAATGTAATGTTCACTAGAAAATCTGCCATAATATTTTTTGATCTGTCAATCCAGTTGATTGAGAAGGCATCAAACAACTCAACATCATCCCAAACAGCATTTCTATATTACTTCAACCTCTTATTTTTGGATAAATATTTCCCTTTTACTTGAGAGGTAACTAATTTTGAATCCCCTTGTACAGCCAGATTTCTTATCTTATGCTTGATGGAAATATTTAAACCAATGAGCAGAGCCTCATATTCTACTACATTGTTTGTGTATTCAAATGTCAATAAGAATGAGTATTTGAAAGTTTTACCTGTTGGTGAAATAAATAGTACTCCTGCCCCATTTCCCATTTTGCTACATGTACCATCAAAATACATTTTCCACACATCATTTTCCTCTTTCTTAGATTCTAGATATATTGGATCATTATTTTGCAACTCTGGATGATTTGTTTCAATTTTGAAGGTTCCCAAATCTGTATCATAGAATAGATTTATTTGATTTTGATCTAGGTGTTCTATGATGTTCTCATATCTTGGCTCCCTACACAGCTTGATCTCTTTGCCTCCCACTGGTATTGTGGCATATGATAAATCTAATTGGACATTCCCTCCTACCATTGCAGCCCATTGTCTTGATAAGAGCATTCCATAATATGGTGGAATATCAACCACAGTGATATCAATATTATAGGTTGCTTCAAGGTAGGAAGCTAGTTTTATTTCCATGTCCTTCATGATGCCCACAACTAGGATAGACCTATTGTCCATCGCATAACACTTACCAAATGTAGTGTCAACCCACATTCCCAGTTCTTTCATGACTGCTATTGGCATGATATTCATGGCTACACCTAAATCAATCATGCAGTTCCTCACTAGCCTGTTTCTGATTAATAAGGTGGTGTAGAAAGGGTCCACTTGTGAGGGATTCTTTGTTAGGGTATCACCCAGATATACTTCAGGAACTTGGACTGTTTCTTGCTGAACGTTATTTGTTCTATTCTCTAATTCCTTATATTTTTTATATGGTATATCTGAAATTAGTTTAACCACCGTACTTTTGTATTTATCTATCTTCGTCATTTCCAAAAGTGGTACTGATATCTTCACCTGCGATATTGCATGAGCAATGTCAAATGAATGGGCTATAATCTAATCATTCCTTTCTATTCTTATATGCTCCTTTTCTTGAATTGGTGATTTGTCTTTTGTTTTATTTTGCTCAATTTTTTCTGGTTCTTTAAGTGAGGACTTTGCATTATTCCTGTTTTAATTTTGATCTTTTATAAAGACACTCCCAGGTGTTCCCTGTTCTGAACTTACTGTCTTGTTCCTTAGATTAGAGGTGTTTTTAGCTTGGGCTACTATAGCTATTGTAAGAACTTCTCTTTCCTTTTTAGTGGGCTTTCTCCATTGATCATATGGTGATTTGTTATGATAACAAGTAGGTCCCTTGTAGCTGTCCTCTTGATCTGAGAATACTTCTTGTTTTCCCATGTTGATATGATGTTTCTAATTCCCCACATCATACTCATATCCCTCTTCTTCTATAGAAGAATAGTCTTTATTTAGCAAGTATGGTGTATTTTGCATCATGTTTATTGTGTGGTTGTCTCTATTATAGTCATACAATGCTTCTTCCTATTGTATTGTTTTAGCCACTACACAATAATCAGGTGAGTGTGGTAAATTGCACACCAAACACCAGGGATTATCTTCTACCATATATGCCTTTCTCTTTAGAGGATCAGGAGTGTCTTTGCCATAATGTTGCTTTCTATTACTTTCAATAGGTCTCCCATCCTTCCAATTTGTATTATATGGCATATCATGCAACCTAGGTCTTTCATTTCTATGCTAACTTTCTTGTTTATTCTATTGAATATTTGGACTTTGAGGAATTCTAAGATTATCGCTTTTGCTGACCATGCCTGCAGCTTTTCTATTGTTTTCAATAGTCAATGCTACTTTTTGTGCTTCAGCTAAGCTCCTAGGGCACCGGTTTCTAAGTTCATACTCTGTCTTAGGATCAAATGCTTTCAGGTAAATACTTAATGCTACTGGGTCGGTCAATTTAGATCGATGTGGTATTTTGTTGTGCAATTTGGAGAATCTTAGATTAAAGTCATATACTAACTCCTTTTGGTATTTTTGGATACTTATCAATTTGTGCAAGGCAAACTTAGGGGCATACTGATTGCCATATTGCTCCTTAAATTGACTATGGAAATCTGTTAGGGAACCGATTGAGGCATCTGGTAAGCTGTTGAACTAGTCTCTTGCATCCTCAATCAGAGACATCATGAATAATCTCATTTTAACATCTTCATATTCCATACTAATATCTTGTACAAAGGCATTGAAGCTTCTGATATGATCCTCAGCTGACACTACATTGTTTCCAGTAAACTTGGGAACTATATTCCTCCAACTACTGTCAATGGGGTATGGATACAATTGATATCCAGTCAGATCAAATTGCCTGCATATGTTCATGAGGTTTTATGGAGGAACATTCATGGGTGGTGGGTTAAGGTAGTAATGATACCCGCATGGAGGCTGATGATAAGCATGTTGCTATTGTGGGTTCATGTGGGGGTTCATATGATGATATTATGGTCTACAATACTGTTGGCTAGGGGGTGGGTATGGATTAGCCATATGTTGAGAGGTGTTATGTATGAGGGGTGGTATAGGATTATTCAGGAGGGTATTTTGATGAATATGACTTCCGGATGCTTGTGGATTGGAAGCACCACCTGTATTTTGGTGCAAGTTTTGTTGTGTTTTCCTCAAAGCATTTCCTCTATGTGGAGGTATATATTTTGAGGCAGCTATTTTAGTCCTATTCTTTATTTGTTAAATCTCCTGTTTTAACAGCATCTCAATTTCCTCTATCTTGATCATTTCAAGTTCTTCTTGGAGCTTAAGCACATTCCGCTGCATTTCATTCATGTTCCTTGTATCCTTTGGACTTTTATTCACCTCTTGATTCGTGAATCCATATTTTACCCCTTCTCCTTGTTGTAGTGATATTTTATAATCATACTCAGCCTGCCTTTGATCAATTTCCTTCATGGCCTGTGCTTCAAACTCAAGCTGTTCTTGAGGATCAGGTCTGTATTTTGCCAATATATCATCAGTTACTCCATTGATTTGAGACAAATTCTCATTTGATTCATGCAGAGGGGTAAAACTATTGTGAGTTATGATAGTTTGTTCTGTATTATCCTCTTGGGCCTCCTAATTATTACTCTGATGAAAATAACTTGATGCTCCATTTTTCTTGGAAAGGGCTCTAAGTGGTGGGGATGATTGTAACTTCTTCCCTTCCGTCTTGGATCTTCTACCATCCATTTGGTACTGACTTTCTGTTATAACAAGTTTTAGAGTCGCCACCTATTTTTTGTAAATAGGAAGAGGTTGTAGTTTATCTTTCTAGGTTCTTCTTGCCAGCAGAGTTACGAATTTGTATTCTTGAAATTCCTGACTCTATAAAAGAATGGTCTCTTACAAAAATTCTTTGTATTTGGTTGCCCAGTAAAGTCGCCAATTTGTTAGGTCTCAAAAATGCAAGTTACAAATCCTAAGAGGATGCTAGACTCTATGATCAGATTGGCAACATTTTTGAACTAACGTGACGAAGTTAACCTATAGGGTTAATGACTCCCTACACTGCTATACCTAGGCAGGTAGACCTTGAAAGTTAAGGTAGATTAAATGAGTGTAAGTTTTGTGACTAGGTTAATGGATCTACCCACAGTGGCAAATGGTGTGGAATAGATGAAAGCTTTCTTACTAGTTCTATTTCTAATATCTGAAAGATGATTTTGTATAAGCAATATCAAGGTAAGAACTAATAAATGAATTTAAATATTGAAGTGAGTAAGACCAATGGCTTGTTGGGTAAATAGAGTTAAGTGAGAACCTAAAATCACTGGTGTATACTTGGCAATAACTCTAACTGTTTGGCACAATGCTTTAGTTTATAACTTGTATAAACATGCAAGGGAATGATTGACAGACTCTTCTTAATATCTAACTGACACAATCAGGTTTCTTGTTATTCACCAGAAGGAATTTTAATCCTTTCTTGAAGGAGCCAATTGAATGAACTATTCAAGAACAACAGATAAAATCAACTTGGAGATAGAATGCCAATCCTAATTATGTGGTTCTTCTTAGTAATCCAAATCAATACTTCCAGATTACTGTGACTAACTAGAAGGATTTTAATTCCTCTTTAAGGAAACCAATTAATCAAATCACACAAGTACAATAAATGTGCATTGACAAACTTAATATATACTTGATATATCAATTTGACTAATAAAGAAATATTAAACTGGAGACAACCAAATAACTGAATAATTTCAACAAACAATTGATTCTAGTATAAAGCCATAGAATCAAAGATCTCCTATTAACTTCTTCAATATGATACTTGCAACATGGTCTTTTAAAATATTATGGACTTCTTCTATTATCTCCTACTACTGATGATCCATTGACCATCATATGTCCAAGTTATATAGAAATATTTTTGAAGAGACATAACTCTTGAAAATGTCTTTTGAGAATTAACAGGATTAACATAACAATAAACAAAGATAATGACACTAAGCTCTACTAAGCCACAGGTGTATCTGAGCAACATGATCCAAGTACTCTTGGCTCTGATGTGTATCAACAAATTCTATAGCATTCCTTGTAATCACATCTATCATCACTATCTTTTCCAAATGCTTGCAGGCCTCCCCATATGTCGAGTCTTTATCTTTGAGAGCTTCTAGAGCCTCTTGTAATATCACCTGGCATTCTTTAATCCATTAATCTTTTCTCTTCAACTCCTTATCATTTATGAACAACATAGGTACACCTGTCTTTGAAGCCTCAACACATTCTATGGCATCATTTTGAAGCTGGTCATGATATTTCTTATGTTGTTCGATCAAATCTTGGGCACTGGAGATACCTATGCTATCAGGGGTATCCCTACTCTGTATTTTGTGGAGTTTCTCTTGGAGCCTATTATTTAACCTCTCATGTTCTTGGATAACCTTATGATTCTCAGAGTAGACATCCCAGATTTTATTCATCCAATGCATCATATGGATTTGCCTATTCTATAGTACTACTGTAAGTGTGTCAATTTGAACATGGGCTATTTGATCAATAGATGGTGACTGGGCACATTGTGAACTCTATCCTTGGGTTAATCTTTTAATTGATCCTCCAAAGGCACTCTTGACAGTATCTTTTAGGAAATCATTTTCCTTTGTCAATCTTTCACAACTCAGTTTATATGCATCTCACTCCTTGATCAGCAATTGAGCCTGTGCTTTATTCAGTCTTGCAACATTTATACCAATATCTGTACTAATCAAAGAATCAGTTTCTCTTGCTTTCAAAGTCATAACATGCCCAAAGGTCTTTTCAGTATCTATAATGGTAGTCTTCTTATGAGGATGGTATAGGGCCCATATCATGAGTGAGTTTTCATCATTGTTATACTTGGTACCCATGTATATCTCTGTTACACCTTCAGGAGTGAGTTTGTATTTATCATCAGTATTGTGTAAAAACTATCAAATACCAAGGTAGAATTTATGTCAAGTCTAGGAAATATCATGACACCCGCTTCTGTAAGCAACTGTCTACGTCTGTTAGGAGTCATAGCCCTCAACTCATTATCTATTGTTGTCTTTAACACATCCATCAATTGTCTTTCATTATCAACTATGACATCTTCAACTGATTCTCTAAGTTCCTTTCCTTTACATTTATACAAAAATGATTTAAATTCCTGAGAATGAATGAATTGATCATCTGCAATGAAACAATCATATGCCAACTATCTGGGATCCTCATCACTAGGCCCCTCTTCATCCTGCTCTCTACTAGGAAGTTGATAATCTTCCATTTTTCATCTAGAGATTCTACTTGTCTGTTCATCGAGCTCCTCTTCACTTGCGGATTCCTCATCACCAGAAGACAATAACTCTATTTCTGGAAGTTGTTTTCTTTTTTCATCTAATTCTCTATTATATTTTTCAATTACCATTTTGACTTCAGCTTCTTCCATGTTCCTAATAATATCATCATGTAGATATGGAATGTGTGTGTATCCACTGAGATTTTGTTTTCTTCTAGCAAAATCAATGAAGCCCTCGGGATCAAATCCTTTTCTTGTCTCGGCACACCTCATGTTGTAATGCATTAATTTATCTCTGATGAGACCACAACCTTCCTTAGACACCATAGTAAAATCCCCAAAGCACAGGGTACTAGACATGAAGGATTGTTTGTCATACGTACTTAAGTTCATCACATTGGAACAGTTCATCTGCCTGACTATCTCCAAGTAAGCAATCCTATCAGGAACTTTCTTGGCAGTATAAATGGGGTATCTTCAAAACCATAAATTCTAACCATAGTTGAGTCCTCAAAGCAATACCAATCTCCCCAATTGTGTGTGATAGTTGGGGGGCCACCAAAGTCTTTTGGTCTGAGAAACCTTTTTATTTCATCTCATAATGAATATTCACAAGGATGATTAAATTATCTATACAACACTTTTACAAAATATTCTTCAAAATAAATGTAACTAGAGTGGGCAAACCTAATATCCCATACCCTTGTCCACATCTGCATAGGCAACTTTTGTCCCCTTTTGTCTATTTGAGCAATTCTAAGTTCATTTGGCCATATTCTCATTTCCTAGCCATAGTATAATACCATGTGCATGAGGAGTGAATAATGCTCAAAAGAAACTGGTGGGACGTTGTTCTCAATTGCAATTAAGCTAGAATCAATCTTCCTAAAAATATAAGCAACATAGTGAAATTGCCTAGCATTATGAGATTAGATATCTGTTTCTATCACCATTAATGGAATTGTCATGAAATCAGGAACTTTTGACCCTAGGACTTGGCCAATGGAATAATATGTGTATTCAATATAAGGTTCAAACAAGGACACATGGAATGGAGGTCCATCATTGTCATCAAAAGGTATTGTTTTTCCCTCTGCCCTAGGCCTGTGGAGAGGCAATCTCCATCCATTGTATGTGGTGTCTATCCTCCAATATTCTTTGCCTAAATCCTCATATACTATGGGATGTGTACATAAGTCATCCAAATCAAATACTTCACAAATGGAATTTTTGGATAAGTGTATAACAGGCTCTTCTTGTAGATTGCATATGGCTTTGAGGCTGGAATTGTAATATTTAGCCAAAAGTTATAGGAGTTCCACATTCACAAACACGTCCGAGACAACCAATTTGTCCAAATTCAAATGCCACGGATTAGACGCTGGGACATTTCTAAATCTTCTATCATAATGGAATTTAAACAATTCCTAGCCTCTGATTAGTGTCCATACATTTCCCATGTATTTGTATTTGTCTTCTAACTTCTCCACCTCCACCCTAAGTTGTGCAGACCTTCAGGCTTTAGGGGTAGACCTAGGCAATTGATCTATCAAATCCTGATTTAGTTTTCTCTCTTTCACCTTTTCATCAGGACCTTTATCAGTTTTTTGTTTCTTAGGTTTATTGGTTTCACCCTGTTGTTTTCTACCCTTGCCCTTTACTAGTGTGTCCATTAGTTATAATTCCTAATAGCAAATACAAATTGTAAGTCACCACACAGAGGTTTTATGTGTCTACCTATTGCTTGAGACGATCACCAAATTCCTTTGTTTTCTCCTCCAAATTCTCGCTTGTGTGCTCTTCTCAGACAATCCTTTCGAACACAATTGCAATTATTTAGAATGACTTCTCAGGGGATTTCTTCTCGACCTGTAATTAATACTTCCAGTGCATTAATGTCCATAATCATTTTGAAATGTCACATCATCATAACATCCTTCATCAGTAGGACTTTTGTAATGTCAGTGCGATCTAAATGCTTCTTATGGCGCGAATATTTGTAGATGACTTAATCGCTATGACCCTTTATTTTATTTCCTTGATGTCACTTTTCATGAAAGCATATATATGTTTATATCGGCGAGACGTTTCAATGCTTATCTGATATAAGAATGAGCATAGAAGTTGTTGTCGGCCTGACTTACACTATCGTTATGAAAACAACATCCTACTCTGATATTTAAAATCTCTCTAATATTAATTATTTATATCAGTATGAGTCTTCTCGAAATGTTTATCGATTTCTCTTTATAGGGCAGATTAGTGAAATTGGTAAGACCCAAGAAATTGATACCGATATCACTTGTCTTTCCAACACATGTGACCTGTTGAAAAGAGTCTCATCAATGTGTGTGGTTATTGTCTTCATTGGAACAACATATGCTATCAAGATGACCTTATTTGATTTATTCGATCCTTGTTGTTTCCCTAATGTTGTCCTTTCTATTCTTTCTTCATCGGAATGATCACAGTCATATGTCACTGAAATCCTCTATCATTGTGACTATAGACTCGATAGGACCTATAAATCCTACTCTGATCTACTTCCTTTTTCCGATGAGTTATATCCTTCACATATATCGGCATGACTTTGGCTGAAACTGCCTTATGGTCACTGAGACATCATAAGGTCAGAGAAACATTAATTTTTTGTTCCGATGTGCATTTCTTCCAGATGAGTCGATAGTTCAATTTGTTCCCTGAGTTGTTCGGCGGGACTCTTGTCGAATTTCCCCATCAGTGTGATCTACATTGTCGGGGGAATGTTCAGAGTATTTTCTGACAATGCTTTCTCATCCTGATGGTCCTTGTATTTGATCAATTCAGTGTGACTAGGGATTCTCTTTCTGATAAGGGGTCATCGACATAACTTCCTTTATCAGGGCTTCTTGAAATTCTTATTCCGACTTTACTCCTAATGCCGATACACATCTAATCTGCTTCAAATGGAACATGGGTCAGTATGAAAAAACTGAGGTCTTGCCGAAATCAGAGAACTAAAGTTTTTTTCAGATTATGGTTTGGGAGGTGAGACAAATAGTTATGGTAGGAATCTTATCATACAAATCATGTTATGTTTGTGGAATTTATCGACTGTTATTATGATTTTGGGGGTATAATGTTTTGATTTGGTTGGACAGGGGATGGATAAGAGTATAGGAAAATTTTGAAATTTTCCTGTCCCAACAGGATCAACCATGTTATTTCCTTGATTAAATCAATACATTCTTGAATTCTTTCTGCAATATTGTCTAATCCCTAGTACAATTTCCTCCGCACTCATCAAAATCTCACAATTTCCTCTCTATATACACTTTCCTTATACTCAAGTCTCTGCTTCTTTATCCTTATTTCTTTTACTTTGATACACAAACTTCCTCTTCCGGTAGAATATCTTGTCATTCCCTCTTTCTCTGCATTATGAATTTCCTTTTCTTGTTATGCTTCACACTTGTTCACACAAACTTTCTCTTGCACTGCTTTCTCAGTTCTATAACACAACTCTTCTTAAGATCAATGCTTCACCCTCTTCCAGTTTCTCTATTAAATTTGATGACTCAAAAGGTTCCTCTTCCTCTGCATAAATTATCTCTGCATTATCTATTGTTTCCTCATCATTAGCCTCTTCGGTAATAGGTTCTTGGTGACATTCACTGCTTGTTTCTTTTCACCTCTAGACTTGAAAATAGGTTCCCCTTCTAGCAAATACTCTTTCAATCCTCTGGTATCCTTCATTGTGATAATAATTATGACTCCTGTCATTTCTCCCTCTGTGGTTTGAATTACTATTCTTGTTCTACTCTACATAAGGTCTTCTCTCTTTGCATCTTGCTCCAACACATGAGTACTTTAGTCTATACAACCTTTTGAACATACAAGTAACATGTTTCCATTTTGATCCATCAATCCATCCATAATCCATCTGCAGACAATATGTTATAGGTTTTCTCCTCCAACACATCTTCTCAGAATAATTCTTCAATCCACATAACTTACAAGGATATAGATCCCAACACAATTCCTTTTCATGTCTATGTCTATTACAATAAGAACAATACATACCTTTTATTCCCTAAGTTGACTTGTTTGAATATGTGACAACATCCTTATCTCTGTCATATACAAGACCTTCATTTCTTGGTCTCATTACTATCTCAATAGGTTTTGTAATTCCTTGCTGATGCTTTCCCAATCCTTTTCCTTCATATCCCATTCTTTGCATCATTTTGAAACCAATACCATCACCAATAACTGCAGGTTCAGTTACATTGTTATTTTCTTTCTCACCTTCTAAAGAAACTTTTGCAGCATTGAACACAAATCATTAGTATCACAAGAAACATCACAAAGTTCAGGCTTAGGTCTCAAACTTTCATTCTCTTTTCTGCATGCTACAAGTGATTGTTCTAACTAGTTAACATGTTCTTTCAATCCTGATATTTCACTCTCCTATAGACTGGTTTCCCTTTTCATGTCTTCCAAATTTTCCTCCAGATCTATGTTCCTCTTTTCCACCTTCCCAAACAACTTGAATCCTTCTTCCAATTCTTCAAAACTCTTTTTGACATACGCAAAGAACTTCAGCTCTGCTTCTAGTTCTTCATTCCTCCTTTTTATATTTTCCAATTCTTCTTCAAGAGCATCACATTTGTCTTCTCCTAGTTCTTTTATCCTTTCCATCAATTCTAAATTACACCTTTTAATTTCACACAATTCTTCTTCTAGAATATCCTTTTTGCATATTAGGTTTTCATTTTCTTTCTTCATAATTTTTCCAATCTTCCTCATTAAAACAAACTATACAAACAACTTTAATATGAAAAGCTTACCCGGATCTTTCTTTCCTTGATCTTCTTCAACGGTGACACTTGTTACTTCTAGGGTTTTGTACTTTCTTTCAATACTTTCTATCTTCCCAATAGATCCACAACCTTCCCAACAGATTCACAACCAACTCTAATACCACTTGATGCAATTAAGGTAGGAGGGTCCGATGAGGGTCTATCCAACCTTGCAGCCTTAAACAACTAACAACATGATCTTAATAGAGATGTAACAACAACATAAAGATAACTAAAGAATGATAAGAAATGCTCATAAACACATAAAACAAGATATATCCTAGGAAAACCCTCAAAGGGAAAAACCCAGCCTTCAAAGATCACTTCTCATTATATTAAAATCTCAAATCTCATTACATATGCCTTTAGGGATTTTCAGATGCTAGGTCATAGCCTGAGTTTACAAAACATTCATACAATAACATTCTTTCATGTCCTCTTTCTTCTACTTCTCAATCCTCTGCTCTGTATCTTCTTCTGCTCTCTGCTTTGTCTTCTACTCTGCTACTTCCCCATATCAAAACAATTCATCTTCTTGCTTCCTATCTTCACACACTTCGTCACTCTTCTGATGTTGCCTTGAAACAAACATTTATCCTTCATTTATATCCTCCACAAGACTTCACAACATTATCAAGTTGGCTTAATTGTAATAGCTAGTATGAAACATGTAGACACATATAGGTTGGACCTAAACATATGGTATTGCTTCGCATGTGAATGGAACTTCGTGCAGACCTCCGTGAAATTTGACTAGGTCCTAAACTACCTTGAATGATGTTCCTTCAAGTTCCGCAAGTCACGGAATTGCTCCAAAAACCAATTAGACTCCACTCAACACTGACTGCTCTGTTCTATGAAAATAGGTAATTTTCTGATAGCGATATCTCTCTAGAAATGAACCTAATTGATCTAAATTTTGGATATGATGTAGATCACATGTTATAGAAACTAAATCCAACTCTACAATCTCTAATGTGATAATGCGGTAAAATGCAGTAATCTCCAATGTCGCTCTCCCTGGCACTCTGTAACTTAATATTAACTATCCCAAATGATTTGAATGCTTCTAGATGCTCCTGCATCAAAAATTGTCAAAATGGTGACTACCAAACTTACCAATTAAGTGGTATTTTTTATCAACTCCTCAAGATGCATTTTACCATCAAATTTTAGCTCAAACGGACTCCCGGGTCAAAAGTTATGACCTCCAGAAATTTCTGCATTATTCTCCTCTGGTTGAAAAGAACGCAGCTCCTGCAAGTTGTTTTCCTATAACTTGTACCACTTGTTCAAATCCAGTTTCTTCACTTCCCACACTAGAATCCATGTATTATCTGCTTGTTTAATCCCTTCCCACTATACTAGAAACTTCTTGTAGATCTTGTCATGTGTATATGGTCTGCTTGTCCATAATCTGTGCAATCTTTTCTTTTTTCTTGCTTGGAACCTACCATTTCCAATCTACTTCGACCTCACCTTCTTCATCATGATCCTCACCATGAAAAGCATATAAATAAAAAACATTAAACATGGGAGAAATGTCTAACTGCTCTGGTAAATCTACCTCATAAGCATTGTCATTGATTTTTTGTAATCCTACAAGAACCAATTTTCTTGTATTTCAACTTGTTGTAAGTTCCCGTGGGAAACCTTTCTCTTCTTAGATAAACCATCACTAAGTCACCTTCAGTGAATACTTGATGTCTTCTACCAGCATCTACTATAGTTTTATATCTGACATTACTTTCTTGGAGCTTCTGTCTCGCCTCTTGTTGCAATTGCTGAAGATATTTTGCATATGCTTCTCCATCATCACTAATCCTGTCTCCAATTGGTAGCTACACCAAATCTAACACACCCTTAGGATTCCTACCATAAATAATGTGAAATGGTGATTTACCTATTGATTGAGCTACTGAACTATTATAGGCAAATTCAACTTGTAGTAAGGCCAAGTCCCACTATTTGGGTTTCTCTCCAATGATGTATCTTAACAAGTTTCCCAAACTCTGATTTACAACCTCTTTTTGCCCATCTGTTTGGGGGTGATAAGCACTGTTGAACTGGAGCTTAGTTCCCATCTTCTTCCATAGGGTCCTCCAAAAATGACTTAGAAACTTGGTATCCCTATCAGATGTGATAGTTCTTGGAACACCATGCAATCTAACTTCTTTAAAGAATAATTCTACTACCCTAGTTGCATCACTAGTTTTCTTGCAGGCAATAAAATGAGCCATCTTAGATAACCTATCAACAACCAGAAAAATGGAATCATCACCTCATTGTTTGTTTGGTAGCCCTAACACAAAGTCTATAATTAAATCTATCCATGGTCCTGTAGGTACTGGTAATGGCATATACAACCTTGTATTTTGTGAGTGTCCTTTAGCTATCTAACAAGTCCTACACCTTGTCACATATCTTTTTATGTCTCTTTTCATCTTCGGTTAGTAGTAATTGTCTTCTACCAAATCTATAGTCTTATCCTTGCCAAAATGTCTAGCCAACCCACTGTTGTGGAGCTCTCAAGTATAATATCATCTCACATAGACCCAATTGGAATACATAATTGCTTTCCTTTAAAGAGATAGCCATCATGCATAAGATATTCACCTTGGATGTGCTCCATGCTACCCACTACTGGGGTTTTCAACTATTCCACAATCTCCCAAAAATTATTGTCTGATTCATATAGATTCATGATGGCATCAAAACCAATCACCTCATTTTCCATTGTTGTCAATATTACAGCACCTCTACTTAAAGCATATGCAACCTGGTTAGTGCATTTACATGGCAAGAAATGAGCCATCTTACTGAATCTATCCACCACAACAAATATACTATTAAAGCCTCTTTGAGTCCTAGGAAGACCCAAAACAAAATCCATACTCATACTTTCCCATGGCCTATTAGGAATAGGAAGTGGCTAATATAGACTAGCATTAGATGAAGTACCCTTTGCCCTTTGATAAATACTACAACATTCAACAAATTTTTTGATATCTGATTGCATTTTAGGCCAAAAATAAAACCTCTTCACCTGATCCAATGTTTTATCCAACCCAAAATGACCTCCTAGTCCACCACAATGTTTTTCCTTTATGATGTTCTCCCTCATGGAACACCTAGGAACACATAATTGGTTGCCTTTGAACAACAACCCCTGCTACAACAAAAACTTAGAAAAATCAGAATGATAAGAGTCTAAAAATTGTGAACAAACTTCATATACCTCCTTGAAATCTTCATCATCCTAATACATATGTTTGAGAGCATCAACCCCTACACTTTGCAACTGAATTTCTTGAACCATACACACCCTTCTACTCAATGCATCTGCCACTTTGTTAGCCTACCCCTTCTTGTGTTTGATTGGAAAAGTATAGGCTTGGAGTTGCTCAACCCATTTCATATGCCTATGATTGAGTTTCTCCTATGAATTCAGAAAACTAAGTGCTTGTCAATATAAACAATAAATTCTTTAGACAAAAGATATTCCCTCCATTTTTTCAAAGCTTGTACCATTGCATACAATTCCAAGTCATAAGTAGAGTACTTTCTCTTAGCATCATTCAATTTTTCACTAAAGAAAGAAATAGGCCTGCCTTCTTGACTTAGGACAACCCCTATAGCAAGGTTGCTAGCATCACATTCCACCACAAACAACTTATTAAAGTCAGGCAAGACAAGTATGGGTTGTTGTGTTACCTTTTGTTTCAGAATTACAAAAGAATCATTGGCTGCCTTTGTCCATAAAAACTTACATTTTTGCCCCCCTTTGATGGTATCCAAAATTAGTGTACAAATATGACTAAAACCCCTTATGAATTTCCTATAAAATGTTGCCAAACCATTAAAACTTTTCACATCACCTGTTGTTTTTGGAGTTGGCCATGACAAAATGGCTTCTACCTTTGTTGGATCCATCTTCAAACTACATTGTGAAATCACAAAACTAAGATAGGTGAGTTCTTCCTTCATGAAGACACTCTTTTCCATGTTGATCATCAATTGTTCATCATGCAACTTATTCAAAACCTGATCCAAATGTTGCAAATGCTCCTCCTTAGTCCTGCTGAAAACAAGAATGTCATCCAAATATACCACAACAAATTTGCCAATCAAATCCTTCAACACTTCATTCATGAGACGCATAAAAGTACTTGGAGCATTAGATTGACCAAATGGCATCACCAACCACTCATAAAGACCCTCATTTGTTTTGAATGTTGTCTTCCATTCATCCCCTTGTTTGATCCTAATTTGATGATACCCACTCTTAAGATCAATCTTAGAAAAGTATCTAGCCCCTCCCAAACAGTCCATTAGGTCCTCAATTCTTGGCATAGGGAACCATTATCTTATGGTAATCTTGTTAATGGCTCTAGAATCCGTACACAACCTCCATTTAGCATCCTTTTTAGGGGCTAGGACTGTTAGGACAGCACATGGGCTAAGGCTCTTTCTTACCAATCCCTTATCCAACAATTCTTGCACTTGCTTGGCAATCTCTTCATTTTGTGAAGGTGTCATCTTGTAGGCTGCTTTGTTTGGAAAAGTGGATCCCGGTATGAAGTCAATTTGATGGCTTATGTCCCTAATAGGTGGCAACTCATTAGCCATTTCTTCTACCATAATCCCCTTATACTTCTCTAGCAATTGTTGCACCTCATTAGGAACTTCTTCCTTACTAGGATCATGCAAACTAGGACTGTTTTTAGGCTTCAAAATCAGAGCATACCCTTGGGTTCCTTCCTCCTTAAGGGCATCTAGAAACTCTTTACCACTCACAATCATGACACTTGACCCAACATTCTTCTCTACATTCTCATCAGGTAATGGATCCATTCTATATTTTCTACCATTCTTAGTTATGATGAAAGAATTAGTTTTACCATCATGTTGTGATTGAAGATCATATTGCCATGGACGTCCTAACAGCAAATGACAAGAATCCATAGGAATTATATCACACAAAACTTTGTCCTTATATTCTCCTATCTCAAATTCAACCCCTGATTGTCCATCTACCAAAACTTGTTGCCCCTTATTCAACCATGATACTTTATAAGGACTAACATGAGGAAGTCTTTTCAATTTCAATTTGTCTACCATTTCAATGGAAACCAAATTTTCAGTTGAGCTTGAATCAACAATTAGCTTGCAAATCTTACCATAGGCCTTGCATGTTGTCCCGAACCATGTCTTCTCTTGAGGGGGTTCTTGTGTTTAAGGCACCTTCAACATGGTTCTTCCCATCATCAAACTTTCTCCTTCATGGACCGACGTTGCACTTCCAATTGGAGAGTTGACACTTTGGCAATCTTCCTCTTGGATCAATTGGTTCCTTCTCTCTCCTCCATGAGAGATTGAGGCTTTCTTTTCAGGACAATTGAATAGCTGGATGTCCCACTTGGTTGCAATTGTAGCACCTTCCTGTGAAGACATTAGGACCTCTCCCTGGTCCACCAAATCTACCTCTTCCATTAGGCCTTCTTCCTCTAAATCCTCCTCTAGAACCTGATTCTCCACTTGCTCTTGGGAACTAGATTCCCCTTGACTTCTTTGGGACTGATTTCTACCCCCAAAACTGCCCCTACCTCTGAAATTTCTGCCACCTCTTCCTCTATTTTGCTGCTCACCTTTCCTCTTCAACTTCTCTTCAGCCCTTAATGCTACTTGAAAGCATTTTTCCATAGTTTCAGGGGTTAATAAACTGATTTCATCTTGGATATTAAACCTCAAACCATTTAGATACCTTGCCACTTTAGTCTTTTCATCCTCCATGTACCCACAATGAAGAGTGTATTTGTGAAACTCCTCGGTGTAAGTAGCCACATCCAAATCTCTTTGTTTGAGATTTTGAATCTTCTTGTAGATCTATACCTCATAGTCTGATGGAAGGAATTGGGACTTGATCCTCTCCAACATTCTGCTCCATGAAGAGATCATACTCTTCCCATTCTTTACCCTCTCACCTTGGGTGTAATTCCACCATGTAAGGGCAGCGCCTTTGAATTTAGTTTTTGCAAATTTAACCATCTTATTCTCAAGAACTTATTTGTATTCAAAGTAGTTGTTTAGAGCCTCAATCCACTCCATGAATTCATCAACATTCATCTTCCCACTGAACATGGGAATCTCCATCCGAGCCTCTGAAGAATCCTCGCCAATTGCCTTGATGGCTTCAAGGAAATGCTTTTGATCAGCCGGTACCTCTACCTCTTCTTGCTCTTCTTCTTCCTCCTCTTTCTCTTCCTCTTCATCAAAACATTCATCTATCCTCTTCCCTATCCTCAATGCCTTCAACTCTGCTTGGAGTGCTTCCTTGACTTCACTTTTGATCTTCTCTTCCATCTCCTTGAACTTCTTGACCACTTCAGTGGTCATCCCCTTTGGAGGCATATTGCTAGCCTCTCCTTCACTCTCCTCTACTGACATATACCAGGCCTTACACAACCAACAAAAAAACATTTTATGGCTCTGATACCACTATGATGTAGAGGCACTTTGGATAGGAGGAAGATAGAAAAGTTGACTAGGTTCTTACTACACCCAAAAGCCCAAAATCAAAGGTTGGTTTACAAAAGTGAGAATATTAGAAATAAACTCTTGGATCATAATGGAAAGGTTGATTTTGGGTGTTGGGGGACCCATTCCATTCATTGGTTTTGGTAGACCAAACTCAAAATTAACACTTGCTTCACAAACCCAAGAAATGGCTTGTAGCCCTAAAAATGGAGAACAATCCTAATAACTTTTGACACAAGACTTCAAATTCAAATCTTAGACAATTATAAGATACCCATTATGACCCTCTATCACATATCCCAAATTGGGTATGTCTTGTTTTGGATGGAATACCTCAACCAATAACCCCTCTCAATGCCCTAAAGCCCCAATTAGGCCAAAATTACAAAGAGACCCCCCTTAAATTCACACACAGAACTTAATCAATGGTTTGAATATTTATTATTCATGAAAAAACTATGAATTTTATGGGTTAGCACTTCTACAGTCTGTTGTTCCCAAAAATGCACCTATGGTTCCTCCTCTAGGCTTCTAAACATCACCTAACACATGGTTTTGTTAGGTCTTTCAGTGAAATCTTCTCCTCCTCAGATCTCCTACCAAAAACTCATCATAGCATACTAGAATAGGCCTACTACAACCCATTCCACTAATCAAAATGAATCAAATTAGTGGAATGGCCAAAAAATGCATAATTCTTACCAAAACCCTAGATAAGGGTTTCTTAAAATAGTTTTCAAGAAAATGAACCTTACTCTACTCTAGAATTGTTTCAACATGCAAAACTAGAAGCAAATGAATGTCAACTCACTCTACTTTCATGCCACCACCATAATCATTCACAACCTGGCTGTACAGAAGTAGGGTACAGACTGCAACAGCGGAATTATATAGAGAATACAGAATTTCTAAGTTTTGATTACTATTTCTCCTTCAAATGACTTCTTCAAGACTTCTTTCTCCAAGTTCCAAGTTTGAGCAACATATAGAATGGTTTGAGAGGTAGTTTGGCTCGTTGGAGGGTGCATAATTGTCCTTCCATGAGCGAATTGCCCTATTAGTTTTAAGACAGCAACTACTTCCATTGTTGCAACTGTCCTAATTAGGACTGTAGCGACTTGTTTTAGGCTTAATGAAGCCTTCGAAACATTTGGCAACCTTTGACAAAACTTGACATGCCTTTCTAACACTTTGACATGCCTTTTGTAAGGCTTACAACATGAAAAGTATGATTGTCCCTACATGCCTTAACAAAGGCTTATAATCATGAAGACAACAATATGTAGATATTTGGACATAGTCCTTATTACAATCATGAATGGTCTTCTAGGACCTTATTGGAACAAGACAACATGATCCACAAAACATGAAAACAAACATAGATGATCTCCTTGGTGCTCCTGCACCACTGACTTATGCTTCAAAACAAAGTTGTAGCCTTGTAGGAAAGAGACCCATTTTGCATGTCTGCTATACAATTTTTTTGTGTGTTCAAGTTTTTCAAGTCAATATGGTTGTAAACAACACAAACTCTTTGGGCACTAGGTAATGCCTCCAATGTCTCAATGCTTGCACAATTGCATAAAACTCTACATCATAGGTTGAATAGTTCTTCCTGACCTCATTCAACTTTTCACTAAAGAAGGCTATGGGCTTACTTGCTTGACTAAGTACAGCTCCAATGCCTACATGTGAGGCATCACAATCCACTTCAAATACTTTATCAAATATTTTAGATATTTGGAATATAATCTATAAATTAGTTGTGCAATTTAAAATTGTAGGTTTTTATTCTTTTTGGGAAAATCCATTTTATGCCAGAACTATGGAAATGTTTTCTTGAAATCATTATGTGATTTGAAAAGAGTTATCTCCTCATTGTTGTGCTCTAAATTATATCTTTTTTTAAGAAATTTTTTATTTTTAAAAGTTAAGAAAATCTAAGGTTCATGAATGGTGGATTGAAAAGTTTGCATGGTTCTTGATTTTTTTAAAATATTAAATTTGAAATTTAGACCATGTTTGATTATTGTATTTTGTGGGATGAATGATTATCCCTTGGAAATGAGCTTTCCTTTGATTAAGCAATGTGTATCATTAGTTGTGCCTCATTTTCTGTTCCATGCCTATTTTGATCATTTTTAGTTTTTAGGTGTTAGGAGCAGACTCTCACCACCCTCATAGATTGAATGAAAACTGGTGGATGTGGTAGATGAGGATAAAATCTAAAAAAATAAAATTTAATGGGAACAAATAAAAATGAACATAATTAATATACATTCAATTGTTGGGATAAGGTGCCATTAACCTTATAAATCCCATTATTGTATTATTCCATTTATTATTTGTAATTACCCATAAGGGATGTACAAGTTTCACTGGCAGTGGTAAAAATTATTTACTGTCCACGATAATTACGGAGTTACTGCACGGTAAATCCCAAAGTTACTGGTGGTAGTTATAGGATGTCATTTACTATGATAAATGGTAATTGGTTAAAGTGGGGTGCACATGTGGAGGAATAATCTATTTTTAGTGTTATGACGCACGTCATAGATGTTGTAAGGTGTAAGAGATTTTATGACAACTGTAAGTTGTCATAAGAATCAATGACATTTATGACAGCATATGACGCATCATAAGATGTTGTAAATGGCTATTTTTTGCCCCTAGGTGTTCAAGCTTGCATGGGCATCTTTTGCCAAGTGTAGGATGCATGTATGACAACATTTATGACCCCGTAAGAGCCTATTCTTGTCCATGAACGCCCCAGGTTGTTTGTTCACTCTTGACAAGTGTTATGAGCTTGTAAGAAGTCATTAAATGTGGCATATTCTAAGGTGAATGCCCATCTTGAGGTTGTGTAAATTCTATATAAACCTTGGCATAGTAGATGAGATATATAACAATTTACAGGTACCCAAGTTCTGTCGGAGTGAAGGTTGGAGGATAGAGGAAGTGCATGTATTTGTAATCTCCTTTTGTGAAGATAATACAACTTGGCCTCTTTTCTTGGTGGAGTTTTTTACCTACAAGGGTTTTCTCCACATTAAACACTTGTGTTATGTGCTTCATTCTACTTCTGGTATATTTTTGTTTTGTGGGTTTATGTTTTTTTACAATCTCCATTGTTAATAACACACAGTTAAAGATTACTGAAATTTATTTGAATCAAATTTCTGTTGAGTGTTGTGCTTTCATTTCTAACATTTGGTATCAGAGCTTGGCCAACTTTGACTCTTGGGTGGTAGTGTGGAAGCTATAGTTACAGTGGTAGATTTGGTTGTGTTTATTTTACAGATCTTGTGTTGTTATTATGGTTGCATCCACCATTGCATCAACCTCTCGAATGGACATTGAGAAGTTCAACGGAATGGGGTATGAGCCGTGGAAGCTAAAAATGGAAGATTTGATGGAAGAAAGAAACCAATGGTTGGTTGTTCAAAAAGAGAAGAAACCTGATGATGTCTGTCCGGATGTGTGGGTAAAACTAGATAAGAAGGCACAGGGAACCATTCGTTTGTGTCTTTCAGATTCTGTCCTGTTGAATGTCCCAAAGGAAGAGACTGCACACAAGCTGTGGAAATAGTTGGGTGAGATCTATCAAGCCAAGAGTATGGTAAATAAACTTTACTTAAAAAGAAAATTGTTTTCCTTGAAAATGAAAGAGGGTGAGTCAGTTGCAGAGCATTTAAATTCATTTAATTTATTGATGAGTTAGCTTGCTTCAGTAGATGTTGAGGTTGATGAGGAAGATAAATGTATCTTGCTTCTTTGTTCTTTACCTGAGTCTTAGGAGAATGTTATCCTTGCTATCACTGCTAACCTCACAGATCTGAAGTTGGATGCCCTTGTTGCAGTTTTACTATCACAAGAATTGAGGAAGAAGAGTTCAGATAGTTTAGGGGATGCTCTCAGTGTCAGGGGAAGGTCTAAGGAAAAAAGACCAAAGGGAGATCAGAAAGAGGCTAAGGACAAGTCTAAGGGTCATTCTAAGATTCCTGGGAAGAAGAACAAAGTTAAGTGTTGGAACTACGATAAAAGGGGACATGTGAAGGAGTGCAGAAACCCAAAGAAACAATGGGAGAGTGCTTCTGATAAGTCCTCGAATGCAGGTGAAGATGTTTTACTTTCTACATGTAATGTTGTTACTAATGATCACTGGTTGGTTGACTCAGGATGCTCTCTCCATATAACCCCGCATAAGGAATGGTTCTCCACATATGAAGAATATGATGGAGGTGATATCTACTTTGGTGACAACTCTTCACATCTGATTGTCAGGAAAGGAAAGGTATTGTTGTGTTTTAGTGATGGGAGGATTAAAACCCTCCCTGATGTTTATCATGTTCCTAGATTAAATAGAAATTTGATTTCAGTTTCGAAGTTGAATGATTTGGGAATGCATGTGACTTTTGACAAGCATGGATGCAGATTAGTGAGAGGGAACTTGGTGGTAGCGAAGGGGAAGAGATTGGGAAACCTGTTCAAGCTTGAAGCCACTACAGTTTGTAATGCCTCCTATGTATCTGAGTCTAGTACTGAAAATGCATGTATGTTGTGGCACCATAGATTGGGCCACACAAGCAATAATGTATTAAAAACTATTAAGAATATAAATTTGTTGGACGGTTTCTCCTATTCTGATGAGCATTTTGATTTTTGTGAGCATTGTGTGTTTGGTAAACAAAACAGAAAATCATTTCCTTTAGGAAGCAATAGAGCAAAAGAGAAGTTATAAATTATTCATACGGATGTGTTTGGGCCTGCGGATAATGAATCTATTAGAAAATCTCATTATTTTGTCACCTTCATTGATGATGTATCCAGATTTACATGGATTTATTTTATGAAACATAAATCTGAAGTTTTCACTAAGTTTAAGGAATTCAAAGTCTTAGTAGAGAACCAATTAGGTTTAAAGATAAAAATATTAAGATCGGACAATGCGGGAGAATATTGCTCTAAGGAATTTGATAAGTTTTACAAGCATGCAGGTACTATCAGACAAAAGACAACTCCATATACACCACAGCAGAATGGTGTTACAGAAAGGATGAACTAAACAATCATGGAAAGAGCCAGAAGTATGCTTAGTGATGCATAGTTGGATAAATGTTTTTGGGTAGAGGCTGTGTGTACTGCTTGCAACTTGATAAACTATCTCCTTGTAAGGCTCTTGATTTGACACCTTATGAAGTGTGGACAGGTAAGAAACCTTTTGTTTCACATTTAAGGGTTTTTGGTTGTGAGGCTTTTATTCATGTGCCTAAGGAAAAGTGATCTAAGTTGGATCCAAAAGTTGAAAAGTGTACATTCATTAGATATGGAAATAATGTGAAAGGTTATAAGCTTTGGAATCCACTAACCCGCAAGATTGTCTTTTCTAGAGATGTTATTTTTAGGGAACTTAGAGCTATTTCTGAACCTAGGTAGCCAAAAGAAAAAGAAGAAAAGGTAAAGAAAGTGCACTTTGATATAGAGCAGCAAGATGTACCTCAGGAAGAACAGAATAATGGATTAGGGGGTGAAGAAGAAGATGATTCGAGTAGTTCTGATGAAGATGAGTCTATTGTTATAGAAGTTTATGCAGATGATCATGTAGAAGAACGAGTAGAGTCTCTTACTCCACCCTTGAGGAGATCCACAAGACAATGAAATCCAGTTGACAGGGAAGCTATTTTTGTAGGTGATAGTGAGTCTTTGCAGTTAGCTATGTATGAGGAGATGATGGCTTTAGACTCTTGGAAAACCTGGGATCTTGTTCGTTTCCCCAAAGGAAGAAAGGCCATAGGATGTAAGTGGGTGTTCAAGAAGAAGTTTGGAGCAGACACTTCATTGGAGAAGTACAAGGCTAGACTAGTAGCCAAGGGCTACTCCCAGAGAGAGGGAGTTGATTTTGGTGAGATATTCTCTCCTGTTGCTAAATTCAATTCTATTAGATTTATTTTATCCATTCCTACAGCTTATGATTGGGAGATTGAGAAAATGGATGTTAAGACTGTGTTCTTGCATGGAGATCTTGAGGAAGAAACAACAGAATCTAGTTGACATGTAAAGCCCACCAGATTTCTGTTGTGTATTTGCTTTATTGAGTACTAACGATGTGCCTAGATCCTACAGGGAACTTATTCTCTTAGATGATAGTGAATCTTGGTAGTTAGCCATGCAGGAGGAGATGATGGCTTTAGACTCTTGTAACACCTGGGATCTTGTTTGTTTTCCCAAAGGAAGAAAGGCCATAGGTTGTAAGTGGGTCTTCAAGAAGAAGTTTGGAGCAGATGGTTCATTAAGGAAGTACAAGGCTAGATTGGTAACCAAGGGCTACTCCCAGAGAGAGGGAGTTGATTTTGGTGAGATATTCTCTCCTATTGCTAAATTGACTTTTATTAGATTTCTCTTATCCATTGTTGTAGCTTATGATTGGGAGATTGAGCAAATGGATGTTAAGACTGCGTTCTTGCACAAAGATCTTGAGGAAGACATTTATATGCAACAGCCTATAGGTTTTGAGGTAAAAGGAAAAGAAAAATGGGTTTGTAGGTTAAAGAGGTCTCTCTATGATTTGAAACAGTCCCCCAGAATGTGGTATCAAAAGTTTGATTCATTTATTTTGAAATTAGGTTTTGTTATAAGCGAGGAGGATCACTGTGTTTACATTCATTGTATTGATGATTCTATACTATTTATTGCTTTATATGTTGATGACATGTTATTTTTCAACAATACTAAGGGTATGATCAGTGAGCTTAAAGCCCAACTTTTAGGTGTATTTGACATGCAGGATCTTGGTGCTGCAAGGTATATTTTAGGAATGGAGATCAGAAGAGACAAAGGTAACAGAAATCTTTGGTTGTCACAAAGTAAGTATGTGAATACTATTTTGTAGAGATTTAGCTTGGAGGACTGTAACCCAGTTAGAGTTCCTTTACCCATTGGTACTAAGCTTTCATTAGATATGTGTCCAAATAATGAGGATGATTTTGAGGATATGTCTAATGTACCATATGCTAGTGTTGTAGGGAGTTTGATGTATGCAATGGTTTGCTCTATGCCAGATATTACCCAAGCAGTGGGAGTTTTGAGCAGATTTATGTCTAACCCTGGTAGACAACATTAGAACTATGCAAAGAGGGTGTTTAAATAGCTTGTAGGTACTCTTGATCATTGTTTGGTTTATTCTGGTACTGATAGTGCTGATAAATTTTTGGACATACAGGGTTTTGTTGATGCAGATTAGGCAGGTGACTTGAATAGTCGAAGGTCCACTAGTGGCTATGTGTTTACTCTGTTTGGAGGTGCAATGAGTTGGATGAGTAAGAGACAGCCCATAGTTGCTTTGTCCACCATTGAAGCAGAGTATATGGTTGCTACTCATGTCTCTAAGGAGGCAGTTTGGTTGAGGAGACTATGTACAGGTATTGGTTTTGATTGCAAGATCATTTAGATTGGTTATGATAGCCAGAGTGCTATCTGTTTGGCCAAGAATCCCATGTATTATGCTCAAACTAAGCATTTTGATGTTCCGTATCACTTTGTTCAAGAGTTGGTTGCAAATGGAGAGATTGAGCTGAAGAAGATAGACACTTCAGAGAATGTTGCAGATTCATTAACTAAGCCTGTGAGCACAGAGAAGTTCATGTGGTGTAGAGAGGCCATGGGCCTTGTCTCTAGTGCCTAATTATTTACAATTATTTTTCCTATGGGTTGATTTACAATGTATAATGTCAAGTGGGAGAATCTTGGGATAAGGTGCCATTAACCTTGTAAATCCCATTATTGTCTTATTCCATTTATTATTTGTAATTACCCATAAGGGATGTACAAGTTTCACCGGCAGTGGTAAAAATTAATTTATGTCCATGATAATTAAGGAGTTACTGCATGGTAAGTCCTAGAGTTACCAGAAGTAGTTACGAGATGTCATTTACTATGATAAATGGTAATTGGTTAAAGTGGGGTGCACATGTGGAGGAATAATCTATTTTTAGTGTTATGACGCACGTCATAGATGTTGTAAGAAGGTGTAAGAGATTCTATGACAACTGTAAGTTGTCATAAGAATCTATGACATTTTTGGCAGCATGTGACGCGTCATAAGATGTTGTAAGTGGCTATTTTTGGCCCCTAGGCGTTCAAGCTTGCATGGGCATCTTTTTCCAAGTGTAGGATGCATGTATGATAGCATTTATGACCCTGTAAGAGCCTATTCTTGTCCATGAACGCCCAAGGTTGTCTGTTGACACTTGACAAGTGTTATGAGCTTGTAAGAAGTCATTTAATGTGGCATATTCTAAGGTGAATGCCCATCTTGAGGTTGTGTAAATTTTATATAAACCATGGCATAGTAGATGAGATATATAACAGTTTATAGGTAGGTTCTACTGGAGTGAAGGTTGGAGGATAGAGGAAGTGAATGTATTTGTAATCTCATTTTGTGAAGATAATACAACTTGGCCTATTTTCTTGGTGGAGTTTTTTGCCCACAAGGGTTTTCTCCACGTTAAACACCTATGTTATGTGCTTCATTCTGCTTCTAATATATTTTTGTATTGTGGGTTTATGTTTTGTTACAATCTCCATTGTTAATAACACACAGTTAAAGATTGCTGAAATTTATTTGAATCAGATTTTCGTTGAGTAGTTGTGCTTTCATTTCTAACATCAATTTTCTTCTAACATCAAATTCTTGGTTTGGAATCATGGCATTATAGTGATTGCAAGTTCCATGATTATTGGAATGTCATTGAGGTTCTCCCACTGTATATATTGGGGCACATTTCTCAACACCATGTGGTCTTAACACTATCATTATGAGACTCTAATGTGTACTTGAAACTTCTGTAGGAAATTAGTGGATATCACCATTCCCCTTGTTGTAATTGGTTGTTATCACCATTTCCTTTATTTGTACTAATTGGTGGCTATTTCCATTTATGTTCTTTCACATTAGTTGTTATCACCACTCCCATTGTAAGTCACTATTTGATATCATGATTGAAATGTGTATGCTTACTAGATGCCTCATGTATGAGATGTGATAAAGATATATGTGATTGTTCAACTACCTTATTTTGCATGATTCCTAACCTTTTATCTTCTATGCATAATTTGCCTAAAAACACATTATTTCCTAATTGCTACCCAAATTGTAAGGTTCATACTTACCTCCTTCTAAATTAAAGGGATTCCATTCTCTGCTAGTATGATCTACATCAAATAATATTTCAATTGCAACCATCCCTTTAGGTATACTATTAGTCTTTAAGTTAATCACTCTTTCCTCATCTACCTCAAAATATCAGCTCTTTCAAATTCATCAATAATTTTGGATTTGAAGATTCCTAAATTTGTAAGAAAAGTCAATGATGTTCTTTTCATCTTCAAAGACATGTAAATTAAAAATATTATCAAGGATCGATGGAGTGGGTACTAGTTCAATTGAGAACCCCGTTAATCTTAAATGTGCAACTAGTTCTAAGGTACTTGCATCCATTGTGTATTTTTCCTTTGAGAGATAAATTTTATATTAAATGCATCAAAGTCTTCAATTAAATCCCATACTTAATTACGATATCTCACCAATCTTCTGTCGTTGCAAGAATATTGACTTCTTACTTGTTTAACCATCAAGTCAAAGTCTCCCAAGACTTGTAGTTGTTTGAATTTCTTCTTGTGAGCGAATAATAGTCCATATATCAGATCTTAATGTTCTACAACATTGTTGGTACATGTAAATTGAAGCCTAAAGGTAGCTAGGAAGGAATTTACTTTTGGATTGGTAATCTCTACTCTTTGACCACATCCTTGCTTGGACCTTCAACCATCAAATTTCATCACCCAAAGTTGATCTTCAATTGTTCTTAACTTGCTCATTAATGTAGGTAGTGTTGTTGGGCCTTCCTTTGTCACATGCACTATTGATAGTTTATTTTTAAGCTTAGCTTCTTTTATCTCCAACATATACTAACATATTGTTTATTTTCTAACTACGGAACATGTTTAGTGGTAGTATATTGCTTTATAATTATCATGAATTGATTCTCGTAGCATTCCACCTATAAAGATGGACTTGTAAAAAATCAAATTTTTGATAGGAATTCATAGAGTACTCTTCTTCAATGGTTGATAAGTAGGAAGAGAAAGATAGTTATAAATGATATTTGTTGTGAATCTAGAACCAGTTAGGTAATAACAAATCATAAACATGAGTTTTGGTACCCAACACTTGTCATGACTAAATTTCTTCACAGAATTCTAGAAATTATCTTCAATTGTAATAATGGCCTATTATTTTTCATTCCTAGACTTGTGATAAGTACTTTGTGGCTGACTTGCATGTTTCAATTAGTGTACTAGTGCATCATTTGATTGAAGTGTGTGTTCATTAGATTGTTCTTGAAAATTTTACCTTTCAGTTGATCTGGATTTGTACCCTTGCCTAAAAATTAGAATTGGGCCACTTGAGAATGACTGATGTATTTGTCACTGATTGAATCATCCTTGTGAACATGACTTCATCTATTTTATCATTCATTTCCAAGGCATACACTCCTAATTCAATCTCTGAGTATAAAATTTCATTTGGCTTATTGTATTCCATGATTAAGTGCTTCATTTATGATTCTCTATCCATTTTGATCTAGTTGGCTAGACCCCTCCATAGAAGTTAGATATGTGAAAAAAATAGTTTCCATATATACCCATTCAAAATTTTGGACTAATCCCTACTTAACATGTCATAAACTTTAGGGATGTCAAGGATCCAAATCCAAATGCATGTGTATACATAGCTTAACTCACCTATAACATTAACTTCTATTTTATCTAATTACACAACTTTTTGGTTGGACTTAGCTGCAATCAATCCTAATTTATGATAAACTAAAACAAGCATTACATTTCCTAAAGCACTTGAGTGTACTAGGCAATTGTGAAGATTCTTCCCAAAATTTTTGAAAATTAGAAGAAATGTAGGTGATTCAACATTCTCTTTGTATATAACCACGTGTACATTTGAGACTTCATTCATTTCCTTTTCCTTCTCCTTTGGATCATCTAATTCTTTTAGGAGGAATTATTTTTTACCCAACATTTGTAGTAGCTCATTCATAATGGTATTTTCCTTAATTTTCTTAAAATATTCTATTATATTGTAACTTTACCTTTCTTATGTTGAGAATATGATGTTGGCCCCTTTGGTGGTATGGGGTTGTTACTTTCCTTTTGATCCAAAAGGACTTGTAGGTTGTCTAGAGGAGTAGATGTGGTAAATGGTCCTTTAGCCTTTCTCCTCAAAATGTAATTATTACCTCATTGGAATTTCTAATATGTCTTTACCTCATCAAGATTATCTTCTAGTTCATTATCATCTTCAAATGGGAACTCATAAGTTTCAAGCACCATCATTGTCACAAAACTAGTAGAGGTTATATTTGCACTCTTGCCTTCAGTTGTTGGCACAATTTCAAGTTTTTCTATCTACTTTTGGAAGATATTATATGCTAATTTAAATTCAAGATAGTCTACTTTTGAGTGTGCTATTGTACCATGTAGACTACACCATGTCGATAATGCTAAATTAGTAAGATTGACTGCCACTCCATCTCCTCTACTATTTTGATTTGTTTTTTCTAATGGAGTAGGCACATTGTCATTTATTTTTTTCAAATGGAGTAAGCACATTGTCATTCTTTGGCTTTGTATTCCATTATCTATTTGGCATTTGTAAATTATACTCTTTTGGGCCTAAAAATAATGCTTGAGAAACTGTCCATTGACAGGCAATGGAATAGCTTCTCTAGTCAAGATATATAGCCTAAAAATATTCTCACCATGATTTTTGCAATTTAAAAGGGACCCAACCATAATTTATCAAATTTTGTGTGCTCTCCTTTTCTTTCATGTGATTTATCCCAAAGTAACACCAAATCTGAAATCCTAAATGCCTTCATCTTAGCTCTCTTGTCAAACCATCTCTTATTACTTCTCGATGCTTTATGAAATTTTCTAGGGCGGAATCCCTTTTCTTTTCAAGTTGCAATAAATTTAAAAGTCTAACTTCAACTTTGTAACCCACCTCTAAATAATCCTTCATAAATTGTAAGTTGAGAATTTTGAGATTCACAGGAAAACAAGGTTGAGATCATACACTGGGTGATAAGGCGATGTACCTAGAGATGTATTTATTCTAGTTCTGTCTACCCATAAAGAAAATTTCAATTATTTATGCCATTCCCTATGATTCTTGTCAAAAATCCTTTTAACTACTTCAAATAAATTATTATTTATATATTCAGTAATTTCATTACTTTGTGGATAATAATTTGAGAGTACTTGAGAATTACCTTATTTTTGTAGGTCAATTCAAAAAATTTGACAAAAGATAAAGTGGGGTTGTTATCACATACCAAAGTTAGAGGCATTCCAAACCTTGTGACAATGTTTTATTCCAAGAATTTAATCACAATCTTGGTGGTGCAATTCTTGTAGGCTTGGGCTTCAATCCACTGAATGCAATAGTTTATAGTTGTGAGTATGATCTTGTGTCCTACAAAAGAATTTGGGTTAATGACACCTATAAAATGAAGCCCCCATTGGGTGAATGGATGCACCTTAATAACAAGTTGTAGTGGCATAGATAGTTCCTCTCCTTGTTTGCTAAGACTTGACATGTGTGACAACTACATACATGTGCATGTGCATCTTTAAAAACATGTGGCCAATAGTATCCTACTCTAAGTATTTGATGGGCTATTACAATCCCTAAACCATTCCCTGTGCCAAATTTCTCATGAAACTCTTTCAATACTTGAGATACTTATTCTTTTCTTAAAAATCTTAAGTATATTCTTTTATGATTTATGTGATATAAATTCATTTCTTGACCATGAAATTGTTACTTTTTACTCATAAGGCTCTCTCCTTTGGGTGGCATTTAAATGGTTGGGACATTTGTTATTCAATAAGTAAAAGACTATATTAATGTATCAATCATCTCAAGCAATGGAATCAACTATATATTAATGACAAACAATTTAAAGCATGTCCTTTTACTAATTTCATCAATTGAATATCTAAGTCAAATTCTTGTAAAATAGTCATCCATTTGCCACTTCTTTTTCCCAACTCACTCTGTATCAACATGGCCTTTACTACCTAATCTAGGACTATGGCGTACATTTTACTTTGCAAAATATAATGTCTAAATTTCTTAATTTCCTAGACCAATGCATAAGATTATTTTTTGATGTTGGGGTACCTTAATTTAGCTTCCTTGAATGAAAGAAATTAACCTTACATTTCCCACTCCCTTCTATTGAGTTAAGATAGAAGAACATGAGTGCTCTAAGGAAAAAAAATAAATGTAAAAAGGTTGTGTGTAATTTGGACTAATTAGCACTAGAGTATGCATGATCGATCTCTTTATTTCTAAAAAAATATTGCACTTTTGTACTCCCTTAAATTTTGGCATCCTTTTTAACATAACAATCAACAACCTCATAATTTTGTGAATCCTATTACAAACTTGTGTATGAAATTGATCTTTTGAAAGAATGACTTGAGCTCTTTCTTACTACCTAGTAATGGTATTTTTAGTATTGCTTCTACTCATTATAGGTCAATGGAAACGCCCTCTTTGGAGATAACATGGCCTAGAAACTTACCTTTTGTAACCCTAAAGATGCACTTCTTCAAACTCAAGGAGATTCCATGTTTTTTGCATTGCTAAAGTACTTTCCTCAAGTTATATACATGATCACTTATCCATTTGGAAAACATTGTTAGGTCATCCAGTAGATGATAATGCATTTGTTGATAAGATCCTTGAAAGCTATATCCATTGCATGCTAAAATATAGGTCATGCATTGATCAAGCCATGTAATATTTGGTTATAAAGTGACCCAAGAATGCAAATGAGTGAAAGGAAAGCAAAACTAGAAAACTAGAATGATAGAATAAATTGTATTATATTCAATAGGAAATGCAAAGCATACAATGAGATGAGATGAGATGCTCATATGAGAGAGATGCGTGGGTATATAGGATATTCCACCCAAGAGACTAAAAACACAACCAATATGGGATAAAATGAAAAAGTCCCTAAGTAAAATTAACCTAGTGATAAAAGGACCTAAGCGGAGAACTAACTAGGAAATGAACTAGTTAGATAAAGTACCCCATGCACACTAACACCTCCCTTAAGGGAAACTTAGGGGGAAATGTATGCAAAGATACAAAGATGGGTCCTGACAATAAGGCTTGATGAGGTACTGATGTACAAAAGATCCCCTCAAATAGAAAAAGGATAAAACCGAGTGGGAAAAACTCCCCCATGAGAGGATGAAGCATGAAGGGCTAAGAGAAATGTGTTGCACCCCCAAGAGAGATTGGATATGAACATACTTGATATCAGTGAAGGGTTTGGCAAAGATATCTGCAACATTCTCTATTGTAGGACAATAGCACAAATCAATGACCTACTCCTGAATCAGCTCCCTAAGAAAATACGTGTCGATCTCAATGTGCTTGGTTCATTGATAATGGACCAAGTTTTTTGAGATTTATATGGCACTCTAGTTATCATAGTAGATGACTGATGACTTTAGAAAAGTGATTCCAAGTTTAATGAGGATATTCTAAATCCAAATAGCCTTAGTGGCAACATTAACACCCCCCCAAGACTCAACATTAGTCAAAGAAAGAGAAATGGAATGCCGCTTCTTGCTCTGCCAACAAATGGGACTGAAACCAAGGTGAAAACTATACCTAGATGTGGACTTGTGATCATTAAGATCACTAGCCCAATCAAAGTTCATGTATCCAATCAAATTTGAACATGTTTCTGCTACATAGAGAATCTTGTACCTATGAGTGCCCTATATGTAGTGTAGAATGCATTTGGTAACCTTCCAGTGAAGCTCATGTGGCTTCATCATGAAGTACAAAACAATGGCAACTAAAAATGAAATGTCAAGGTGAGTATGAGTCAGGTAGATGAGGCTACCAACAAGCTAACAATACAAGATAAAGAAGAGGCTTGATTCCTGATAGAAAGGGAGTTAGTGCAGGCTTACAGTCAACCATGTGAAAATGAGCCAAAAGATAAAGAGCATACTTGGGATGTGCAAGATATATCTTGGAAGAGGTCTGAGTGATCTCAATCCTAGGAAAGTAGTACAAAAGATTCAAGTTAGTCATGGAAAACCTATTGTGCAAAGTCATCTTGACACTCACAATGATGGATGAGGTGCTCCATGTGACAATCAAGTCATCAACATAGAGAACCAAGAAAAGAAGAGCATCCTCCTATCTCAAGATGTAGACATACATGTGGATTTGACTAGCATCTAGAGAATCCAATTGAGTGAATAAAGGAGTTCATCATGGCATATTAAGCTTGTGGGACTTGTTTGATGAAAGGAAGCAAGGTATGCAGAAAATGCTTCCTAAACTGATCTATTAAGGAAAGATTTATGCAAATTTTAACTTTTACAGTTATAGATTAAGATGTACATTAATAAAAAGGTAATAAAAACTTCCAAATGCAAATACAAACCTCACAACACAAGATATACATGGGGAAATCCCTTTCAGGTAAAAAACCCCACACTTGAAAGCCGCTCAATATATTATTCAGGAATCAAGAAGATTACAATATACTTGTAGAGAAAGCTTTCACAAGAGTATAACCAACTAGAGATCTAGGAGGTAACTCAACATCTATAAGACTCTTATACACAACCTCCATCTCAAGCTCCTAATATATAAGAGATACAATACAGTAAATCATCAACGGTAATTACAAAACCATGAGCCAAAACCACCCAAAAGTGGCACCCAAGTTATCTCCAATCAAAGATGCCTTGTGATGTGCCAAATAACACACCAACACATGTAACTCTCTCTTTTACAACTCTTTTGAGTGTCCAACATGTTTTCACATTTCCAAAAAATAGGAGGTCCAACTTCCGGAGGTCATAACTTTTGATTCAGGTGTTTGATTGATGAATCGTTTAATGCGTTGGAGAGATCATGAAGAGATCTATAAAGATATAACACACTTCATCGGTTAAGACAAATTTTGGGACATTTAGGGACCTCTAAATGCCTCAAAATTGAGTTTAAACCTTTTTTTGTCAGTTTCAAAAAATAGAAACTTTAACATCTCGCAATCCAGATATGATCTTGAGTCAAAACTCACCTTACATGTTTACTTAGTAGTTCTGCACCTTTTGGGAAAAATTTAAGGTCAATCCAAGGTCAAATGTAAAGTTACTAAAAATAGTAAGTCCCACCATTAGTAGCCCTTTTGGAAACTTTGAAAGTTCTAGACCATTCTCCAAGATAAAGGGTATTCAAAAAGACCAAAATTGGGAAGAATAGTAACCTTTCATAGTTGCAAGGTTGAGACACTTTTCCTAACATTCTCCCACTTGTCAAACACCTTGCAAGAGAAAAGGGAGTATCAACACCATGATTTAATTGCTAGGGGCCAAGAGGCCCATAGACTTTGAACACCATATGAACTTCTATGTGCTCACAGGTTTTGTCAAGAAATCTACAACATTCGTCAAAGTGTCAACTTTCTCTAAGTTTACCTTCCCATCCTCTACCATGTCACGAACAAAATGGTACTGGACATCAATATGTTTAGTCCTTGCATGGAAAGTAGTATTCTTCTCCAAACATAAGGCACTTTGACTGTCACAATAAATAGTAATCTTCCTTGCATCAAACCAAACATCAGAACACAATCTCTTAAGTCAAATGGCTTCTTTACAAGCATGAGTTGCTACCATGTACTCATCTTCAATAGTGGACAAAGCGACCACGGGTTGTCGCTTACTCATCCAACTAATAGCAGTACCAAACATAGTGAACACATAAGCACTGGTGGATCTCATGTTGTCAATGTCACCTGTCTAATTAGAATCCACATATCCACAAATACTTATAGAATACTGAGATCTAGTAGGATAACCATGATAGCATAAGGAATACTCAGAAGTACCCCACAAATATCTGAACACTCTCTTCACTACATCCCAATGTACCCGTCTAGGATTAGCCATAAATCGACTAAGGACTCCCACTACTTGGGCAATGTCTGGTCTTGTACAGACCATCACATACATCAAACTACCAACTACACTAGCATAGGGAACTCTGCTCATATCCTCTATCTCAGAAGGAAACATTGGACAATCTGCAATAGATAACTTTGTCCCCATCATAATAGGAATAGTCAAAGGTCTGCAATCTACCATGTTGAATCTCTCCAACATTGTGTTAACATACTTACTCTAGCCTAACCAAAGTTTTTTGTTTGCTCTATCTCTTTTGATCTCCATCCCCAGAATGTACTGAGCTACCCCTAGATTTTTCATCTCAAACTATGCTGACAACTAAGACTTCAAATCAGAAATCAAATTTTTGCCATTCCCAATGAGTAACATATCATCGACATATAATGCAATAATGAGAATGTGATCATTGTCAAAATTGTAATAAACACAATGATCTGATTTTGATCGCAGAAATCCAATACTCAACACAAAGGCATCAAAATTCTGGTACCACATCCTAGGAGACTGTCTCAAATCATTGCAAACCAGATTTTCTTTACCTTTCACCATGTAGTGAGCTAGCTGTGACATATATATTTCCTCCTCTAAGTCACCATGAAGGAATATTATCTTCACATCCATCTGTTCAACTTCTAGATCATACACTATTGCAAGAGATAACAAGAACCGAATAGATGTTAGCTTTGCAACAGGAGAGAAAATCTCACCATAGGCAATTCCCTCCACCTAAGAATACCGCTTCACAACCAATCTAGCCTTATATTTCTCAATGCTGCCATCTACACCAAATTTCTTTTGAACACCCATTTGCATCCAATAGGCTTTCGTCATTCAGGCAAAGGCACCAAGTCCCAAGTATTATTCTTTTCCAAAGAAGTCATCTCCTCTTCTATGGCCTCCTTCTAGGAACCTGCATCTTTCATACCCATTGTTAGAAATGAAAGCAAAACTACCAACAGAAATCTGATTCAAATATAAATTTATGTAATCTTTAACTGTGTATTAACAATGGAGATTGTAACATGAAATAGAAACTATGCAACACAGAAATGTAAAATAGAAAACTGAACACACAACATAGTGTTTACGTGGAGAAAACCCTTGCAGGTAAAAAACTCCACCAGGAAAGAGGCACAAGTTTGTATTAATCTGTAAAAAATTGTACAATACATCAACTACACAACTCTCTCCACCAGTCTTCAACCTGACAGCATTCCAACAACACTTGAGTATCTAAAATTTGTAATGTAGCAACAAATACAATGGAAAATATTTATAGCAAAATTTTCCCTCCATTCTAGGCATCCACTTTCTCTCTCCTCCAAAAACCCTACATGCAAGCAATAAATGTCAACATACATGCAACCACCAAATGGCAAAAACTTACCCATGCAAGGTGGGGCACCTAGGTCTAAGAATAGCATGTAAAAGCATCCACGCATCATAACCATCATAGATACCACCAATAATAAATCTTCCCAATATGGGCGCTTGGGACTAATAGTAGCAACCACAATTGATAATGGGTGTCATATGCGTCATACATGCATGGAATCTTATGACAACTTGCAACTACCATAAATCCACTTACACCAAATTATAACAAGTTGTCATACACGCCAAAAATAGCAGATTCCTCAAGGGGAATGTCTACCCTCATTTACCTCTGAGTTTTTACATTGCCAATAGTAAATATCACTCTGTAACTTTCGCTGGCAACTCTAAAATTACCACTGTCAATGAGAGTACTTCATTCCTTTATAGGTAATTACAAATTACAAATAATAAATGGAATAAATACAATATTGGAATTTGTAAGGTTAATGGCACCTTATTCCAACACCCATAGCCTCTTTCATAATTCTAGGCTCATCAGAGTTAGAAATCAGAGCAAAAATACAACTGGAATCATGCAATGAATAACCAAACCTATCAGGTTTCCGCCTTATCCGTGTGGACCTCCTCAAAGATTGAGGTTGAGATTCTTCATCTTCTTCTAAACTTTTAGAGCTACTAGAGCTCTCCTCATTATCAGGTCCAATAGATGTTTTTGGTTCAACTTTCTCAGGGGTGGAAAGAAGTTGAACCACATTCTCTTTCTTCTCTTCTTTCTCTGGCTGCAAGACAATAGAAGAAGGATTGATCTCTCTGAAGATCACACTTCTGCTATATAGAATTCTCTTAGCAACTGGATCCCAAAGCTTGTACCCTTTCACACCAATGCCATAACCAATGAAGATACACTTCATAGCCTTGTTCTCCAACTTAGACCTCTTCTCCTTAGGCACATGTGCATATGTCTCACAACCAAATACTTGAATGTGTCCCAATGAAGGATTTTTACCAGACCACACCTCCATAGGTGTCTTATCAATGAGTGCTGATGTAGGAGACCTGTTAACTAGGTAACAAGTAGTACCAATAGCTTCAGCCAAGAACTTTTGTTCAAGGCCAGCTCCACTTAGCATACTCCTTGCCCTCTCCATCAACATTCTATTCATCCTCTCTGCAACTCCATTCTGTTGAGGGGTATACGGAGTTGTCTTGTTCCTCTCAATCCCCTATTCTTTACAAAACTTGTCGAAAGCTGATGAATAAAACTCACCACCATTGTCAGTCCTCAAACACTTAATCTCTCTATCCTTCTAATTCTCTACAAGAGCTTTGAACTCTTTGAATCTACTAAAGACTTCAAATTTGCTTCTAAAGAAATACACCCATGTCCTTCTACTGTAATCATCAATGAATGAAACAAAGTACACAAAATTTGAAATCGAAGGAATATTAACAGGACTAAACACATCAAAATGAATCAAGCCCAACACCTTAGAAGATTTGTGAGAACTGGAATAAAACTAAACACGGTTTTATTTTCCATAAATGCAATATTCTGATAAATTAAACTCAAGATTACAGTCATTCATACCCTCAACAAGATTTTTATGTTTTAGGGTCCACAAACCCTTTTCACCAATATGACCAAGCCTATGGTGCGATAACATTGTCTTCTTAGCTGGAAGTTTCATCTCCATAGAATGAGCACCCTTAGGTACCCAGAAAGCACGACCATCAGAAGTAGATGCAATAGTCCTTTTCATTGTTGGTTCCAATGGTGAGGATGAAGACTCTAAAGCTCTCTTCTTCAAAAAAGAGGCACTATTGCATTGAACTGTGCATGCATCAAGTTGAAACAGAGTGCCAATCCAAACACCCTTAGCCAACACCATAGATCCTCTAGTCATTTTGCATCCTCCATTCGAGAAAACAACCTGTACACCCACATCATTCAACTTACTTATAGAAAGGAGGTTCCATGCCAAACCATGGATATGTAGAACACCATTGATCCCCTTTCACTCGTCTAGCAGGGAATCAAATCAAGACTCTTCCATGGCCAACAATCTTCAGGTGAGAATCATCCCCTAAGTACACCTTTCCACCATTGTATTCTTCATACTTCAAAAACTAACCCCGATGTGAGGTCATGTGAAAAGATGCACTAGAGTCAATATGCCACACATCCTCAGATGCATGCATTACCAAGGTAGTGACAAACGCTTCTCCTTCATCCTGAGAGGACTTGTCAGAATATGAATCATAGTTCTTCTTTTTCTTTTTCTCCTCCTTGCACTCCTTGCGAAAGTGACCAAGTTTTCCATAGTTCCAACATAGATCATTGAACTTTCTAGGAGACTTAGATCTCCCATGGGATTTGGATCTTCTTTTTTCTTCCTTCTTCTTATCCTTTTTCTTTACCTTCTCTTTAGATCTACCATGAACTGTAAGAGCCTCCTTAGCCGATTCGAAAGATTTTCTCTGCATCTCTTCAGACAACAATGAAGAAACCAATTCATCCATCTTTAAGGTGGTAGTGGTACTCCCAGTGGCCATAACAAGGTGGTCTCACGAATCTGGTAAGGAACATAGTAATGTCATACATCGATCCTCCTCCTCCATCTTTACACCAACATAGGTCAACTAGGCAACAAGCATATTAAATGTATTCAGGTGATCAGCGATAGATCCTCCATCTTCCATCCTCAAAGAATACAATTTCTTTCATAGGAATAACGTGTTTACCAGGGATTTAGCCTAATAAACATATCCAAGCTTCTTCCAAAGATCCTTTGTAGTCTTCTCTTCATGGATATTCAAGAGCACTGAATCAGCCAAACAAAGTCTTATCAAACCCTTAGCTTTTCAATCTTTGAGATCCTAGTCTACTTGAGACATTGCCGTTGGTTTTGTATCAGATATGGCATCCCATGAATCCCAATCTACAAGCATGTCCTCCATTTTGAGTTTCCACAACTCAAAATTACTACCATTAAACTTCTCTATCTCAAACCTCTTAGATGTGCTCGCCATCTCTTTCCTGCAACAAAGATTTCAAAATCCTCTACAAAAGCTCCCACTCAAATGAAGATTAGCTCAAAAAACCCTCTACCCAACAACTAGAACCAAAGGTGATTAGGCTTTGATACCAACTAAAAGGAAGCCAAGTATGCAGAAAATGCTTCCTACACTAATCTATTGAGGAAAGATTTATTCGAATTTTAACTTTTTCAGTTACAAATTAAGATGCACATTAATAGAAAGGTAGTAACAACTTCCAAATGCAAATACAAATCTCACAACACAAGATATACATGGGGAAAACCCTTTCAGGTAAAAAACCCCACACTCCAAAGCCTCTCAATATATTATTCAGGAATCAAGAATATTACAATATACTTGTAGAGAAAGCTTTCATAGGAGTATAACCAATCAAAGATCCAAGAGGTAACTCAACATCTATAAGACTCTTACACACAACCTCCATCTCAAGCTCCTAATATATAGGAGATACAATACAGTAAACCATCAACGGTAATTACAAAACTATGAGCCAAAACCACCCAAAAGTGGCGCCCAAGTTATCTCTAATCAAAGATGCCTTGTGATGTGCTAAATCACACACCAACACGTGTAACTCTCCCCTTTACAACTCTTTTTTGAGTGTCCAACACATTTTCACATTTCCCAAAAATAGGAGGCCCAAGTTCCAAAGGACATAACTTTTGATCCGGGTGTTTGATTGATGAATTGTTTAATGAGTCAGAAAGCTTGTGAAGAGATCTATCAAGATATAACCCACTTCATCAGTTACGACAAATTTCAGGGCGTTTAGAGACCTATAAGTGCCTCAAAACTAAGTTCAAAACTTTTTTTGGTAGTTTCAAAAAATAGAATCTTTAATATCTCGCAATTCAAATATTATCTTGAGTCAAAACTCACCCTCGATGTTTACTTAGAAGTTCAACACCTTTTGGGAAAAATCTAGGGTCAATCCAAGGTCAAATGTAGAGTTACTAAAAATAGTAAGTCCCGCCATTTTTAGCCCTTTTGGAAAATTTGAAAGTTCTAGACCATTCTCCAAGATAAAGGGTATTCAAAAAGACCAAAGCTTGAAAGAATAGTAGCCTTTCGTAGTTGCAAGGTTGAGACACTTTTCCTAACATTTGAGGCCAAAAAGAGACTTCCTCAATCTACAAACTAGTGAAGAATCATAAACAAATCCCTGTGGTTGCTCCATGTAAATCTCCTCCTGTAGATCCCCATGAAGAGAGGTACTCTTCACATCCATCTGATGTACAACCCAACCATGAGTTGTAGCAATAGCAAGTATCAGGTGAATGGAGTTCATCTTGGTGATGGGGCAAAGGTCTTAGTGTAGTCAACACTAGGAAATTATGAGAAACCTTTGACCATAAGCCATGCTTTGAACTTGTCAATTGAACCATCCATTGCAAATTTGGTTTGATAGATCCACTTACATCGAACCAATTGTTTTCCCTTAGGAAGTGGAACAAGCTCCCCTGTGCTGTTTCAAATCAAAGAGTTGTACTCTTCCTTCATTGTTGAATCTGACTCAACAATACATGATGCTTCATGAAAGGACCATGGATCTGAAGTTGTGGCAATGTAAGAATGTGGAATATCCTAGTGTTGTGACCAAGTCCTTCGAGTGTCTGAAGGATCCCCAACAAGAGTGCCTACAAACTCAAGTGTCTAACAATCCCAACGAGGCATGGAAGGGGATGGAGGAGAAGAATCCTTGACCTCATAATTTGAACTCTACAAAGGGGAGGATGGAACCTCATGATCAACCCTATGAGTAGAGGAAGTTGAAGAAAAATCCTCTAAGTCACTATCATCTGAATCCACTATGGAGGAAGGAAGATGTGAGGATGATATGGGAGAGCTTTCCTCAAATTGCACACTTCACTCAATGAAGATCTCATGTGTCTCAAGATCCAAAAGTCAATATAATTTGACACCATTGGGGTATACAACAAAGATGTAGGGTTGACTCTAAGGTTCTAAGGCCTAACACTTCTCTTAAGGAATGTGTGCCCATGTTGGGAAGCCAAAATCTCTGAAGTGTACTGGATGTGAGAATCATAGTTGATAGCTTCCACCCAATACTTAGGTGTAAGGGAGCGTGCGTGGATCATGTAGCTAACCATATCTTTCGAGGACCTTTTTTCTTCTCTGGTACACCATTCTACTGAGGTGTGTAGCCAACAATATGCTGAAGATCAATCCCTTCAAGAGTGCAAAATTATTCAAAGTGATGGTTCACATATTCTCTACCATTATCTGTGTGGAGAATTTTGATGCACTTACCAAATTGTTTCTCAACATGAGCCATGAACTCTTGTATCAAATACTTCCCCTTTATGCCAAAGAAAGTAGAGCCATGTATATCTAGAATAGTCATCAATGAAGGTGAGAAAATAGCGAGCCTTGCTAAAAGACAAGGATGGAAAGGGACCCACCAAGCCTTTCCTTTTTCGAACTTGTCCTTAGGATGTTTTCCCAAGGCACACCTGAACAAACTCCATCGAAAGATGATATAAGGAAGACCTATGACCATGTCCTACATGCTAAGCTGCTAAAGATAGCAATAGTTGAGATGGCTAAATCTCTCATGCCATAGTTAGCTCACAGAATCCAAATGGGTGAGGAAAGTAGTAGAATGTGAATCAAGTATAAAATGAGAGAAAGCATAGAGATGAGAATGATGGTCAGCCTTAGCAATTGCAAGGAGTACATTATCTTCAAGATCTCTAATGGTGATAGAATCTAAAGTGAATTTGACTTTCCTACCATTATGGGTGATCTGGTAGATGAAGAGAAGGTTTGCTGATAGATTAAGCACACAAATAACATCCTCAAATGTACTAGTTCCAGCATCAACTAAACCTTTCCCAATTACATCCACTAGAGAATCATCCCTAATAACAATGTGGGACAAGGCTCCAACATAGAAAACTATTCTCTAACAGAACCCATGTGATGTGATGCACCCGAGTCAAGAATCCACTATTGAGAAGAATCTGTAAAAGCAACAAGTGTAGTTGCTTTCCCTTTACCTGATTTGGAAGGAGTGGAGGATTGCTGAGCAATAGAGGAAGGAAGATTAACATTCTTCTTTTTCAAAAGATTCTTCAACTCATTGATTTTCTTCCCATGACAAGAGTGTTCCTCATGACCAAACTTTTTATAGTAGCTGCAAGTTGGCCTTTTCTTCTTCTATGAGTTCCCCTTGGATAAAGAGGATTTGGAGTCTACTTTAGGGGTAGATGAAGATTGTGCCTAATCTTTCTATGACTTCTTCTTAGAATTCTTATGTTTCTTGTCAGATTGACCTGACTCTTTTTGTCCCTTTAGCTGACCAGCCAACAAAGCCTAAGATTATATTGGCTTTAGGAGACCCATGGAAAGTATCTTTCCTTGTTCATGCATTAACATCTTAGAGAAGGATGCAAATGATGGCATAGCATATGTGGCACCCATAGTCAACCTATGAGTATGAAATCTAGAAATAAAAGCTACATATTCAAGACCAAGTTTATTCAATGTATTGAATACAAGTTGAATATCCTTTTTATTGATGCCACATGCTTTACATTATGGTCTAAGGTCCTTGACCTTTGTGATGTAGTCTTAGATGTGGTCAAAATATTTTGGATCAAGGATCATCAAATCAGTGTCGATCTGATAGCCCCTAACTTCATCAGTTTTACCATAGGGAGTCTTTAGTTTTTCCCAAGCATCATGTGAATTTGTACATGATTCAATTTGAAACAGTAGATCAAGGGAATGAAACTTCTAAGGCATCCAAGTTCTTTTGTATGTTCAAGCATCCATGGTACTTGTCCCTTAGCATATGAGGCTTCAGTTACATTTTCTTGAACATATGGTGTATAACCTTGGTCCATTAAGGTGTTCCATGCATTTTGATGCCATGTGTTGTTGTATGGAGTTAGCAATGAAAACTTAAGTGACCCATTTGTGAAGGAAAATAGAGCACAAGTAGAAAGAGATGCAAAAGCACAAACACACCAAGAGACCCCCCTGAATCACTCAATCAAAGAAGCCTCCCAAGAAAATATGATTTGGCACTTTATATTTAGTGTGATTACAATTGCCACCAGCAAGAAATGCGAAGTGGACTTGACTTCAATGCTATTAAAAATCCTCAAAAATGAGTATATGTTGAAAGTATAATTTTGGAGAAAAAGCAAGTGAAACAAACAACACCATTAATAAGTACATGAAAAATCATGCACTTTCAAAAAAAGAATCACCTCGATATAAGATCGTATGAAATTTACAAGCCTTTGAAGTTCCCAAAATGAAAACTATGTAGTGCCACCTAAGAGAATCTACAAATTCTAGAATATCCATGCATCAAAATTAGAAGCTATTTACACCAGCACATAGAGTGTGAAAAATAAGCCCAAATCAAAAATAGTTCTTTGAAAAATGGAGGTCGTGATCCCAAGATATTATCCTCTGAAGTTGAACTACAAAATAGAAAGCTTCAACGGAGAGTGGGGGTGAGTTTGAAAATCCTCATACCACTAAATTTAGCAGAACTACCACCAAATATAATGATAATGCCAAATAAAGAAGACTACCAGATGTAATTAGTTGTAGCTAGTTTGGAGGGGGTATCATATATGTTTAGTCATCACTAAAGTTAGCGAGACCACTAAGTGGGCTACCAACTTTGGTGGAAGAGGCACAAATGCAAACAAAATGCTCAAGTTCTAAGGCCAAGGGGCCAAAATAAAAAGAATCGGTTGGGGGCTGAGGTCACACCCCAAACCACAATAGAGGGGTTTGCAAATGGGTGAAACCCCTATCATGCAGGATGAAGAGGCCATGAGAGTCTGATCCCTATGGGGCTCTCCTTACAAGGTGGGTACCCCACAGTACCTTTGGTATAGGATTATGCAGAGCCTACATAGGGCCTGCACAGTACCACCTTATTTTTTTTTCATTTTTAAAACTAAATTACAATAAAAACTACAATTTTTTGTAGAATGTTTTTGAAAAAACAAATGCGCAGGTATTGTTCACAAGTACCGTACAGCTCCCTAGAAAACTTTGTCAAAAATTGACTGATAGTCAATCTTAGGGTTTCCAAGCCTTCTGAGTGTGATGGCAGAGTCAAATTTGACCCAAAATTATTCAAAATGATGGCTCCCTACTAGATCTAGCAATGAACCTCCTGCTTTAAACCCTTGCAGATTTGGCCTCTGATGTCCAACTGAGACGAAACAAAAGGCAAATCTGACTATCTCGACTGCTTAGAATTCAATGGTGAGCTTAGAATGTCTCTAGAAATCTCTAAATAAACTTACAACTAGAAATTTAGAAAAATAACCCTCCCTAAAACTGGTACTTCTTCCAAACTTTTTATTTCTCCAAATCATTCGAGGATGTAAGAGAAGAGCATACCCATGTGCTTCGAAAAAATAGCTCTACACTCTCAGATTTCCTAAAAGGATTGCTAAGCCACAACTCACAATCAATCTGATTCCATGTAAGATTTGGTTGTAAAGCCACCCAAGCATGAAAATGAGTGAAAGGAAAGAAAAACTAGAAAACTAGAATGATAGAATAAACTGTATTCTATTCAATAGGAAATGCAAAGCATACAATGAGATGAGATGAGATGCTCATATGAAAGTGATGGGTGGGTATATATAGGATATTGCACCCAAAAGACTAAAAACACAACTAATATGGGATAAAGTGAAAAAGTCCCTAAGTAAACTTAACCTAGTGTGAAAAGGACCTAAGCAGAGAACTAGTTAGTAAATGAACTAGTTAGATGAATACCATGTTAACACTAAAAAGACAAATGGCATTATTCTATATGATGACTCAATTTTGTTAAACTTTATTATCCACTTGTTGTAGTTATCTTGGACTTTGGTACTTTAATCCTAATCTTTTTGTCATTGCCCCAAAGCTATAACTTGTTGAGCATAGGTCATTTCTTATATCCTTTTATGACAAAGACATGCTATATGAACTATCTATGTTAATTTTACATATGGTTAATGAATATTACTCCAAGGTAGTTACAGATGTGCAATTATTGTGTGTACTAATATTGTTATGCAGATACAATCGGCATCCATAAAGAAGAGGAAGATTCTGCTTGTTGGTCGCTTACCATAAAAGTCAAACATGGTGATCGTTCAAATGTCAAATGGAGGGAAGGCAACCACTTTGTAACTAATCTTAAATACCTGTTGAGCAAATTTAGGAGTTACTATTATGCTAGATCTGCGTTAAAGCAACTTGCTTGACTAGATTCCCCTGCATGCGTAACCTCCTTTCAACTTTCTATGTTTTCCTTAATGAGCGTCCTCCTATTCTGTTGGAGTTGACCGCCCTGCTAGGTAGTTAGTTTTCTAGTTTTCCCTCTATAAATAAGACTCTGATACTCCTTCTGAGGGGTTGTTGATTATTCAGAGATTGTACTTGCATTATCCAATTTTCGGTAATACAGTTATAATGTTCAGTTGTACTCATCTTTTCGAATGAATAAAATAAAGTTGTAAGTTCGCATTTTTTAGTTTACATTTATCTTAGGGAATACTCATCCAAGGGGGCCCACTTGGTGAGAATTCCACCCTCTAGTTTAGTTACATTTTCTGTTAAGCATTTAGTTAAATCTGGCATTGAATGTTCCTGCAGCCACTAGAATTCTATTATGTGTCTGTTCCTGTAACTAAAGCAGACAGAGTAGTTTCCTATTTGTTTGCCCAGACTTTTACTTTATGTCATGTACTTGATCCTAGAATAGTTGTTGGTTAATGTTTAGCATTCCTGTTATTTCCTTTTTAGCAGTTTATCTTCAGCGCTATGTCTTTCTTAGCTATAGAATGAACGTGGCTACTTTGGAAGTTCTTAGTGCACATACCGTGCTGAACCATTTCAAGTCACATCCCTAGGTTGACAAGTGAAATGCATCTCCATAGTGATTAAGACAGCTACGCAGGTCAGATGTCCAATCTCTGAGTTACAGTTTTAAGAACTCAGTTGTTAAATCATTGTAAGAGACCAACATTTTTGGTGTCGTTGCCGGGGATGGTGTCAAACTAAGAAGATCTTTGGAGTCATCTTTATTATTATTCCTTGCAGTTTTTCCTTAAAATGTGTTTTAGTTAGGAAGAAACCATCTACAACCCATCAACATTTTTTGTGTGAGAAGTGGTTGATACTAAGTATATTGCATGCATAGAGGTAGGAGAAGAGATGCTTTAGGGAGATTCCTTCCTAATGATTCAACTTACCTAGCAAAAGAAGTAGAAGTGAATCATTTCCTTGATGCATTCCCTGATTTGAATAATTCTGAAACATCATCTGAAGAATGAGATACCCCAAACCTAGTTGAAAATCCATTTGCATTGATAATAGGTCCAGTAGTCATGGCTGCCCAAAATGTACCTAATCAACCAACGTTTCCATTTCTGATTGCTCTTCAAAATGAAGTGGATAATCTCAAGAACATACCTGCTTCAGCTCTCCCCAAGTTCTATGGACTTGCAATAGAGGACCCAGACACCTTCTTGTTTGAATTTGATATCCTCTACAGAAGCTATGACTACACTATTGATGCTCATAAACTTAAGTCGTTTCCTACTGCCATGAAAGAAGATGCATTAAGGTGGTTTATGAGTCTAGGTAGTGATGTTGTCAATACCTGGGAAGAAATGAAAGATAAATTTCTTGAGAAATATAAAGACTACTATAGGAGTGGGGATATGAGAGGAAATGATATTTTCATAATGCAACAGAAAGAAGATGAAAGTTTGGAGGATTACATCTCAAGGTTCATGTTTTGTTTACAAAAGTCTCCCCATCATGCACTCACTGAGGACTCTCAGAAACTGCTCTTCCTCAAGGGAATAAGTAAGAGTTGCACAGATGCCTTGGATTTAATGGAAGGAGGAGATATTACCCAAGTGTCTTGGGATGATATTAAGAAGTTGTGCTAGAATTATTCTAGCGCAGCCATGAAGAAAGGAAGAGGTTCCCATTCCCTTATGGGCAAAACCTCTACCAATGGAGTTTCAAGGATGGAGATAAGCCACTTGCTATCTAATTTTAAGCAAGATATTATAAATAATATGGCCACCCAGTTGGACACACTCCAGGCAAAGAAGAAGCATGAAGAGGTTGAGGCAATGTTGGCCGAATATTATCCTCATTGCAGACAAAAGAAGAGGGATTGTAGATGCAAGCTGGTAGCTAACATTGACAGCAAGCAGATTCCACCTGAGTTCAAGCAAATACAAGTTGAAGAGGATCAAGTCTTCCATGTTGCACAAAGGAGGCCATGGGCTCCAAGACAAGGTATGTCACCAGATCCATTATCATATGCTGGACCACATTTTAATACTTATGCATCTAGTAACCAATGGCAACAGCCATTTCCATCTAGTTATGGAGGATATCCACCTCAGCCTTGGAACAACCCTCAAAATACTTGGCTAAATTACCAAAACCCTGCACCCCAGTGGTAGCAGCCTCTGGGGAATTGGCAGTCACCTCTAGGAAATTGGCAGTAAACATCTCAATGGAGAGGAGGACAGCAATGGCCAAATCAGACAACTAATTACATACAGTCACCTCCTCAGCCCCAACAGCCCACTATAATGCCTCCACCTGTTAGCTCCAATTCAAATACACCTAGACCTACTCAGTTACTAGCTCAACCCTCACCTAACCCAAATAATAGACCACAACAACAGCCAGTATATTCTGCTAATCCAAATCAATTCCCTGCATATGTTGTGGTAAGTGATATACATCTGCGTTCAGGAACTACCTTGGCAGCGCCTTCAAGACCTGTCATTACTGAGCTTTCTGAGGAGGAAGTGGAACCTAACAAAACCCCCATTCAATCAAATGGACCTAAAAATCCTGAACCAACGACAGTCAAACAAACTCCCCAAGAACCACCATTTCCACAAAGGTTGGAAACTATGAAACAAAAGGTAGAAGAAGAGGAACCCACCTTTGACATTCTAGAGCAGTTGAAACATGTATGTGTCAAGATCCCTCTATTTCAAGCCATAAAAGATGCTCCTATATATGGCAAAGCAATTAAAGAAGCATGCCTTAAGAAACTAGACAGAAAAAGGAAAGACCCCACTATGGTCCATGTGGTGGGATAGTTGGCTGACATCATGCTTGGAAAAGTGATTGTTCCCAAATATAATGACCCAGGAAGTCCTGTGGTAGGAGTTGTTATAAATGGAATCCAAATTAGAAATGCTTTGATTGATCTTGGAGCAACCATAAATGTAATGACAAAGGATATCCTACAGTAACTGAATGTTGCAACCATGAGACCAACTCCTACTATCCTGCAACTTGCTGATAGGTCTACTGTTAAACCTGATGGGATAGTCAAGGATCTTGTGGTATCCCTGGACTCATGGGAATATCTAGTTGATTTCATGATACTTTCTCCTAAAGCTACATTGGGAGGATACCCCATCATTTTGGGAAGGTCATGGTTAGCCACAACAGATGCTTATATTGGGTGTTGGTCAGGAGACATGACCATCTCTGATGGGAGAAGCACTAAAACACTTGTTCTTTACCCACCTGCACAGCGATCTCATGACATGGCTAATCTTGTTTGGCCTCATGTTGGTGAAGAGGCGGAGGAAGCTAATTCTGTGGAGCAGCTTATGATGATAGGCAGAAGTTCTTTCCTGTAGCTTCAAGGAGAGGAGGAGGTGTTGTCTAATATAATTCAAAATCTTTATGAAGTAGAGGAAGCATCATCATCTCATTCTGTCGATCCAACAAGGATGGTTGTTCCAATTTTTCCTGTAATATCGGGTATGTTACATATATTGCTTCCACAAGAAATTAAGGTACCTAGCATTAATGAAGTAACTATGGTTGACTTCACAACTCAAGTGGAAATTTTAGAAGAAAGATATCTCAATATTAATAGCAACTTGACTCAAGCACAACAGTTGTCTTTGGCAAATTTGTTAAAGCAACATAAAAATGCTTTTGCATGGGATTATCATGACATGAAAGGATTGGATCCTACATTATGCACCCACAAGATTTATATAAAGGAAGATTGTACACCAGTAAGACTACCACAAAGGAGAATCAACCTTGCACTAAGAGAAATTGTCAAAGAGGAATTACAGAAGCTATTAGATGCAGGATTTATCTACCCAATCTCAGATAGCCAATGGGTGTCCCCTCTAGTTCTTGTGCCTAAGAAGGGAGGAAAATGGAGAGTCTGTATTGATTATAGAGAATTGAATTCTGCCACCAAAAAGGATCATTTTCCCCTTCCTTTCATAGACCAAGTATTGGACTCACTTGCAGGAAAGCAGTACTTTTCCTTTTTGGATGGATTCAGTGGTTACAATCAGATTCAGACTGCACTTGAAGATCAAGAGAAAACAACATTTACCTGTCCTTGGGACATATGCCTACTCAGTGCTTCCATTTGGCTTATCCAATGCACCTGCAACTTTCCAAAGAGCAATCATTAGCATATTTTCTGATATCTCACATGATTGTATGGAAATCTATATGGATGATTTCACTACTTATGGTGCTACTTTTGAAGAGGCATTAGCAAACTTAGGCAAGGTGTTAGAAAGGTGTGAAGACCACAGCCTATCCTTAAACAGTGTAAAATGCTTCATGATGATGCAGGAAGGTGTAGTACTTGGTCACTACATTTCTCCAAAAGGAATACAGGTAGACCCAGCAAAGATTGAATTCATCATCAATCTGCCCATTCCTGCAAAGCAAAAGGATGTCAAAAGTTTCTTGGGTCATGCAGGGTATTATAGACGTCTCCTCAAAGATTTTAGCAAAATGGCATCCCCATTATATGCTCTTCTTATAAAGGATGCTGAATTTCAGTGGAATGAAGACTGTGACAAAGCATTTTCTGATTTAAAGGTAGCCTTAACTCATGCTCCTCTACTTAAAGGCCCCAATTGGGAACTTCCTTTCCACATTCATACTAATGCATCAGATTATGCCATAGGAGTAGTTTTAGGCCAAAAAGAAGGAGTCATTGAGCATGCTATTTATTTTATTAGCAAAAACTTACAGGGTGATACAGTAACAGAGAAGGAAATGTTAGCAATCATCTATGCACTTAATAAATTTAGGAACTACATAACCGGTTATCAAATCTTTGTGCACACAAATCATGCAGCCATTAGGTATCTCATGAACAAACCTCTCATATCTGGTCGATTAGCAAGATGGGTGTTGTTAATGCAGGAATTTGACATCACTATTGTGGATAAGCCAGGAAAGGCCAATGTGGTTGCAGACTTTCTTTCAAGAATGACTACATCAGAAGATAACCAAGTCATTGATGACTTTTTTCCTAATGAACATTTGTTTTCACTCACTATGCAAACACCCTGGTATGCTGACATAACCAATTATCTAGTAACAAGAAGAGTCCCCCCTCATTTCTCTCCTAAGGAAAGAAGGGTACTCATTGAAAAATCTTTTCCTTTTTCATGGATTGTTGGATGTTTGTTCTACACTGGACTAGACAATGTCATGAGGAGATGTGTGAGACAAGATGAAACATATGACATTTTGCATGCATGTCACAATGAACCTTGTGGAGGACATTTTGCAGCAAAGCAAATAGCAATGAAGATTTTGAATGCAGGTTATTATTGGCCTACACTATACAAGGATGTAGCAAGATATACCAAGAAATGTGATAGTTGTCAAAGGATGGGATGGCCAACAAAATCTGATGAGATGCCCCTTTATCCTTAGCTTGTGATTACTCCATTTGATAAGTGGGGATTAGATTTTGTAGGACCCATTGATCCTCCATCTAATGGTAAATCCTATATCTTAGTATGCACTGACTATGTAACTAAATGGGTAGAAGTTAAGGCAATGAAGCATGCAAGAGACAGTAAGGTTGCAGAATTTCTCTATAAGGAAATCTTTACACGGTATGGAGTTCCTAGAGAATTAGTGACTGATCAAGGAGCTCAATTCACCTCAACTCTAGTTGCAACACTAGTACAGGAATACAACATAAGACACAAGAAATCTACTCCTTATCACCCTCAGGCTAATGGCCAAGTTGAGGTAACTAACAGAGAAATAGAAGCCATTTTGACCAAAACTATGGTTGTCCATAGGAAGGATTAGGCAAATAGGTTGCCAAAAGTTGTCTGGGCCTATAGGACAGCCTGAAAACAACTACTGGTTTTACTCCTTTTGAGTTACTGTATGGCAAAATAGACATGATGCCTATTGAATTTGAACATAAAACTCTTCGGATTGCACTTGACTTGGGGATGGATCTATCTAAAGCACAAAAAGAAAGAATCATGTAGCTCAATGCTTTGGATGAGATGAGAAAAGAAGCTTTACATCATACAGAAGTGGTGCAAACTCAGAGAATAAGGTGGCATGACAAATACATCAAAGATAAGAAATTCCAGCCCTGTGACTGGGCTTTACTTTATGACTCAAGGTATCAGGATAATGCAGGAAAAATACAGACAAGGTGGCTAGGGCCATATGAGGTTGCTAAAGTGTTTTCCAATGGTGTTGTTCAACTTACTACTATTAACCCTATCATATTTAAGCTATTAGTCAATGGTCATTGACTCAGGTTATATCATAAGCCAGCCTCCAAATAAGAATTCCTGCAGCAATTCACTCAACATGCAACTCCTGAACCTCCTGTAACCAAAGGTAGTCGACCTAGTGTCCCTCCTTCTGGCTAACCAAGGTACGACACTGATCATAATAAAGACTTCCACATTCGTGGGAGTCCACTCTTTCACTTCTCTGCCCATCCACCCATCCATATCCATTCTTCTCTCTTCCATCATGTGTATTGATTACACTTCATCCCATCTCGCTTCAGCCCACTCCACTTTCATTCATTGCTTAATAAATTCTTAAGAATTACCCATTACTTTCTCCATGATTTTTGCAACCGATCTTCCACAAATCAAGGTACGCACACTTTAATAATTCTCTCTTAATTATCTTGTGGTTCATTCATTTAATTATTGTACATTAATATTGATATTTCTAGTAGCATGTCATTATTCCCTTCCTTGTCCTGTCATGCATCAATTCCACATGTGTGGACACATGCCTAAATTTAGGTTGGGGAGGGAGTGTTAATATGATGTACACATGTCAGTCCATCCATATGTTTTATGCCAAAATGTCAGTTAAGTTTTAAAATTGAATGATTTGAATTCTGAGTGAGGTGATGGCTCGCAAGTGTGAGATGAAAGCCTTCATCAATCATTCATTAATGTCTGTACCACCCTTGTCTTGCACTCACAAGAAAAGAAGCCAAAAAGGAAAATACAGATAGCATGAGTTATTGAAAATTTAACAGGGTTGTAGGAAGGTGAAGTTAGTTTTCAAACTTTTTGCAGAAAAACTTTGCAGTGTGATTGTTTTCAGATAGCTAAGTCAATAGGAGGAGGATTAATTCAAAATGAACCCATAGTTCATGATGTATTATTGCAGGATACACTTAGCCAGGCTGAATTTAGAAATTGTGGATGGATGGACTACTTCTTGGAGTTAAATGGTTTTGATGAAAATATTGCGTTAGAATTTGCTCAGACATTATCTGATGGTAAAGCCATGGTAAGAGGTTTGGAGGTGTTGGCTACTGAGGAAAGAATTGTAGAAGTTACAGGTCTACCTGTTGATGGTGAGGATTACCCTATTGCATGAGATGCCAGGTCAGCTAGAGCTAAGTTTACAGAACCTAGTGATCCACCATTGACTATAGACAAGCAGGGAGCCAAAAGAACCTCTCTGCCTGAGCCGTGGAAACAGGTAGTTGTCCATGTGGTAAAGTACATTACTTGTGAAGGTCGTCAGTCGAACCTTCATTCTATGCATTTCAAATTGCTAAATCATATGAGGCACGGGAGAAGAATGAATGTGCCAAACGTGCTTTATCACCTTCTCTCAATTATGGCCGTCGAGACCCAAAAAGGTAGGCCTAATTCTGTCTCTCACCATTGTTTAATCAAATTGCTAGTTGAAAAGTCTCTGCATGATGTGTTCGATATGACTTGGGAGGAATTTTTGAATATTGAACAAATAAGACCTAGTCATTTGCGACCTGTGGTTGTGTCGCAACATCATAGAACTAGGAGAAGGGTGTGTTCTGTTGAAACTACTCCAGGAACTTCAACTTCTAGTGCAAACCCTCCTGCAGCAAAACAAGCTATTAAGATTAGCTCTTTTGAAGCAGAGCATGCAGACAAAGAAAGTTCTTCAGATTCTGACAATGAGGATATTCCTCTTAGCAATTTAATTCAAACTAGGGCATAGAGGAGAAGGGCAGAAATAAAGAAGGGTAAAACCAAAAAGCAAACTGCAGAAAGGAAGTTGTTGCGCTCTAGGAAACAAAAGGCTGACACTGTTCTTCCTGCAGCAAAAGAGAAACATGAGCGTCCTTCTAGTAAATCGAGACCTGCTGAGCCTACCTCCGGTGCATCTACGCAGACAAGCCCTAGGGTTGAAGAAATGACAGCTGAGGATACAGAGGCCCCAATGGGGCATGTGAATGATGTAGAAAAAGACATAATTTGCCACCGCTGCTGAGCATATTGAGAGACAGGAACATGAAGATAAATACGAGTTCCTACAACCAGAAATGGCTGACCAATCAGAAACCCTGTAGCCTATGCTACATGAAGATCAACCATCTATGCCAGGAAAGCCTTTGGTAGGCATACACATACCTCCTAATTTTTCAATGCACATGGTAGCAATGAATTTGTGGAATGAGATGCAGAGGAGAGAAGAGGAATGGAAGAAGGAGAAACACAGATTAAAAGATGAAATTCAAAAGAAGGATGAAGAGATTAAAGACAAGAATGCAGAAATTGCAACTTTAAAAGAGAGTGGAAAATATGGCAGCTTTGGTGCCTCAAGTATTAGAATGCAGGACTCCCCCGAGAGTCTATGCTCTGCATTTAAAGGAAAGATACCTCTCTTTTAAGTTAACAAGGATTGTTTCTGGTTTGAACCCTTCCATTGAATCTCCTCATGAATTTTTCAATGCTTATAGGATTGCTCCTCCAGAAATAAAGAATTTGTTGTGTGAATTTTATTTACATAATTTTGCTGTGTCCCAAGACCATGAGTGGAACCCCTTGTTGTATGTTGGGGATGTTCAGTTGAGGGCATTTATGTCCTAGATGCAAAATGAGGTTAGTTGGGGACAACAGTTCAAGGCTTATAAGCAATTAGAATTCAGCACTCCATTGCCTGTTAGAGCTGAATCTAGAAATCCAGGAAACATTTTCAATGATTGGCATAGGATGCTTTATAGGCCAAGCTATGGTAATAGAATCCTGCTTGAAAGAGAAGTAGCTTACAGAGAATATGAGAAGATGGCACACACTATTGGAGAATCTGTGAAAGGACATTTGACACAAAGGTGGAATAGTTTATCTAATAAGTTAAAACAAGCAGAGCCTCACTCTGCAAAATTATGCTGCAGCATGTAAAAGAGTGGATAGATATATACAGATTGGGAGGACTGGCTTCCCTTAATCTTTCAACCACATATTCTATTGTGGCCTATGCCAAATTACAGATTTTACCAGTATGATATTGCTGAAGAGAGACAAAGATGGAGCAGGTTGGATAAGCAGCAAGGGTTCTATTGGGATCCTACCTCACGCACCAGAGAAACTGATATAGGACAATTGGCAGTTGCTAATTTCAGGGCATTAACCAAGCAAAAGAACAACCTTTCCTTTGTTGGAGGACCAACAAAGTCTTAGGTTGGGGAGACTGATGAGTCTAGTTTATGACTCAATTTTGTTAAACTTTATTATCCACTTGCTGTAGTTATCTTGGACTTTGGTACTTTAATCCTGATCTTTTTATGTCATTGCCCCAAAGCTATAACTTGTTGAGCATAGGTCATTTCTTATATCCTTTTATGACAAAGACATGCTATATGAACTATCTATGTTAATTTTACATATGGTTAATGAATATTACTCCAAGGTAGTTACGGATGTGCAATTATTGTGTGTACTAATATTGTTATGCAGATATAATCGGCATCCATAAAGAAGAGGAAGATTTTGCTCTTTGGTCGCTTACCATAAAAGTCAAACATAGTGATCGTTCAAATGTCAAATGGAGGGAAGGCAACCACTTTGTAACTAATCTTAAATACATGTTGAGAAAATTTAGGAGTTATTGTTATGCTAGATCTACGTTAAAGCAACTCACTTGACCAGATTCCCCTGCATGCGTAACCTCTTTTCCACTTTCTATGTTTTCCTTAATGAGGCATCCTCCTATTCTATTGGAGTTGACCGCCCTGCTAGGTAGTTAGTTTTGTAGTTTTCCTTCTATAAATAAGACTCTAATACTCCTTTTGAGGGGTTGTTGATTATTCAGAGATTGTACTCGGATTATCCAATTTTTGGTAATACAGTTATAATGTTCAGTTGTACTCATCTTTTTGAATGAATAAAATGAAGTTGTAAGTTCACATTTCTGAGTTTACATTTGTCTTAGGGAATACTCATCCAAGGGGACCCACTTGGTGAGAATTCCACCCTCTAGTTTGGTTACATTTTATGTTAAGCATTTAGTTAAATCTGGCATTGAATGTTCCTGTAGCCACTAGAATTATATTCTGTGTCTGTTCTTGCAGCCAAGCAGACAGAGTAGTTTCCTATTTGTTTTCCCAGACTTTTACTTTCTGTCATGTACTTGATCCTAGAATAGCTGTTGGTTAATGTTTAGCATTCCTGTTATTTCCTTTTTAGCAGTTTATCTTTAGCATTCTGTCTTTCTTAGCTATAGAATGAATGTGGCTACTTTGGAAGTTCTTAGTGCACATACCGTGCTAACCCATTTCAAGTTCACGTCCCTGGGTTGACAAGTGAAATGCATCTCCATAGTGATTAAGATAGCTACTCAGGTCAGATGTCCAATCTCTGAGTTACATTTTTAAGAGCTCGGTTGTTAAATCATTGTAAGAGACCAACACTATATGTAAAAGTACCCCACTTGGTGGTGAAATTTATCTTTATTTGACCTTCATAATTTACCATTACCTCATTATACCTTAAATATCCATCTAAAAGACATCATTTGTGAACCATCGATAATTTAAATTATTTCGTCTAATAAAGGCAAACCTGATAATAATCCTTTTTACAAGCTCTATTTAAATTTTTAAAATCTACACATAGTCTGATCTCCCCACTCTTTTTTCGTACTACGACAAGGTTTTCCACCCATGTGGAATGCCTAACTAGAAAAATAATCCTTGTTGATATTAATTTTTGAACTTTCAAAATTAGTGGCTCAAGGAGTTCATTAACTTGCCTTCATCTTTGTCTAAAGGGCTTGACATTAGGTTTTGAAGGAATGGTGTGAGTAATAATGGAGGTGTCTGTAGACACTTGAAATCAATATCTACATTTCAATCTAGCATCATCACGCTTCCATCAATCTGCATCATTAATCTTGCATCACATCTTCACTAATTAATTAAATAAAAGTATTTATTTAAGTATTTAATTAATTAGGTCATCTTCCTCCAAAAGTTAATTAAATAAATCCTATTTATTTAATTAATTAATATAATCACCCTTCATCAACTAATTCCTCCTACTAGCTAAATTAAATTTATTCAATTAGCCTAGCCTAACCTTTCATTTGATTAATTAATTAAATCAACCTTGTTTACTTAATTAATTAAGTTATTTCATTCCTCAAATCTCTTCCAATTTTTAATTAATTAAATCATTGTTTAATTAATTAAATTATTTAATCTCCACCGTCTATTATCCCAGGAACATCTACACCCTACATTCTCACACATGTGTGAGATCTTCCACTTGTCATATCATACAAGTCCCCACATTCTCTCGCATATGGAGGTCTTCCACTTGTCTTATCACATAAATCCCCACATTCTCACACATGTGTTTGAGATCTTCCACAAGTGTAATATCACACAAGTCTCTACATTCTCATGCATGTGTGAGGTCTTCCACTTGTCTTATCACAAAAGTCCCCACATTCTCACACATGTGTGAGATCTTCCACTTGTCTTATCATATAAACCCCCACATTCTCACACATGTGTGAGATTTTCCACCTGTCTTATCACACAAAGCCCTACATTATCACACATGTGTGAGATCTTCCACTTGCTATTATCACACATTTTCATAGTCTCTCACATGTGTGAATCTTTCACTTGTCATTTCTGCACACATTCTGACATTCTCACACATGAGAGCTCCCAATTGTCACCCTCAACTTACCATATCCCTCGAGAGCTTGTACAACAAACAAGCTAATCTCCACCCTTGATCTCCCAAAAAAATCCTCACCCTCCATCCTCATGCTTGGGGATATATTTAACAAACCTCCTCAAAGCACAATCAAAAGTAAAATCATCCATCCTAGGTACATGTTGTCTATTTGAACAATTTCCAAGCAACGAGTAACCTACATATCAATCAATCATTGAATCTACACATTTTGGAGCAACCTCACATAATAATGGAAGGTATAATCATTGCTTAAGTTGGTATTGTTTATGTTTTGTGTTTTGATTTATGCTCTAATCGAAGGTGTATGTTGTTTAGATTGAGTGATTGTTTTTGCATGATTTTACTCTCTTCTAATTCAAATTTCACCATCACATTTTTAGCACGTCTGATGGGACCTGATCCCTTTCTCTAATCTTGTTTGTAGGATATTAATGAACTCCACTTTGAAGGTTTGGTTTGTTAGTTTTGGTTTTGATTTTTGTACGTCACCTACATTTTGGGGCACTTTGGTGTAAAAGAGACCTTGCCATTGCATCCAAAAGGCCAAAAACATAGCCTATAAAATTTATCAAATTTGGAGAAGTTGCAAAAAAGGTAATTTTTTTAGCCCTAAATATGCAACCTGAGGCCGTATAGGTATAAAAACTTTATTTTATTTTTTTTTTTAATTTGGTTTTAAAAAATTAAAAATTATTTGAAAAGGTTGTGCAGGTAGGGTACGTGATACCCCATACCTTGCATTATGGTAGGTCAGGGCATGCACCCCTGAACCTGTTAGGGGTTTTAAAAACCCCACTAGTTGGTGAACCAAAGTCAGCCACCCCCTTCTCCCTCTACCCTGGCTAAGCTCCACTACTCTGCCAAAGTCCCACCAATGCTCTTCTCAGCCCACTACCCCTTCACCACACATCTAATGATGCTCTGTTACTTCTATCCACTTTGCCAACCTCTGCACCTATCCACTACTGCTCTGTCAGCCTATGAACCCTTAAAAACACCACTCTTCTTTGGTGCTCTATGTATCTCCAATGATCACACCACTATGTGACAACCCCTACACTACCACTTATCGTTGAAACCACCACCTAGCCCCTCTTGTTCCACCCATCCATTATATGGTTGTCACCTCTACCAACGGCGCCACCATGTCATCACCCATGAGCTTCCAAACCACTACCCACTGTAAGATGGAAAATTTACTTCTAACTAAACTAATGTTAATTAGAGCAAACTTCTATCAAACAGTAGAATCCCAGTCATTGAAGATGTATATCTCGTTGATGTCCTTGCAGAAGAGTGAGATGATCTAGGCTAGATTCTTTTGTTGTAATCGAAGTGCTAAATGACTAACTAAACTAACGAAACTAACTAAGTACAATGGAAAATTAAGTAAATAAGTACAGACAAAGAGAAAAATTCACAGAAACTGGTATAGAAAATGAAATAACCAGAAATGAGGAACCTAGCACCAAAGTTGGGAACCCACTACTAGGACACCAATGCTTGGTGCGGATGTCTACGCTGGGTGTTGTAGTCTGTATAGCCCACAAAATTCATAGTCTGTATGCATAGGGCTTGTGCACGAATTTCAATGAATCTTGTTGACAATAAAGATGAACATTAGGGTACGAAAGTCAATTATTATCATAAATGAATTGGAAATGATAAAATAACAAAGGGAGGGGAAGAAATATGCAAACACTCGTGCATTTTTCTACCCTTCCTCTACTCGATCTTCAACCTTCAAGAAGAGAGAAAGAGGGTGTTGGGTTGTATGGAGGTTTGCCTCAGTCAAACCCCATTTTTAGGATTTATACCTCAATGATAGCCAAATGAATATATAATGATAAAAAGTGTGTGCTCTTGTACTCTATGTGCATCTAGAATAGCAGCGAGCAGTGACGAACAATAATATGCTCAAGTTAACTGATAAAATATTCCAAATCATAAAGACTAATATTAATCTAAATGAAATGAAAGCAATGTGCAAGAGATGGTTACAAGGGATTCATCGGAAGGCTATCGCATCGGAGAATGAGAGGATTCTATTCTTTGAGGATGGTGATCATGTATAGATGTGCAATAAAAATCAAAGTGAATCACATGAGATTGGTAACCTACAATAGATAACTAATATGCAAAATGTAATGTCATAAGTAATGAGAGCTTGAGTAAACAATTTGGAAGAACTTTGCTATAAATATTCATGATCTTTGAAAGGTAAAGTTAGAGCATTTTTATAGAAGAGGAATGGGAGTAAAAAGCTGGGCAAAGAGTCATTTGGGTGTGGATAGGCATGCAAAAATAGATGGAATGCCACACAAGCAAAATTGCACTCTCTAAAATGAGTTAACAAACTGGAAGACACTATCAGGATGCCAGTTCTTGGCACATAAATCCATGCCTAGTAGTCCACTCTAGGCAACTTTAAGTCTTAAAAGGTCAAGATTGCTTGGGGCACTGCTAGGATTAAGGCACTTTTGTAATTTTGGGTTTACGCAAATAGAGAGAGGTCAACACAAAGGTTAAAGGGAAGGGAATGCTAAAGTGAGTGCCAAATAAAGCATGAAATTATGTGCAAGCATAATTTATGATGCTACATTTAGCCCCCACTTTAGTAGGCATATGCTACTACATGCATATGCAACCTAAAGTACAGGAAATAAATAACATGAAAGCAAATTTTTACCCAAATATTGTGCAAAGGAAGCAAAATGCTGCTAAGTGAAGGTATGATTACAATTCTACAAAACCACAATGTTAGGCTAGAAAATCTACACATGACACAAATGTCAAAAGTGCATATATGCATAAATATATAAAACTAATGCTAAAGAGGATTAGGCCAAATATTATTTTCTGAAACACTTGTGGTTGGCAAATAATATAGTCTAATGCACATTAATCTAAACAAACACGTGAAAATATGCAAAAAAGCAAAAAGAAAAGGGAGCGGTATGATTCTAGGCCTAGCAAAATCCATTGTTTGCTAGGAATCGTACTAAAAAACTTTCATAAGTCATTAGGGAAAAAAAATCCATTGTTTTCTAGGTGTCTTATGAGAAGTGCTAAGTGGTAACAAATGTAACATCACAGGTTATCATTGCTATGTTAGGTGAGTTACATGTCAGGCAGTATCAACGATTATAGGACTAACAAAATGTTGTTTGTTAGGTAATTCTGATAAAGGTGGCATTGACCATGAGTGTTATGCCAAATGTTACAGGGAGCATACCATCGGTGTGATGTGTGGTAAGGTGTGATAAATAGCATTGTATGCCCCCACCTTAAATAATTGCTTACATAATGAAGTAGCAATTAGTTTTAAGGTAAAGAGAGGATAACAAGGCACGAGAGCTTTTAGGAAGCATATGCTAGAGGATATGTTCCCAAGAGCTATGTCGTGAAGGGGTTGCCCCCAAGCAAGGACAACCAAGGCAATGTTGCAGGCATGATACACAAAGGCTTGTGTAAGCATGGCATGACACTGAGCAATGTGACAAGGTGTCACATAAGATAAGAAACATTGAAAGTAAAACACAAAGGGGTCTGCACGCGTTGGAGTCAGTATAATATATATAGTCTGATATGTATGGGATGATTTCATAATTGATTTTGTCAATTATTTGTAATTGCCATCATCCTCCAAGCGCATAGAACTACAAATATGGAGGAAAGGCACATGAAGGAAAATAAAAATTTTGGGTCAACATGGAAGGATGCTAAATCATCTGATGCTTTGCATCATCCCCAAAATATGTATGAAATTTCAAGTACAACACATAGAAGGATGTAGATACAAATAGAAGAATGACATGACAGTTTCATTCCCCTGTATCTAGGTTCCTACAAGGGCATCAAGGGTCATCCAGGGAGCACTAAAAAACACTCAGACACACCATGCTCGTGCACTGGGATTACACAACACACAAGCAAACACACATAAAAATAAATGCACAAAGGGACTGCCTTCAAGGATCAGGCTCTAGCAGGTCATTTGCCTCCATATCTTGCCCATTGTAAAGGGATGAAGGATAGACCACGAGAGGGACCACATTGAGAGAAGTGATGGGCACAATTCTTGGTTCATCACATGGATGATCAACACCCAAGGGAGGATCTTCATGTAATTTACCGAAGGCAAGGTCCATCGATCGTGTGAAGATCGCGGACAATGATTGTATATCTCCTAAGGACTCAAATGCATCCTCCTCGAGGGAAAGGTGATTGGAGTCACTATCAAAATAAATGACAATTGGTGGTTGTCTAATGCTGACAGCGAGATTGTGAGCATTGTTGGCCACAGGTGGAGATGAGGTATCCACAACTAGCAAAGTAGGAATTGAAGGACTTGGTGGCGGCGAGGGTGGCATTCGCTTTGGCTTGTGAAAATGTAGAGCGGGGTAGTGCTCTAGTTTGCGCTTAGGCTATTAGTGTGGAATGTAGATGTCAACGGTGGCGAGATGCAAGACATCAAGGAACACCTGATGCTAGGTACGCACAAAGGGAGATGGTTCTAACAAAGTAGTTCTAGGAGCATTGCTGACATTAGGCTACAACGGTGAAGGGGGAGTTGGAGATGGAGGATAAATAGGTGGAGGATCAACAATATGAGGGGGTGAAGGAGTCAAGGGATCCATAGGCAATTGCACAGGAGAAGGATGCTCATCATGAGGCTACGCCTTAGTAGTGTGTCCACAGGCTGTGGCATGGCACTGACGTTGACGATCTCTTGCCTACTAGTTCTATCAAGAGTGAGCCTGACTCTGCTAAGAGAGATAAAGGGTCTTCTAACATGGGTTTTGGGTTAACCACATTCACAAGGATGTGTGGGGAGATTGACAAAACCTCTAAGGATTGGGCGACTGCAGGTGAAGGGAGAGTGTCCCTTAACACGGTTTGCTTTCCTCATGCTACCATAGAGGCAGGAGGAATAGGAGCAACCTCTAGAGATCAAGGAACCACTGGAGGAGTAGGAGCTCTCAATGGCAGTAGGTTTCCTCACATTACCGAAGAAGTAGGAGGAATAAAACTGGCCAATGAAGATTGAGAGGTCCCAGGAATGCACGGTGCTCTAGGATGTCCTCGTGGAGGTCCTCTAGGTCTTGTGTAAGACGTAGGAGGTGGAACCACAAAGTATGTTCCTAAAGAATGAGGGAGGGGAGGTGCACTTTGTGTAGGTTCATTTCCTCTTCTTGTCATAGAGATAGTGGGAGGAACAGGAGCAACCTTTGACAGTAAAGGCACTGGAGGGGTATCAACTGGTGCAAATGACAAGGAGGCACCAACAGACAACTGGGCTATTTGATTCACTTTAAACTTTTGGTATGAAAGGAACAAGAATTCACCATGAGGCCACATCGGCTCAGTTGTTGTCAGGCAAAATTAGTCTAAGAAGAAGTTTTCTTGGAAGGCAAGGGGCTTGAACCCACTATGGTAGATAATGGGTACCTGGCCTTTGTGTGGGAACTTCAAACACCTATGGTCTATGGAGGGGACTGCTTTCATGGAAACGAGCCATGGATAGCTCAGTTTCATGTAAAATTGGTCAAAAGTGGGGATCATAGAGAAGGTAATGTCTAGGGCCTTAGGTTCGACCCGGACAAGCAGGGTAAGCGAACCCATGGTAAAGTGAGAGGACACATCATGTGCACATATTTGGACCTCTGATTTCTCGTATTGATCTTGATACATCTTGTGTAGTAAAGGAACTCCTTAGTGATCATATTAACCGTGCATACCGGGTCGACTAGTATGCCCTTAATGGTCCTTCCATCGACCATGGCAGTGATGTAGAGGGGTCTATCATAAACGTGTTGTAGCACATCGATAAGTGAGAAGGAGATGATAGACTAGGCAGGAACATGTTGTCAACTAGGTCAAGGGTAGTAATCTACCATAGCGATCATCTGGGAGAGAGAGGAAGAAGGCTCATCGGTAGGTTCTGGAGCAATCACCGTGTCAGAGCGAAGCTCGATGAGGTTTGGGGAATGATTAGGCAAGGGGTTCGTGTAGATCTAAAGGTTTTGGTTTGGCAAGGCAATTGACTTGTTCCCTTTTTCATTCACTACAAAGACCTGGATGACATTCTGATTGATGAGATCTTGCACGTTGTTCTTGAGACACATACATCTTTCAATGTCATGTCCAGTTACTCTGTGGAACTGGCAAAATGTCTTTAGGCCATACAAAGGTGGAAGGGGTTTAGAAGTGTCAACAGGGTGAATAGGTGTAAAATGGATAAGGTTGTTGTTCAACAATTGTTGCATGATTGAATAAAGGGATTCAGAGAGGGGTAAATTGTCGAGTCCTTAGTTTTGCTTGCGAAGAGAGGGCCATAGCACATTTATTAGGTGTTATGGCTGCTACATTGTTAGTATTATTATTAGTGTTTATTTTGATAAAGTTTTTATTTTTCTTGTAGTTAAAAGAAGAATCAACATAAGATTTCCTAGTGGGAGTCTGTGATGAGGAGCCCTCATACTGATTTATTGACTGCTGGTAATCATGAAGTGTTGTGCAAATATGTGTAAATGATTGGTAATGCATCATTTGAATCTTATCTCTAATCTGTAGCTGCAGGTTTCTGATGAAAAACCTCTGCACATTAGAGTCTGGGAGAGCATAAGGTATCTACGAGAAGAGAGACTGATACCGACCAATGAAGTCAGTAAATTTCTCATTCGCAATCTGCTTGTAGTGGATGAGATCAGTCAATGTGACTTGTGGTCCAATGTTATCTTGAAAATGTTGGGGAGACTGATTAACTAGTTGTTGGAATGAAGTGATGGAATGATCAGGGAGAGAATAAAACTAGTCCAACGTCGTGTCCTTGAGGGACTAGGGGATGAGTTTTGTGAGCAGAAAATCATTGAAGAGGAAATCGCTACAGATAGTAGTAAATGCAGACACATGGTTCTGATCTTACTATAATTAGAACTATTTATGGATAATTGTGTGTGGATTAAATATATATTATTTTATTTTGAAAAGATGGGATAAGTAAATATTATTTTATCTTGAAATGATACAGCGAAATATTATTTTATTTTGAAATGATGAAATATAATGCTTCGACTATGCTTCGGCTATTTGGACACTAACCTATTAATGGAAAATATGAGTTTCATGAGTTGCAGGTTGTCAAAGACATGGGTGTGATTAAGGTAGAGAGGGTTAGCTACCTGGCAGGGTTAGGATGGAGTGGACTCTCTCTTGCATACACAGACACTTAGATGTCATATAGTTGCATTATTATTGCATAAATTTATCATATTGATATATTGCTTCTTATTTTACTAGAAAGGAAAATCATTGTTATGTTACAGTTGACTATTTAATTAATTGTTAGTTAATAATCCTCATAGTGAAATAAAAGTAGTTTTAATTTATTTGTTGATTTTTATTTGAAAATTAGAATTATTATTATTTATTATTTTAGAAATAATTGTGTTGCAAATTTAATTAATTAAATAATGTTAGTTATTAAATTCATGCTTTCTAGAATAGAATAAGTATTTTTTTATTTTGATAAATTAGAGATAATTTTTAGAAAAAGAAAACAAACCTAGAAGAAACAAAACAAAAGATAGAAACAAAAAAAAAAAGAAAGAGGTGAGAAGAAAGGAAAGTTAATAAAAAGAAGTGTTGGTGTAACGTTGACTATTTTTATGCAGTCCAATCTTTATTGTTTGTAATGGTTCTATCAACCCACTTCTCCCTCTTATTGCATCGACCTTTGCATGCCATTTCTCCCGCGATGAGATTAATGTTAGTGAGGATATTTTTAGCTATCTATTGTTAGATTGTGAGAATAAAAGAAAGTTATTAAAAAGAAGAAAACCCTCTTATTCTCACACAATATTCATTCTCAAAAATGAAGAACAGAGAAGAAAAGATTGGAGAATTTTGCCAAAGGAAGCAAAAGGAGGAATGACAGAAAGAGAGGAACCCGGACAAGATTTGATCATCAGGAAGCATATTTTACAGTTTTTTAATCAATCCTTTATGTCATATTTTAAATATGGGAAATGGTTTTATCATCTAAGACTGTATGGTTGTATGATATCATTGTGTTTGAATGTAATCATTATTGCAATTTGCTATCATTATTATTTTCTTATTCATAATATTACTAGTTTGTATATCATAATACTATTATGCCTATGATGGTATTGATGATATCGAATTAGTATTACTGTCTACAATCTATTTGCCTACTTTATGTCTAGAATTTAATCCTATAAGTATTATAGGTTTTGTAATTCTTACTGTGATATATATATATATATTTTTAACTGTATATATTATAGAAAATATTGTAGACTTTTATATATATATATATATATATATATATATATATATATATATATATATATATTGTATAGGTTATTACTGTTATTTTATTTTTCTATGTATATATCATAATATACACTAATATAGTTTTATTTATTTTAAACTAATTATAAAAAAAATTTACCAGCGAATACTAATTACTAAGAATACCAATTTAGAGACTGTATTATATATTTATGAACTGTTGTTAAAAGAAAAATTAATATTGAAATTTTCTTATAGTGAAACAGTAAGTAATGTCATGGGAGGGCAACAACCCTCCCCACAAGCCTTATGGCCTATGGGAAGGGTCGCTGCCCAGCCCACAGCGGCGACCCCACATGGAGGTTGCAATCCCCAAAGGGGACTGCGGCACCCATATGGTGGCCGTCGGTCCCCCTTTCCAATCTGCAATGTATTTCAAACTTTGAAATGTGCTTTAAATATTATACTTGTTGTTGTATAATTCGTTGCTATTTAATTTTATACCTTGACTATTATTTATTGTGTATCCATTATTCAGTACTGTCGATAGATATGTATAATGTGATATATATATATATATATATATATATATATATATATATATATGTTTGTTGTATGAAAACTTCTTCTGTATATATGTGATCTTCAATTAGACAGTGTTGTATATGAAATGTGTAAATAAGGGTATAATGTGCAATATATATATATACTATTGACTGTATATTCGGGATAAAATAATGTTGAAATTAGCACTATTAGATTATTTATATAATTTCATTGCATGCAAATTTTCCTTACAATAGATTCCATTGTGTTGTCCAATAAGAAAAGGCATATTTTTTTGACTTCACTTGATAAAACAAAACATTACCTATAGAATACACCAGAAAATATGAAAACGAAAATAAACCAACAATGAACAAAACTAGTAGATTGACTTATGGATGAAACAGATATTTTAAATCACAAACTAGAAAGCAACTTATATTTTTTTTGTAGATTATTACATATCTTTGAATCTGTAAACCTAGACAAAACATGCAAACCAGAATAACGAACTTGTGAGTAAATGCTATTTTCTAAAAGAATTCATTGTTAGTAAATGTTTGAAACTTAAACAAATTTATTCTGTTGAACTATGAGAAATGTTATATTTACTCTTTCTATGTAATTACTTCTGAGACAGGATGTCGAATGTGAGCTCCCAAAGATGGTAATTTACTTTTTCTAAATTACCACTTTTGTTATTTCTGCTTTGGCCAAAGCTACATGTACCATTGAAATAGATGGATTAGAAAAGCCTAGATTTTATGTTATATGTCTCTGCCACATCCTGCATGCAATAAATATGTCATTCTAGTATTAGGAATGCATATAGGCATCAGGCTTGCATCAAGAGTTCCCTCCTGCCTTTACCCTTGCAGGTTGCTAGGCTCCTTGTGCAGGGTCGGTGCTTTCTTCAAGTTAGGAAGAAACCTGAGGAAGTCCAGTACTTCGTGGTTGGGTGGAAAAAGTGCCTTAACCTCACTCTTGGCCTCGGCTTGCAGAAGACCAGTGGGGTCATGGTGGTTGAGATCAGAGTTTCTTATTTTATTGATGATGTATTTATTCCATTGTATTATTCTTTGTATGGATTGCATAGCCAATCTCTAAATTGTATAAATGTTCTCATTGATGTAATTGATGCAATATCTTGTATGTGTAACATTAAAATAGATGTAATGTAACACCCTTTTTGGTGTATGTAATTGAACTACTTTATTTGGAAACTTTCCATTATTGTGCAACTATGGATATTTTGATTAATGAAATGTTTCACCTTCCTCCTGTGGAATGTGTAATGCTTTTTCGATGACTATTTTTAGTATGTGAGTTTTTTGTACTTTACATTTGGTATCAAAGCACTTAGGTTCAACACTTGGGCCTTGAGTATTCTATGTTTAGGTTGCATTACAGTATGTGACCCTGTTGTATCAATTAGAGAACCCTAGTTAAGGGTCAATGATTCTTTGGATGAGTTAGAATCAACCAAATAGAAATTTAGATGTAGTTTGTTTGATTAGAGAATGCTAGAGGTGTGAGACCTCTTTGCCTTAGTCGCATTTTTAAAGGACTTGCTAGTAAGAGTAATGGTGACTATTTGAAATAAGACAAGATGGATAATATATAGAGCTATTTGAAGTGAACCAAGATGGATAATATATGGTGGTGACCTATGAAGGATGATGTGGAAATAAAAGTGAATTAGTAAGAGAAATATATTAAGAAGAGAGATCTCTCTAATGACATAAAGGATGAATGAGTTGATAAGATACAAGGAAAGAAGAAAAGATGAATTTTGATAAGAGGAAGAAGGAAAATCATTTGTAAATGGATTCTCGAAGCACCTATCACCTCACTCCAAAAGAAAGGAAATAAATTTGAATGGAGAGACAAGTGTGAACAGGCATTTCAGCTTTTGAAGGAGAAGCTCACAACTGTACCTATCTTGATTGTGCCAGATCCAAATGGGCACTTCACTGTGATAACAGATGCTTCAGGAGAGGGTGTAGGAGTACTTATGTAGGATGGATAGGTGGTGGCATATGAATCCAAAAAATTGAAACAACATGAATTAAACTATGCACCACACGATTTGGAGTTGGCTGCCATAGTGCATGCCCTTCAAAGGTGGAGACACTACCTTTTAGGAAAGCCATTCGAATTGAAAACAGACCATTTGGGACTTAAGCACATCTTCACTTAGCCCAACCTTAATACTCGATAGAGAAGATGGTTGGAGTTTTTGAATGAGTATGATTTTGGTATAAAATATATAAAAGGAAAGGAAAATAGAGTAGTAGATGCCCTTAGCAGGAGGAGACATCTTGCAACTATGCTCACAGTGTTGTAAGATCAAATTTTAGACAACAAGTGATTCAGGCCTTACCAGAAGATGAACATTATGATAGGGTGAAACAAGCCCTAGAGCAGGATCCCTCGAAACATAGGTTTGATGGATATATGTTTGAGATAGATGGAGTCTCAAGGTATCAGGGATGGATGTATGTTCCTAACTCAAGGGAGTTGAGGAAGCTAGTGCTCAAAGAATTTCACAATGCACCATATTCAAGGCACATGTTCCAACTAATTCAAATTTTGTGAAAGCCAACTAATTCTCGAGACAAGGGCCACTCTAATTCTCATGGTACCTATAGACACCCAAAATTGCCTGTTCTACAAGTGACATTTTGTCCTAATCCCATTTATCCCACTTTCCAATTAATTAAATAAATCCTATTTATTTAATTAATCTCCCTCTCACATGTTCCAACTAATTCAAATTAAAAATTTGAATTTATCCTCACCTTTCATCTCATTGCAACACATGTCACATGTTACAACTTCCACTTAATACAATTCACATGTCTAAACTAATTCAAATAAAATATTTGAATTAGGCCTCCTTTATTCCCCTCCACACACCTGTCACATGACTACAACTCCTCATGGAGTGGGAAACCCTATTCGATCCTAGCCGTCCACATCATTGAAACCAACTTTCAATCATAGCCCTTCATTCAAATCACTCACTTCCTATAAATCAACTCTCACACAAGCCATTTGATCAATGAGTTTCCAAGCAACCTTATGCTATCGAAATGACATTAGAGCTTCTCATCATTCATCCTCATACCATTGTTATGCTGCAGGAATGAACAACAGATATTCCTCCTTTGAAATCGTGCATTCCTATGCAAGATTGAGAAGAACAATGGAGGCGAGCTAAGCTTAGTGTAGAGATTTCAGTTTGCATTTGCATTGTGTTTTGGATTTCTATGCTATATTGTACTTCATTGTTCTTGTTAGGGTTTGATAGTTTGTTGTTTATGATTTAGCCCTGATTTTTACCCTATCTACATTTGGTGAACCTGACGTGAATCTTTGCAAATTTAACATTTTTTGTTGATTTTTAGAAGTCAACTTTTGCAGGTGACCTCCAGGACTGAAACATCAACACAAGCATCTTATCCTCCTCTCACAATTAAAACCATTAAATAATTAAATAAAATAAAAATAAATAATTTAACTCTCACACAAAAAAATTTAATTAAGAAAATTATAAAGAATTAGAATAAACACAACAAACACTCAAATAAATAATTAATACACAACACTTAGATATAAATAAATAAATTATACAACACTTTAGCCTTCACCCCTTCCATGGGTTAGGCTAGGCTAACTGGTATGAAATAGCAGATTCTTGGAGTCTCCAAACCACTAAAAGATCTTGGCCACCCACTTGCACACTTAATTTTTGAACATCAGTATGTCAAGAAAATATAGCTGAAGCGATTTGAAATGCATAGCAAAATTAATTAAATAGTCCAATTTTCATTCATGATCACATAATTCAAACAGTTTAAAATAATTTATTTAATAACTAACACATAAGCATTTAATTCATTCAAAACTTTCTTTTCCCACACATGAATAATAATCTAACATCATCTACTCAACTAATTAAAACATAGGGTCCAAACATAACTCCATAAGGTTTAATTATATAATAATGTCCAAGAGTATCATCTAGCATAATGTCCAAAGCAATAAACATAAATGTCCACACACATAAGTATATAAATCCAAACCAACATAGTGAAGTAGTTCAAACTAAAACAACTAAAGCATATGAAAACAATGGGCCTCACATCCTCCCCCTCTTAATATTAGGCTTCCTCTTGGAAGCCCTCAAAGAGGAGTTAGCTAACTTGATACCAAAACATCTTCCATTACTCAAATCCTAACCTGAATAGAAAAGAGTAACATCTATAATACTAACCACTAAATCTTTCATCAGTAGTTGCACCCAATTGCTATTTCTATTGAAAGAATTAATGCCAAAATGACCCATTTCCCACTTGTAATCTAACCCTTCTAGTGGCAGACACAAGTGGAACTAACAACTTACGAAGGGAAAAAAATAAGGACTTTTTTGAATCTCCTATAAAACGGAAGCAGTGTGTCGGAGGGAGAAAGGAAATACTTTAAGCCAAACTTATCGCAAAGTGTCCTAAATTTAACAACACAAAGGTCGCAACCAAATTTATAAGAGGGACATAAAGGCTATTGAGAAGCACGTTCTAAAAACTTATGAACCAACTAAATTGGCTATCTTAGGAAAAGACTGTCCTTAAAAGGTATAAGGGTTACCAAAACTACCGAGCACCCTAATTTTTATCTAGTATACTCTAGGATGACAATCAATAAGGTTAACAAAAGAATACCACTTCTTGTTTATACATTAAAAAATGACAGTTATTGTTCACAACCTTAAAGATTAGAACTAAATTCCAGCACCACATCTTTCGAGTAAGTAAATAAAATATGTTTAACCTTCATCTAAATATTCTTTATACAACTAATTGATTAATTTAAGGTACACCTCCATAGATAAATTAGACAATTCTTCCTGAACTGATTACCTATTAACAACAAAAGATTTTATCCATTACTAAATAAGGACTACAATATTTCATTAAAGAAAGGATCAACAGTACACAGACATAATTCCGAGTTATTCTAACTACCTTTCATGATATAAATATATAACTATTCAAAATACTTATTCAACTCTTGGTATAAAGTTATAAGTTTACCGATGTTTAAAATCAAGTTCCCATGACAATTTCTCAATAATATAGAAACATATTGTTGGACAAGAGGCAGTAATCACCAGATAAGTTACTTGATGGAATCTACCAATGATGAAATTTGATTAAGGACAACAACATTATTATTACTGAAATGTTATAAAAAGTGACGTAATCTATTTATATTCTTCAATTTTATTTCTGAGATGGGGCAATTATAGAATGATGTTAACCAATCTACAAAGGTACATTAACCTCCATTACTAGCTATGTTTAAGCTAATTTAATTTCTTTAAGTTGATAACTACACTATACAATTTAGGTAATGTAAGTCATCCAAATACATAGATGTTGACATGCAATTAACATAGGACGTAAGGTAAGGGTGCCTCTAGTTAGGTTGATGGTGTTAACTTTCTCTTACCAATATGTAATTTACCCTAGGAGACAAAAATGAAATGGTACAGAATTTGACTAATAGTAACTTACCTGTGTTTAGAGGTTAGAGTGAAAGCCAACTAATTCTCGGGACAAGGGCCACTCTAATTCTCATGGTACCTATAGACACCCAAAACTGCCTGTTCTACAAGTGACATTTTGTCCTAATCCCATTTATCCCACTTTCCAATTAATTAAATAAATCCTATTTATTTAATTAATCTCCCTCTCACATGTTCCAACTAATTCAAATTTTGTGAAAGCCAACTAATTCTCGAGACAAGGGCCACTCTAATTCTCATGGTACCTATAGACACCCAAAATTGCCTGTTCTACAAGTGACATTTTGTCCTAATCCCATTTATCCCACTTTCCAATTAATTAAATAAATCCTATTTATTTAATTAATCTCCCTCTCACATGTTCCAACTAATTCAAATTAAAAATTTGAATTTATCCTCACCTTTCATCTCATTGCAACACATGTCACATGTTACAACTTCCACTTAATACAATTCACATGTCTAAACTAATTCAAATAAAATATTTGAATTAGGCCTCCTTTATTCCCCTCCACACACCTGTCACATGACTACAACTCCTCATGGAGTGGGAAACCCTATTCGATCCTAGCCGTCCACATCATTGAAACCAACTTTCAATCATAGCCCTTCATTCAAATCACTCACTTCCTATAAATCAACTCTCACACAAGCCATTTGATCAATGAGTTTCCAAGCAACCTTATGCTATCGAAATGACATTAGAGCTTCTCATCATTCATCCTCATACCATTGTTATGCTGCAGGAATGAACAACAGATATTCCTCCTTTGAAATCGTGCATTCCTATGCAAGATTGAGAAGAACAATGGAGGCGAGCTAAGCTTAGTGTAGAGATTTCAGTTTGCATTTGCATTGTGTTTTGGATTTCTATGCTATATTGTACTTCATTGTTCTTGTTAGGGTTTGATAGTTTGTTGTTTATGATTTAGCCCTGATTTTTACCCTATCTACATTTGGTGAACCTGACGTGAATCTTTGCAAATTTAACATTTTTTGTTGATTTTTAGAAGTCAACTTTTGCAGGTGACCTCCAGGACTGAAACGGACCTCGCCGTTGCGTCCGGGAGGCCTCACAAGTGAAGATTGACATAAAATTTGCTAGGTTTTGCTCCCTAGATTTTTTTTGAAAATTTTTGAATTTTTTTTAGATTGGCATATCCATACCATACAGATCTACCGTGCAGATTGCATAGTCTTCTGTGGTCATGGGCCTCGACCTTTCTAGAAAGTTCATTTTTTTTGTTTTGTTTTGTTGCAGGTCATTCTTTTGGGGGTAACAGTCCCTGTCGACTGTGGGGCCATCTGCTATCGATTTATTTTCTGTCGACCTATTAAGACTTTTCACTGCCTCTATTTAAAACTCCTCCGTCTCTGTTAAATATCCCAGTCGTTGCTCAGATCTCCTAACCGTTGCTGCCTATTCTCCCCGCCACTTGCTTTACACCTCCAAAACCCTACCGCCATTGTTTGAGGCCAAACCCTCTGCTCTGCCTTATACCTCCCTTGTCATTGTTTCCACAGGCTCAATGTGTAGGTCGCCACTAAGTCTCCCTGTCATCGTTGTACATGGCTCAGTCGCCACCAGTGATTAACCATCCACCGCCGCTTTGTTCTCTCTCGACTGCCATTCCCTGCCAACTCCTCTGCTCGGCCCTCTGTCGACACCATCAAACCCTAAAACTCAATCTGTCATAACTCTTGATGCTGACTGTGTCAACTTAAAGACCTAAGTGTTGATCACGGCCTTACCCATGACCAACGAAGGGGGGAAGGGGGCTAACACTCCCTTTGGTCTTTTTTTTTTGCTTTTACCGAGCCCTCAGTCACATGGGGAATTGAGGGCTCCGTTGAACTTTAACTGCCATCCTCGACTACTGGAGAAAACTGCACATGTGACCACGGTCTTCCAGACCACTAGCGGTTAGGTTTTGACTATCAAACTTGTCTCTTCACCTCCACATGCTCTAATAGGCATTTTTTTCAAACTTGCATAACTTTCACGTACGAAAGCAAATTTTCACAAAATTTGTGGTGTTGGAGAGTTGGTTTACCCAGCTTTGCTGTGGTGAAGGTTTCATCAGGTGATTGTACCATTTTCACTTTTCTTTTCAGTCAAAGTCGACTCTCCTTTTGAACTTCAAGTGAGTATAACTTTTGCAAAATTGATCTAATTTTTGTGAATTTAAAAAAAAAGCATAGAATATCCTAATTTTTTTGTTCATGATGTTTATTCTGCTATAGCTAATTAGTTTAATTAGATTTATCAGATTTCTTCATTTTCACATGATGCTTTCATTTGCAAGTTTACTTGTTCTTTCTTCGATTTTGTAGCTTCTGGGGGATCATAAGGAGTTGTAGCAATGTTCACATCAATCACAACAACAGATTGCAAAGTAAAAATTTCAAGTGCACTCATTTCATCTTTCAAATCAATCTTGCTTGTCTCACACTTCAATTTGGGCATTAAAAAGAGAACATTTGTTTGCTATCACATTTGGATTTGGGCTCTAAAATGAACTCTTGTCTTCATTCACATTTCAAATTGGGCATAAAATGAACCATTGTCTTCCATTCACACATTCTAACTTTGGATTTAAAATGAACAAGTGCTTCATTGCTTGGTGAACTTGAGTGAGATTAAAGGTGTGTATGCTCTTCGCATGCGCTTTGTGCGATCTTGAGAATCAAAAACACCTTTCATCCATTCAATTTCACACCACACGTTTCATTTTCTAAAGGGAAATTAACAAGTGTGAGTGTAAATCAAGTGTGCATGTGTATGCTCTCTCCTCGCACTGCAAAGTGATCTTGGAGATCAAAAACACCCACTTGGTTTACTTTTGTCATACCCTTCCTAGGAGGCCTTCTTGGAGACACACCACTCCAAGGGATGACCTCAACTCTAGTGTTCCAGCAGAGTATAAATAGCAAGGTGTGAATCGAAAGACACCCTCTTTGGAAGTCAAAATCTTGTCACTCTTGGCTAAACCCCAAAGAACTTTATACCTTTGGGAAGTGAAGGTGAAGAGTGGGTTACCCCTTTCTGTCAATTGTTTGACATTATTTTGCTTTCATTTCATGGAATTGGGCCCCCCGTACCTTGAGAATATTGGGGACATCCTTAGTCAACTTGTTCATCCTAGAGTAAGACCAATTTGGCCACACCTACCTGACTACTTCTAGGGATTGTTGATGTGTCTTCCACATGTCTTCATAATCATCACATTCAAAATTTCAAAGTTAAACTTGCTTATGTGTCTTGTGTGTGTGATTCATGTGTGTACATGTGAAATCATTTGTTTGCAAATTGCCACATTAATCTATCAACACAAACATATAAACACATCATTCTAAACATTCTTGCCATCACATTCATTCTAAGCCAAGGCATCCTAATTTCATCGTAATCATATCCTAATAATTCCACATTATCCAATCAATTTCATTCCAATTATATCCTAATCACCTCATCCCTAATCACATCCTAATCATTCCCAATCATAACACATCATCATCTTCATTCTAGTCCAATCAAATTCATCCTAATCACTCATTTCAAATCATTCCACATCATCCTAGTCCTAGTCAACACTTAAGCATACACACAATCCTAAGCCCAAGTTCATACTTCGAGGAGGCCATTTCTTTAGTCTTAATGATGAGACAAAACCAAAGCCCAAACTTCTACTTCAAGGATGCCCTCCTTCTAATCCTAATGATGAGACAAATCCTAGACCCAAGGTCATACTTCAAGGAGGCCCTCCTTCTAATCTTAATGATGAGACAAAACCAAAGCCCAAACTTAGACTTCAAGGAGGCCTTCCCTCTAATCCTAACAATGAGAACAATTCAAATCCCAAACTCATACTTCGAGGGGACCCTCCCCTACTTCCAATAATGACAAGAACTATGTGGCATACCTTGAGGAACAAGATGAAGTGTAAAGACTTAAATACACACGTGTGACTCCATGCCAATAGTAGAAACCAAGATCCTAGCACCGCAACTACAAGACCTCATCCAAACACTTAACCAAATGCCACAACCCTTATACCAACAAACCATACAAAGATTCCAAGCCATCATCTAACAATTTCAACAAATCCAATCACCTCAAATACAACACCTAATAGACCAAGCCCAACAATTCATAGCCACTTGTCAAACCCAACAAACACATCCCCTATCCATTCAACGATCACAACTACAACATCAACACATTCCACCTCAATCCTATGTGTCATCCCCCTCCACTTCATACCAACCTAATCCATCTACATGTCAAATCAACCTTACATCAACCAATCCCAACCAACATTCATATCAAGTCACATCCAAACAAGCACATGTGAACCTAAGTCACCCTTGAAACAAGATCAAGTGCCTTTGAGCCCTCATACCTTTAACAAGGGAACACCACTCTAGCTTGTGGGATCTATAAGTATATTATACCACCATCCAATCAAATGCCTATCCTAAAGCCACCATGTCTTAGTCCTAATCCATTGGTCCCTCCACTTTCTAACCCATCAAACCCTTCATTATCCCTACCATCATCTAATCCTCCATCAACTTCATGGCCTAAATTCAAGAATTTCAAAAGGAAACCTATGGAGTTACCCAAATCCACTCGTACAACTACAAAGGATGTGATGTAAGGGCTACTAGCAAGGAATTGATCATCGCCATGTCATCAAAGACCTATCCTTGAGCCTACTAAGGAACCTTCCAACACCATGTCCATTCCTACAACCCCCTCATATAGTCCACAACCCCTTGAACCTATTCAAGAGTCTCCCCCCATGAGCCCAAGTCAACCTCCATCATGCTCCTATGCAACTGACCATCAAGAGCCTTCCACTTCCATTCAAGCAAGTCAGGAGTTATGTCAAGAGCCTAGTCCTAAGCATGGAGAAACATCGAGCCCTCATTCTAATCAAGGTCAAATCACTTTCATTCAACCTATCCATAACATATATCTTTTCCATGATCAAGATATTATTCATGATGAAGAACCTATCCATGAGAATCTTGATCCTATCCATACCCCTATAACCATTCATGAGTAAGACACCCAAGACCTACATACTCAATCTAATGAAAGTCTTGTTGATCAACTTAATCATTCACCCCATTTCATGGCCTTCCTTCGAAGCAAATAAACTTCTCCTCCATCTAGCCCTACCCATGATGTGCAAACATCCACTTGCCATGATGCAACACATACCTCCCAAGAACACATAGATGATCAAACAAATATCTTGGATCTTAGTGAACACAATGATAATCGAGATCCTAATGATCCTTCATCATCCACTATCAACCCCATTTCAAGGCCATCATATCCCCTTGGTCTATCCACCTTCATCCATGAATGTTCCTCCTTAGGAAAGCAACAACCCTTATCCACTATCTCATCTTCGCCATCCAATAATGAACTCAAGTCTAGTGTACAAACTACACCTAGTCCCATAGTCCATCGCTTACTCCAAAACATGAACTACCGAGGTAAAGGCCTGGGCCTTCATGAACAAGGAATTTTGGAGCCCATCCACGTCAAAGTCCCTCCACGCTCATATGGCCTTAGATATACACCCCAAGGTAAACAATCTAAATATGTTGGCACTTCCTCCATTCCTCCTAAGTCCACCACCTTTCATCACAAATCCTATCATACACCCAAAACATATGTCGCCATTCCACCCCCATCGTCCTACAAGTGTCAAAAGCATGTGACCATACACTTTCCACCATCCAATTTACCTCCACTCCTTCCAATTCCCAATATCCCTCCATCCACTTTACCGCCGCTTCTCCCAACACCTAATATCCCTATTGTCCAACCCCCTCATCCATCCATAAATCCTATAAAAATCCTAATCATGATCAACAAATGCACACATCATCTAAACATGAAGCTTCCACCCATCCCAAGGGATTCAAAAGTAAAAAATTGGATGCCTCCTTTCATAAAGCCAAAAATCCTAAGGATCCTCGTGCCTTAGGACATCAATGTAATGAATCAAAGCAAAATCCATCTAAAAGGCTATCCCAACCCATACCTCCAAAACAAAAGTAAAAAACTGTAATGGTTTGGGTACCTAAGCAAAAAGAATCCAAGTCAAATGAGGAATCCACATCTCAAAAATCCCAACAATCCCACTCCATCCAAAAATCCCAACAATCCTCTTCCATTCAAAAATATCAAATTCCTCCATCCCACAAGTCAAGCAAAACTCATAAAAATCCTAAGTCTATGTGGGTCCATAAATGTTTAAGTCATCCATCCCCTAAGAAAACATCTCCATTGATTCCTACACCACCTTCCACTCAAAAGCTTCAATGTTTATCATGGTGTGTGCAGTCATTGGCCATGATTCCTTTCCATACCTCCATCACCCGATCATTCAACTATTATCCTACATATTTCAGCCATCACCTTCCTATGGTCCATGCTTTTGGATAAACCTTTCATCCATCTTTGTGCATAAGCCCCACATAATCCACATCATAATCCACTATCCTGCGATCCATGGTCCACATCATAATCCACTATCTACCTACTCCATCTCACTTTCATACAATCCCCTACCAACATCTTGGGCATAATGACACGTGACATGGTCCATGCGATGACATCACTCTCTAATGGGATAATATCACCTTTCATGGAACTAGACATTTGAGTCCCTCCTATCCATATTCCACCTATCCCATTCAAAAAAAATTTAAAAAGTCAAAAAAGAAAAAAAGAAAAAAAAAGAAAAATAGTAAAGAGAAATTCATTCGTCCAACGGTGAAAACCACCCTTGGTGGCACCTTGGATAAGTACCATGATGAAAACCTGGCAAATAGGCGTCATGTGTAGGTTGATCTTCTATGTCACTTACACTTAGGGGCACATTGTCTCATCCATCCAACCTATAATTCCCATCCTATCATATCCCATCCTACCATCCTTATCCATTACACCCACCTACATATACCTATCATATTGAGTCCGTTCATCCTCCCTTCTTCCTTTTTATCTTGATAAAGATATGGGGGAAAACATGTTGACAAAATGCTTTGGTTCTCTTGATATACCTAACCCTTTCAAAACAATCCTATCATCATCCTCTTGTCATAAGCTTTGTCATGAAAAATCCTAAGCATTACACATAGAATGGGGCATGTTATTCCTATGCAACATAGTCTTTGGAGATCACATCCTTGCCCTCTTACACATACATCCTTTCCATCCTATCGCCCACCCTTTTATCCACTCAATCCCACCACCTAGACTTGGTTTCCCCTTGTCATTGGTATCTAACACAAAGTCTACCCAAATTGTAAATTCATTGAAATCTCAAAATATTGTCAAAAATCCAACAAAAAAATCAAATATCCAACAAAATTCCAAGCAATAAAGTCAATTCAATCATCAATTCTTCTAATCCAATTAATCAATTCTTCCAATCCAATCATCTCATTCAATTCATCAAATCAATTCATCCTCATCAAATCAATTTATCCTTATCAAATCAATCAATCCCTCAAATCAAAACAAATCACTCAAATCATTATTCAAATCAATAAAATCAAACCAATCCAATTCATCCATTCATCAAAATCAATCCAATCAATCCAACTTTTCAAATCAATTCTCCAACCAAACCAATTCTTCCAATCCAAATCTTTTCAAATCATCAAACCAAATCAATTTAATCAATCCAATCATCTAGTCAATTCACCAAAATCCAGCTCTCCAAATCAATTCTTCCAATCACTCAACCAAATCAAATCAATTCACTCAATCATTCCATCAATTCAAATCAAACCAAAACAATTCAATCAATCCAATCATTTATTCAATTAACCAAATTCAATTCATCAAAATCCAACTCTCCAAATCAGTTCTTCCAATCACTCAACCAAATCAAATCAATTCAATCAACCAATTCTTCAATCAATCAATTCCTCAATCACTTCAATCCAAGGAATGATCCAAATGCAAATCATCCTCAATCCATACCAATCAAGTCAATCAATCTTGTCAAATTATCCAATTACATCAATGGTCTTGATCATAATCTTAGCGTAAACCAAATCACCTAATCAATCAATCATTAATCAAATGCTCATGTTGATTCGCATGGCCAACAACACTAGTGACAATTAATCAATCAATCAATCAATTGTCTTATACAAGATGTTGCATTGTCGAAACTAGACCAGGCGTCTTATACAACATGTTTCATTTCTTAAAACCAGACACAATCATAATCAATCAATCAATCACTTAATCATTGGTTTATAGCTTGATAAGGGCAATACCTTGTTTGTTTTGGTATCATTTGTGCATGCTTGCTTGCTTGCATGTGTTATCTTTTCATCTTGCATTTGTATCAAATCCATAGTCCTTCCAGCTAATATTCATATCTTTTATATGTGGGAATGGATTTTTTCATTATCCTTTGCATCTAAGGTCATATCATACCTTTTGCGCATTAGGACTTTAATGCTCTATGTTTACTTCCTCATACGTTAGACAAGGTTGTATTACGCTGGGTGCACAAGATACATCATCACCTTGGTCCTTATACCTTGGTGCATAACGTCTAGTGCTATATCAAACTTCATGGTTGCTCACTTTCATTGCAACATAACACATCATTCATTTCTTCTATTCATGCCCTTATCTTTCTTTCTTGACCAATCACTTTCATTTTTTGAGAGCCTACCCGTGTTTGTCCAACCCGCCTATCCTCTCAAGGGGGCATCATCATCCCATTCCTTTATCATTATCCTTTTCATCCATCCATACCTTAGCTTCTTTGAAATGATGTTACTTCCCTTAGTCACAACATTCGCAATATCATCTCAAAGAGGGGCAAAATGTAGACACCCAAAATTATCTATGTCCTACAAGTGATATTTTGTCCTAATCCCACTCCTGATCCCATTTATCCCACTTTCTAATTAATTAAATAAATCCTATTTATTTAATTAATCTCCCTCTCACATGTTCTAACTAATTCAAATTAAAAAATTGAATTTATCCTCAACTTTTATCTCATTGCAACACATGTCACATGCTACAACTTCCACTTAATACACTTCACATGTCTAGACTAGGTCTCCTTTATTCCCCTTCGCACACTTGTCACATGACTACAACTCCTCATGGAGTGGGAAACCCTATTCGATCCTAGCCGTCCACATCGTTGAAACCAACTTTCAATCATAGCCCTTCATTCAAATCACTCACTTCCTATAAATCAACCCTCACACAAGCCATTTGATCAATGAGTTTCCAAGAAACCTTATCCTGTCAAAATGACATTAGAGCCTCTCATCATTCATCCTCATACTATTGTTATGCTGCTAGAATGAGAAACCAACATCCCTCCTTTGAAATCATGCATTCCTATGCAAGATTGAGAAGAGAAATGGAGGCGAGCCAAGCTTAGTGTAGAGATTTCGGTTTGCATTTGCTTTGTGTTTTGGATTTCTATGTTATCTTGTACTTCATTGTGCTTGTTATGGTTTGATAGTTTGGTGTTTATGATTTAGCCTTGATTTTCACCCTATCTATAGTACCCAAGAATACTACTGCCCCTACGAAGGCAAAATGTAATGCACCCCTTAAAGAGAAGGCATTGCACAATCTAGGACTAACATGGGTTTGTTACTAAGCTAAGATTCTCAAGACTTTTCATGCCACCATCTTCCGATTCCCCAAAATAACATACATGGCCTTCCCTTTCACAAAAATAATATACACAAAATTTTTTATACTAACCAATAGTATTGACAAAACACAGCCTCAAAATCAATATTACAAAGTAATAACCCAAAATGTAAAAATTAAAACCAAAATTTCAAGCATGGCCACTCACATAAAAACAATCCATATAAATCAAGATTCCTGATGCCAGGGAATATATCAATTAAATCTCCTAAATATCCAAATGCAAAATTAAAATCTCTATACTGCTGGTTGTAAAATATTTATAAGATTAGCAATGCACAAAAGAACGAAGTTTTAAAACAACAAAGAGAAGAAATTTTCCCACCCAAAATCTCACTATGTGACTTTAATAGCCACTTGAAGGGAAATAGGAATATCAGTCATCTTATCCCCAATACTTGTTGTTTAGTTTGTCCACATGCTAAACACCTTTACTCACATGATGTGCAGGAAAATGTAACATACTAAGGCTAAAACACATGAAGAAGGGTATTTTATGATGGTTGAGGGCAATGGTTACTATGCTCACTTTGCTCTTTAGATTACTCTTAACATTACTCCAAGGGCTATCTCTATAGACATAACATAACCTTAACTTGGTATAATCCTTTCACTTTTATTCTAATTAAGGTCAGACCCGAGAGCTATGACGAGAAAAGGGGTACATGGAACAAATCTATTTCAGTTTTTAAAGAAAGTACACTTATGCATTTGTCTTCAAGAAGCTCCCTTCCTAAGATTATCTAAAACTTTGAGTGCTAGACCTTGCTTCCCAAATTACCACATAATTAACTTGTCTATGACTCATATTCTATCCTAAGCTCTTCACATTAAGTAAGTAAGATAATTGCTTGATAACATTTGGAAGAGTAATTCCACCATATATATATATATATATATAAGCTAAGAAGACAAATTTCCTACATGAACATAAAGTCACAAAACTTAGAAAGATAACACTTTATCCTATTTGAAAAATTATGAACTCCATACTACTTTTGCTTACAAACAAGGGACAACAATTGTCTATATACATAATACTTCTACAGTTGTTACGAAGCCCTACCACAAAATACAAGGTACCAATTCCTAGGTAATCCTACAAATAACTAGAGGAAGGATATATTCCTAGATATTATTATTACTATAGAACTCACATCACCATACACCCTTAGGTTGCATACCTCAACCCCAAGGAATTCGCAACAGAGTAGTCAACTACACTTTTAATAGAAAAGGACATTCAACAATCTTCTAACATTCATGGAAACAAGATTTCACTCACTAACCTTTTATCTAAAATTTTACAAAACTAATTTAATTAATTCGATTTAATATAACAAAAACCACAACATTAAGGTTACCTAAAATCATACGGATAATTAGTTACTCACAAAAACTTTTCAAGTTCAACCCCATCACATAATCTCCAAAAGTCGAATTCAAAACTCATCAAGGAATTCATCATAACTATAGTTTTCCTCAATTAATGTTCAAACCACAATTGTTGAATTATTTAAAATATAATACTAAGGAGTACCATAATCATAAAAAGGTCACTAAGGTGTTTCTTATCAAGAAGTAATCTAGTTAACTCTAGAGGTTTTCTTTTACATCAAAGCATTATTCTTCCTTAATTTCCTCTTCGTCAAAAGTTACTACCATGGGTAGTTTGGGGAGATCCTCCCTCAACTTGGTGACCTCCTCGCGAGATAGCTCTAGCGCATTGCGCCCACAATCAAAGGGAAAGTCCCTTTTCATGGAGGGCTTAGGTTTGTTGGGGGTGCTCTTCGGTATTACCAGTTTTGCCTTAGTGGAGGGTCCCCAAACCTTCTTTCTTTTTATATTTTTACATGCCATAGTGCCATAGTGAGTGGTTCAGAATCAGAGAGGATAACATGTTCTTTTTTCAGTGTGGTTACAAGAGGTCCTTTTACTACCTGGGTTTGCTTAGAATTCGATGATCCTGGTGGTGTAGGCATTGGGCTCTGAGATTGGTAAGGTCTATGCTTTGGTGCCATCCTACACCAAACACAATTTTCAAGTTAGGTTATCAATTAATTCCCTAGAGTTCCCAAAGTGTTGGAAACCTAGCTCTAATACCAAATGTCATGCCCGTATCAGGCCCACCTGTATGTCTTCCATATAAGTGGGCAAAATGGTGGAATTTTTTTTTTTTTAAGGATAAGAGATTTTACCTAAGGTCCACTTAAGTGTGAGCACTCGAACAGGTTAGATGATGAAAGATCTTTGCTTCGCAAGTGTCCTAACAACCCAAAAAGTCAAGTTAAACCTAACTAGTATATTTAGTCATGACAAAGTTTATTCTCCCTAAGTTATTTTGTTTAAATAAAATCAATTAATTTATCCACCATTTAAGTATTGTCTTGACTAAGTTATTAAAATACTAATGACATTAAACATAATTAGATTCTTTAATTAAATCTATAAGGAATGTAATTAATTTAAAATTAAATAATAACTCTTGATTTGCAATTTTGAAAAAACAAGGCATAAACTATCAATGTCTATTAATCTACAATCCAAACTATAGTATTTCATTTTAAACTAAATTCCTTTAATAAAATAATAATGTCATATCGTTTGTAAGATAATAAAATGATTTTAAGTATTCTATTTCAAAATTATATTTTAAAGCAATAAACCATTCTTTTTCAAAAGCTATTTTTCTTTTAAAAATGAATTAACCAGCTTTCAACGAAAATATTCAATTTAATAATAAATGGATAAATCTTTCTAATGCGGAAATAAGATATTAAAACTTACATCATTTTCTTTAAACCAATAATTCATCCTTTCTTATTTTTGTTAAGTTTGAAAAAGACACTTCATTTTAAAACTTATTACTAATTTTGAAATAACTTTTTCCTAACACCCCTAACACAAAAGGCAAGATTCCATTGTTTTATTTTAAAATAAATAGAATTAAGCAAATTAAATTTACTTAAAATTAAAACATAGATCAAGTGCCTTCTTTATATAAAAAAAAATAGAAATAAATCAATATAATTACTTTTAAATAATAGATACATCAAATGTATATTGCCTTTTTATACAATCAGATTCTTTTCTTTTTTCTAAATCTTTTTCTTTTTAAAATATTAAAACTATAAAATAAATTTAACATCCTTTTTATTAAACTAAAAAAAAACTTACTAATTCTTTCTTTTTGTTGTACCCCATTTTCGAAATTTGCTAAAGCATTTGTATCTTAGAAAGGCCCGTGTTCTTTTATTCATCGTTGTCCTCATTTTTGCTCAAGTTGTGTCTTTTACTTGGTCATTTTTGCATTTTGTTAGAAAATCTTTGAGTTTTTGAACCTAAGTCGGTAGGTTCAAAAGTTTGTGAACCGCCCAACTTCCGAACTAGTCTCCAAGTCTTACATCTCTAAGCCTTTTTTGTCAGTCTTGGTTGCTTTGCTTAAAAGAAAACCTTTGTTGTCGGGAGGTCGGAAGTTCTTTGAACTTTCGAACTCTCAAATCTTGTGGTTCAAAAGTTCCATAAATCTCTGACTCGCTGATCGAACATGCTCACTGATCCCTTCCACCTTTATTGAGTTGGCAAGAAGTATGGCGTAATGACACTTGTCATTTTACTAATAATTTGAAATGTGTGAAAGTACGTGGGCACTCTTTTCAGAGGGAAACTGCAGGGGATATTATGAATTTCAAGACTTGATTTGCTGCCAGCATTTATTGAAATTTATGAGAGGTGATATGAAAACCGAATAAGTTTATCATCTTACCAAGAAAGCATTCATATTTTTGCGAAGGGGATTACATTGCAGAGTGGAATTCGCCATACGCCCGAAGTTCACAGAATTCTTAAGAAATAGGTCAGGTCAGTTGGCTTTCTCTCTCTCCCTCTCATTTTCTCCATTTTCTTTAAATACAAAAGTTCTTTGGTGGCGGAACCCTTTGTTTTCACGAATCTTCATAGTTCTTCCCCTGTATTGTGGAGTTCTACTATGTTTGTAAATATTTTTGAGTTATTGGTTGACTAGGTTTTTAAGCTGGTTAAAATGAAATTTAAATTCCAAGGGGCTCCTATGTTCCTATGGTGGAGAACATATTATCCAATGTGAAGGATATTGAATTGGGTCATATTGACCTTGATGATTTTTGGAGAAGAATGCAACCTGAGGGTTGGACTCCCCTAGCTGATAAAATAGTAAGCAGTGGTTTGGCCTGGGCAGGAAGTTTTCCACTTGTTGTGTGCTGTCCAAATTTGATAGTCGTATGTGCCAATAACTATTTCACAGATGATTAGGAGATAAGAGCTTGTGATGGCTCTATAATTGCCCAAATTGATGCGAAATATGTGGCTCTTGCTTTGAATTTAGATGAGTATGAGGAGAATGTTGATGTTTCAGTGTCTTCTGCTTGGATGTATTATCATGAGAAAAAGGATTGGTGTCAGAACCGTATTGCTCAAACATGGTTGTGGTAGGGTTAGCCAGCAGAAGTTATCAATTAAATGCAAATAAAGATTAAACAGAGGAATGAAAAATACACAGAAATAATAACAGCGAGAGACAAGTTTTAACGTGGTTCACCCAAACTCGGGCTACATCCACCAACAAAGAGTCCAATATTATTATCCAGTAAATCAAACCGATTACAACCAGCAATCCCTGCAACTCAATACCGTTGCAAATGCTACAATACAATATCAACCAAAACCCTAACCCTTAGTCGCTTTTATCAAGCCTTATGTCAGTTACAAAAATAGGGTTTTTTAATGTCGGTTACAAAAAAAAATTCAGGGGCATGGCTAGTGTACAGTACTTTCCTGATCAGTCACCACCTACCAACAATCTCCCACTTGGAGACTGATCAGGCTCCACACCAAACAGGTTGGAAGCTAAGAAGAAGGGAAAATTGAGACTTCTTGCCAATCTAAAAAGGGGGCATTTTAAAGAGGAAATTTTTATATGATTACCCTCTTGCATTGTGTGGTTAGAAGCGTAGATTCATATTCTTTCAAGTATTAGATGTGTCGATTTATACTGCTTATCTACGGAGACCACCGCATTGATTGGGCAAAAATTATCAGCGAATGCATGCACGAGCAATTGATAAATTTCCTGCAAAAAGTTAGCTTTCATATGTTAATATACATGTTAGCCACTAAAGAGGTTGCTTGGCCTAGTTTAAGAGCTCATGGAGATCCCATCCTAGGCACACCTTTGTTCTAGACTTCTCCGTAGTTGCAAAGAAATGCTGGTATGAAAGATTTTCGTCATATTAATGATATTTGTTCCATGTTGATTGTTAAAGAAATTAAGGGCTCATTAGAGTGGAGGTTTTTTGTGGAAGCACCTACGCTGGTGATGAGTTTTGGTAGCTTTTATGTGCAATTTGATTGCTTTTTGTACTTAAGAATTTGAGGTTACGAGAGTTCTCTGGTGAAACTGCCAAGGTACCCATTTGACTATCTCATATTTCTTGAGGTATGTCATCAAATGGCAGTGGTTAATACTAAATAACATTCAATGAAGAAAAGATATTATCCAATGTGAAGGATATTGAATTGGGTCATATTGACCTTGATGATTTTTGGAGAAGAATGCAACCTGAGGGTTGGACTCCCCTAGCTGATAAAATAGTAAGCAGTGGTTTGGCCCGGGCAGGAAGTTTTCCACTTGTTGTGTGCTGTCCAAATTTGATAGTCGTATGTGCCAATAACTATTTCACAGATGATTAGGAGATAAGAGCTTGTGATGGCTCTATAATTGCCCAAATTGATGCGAAATATGTGGCTCTTGCTTTGAATTTAGATGAGTATGAGGAGAATGTAGATGTTTCACTGTCTTCTGCTTGGATGTATTATCATGAGAAAAAGGATTGGTGTCAGAACCGTATTGCTCAAACATGGTTGTGTTAGGGTTAGCCAGCAGAAGTTATCAATTAAATGCAAATAAAGATTAAACAGAGGAATGAAAAATACATAGAAATAATAACAGCGAGAGACAAGTTTTAATGTGGTTCACCCAAACTCGGGCTACATCCACCAACAGAGAGTCCAATATTATTATCCAGTAAATCAAACCAATTACAACCAGCAATCCCTGCAACTCAATACCATTGCAAATGCTACAATACAATATCAACCAAAACCCTAACCCTTAGCCGCTTTTATCAAGCCTTATGTCAGTTACAAAAATAGGGTTTTTTAATGTCGGTTACAAAAAAAATTTGGGGGCATGGCTAGTGTACAGTACTTTCCTGATCAGTCACCACCTACCAACAATCTCCCACTTGGAGACTGATTAGGCTCCACACCAAATAGGTTGGAAGCTAAGAAGAAGGGAAAATTGAGACTTCTTGCTAATCTAAAAAGGGGGCATTTTAAAGAGGAAATTTTTATATGATTACCCTCTTGCATTGTGTGGTTAGATGCGCAGATTCATATTCTTTCAAGTATTAGATGTGTCGATTTATACTGCTTATCTACGGAGACCACCACATTGATTGGGCAAAAATTATCAACGAATGCATGCACGAGCAATTGATAAATTTCCTACAAAAAGTTAGCTTTCATATGTTAATATACATGTTAGCCACTAAAGAGGTTGCTTGGCCTAGTTTAAGAGCTCATGGAGATCCCATCCTAGGCACACCTTTGTTCTAGACTTTTCCGTAGTTGCAAAGAAATGCTGGTATGAAAGATTTTCGTCATATTAATGATATTTTTTCCATGTTGATTGTTAAAGAAATTAAGGGCTCATTAGAGTGGAGGTTTTTTGTGGAAGCACCTACCCTGGTGATGAGTTTTGGTAGCTTTTATGTGCAATTTGATTGCTTTTCGTACTTAAGAATTTGAGGTTACGAGAGTTCTCTGGTGAAACTGCCAAGGTACCCATCTAACTATCTCATATTTCTTGAGGTATGTCATCAAATGGCAGTGGTTAATACTAAATATCATTCAATGAAGAAAAGAGGGTATTCTTTCCCTATGTCTCTTTCATTTTACTCCTCTAAGAGCAATGATAGTGCTAAAGGTGCTGAGAAATTATTAGTCGAATTCAATCTTCATCTATTGTCTATTCGTGTGGCCTTCGATGGTAAGAATTTTGTAAAATGGAATATGCATGGTGGTGGCTCATACCAACACAAACCCCAGCTTGAAGATTTCTAGGAAGATTGCCTAGATGAAAGAGAAGTACAAAGAAGAGGTTTCATGAGGTTGACTGTTGATTAGGTCCATGCATTTGAAATACCCATACAAGTGCCTGACTTGGTTGATGACAATTCTAAAATCCTGGATGAGGGCTATCAAAATGCCTCTTTGCAACCACTGCCTTCTATTAAATGGTCAGATAAAGAATGTACTGATCTCTTGTTGCACTCCTATCCCGTAATAAGGACGGAAAAATAGATGAAAGGAAAATTTAGAGAGCAGGCTGGTTCAGAAACATCGAAGGATTCATCTGCTCAAGCACAGAACAAATCCTAGTCTAGCCACACCAGGAGAAGATCCTCTAGTTCAGACCTAACTCTTCACAGAGCTAGCTCACAATCAGGTGGTAACGGTGAGCAGCATGAGGATGATGTGAACAAGTGGAAGACTGCCTACAACTAGAATGATCAACTGATGAAAAGTAATACCAGATTGGTTGCTTCATCATTACAAGTAGACCATGTGCCCCTACACCTCCATTTGTAAGTGATAGTGATTCCCTAATCTTTACTCAATTGGGTGAAGAAAATATGTTACAATCTTTGTTGAGTCCTCAGAATTCACCTGTTCCAAATAATCCCCCGGAGCACAACTCTCCTCTTGTGCATTCAGATGGTGCAATGAATATGATTGGAAATGTTAATGTTCCTTCTTCATCCTATGCCTGGTTGAGAAAGGTAGTTGAGAAAAAGAAAAGATATACTCGTACGATGGATGTTGATGTTAATACTGTGGCCAAACATTTGCAAGAAACACCCAAGCCTAAGAAGGCTAAAAGAATGTTGAGAATGGTAGCTGACTCTGCCACAAGGCACCACTTTTTGGAAATAGTTGATCTTGTTTGAGGTAAAAATGAGAATGAAGTCATTGAAGCATACTTCAACTTGAGCAAAGTAGATATGGGACCCTCCACCATTGAGGGAGATATTTATCATGCTAAATTCTCAGTGAGCAATTTGTCAAAAAGAGTTAAAAAGGAGCAGTAGGAGAATGCTAAGCTAAGAACACAAGTAAGTTCACTTTCCCTTTTCATTCAATCTATTCTGAAAGTCACTAGAGAATCAGCAGATGCCTTGCCTGACTTGAGTATTAGCGCCCCTGATCCAAATTTATTGCAACAAATAAAACAGTCCTGAGCTCTAAGTAATGCCATGGACCAGTGGGTGGAAAAAGTGGTTTTTGATGGTCTTTTTTTCATTGAGGAAGTTGTTAAATTGTTTGATTCCATTTCTAGTAAAAGGGAGACCCTAATAGTTGAGTTCCAAATTTCTAGAAATGACCATAACAGCCTATCCTTAGCCTCGAAAGAGATACAAGAAATGGCCAACATAGATGTTAATATATTAGTGGTTGAGAAAGTTTTAAATGATCCAAGAGAATTGGATGCACCTATGTGGGCTGACATAATTGAGTGGAAGTTATGTGTCTTGATATCAGCTGAGGATGAAATGAGAAATGCTATTGCACTTTACTATTCATAAATGAGAGGAATTAAAACCAATTTTGCCATCATAGAAATAGAAGCCAATGGGGACGATGATGATAAGTTACTGGATATTAAAGAAATCAAACAAAACTTTAAGAAATTGGTGACCAAAGAGATGGTGAACTATGATACCATAACAGGGGAGTCACTTGGTAAACTTGCAAGGATTGCTGCTTACATCAAGACTATCAAAAGCGGACTGGATGACGTTCATCAAAAAGTGAGTAATGCTGATAGAGTAGTGAGTAAAAAGAAGCACCGGATCAGCATGACTGGGACTCCAACTGACATATCTTTATCACCCATCATCAATAGGTACAGAGCATACAAGGTAAAATTGAGGGCACAGGTGGCACAAGCGGATGCAGGAGCTAGTGATGGATCGGTGGAGGAGAAGGAAGTGACACAAGAAGAAAATATGGAGGATGAGGATGTGGCTATCATTAATTAGCTTTCTTTTCATATGCTTTAGTATTATTCCATATTTTCTCAAAAACTATTGGCTCTAGAGGGCACCTTTATTTTAATTATGTTAATTTAAAGACCTTATCACCAACTGTCTTCAAGTAGCTGTTATCTTCGAAAGACAGTTATGGGGAGACTTGGCTATAAATTTAATTAGTCGGTCGATGTATGGATCTTTTGGCAAACTTTGTGTTGGTGATAGATCAATTTTGCTTTTTGTTCAATTACTTTCATATATGGAATAGAAATTAATATAGTGGAGTTTGGATGATCGTAAACTTTGTGTTATGGTCGTTTGAATTTATATTATTCTTATGTTGGATATATTCCTACTGATGTTGATGGTATTTATATATTGAAGTGGTTGGATATCTTTAATTCTTGCTCACTGCTGTGAATTATCTATCTTTCGGTATATGATTTATGGTGGTGATTGTATGATATATGGTGGAATTTTTTATTGATTCAGTTGAATTTATTGTTGTTGAAGTCTTTGCACTTCTTTGAATTTAGTAGTTTTGAATTTAATGCTTTCTGGTCAAAAGCACCGCCTTTTATTTGCTTTATGGTTAAAAGCAATATGAGTTTTCATTCATTGAACATTATAAGAAGGTATTTGTGCCTTGGTAAATAAGCAGAGAGTCGTTGTAAAATACCATTGCAACTTATTCAACTGTTGTTACATTTGTCACTTGTATGGGTGTGAGAATATAGAGTTAGGTGGCAAATCTGTAAACTAACACTTTTCAAATTAAATAAAAGCAATCTACTTTACATCACCACCTATAAAGGATATTGTTTATATGAACAACTTAATCTTTCAAATCTTCCAAATTAGAATAAGGCAGATAATCAATAAAATATTCCTTCAAAATTAATAGAGTATAGCAAGTTGTATTGCCTTCCTATAAAATGCATAAATCACGATACTTTCTTAAATAAACTAAACACTTTCTTTTTCTATTTCAATGAAACTATTGCTTTCTTTTATAAAATAAATTTGATTTCTTCTAATCCTAAATCTTTCCATTTCCTAATACAGGAATTAACTAATATTTTTCTATTTACAATATGGAAATAAATCCGATATCATACTAGGATTATCAACTATAAAATTTCTTTAACTATCCTTTTAAATAAGTTTGATTACTGGAGTAAATGTTGACAATAATTATGATTTATATATATATATATATATATATATATATATATTGATATGTGTATATATCAAGTTTTGGGTGCAACTGATGAAGAGAACAAAATTCAATAACAACGAAATAGAATAAGTTTTTGTCACAGATTTCATAGGGTTTACCATACATCAAACAATAGAAGGAAGGAATAAATTAAAGCATGGGCACTGCCCCCGTAGGGAGTGCTTTGGGCTTTAAGCCCAGTGGCCTCCCTTTTGGAGGGCGTCATGGGGAGCCCCACGGCTCCCACAGGTCCCCTGAATTTCAACAATGGAACCTTACATGATGGCATTTTGTCAATAGATACAAAACAATGATTGTCTTCTTCTTGAAACCCCCATAGAAAATTCTTGACTTTCAATCCAACGGGAAAGACTTTTCCCAATTGCAAACAACACAACCAAAATAGATGGCCAAGTCCTGCTCTCCTCCCTACCATAGGGATTGCTTTACAAATCCCACCTCCAAACAGGGGACTCCAAAAACCGGTTGAACACACATGCAATGCCAAAAGAAAATTCCCAACCAAATAAAGACAAAAATTACAAAATGTAATATCCCACGGGTTTGACTCACAAATGGAGGATCTTAACTAGATCCAAAACAGGGGGAGAGAGGGGATATTCATCCCTCTTGGGGAACACAATACAACTTCCATATAATATCAAATTTCAAACTAACTCCACTTCCTTGACTACCACAACACAAAACCCCAATCACCATATATCTCCACATCTCTATACACATAACAACAACAAAACCCACATCACCATATATCACCACATTTCCACAAACTTCCAAATCATAACACCCATCCACATCATTTTATCACATAATGCAAAGAACCAATTTTTCCCCAAGAGAGGATCCATGCCTCTCTCTACCCCAAAACTTGAGAGGCTCTCATCAATATGGAGAGCCGCTTCCATACAACCCAAAATCCCATAATTTGACATAACAGAAAGGGTACAAAAACACTCATGAAACCAAAAATTTATGCAAGCTCATCCAATTCACAATTTTTATGAAAACAAGGGAAATAACAACCCTACCTCAGCTCCCCAAGTTAGGGTGAGCCCAACAAAACCAGAAATAAAATCTCAATCCTTGCACTTCGATCCTTCCAGAATTCAAGATACCAAAATTCCTTCTTTTATTTCTCACAAAATTCCTCTTACAATCTCTGAAATTTCACGAACAGAAAAAAAGTCTCTCCCAAAAACCCCCATTTTTTTCCATAAATAAATCAAATTAAACTCAAAAAGAGAGAAAAACAAAAAAGAAAGCAACTTTCTTTTTTTTCCCAAAAAGACTCCTTTATTAAAAGAAAAATCATTAAAACAAGCATCTTATCTGCCTCTCACAATTAAACCATAAATTAACTAAATAAAATAAAAATCAATAATTTAACTCACACAAAAAAATATAATTGAAATTTAATTAAGAAAATTATAAAGAATTAGAATAAACACAACAAACACTCAAATAAATAATTAACACTTAAATAACTAGCAGTTGCACCAAATTTGTGCGCAACCGGATAGTCGATAGGAAATTATGTATACAAGTTGTAAATTTACTATATACACTAAACTATTGATGTTAAATGGATGAATATTTTGCAATAGGTAAAAGAAGACAAAGCCTGATCAATCCCCAAAATATTACTGTAATGAAGATATTATTATTAATTTATATAAATATTACTGTAATGAAGATATAATTATTAATTTATATATATATTAACAAAATTCTATCTTTTCTAAGGGGGGCTAAATTTTCAATTTTACTATTCGGCACTTTTTCAATGTTTTTCACAGTACAATATGGCTTTATATATAGAGATGTCAAGACAATAACATTGCTATATAATACCATTAAAAAGTGCAAGTTCAAATATTTTACTGAACACATGAAAACAAGAAAAACAATGTAATTCTGTTATACTTATGTAATTGGAAAAAAACTAACTCTTCCTGTCATTATGTGTTTTTAGATATGCAAATTAATAGCCATATATTATAGGGTTTTAGTTGTGCACATTTAAGGTTTTTTCTTAAATGACAGATAGCTCTACTTTATTCTATACATTTAGATTTAATTTTAGTTCATGGTATCAGAGCCACCTACTCAGTGAGGTTCTAGGAGTGTTGGCATTAGAGACACTATGATGGTGTGTTGTTGAGCCATGGAAATTGTTGCATGAATCAGTGAGGAGCTATGAGCTATGATGGTGTGTTGTTCTTAATGCAATGATGACATAGATTCAAAAGCTGGTGAGTGTATAATGCTTGATTTGAAGGTAGTCTGAGGAGATGGATAGAGATTGTAAAGGATAATGGGAGGGTGGCCTTTAAAAAAGAAATAGACAGAACAGAGAGAGAGAGTATAGTCCATAGAAAGGTACAATGAACAATGTATTGAGAATAAGGTGACTAAAGATTGTAAACAATTGGATGGGGACCACTGAAACAAAAATAGACAGAGCAGAGAGAGAGAGATTCAAATAGTCCATGGAAACCTACAATATTTGATGCATTGACAATTTTGCCCCTCTAGGATCCAATTATTTTTCTTTAATTTAATGTTTCATTGTGCTCAATTTTAGTCATCCTCAACTTTCTAAGGGTACATGTTGGTTTTGCTCTTAACAAAAAATCATTTGTTTTGAATTCGACTCCAAGCTCTTTAGCAAGAATTAGAAAATAAATGAATGAAACCACACAAATGTTTTTGCAAGTATTCTCAAGTATGCAAAAGATTTTACATTTTCCATGGTTTTGAACTTTTCCAGACACTTCCAAATCTCAAAATTTTGCAAATCTTCAACCTAACCTACTTTTCAAATGTGGTAAATATGCTGGTTTCCCAATTTATGTAATGCATGGCTGTTACATCTGCTGGTTCCTCGGAGCTCATTGCAATGTCTTCACTATGCACATACAACATCTATCGAACCTATGTCAATTCCAATGCCAATGGGAAGCAGATCCTTAAAGTCTCCAGGACAATGGTTCTCATATTTGGGTGCCTTATGGTGTCCTGGCAGTAATACTGAACAAGGCTGGAATCTCCTTGGGATGGATGTACTTAGCCATGGGAGTGCTAATTGGTTCAGCTGAAAGGCTAATGCAGTGGGAGCAAGGCTTTAATTCCTTTGCTACCCAAACAAGCCGCCTCTATGGATCCACGTTTTCTTACTGCCTGGCGGACTACCTCCAGTCCACCACTGTCAAAACATCCCTTTTCTTTGGTGAATAGATGCAGGCCTCAACGTCTTCATTGTAGCAATTTGTTCAGTATACTCCAATCTTGAAGGGGAAATCCTCATTCTACTATGGGGGTATTGAAGATATCACAGTAAATGGTGAAAGTCTTCCAATATCCAGCACTGTGTGGGAGATGGACGAAGCTAGAAATGGGGGAACAATAATTGACTCTGGAACATCTCTTACCTATTTTGCAGAGGAGGCATACGAAATAGTGATGGAGGCCTTTCGTGTCTCAACTATGTATCCGACTATAAAATCTCAATCCTTAAAAAACCTAAATCGAAGCATGGAAAAACTGGATGACAACTATTTATTAATAATTTGCCCGCTCTGTATGAAGGTATGAAAAATTAGAAAGAAAACATTGTTACAGGGTTTAAAATCAATTTCCTGGCATTGGACGACAGCAGTCACTTCAAAATTATTTCTGGCGTCCGACATTTCCGCGGCCGTCGAAATAATTTCGACGTCCGACAATTCTGGCGTCCAATTTTTTCAGGAGCAAAAAGCTCCCACTAATAGCCTGTCGGCTAAAAATAATAAATTATACAACACTTTAGCCTTCACCCCTTCCACGAGTTAGCCTAGGCTAATTGGTATGACATGGTGTATTCTTGGAGTCTCCAAACCACTAAAAGATCTTGGCCACCCACCTGCACAATTAATTTTTGAACGTCAATATTTCAAGAAAATATAGCCAAAATGACTTGAAATGCATAGCAAAATTAATGAAACAGTCCAATTTTCATTCATGATCACATAATTCAAATAGTTTGAAATAATTTATTTAATGACTAACACATAAGCATTTAATTCATACAAAACTTTCTTTTCCCACACATGAATAATAGTCTAACATCATCTACTCAACTAATTAAAACATAGGGTCCAAACATAACTCCATAAAGTTTAATTATATAATAATGTCCAAGAGTATCATCTAGCATGATGTCTAAAGTAATAAACATAAATGTTCATACACATAAGTATATAAATCCAATCCAACATAATCAAGTAGTTCAAACTAAAACAACTAAAGCATCTGAAAAAGATGGGCATCACATCCTCCCCCTCTTAATATTAGGTATCCTCTTGGAAGCCCTCAAAGAGGAGTTAGCTAACTTGATACCAAAACAACTCGCATTACTCAGATCCTAACCTATATAGAAAAGAGTAATAACTATAATGCTAACCACTAAATCTTTCATCATTAGTTGCACCCAATTGTTATTTCTATTGAAAGAATTAACGCCAAAATGACCCTTTGCCCACCTGTAAGCTAAGCCTTTCGGTGGCAAACACAAGTGGAACCAATAACTTACAAAGGAAAAAAAAGGACTTTTTCGAATCTCCTATAAAATGGAAGCAGTGTGTCAGAGGGAGAAAGGAAATACTTTAAGACAAACTTATCACAAGGTGTCCTAAATTTAATAACGCAAAGGTCACAACCAAATTTATAAGAGGGACATAAAGGCTATTGAGAAGTACATTCTAAAAACTTACAAACCAACTAAATTATCTTAGGAAAAAACTATCCTTAAAGGCACAAGGGTTACCAAAACTACCAAGCATCCTAGTTTTTATCTAGAATGCTCTAGGATGACAATGAATAAGGTTAACAAAAGAACACCACTTCTTGTTCATACATTAAAAAATGAAAGTTATTGTTCACAACCTTAAAGATTAGAACTTAATTCCAGCACCACATCTTTCGAGTAAGTAAATAAAATATGTTTAACCTTCATCTAAATATTCTTTATACAACTAATTGATTAATTTAAGGTACACCTCCATGGATAAATTAGACAGTTCTTCCTGAACCAATTACCTATTAACTACAAAAGATTTTATCCATTACTAAATAAGGACTTCAATATTTCATTAAAGAAAGGATCAACTGTACACAGACATAATTCTGAGTTAGTCTAACTACCTTTCATGATATAAACATATAACTCTTCAAAATACTTATTCAACTCTTGGTATAAAATTCTAAGTTTACCGAAGTTAAAAATCAGGTTCCCATGACAATTTCTCAGTAATATAGAAACATATTGCTGGACAAGAGGCAGTAGTCACCAGATAAGTTACTTGATGGAATCTACCAAGGATGAAATTTGATTAAGGACAACAACATTATTATTATTGAAATGTTACAAAAAGTGATGTAATCTATTTATATTCTTCAATTTTCTTTTCGAGATGGGGCAATTATAGAATGATGTTAAGCAATCTACAATGGTACATTAACCTCCATTACTAACTATGTTTAAGCTAATTTAATTTCTTTAAGTTGATAACTACACTATACAATTTAGGTAATGTAAGTCATCCAGATACATAGATGTTGACATGCAATTAACATAGGACATAAGGTAAGGGTTCCTCTAGTTAGGTTGATGGTGTTAACTTTCTCTTACCAATATGTAATTTACCCCAGAAGACAAAAATGAAATGGTACATGATTTAACTAATAGTAACTAACCTATGTTTAAAGGTTACAATGAAAGCCAACTAATACTCAGGACAAGGGCCACTCTAATTCTCATGATACCCAAGAATACTACTGCCCCTATGGAGGCAAAACATCATGCACCCCTTAAAGAGAAAGAATTGCACAGACTAGAGCTAACATAAGTTTGTTACTAGGCTAAGATTCTCAAGACTTTTCATGGCACCATCTTCCGGTTCCCCAAAATAACATACATGGCCTTCCATTTCACAAAAGTAATATATACAAAAGTTTTTATACTAACAAACAATATTGACAAAACACGATCTCAAAATCAATATTACAAAGTAATATCCAAAATGTAAACATTAAAACCAAAATTTCAATCATGACCACTCACATAAAAATAATCCATATAAATCAAGATTCCTGAGGCCAGGGAATATATCAATTAAATCGGCTAAATAGCCAAATGCAAAATTAAAATCTCTATACTGTTGATTGTAAAATATTTATAAGATTAGCAATGCACAAAAGAAGGATATAAATTAAAACAACAAAGATAAGAAATTTTCCCACCCAAAATCTCACTATGTGACTTTAATAGCCACTTGAAGGGAAATAGGAATATCGGTGATCTTATCACCAATACTTGTTGTTTAGTTTGTCCACATTTTAGATGCCTTTACTCACATGACATGCAAGAAAACATAACATACTTTAAGGCTAAAACGCATGAAGAAGGGTATTTTATGATGGTTGAGGGCAATTGTTACTATACTCACTCTCCTCTTTAGAGTACTCTTAACATTACTCCAAGGGCTATCTCTATAGACATAACATAACCTTAACTTGGTATAATCCTTTCACTTTTATCCTAATTAAGGTCAGACCTGAGAGCTATGATGAGAAAATGGGTACATGGAACAAATCTATTTTAGTTTTTAAAGAAAGTACACTTATGCATTTGTCTTCAAGAAGCTCCCTCCTAAGACTATTTGAAACTTCAAGTGCTAGACCCTGCTTCCCAAATTACCACATAATTAACTTGTCTATGACTCCTATTCTATCCTAAGCTCTTCACATTAAGTAAGATAATTGCTTGATAACATTTGCAAGAGTAATTCCACCATATATATATATATAAGAAGACAGAGTTCCTACACGAATATAAAGTCACAAAACTTAGAAAAATAACACTTAAATCAATATAATTACTTTTAAATAATAGATCCATCAAATGTATATTGCCTTTTTATACAATCAAATTCTTTTCTTTTTTCTAAATCTTTTTCTTTTTAAAATATTAAAACTATAAAATAAATCTAACATCCTTTTTATTAAAAAAAAAAAAAACTTACTAATTCTTTCTTTTCAAATTAATAAATAAAGGCAATCTACTTTACATTACCACCTATAAAGGATATTGTTTATATGAACAACTTAATCTTTCAAATCTTCCAAATTAGAATAAGGCAGATAATTAATAAAATAAAGTTGTATTACCTTCCTATAAAATGCATAAATCACGATACTTTCCTAAATAAACTAAACACTTTCTTTTTCTATGTCAATGAAACTACTGCTTTCTTTTATAAAATAAATCTCATTTCTTCATAACCCTAAATCTTTTCATTTCCTAATAGAAGAATTAACTAATATTTTTCTATTTACAATATGGAAATAAATTTGATATCATACTAGGATTATCATCTATATTTCTTTAACTATCCTTTTAAAAAAGTCTAATTATTGGAGCAAATGTTGACAATAAATTACGATTTAAAAATATATATAATTATTGATATGTTTATACACACACACACATACATAAACATATATATAGATATATATAAAGTTTTGAGTGCAACTGATGAAGAGAACAAAATGCGATAACAATGAAATAGAACAAGTTTCTATCGCAGATTTCATAGGGTATACCATACATCAAACGATAGAAGGAAGGCATAAATTAAAGCATGGGCACTGCCCCCATAGGGAGTGCCATGGGCTTTAAGCCCAATGGCCTCCCTTTGGGGAGGGCGCTGTGGGGAGCCCCATGGCTCCCACATGTCCCCTACCATGAACATATTACTATAACAACCATTTTATCCTAAATACAACGGTTACATATTACATATAACATTTGCAAGTATTTACATAGTTTAAGTTTGTTTTATACCTCTGTGTTGTTGTGCACAACAACATAATAACATACAGTGGTTATATATATATATATATATATATATATATATATATATATATATATATATATATATATATATATATATATATATATATATATACACATATATACATACTTTCTTTAATAAATATGAAATAATAAAATAGATTAGCTTTATGGAGCGAAATAGGAGCGAGGAAAAGCAGTGCAATGAACGGTTGGAGAGTTCAAATGAATTAGCGAAAGAAGGGCAGGATGAAAGCGAAGACATGTGCGCAGATGAGGATCACTTAGATATGGTGGCGATCAACATTTAAAAAGAAATTGTGATTGATTTGGAGATGATGGTGAACCTTGCCATTATTTGTAATTTATAGGAGGAAAATTTTTACGAGAAAGAATTAGGGCATGGGTCTCCAAATCATGGGTTGCTCAAAAGGTAATTAAATTCTTGCCCAAAGGTTTTTTTACAGTTTTCTTTGGTTCTACAGAGGAAAGAGATAAAATATTGCAGGGAGATGTCTAGTCGATGGAAGGCAATCAATTATACTTACAGAAATGGCAGCCAAATTTTAACCCAGTGGCAATGAATCTATATGATAGTCCAATCTGGGTGAGGCTATACAATTTACCTATTGAATATTGGTCGAAAGTATGCCTAGAGAAGATCTACAGAACCTTGGGTACCCTAATTGATATGGATGAGGAAATAGTCAGCAGGGATTCGTATTTATATGCCAGATTGAAAATTGCAGCTATAAAGGAGATCCTGAAGTAGATCCTTCTATGTATAAATGGGAGACACTGGCAACAAAACCTAGAATTGGAAGAAGAAAAGTTATATTGCTTGAAATGTGGAAGAAGGAATCATATGGAAACTTCATGTCGACGCAGGATTAGAATGGTCAAAAAATGGGTAAAAAAGGACCAAAACAAAAATGGACAATCCTCTGGATTGAGATCTGAAGACCCGTTCATAGCAAAAGACGTAGGCGTGGAAGCCCTACCAGTGGCAAACAAGGCTCACTCCAAGGATGGAGAAGAGGTTCCCAAAAGCAATGATGTTAGGCCTACGCACCACCCAGGGAGTAGGAAGGAAATCTCAAGGAGTATTTCAGAGGAAAGGATAACACAACCTGGGAACTCACAAAAGGAAGTAGATAGGCCTGCAGATGATATAGACAAAGATTCATATTCGGAAGATAACACCTCAAAGGAGGAGTTTTCAGAGGAAGATGAATTAGGTGAGATAGGCATAAGACAAATTAGTTAGACAACCCTAAACTTCCTCAAGAAGCCTCAGAAAGAAAGGGGAAGGAAATCAAACAAGCAAAGGCGGGAGAGAGATGCCAATGAGCTAGGCTTGAAGAAAATAAAATAATTCTTTATTAAATCCAAGGGAGCCAATGCCTCCCTTGGAGGACAATGAGGATCCTTACTTGGAATGTCAGGGGCCCGAAGGGCCCTGACAAGCGGCGCATAATCAAGTGCCAATTGGAAAAATTAGTGTGTGATATAGTAATTCTGCAAGAAACCAAGCTAAGTAATGAGGAAGGTCTAAAATTTTCCAAATTCTGCAAGACATGGTCTGGTTGTTTCCAAGACTCGGTTGGCACTGCGGGAGGTCTGGGCATTCTATGGAAGCCTAATGTGGTGAATGTTAGCTGCTTAGAATCAAAACAGAACTGGATGATGTGTGAGGTCAAAAGTTTGCTGTCAGACACAAAATTCCCACTCCTCAATTTATACAGTCTGACAAAAATGAAGGATAAGGCAGCTACCTGGAAAGGAATATCCAACCTTAGCAAAGCTTTTGATTTCCACAATCTGATTATAGGAGGAGATTTCAACACAATTTTGGACATCAAGGAGAAGAGCGGAGGTCTGAAAAGTGTTAATAAATCAATGATGGACTTTAGGGATTTCATTAATGGCCTGGGAATGACATACTATGTTCCCAAAAATGGAAGCTATACTTGGACCAATCGAAGCGAGGGCTTCACGAATATAGCTGAAAGATTGGAGCACTTTTTCATAAGTCCTGAATGGCTGTCTGATATTTACTGCTGCAACACTTCTATTTTAGCTTTGACGGCTTCAGATCACTTTCCTGTTCAACTAGGAATATGTCTCAGTGAACGACCAGTAAAGAGCTACTTTAAGTTTGAGAGTATGTGGTGGAGGGATTCAACATTATTAGCCCAAATTGAGGAATGGTGGAAGGAAAGTGTGGAAGTGAAAGGAACAGTTAGCTATCGCTTCATGAAAAGACTAGGTTTCATAAAAAACAAATTAAAGATTTGGAACAAATCTTGCTTCAGGAATATCTTCACAGAAAAAGAGAAGGTAGAAAAGGAACTGGAGCTCCTTAATGAAAAGGTGATAAAGAAAGGAATGTTTGCAGAAGACTTTCAGAAAGAAAAAATCCTCAAGGAATAATTAGCAGAGCTATTGGCCAGGGAAGAAATTTACTGGATTGATAAAGCCATGGATATCTGGCTCAACGAAGGAGATAATAACACTAAGTTTTTCCATGCCTCAACTAAAAGTCGCAGGGAATGGAACAAAATTTCTTCAATCAAAAGAAGTGATGCTTCGCTGATTTCTGATAGGGAATCAATCGAAACTGAAGTGGTTAGGCATTTTGAGAATCTTTTGGGTGGCGGTCAATCAAGAGATATAGACCCTCTATTCCTTGATTGCATCCCGCCATTCTTGGACGAAGATGACAATAAAAGTCTCTTGGATCCATTCTCCATGGATGAAATAAGGTTGGCCACCCAACAACTAGGCTCGGAAAAGGCTCCGGGGCCGGACGGATTTCCAGCTAAATTCTATCAATGATGTTGGAACTTTATGGGTCAAGATATCTGGGAGGTAGTGGAAGAGATTAGAAAGAAGAAGAGATTCATCAAGGACATTAATAATACAGTAATCGCTTTGATTCCAAAAAAAATAGAGTGCAATTCCTTTTCAGATTACTTGCCAATCGTGCTTTGCAATGTAATATACAAAATCATTTCGAAAGCTTTAGCGAATAGAATGAAATCAATACTAGAAAAGATAATCTCTAAAGAACAAAATGGATTCATGCCAAGCAGAGAAATTATTGAATGCATTATCGTGACTTCGAAGGTGATTCACTCTCTGATCGCCAAGAAACAAAAAGGTATGGTGATAAAACTAGATGTCTCCAAGGCATATGATCGAGTGAATTGGAAATTTCTCATAGAGGTCCTCAAGAGATTTGGTTTTGCCACAGAGTGGATTGATCTTATTTCAGCCTGCATTTCAACTCCCAGACACTCAATTTTGGTCAACAGGTCAATGTGTATTTTTTTGGAGCCACGAATGGGCTCTGACAAGGAGATCCCTTGTCGCCTTTCCTCTTCGTTTTAATGGTGGATTCCATGAGCAAACACATAAAACAACTGAGGGAACTCAAAATCTGGAAAGGAATTTCGGTAGTCGAAGACTTGAGGTTGATCACTCATAGCTAATTTGTAGATGACACATCCCTTTTTGGAGTTTCGATGGTTGAAGAGGTAGAAACCATTGAGATGGCGTTGGATAGGTACACCAATGACTTTGGACAGTCCTTCAATTTGGAGAAATCAGAGATCTTCTTTTTCAATACAAAGAAGGTGGTGCAAAGAAGGATCACAAGAATACTAGGTTTTATGATCGGGCAACTCCCCTCGAAATCCCTTTGGGGTTCCCCTCTTCTCAGGAACATGTATATTGAGCCACTGGCAGGAGATCCTGAGTAATTGCCACAAAAAGACAGAAGCTTGGAAAAATAAATGGCTTTCTTTAGTTGGAAGAATATTAATGATCAAATCTGTCCTTTCAGCTATTCCAGTTTATGTCATGTCATGTTTGAGAATGACTAGCAAAGTCATTTCAGATCTAGAGAGTAAGCTAAAATGCTTCTTATGGGAAGGTGCTAAAGAGGAAAAAAAGATTCCACTTGTTGGTTGGGACATGACATGTCTCCCTAAGGAGCATTGGGGAGTTGGAATCAGGAAAGTGCTCCCTCAAAATCTGGCGTTGGGTGCTAAGTTGTCTTGGAAGCTTTACAAAAATTCTAAAAAAATATTGTGCAAAATCATCTAAAAGAAATATCTAGACTGTGATGATCCAAGGCAGATTCTTATGGTAGCTAACTCCCAAAGTGGATCAACAATATGGAAATTCATTTGGGAATCCCAGAATATCATATCAGATCACCTCTCTTAGAAGATTGTGGATGGTTCACAAGCCAGATTCTGGTGGGACTCCTGGAACGGGGAAGAACCTCTAGACAAGCTGCTCGACTTCCCAGATTGCATAAATGAGGTGGAATTGGATACATGAGCTTCAGTGGCGGAGTACGCATAAAGAATCACAGATGGGATAGGAATTCAATACAAATGGAAAATGATAGATCATCCTAGCATCCCAAATGGAGATAAGATCAATATAGTAAATATTCTAGACCAAAGGTGGATATTCCTATCCCAACAGCTGGATGAAATTATCTGGAGTGGCTCAAAATCAGGTAACTACTCCATAAAATTGGGATACCTAATATAATCCTTCAAAGATGAGGGGGTAGATTGGCTGAATAAATTATGCTGGGATCAAAAGCTACTCCCCAAAGCTGGAGCTTTCTTATGGATATCCTTGCACAAAAGAATCCTAACAGGGGATAGGTTGTGGTCTATTGGAATCCAAGGCCTGAGCAGATGTCTAATGTGTGAAAACGTAGAAGAATCAGCCGATCACTTATTGTTGAATTGCAGTGAAGCTACAAAATATTGGGATTGGTTATTGTATTCCTTGGAATGGCCCACGTCAAGACAAAATGACATCAGAAAATTCTTGATTAGTTGGCCAATTATGGGAACCAAAACCACGTGGGGTGATGTATGGATCATCGTCCCATCTCTGGTATGTTGGCAAATATGGAAGGAGCATAACAGAAGGGTTTTCCATGACCAAAGTTTGAATTTAGAAGAAGTTATCAAAAAAATCCGAAGTAGCATATGTGAAACACTGAATGCCAGAAGAGAACTCAAGAAAAATAGACCCCACACTCAATGGGATGATAGGCTAAAGAAAAAATGGCAAGAATTAAAATGTCCATCCTCATCCATGATCAAGAATGGAAGAGACAGGGCACAATGTAAATGGAGTAGACCATAGATGGACTGCTTCAAGTTAAACTTAGATAGCTCCGCTAAAGGAAACCCTGGGATGGCAGGTGGTGGGGCAGTAATAAGAAATGGAGGAGGAGATTGTGTAGGCACCATATCCTGTAACTTTGGGATAGCCACTAACAATTAAGCAGAATTTGAATCTTTATACAGAGGTCTGGGTCTTTGTGAAAAATTGAATATCAGACAAATAGAAATAGAAGGAGACTCGCAGTTGTGCATCAATGCGATTAAGGCTAAAAAAGCCACTAATTGGAAACTCAGAGGTTGGTTAGAGAAAATCTTGCCTGCACTGGAAAAACTGGTGTACTTCTCAATATCACATGTTTTCAGGGAGGCTAATCAAGTTGCGGACGCCTTGGCCAATAATGGCGTACAACAAAATGAAGCGGAAAAAGTCCTCACACCGGTGAACCTAATCCTAGCAATTGCAAAGTTAATTGAATGGGATAAAGTCGCACAAGATTCACTCACATGAAGAATAAGGCCGATTCAAGATCTAACCCAGATAGACTGGCAGTGGGAATCAAGTAAATCAGAATAAAAGATATGTTAGAGATTTTGCTGGTGACATTTCACCTAAGATTCAGTGTTTCAAATACGTAACTCCCTGTTACAGAGGATCCGTCTCAACTACCCGATACACTAAATCTTACGACTACAAGATTATCATCACTTCAAAATATATCTATGGACACTGCAAGGATTCGAAGGACAATATGGGAAGATGGAAATCTCAGAAGTTTGAGTTTCTGTTAGATTCAGTTTGAAAACAAAGGTTGGAAAACTTAATATCTTCTATTATAAGGGCCAGTCGAGGCCTTGATTTCCTCAATGTGCTTTGAAGCCTTTGCTGTAGCAAGAAGGTAAGGGAGGAATGGTGGGCAGAAATCACTTCGGTTGTGTCTGCCGCTGCAACGATGACTCTCTGGAGAACCAAGTCTGGCGCCTTCTCAAAACAGATGAGGAGGGGCTAAGGAATGCGTTTATCTCTATCGCGAGAGCAAACACAGCTCAAGGCAGCCATATGCATGATGGGGTGCTCATGGAAAGATTTTATGTAAATGTTGCATATACAATGGGAGCTTTGGCAAGAGCATCCAGATTCATCAGCTTCCTAGGCAAAGAAGAGTTTAGAGTGGCAATCATTGAAGTTGGAAAGAATGTTAACCCAAATCCAAAAAAAGGCTATATCTGCGGAACCTTCGATACAGAGGCCATCAAAGAGAAACAGAAGATGGCTGAAGCAATGAATCTTTTTAGGGAAGGGCTTAACAAGTGTGAAATGTCAGCCTTTGCAAATTATGTAAGTCTGTTTGGTGATCTGCTCTCAACCCAGCAACTGGAGCGCATAAATGTACTTGCTGATGGTATTCACAACATCTCTATGGCTATGTAACTTTTTTGGACTATAATATAAATGAAGGGATCTACCCCCATATGGTAGAACTTACCAAATATATATATATATATATATATATATATATATACTCAGATTTTCTCAACTTCACAAAATGACCAAAAATATAAATTCTAAAATATAAAGAATTTCAGTGTACTTTCACAGGCAGAAAAATATATATACAACAAAATATTCATTTCCAGAGTTATAAGAAAATATGCAACAATAAAATAATATTGAACCACCGATATATATATAATATCAACAACCAAATTTAATATCACTACAATCCGTTTACAACTTCACAAAACATGGCTAATACAAACTTGCTCAACTTCCCAACCAAAAATTCTTTTGAACAACCAAGTAGATGAATTTCAACAATGGAACCTTACATGATTGCATTTTGCCAATAGATACAAAATAATGATTATCTACTTCTTGAAACCCCACATCAATTTCTTGACTTTCAATCCAACAGGAAACACTTTTCCTAACCTGCAAACAACACAGCCAAAATAGATGGCCAAGTCCTGCTCTCCTCCCTACCGTAGGGATTGCTTTGCAAATCCCACCCTCGAGCAGGAGACTCCCAAAATCGGGTGAACACACATGCAATGCCAAAAGAAAATTCACAACCAAATAGAGACAAAAATTACAAAATGTAACATCCCACGGGTTTGACTCACAAATGGAGGATCTTAACTAGATCCAAAACAGGCGGAGAGAGGGGATATTCCTCCTTCTTGGGGAACGCAACACAACTTCCATATAATATCAAATTTCAGATTAACACCACTTCCACAAATACTACAACACAAAACCCCAATCACCATATATCTCCACATCTCCATACACATCACAACAACAAAACCCACATCACCATATATAAGCACATCTTCACAAACTTCCACATCATTTTATCACATAATGCAAAGAACCAATTTTTCCCCAAGAGAGGCTCCACGCTTCTCTCTACCCCAAAACTTGGGAGGCTCTCATTAATACGGATAGCCGCTCCCATACAACCCAAAATCCCATAATTTGACATAACAGAAAGAGTACAAAAGCACTCATGAAAGCAAAAATTTATGCAAGCTCATCTAATTCACAATTTTTATGAAAACAAGGGAAATAACAACCCTACCTCAGCTTCCCAAGTTAGGGTGAGCCCAACAAAACCGGAAATAAAATCCCAATCCTTGCTCTCTGATCCTTCTAGACTTCAAACCAAAATTCCTTCTTTTATTTCTCACAAAATTCCTCTTAGAATCTCTTAAAATTCACGAATAGAAAAAAGTCTCTCCCAAAAACCCCCATTTTTTTTCCATAAATAAATCCAATTAAACTCAAAAAGAGAGAAAAATAAAAAGAAAGCAACTTTCTTTTTTTTCCCCAAAAAGACTCCTTTATTAAAAGAAAAATTATTAAAACAAGCATCTTATCCTCCTCTCACAATTAAAACCATAAATTAATTAAATAAAATAAAAATCAATAATTTAACTCACACAAAAAAATATAATTAAAATTTAACTATTATATTTATATTTTAAAAAATATATCTATACCAAGGGATATCCTTTTTCATAGTTACTTTGATTTTCTCCTTTTTTTTGGTTTGCAATTTCTTTTTTGGTTTTTATTTTTTTAAAAATTTAATTTCTTTTTTGGTTCCATAGTTTTCGTGATTTTCTTCAACTTTTTCTCCTTCCAACAATTTCCATTTTTTTTTTGGTTTTTGGTTTTTATTTTTTATTTTTTCCAATTTCTTTTTTAGTTTTTAGTTTTTATTTTTTCTAATTTCTTTTTTGGTTCCAACTTTTTCTCCTTCAACACTTCAGTTTCTTTTTTGGTTTTTTTTTTGATTTTCTGAAGTTTTTTATTTTTTATTCCTTTTTGGTATTTTAATTTTTTTTAATTATAAATTTACCAGAAAAAATGAGTGCTCTCATCCCCATCCCCTGTGACTGTAGAACGCCTCTCGGCGTAAATATAAAATAAAATTATAAATATGTTAATTCATAAATATATAAAGCCATAAATTTATGTATATATAAAACTAGTATATTTATATTTAAAAAAATATATCTAAAAGTACGCCGAGGGATATCTTTTTTCCATAGCTTCTTTATTTTCTCACTTTTTTTCGTTTGCAATTTATTTTTTGGTTTTTATTTTTTAATTTTTCCATTTTTTTTTGGGTTCCATAGTTTTCTTAATTTTCTCCAGCTTTTTCTCCTTCTAACAGTTTCCAATTTCTTTTTTTGTTTTTATTTTTTATTTTTCCTAATTTCTCTTTTATTTTTTATTTTTTTTTGTTTTTTCCAATTTCTTTTTTGGTTCCATAGTTTTTACGATTTAATTTTTTTTCATTCAACGGTTTTTAATTTCTTTTTTATTTTTTTTCTTAAGTTTTATTTTTTATTTCCTTTTTGGTATTTTATTTTATTTTTCTTATAAACTTAGGCAGAAAAAATGAGTGGCCTTTCGGCGTAATAATAATATAAGACTTAATTTAATATAAAAATGTACATTAAATATAAATTTTAAATACCAAAAAGTATGTGGATAAATATTTTAAATTTATCTTCAAATTATACTTTATAGAATGAAAAATAAAAAATTATTGGAGAAAGAATTTAAAAAAGCTAACAAATACTCATAATAAAGCTAATAAATATTCATTTTTACTTTTTACATGCGTTCAAAAAATTTAAACTTAAATTTAAGTTTAAACATAAAAAGTTTGTTTTAAAACTAATATATTTATATTTTAAAAAATATATCTAAAAGTCCGCTGAGGGATATCTTTTTTCTAGAGTTTCTTTGATTTTTTCACTTTTTTTTTCCTTACAATTTTTTTTTGTTTTTATTTTTTAATTTTTCCAATTTCTTTTTTGGTTCCATAGTTTTCGTGATTTTCTCGAGCTTTTTCTCCTTCCAACAGTTTCCAATTTCTTTTTTGGTTTTTATTTTTTATTTTTTCCAATTCTTTTTTTATATTTCTCAATTTCTTTTTTGGTTCCATAGTTTTTTTGATTTAGCTTTTTCTCCTTCAATGTTTTTAATTTCTTTTTAGTTTTTTTCTTTGATTTTCATAAGTTTTATTTTTTATTTGCTTTTTGGTATTTTAATTTAAAAAAAAATAAATTTAGGTAGAAAAAATGAGTGCTCTCATCCCCACCACACTATGACTGTACTAGTATATTTATATATAAAAAATATATCTAAAAGTACGCCGAGGGATATCTTTTTTCCATAGTTTCTTTCATTTTTTCATTTTTTTTTTGTTTGCAATTTCTTTTTTGGTTTTTATTTTATAATTTTTCCAATTTCTTTTTTATTTTTTCCAATTTCTTATTTTTTCCATAGTTTTTGTGATTTAGCTTTTTCTCCTTCAATGTTTTTTAATTTTTTTTTTTTTTTTGATTTTATTAAGTTTTTTTTTTTTTTTCCTTTTTGATATATATATATAGGTAGAAAAATGAGTGCTCTCATCCCCACTGCGCTGACTTTATAATGCCTCTCAGCGTAATTAAGACTAGTATATTTATATCTAAAAAAATATATCTAAAAGTATGCCGAGGGATATCCTTTTTCCACAGTTTCTTTCATTTTTTCACTTTTTTTTAGTTTGCAATTTTTTTATTGATTTTTATTTTATAATGTTTTCAATTTCTTTTTTGGTTTCATAGTTTTCGTGATTTTCTCCAGCCTTTTCTCCTTCCAACAGTTTCCAATTTCTTTTTTGGTTTTTATTTTTTATTTTTTCCAATTTATTTTTTAGTCTTTATTTTTTATTTTTTCCAATTTCTTTCTTAGTTCCATACTTTCTCTCCTTCAATGGTTTTTAATTTCTTTTTTGGCTTTTTTTTTTATTTTCTTAAGTTCTATTCTTTTTTTTTTCCTTTTTGATATATATATATATATATATATATATATATATATATATATATATATATATATACTTTCTCTCCTTCAATGGTTTTTAATTTCTTTTTTGGCTTTTTTTTAATTTTCTTAAGTTCTATTCTTTTTTTTTTCCTTTTTGATATATATATATACATTTAATAAATTTAGGCAGAAAAAATGAGTGCTCTCATCCCCACCTCATTGTGACTGTATAACGCCTCTCGGCGTAAAAATTATAAAGAATTAGAATAAACATAACAAACACTCAAATAAATAATTAATACACAACACTTAAATAAAAATAATAAATTATACAACACTTTAGCCTTCACCTCTTCCACGGGTTAGGCTAGGCTAACTGGTATGACATGGCGGATTCTTGGAGTCTCCAAACCACTAAAAGATCTTGGCCACCCACCTGCACACTTAATTTTCGAACATTAGTATGTCAAGAAAATATCGCCGAAGTGACTTATAATGCATAGCAAAATTAATTAAATAGTGTAATTTTGATCACATAATTCAAATAGTTTAAAATAATTTATTTGATGACTAACACATAAGCATTTAATTCATTCAAAACTTTCTTTTCCCACAGATGAATAATAATCTAACATCATTTACTCAACTAATTAAAACATAAGATCCAAATATAAATCCATAAAGTTTAATTATATAATAATGTCCAAAGCAATAAACGTAGATGTCCACACATATAAATATATAGATCCAAACCAACATAGTTAAGTAGTTCAAACTAAAACAACTAAAGCATTGAAAAAGATGGGTCTCACAACAATCTTACTTAGTAGTGCTCTAATTGGAAAATACAAAATGTCTTAACCCTTAGGCTTCCTAAACAACACTCATACACCATTGCTCTAGCTCCAAAACAATCCCTCAATGCTCACATATTGCTTTCCATGCCTTTACTATTACTAGGAGTGTACTAATAACAACCCTCAAATACATACAAAGCATCGAGATTAATTACACATCCCAAAAGTTTTATTTATAATATTACAATACATTTGGGAGTTAAAAAGAATGAGAACATGTGCCAAGGAGGGGAAAATCTAAGAATTAGAACGTCACTTGATGCCCACAAATTATCGTGATGAATTAGCATCATTGGGCTTATTCAATTACTTAACTTTTTAAAAATATAATTATGCCAAGAGCTGTTCCTACAATAGAGAACAAGAGTTGAAAGATTGATAAACAAATTCTTATTCTATGAAATTTTATAAGATTCTTATAAAAATAAAAATATAAAAAAATAGAAGATGAAAAGAATAAAATAAAAAATAAAAAAATAAAATGTAAACGGAATGGAAAGGAAGGTGGATGACAGTTTGAAAGAAGCATTACTATCCAAGAATGGACATAACAAACAATTTGCAAGCTTTAGGTTTAGGAACTTTGATAGAAAACCTAACGTTACAAATAATAATAATTAAAAAAACGCTGAACTTGATATATTTCCACAAAAAAGAAAATTTAAGTAAACAATAGCAATATGCATAGAGGACATGCCACAGGGGGCATGCCATGGTTTGACGGGAGACCACTTCAATTTTCATCAGGTGAGTTATCTCTCGTTTCACCCGAAATCTTCTCTTCTAGTAATTTTTATGCAGGTTCAAGCCTTCTGTCGAGGCTTACGACTTCATCTTTAATGACAAACCGAAGTCAAATTCGAGTCCTCCATGAAAAATAGTTTTCTTTGTGTTCTTAATTTTATGTACGGTATACCTTAATTTTCTCAGCCTCCTCCTTATTTATATGAAAACAACAGATCAGATCTTGACAATTTAAGACATTTAAAAAAATAAAAAACAAAAATCGTCAGCCTTTATGATAACCTTCAGCTTAGATGCCACAATGGAAGGGTATTTATTCTGGTCAAATTCAATCAGGGATTTCGTCTAAGTTCTACCAGACCGAGAGATACATATTTGCTTCATTTTAAGATGAGGCACGCAGTGAGGTGATAATGGAGTGAGGTTGCATTCATTTAAGAGGTATCTATTTAATCAAACTTACCCATGACTTACACTTGACCTCATCAGTTAAGGTAGGCCACACCCAACTGAGGGGTATGTAGTTGATCAAATTCATCAAGGAGTATCTACTTGGCCAAGTTCACTAGGAGAGATATTTGTTCCGTTATATTCATCAGGGACTGGCAGTTGACCTTGTCATTTGATGTACGTCTTCCTCGATTGAGAGATATATATTTTCCTCAATTGAGTGATATATATTCTGTTTAATTCACTCGGGATTACACTTGACTGTGTCAGTTGAAATATGCCGCAGCCAGAGGGATATCTATTCAGTCAAGTTCACCCCAGGATTTGTTCTTGGCCTTGTTGATTGAAGTACATGGCACCCAAAATTAAATGCCACATAGCATTCAATCTTAAATCGAGAGGTCCAATTGGGAACTATTTTATTGGTTTAGATCTTGTTGGTTTCAAATACCGAAGTCAGACTTGGAGTAGGAAGACCAATGCACCAAAGCTTTGCACATTGGAGAAAACTTTGCACATTGGAGAAAAATCATAAAATTGATGAAAGAATTTTCCCTCCTCTTCATTTAACAATTTTTTTTTTTTGTTAGGTCTTTTGATCATTGAAGGCTTTTGACCGGAGCTATGAACCGGTGAGGCCACAACATGGGGGTCCTCATCCCCAAGCAGGAACACTAGAAATTTGAACACATCCACATTAGAAGCCAACTATGGAAGACCAAGAGTCACAACTTAGAATTCTACTAACTATGGAAGACCAAGAGTCACAACTTAGAATTCCACATTAGATGTCCTTGTGAAGATTTGAACTTGGGTTTCCTCAAGAAGAACACAATGTTTCAACCAGTTAAGCTCAACCCCTTGGACTCATTTAACAAGAATTTAACTTCTTAGACATCTAAGTATTAAAAAAATAATGAGAACATGTATACTAAATATCCAAATGTATAGGGAAGACGTAAATTTTAGACAAGATTTGGCTGTGATTGTGCACAGCTGAGATTGAGTGATTTTGGAAGGATGTGAATGCTTTGCCCATTGGGGAACGGTTCTAGGTGCTTTCTTTGCCCATGTGGGAGAGATCTTCCATGTAATCATACTGCTCTGTTGATGTAAATGTTCTGTTCTCTGGAGTAAATAAAAGGTGCATTTTTCCAAATAAAACAAGTGTAATCCAATCGCATCGTAAACCCTTGACTTGTAAAAAACATTAAAGATTTTGATTGATTTTCCTTAAATCACTTGCCTGCCCATGTGTTGGTATGCTGGAGTGTAATGAGCCAACTAAAAGAATTGTGAGTTATATAACTTTTTATAATATTTTGACCTTGGCTGAGTTTTGGTGTATCTGTTTGGGCTTGTTTTGGGCCACTCAGGACTCAGACTCTCAGAATGGCAAGTCTTTCAAACACTTGGCGACTCATGCTACTTAAATTTCAAAGCTGCTGTATGTGTTCTTTTCTTTCATATTCAGTCTAAGATATTTTTTTGCAGTGTTCCATGGGGACGTGTCTGTGGGGGTCCAGGTAACTTCCCTGATGTCCAGGATGCCCTGAGGATTTGGATGGAATGCCTCCCTTTTCCAGAACTGGACAGCCTGCTCCATTTGGTGCATAAAAATGGAAAAGGTAACTTATAAGGAAAAAAGGCAAAGTGGGGGCAGGGTCCATAAATATGTCTAGAAAATTACACCTCTAATACCTGAATTAAGTTTCAGGAAACCCTGTGAAACTATTTAAGATCTTGAAAAAAAAGTCAGTCTGTTATAGTCCATGCCCTTGGGAAGACATATTTACAACTCTCTAGATAATTTATTCAAAGAGATAGAGTGACATAATCTGAGCAAGATAGAAGTGACAGAGACAGAAGACCGGAGTTTCATCATAGATGAATGAAATGTACATAGGGTTCTTAACAGTTTTGATTAACTGATTTTGTCGGTAATAGTGATACAATTTGGAAACATTCAAGCCTCAAAGCAGTTACTTTACAAATTGGAGCCCAACTGACCATATTGACTGTCATAATTAATATTCACCCTGGACTAAATAACTAATGACATTTTTAGCTTCAACATACACAAACTTTTATCACATCTCATGTTTGTTGTATTTCAGAGAAAATATGAATATATTATAAAACTGAATGTCTTACAAGAAAGAGCAAATGCTCTTATTTAAAGAGATTACATCATCTAAGAATAGACTGAAAGCTTGTACAAAGCAAAAAGTTACAGCTAACAAAGCAGAACGGATAGAGATAAGCTATAGACGGAAAAATAACCTATCTGATAGGAAAAACAAAGAGTTACCATTAAATAACTAGATATTATCTTAATACCCCCCTGTAATGGTCAATCCACTAACTAAACCAAGTTGCCCCCCCTAAAGATGACAACTTTAACCGAGGTAGACTGGTCCACAAGCAACTGAAAAATCAGGCAGAAGAATTGGCCTAGAAGGCGTAGAAAGCAGACTCCTTCTGCTCAGTGTGCTCTGCGACATGGGCTAATGGTGCTGATTCTTCAGGCTTGGACTGTGCAGCAGCCAAGCGTTTCTGGCAATCCTTTTTCATATGGCCAAACTTATGGCAGTAATTGCACTGGATGTTGTACTTCTTGGAAGGGTCCTGTGACTGACCCTGACTGAATGGCTGAGAGGGCTGATTGGTGCCCTTATTCTGTTGAAAGGTCTTGGCAGTAAATGCCTGCTCTGAGGAGGAGGAACTAGCACTACTACCGAACTGCTGTCTCCATCGATCCTGCTGCAGAAGTTTGTTGCACAAATCTGAAAACTTCAGGGTAACATTAGTCGAAGTAATGTTAAGTGTCTCGATAAAGTGCTCGTAAGAGTGTGGTAGACTTTTCAGAGTGATAACTACCATATCTTCCTCGTCCATGTTTCGACCAATTGCCTCCAACTGATCACGGATGTCCTTGATTTTGGTGAGATGCTCCTGCAGAGACATCTATTCATCCATCATGATCGAGAAAAGCACGTTCTTCAAAAAGAACTCATGGCTCTTGTTGGATGTTTCATGAAGATCCTTCAACAAATCCCAGATTTCTTTCACTGATTTCCCAGACGGAACCTGAGGCAGTTGATCATCGGTGACTGATAACTTGATAAGCATCACCGCTTTACGATTTTGCTCATCGAATTTACTCTGATCTTTACTCGCCATTTGAGGACATGTAGATTTGCCCGGAACTTCTGAAGATTGTCATCATTCGCTGCTTCCAGGGGTTGTAATCCTTGCCGTTGAACTTCTGACTGCTCTCCAACATGATGTTGGTCAAAGATGCCATACTTCACATTTTTTCGAGGCACGAAAAAAATGGATTATAAGCTGATTGCAAAGATACCGAAGCAGATAGACGGCACAGACAGGGAAAATAGAACCCTAGCACAGGTTACGAGGTACATATTCTGAAAGCACGGAGTAAATTGACTCAAAAATCCTGAACACGGACTTTGAGGTATAAATCTCAAGACAAATCCGAACACGGATTTCAAGGCACAGATCTCAAGATTACAGAAAGCATAGGCTCAGAACATCTGAACATGGATTTCGAAATAAGACTGCATGTTTGTTGGTCGCTGGCTAGGATGTAAAATGACCTGGGTCAAAGAGTTGATCGGAGGCTGAGGTCAAATACCACTAGTGTTAAGCAAGTCATGCCAAAACTGGATGTCGTGAGCAAACAGATCACTGAGATTCAGTGAATACACCAAGACTAAAGACCAAAACTCCCAGCGATTGTGAAGGAATGCTTGATAAAAACTCCCGCTGATAAAACTCCCGCTAGTGCCAAAAACAAGAACGACGACCCAGAAGGAAATAAGGAAGTTGCGTTTTAGCAGAAACGGCCTAATCAGAGAGAGTCCGCCCACAAATATGGTGATAATGGAAATCACGAGCAGAGAAATGGCGCCTAGAAAAGGTCGTGAGCTGCAGATGAAAGCACCCACGTTCATGTATGGCGAACAGAAAATGCAAATCTCCAGAAGTTGCGACCCATCAGAGTAAAATCACGATTTAATCAAAGAAATGGCCGCTAGAAACCTCGACTAAGCTTAGAACGCCCAGAAGTCACGAAGAAGAGTCCGCCGACACCCTTATTTAGGGAAAAAACGTGAATAAATAAGAAAGCTCAGCTTTAGAAAATGCGAGCTTCACAGAGTACGGGAGCCCCCAAAAAAACACGCCTTCAGAGACGCGATTTCAAGAGAAGACCGAACACAGACCTTCAGAGACACGCTGCCTCTGAAACATGCCGATCGTCGTACGGAAGTACGGACAGTCGCCTAGAAGGGAACGACTCTGATACCCATGTATTTCAGAGAAAATATGAATATATTATAAAACTGAATGTCTTACAAGAAAGAGCGAATGCTCTTATTTAAAGAGATTACATCATCTAAGAATAGACTGAAAGCTTGTAGAAAGCAAAAAGCTACAACTAACAAAGCAAAACGGATAGAGATAAGCTATAGACCAAAAAAGAACCTATCTAATAGGAAAAACAAAGAGTGGCCATTAAATAACTAGATATTATCTAAATAATGTCTACTCTCTTATGTTTGTTATTGCAATTTTCAATTCCTTTAGGTTGTGACAGGCTTGATGATATCAATTTAATTATTATTTTTTGATAATATTAGAGAGGGTTCTATAGGGACCCTCACCCTTTGAAATAAAAAAACCATTTACAAAAGACTCAACAGTCAACAAAAACTACATAGCATAAAAAGCAAAGACAACAACAGCAGAAAAACAGCCATAACAGAATGAAATTGCTAATTATGTCAAAGCAAAACTAACCAGCAGAGAGCAGCCAAAAACCACCACTGAAAAACCCCACTCAAGCTACAGGGTTTTTGACACCTCCCCAGCAACCCACGCCATGAGAAAAATCATCTGCTCCGCCAACAATCCCTGAGGCAACTTTCCAGCCCTGTGCTGCCACCACCATCTGCTTACGGTCCACCTATTTGGGACTGCCACCGTTCACCAAGTCTTTGAACTTGACTCCATGAATGATCTCTTGATGCTTTTGAGCTTATTCCAGCACCACACCTGAGAGAGAAGGCAAGGTGAAGGCACTAGATGATGGTGATTGATTGTCATTGATGTCAAAAAGGTGTAGTATAGTTTGCCATTGATGTTTTTGCTTATAATGCAAGGTTGATTGATAAAGTGTGATGAGGTTACTTACTTGGTTCCCTGATTCTCATGGTATTGATATTTGAAATAATGATCAGGAGTTTGTTTCAGATATTTCATCATCAGGAGTTTGGCAAGATGATATCACAAATTTGGATGTTATTGTTGCAAGATGTTCTTGATGTCTGGTGTTTATCATCTTGTTTTTGACAGGACTTGTTTGGTATGGTCTTCATGTCAGATGTTCATTTCAGGAGTTCAAAATATCATTCTTGTTCAAGAGTTTCTTTGTGATGATGATTCATAGTTGAGTTGAAGAATGTTGACATGTTGAGTTGTTGTTCATGTTGAGTTGTGCTTCATGCTTCAAGATGCCATGAGTTATTATGGTAAGTCAGTTGGTTTGTTAATGTATAAGATGATGCTTCACTCATTCTTCATGATATTCATTTTTGGTGGCACAAGAAAGTGTTGCTTCATGTCATGGGTATTGATACTCCTTATCAAAGGTTGTTAGGAGCTTCATTCAAGATTTCTTCATAGGTGATCATAATCATGATAAGTTTATTTGGTAATTCTCAAAGCACTTGATAAGTTTGGTTCAAACTTCAATCAGGATATCTTCAAGTTTGTCTCAAGGTGGATCAACACATCATTATGTGGAACAACAGAGGTGTCATATTAAAGTCATGTTGTTTACAGATTGTCCACTTGGGTCCAATGCACAGATCATAGTTGGCCTTGACAAGATAAGCAGAGCTTTGATTAGGTTCATAGGTCAGAGATATATGATCAAAGTTTGGCAGAGACGAGGCAGATATGGGCAGAAAGTATCATATTGTTAATAAGGGCATTAAAGTTGCAAATTCTTATCATATCCTCATTAAGCACTATGTCTTATGTATACCCTCTTTCTAATGTTTGCAGAAGTCTTTATTGCAAAGGGTGATATGTCTTTCACAAGCTTGTCTAGCTATTTTTCAAATATAATTGGGGGTTCATGTGTTAATAGTGATCAAAGATAAACAACACCTAACAATTATTTGTTATGCTATTAACTAAGTCTTACCCGTTAGCACTTTTAATATATTTTGAAAGTGACCGGGAAGCGCAGGTCAAGGATGACTTAAGTCATCACTTATGGGTATCGGCATCGTATGGAGACTGGCCCCTTTGCTAGACATAACCTGAAGAATCGGTATTTATCCTTATGTGTTTGAGTGTGATGGGCGCCAATTGATGATCAACGGTCATATTCAAAACTTTCATAAGCGCGCAAGTTCATATCAATGGAGGCTATTTAAATTTGAGCCCTTTGACATGTTGTTTAAGTTTGACGGCCACTATTATGTCACTGCTTTATGACAGCTCGAAATATGGTTTTATAAAGGCTATTTTTAGCCTCTTTTCAAGGAAATTTTTTTAAGATATTTAAAGATGCTTTTAGAAAGTTTTTTTTTAGATTGTAAAAAGATTCTTATCTATTTTTAATACATGTCGGTGGCAGAAGAGATAAAGGAGAAAAATTATAAGGAAAGGTAATTGTTTTGTGGCTTTTTAACTGCTTGACAAGTCTAAGAGTTGTTTGGAATCCGAATAGGAAAGAGAATGAGGCAGATGGACAAAATTTCATTGAAGTTTTTTTATAGTCATATTTTTTTGAAGATGGTATTTGCAGAGAAAACGAAGAGTTTGGAGAAGATTTTTGAAATGAAGGATATGAAAGGTTTTTTTGTTATAGATCCCAAGGCATCGAAGAGACAAAGCATATTATCTTATTTGCAGAGTCAATGCAATATAAAAAAAGTTTTATTTGAATGGAAATTTGATATTATTGTTTGTGAAAAGTCTTGAAATAGAATTTGCATGTGTATTGAAAAAAGATAAAGAGAAGAATGTGAAAGGACTATTTTTTATGCAGGTGAATAGATGTTTTGAAGATGATGAAAATGCAAAAGGTTTTGAGGATGAAATGTTTTTCAGAAGAATGTAAAAAGATCATTTAATTTGCATATAATGGTTTTATAGGTATATTGATAGTGTGTGTGAATTGAAGACATCTTTGAAAAGATACAGAGAATGACAAGGTTATCAAATGATTATTGAAGAGTGAAAATTGAGCTGAAGAGAGTTGATGTGGAGACCATTATACTGAAATATAATCTCCTTGTTGCAACATGTTTTTAGATTGAACCATGAAGACAATGATGGTACATCAGGTGAATTGTTATGCAGAGATAAGGTGAATTGTTATGCAGGGTGAATGAATTAATGAGACTTATATGCAGATTGGTTTGAATGTGCTCAGAGATGACAGGTCGTGAATGGTGCAAATCAGATTGAGAAGCAATCATGTCTTGCACATTATTTTGATGAGGACAATTGAATTGGTTAGTGAGACCTTCCTATGCCAGTGAGGCTTGTGGTCAGTGAGACCTCTGTATATGTCAATGAGACATTTGTAAACTTGAAGTTTTTCATTTAAGCCAGTGAGGCAGTTTGAGTGGTTTTTCTACCCCTGGAGGGTTTTCCACTCGGTATATCTTTGAGTTAAACTTCTTGTGTTGTTTCTCTACATTAATAATTGGTGTTTGACAATTTGATGATTGTGAAGTTAATATTTGATCTTAGTTCATAATAAAGTTCATTGACAATTTGTAAAAGGTGAGAAAATTGAATTATTATATTAACACTGATTCACCCCCCCTCTCAGTGTTAATTGTACTCCTACACTAGAAATATCCAGAGTTAGTTGATTGTGTGAAACCAGCAAATTCTTGATAACCATGCGTGAATCTAAACAAAATGCAGTAAGATCTTGAAAATCACTGTTAATAGGCAGGAGCTCTTTATTGAGAACATGGATGTTGTCATGTCCCGATATTAAGCCATTGTTTAAATTAAAGATTTAAACATCATGTCCATTTGAATGCTTCTAACAATAATAATATAATATTTAATAAATAATATTACATAATATTATATGAATATTTTATTATTATTGTCTAAGAAAACAATTATGATATTATATATGATATATATTTATAATATAAAAATAAATATAAATAGATATTATTATAATATAATTATCATATAATAAATATATATAAGACAAATGTCTTATGATACATAAATATAAATATAATTAATAATATAAATATTACTTGTCTAAATATTATAAGAAGCATGAAATAGAATTAATCAATAAATATTATTAATCATACTATGTATATGGATTCATTAATCCATATAATATTTTAAATTATATTAAAAAAGGTAATCAGGCTTCTTAAGAGCACGATCTCATATTTATTAAGAGATAAAGAGGTGTATCTCTTCAATGAAAAGGCATAAAGAGGTATAAAGAATAAGAGAAGAGTATGGGGAGAAATAAGGAGGAGAATCATATCGGATTTTAGAAAAAAAATGAATAATAAATATGTCTGGAATATGTTATATCTAGATTAATAATTCAGACCTGCATAAACATAAAAAGGATCATACTTAAGAGATATAAAGGAAGAAGATACAGATCAGAAAAGTATTCAGCAGTAAGAACAATTCAGAGATTTAAAAATAAAATCAGATCTACAGCAGGAACTAAGGGAAATAAAGGTACAAAGTAAGTATTATTAAATCATTGATAGTTTAATATAAATAATAAATATAGAGAACTAGGATAATGCAAGGTACAGCAGTACCTTAGGAAATCTCAGAAACCTCTAAGGTAAGTAATGTCTTAATGTTGTTTATATAATCAGTAAATAAAATAAAATTTAAATATAAAGAATTCACATAATATATATATCTAAAGGTGCAAAATGGGGAATAGATCCATATGTCATACATCTCATTAGAATTACACAAGTATATAAATAATAAATATATATATATAAATATATTATGAAACTTGGTAAGAAACGACATAACCATCTCATTACCTCTATTTCTCATAACCATAGGAGAGGTGGTCTTGTTAGGGAAAGGCGGGGTAATTCCATCATGATGCATTGGAGAGGGTTTAACGCGCCCTAGACAAGGATGCTAGGGAAAGGCGGAGTAATTCCATTCACGATGCATTAGAGAGGGTTCAACGCACCCTAAACAAATAATTCCCCATTCATGGTTAAGGAATAGGCGGGAGATGATATGGAAAGCTGAACTTAGATTGTTACTTCTATATTTCTCTATTACTTTTATCTTTAAAGAAATGTTAGGTAATGTGGGGAGAGGCAGAGTAATCCCATCCGTAATAAGGCCCGTAGGCTGGGACAAAGTCTCCCGTAGGCTGGGTCAAGAAATGGTTTCAGCGCGCCCTATACATGTAAAGCCTAGTTCCCTGAGGAAGAGTAATAAGGAAATATGAATGATTGAATTATGGAATGGTTATCAATGGCAAGTAACAATTAGGAAATAAATAATCCTTTAACAAGGAATGATGTGAATACATTATCATTGATCTTATCACTAAAATTTATTGTTCTCTAATGTTACTAATGTCTCCTTGAGAATCATTTTGAATGCCTCTAGAAAGGGGACATTACAGTGGTATCAGAGCAGTCATCCTGCCATCCTGTGTATACTATGTGTGCCTTACATGTATTCAAGTGTATTCAAAGGTTTACTTTGTGACTTATGTGTATGCTTTGTAACATATGTTCATGTGAATACTTTGTGTATTACGTGTATTCGCGTGTATGCTTCATACTCATGTGTATACTTGATGACCTTGGGATGGTGGATGGGTCCACATGGGATGCACCGAATCCCCTTCCCAATTGTCCTACGGTATACGTCATTCGAGGGTACTTGTATTCAAGTGTGTACTCTGACTTGACTATGTATTCGAGTGTATTCTCTATGACTTTGCAATTGTATTTGAGTGTATACTCTATGATTGTATTAGTATTTTTGAGTGTATATTCTATGATTTGTATTTGTATTCAAGTGTAAACTCTATGACTTGTATTTGTATTCAAGTGTATACTCTGTGATTTGTATTTGTATTTGAGTTTATATTCTATGATACTCTATGACTTGTATTTGTATTCGAGTGTATACTCTGATTTGTATTTGTATTCGAGTTTATACTCTATGATACTCTATGACTTGTATTTGTATTCGAGTGTATACTCTTTGATTTGTATATGTATTCGAGTTTATACTCTATGATACTCTATGACTTGTATTTGTATTCGAGTGTATACTCGGTGATTTGTATTTGTATTTGAGTTTATACTCTATGATACTCTATGACTTGTATTTGTATTGGAGTGTATACTCTGATTTACATTTGTATTCGAGTTTATACTCTATGACTTGTATTTGTATTCGAGTGTATACTCTGTGATTTGTATATGTATTCGAGTTTATACTCTATGACTTGTATTTGTATTTGAGTGTATACTCTGATTTACATTTGTATTCGAGTTTATACTCTATGACTTGTATTTGTATTCGAGTGTATACTCTGTGATTTGTATATGTATTCGAGTTTATACTATATGACTTGTATTTGTATTCGAGTGTATACTCTGTGATTTGTATATGTATTCGAGTTTATACTCTATGACTTGTATTTGTATTTGAGTGTATACTCTGATTTACATTTGTATTCGAGTTTATACTCTATGACTTGTATTTGTATTCGAGTGTATACTCTGTGATTTGTATATGTATTCGAGTTTATACTCTATGACTTGTATTTGTATTCGAGTGTATACTCTGTGATTTGTATTTGTATTCGAGTTTATACTCTATGATACTCTATGACTTGTATTTGTATTTGAGTGTATACTCTGTGATTTGTATTTGTATTCGAGTTTATACTCTATGATACTCTATGACTTGTATTTATATTCGAGTGTACACTCCATGATTTGTATTCGTATTCGAGTGTATACTCTATAACTTGTATTTGTATTCGAGTGTATATGATTTGAATTCGTATTCGAGTGTATACTCTATGACTCGTATTTGTATTTGAATGCATTTGTATTCAAGTGTATGTTCTATGACTTTGTATTTGTATTCAAGTGTATACTCCATGACTTATGTGTATTCAAGTGTATACATTGTGGCTTATGTGTACTCGAGTGTATTCAGGTGTATACCTTGTGGCTTATGTGTATACATGTATTCATGCAACTTATGTAATTAAGTGTATACTTTACGACTTACATGTATGCTTTGTGACTTGATGTACTCATATGTATACCTCATGTATTATTCGCATATATGCTTCATGCTTCTTGTATATACTCTATTTATACTTTATGTATCACATGTATTGATGTGTTACTTCATGTATCTGTTGGATCTAGGGCATACAACTGAGAGGGGGGGGGGGTGAATCAGTTGTATAAAACTTCTTTTTGTATCAAACACTTGATTCTTGTTGTTAGTTAGCAGCATATCAATTAATCATCCATGAAAGCATGATACATAAACACAAGAGCAGATAAGCATCAACACATTGAACACCAAGATTTTGACGTGGAAAACCCGGTTAAGGGAAAAACCACGGGGTGATTAACCCAAGAATTATTCTCTGTTAGAAGAATAAAGAAAAATGAATGGCACATGCCAATTAGGGCTCACTGCCCGAGCACACTGCTCACAAAGAGGCCCACTGCCTACAAGGAGACACACTGTCTACAAAGTGATAAAAATCACAGTCTTGAACTGGAGAATGACATCTCTACCATGTCCGGATCAGTTCCAATTAAGCCCAAAAACTTCTGCTCTGCCTTTCGCACTTCCCTTTACTATGCCACACTCATCCACACAAACCACACTTTGAAATGAACTCACAAACCGTTATTTATACAAGACATCGACTTAGGAACAAACATCTAAGTCGGCAAACAACCATAAGAGTATCCGCAAGATGAATAACACATCCGGTCGGCCACCACAAGAACATTCGCAGGATGAACAACTCATCCGGTCGGCTAAACAGAGCAAGAACTTCATCCGGAAGAATAACTTCAATTCCGGGCTCTACCATCAATGCGGACCAACAACACGACCTAAACATGATCCAAGAACCTTCACAAGCCTGTCTGAATGACCGGATACATCCGCACTTCCTCTACTTACTGGACTCTCTTGTCTTCCTCATCCGGAACTTCAAGAACACAGTCTGTCGCCACTGTCATAATGCAAGAGGTACTTCCGGACCTCCAAATCATACACAAATCAGGATGACACATCACAAGGACATCCGAAACACTCCTTCCAATCCGCAGATTAGGATAATACAATTCCGGACCTCACCGGACCTTTTTGTGATCCTCTGTCACCTCTGGATACTTGCCGGAACCGGTTCTATACCGACAGCCACAACTCCTTCAGATCTTCATGCGGACCTCTGAAATCTTAACTGAAGCATCTCAAGACTCATATCTACTAACCCTTTAATCCGCATCCTCCGGTTGTCATCCTATATAGTACATTTGCCTTCTTCTCATCACTGTTCTTCACTGTTCCTGACTGAGGCTAATTTTCTCAATATCTTCAGCACACAGCTCATCAAATCCTTCTTGTCAATGCAATATGAGTATGTTGACATCAATGACAACACAGGCTCACCTCATACTTGCAACAATCTCCCCCTTTGTCATTGATGGCAACATATGATGTGAAAAACCATTAAGACAAGAACTTCAACTTTTCACATGTCTTCTCTTCCTTTACTGCTCCCCCTTTGGTCATCAACCACTTGTTTTTCACATGTCTTCTCTCCCCCTTTGACATCAATGGCAAAGGGCTCATACTTGCAATTCTCATACATCAGAATCATACCAGCTGCTCCCCCTTAGTTGCAGCTCCCCATCAGTCCGGATCACAAGATATGACTGTGATAGCCACCGGACTGATGCACATCAGTGCATCTTAGTTCATCACCGGAGGGGCCATGACCCCTAACTTCTCCCGGAGATATTCAAAAGAGTCCTTGGGAAGAGGTTTTGTAAAGATATCTGCAATCTGATCCTTGGAGGGAACATACTCCAATCTGACTTCTTCCTTGTTTACTTGTTCTCTCAAAAAGTGAAATTTGATAGATATGTGCTTAGTCTTAGAATGCAATACCGGATTCTTGGAAATATTAATTGCACTTGAATTATCACAGAAAATTGTGATAGGCTCCTCATATTCAACTTTGATGTCTCTTAGCATCTGCTTCATCCATAAGATTTGAGTGCAACTACCTGCTGCTGCAATGTATTTTGCTTCAGTTGTAGACAGAGATATTGCATCTTGTTTCTTGCTTAGCCAAGAAACCAATCTCTTCCCCAAAAAGAATGCTCCACCACTAGTGCTTTTCCGGTCATCCACATCTCCTGCCCAATCTGCATCTGTGTAAGCATGAAGAGAGAAATCCGGATCTCTAGGGTACCATAGACCATACTCAACTGTTCCTTTCAAGTACCTAAAAATTCTTTTGATTGCCATAACATGAGATTCTCTAGGATCAGCCTGGAATCTTGCCACAAGACCAACAGCCTGCATTATATCTGGTCTAGTTTGAGTGAGATACAACAATCCACCAATCATTGATCTATACTTTGTCTGATCTGCCTTTGGAGAATCATCATCTTTGCTTAACTTACATCCGGTTGCCATAGGAGTGTTCATTGGCTTTGAGTCTTCCATACCAAATTTCCTTAACAATTCTTTCACATATTTGGTCTGAGAAATGAAGATCCCTTCTTTTGTTTGAGTAATTTGCAGACCCAAGAAGAAATTCATTTCACCAAGCATAGACATTTCAAACTCACTTTTCATCTGATTTGCAAAAGTTTTGCACATACTATCTCTTCCTCCAAAAATGATATCATCCACAAACACTTCAACAATCAAAATGTTTTCATGATCAATTTTGAAATATAAGTTACTGTCAGCAGTACCTTTGTTGAATCCAATCTGCACAAGATGCTTATCCAACCTTTCATACCATGCTCTTGGGGCTTGCTTCAATCCATACAAAGCTTTCTTCAACTTGCAGACCATATCATCATTATCAGACAATTGAAATCCATCCGGTTGTTCAATGTAGACTTCTTCTTCCAGATCACCATTTAGGAAGGCAGACTTGACATCCATCTGATATACCTTGAAGTCTTTGAAGGCAGCAAATGCAAGAAGTAATCTGACTGCTTCAATTCTTGCCACCGGAGCAAAAGTCTCTTCAAAGTCAATTCCTTCTATTTGAGAGTAGCCTTTGCAGACCAATCTAGCTTTGTTTCTGATTACTTCACCAGCTTCATTTAGTTTGTTCCGGAAGACCCACTTGGTTCCAATTACATTCCTGTCTCTAGGTCTGGGAACAAGATCCCAAGTATGATTTTTCTCAATTTGCATCAATTCATCTTCCATTGCTTTGGTCCAGTTTTCATCATTGCAGGCTTCATTTATTGTTTTAGGTTCAATCTTTGAAATCAGACAGCATTCATCCTGATTTTGAGCAATATTCCTTCTAGTTTGTACACCTTTGCTTCTGTCACCTATGATCTGATCTTCAGAGTGGTTCAGTCTTACATACCTTGGAATTTTGGGAGTATCCAGCACTGCTGTTTCTTGATCAGGCTCATTCAAACCTATCTCTTCTTCCTGATTTACCGGATCAGGCTGACTCTGTCTCACCGGAGAGGATTGAGTTCCTTGAACACTGTCTTGGTCATCTTCATCAAGCTCATAAAATCTTGAAGGTTTCTCAATTCCTTCATCAACTTTCACATTGGTGCTTTCTATCATCTTCCTCAATCTCTTATTGTAACACCGGTATGCTTTGCTTTGAGTGGAGTAGCCCAAGAAAATTCCCTCATCACTTCTAGCATCAAACTTTCCTAGATCTTCATCTCTTTTAATATAACACTTGCTACCAAATACTCTGAAATATTTCACAGTAGGAGTGATGCCAAACCAAAGTTCATAGGGGGTCTTACCAGTGTTGTTTCTGATTTGAACTCGATTTAGAGTGTAGACTGCGGTGCTGATAGCTTCTTTCCAAAACATTTGAGGAACATTTGCTTCCAACATCATTGTCCTAGCAGCTTCCTGGATGGTCCGGTTCTTTCTCTCAACTACTCCATTCTGCTGTGGAGTCTTAGGAGCAGACAACTGTCTCCTTATACCCTGTTTCTCACAAAAGTCAATGAATTCACCAGATGTAAATTCACCACCTCTATCAGACCTTAGACACTTTAGTTTCAATCCGGTTTGATTCTCCACCATAGCTTTGAAGATTTTGAACTTCTCAAAAGCTTCTGATTTTTCTTTTAGAAAGGTAACCCACATCATCCGGGAATGATCATCAATTAACAACATGAAATATCTATCACCTTGCAGACTCTTGATTCTTGTCGGACCACATAAATCAGTATGTACTAATTCCAACAATCCGGTAGAAGACTGATCTTTGCTTTTGAAAGAGACTCTGCTTTGTTTACCTAACTGACATTCTTTACACACACTATTTGTAGGTTTCATCAATTTTGGAAGATCTCTCACAGCCTGAGTATTGCTTATCTTGATGATGTTATCAAAATTTACATGACACATTCTTCTATGCCATAGCCAACTCTGATCAATTTGAACAAACAAACAACTTTTATTTGAACCAACCAGATGAAAGATATTACCTTTTGTCTGAGTACCGGATGCAATTTCAGTTCCGGAGCTTGTAAAGATTCTGCATTTTCCATTCTTGAACCGGAGATCATAGCCTTTGTCCACTAACTGACCAACACTGAGAAGATTGTGCTTCAATCCTTCAACATACAGTACATTACCTGTTTTGCTCTTACCATCAAAGGAAATAGTTCCCCTACCTCTGATTCTGCCAGCAGAATTGTCACCAAACTTTACCATTCCTCCTTCATATCTTTCCAAATCTAAGAACTTATTCTTGTCACCAGTCATATGGTGAGAACATCCACTGTCAATGACCCAATCATCCTTTTCTTCCACTTGAGCAGCCAAAGCTTTTTCAACAACTTTGTGATTGACAGATTCAGAGAGTATTGAATCTTCTTCCTTGATGGCAATAAACACCCACTCATTTCCGGATTTGCTTCCTAGTTCTGATTCATCATCTGTTACTCCTTCATTGTCATCTTCTTCATGAACATAATAGCAATTCTTTTGAAACCTTTGTCTGTTATTATTAGACCTTGCAGATCTTTCCGGACATCTTGAAGCAAAATGACCAATCTTATTGCAGTTGAAACACTTAAAGGGTAGTTTTCCTTCATACTTACCGGATCCTCTTGGCAGTCTCTTTGCAATGAGGGCTTCAAGTTGAGCTGTTTCTGCTTCTTCTTCTTCCATGTCTCTTCTTGCTTGATCATACCATGACATCTTCCTTGATGAGTTTTCTCCCGGATCAAATCTCTGCTTGCCTTTCATATAGGCACTGGCTTTGAAGGCAGATTCAGTCTTGGGAGGATCATCTCCAAACTCGGTCATTTCAAATGCAGCTAGTTTGCCAGCCAGTTGTTCTCTTGTGACAGTTGTGTGGGTTCTGAATTCATCAATGGCAGCAACCTTGATTTTGTAGGCAGCAGGAAGGGACCTTAGGATTTTGCAGACAATCTCATTTTCATCTAAAGTTCCACCAGCATTTCTGATTCCACATACCAGCTCATTCACTCTTGGCATAAAGGTAGTGATGTTTTCATCATCTCTCATTTTCAATCTTTCAAATTTCCCTTTCAGACTTTGCAACCTTGCACTTTTGACAAACTCATCTCCTTCATACAGAAGTTCCAGTTTAGTCAGGATCTCATATGCAGTTGGTAGGTCAATGACATTCGAGAGATCTGAGTCATTCAATGCGCTTAGAAGAGCTTCCTTGGTCCGCAGATTGTTTTCAGCTTCTGTGATTTCATTCAGAGTTGTCGGACCACCTTGTGGAGGTACATATGGTTTTGAAACCATAGCCAAGTATGCTTTTCCCATACATTCCAAGTGACACTTCATGCGACCTTTCCAGAGAGTGAAGTTGGTTCCATCGAACTTCGGACTATCCTTCTTGTATGACGACATCCTGGATCTCCTCAAGCGGTTAAGCTCCTATCAGAGGAACTTAGCTCTGATACCAATTGTTGGATCTAGGGCATACAACTGAGAGGGGGGGGGGGTGAATCAGTTGTATAAAACTTCTTTTTGTATCAAACACTTGATTCTTGTTGTTAGTTAGCAGCATATCAATTAATCATCCATGAAAGCATGATACATAAACACAAGAGCAGATAAGCATCAACACATTGAACACCAAGATTTTGACGTGGAAAACCCGGTTAAGGGAAAAACCACGGGGTGATTAACCCAAGAATTATTCTCTGTTAGAAGAATAAAGAAAAATGAATGGCACATGCCAATTAGGGCTCACTGCCCGAGCACACTGCTCACAAAGAGGCCCACTGCCTACAAGGAGACACACTGTCTACAAAGTGATAAAAATCACAGTCTTGAACTGGAGAATGACATCTCTACCATGTCCGGATCAGTTCCAATTAAGCCCAAAAACTTCTGCTCTGCCTTTCGCACTTCCCTTTACTATGCCACACTCATCCACACAAACCACACTTTGAAATGAACTCACAAACCGTTATTTATACAAGACATCGACTTAGGAACAAACATCTAAGTCGGCAAACAACCATAAGAGTATCCGCAAGATGAATAACACATCCGGTCGGCCACCACAAGAACATTCGCAGGATGAACAACTCATCCGGTCGGCTAAACAGAGCAAGAACTTCATCCGGAAGAATAACTTCAATTCCGGGCTCTACCATCAATGCGGACCAACAACACGACCTAAACATGATCCAAGAACTTTCACAAGCTTGTCTGAATGACCGGATACATCCGCACTTCCTCTACTTACTGGAATCTCTTGTCTTCCTCATCCGGAACTTCAAGAACACAGTCTGTCGCCACTGTCATAATGCAAGAGGTACTTCCGGACCTCCAAATCATACACAAATCAGGATGACACATCACAAAGACATCCGAAACACTCCTTCCAATCCGCAGATTCGGATAATACAATTCCGGACCTCACCGGACCTTTTTGTGATCCTCTGTCACCTCTGGATACTTGCCGGAACCGGTTCTATACCGACAGCCACAACTCCTTTAGATCTTCATGCGGACCTCTGAAATCTTAACTGAAGCATCTCAAGACTCATATCTACTAACCCTTTAATCCGCATCCTCCGGTTGTCATCCTATACAGTACATTTGCCTTCTTCTCATCACTGTTCTTCACTGTTCCTGACTGAGGCTAATTTTCTCAATATCCTCAGCACACAGCTCATCAAATCCTTCTTGTCAATGCAATATGAGTATGTTGACATCAATGACAACACAGGCTCACCTCATACTTGCAACAGTATCTTCAACAAGATGTGTTCTTATAATTACTTTATGCTTGAAAACTATGAGAATGTTAAAGATGTTGTCTTTCCAATGGCTTGAGCTACTCAGTTGCGTGCTTGAGCTACCTGCTTGCATGCTTGAGCTACTTGCCTATTTGCTTGAGCTAGTTTCCTGCATGCTTGAGCTACTTGTCTACTTGCTTGAGCTGGTTGCCTATGTGCTTGAGCTACTTGCCTACTTGCTTGAGCTACTTGCCTACATGCTTGAGCTACTTGTCTACTTGCTTGAGCTGGTTGCCTATGTGCTTGAGCTACTTGCCTATGTGCTTGAGCTACTTGTCTACTTGCTTGAGCTGGTTGCCTATGTGCTTGAGCTACTTGCCTACTTGCTTGAGCTACTTGCTTGAGCTACTTGCTTGTCTACTTGAGCTACTTGCATACTTGCTTGAGCTACTTGCTTGTCTACTTGAGCTACTTGCCTACTTGCTTGAGCTACTTACTTGTCTGCTTGAGCTGGTTGCCTATGTGCTTGAGCTACTTGCCTACTTGCTTGTCTACTTGAGCTACTTGCCTACTTGCTTGAGCTACTTACTTGTCTACTTGAGCTACTTGCCTACTTGCTTCAGCTGGTTGCGTGCATTCTTGAGCTACTTGGTTGTCTACTTCAATTTTATTATGTAATTAAATGGCAATGCATGTAACCTACAAATTGGTGTAATCACTTCTATATTTAACATCTCGAGGAAATCGCTAGTTTTAGAGGCATCATAGTTATGATTGCTTGAGGACAAGCAATCTTGAGTGGGGAGGGCTGTCATGTCCCGATATTAAGCCATTGTTTAAATTAAAGATTTAAACATCATGTCCATTTGAATGCTTCTAACAATAATAATATAATATTTAATAAATAATATTACATAATATTATATGAATATTTTATTATTATTGTCTAAGAAAACAATTATGATATTATATATGATATATATTTATAATATAAAAATAAATATAAATAGATATTATTATAATATAATTATCATATAATAAATATATATAAGACAAATGTCTTATGATACATAAATATAAATATAATTAATAATATAAATATTACTTGTCTAAATATTATAAGAAGCATGAAATAGAATTAATCAATAAATATTATTAATCATACTATGTATATGGATTCATTAATCCATATAATATTTTAAATTATATTAAAAAAGGTAATCGGGCTTCTTAAGAGCACCGATCTCATATTTATTAAGAGATAAAGAGGTGTATCTCTTCAATGAAAAGGCATAAAGAGGTATAAAGAATAAGAGAAGAGTATGGGGAGAAATAAGGAGGAGAATCATATCGGATTTTAGAAAAAAATGAATAATAAATATGTCTGGAATATGTTATATCTAGATTAATAATTCAGACCTGCATAAACATAAAAAGGATCATACTTAAGAGATATAAAGGAAGAAGATACAGATCAGAAAAGTATTCAGCAGTAAGAACAATTCAGAGATTTAAAAATAAAATCAGATCTGCAGCAGGAACTAAGGGAAATAAAGGTACAAAGTAAGTATTATTAAATCATTGATAGTTTAATATAAATAATAAATATAGAGAACTAGGATAATGCAAGGTACGGCAGTACCTTAGGAAATCTCAGAAACCTCTAAGGTAAGTAATGTCTTAATGTTGTTTATATAATCAGTAAATAAAATAAAATTTAAATATAAAGAATTCACACAATAAATATATCTAAAGGTGCAAAATGGGGAATAGATCCGTATGTCATACATCTCATTAGAATTACACAAGTATATAAATAATAAATATATATATAAATATATTATGAAACTTGGTAAGAAACGACATAACCATCTCATTACCTCTACTTCTCATAACCATAGGAGAGGTGGTCTTGTTAGGGAAAGGCGGGGTAATTCCATCATGATGCATTGGAGAGGGTTTAATGCGCCCTAGACAAGGATGCTAGGGAAAGGCGGAGTAATTCCATTCACGATGCATTAGAGAGGGTTCAACGCACCCTAAACAAATAATTCCCCATCCATGGTTAAGGAATAGGCGGGAGATGATATGGAAAGCTGAACTTAGATTGTTACTTCTATATTTCTCTATTACTTTTATCTTTAAAGAAATGTTAGGTAATGTGGGGAGAGGCGGAGTAATCCCATCCGTAATAAGGCCCGTAGGCTGGGACAAAGTCTCCCGTAGGCTGGGTCAAGAGATGGTTTCAGCGCGCCCTATACATGTAAAGCCTAGTTCCCTGAGGAAGAGTAATAAGGAAATATGAATGATTGAATTATGGAATGGTTATCAATGGCAAGTAACAATTAGGAAATAAATAATCCTTTAACAAGGAATGATGTGAATACATTATCATTGATCTTATCACTAAAATTTATTGTTCTCTAATGTTACTAATGTCTCCTTGAGAATCATTTTGAATGCCTCTAGAAAGGGGACATTACAGATGTCCCCCACAGAAGTTGGAACTAGAAGGTCCTTGTTGAGCACATCACAACTGCCCACCGAAGCCGGCACTTCCATCTCAGCAGGGACTGTCATCATTTTAACCAGCCCAAACCCCACCACTAGCCAAATCAGTTGATACCTCTACCTTGGCCTCGAAAGAACACAGCAGAAAATGGCGGAACCATTTTTTAATGTCCACCGAATGTATCACAGTCCCCATTTTAGCAAAAAAATCAGCCAAGATAGTCGTCCGGGAATGAAACTGATCATTAGTTTCCAAGCTTTCTGGCCCCAGAATCTATTTCACAAGTTTCAAAGAAATCAAGTCCGGATAACAAAAGATAGTTGGCAGCTGGTGATTGGAGACTTTGCCTCTCAAAAAAGGTTCTCTGGGTTTACCCTTATCGCCTCCTCCGTGCCATTACCAAATCAACCCAAAGACACCTCACACCTCCACACTAGAGCCAAATTGAGAAAGAGCCAACAAACACACACCAATATGCAGAGAAAACAACCATCTTTCTATTTGCCACCATTCCAAAAAATTAATGAAGCTGATGTGCCCACAGAAATGCTACAAGGCCGCCGAACAAAACCAATTAACCAAGATTGTGGAGAAGCAAACACTATCAACACTGTCATCAAAGAAATGATGAGATACCAGAGAAGAAAGGACAATCTGATGGCGGTGAGAAAAAAAATGAGGCTACAAAACGAAAATTTAAGTGGGGATGATCATCATGAAGAAAACGCTCCAAATTGGGCTATGTGCCACTACAACCAGTAACGAAAAGCAAGAAAGGGGCTTGATCAATACCACATTCGCCAAAAATTCAGCCACTTTAATACCTTCATAGAAGCGATGAATGAAGGTTATGTTGTTAAACCTTTTACACAGATTGACCACCTCATCATGATAATTGTGCAACTTCCAATTTTCCAGAAACCAGTAATCACATTCAAAGAATCACCTTCCATTGCAAAATTTTTACAACCAAAGCCTAGAGCCAAGTCAAGCCCAGAAACCGCTGCTTCCCATTCCACTTCGCTACCAAGAAGAAAGAGCCCCCCGTGATAAGATTGACATGGGTATCCTGAAGAACCACTCCACCTTCAGCCTCGCAAGGGTTCCCTCTAGCGGTTACGTTGAAATTATGTTTTAGGAAGCCTTCAAGAGGAGGCTGCCAAACAACTTTCTCACACACAGACTTATTATCACTTACCCCATGAATGGGATGATATCAATTGAATTATTACTGATCACAATTGGTTCCTTCAGTTGCCCTCTAAATTACTTTAGTCCGCATAATGCATTAAACAATTTACTGCACGAGCCTCTAGATTAAGGATATACCTGAAAATTGTCTTGTAAACAATTGCAGCCATGTGAATGTATTTGCACATCTCAATATCATATAAGGAGCACAAGTTACAGTAAATAAAAACTTTTGGAATAAGTGCATAGTAGAATGGCATTCTATCTTTAGCTTCTGTCATACCATATTTCTCAAAAGTGAAGACTACTTTGTCAATTGATCTCCATCTTTAGCTCTTTTGTCATCTTTCAAGGTCAATATTTATTTTGCTTGATTTATATTTTCTTGTTTAGATTCCATTTCATTCATATGCATTAGTTTGTCCTTCTGTTTTGTGCACTTATTTCTGTTATGTTTTCTTGAAGCTTATAAGTCGACAAAAATACCACCCCTCAGTAAACATGCTAGATATAGCTTCTCCTGGAGGAGGATCGGCAGCACCAGTATACTGTCAGGGTCAGGAACTTGAACTAAATGAGAATGAATTTTGCTGGGGGTCAAAAGCTACGATGACACAGGAAAATAATGTGGTATACTATGAATCATTCTTTTTTGGAGGTACAGAATATTCCTGCTACGACTCTATATACATTTACAAAGAAGGAGAACCAGAACCATATATTGGGAAGATATTAGAAGTCTGGGAGGATCGGGTGGAGAATAGAAACAAAATGAAGGTCTTATGGTTCTTTCGTCCCATTGAAATTCCAAAATGGCTGGAAGATGAAAGTAATCCAGCATATAAGGAAATATTTCTGGCATCTGGGAAAGGAAAAGGGGTCACCAATGTAATAAATACACTGGTAAGCTAAAAACCCTAAGTGATTTCATTCTGGCATGAAGTGTAGTAAATTTGGACATTAAAAAATATGTGCTCTCTGCTTTTGTGCATTATTCTTGCAGTCTTTCTGTGCTCCATTTATTTGTTAATTCTCTTAAGATTTAAGTAATTTATCTTGATGTTGTGCCTTTCAGATGTTTTGTAAATTTTACAGCCTCTCAGCCCTACAGGAAACAGTTGCATTTTTTCATCAGCTAGTAATTGTAAATATAAATGGTTATTATACTTGTTATCTTTAGCAACAATATCTATATCTATATATCTTGAAAAAAGGTAAATATAATATATTATATGGGAAAATGGAATTTACATAGAAGGTTGTCTTGAGCAAAATAAACAAGTCTAACAAAGCTACTAATAGTATACTTTTCAAAAGAAATCACTAAAATCACTCATAGTTCTTGTTGACCTTGCCTTATAAATTCTAAGGTACTCAATAATTCTTCGCACTTTTAAAGGCAACAGTTCTTAAGATTTTACTATCCTGCAAGTGAATTTTTTGGAGTTTCACCCCACTATCACTTTACCATATCATTCAAGTCACTTGATTTGAGCTAAATTTTCCTCATAAAGTTCATATGAGCACCTCACACATGGAATATTATTTAAAGTTTATAAACGTCACATCACAATATGAGAACATGATATAGCAGACAAAGTATCTTCATTATGATACTCAAGGTGCTGTCTCCAATCTGTAAGGACTTACTTACATGAAGAATCTCCATGGGTCATGGGTGGAGGTCCCTGATCCATCACTCAACTTGTAGATATACAAAATGTAGAGGGAATAGGAACAATAGTTGACCTCAATGGTTCTTGTCTGCAGCTATCCCTAGACAAAATTAAAAATGTGTTGTACTTGTACCCATACGAAAAATTTCGTACTGTGTCAAATTTACAACTAAAATCTTGTTGTTTTCTCTCTCAGCAGATGTGTTTCATATTTTGTTCCATTGGTCTATGTTGTTTTTCTTTGTCATTTGTGTCATGTCATGGCAGGAATAATGATGAGGGATTTTCAAGCAAGTGAATTCCAAGTGAGATAGATGAAGGGAAAGGCATATTCAAAGCCAGAGGTAGCAGTTACAGTCATATAGGCATGCCTTGAAGGAGAAAAATCATATAAATCCATACGAAAAATTTCGTAGTGTGTCAAATTTACAACCAAAATCTTGTTGTTTTCTTTCTCAGCAGATGTGTTTCAGATTTTGTTCCATTGGTCTATGTTGTATTTCTTTGTCGTTTGTGTCATGTCATGGCAGGAATAATGATGAGGTATTTTCAAGCAAGTGAATTCCAAGTGAGATAGATGAAGGGAAAGGCATATTCAAAGCCAGAGGTAGCAGTTACAGTCATATAGGCATGCCTTGAAGGAGCAAAATCATATAAATCCATACATGGAAGTGTGCCTTTTAGTGGAAACCGCCAAGGAATGACGAAAATTTGCAATTGTGTTCAAAGGCATGTGCTGCCATGCATAGAAGATAAGTTTCAAGACAAGACTTATGCACAGAGATGGTTGGAAGTGAGTCCGATAAGGTTAGAGCAATCAAGTTTGCAAAAGCTCTGCAATTCCATGTCCTCACTTGCACGCCTATGAGTGCAAATTCCAAGTCAAAGTCAAAAAACATGCACAAAGATGGTTGGACGCATGCCTGGAAGCAGCTGGTTGGAGATTAGTGATTAAGACATGGAAAATTCACATCTCATCACTACGCACCTGGTAATGGTAATGCAAAGTCAAACACAAACAGTCAAAACTTTACATTCTAAGGACCTGGTGTGTGTAATGTCCCCAATTAGGGTTTTTTTGGAATAGACCGATTTTTGAAAATGAAAACAAACTGGAACAGCAAAGTAAACTTGCACACAATCAATTGAAAATACTGGAACAAATCCTAAATGACATCAAATATGCAAACTGAGCCAAATATGAATGCCAACATCTGATTTTATTGATATACAACTGCTGAAATTGATTTACAGGCCTGATTACATCATCATAAATTCAGATCAGATTTTTATATGCTATCAAATAGTACAATTCTGTTCATACATGAAATATTCAGATTTTTGCAACATCAACCAGCTCACAAATTGATAGAAATTGCTGATTAGACCCCTGAAACTGGAAATTAGACCTGTATGGCTGTCTAGATGATGCAATAATGACTCGTATGGATGCCAAAATGGATGGCAGCTGGCTGGAAATGAATTTTACGGCTGCTATCGTCACTGGTACTGCTTGGTACAGACCTGTACGGCACTAGAAAAGAGGTTTCAGACCTTAAATCAGATGTTCCCTTTGCTGATACCTCAGATTTGGAGCTAATTCATAAATATGATATTAATATAGGTGTTGTTCAAACTGAATCTAAATGTTGGATGGCTGGAAATGATTTTTCAGACCTCAAATGATGCCAAGAAATGTGTATGGACTGCTGCTCCAGCTGAAACACTTCTCAAACAGCCTCCAATGTCTTCCAAATGGTTTGCCCACCCTTAAAAAAAAACATTTCTAAATTTTTTAAAAAATTATTTCTGATTTTTCTGAAGCTAGGTGACCTCATGAAAGGTGCAAAAACCCTTCAAAATTGTCAAATCATGAATAATTATTTGTTTGCAAATCCAATCAATAGATACCTAAAATTTCGCACAAAACATTGAATTAGCACACCATGCAAACCCTAGGTGGAATTTGCCAATGTCGGAAATTGAGGGTTTTCGTCCTCACCTCTAGAATGAGACCCAAGAGGGTTTTCGTCCTCCTAAATCGCAGAATTGCAGCCATGGATTTTTCGTCCTTGAATGCAAGATTGAACTTGAACTCAAAATGAGAAATGCCAAACAAAAATCTGTAATGTCCCCATTTTTGTGAGCATCAGAGTTCAGAGGATTAGCCTATCAGTTGACCCTCGTAGGCTAGTGTGGTGGATTAGAGGGTCCAGTTTGGGCTTTATGGAGCTCTTCAGGTGGCCGTTGTCAGTGTTTATCTCTCCAGATTATTGGTATATTTTGAGGCTAAGCTATTCAGAGGTTTTTGGTTCCGTTTTGAGGGACTTACTATTTATAGTAAGTTAGTGGATGTTAGAGAGGGACCCTTACTATTTTTAGTAAGGCAGTTGGGTGCACAGTGGATCAATGGTTAACTCCCAGGTTTAGACGGAATTGAGAAAAAATAAGTATATGTGGAGTTATGTAATTTTAATTATTAATAAAGTAATACTTTATTAATAATTAATTATAAAGTGCATTATAATGTTATATTTTCACTTTATGTGAATGGGGCCACTTAATGACTTAAAAAGTCATTTAATAAAGTGCATCATAATGATATAATATAACTTTATGATTAAAGTGGTCATTTAAATGACTTAAGTAAAACACTTTATGTGGGTCATAATTAATGTTTTATTATAAAAGTCAACATCAAAAGCATTTAATGATTTTTAATGAGTTAAAAGGCCTCTAGAGGGATCGACCCATTTTGGAGAAAGTATATAAGTCACTAAAAGCAAATGGAAAAGCATCATTTTTATTCATTTGAAGATATTGGAGTTTGTGCTTTTTGGAGAGCTTGGCTCTTGAAGGTGGAAACCTAGGGTTTTTAGAATTCTTGGCTTTGGAGAACAAAGATTCTTCATTGTTCTTGCTACTTGAGGGTGTGAAAGATCACTTGAAGGTTGCATCATTGGTAGCTTCATGTCAGAGGCTGCAATTGTGCATAATAGAGGAGATTTCATCAAAAGAATTTACAAGGGTTTTGAAGTTTATCATTGGAGAACAATTTATTGTTGTTTGCGCCTTCATCTTTTAGCACGTGGAGTTTATACAGAGCATTTAAAAAGTGTATCTACAGAAATTCAAAGGGGTTTGAAGAGCGATTTTCAAATTGTTGGAGGCACAATCTTTAGAAGCCAATTAATTGCTGTTAGCAACCTCTATTGGCAGCCACGTGGGTATTTGTGGAAAACATAGAACTTGAGTTTAGGCAATATATATTGTAGTCTTCATCCATTGTTCCTGTCTCAAATCAATTAGCAACAAAATATTAGAGATTTCTCCTCATTTTCATGTAATGATTTCTAGTTGTATGCTTTCTAGTTGTAATGATTTCTCCAAATATTTGGTCTTTACATTGACAAACTTGAGGAATGGATAAATAAAACCGAAGGAGATGGCATCCAGTTGGCCAGTTTTGTGGTAAAGCTGCTTTTCTATGCCGATGACCTTATTCTTATTGCAAAAACAGCCCATGGTCTGAGAGGTCATTTGAAGGCTCTAGAACTATTCTGTCAAGATGTTGGGATGCAAGTGAACATTAGCAAGACTAAAGTCATGATGTTCTCTCTAAAAAGGAAACAACAACAAAATAATTTTATTTTCGAAGGAAGTCCACTGGAAATTGTCGAAGAATACAAGTATCTTGGCATTGTTTTTCACAATAGGCTCAGTTGGGAAACTTGCAGGGCGAAAAGGATACAAGGGGGTTGGAGAGCTTCTTACCTTCTACAGAACAGGTGTAGGAAAGCGGAACTTTGGGATTGGAAAACTAAGAAAACCCTTTTTGGTTTGTTGGTCACGCCGGATGTCCTCTACGGCTGTGAGGTTTGGGGGAGCAGCATGTCAAATCACAGATGGAGACAGCTGGAAAGAATTCAAAAGCACCTTATCACCAGTCGTCTTAAAGTTAAAGCTACGGTTCTGTTGTGACCAAATCACACATCGCCCCATGGCAAATGGGGACCCCCTATTTTTAAAAAAAAACTCCAGTGCTTTGCTGAGTCTTGTATGATGTCTTAGAGCTATTTCATAATGAAGTCAGTGGTGTTTGAGTCCTGTAGTCCCTTGATGACCTGATCCTGATGTTTGAGATCCTGAAAATGACTGTTTGAGATCCTGAAAATGACTAAGTCTGGTATCCTGATCTTGAAGATCCTGAAAATTGGCTAAGTCTGAAATCTGGTGGATCCTCAAAAATCTAGAATCTGCATGTTAAATCTGGGGGATCTGAGACCTATCTCAATATAGCTTACCTTGGCGACTTACATTTCTAGGCGCAAATTTGCTCTAGTACTTAGGCGCAATTTTCCCACTTGCAGAGACCCCAAAAGTGCGCCTAGAGGACAATCAACCTTCAACCTCTCCTAGATAGGCGCCTTGATTGAAAATTTCCTAAGAGACCTCAAGAAGTGAAAATTTGACCAGTTAAACACATTGTGAGTTAGGCGCCAATTTCACATTCAAGTGATCATCAAAATTGCGCCTTGAGTTGACATGATTGAGTTTAGGCGCCCATTCTTTGTTCCCTTTTGCCATTTTTGGCGCCTTGAAGAATTGAGCACCTTGAGCATCAACAATGAGCGCCTAGGGGAAATTGGATCCAAAGATCCATTTGGGCGCCTTGACATGAATAATGTCAAGTGAAAGAATCTAGGCGCCATTTCCTACCTATTCAAATCTTAAGGTGCGCCTAAGAGGAAAAACTAGGTTTGAATCCATCCACATTGAAAGTGTTGAGTTTGACAAGATCACAAGGGTATTTTGAAGTAAAGGGTTACATCAAAGCTAGGCGTCCATTCCTACCTCTGCCACCTTAAATAGGCGCCTTAGGGAAAATCAATCAAATTCATGCCTAAAAGTAGGCGCCTTGAGAAGGGAGATCATTTTGTACTATTTCAAGTGTTTGAAATCGCCTAAGGTGTCAATTATGAAGTTAAGTGTGCTAGGCGCACTTTCACTTATCTACCAACCTCGATGAGCGCCTTGGGAGAAGTAAGGCATATGTGTTTGAATGTGAAGAAATCATCAAAGGCGCTCCTTTGTCCACAAATTATTATACATTGGCGCCCTAGGAGGATTGACTTTGATTTGACATTAGATCAACCTATGATTGAATTACTTCTTTTGGGCGCCCATTTGATGCATAAGTATGAATCATTTGAAGTATTAACAACCTATCTTAAGTCTTAGGCGCCAAATTCAACCCAAAGCCACCAAGTTTAGCTTAGGCGCCATTCCTTGCTATTTTTGGCGCCTTAGTGTGAAGGGAGTTCTAAGTCAGTGGAAGATGGTGCCTAGAGACAAGGATGTCTCTTAAGGGTTTAAATATGAAATGAAACCATTAAACATCAAGAATTAGCCTCAGAGAAGTAAAGGTGCACTTTTTAGTTCAAATCACCTCATTCTGGCGCTTTGGGAAAGGTACATGAAAGCACATCATTAAGTAAGCGCCTGGGGAGAAGACACATCCAAGACATCTTTGAAAGTTGGCGCTTGAAAGATAGAAGCCCTCTAAGACCCATACAATTGTCCAAAGCATGAAAAATGCCAAATATGAAGCCATTAGTGTTAGGCGCCCTTTTGCTCCTCTGCCAACTCAATTGGCGCCCTAGAAACAACCACTCAAATCCATGTCTAGAAGTGGGCGCCCTGGAAGAAATTGCATTGAAAGACATGTTTGAATGAATCGCTTAAGTGAGATTGACCTTTTAAACTATTACAATTGTTAGAAATCAGTTGAAGTGATGAATGTGGGATTAACTTGTATTAGGCGCCCCTTTGTTTCTCTTTTTACCTATATAAAGCACCTAAAATAGAAGTGGGATTATTACATGTTTCAAGTTATTCCTATCTTATGAAGTGAGTAATATATTGTTTACCTTTTCTTGTAGGAACATTAACAAAGCTAAGGAGTTATACAAGGACTCACCTTTGAGTGAGAAACTTGGAATCACCTTCAAGGAAGAGATCATGCCACCCACCTTTTGAGATCACTTCAAGATCACCTTCAAGTTGCGGAGGGATCACACCTCAAGTCTCCTACATCAATGATATCATGTTAGATCATATCAAGTTCAAAGTATACTTCATCCTTTGCATCACGTTCAAAGACAAGGCGTTCCCCATCCAAGCTTCAAGTCAAGGTTCGTCAAGCTTCAAAGTTTCTTCTAGAGGTTATCAACATCTACTTCACATCCAAGGAAGGTGTTATCATCGACACTCCAAGAGGGTCACTTCAAAGGCCATCATGAAGGATCACTTCATCAACTTCTACATCAAGCAAAGACACTTCATCTATTCAACTTAAAGTTTCATTCAATCTTCAAGTCCAAGAGAGGTCTCCTACTCCAATTTATGAATGAAGATCATCATACACTCTACTTCATGCTATCATCATCATCTATTCTATTACTTACTCTTCAAGAAGGAGCATCATCAAAGAAGATCATCATATCAACTTACCTACAAGAAGAAGAAAGAATCATGAAGTTAATCAAGTGAAGCAACAAGTATTATACGTCCAGTCTACAAGAAGAATGAACAAGGCAAGATCTACAAGTTGTATTCCTAAACATACAAGTTAAAGCAATCACATCGAATACATCACCACATTGATGATACAATTTTCAAAGTATGCTAAGGTGGCATCTATGTGGTGGGTACACATCATTTTAAATGCATTAAATGTATCATTTAATAAAAGAAGTCAAAGGGATTCCTATGTGGGGGATGTTTTAAATGATTTCGCCTTACTTTATCACATTGGAAAACGTGCCTTCATTGCCTCTCTCTTTTGTGCTAAAAATAGCAAATAGTTGTAACTACCTCTGAGGTGGCATGATCTAGACCCTTGGCTATTGAATTAATCTTAGCCATTCATTGTAATTTGGGCTTCTATATAAAGGCCTTGTTGCCTCATTTGTAATATAAGTAGAATAGAGAGTAGTCAGTAGGCAAGTAGGAGTAGAATAGGAAAGACTCTCGAAATTCTCTGAGAGGGCTTGAAATTGTTGTAAATATTTCTCAAGGTTAATGCAAAGACATTGGAGCTACTTGTTTGGTGTTAAGTGTTATCTTGCGGAGTAACATGATTTCCTGTATCTTAATGAAATGGAGAGATGTTTCAAGTAGATTAGAAATAGATTAGAAGTTCTTTGATGTGATGTATGTTGTATTGAATATTTGATCAACTCCTAGCTCATGCTTTTAATATTCATCGCTGGTGAAGTGTTGTGTAAAGCTAGTCTGAGCTTAATTTGCATAAGTTCGATTGTGGATGCTTGTTTGAGCTGCGCCGTCTTATGGGTGCTTATATAAGCCTTCATGATTTGAAAACCATTCGCGTAACCTTAGGAGATTGCACCAACTCCATGTAGTTGTAGGCATCCTTGGTGAAGTGGAGTTAGGTTTCTTTAGGAGTTTGTCTATTCAAACATCATCATTGCTTTATTGACCTTAGATTAGATCCCTTGAACCTTTATCTTTTTAATTTTCTTTATCATTAATATGTCATCCACACTGAAGGAGGAATAAGCTAAATGAAATATGAAGAAGTCTGTGTAAGTCCCTTTGTGATTATCAGCAAGATCACATGTAATCACTGAGTTAACCCATCACGAATCATAAATAAGGAACCTTGGAGTTACTTCACTGGATCACATAGTTCAGCCTTTGAAGAGCTTTATTCAAGAGAGTGGGATACTCTAGTGTTTTACTCTATTGTTGACTTGTTGAAAAACAAACATCAACAGGTTCCATATGAGATTCTTTTGGCAGAGGCCGGTACTTTCCCGATGGAAGCTGCTGCAATATCAAGGTTACTAAGTTACCTAAAAAAGGTGGAAAACATGGGGAATCATCGGTGGCCCAAAGTGGTGATGAACGAGGTGTTAGATCGGAGGAAGAAGACGTGGATGAAACAAAACATCAAGTGGTTGGAAAAATGGGACATTAAGTTGCAGGAGTGTCCCAACACCAAAGAGGAAATAAAAAAGTTTGTGTTAGAAAAATTCAGGACTGCCATGTGGACAAATCAGATTGGGCGTAAAAAAATGCGCGTAAAAAAATGCACTATATTAAAGAGTTCAATCCCACTTGGGAGCATGGAGATAAAGCATACTTAAGTGCCGATCTTAAAGGTAAGGCTAGGATTTTAGTGGCACAATTGAGGACCGGTTCACACCATCTTAGGTGCGAAACTGGTAGATGGAAGGTTCCCAAGGAAATGTGGGAAGATAGGACTTGCATTTTCTGCAGTGATAGAACGGTTGAAACTGAGCGACACTTCATTAAGGAGTGCGATGCGTACAAGGATATCCGTATGCAGCAGGATAACAACGTGAATGTTGGCAGTTTTAGTGAATTATTTGAGGAAGAGAGGATTCACAACACGACTCGGCTGTTGGTAAAGATCCATAGAAAGCGGGATGACATCGAAAGAAACCTGAAGAATTCCTAGTGCTTTGGACTCTTGGTCCCATAGACTGTTTTGGTCTCGTGGACGTTATTAAAACTCATTCATTCATTCATTCATGTTGATCAAAGCTGTAGTAGCATTATTTTACTAGGACAGAAAAATGGGTATGTGGAATACTTCATATTTTGGCAATATATTTTTCTGGGCATTGTTTGCTTAGATAATAGGGGATATTTTCTCAACTGGGTACTTGTTATTTTGTCAAAATACTGAGTAATTTGGGAGATATAGAAATCTGGAATTTTCAGCCATGAATGCCTTATGTGATGTTCAATTTTGAGTTAAATATTATTATTGCAATATTTTCTTTTTGGCATTATATTGTTGCAAGTGTCAGAGGAAACCAAAGACAAACTAAACAGACAGGCAAAAAACTAGAGAGTTAAATATCCTATCAGGGGTGGGATACTACAGTGGTATCAGAGCGGTTTCCTGCCATCCTGTTGGGTTAATCAGAAATATCCAGTTGCATGTCAGAGATTTCATGTTGCATGTCAAGATTTGGGGTTGCATATTAGTGATCAACTATTGCATGTTAGTTTAACATGGGGGTTTTATTTAAAAATTCATTGAGCTCACATTAGAATCATCTGAGTGACCAACACTCATTCATATTTTCAATTACATTATCTTCCAGTGTAGTTTGAGATATGGGTACAGATAGTGACAAACAAATTGTATCAGGTGATTGGAAGTGGTTAGCCAGAACAATATATGAACAAGGTGAAAAACTTGGCACAACTTCACAATCCAGATATGCTACATTATGTATCCTTAGAAGGCTGGAAGAGAGTTTAAGCTTCGTAGAATAGTCACCTTCAGCATTGCTTCAGATATCTATGGGTCCTGCGGTGACAGTGTTGGGTGAGCATAGGTACTTGAGGCACAATGATTGTGAGATTAGGCTCACTCTTGCCCTATGCTACAGTCAGTTTATGAGGATCACAGTTCCTCGGGTTCCTTATACTAGGGTCACCATGAGAGAGGTTTTCCAGCTGATCGTAGACAATATGGTTGGGATTGGAGACATCAGTAGTCCTACCTATGCACGGAAGGTTAAGATCTTAGAGCTAATGGCACAGGTTAGATCATGCGTTGCCATGCTTGATTTTGATCAGCATGATCTTGTGTTGCAGTTATTCAGACTCTTCTTGGAGTCCATTAGTTCGGGGCATGATAGATGTATTCAGGACTACATGAGAGATATCATGACTTCCATTGTTGATAACATTGATAGTATATCTCAGCCCATCATGACACTTCTAGCAGTTTGCATGCGAGAGAAAGTGACATCTCCGGCTGCTTATGTGTTGGTATGCAGTGTCTTTGATCAGTGGAAAGACAAGTTGGGACCTTATTTGGTTAAGGAGGAACCAATGCAGGAAAAAAAGGTGCGATTTGAAGAGAATGTTGACATTATTAGCGCTCAAGAAGTTGTTATCAGTCATGATAACAATTCTGATTTCTATGACAGCAGTCCTTTGCTTGAGCGTAATGATGATTTAAATGTCATGGCAAGTTCAGAAAGTGTTGTGGAAGAAACTGAGTATTGATGCACAAGATAAGGGTGTCAAACATGAAGATTGCATGATAAATTTGACCCGTAACAGTTCTGATTTTTATGACAGCAGTAAAGAATCTTTGCATCAGCATGAGACAACAACTACTACACATGAGGAAAAAGCTTCTACGGAGTTGTCACATGTTAGTACTCAAGGTTTGGGTACTAATCATGCAATTTATGATGTAAATTCATGTCATAATGAGTTTGATTTTTCATATCAGACCTTTTAAAACAAATCAGAAAATTTATTTAATGGCAGTGAATCTCAGGATCGTGATTTGGATGGACATGCTGTTACTTTGGAAGTGGAAGTGGGTGAAGATATTGTCAAAACAACTTCTACCTTGCCAATTGAGCCATCCTATGAGGTACTTAGCAGCAATACCTTAGTTGTTGATGTGTGCACAGTTAATAGCACACATGATGCTGCTTATCATGAGGTGAGTGATGTTGATACAGCCTCATATCACAGTGCAGATTTCGAATCAACAAATTTGTATGGGAGTCCTAAGTTGCGGAGTCCTCACCATTTGGTTGGGCAACTAAAGGTGAATGACAATATGATTGCCACAACCATTGAGCATTTTGATGTTGCTCGACAGATGTTGGCTACTTTTGGTTGGAGTACTCCTATGACAGATGAGCACGGTGATAGTGGCCTTTCCCTTGCAGAGTTTCATGCCCTCCGAGAAGCAATTGGAATAATGAAATAAAATTACCTACAGTTACTTGCTGACAGAGATTACCTTCTCAAGTGGGATGGAATTTGTTTTGATGCATTGAAGGGAAAGGAGGAGGAGGTTGATGAGCTCACTCATGAGCTTGAAGTGATTTTGGAATCTTTGAAGAGCACTCAGTTGGCCCTTCAGGAGTCACAGTCACAGGTTGAGGAGCTTGCCGTGGCATTGAGACTAGCACAGTTTTCACCACTTTTAGATACAGTTCAGGTTTCCATGGCAGCAGTTGGTGAGGAGCATATACCCACGGATTATGCTTGTGAGTAGGTTGAGGATGTGGTTACATCCATCACAGATGTTGGTGTAGTTGATTCCGATGGGATGAGTGCAGTAGTGGAGAGTTGTAGAGAACCTCTTGTCGCACCTGGTTCTCTTGAGGTTAGTCCCATGACAGGTGATGCGAGTCAGATTATTGATAGCTTTTGTGTTTCAGTGGTGGGTTCTACTGAGACTTGTGTGACAGTTCTTGACACTACTCCATCATCTTCATAGGAGATATTCAGAGCATCATTTGGTTGGGAGATGGGCTCTCATGTTGATTTGTTTCCTTCCCCTGGAAGCAAATCGGTTGTTTCATCCCATGCAGCTGATTTTGATCGACAACTTGTTGAGCCACAGAGTTGGAGAGATCAACTGAAGGTTACGAGAAATAAGGTTGATTCAGACTTGTTGTGACCTAATCACAACTCGCCCCATTGCAAATGGGGACCCCCAATTTTTGCTTTAGGGTTTTGATGGTCCATGAAGGTTTTGATACTGAAACTTGTTCGATCCCAACGCAAACAGGAGTCATCTACTAAACAAGTCTTTAATAGTGAATTTTGAGGTCAAATTAGGGCAATTTTGATTAAGGGAATTCAATTGAGTGACAAGTGTCAAAGTTGCAAAATGTTCACAAACAGGAGGGGAAATTGTTCTGGACCCTGCAATTTGCGCCCTAGTTGGATATGAGTTTGAAATTAGGGGAAATTGTTCTAGCCCTTACAATATGTGCCCTAGGTTGAGGGTCTTCATTTTGGAATGCATTGATTGCTTTAAGGTAAGTTTTCGAGAACACTTGTAGAGAATATGACAAATTGCTCAAGGGAGTTTTGAGAAAAGTTAAAGTTGATGAAATGTTGAAGTGTTAAGATGGTGGAAAATGTTCTCATAGGTGCAATTTGCGCCCTACCTAGAGGATGATGCAAAATGTTCTACTTCATACAATATCTGCCTTAGGAGCTTGTAACAAGGAAATTTGGCTAAGTATGAAACATCTTGAGAAGTTCAACCTTGTTTTGAAAGTTCAAGTGAAGGTTATGATAGAATACCAAAATGGGGAAAATGTTCTGCCCCTTGCATTTTGCGCTTTAGCTAGAGGGTGACTTGGAAATAAGGAAATTGTTCTGCCCCTTGCATTATGCGCCCTAGGGATTCCTTGATCAATGCATGAGGTGCGAAGGATGTTGACACTCAATCCATGTTCAAGGTGATGAAGGAAGTTCAAGGTGAAAGATTCACTTAACATTTGAAACTTAAAGGGAAAAATGACTAAGTGTTAAGATGCCAAGTAAGGAAAATGTTCTAGAGCTTTCAAAAGCCGCCCAACTTGAAGTGGAAAATGTTCTACCTCTTGCAATTTCCACCCTAGGTTGTCATGAGGAAGTTTAGCTAAGTGAGAAGTACCTTGAAGACTCCAAGTCTTGTTTTAAAACTCCAAGTGAAGGTTCATGTGCATAAGTGATTTGAAAACTAGTCAGTTTTCCTTAGAAGATCGCATCACCTTTGTGTAGTTGTCTTTTGGCGAAACAAAGCATGGTTGGATTTCACCGAATTGATAATAGTGACTTGCATTTAGATTAGAATTCCTAAATCCTATCTCTTGTGCACTTTTTTCATAAACATTGTTAGAAGTAGGTTTTTGAGAACTTTCATTGCTATATCATAAGTTGATCAAGTCATGTGACCTTTGAATGAGAATTACTTCTTGTGCGAGTGAAAACAATATTTTCCTATTGTTGAACACCAAAACAGTAAATCACATCTTTGCCAAACAAGCTATCCCAAATCGAGAATTGAAGATAAGGACCCTTGGAGTCTACTCATTTGATCATGAAGTTAAGCATTTGGGTGATTTTGTTCAAGAGAGGATAAAATACGCGAGTATTTTATGCTGCGTTGTCTGTGCAAGGAAAACACATCAACAAGACTTATATCGCTTTTACTGCACAGATAAGTTTGTTGAGTACCTACTTGAGTGTGCGGAGTTACAGGAGAGTCGGTATGGAGCCTTAGAGGGTACTCGCATTTGAGGTTTGCGCTTCATTAAGCGTGCTTTGGGAGCAATTGAAGATACTCTGACTTCAATGCTTCCTGATAGAGATTTTGTGATTGGGTTTGCAGAGAGGGTTACCAGAGCTCCTACCCAATCAGCGATTCGGGATCAAAGAGTAGAGCCATCTTCTGATTCCAGTGTTGTATGTGATGATGAGGAGGGAGTTATATAGAGCTATGAAAGTCAGCCATTGACCGAGGTTGGAGCATTTTATCTTGATTGCATAGTGAGGAGTGTTCGTCACTTCTCCTTTAGTCCCCACGCGGAGGATTTTATGATGTGGATTAGCTCAGGGTTTATACCATCCTTTGTGGGATGGATATTTACCATCTTCAGTAGATGGAGTTAGTGGCTGCAAGTACCCGACTCAGTTATTTGTAGGGAATTACTTGCAAAGTCAGCACATCCATGGAAGTCTAGCAGAGGATGGAGATAGTTGTTGTGTTGCAGACACTTTCAGATGTTCTTATCTCCACTCGACGAATGGATGTGAGTATTGATTGCATTGGGATCCAGGTGGTGACAGGTTTAGCACTGCAGTTTGGGTGGATCCCATTGTATCGCTTCACCACTTCTGGCATGGTGAAGTTGGGATCATTGTTGAGAAGCAGAGGTTTGAAGATGTTCTACTCAGCAGGCTTCTATTCTGGATTTGGGATCCAGGCATTGGTTGTTGGCCACTCTACAATGTGTTGTGGGATCCTTCTTGTACATCGGGGTTCTAGTCAGAGTTCACTGATGAGTATTGCAGTGTGTACATGGTGTGGATTGCTTACAGTTTCACTTTTGGTTCACATGTACATGAGTTGTTTCTGATGCACTTTTCTTGTGCGCATGAAATGGACAGATGGTCCGACATCTATCCTTGTGCAGTTGTGGTTATGTTGGTGCTACAAGAGTTAGTTGGAGATGTGTGGGACATTTCACAGTACTTCTTTTGGGCCTCCCAAGGAGTGGAGTTTCTTTGCAGTGGAGATTGCTTGGGGACAAGCAATTTCAGGGAGGGCGGACTGTAATGTCCCCATTTTCGTGAGCATCAGAGTTCAGAGGATTAGCCTATCAGTTGACCCTCGTAGGCTAGTGTGGTGGATTAGAGGGTCCAATTTGGGCATTATGGAGCTCTTCAGGTGGCCGTTGTTAGTGTTTATCTCTCCAGATTGTTGGTATATTATGAGGCTAAGCTATTTAGAGATTTTTGGTTCCGTTTTGATGGACTTACTATTTATAGCAAGTCAGTGGATGTTAGAGAGGGACCCTTACTATTTTTAGTAAGGCAGTTGGGTGCACAGTGGATACAATGGTTAACTCCCAGGGTCAGACGGAATTGAGAAATAATAAGTATATATGGAGTTATGTCATTTTAATTATTAATAAAGTAATACTTTATTAATAATTAATTATAAAGTGCATTATAATGTTATATTTTCACTTTATGTGAATGGGGCCACTTAATGACTTAAAAAGTCATTTAATAAAGTGCATCATAATGATATAATATAACTTTATGATTAAAGTGGTCATTTAAATGACTTAATTGAAATTATAAAAGCACTTTATGTGGGTCATAATTAATGTTTTATTATAAAAGTCAACATCAAAAGCATTTAATGATTTTTAATGAGTTAAAAGGTCTCTAGAGGGATCGACCCATTTTGGAGAGAGTATATAAGTCACCAAAAGCAAATGGAAAAGCATTATCTTTATTCATTTGAAGATATTGGAGTTTGTGCTTTTTGGAGAGCTTGGCTCTTGAAGGTGGAAACCTAGGGTTTTCAGAATTCTTGGTTTTGGAGAACGAAGATTCTTCATTGTTCTTGCTACCTGAGGGTGTGAAAGATCACTTGAAGGCTGCATCATTGGTAGCTTCATGTCAAAGGCTACAATTGTGCATAATAGAGGAGATTTCATCAAAATAATTTACAAGGGTTTTGAAGTTTATCATTGGAGAACAATTTATTGTTGTTGTGCTTTCATCTTTTAGCACGTGGGGTTTATACAAAACATTTAAGAAGACTTTATCTACAGAAATTCAAAGGGGTTTGAGGAGCAATTTTCAGATTGTTGGAGGCACAATCTTTAGAAGCCGATTAATTGCTGTTAGCAACCTCTATTGGCAGCCACGTGGGTATTTGTGGAAGACATAAAACTTGAGTTTAGGCAATATATATTGTAGTCTTCATCCATTGTTCTTGTCTCAAATCAATTAGCAACAAAATATCAGAGATTTCTCCTCATATTCATGTAATGATTTCTAGTTGTATGCTGATCAAAGCTGTAGCAGCATTATTTTACCAGGACAGCAAAATGGGTATGTGGAATACTTCATATTTTGGCAATATATTTTTCTGGGTATTGTTTGCTTAGATAATAGGGGATATTTTCTCAACTGGGTACTTGTTATTTTGTCAAAATACTGAGTAATTTGGGAGATATAGAAATCGGGAATTTTCAGCCATGAATGCCTAATGTGATGTTCAGTTTTTAGTTAAATATTATTATTGCAATATTTTTTTTTGGCATTATATTGTTGCAAGTGTCAGAGGAAACCAGAGACAAACTAAACAGACAGGGAAAAAACCAGGGAGTTAGATATGCTATCAGGGGTGGGATACTACAAAATCCGATGATCAAATGAAAATAGGTGCCTCCTTGATATACCTTTTCAAATTGGGCCCTTAGGTCCTAAATTTCCCTCCAAGTATTTAAAAATATTTTTAATTTTTTTTTTTATATTTTAAGTATTTAAAAATACTTCTATTTTAATACTAATGTTTAAAAACACCTTTTTTGTTTGTTTGTTGGGCAAACGCTTTTGACCGGAGGTATGAACTGGGTACATGAAACAACAATATACATGAAACACACCATTCAGTGATAACGTGTCCTCAAGGGGATTTGAACCTTAGTCTCCATCATGATAACCAAGTGGCCTGGCCACTTTAGCACACCCCACACACATTTAAAAACACCTTTTATCTTAATCATAATAATATTATTAAGTTGCCCTTAAAATTAGAAATTACTGGTCCCAACTTAAATAATATGATTAATTATTTTAATCCAAAAAAGGGGACATAACAGTGTGTGCGGAGAAGCTGTCTAGCAAAGTTTGGTTTACAAAAAATATGCATGGGGATGACTTGGCACGCACCTTGTAGTGTGGGTGATGATCAAGTTTTTAAATGTCATATAAACTCACGTTTTGGTGTGCAAGTTATTATGTTAATATGTCTTCTTTGGTGAAAACTGAAAAGCAGCTTTTGTATGTTTAGGGGCATGCCTCTTAGTATAGGGCCGACCAGACTAGATAAAGGAGAGTTTCACTATTTATAGAATTGGTGTCCTTTCTAAGAATCATGTCCTTTCAAACTCGAGGGATTCTATTTATAGATGCAGTGACCAGCAAGGACGAATCAAGTTATAAATAGCAGAAGATGGCTCTCGATATGGAGTAATGCATGTGCATAAATAAGGTGTCACGCCTTTGTTTCACGTCAACAGTCTGCAATCAGACTTCAGCGGCATCCAAATAGCAACAAGTGCTCTTTTTGGCTGGATTTTAGCAGACATGTTATCAGGCCAGCAGCAGGGCAGCGAAATTGATCTTTATGCTTTGATAGTCTTCAGCAGGTGTAATTTTTATAGCAGTAGAGCATCAAACAGATTTTCTTACTTTTTACAATTTACAGCAGGGTTTTAACAGTTCGCAGCAGTATAACAGTGATCTTATTAAGCTTTTAATGGGATCTTTATTAGCAGCAATGTGCAGCAGTGGTTATGTTGGAATGCAGATTTGGACTGATAAGGAGAGTTTTTCTCTGTTCTCACAAGACTTTTTGTTCTTGGAAAATCAGACTTTTACATGTACTGAGTGCCTAGGGCATTTTTCAGTTCTTATACCATTGTTTTGCCATCATCTTGGCAAGCTTACAAACAAATATCAGCATATGATGAAAGTCATACGGGAGGTTCTAGTATTGTAACAATCTTCATGGTGTTTCATCTGTCACAAGAGCAAATAGTTGCCATGTCTCAATTGTGACAAACCTTGTTAGGGTTTTGTCATGGCTTTAACAAGACCTCTATTTACAAAATACAAGATACCAGCTTGCATGATATCATTGTGTTAGCGTGTTTAAAGAGGCATATTTTCATGTGCTCTAGGATTTTCAAAACATTCAGGTTCTTAGAGTATCTAAGGTGGTATTATGCTAGGCTTTGGTGCAGAGATCAACGAAGAAAGAATTTTTCAGATTCAAAGCATCATGATTGTTAGAGTTTCTAGGCATCTTTAGAGAAATTGCCATGTTTAGAACAAAGAAGCTTCACCAGAATCATTGTCCAGAGCCGCCTATCAAGATTGTTTATTTTTAGCTGAGCTATTTATAGCTTGCGCTATTTTTAGTCTTCTTTTTCAAAGAAATAAGTATATTCTGAGAAGCCTATTTTGTCTATTTATTTTAGATGATCTTCTAGAAGGTCTATTGTTAGTTTGTAGTTATCTATACCAGGGATCTAATTGAAGATTGTTTGAGTTAGATTTATTATTTGTGGACTATATTTTGTAATAAAGCTTTCTTTGCATGCAGTCAATCTTTTCTTAGTGTAAAGTGTCAGCCTTTTTATTATTTTTCATGCAATGTATCATAAACACTTATAAATAAGTGCTTTGGGCACTTAGCTTAGGATTATCCATCATTGGGTATTATTCATTCAATAGAATTTAGTATGTTGAAGTATTTTGTGTCTTATGTGCTTTTATGAGTTGAATATCGCTTAATAGTTTTTGGAAGCTTTGTATTGTAGTAGATGTTAAATTGGTCATTGTGGCTCTGAGTGCAATTACTCTGTTTAGCTCATAACATTTGATGGATGTGTAGATGAAGTGAATTGAAGTGCTTTTACTGTTAACTACAAGCTTTGTATTGTTGGTCTTAGTGAAATGGGTTTGGTAGCTTTGTACATTATTCCCCTCTTCTAATTCATCGAGTCTTTGTATTGTTTAAATCAATCTCAATCTTATGTGTTCTTGCACTGCTTAGTCTTTGCCTTTAGCTGAACTACACCAACACGTTAGTCGTTGTAGGGTTTGTTTCAGTTTTATTTGCTATGTGTGAACCACCCTAGAAAACACGCTAGTACAAATTGTAAATAGCAAGTACATGTTATTTAGGTTAGTTTTTGTTTATAGGGAGCTTCCCCTTCTATTTGAAGAACGGTTTTACCACACATCTGTTTGTTTTGTGTTACACTGAAAGGTGCAAATTAAAACTCTTAACAAAATTAGTCAATCCTCCTATATTAGATAAAATAACAATTATTTATTTTATGATAACAATGTACAATCCTCTCAAGTTGGTCATCATTCTTAATGATTGTTAGTGGAACCTTGGGGATTGGAAGATGGAGTTTTCACTACATGAGTCTTAGGTGGATTGCAAGCCAAAGTGATCAACATAGTCAAGGAAGGAGTTGAACTTCACAACAGATGTGTCATCAATGCTCATGGAGTGCTCATAAGGGTGAAGATATTGTTGAAGTTCCTCCTCTCAATTGCTCCAATTCTCTTTCTAACACATCCTTTTCTTATGCCGCTAAACTTCAATTGTATGCCTACTAAAAATTGAGAGACCAAATTGCTTTTACAAATCGTATTGTGTGTTGTCTATTTATCGATCTGCAATTCTCTGCTTTGCAAGTAGAATTGTATGGATTGTGCCCCTAGAGGACTTTGTCACTCTTAACTCCTACCAATGTTTGAGCAACACTTGCAATGCTCAATTGTCTTGTTGACTAGCGTCACGTTTTATAACTTTTTTGCCAAAATTTTCATTTTCCTATTGTTTTTTAATTTTTTGTTCAATGACAATGAATGATATGGATGGCAATGTATAACAACTTCTAATAGTGTACTACGACATAAATAGTCAACAATTGCAACAATGTAGGCCAAGTAACTACAAATTCTTAACAATATGGAATGAAAATGTTGAAAACACATGGAATATTATTCATAGTCTCATGAACATCACATTACAATACAAGAGCACAATATTGATAATAGAGTATCTTCACTAGGATACTCATGATGTATAGTTCTCCAATTTGTTAGGCTTGACTCGTAATGATACCTCAATGGGCCTGGTGGAGGCCTTGGATCCATTTTGCCCAGCTCATAGATATACTAATGTTGAGAGATTACACACGACGGTTGATCACAATGGTCTTGTTGGCAATTTCCCCTAGACAAAAAATATAATTAATGAGCCCTCATATAGCATATTGAATAAAAAGCTCTTACTAAGTTCAGCTCTTACTTATTTTATGATGACTATATAGAATGCTCATAAAGTGTGCGTTTGAGCTTGTTTATTGTCACCATTCATTTTTGCTACATAATAACAAATCAATAAAGAAAGAAAGAAATTATATTAATATCCACAAATGACAATAGTATGTCATTTAGACTCGAAAGTACGTTCAATTATGTTAGGAAAGCACTAAGGCAAAAACGACCCAAGTTTCTAAAAAGTAAACAAACGCCAAATATTACAATAATGTAAATTTAACTCGAATAGATATAAGGCGGTTAAACCCCAAATCATTTGATCCAAGTGCATGATCCAGATCCTAGGAGATATTTGGGGGACAACATTGTTAACTATGAGAATCTAGATGTGATTTATGTGGAAGCAATATTAACAATAAATCACAGATGATAAATATTGATTAGAGAAAGACACATAGAAAAGATAGAAGATTAGGAACATAAAAGTTTATTACTCTGTGTGTTGTGTTATAGAAGATTCTTGAGGAAGGGAACTCTTGGCGACTCACCGTTTGAAGCAAAGAACAAAGGAAGTCTATAAATTACACGTGGTTGCTTCTCACCACTCGACTCCCTTTTCTTCAGTATCTACTATACCTCCAGGGATGTCTCTTCCCTCCACCCCTTAGTAATGTTTTGTATTTTGTTCTTTGTCGTCTTGGAAGAAGATTTTTAATTTGAGGGGGTTGATGTAGTACATATTAATTATTGTAATTAGTTATTCCCTACGGTATGTTTGTGCCTTGTCGGCTTGTGGTAGTTAGAGGATATAGTTTTGTGTTAGTTGCCGACAGTTGTAGCCTATGGGCAACCGTTGAAGGATTTATATAGGTCTTTTATAGTTGAGGAAGGGACTGCATGTAGATGATACTCCTTGTACTACAGTTTTGGTATAAGAGCATAAATACATATGAATGAAAGGAATTGTTCACATTCTTCTGGGATTGGAATTTATAGTATGAATCATTTATGTGTATTTCTTCTGTTTACTCTGCAATATATATAAAGGTATATTTAGTAGGCAGTAAAAAGATTTTTGAAACAATCACGATTTAGCTGGCAATTAAATCGCCTCAAGATCTGCTTTGGTGAGTTCAAAAAATCATAGTTACCGGATACTCCACCCCTTCTCCCTTGGTACATGTATCGTCGTATCGGATACGGATACTCATAGGAAATGACTCAGATATGTCTTGGATACTATATCCGGCTGTACCAAAAAAAAACCCTATTTTTTCCCGTGCCGGATACGCGCAGATGCGGCATTCTCATGATATTTGTGCTGTATCCCAAAAATATTAACCCTAGAATCTTGAAAATTGCTGCAAGCAACTGTTCCATGACCTGCATTTTGATTTCTTGTTGCAGGGAACTACTCTGGACCAGCATGCACACGATCAAAAAAATGTCTTTCTACATGATTGTATTTACTCAAATAATCGCATTCATTCTAAAGTTGGAGATATAGTGTCAACAAGCAATGGAGGAAGAGGCAAATTTTATTAATTGGTGATATTTTTTTTAATTTTTGGTTTTTCTGTTTTACTTTACATTGTAAACTTTTATTTATTTAGTAAGTTTAATACATTTAACTTTTAATTTAAGTTTAATTTATTAATATATAATATATTTGTTAAATATATATTATTTATATTAAATTAAAATTATTTAATATTTTTTATTGCTAATCTATATATATATATTTGTTGTATCTAGCCGTATCCATATTAGGGGTCTTGAAAAATAGCCGTATCCGTATCCGATACCGTATCCGTGTCCATACAACTCTGCAAAAAATATCCGAGCAGCATATAATAATGATTTTTTGCAGATTTATGCTACTGTCATACCACTTACCATATGTTGGCCAAGATGACTTAACTCACTACCCTTTATGGGTATTTTTGTCATAGTTACCAACTCGGACTAAGCAAGCTGATTGTTGATTTGGACTAGGACTCGGGCTCTCACAAAAACTTGGTAAAAACTCAACACAGACTTGACACTTTTAGAAAAGTGCAAATAATTTTTTTTCACAAAACATGAATTTTTGAAATTTTTTACCTAGAGTTGGCCAAACTCGCCAAGTCTCTCAAATGAGTCTGTAGGCCTTGTTTAGGCCTGCGACTCATGGGGACCTGACAAGTCTGGTAACTATTACTTCTGTAATGAATCGCTTTATTATATAATTAATTATCAGTCTATCTTAACTAGTACTGAAAAAGGTGTGATCCATCACACTTATACCTCTTTAACATCTGTATAAGGATGTCCTATGTATTGGTGTAACATCATCCTGTACAACTTTAATACAGTATAATATATTCTTATACATACCTTTCCCTTCCTCGTACCAGGCTACTAGACAAAAGCTTTATTTGTTTTATCCTTACTGGCTTGTTATATTTTATGCATTAATCTAATACATGTCTCTTCTTGAAAGTACTGTTGAGAATTGAGGGAAACCATAGTCTATTATGGAAGAAGCTCTGGGTGAACCTGATATTGTGGACGCAAGTATGCATAACTTGTCTACATTGATGGAATTGTTAATTCTCTTACTTCATACTTGTTCTGACTAAGCAGTGCCTGAATATATTGCTGATCTTCTCTGGATTCGAATTAGCTTTTCATGTCATGTATTGTTTTCTTTACTTAGCATAGATAATCTGAAATTCATAATTTCTAATGTTTTATGTACCAAAGAATGTCATTGTAGGGAAATGCAAGGTTCTTTGCACATCTGTGGATAAGCGGAATCCACAGCCTTCAGAGGAAGACTTAGAAGCTACACATTACTACTTCTATCGGAGATTTGATGTTGAGAATTATACAATTTCAGAAGATATGGATCTTATAATAAAGGACTTCGGAGGTAAATTGGTGAATTTTTTATTCATAGGCGCTCAACAAAAGTACCCATATTTGATGTTAGTCAATCCTGGAATTTTTTTTTGGGTCTACAAATTCCTTCTTGTCATACAATTTAAATTCTTGTATTGCAGTTGAGTCAATTTTCAATACTCAAGATTTACAAAAAACTAATTCTGCTACTGGTCTATCTGAGGAGCATCAAACAAATGAAGGTGACAGAGTTCATCACACTGATATTCAATCCAATAGGGCTCCTGTATTGGATGCACATATGGACATTACAATGGGAGATGTTCTAAAAGAAGCTTTTCACGAGAAAGCAGATGTGGTGATGCTGTCAAATAAGGAAGACATAATAGTTGATGGAGATGGCATCAGAGCAAATACAGGAGTTGATGACATGGTAACTAATTGGGAAGAAACTCCCAAAGTGGACCCTGTCAATGAGGAAACAAAAGTCTATAAAAGATCGAAATGCACACCCAACATTGTTGGCAGCCATGATATAGTGAATGAATTTTCTGTGGGAGCACCATTAGGAGTTGCCAAGGACACTGTTGGAACTGAAATTTTAGGTTCTGAAACTATACCCTTAAGTAAAGTCAAACTAATTGATGGTTCACCAAAAGCTTCTGAAGGGCAAACATTTGAAGACTTAGAGTCAAAAGCTGTCAAGAATGAAATAAATACCAAACATAAGACAATTGAAGTCTCACACACATCTCAAATGATAAAAGAAAATCTGCAGATAGAGGAAGCAAAACCTAATCAGAATGATACACCCAAAGAGGAATCAATTGAAGTAAAAAAGAAATCCACAAACACTCCAGAATTGATAGTCAACTTAAATGAGGACTCAGTAAAGAAAATGGATGAATTGAAGAAAGAAGAGACAAATTCTGAAAAGGTACCTGACAAGAAACCCAGCCCAAGTGAAAATTCTTCAAAAGCTTCTAAAAAATCAACTAGTCTGGTATTGCAGCCATCTAGTGCAAAGAATGACAAAGAACCATTTAAAGTAACTCAAGACAAAAAAGATGGTAGGGGTCTCATCAAGCAAAAGATTGACTCTAAGAAAGAGACATCAAATTCCAAGAAAGAATTTTTAAATTCTGAGCATATGTCTATCAAGTCAAAACTGGGTGATGATTCTCCTAAGACTTCTGAGGATTTGATTTTTATGTCATTGGAGGACACAGGTGTGAAGAAGGAAAATATTTCTGCACATAAGATAATTGAAGTTACAAAGAGGCCAAAATTGGTGAGTTTTCTCTTCATTATGTTAGGTTTTGTTGTTGACTTGCATGTAAGGTTATACACTGAAAATGTTCATGCATTGGCTTTTTTTCCAGGAGAGTAACAAATGTTTTAAGGGATATGTGAGTATTCACCACCCTTATGAATATTGGCACTTTTGAATTTGAAATAAATTAGATAAATTTTCAAGTGCATTGTGATTAAGAATCAATAATATTTCTTCTTTCAGCCCTGGGATGAGCATCTTCAAAAGGGTTATGAACAAGGATCAGTGATACTGATAGAAAATGTTGATCCCTCGTATACTTCAACAGAAGTAGAAGTGAGTAGTTCTAACAATGGTTTCAATGGCACGGATTGCTTCCTTTGCTTTCTGAAAGTTGTTTCATATACTTGATAAACCTGCTTCCTCATATTTTGGAATTTATGAGTAATTGCTGTCGTTATAGGATCTGTTTCCAGGAAACCTGACATAAAAAATTGTGGATTAGAGAATATTTTTTAACCTATTCTATTTTCTGATAGGAAACACAAGGCTTATAAATTACTTCCTATGTTCCACGGGGATGCTCCCTACCTTTTGGTTGATGTCCCTGTCCCTTGTTCCTGTTCCTATCGCTGGTCCCATTTCTGTTTCAGTCCACATGCTATTTTCGTACTCATATATCATTTCTAGGATTCTGGATGTACTTATAGGCATCTTTTTTTTTTGCATTCCCACATTTCCTTGTACCCCTCAAAAGGTGGTTCTGTTGATGCCTTATTTTAATGTAGGAATTTTTTCACAACAGCTAGATAAATCTACATTTTATCTTTTGCAATTCTGTTTTCTAAGTAATTATCGTTTATTATTATTTTCTACAAACAGTGTTTTTTGGAGCTTTTAGTGAAACTTTTAATTCTTTTCTGTAATGCCATGCCAAGCATAATTTTCTTATTTATTTTGTTTTCTAAAGGTCTTGAACTTTAAATCTGGAAAAAGGGTACTTGAGGGGTGTTACCCTAACTTTTGGTTATGTCACCGAGTCTTCATTTTTCAAAAAATTTGTGTCATAAGGTCATGTATTCTTTTACCTTTGTATGAAATTCCCAAGTCTCCAAAGTCTTTGTCGAAATTTCTGAAAAATTTCAAAGTGTCACCTCCTTGTCGGAACTTTCACCCCTATCAGGAACTTGTTGGAGCTTTTCAAGCTACTACGAACTCCCTTGTCCGAGGTTCCTAGTCAGTTAGGAACTTATATTTCTGGTCTTTTTATGAAGTTGTTAGCATTTTCATAGCTACCGAGAACTTTTTAGCTACCGGGAACTCCTATGGTGTTGGGAACTAAAGGAACCTTCGAAAAGTTCCTAGTCACCCTTTAGTTCCTGATGCTATCAAAAGCTCCGAAAGGGGAGAACAAATAATCTTATTTCAAAGAAAGCAAGAGCGAAGACAAAGGAGAAGACTGCCGGGAGTTACATAGGTTCCTAGAACCTATGGAACCTCCAAAAGGTTCCAAATTGAAGCTTAGTTTCTAACATCACTAAAGGTTTCAAAAGGCAGAGGAAAGTCAAGGGAAGCTTTAAGTGTTCGAAGAAAGCAAGAAAATTAAAGTTATTGGAAGTTCCATAGGTTTCGGGAACCTATGGAACCCCCGACAAAGTTCCATGATGAAGTCTAGTTCCAGGTACCTACCAAAGCTCCAAAAGCATTCAATAAAGCATACTAGTTCTTGCCTACTGGCGAATCGCCGACAATTCGGAACACATGAAAATTGAATTCATAAGGGGATAAAAGAGAATGAAGAAGAAATTGTTGGAGTGTTCATAGGTTCTCAGAACCAAAGGAACCTTCGACAAGTTCCTAATTCCTGATACACCACCGACACTTAAAGAAAGGAAAAGAAGAGAAGAAGAAGCACGATAGTTCCAAGTCACCAGAGAACCTCCGATAAAAAGGAAAAAGCGATAAATGTGGTGTTATAAAGTTGGTGCCCTTTCATTTGGGCAAACACTTGATTTGCAAAGTGAAGGAGCCGATACACGCGATTGTTGAAACCCTACTTCCACTATAGTCATTTCAAATTATTCACCAACTCCTTAAAAAATGATTTCCCAAGTAAACCTTTTGCTCATATGTATTAACTCCCAAATTTCGGCTTTGTCAAAACATTCAGTTATTTTGATACCTTATTTTTTGTCACTTTACAATAACCTTGCCCATTTTTTCCCCCAAAACTTGTTTTACTTCTCCCCTGCCCGGGTAAGATTCACATGCCCAAAATAAAATACGCCTACCAAGGCCTTGAAAGAGAGTCAGTTTCAGAAAACTCTTTATCAAGTGTGGGGGATAGCAAATTAGGGCATATTGACCTGGAGGAATTTTGGATAGGCATGTCTAAGAGTCCAAGGTCAGAAATGGCCAAGGCTACTTTCCAAAGTGCGTTAGCTCACGTCGAGGGTTTCCCAACCTCCGTACAATGCATTGACTTGGTGTTAGCTTGTGTCAAACACTATGAACCCGAGAGCAGAGAAGTAAGAAGTGCAGACAATCGGGTAATAGCAAAACTGGATGGGCATTCATTAAGCACCATGCTAAGGCTTCCTATTAGGGATGATAATGCAGACATGAGTGTGGAACAGGGGACTAATTATTTTATTGGAAGAAAGGATACCTGTCTAAACAATATTGCCAAATTTTGGTTCAAGAAACCGAGAAAAGGGAAATCCAAGTTGCCCAAGGTTCTCCTTAGGTCACATTTTAATGATGATGTAGTCGACATCAACACCCTACTGCATAGGGTTAATGGGGACGAAGAAACTAGTTCTTTTGAAAACTAGATGTGTCAGTTTATTACTGTTATAGGATGGAATTCTTAACATATTGATTGGGGCAAATTAATCAGTGATAATCTGCACAATCAATTGGTAAACTTCCAAAACACTCAGAAATTTTATATGACCTCATACTTATTCTACACCATTGCTTGCATGCACCCTTGGCCTAGACTGCAAGTAGTAGGAGTTTATGATGAAATTGCTCAAATTTATGACTTTTACCCTCGATTGCAATAGAATAACAACAATAAACACTTCAGGAGGGTAAATGATGCATTTACCATGTGCATCATTTACCCTTCTGACTGTTAGAGAACTTGATGCCAATGTGGGCCAAAGATTTTCTCCTGAAGCTACAAACTTGATTAAACAGTTAGGGAGCTATTTTATTTAATTTCCAAGGTTTTCTTACATAAGAATTGATGGATTTGATGAATATCCATATAAATTACCCAGGTATCCAGGTGATCAGTTAGTTCTCATTGAGCTATGCAGATAGATGGAAGTTGTAAACAAGAAGTGTAGGGATATGAAAAAGGTGGGGTATCCATTCCCAATTGGTCAATCTTATTACACTTGTCCATCCTTAGCTAAAGCACAAAATGTAGAAAGATCATTGGTAAAAATTACTATGCATTATATAGTCTCAGATACCTGTTTGATAACAAGAACTATGCCAAGGATAATCTATATCTGGGAACCAAATACCTCCATCGCCCCCACCTGGAAGACTCCTGGGAGGATTGTGAAAATGATTTTGAAGTCAGAAAGAGAGATTGGTCTAGGTTGACAGTCCAACAGATGAAAGACTATGAACTAGGATGGGATGTAGATGGAATAGAAGATGATGGATCAGAGATGATTGATAAAGTCTTCCTGGATACCATTCAATTTGAATCCCTTACACCTATTAATTGGAGTGATAGGGAGATGCAAGATATCAGAGAAAGGTCTTTCTTTGTCTCGAGCAAATCTAAGGAATGGCTAAATGCCAAGAGAGGACAACACATTGCCACCAACCCTTAAAGATCTTCATTGTCATCCAAGCAGCCACAACAGACAAAGAAATCAGTTGGAGTATCTACAACTACTGCCAATGTCAATGTTCCCAAGACAAGATCAGGTACAGCTGGTGGAGGAGATGGTGAAGAGCCAAATTAAGGAACATAAATAAAAAGCTCTTGTGCCCAAGGTGATTCTGGGACTAGAGTTAAATTACCAATAATGAGGCCCCAAGATGCTCAGGATACTCAAAAGGAAACACGTGAAGATAGTGCAGCTCCCTCTGAAGTAAATCCATCTTCATCCCAAGTGCTTTCCCCTTCAGAACCCCCACTCTCTTCAAATCCAGATAATATTGTCCATACCTCTCCTCCCCCATCACCTAACCAAGATGACGTTACTGAACCTTCATCTCTCAAGGCCATCTTGCCTCCTACCACTTATATCTCCAGTCTTAGCCCATCTAAAATCCCTTCTTCTTCATAATGGTTAAAGGAGGTGGTATGCAAAAAGAGGAAATATACAAAAATGGTTAAACCTGATTTTGATAGAGTGGCTAGGCTACTGCATGGGACGCCTCCTAAACCTAAGAAAGCCCAAATTGCTTCCAGGCTAATGATAGATTCTTCAGGGAACCAGTATGTGGAAATAGCCAAACCTATTGATGACTAGAAGAAGGGAGAAGTTGCAAAAGATGATTATTAGGTATCTAAGGTGGATCTTGGCCCTTCAACGCATGAAAGGGATATCCATAATTTCCAAGTCTTGGCTGCCAAGCTTGTGCATAGAACAAAAAGGGAGAAAGTTTCTAGAGAGAAACTTGAAGAGCAAGTCCATATATTAACATCTTATATTAAATCTATTTTGAATATTTCAACGCAATCAGTAGATGGACCCTTGGTCTCGGACAATGCCAATATAAAAGATGTTGATAAAGATACCATGACGAAAATAAGTAGATATCAAATATTGGGAAGAGCATCAGAAGCGTGGGTGGAACAAAATTATGTTAGATGGCCTCTTATGCATTGAAGAATCCATTAAATTATGTCAACAAGTTGAAAATGGAATGAAGGACCTTAAAAATGAGCTTCAGATAATTAAGAAAGAGGAAGCTGTGTGGCATTTGGCAGCCAAGGACATGAAGAAATGTCAAAAATAAATGTCAATACATTGCTTTTTGAAAAGATTGTAATCAAATTCGAAGAATATAATGCCAAGGTATGGATAAGAAGTATTGAGTGGAAATCACAATTATCAGACAATTCATCATTGAATTGAAAAAGCTCTTGAAAGAAAATGAATATATCAAGTCTGAAATTATAGTAGGATGCATGACTCTGGAAGTAAGTATATTGAAAGAAAGTGATTCAACTTTGGAAGACATTCAAGTGGTAAAACAAAGTTTCAAGGATTTGGTTTCCAGAGAATTATTCAGCAAAGAAAACGCCAGTGCTTGTACCATGATAAAATTGTCCACCTTATCAAATGCGGCAGGCAGCTTTCACAGGGATTTATCCACCTTGGTTACAAAAACAAAGGAATTTGAAGACACCCTTGCCGTTTGGAAGCAACACCTACTCAATACCACAGTCCCAGAGACAAAAATCATGGCACCAATAGTGAAACAATACTGAATTTATAAAAGGTTTATCTTCTTCTTCAGATAAATCGTAAGCTGCAAAAGAGGATGTGCCTACGAACTGACAAAGTTTTATTTTTGTTTTAAAGCAAATGTTCCTTTTCTCTATTTGTAAACTAAGTCATTTTATATGGCTTAGTAAAGACTTGTTTTTTTTATAATTTCATAATGCACTGAAATATCTTTTTAATATTATTTATGAAAGTTATAAATAAAAGGTAGTTACAAATCGGTTATAAGGTGAAGCCTATATATATGAGGCTTAATTGTACTTACAGGGACTTTTTGGCTATCACAATTTTGGGAATGAAAGGGTTTTGAGTTGTACACCTCTACACAAAGAAATATAAGATATCAGAATCATGGTGTTTTAATATTTTCTATGTTATTTGTTCTTCTTATGTTGGATGAATGATCTTCTTTGTAGCCCCTTTGAATTTAGTTGTGAAATCATTTAGTCTAAAATTCCTGAAATTATATGAGATGTGCAATATTGAAAAGCTTTAAATTTCTCTTTCATCAATCTTTAATGTGTATTAAAGATTTGTTGGATATAATCATTTCTTGTTGCATGTCAAAACCTTTCGTGATATTCACTGTTAAAGTTTTAATAAGTATTCTTTTTCTGGTACAGTGAATTAGTTATAACAGTTGTCCTCACAATCAAGAAGCCCGAGTCAATATTCGTAGGTTTATTGTTTAGGTTTCTCACAAATCGTCTATTCTTTGTTTTTCTTTGAAAGTCTTTTGGTATTATTGAGTAAAAAATACTACAAAAATCAATATCTTTATCATACGAGAGAGCTGCCCCTCTCAAACGTAGAGGTAGGTTGTCAAATTATAGCAACCTTACCAACTGTTGGTACAATTTTCACTACTTTTCGGGACAAACAAAGTCAGTTTTCAAAATATTTTTCATAGTGCAAAATTTGTATAATAACAAGGGGGACCATGCTAGATCATCGTGGGAGGAGGCAGGGCACTTTCCCTAGATACTCTTGTAACATCCAAGGTCGATAAACCTCTTGGGTAGGAAAAAACTAGTATTGTGTGCCTGCCCTGGTGACCTGGGCTATAGGCAATGTGGACTAGAAGTTTTAGAATATAGTATTTCTGTTCATTTTAAGTCATAGTTTTTTTCCCTGTACAAGAAGTTTAGAATTTTTGAAGTCATAAATATACTTCAGTTTTCGTCATTTGGGAAAAAATCTAATAGTGAATTATGCCTATTCATAGACTAGCTGATTATGGATCACAATTGTAAATTTTCACAACAGGAGGAAAAAAATTAAAAATAAACATCATTCACATTGAGATAAGAACTCAAATCATTTATATAGATTTACCTAACTTTGGGTTATGTAGGAGTACTATCAATCCAAAAACTTTGGTTATCTTTTTTACAAAGAATTGGATATGTCTCATGGTTGTTAGTTGAAAAATCATAAATTTTGTTCTTTGTTCAACTTCTCTAATCTTTTATCATAATATCTTTAAGTCTTATATGAGGTATCAACAATATCTTTTTTGATGAAGTTTACACCTAGAGGAGGAAAGGAAATATTTTAATGTCCTTAAATGACCAAAGTAGGTCAATGGGACTTGAAAGTACACCTAGTTACATGAGAAAAATATTAGGGATAAAAAGGGTAGTTTATGAAAAATAAATAAACTCTAGTCAGTGAAGTAGATAAACATATAACTAGAGTGTCGTAAGCCTAACATGTCTAAGTCCCCAAACCATGTGATCTAAATAAAGGCAAAGATAAAGGCGGTTTTTAAAGGTCACAACCAAGTGAGACCAATTTGGTGTATGAGACCCACCTTGTGGAAGCCTACAAGGGGATTGATTTTCTATTTACCTTATATGTTGTTAAAAATTTGTAATAGGTTTTGACCCTTTGACCGAGCTTATGATAAACCAAGTATTACCAATACCTCTAAAGCTAGAGGTAAAAATAGCCCTGTAACGGACGGTGTTATATACCTGATTAAGCCTGAGTATTTATTAATAGTTACATTTCTTGGTAGCGACTAATAATAACTAATTGAGCATAAAATTAATCCCTATTAAGTATAGGACAGGAGGACCTTTCATGCTCTTTCTAAGAAGCATGAAGCTATCACCTGTCCATGGTAAGACCCTAGAACCCATGTCATCATAATCTATCACCATAAGAGGGACAATGCGAGATTTGGTAAATTTCATTAGAGAATGTTTGCTCCGGTTTGGTCAGTTTTGACAATCCTAAGAGAAAACAAGGCACTTCCCCTAGATACTCTAATAACATCTAAGGTCGATCAATCTATAGTGGCATGGACAAAACAAGTAATGTGTGCCTAATCCTCTCAATTGGGCTGTGAGAAAAGGAGGATAGAAGGCTCCCAAGGACAGAATGAGATAGATCCTCAATGTTGAGAATGGGAGTGAGTTGGGTAACTCTAGTAAATAGTATGTAAGGATGAGTCTTGTTTCACTATCTCCCTCTCTATGTGAATTGATAGTAACTAAAGGGTGCTTGACACCTACAACATTTGTGATGGAATGAAAGGAGGTTATCAACACACTAGTTCTAGGGGTTCTTGTAAGCTCCTATTCTTGAAAATACCAACCTCTCAAAGCAAAAGGGCCAAACACCTCTGTGGAGAAAATTGGAAAGAGAGCACCTTTGAATTTATATAGGTAGTGATACCTCCTTTAGATCTCATAGTAGATAGGGCACATGAAATAAGGTGATTCGTAGTCTCCACATGTTGGAAGGAATATGGATGGCAGATCCTCTCACGATGAGGAACATGGCTATCCATCTTAGATTCTTAGCCTAGTCGAAGCATACCCTTAGCTGGTCAAGGTAGGGCCCTCAAGCCATTTGACCAATAGTATTATTGGAGATAGCTAGGTTGAAGTGTGGAAGTATCTACAACCTATTAGAAAAAATCAAAATAGAAAGCAAACTTAGGGTTGAAAAGATGTGGAGGAGAGGTTCTAGTAACCAGAATGTACTGCTAACATATGTCCTCTCTAACAACTCTATTGATTGCCTCCTTCAAGGAAGAAGAATAAGAAAGGTATCCAAGGAATCTAAATGGAGGGAGTTGATCAAGAGAGATGTTGATGGATTGAGGAATCAAATTGTGCAATGTCCCCTTTTCCTAGTGAGTTAGTCTATACTTGGTTCCCGTAGACTAACCAAAGTGGTTAGGGAACTCTGGGAGTTCGTTTGGTCAGTTTCTGACATTCTGGCTAGGACTTACTATTTTTAGTAAGTCGTGAAGTTGGCTATTTTGGGAAACTATTGGAGATGGAGCGTTTCGCCGAGATCTTTCCAACGGTCTATAACTCATGGGATTCTGTGACCGTTTGGGCTTTCATATTAAAGTTTGTAAGTTATACTTTATTATTATATTTGGACTTTAATTTATTAATGTCAGTGACTTTGGAGAAATAAGGAAAAATGCAAAAATAAGTCACTAAGGGATTTGGGTGCCCCTTTGAGGAATAAAGAGCAAATTTAAAAATAACATTTCCCTCTCATATGGGTCGACCCACTTGTGGAGTTATAAAAAGGCAAAGAGTGGGAAAAGTTATTCATTCTTGATATTACATTTTATGCTTCTATTTGCTCTGCAAATGAGGGTTTGGGGGATTTCTTCCAGCTAGGGCTTTTGGTGACGGAAACCACCATTGGTATCAATCTTTTGCAGGTATGAAAGATCACCCAAGGGGATTTTGGAGCAGCCATACTCAGTGGCTGTATTTGAGCTTCAATTTGATATTGTTATTGACGGAAATGGAGATACAAGACATATCTTATTGTTGATGTTTTGCTGTTGAGAGGGAGTATTTTGTGATTAATAGCATTGCAGATTTGAGAGGGGTTTGAAGACTGATTTCTTCTCCTTCTGCTGGCCGTACCATTTGCTGCTGTACCTCTTGCTGGCCGTACACCCTAGGCTGGCCGTACCACTTCACATATGGGCCATACAACTTGGCAGCCTTATTGGAGTTCGTTTGGGCTGTTCATCTCTGCATTTTGGGTTGTTTTCAACCTTCGCGGCTAATGTTATTGTAGATGATTATTTTCTGTGCTTTGTTGATACATTTTATGCAAAACTCCATTACTATGTTGCTGGTCCGTCAACAACAGAAATATGAAGGTGCTTATTCTGAAATGGGTATGTGATGGTTATTCATTTTATGCCATTCTATGAACTGGGTCTTCATTATTTAGTTCATATTTGTTATAGTTTTTCTAGGTTTTCAGTTGTATGCTATATTCCTTGTATTCTGACATACACACTTCAAGAAAACGGAAACCCTCTTCTGCATCTTCTATCTAGTTCTGAAAGATCACAGAAAAAACTAAAAAATAATAACAATAAAAAGATAAATCAAAAGAACAACAGGTGCAGGTTATTACAGTGATATCAGAGCTGGTGCATCTTGCCAGCGTGTGTTGATCGGTTTATATGAGTGACGAAAGAAGAGTCTACACTAGACCCACTCCACATTGGCATCCACCAGAGGTTCTAGAAGGTGAAACAGTTTCAAGTATATTGGGTATGCACAAGAACTCTTCCAGTGGGAGTGATAGCATAACAGGTAGTATGGGGGACAGAGGAGTTGACTAGCCTGAGAGTCCTGGTGCCAAAGCAGAGAGGAAGTTCAATATTATGCTCGATATGATGTCCTAGCTCCTTGGGAAGTTTAGCCAAGGGATTCCAGTAGTTCACACCAATACCGCACCCAGAGGTGAGATCAGTGGCTCCAATGATGGTCACCACAGACATGCAGGACAGGGCAGTGGATACGCAGGACAAGGTGGTGGACATGCGGGACAGGGTAGTGGACACGTGGGTCAGAGTGGTATTAATAACACCAGGGTTACCCCAGGATCGGTTACCAGACCCTTACAACCGACTTTTCCGCGTAGAGAGGAGGCAGTGGTTCAGCAGGAACCAGAGTTTCAGCTTCCCATGATGGATGATGTTCAGATACAGCGTGTAGAGTACATGACATTGGCTCCTAACATCAGAGAGATGTTGACATTCGACCAGTATATGAATCAGAAGAGACAAAGGGGATTTATGATGGGTCGAGGAGATCACAGAGCTAACAGAGCTAACCGGGACTACCAGCATGCATTGAGCAAAGTCCCTATGGACCGGTTTGACGGAAGTGGCAAGATTTCAGCCAGAGCTTGGGTGCAGAAGTTGGATAACTACCTGATACTTAAGCCGATGCCGGAGGATGAGGCACTTAACTTTGCCACTATTCATTTAGATGGGTTAGCACATGAGTGGTGGTACCATGGGTTGGTCACCTTGGGCCATAGCCTTATCACCACATACGATGAGTTCACTAACAGACTCATCGAGAGGTTCGATACCAAGGACCCAGAGTTGCAGTTCAGAGAGCTGGCGCAATTGGAGTAGTATGGGTCACTTGAGGGATATATTTCAGATTTCCAGAGAATTAGTGTGATGGTTCCCAGCATATCGGAGAGGAGACTTGTAGTCCTGTTCATGGAAGGACTAATGGAACCACGCAATTGGAGCAGTATGGGTCACTTGAGGGATATATTTCAGATTTCCAGAGAATTAGTGTGATGGTTCCCAGCATATCGGAGAGGAGACTTGTAGTCCTGTTCATGGAAGGACTAATGGAACCACTTAAGGGTTGGGTTAAGGCATTTGATCCACCTTCACTTCAGGAGACTATCAAGAAGGCACGTAGTATGGAGTTTGTTGTGCCTAGGAAACAGTTCGTCTCCAAACCTTTTCCTCCACGAAGAGACAAAATGCCGGTTCAGCAGCAAGACACCTTCCCATAGAGGAAACTAGGGCCTCGATTAGATGATGATGCATTGAATGAATACAGGAGGAAGAGACTATACTTCAAATACAAAGAACCATGGGATCCTAACCACAGGTGCCCAATGAAGGGGCAAGCAAAACAATTGGAGTATTATTCTGTTGAGGAGACAGCTTCAGAGCAATCAGGGCAGCAGGGTGATAGGGAGGACAGTGATGTAGAGAATATAGTGCAGATTGTACAGGACGTGCATGATGAGGACATTTCGACAGCACATATCTTTGCTATTCAGAAAGAGGGTTCCTTCAGAATACGGGGAGTATTGGAGGGACAGAGAGTGACCACTTTGCTAGATACAGGTGCCACCCACAACTTCATTGATGAGGGGCTTGTGGCACGAAGGGGACTCAAAACAGAAGAGTTCGAGGGATTCAAAGTCAGAGTTGCAGACGGGTTTGTCATTACTTGCAAACGAAGGATCCCTAATTTAACCATCAGGTTAAATAACTATGAGTTCCAAGCCGAATACTATGTGGTCGGTATGGGTGACATGGATGTAGTCCTAGGAATGAATTGGCTACACATGATAGATGAATTTTCCCTCAACCTGAGGACCATGGAGATGAAGTTCAAAGTAGATGGTCAGAAACATATTTTGAGGGGAATGTCCGATGGGGGTTTAAGGGTAGTGTCCATTCGGAGGATGGAGAGGATACTGCGGCATGACCAGGTGCAGTGGGCAGCTGAGATTCTTGTGATGCCAGGGGCACCGAAACAGCAAAAGCAAGATTATCCAGTGGAGATTCAGTCAGTACTAACTAAGCACTCCAAAGTGTTTAGTGATATACCTCTAGGTAGACCTCCAGATAGGGGTTTTGAGCATGTTATAGAGATGGAGCAGGGGGCCAATCCAGTTATCACCGTTCCCTACAGACATCCTAAGAGATACAAGGATGAGATTGAGAAGGCTATTCAAGAGCTTCTCAAGATGGGTCACATCAGGCCTAGTAAGAGTCCTTTTGCTTCTTCTGTTGTTCTGGTCAAGAAGGATGGCACACTCAGGATGTGTATTGATTACATGGAACTGAACAAAAAGACTATTAAGAACAGGTACGCCATCCCCAGGATTGATGAGCTTATTGACGAGCTGCATGGTGCATGTTTCTTCTCCAAGATAGACTTGAGGTCAGGGTACCATCAAATTCGGGTACGTGAGGAGGATGTGGAGAAGACAGCGTTTAGGTGTCACTATGGGCACTTTGAGTTTCTGGTTATGCCTTTCGGCTTAACCAATGCACTTGCCACTTTCCAGTCTTGTATGAATAAGGTCTTCAGAGAACAATTGCGGAAGTTTGTACTCATTTTTTTCGATGACATACTCATATTCAGCAGGACTTGGGAGGATCATTTGAGACATCTGGATATTGTGTTGGGTATACTTGAGCAGGAGTCCCTATATGCAAAAATGTCTAAATGCGAGTTTGGCATGACGGAGTTGCTGTACTTGGGACACATCATCAATGCAGAGGGTGTCCGTGTGGATTCGGAGAAGATCAGAGCTATAGTTGACTAGCCACCACCCAAGAATCTCTCTCAGCTCAAGGGGTTCTTTGGCCTTTGTGGATTCTACCCAGGTTCGTAAAGGGATTTTCTCAGAAAGCAGCCCTGCTCACAGATTTGACATGGAAGGGAGCTTTCGTTTGGTCAGATGGTGCTCAGCAGTGTTTCGACACGTTTAAGGAGGTGATGAGCACTTGTCCAGTTTTGGCCATTCCTGATTTTTCAAAGCCATTTGAGCTTCAGTGTGATGCCTCCGGGGAAGGCATAGGTGCAATGTTGATGCAGGACAAACACCCTATTGCTTTTGAGAGCCGAAAGTTAAGGGGCCCTGAGAGGAGCTATAGTATCTACGATAAGGAGATGTTAGCCATCATGCATGCATTGGCCAAATTCAGGCAGTATCTGGTTGGAGGGAAATTCATTGTTAAATTTGATCACAATAGCATGAAACATTTCCTTAATCAGAAGGACCTAAATGACCGGCAACAAAAGTGGGTTAGCAAGCTGCAGGCATATGACTTCGACATTGTTTTTGTCAAAAGGAAGAAGAATATAGTTGTTGACACTTTATCCAAGAGACCACACTTGTGTGCCTTAGGAGAGATTGCAGAGGACTGGAGAGATATGATCACTGTAGAATATGCAAAGGATAAGTGGGCCTCTGGGATTATGGATGGCACTAACCGTGATGACAGGTACACTATTGTAAATGACTTGATCATTTACAAGGGGAGGATATTTTTGGTGCCAGCTTTTGCTATGAAGTAGAAGATCTTGAGAGCTTTCCATGACTTGCCTATGGCTGGGCATCCAGGATTCTACAACACCTACAGGCAGGTTAGAGAGAGGTTTACTTGGAAAGGCCTCAAGTTAGAAGTACAGAAGTATGTGCGGGAGTGTCCAGTATGCCAACAGAACAAACATGAGCACTCCTACCCAGGAGGATTATTGCAGCCCTTACCCATTCCCGAGAGGAAGTGGGATTGTATATCGATGGACTTCATTACTGGCTTGCCGAAAGCCCAAGGCAGGGACTGCATCTTTGTGGTGGTTGACAGGTTGACAAAGTTTGCCCATTTCTTTGCCATTTCAACCACTTAAACAGCAGCTCAGGTTGCTGATTTATTCTTCAGAGAGGTGTTCCAACTTCACGGGTTGCCTAGGAGTATTGTGAGCGACAGGGACAGTAGGTTCCTTAACAATTTTTGGCAGGAGCTTTTCAAGTTGACAGGGACCGAGCTCACCCCTAGCACGAGTTACCACCCCCAGATTGATGGACAGACAGAGATAGTTAATAAGTGGGTGGAGGGATACCTCAGGAATTACATAGCCGGGCAGCAGAAGGCGTGGGTCAAGTGGCTTCACTTGGGAGAGTATTGTTATAATACTACTTACCACATGTCTATCTAGATGACACCATTTACGACACTTTATGGGTACGAGGCTCCCAGTTTCTTGGATTTATTGTTTGGAGACAGCAGAGTACCAAAAGCTAAAGACCTCTTGTAGGAGAGTCAGGACATCGTGAGGTCTTTGAAAGAGAACATTCAAAAGGCGCAGAATCAGCAGAAGCAGTATGCAGACCAACACAGGGTTGAGCGTTCTTTTGAGGTGGGTGATATGGTGTACCTTATGCTGCAGCCATACAAACAATCTACTCTTAAGAGGAGTGGTGCTGAGAAGTTGAAGCCACGGTATTATGGTCCATTTAGGATCTCCAGGAGGGTTGGAGAGGTGGCTTATGAGTTAGAATTGCCGGCAGAGAGCAGAGTTCATAATGTCTTCCATGTGTCACGCCTCAAAAAGGCCCTAGGGCACAATGTGATACCTTCTACAAAGTTGCTTCCTCTTGATGAAGAGGGGAAGTTGGTTTTGATACCTGAGGCCATCATTGACACCAGGGAACGTACATTGAGGAAGAGAGTCATCAAGGAATATTTGGTGAAGTGGAAGAACTTGCTGGTAGAGGATCCTACATGGGAGAGTGAGCAAATCTTGTTGCATCCAGATCTGAGATTGCTTGAGGCAAGCAATCTTGGGGAGGGCGGACTGTAATGCCCCCTTTTCCTAGTGAGATAGTCTATACTTGGTTCCCGTAAACTAACCAAAGTGGTTAGGGAACTCTGGGAGTTCGTTTGGTCGATTTTTGACATTCTGGCTGGGACTTACTATTTTTAGTAAGTCGCGAAGTTGGCTATTTTGGGAAACTCTTTATTGGAGATGGAGCGTTTTGCCGAGATCTTTCCAACGGTCTATAACTCATGGGATTCTGCGACTGTTTGGGCTTTCATATTAATGTCCGTAAGTTATACTTTATTATTATATTTAGACTTTAATTTATTAATGTCAGTGACTTTGGAGAAATAAGGAAAAATGCAAAAATAAGTCACTAAGGGATTTGGGTGCCCCTTTGAGGAATAAAGAGCAAATTTCAAAATAACATTTCCCTCTCATATGGGTCGACCCACTTGTGGAGTTATAAAAAGGCAAAGAGTGGGAAAAGTTATTCATTCTTGATATTACATTTTATGCTTCTATTTGCTCTGCAAATGAGGGTTTGGGGGATTTCTTCCAGCCAGGGCTTTTGGTGATGGAAACCACCATTGGTATCAATCTTCTGCAGGTGTGAAAGATCACCCAAGGGGATTTTGGAGCAGCCATACTCAGTGGCTGTATTTGAGCTTCAATTTGATATTGTTATTGACGGAAATGGAGATACAAGACATCTTATTGCTAATGTTTTGCTGCTGAGAGGGAGTATTTTGTGATTAATAGCATTGCAGATTTGAGAGGGGTTTGAAGACTGATCTCTTCTCCTTCTGCTGGCCGTACCATTTGTTGCTGTACCTCTTGCTGGCCGTACACCCTAGGCTGGCTGTACCACTTCACATATGGGCCGTACAACTTGGCAGCCTTATTGGAGTTTGTTTGGGTTGTTCATCTCTGCATTTTGGGTTGTTTTCAGCCTTCGAGGCTAATGTTATTGTAGCTGATTATTTTCTGTGCTTTGCTGATACATTTTATGCAAAACTCCATTACTATGTTGCTGGTCCGTCAACAACAGAAATATGAAGGTGTTTATTTTGAAATGGGTATGTGATGGTTATTCATTTTATGCCATTCTATGAACTGGGTCTTCATTATTTAGTTCATATTTTCTGGGTTTTCAGTTGTATGCTATATTCCTTGTATTCTGACATACACACTTCAAGAAAACGGAAACCCTCTTCTACATCTTCTATCTAGTTCTGAAAGATCACAGAAAAAACTAAAAAATAATAACAATAAAAAGATAAATCAAAAGAACAACAGGTGCAGGTTATTACAAATTGGTCTCTGAGTATCATTAGGGTCGAATGCCCAATGAGATGCATGCAATGCACTTTAAAGAACTAAGTGCCAAAGATAATATTTCTCATGACTTGAGGTTGAATCACACACAAACAAGTTTGTAAATATAGAAAGAAAGCTTAGTGATACTCCCAATGCAAAGGGGATGGAAAGCAAGCTTAGCTTGGAAAATACATTAAGGAACCACAATTGCATCTAATTATACTCTAGAGCATGTTATTCTAGATCCTCTCAATACCATCCCAATCAATAGATCCCTAAATTGGGCTTGAGAACTTTGATCCATAAATAATTGTGGGTTTAATGATTTCATTGAAGTGACAAATCATGAAGAGGTATTTTGAAAATGTACTTGAAAGCACTACCACTCCAAGACAAAGGGGGAGGCTTTCAAAGATATGAGTGAGAGCTAGGCTTATGACTAGTAGATGGGCCGGTAAACTAAACTCCTAAGTAGGTCCTATTGTAATCTCCATGGGTTCTCCTTGCCATTTTGTAAAAGGGGGATGCCTAGGGATGGCGGATAGGGATAGAAAGTGCCGCCTCCACTTTCATTTCCTTTTTTTCAAAGTTTTGGGTACATCCTAGGGATGCCCCCTCTATAGGGGGAAGTCCCCCAATTGGGAATGCCAGGGGGATGCCAAGCCATCCCCAACATCTTGACATCCTCCACACATAGTCAACCTTTAAAATGAAAAGATAATATAAAACTTTGACTATTTCAAAAACCCTAATCTATTGTGTGGTCCCCACAAGGCCTCCCAACATAAAAAATATCTTGTTTATTTCTATTTGCTTAACCCACTATGATTTCGTTGTTTCTATTTGCATTTTGCCGTTTTCAGCCTTTTTGCTTGCAAACAAGAAGAGAGTTCTGAAAGTTGAAGAGAAGTGAAGGAAAATGAAGAAGAACAAAGGAGGAAGAAGGAAGAGGAAATGGAGGAGGAGGAAGAACGTAGGAAACAAATCCTTGTGTTTTTATGGTTTTTCTTTCATTTTTACTTGTTCAAGCCTTAAAACATTCAAACTTTTTTAAAAAACTTGTTCAAACTTGCAAAACTGTAAATTTCTTTTTATTGCTTTTGGAGTACAAAGACTTGTTTTTATTGTTTTCTGCAAGCACAATCTGCTTTTTTTTTCATAGCTGAGATGTATTTGAAATTATCAAATTAAAATTCTTTTGTTTTTTATTTTTTATATTATTTTTCCGAGTCAAGATAGATTAATTGTGTTCATGATGATCTTGATTTGGACAATGAAATTAATAGGGAATTAGTTGAGGGAATCCAAACCCCAACCACAGCCACAAACGATTCAATTGGAAGTGCATTGAAATCTGATTGCCCTTCAAAGTTGTTGGTACAATATGCCAGCTGCCCATTTAACAAGAAAACTCCTTTGTGCCAGTCTGCAACAATACTTGACAGAAACAAGGTATCTATTTCACGTGGATCTCGGAAATGGAAATGCAACATTTGCCCAAAGAGCTGGAATTATGTGGGTTAATGCACACCATTTATATATCTCTAGTGATGGGGTTGGGCCTTGTCAAAAACTCACACTCGATGAGAGGGCTAAGATGATCCAATTATTTCATGGAACATCACTGCACCAACAATTTCTTGCACACCACAAGGTTCTGGACCTTTTTTGGTACCCAAAATTGCTAGCCCTAAAAAACTATGTGTTTAAACTTTAATCATATTGTAGCCAAATGTTAGGTCATTCTTGTCACATCAATGTCAACTATGTTATCTTTCTTGTCAAAATGGTTAAGTCCTTAGGTGTTGGTTTGTCTTGGTCTACTAATGATGTATGCAAGTTGCTCATCACAAAAATTATCAAGTTCTGAATCCTAAAGGAGACACTAGTATAGGTAGAGGAAAGAAAGAGTGAAGTTAAAAGGACCATGGTTATAGATACCAGGCACAGGCAAAAAGGATTGGGGCTTGTTACCCAAATTTTAATCCTAAAAATTATAAATTTTGCCCTCTTGAGTCACATGTGTGTCATCATAGCAGCTCGGTTTGATTGAGTTTTTAGTGTTGCACCCTTCAATGACACCACATCTACAGCCATTTCGGAATACCAGAATATTTCACTAACATATACAGATGAACCTATCATGCCACTCCTTCTTGACTCTCAGACAGAAAATGACTTCTTTTCAAGAATCAGAAGCTTGAAGAATGCCAAAGTTCCACCAGATATACACAGATCTTTTCTTCACTGTGGGGCTGGCTCTAAAATACTGCTCACCTGAAAAGCCCTACAATTGCTTCAAAGGGCAAAGGCTCAAAGTTACTATCAATAATATCTCTTTTGTGAGGTGACAGACTGCCACTCTTGAGGCCTAAGGCTGCAACCTCTTAGAAAGTGAAGGACCAAATTTCAAATGCTTATGTGAATGATTATGAACAGCTATTGAGGGAATAAAACAAAATGTTTGACATCACTCAAGTAGAACCAATCAAAGTTATGCTCCATGATTGTTTGGCATGTAGTGGCTGCTTAACATCTATGCAGATAACTACGTTGGAGTAGCAAAATAGACTTGTCACTTATTAAATCTTGAGAATTTGTCAATCGATGCAAGGATCAGTTTGGGAGTGGTGTTGAGCAATTGGAGTCGAGCCTACTAATCTTGGCATCTTCTTGTGTTGGTTGGATATGTTATACCAAGAATACACTTAGATCATACCTTTTTCTATATATCAATGCTACCAAATCCCTCAATAAAAAAGCAACTGGCACAATAATCAAGGGTCATGTTACATGAAAATGAGCCTCATACTAAAATAAGAGTGTGGGATATCATAACAGGAAATGCTCAGGCAGATATGTATGCAAAATGTGGAAGCTTCCATAAGGACAGAATGTCACAATAAGTCACGGCTAATTAGGATGGAGGTTGGAAAATTGGTTGTTGAGAATCTGTAGGAGAGTTCGAGTTAAGACAAAGCTTCAAAATCCTTGTCTGCTATTCAGTGTGGGTTTTCTACTACAGCCGGAGATATTAATATTGGTCCTTATATTGAACTCATGATTTCTTGAAGAAAGAAAATAAAATCAGTAATATAACTCGAAGGAGGCCATGAGCTGTCACGAAATACCACAAATAGGTGTTATCTTATTGAGTGCAATGATAATGAGATATCTACCAAGTTGATTTGTTCAAAATGTATTCAGAAACCTTCGAGCCCATGCAATTGGCAGTTGTAATTGCTATTTTCCACATCCTTTGCCAGCATCTTTTTATGCCAAATGAGAGCATTACGAAAATCAATTAAAAGCAAAAGGGCAGTGGGTTTTGTCAGATATAATAGCTGGAAATACTCTGTGGATAAGTATGCAAAGGTGGAGGCCACGACTTGCTTAAAATAGGCAAAGCAATTCAAAAAAAAAAAATCAAAATCAAAACGTTATGCAATAATGGCGGGATATGTACAAAATGGATTTGTTAAAAAGGCTTTAGAAATTTTAAAGCAAACGCAACCGGCTGGTGTAAGTTCCACGACCTTTGCTAGCACCCTACTTCCCTGCACCGAAATGGAGACTTTTGAGCAAAATATGGACCTCCATCAAAGCATAATGGAAGAAGACTTGTATCGGATGTTTATAGTTGCAAATGCTCTGGCGATATGCACACAAAAAGTAGAAGTATAAGCAATGCATATGAATCTACATATCGTGATTTGCAAGATATACACAAAATGGATTTGTTGAAAAGATGCTAGGAATTTTCAAATGCAATTGGCAGTATAACGCCTTCCTCTAGGGTGTTGCCACAATAATGGGTTACACTTTCTGGGACACCCTGATTTTTGTTGAAATCACATATTTTTAGAAAATATAATGATTTAAGCCTTGAAAGGTTCCATTTAAAGGATTTTAATTGAAGAGGGTTTGATCAAACCCCCTTGATCAAACCCCCTTGGATAGAACCCTGCTAGTTTTAAACCATACCTATAATGGAGTCTCCTCTACACCTATCAAAATTCTGATAAAAAACTACTTTTGATTTACTTTTTGGGAGATTAAATGAATTCATTTAAAATTTATGTTTTGTAAGTATGTGGTCCTTATTATAAGCTTCCCAAAAAGTATAATTTTAAATATATTTAATTTGATTATTATATTCATTTTTTATTTCTTGTGAATGTAGGTTTTTCAATGAACATCAAGGTCTTTGTTTCATACATACGAAAAAATAGAAAACTATAAAAAAAAATTCTAAAAAATACATGTCCTCTTGGTATTGTTGTCCTTATTCCAACAATATTTTTTTTTTGAATTCCGATACATACAAAAAAAGTTATGCTCTTTATATTACACCTATGTCTAAATTGTAATTGGTTTGACTTCAAAACTTAATTAAAAAAAAATACTCAATAAAACATTATGAAACCAAATGCATCCTCTAGATATTGTAGTTACAAATCTAAATTCGAAAAAATTAGAATTTTATCCTTCATAGAAAAAAAAGTTATGTCGTTTATAGTACACATCACTCTTTAAAAATGGCGTTTATTGTTAAAAACTAGTTATCGAAGGAGATGGAAAAAGAAATGCAATTTGATTCTAAAATTTTTTTAAAAATATATTTAGAATCTACAGACAAAATGTCACAAATCACTAGTTTGCATCATCTTCAAATTCCTCACGGTTTAGCAGCTATAGGTGTCCGAAAGTGAAGATTCAGTTCAAAATGTTTATTTCAGTGTCAAGTTTGGCCAAAAAGTGTAACCCAATATTGTGGGATCACCCTCTACCTAAACTAAAAACTTGCAGGCGGACAAGCGTGCAAAATGAGGGAGCATACATAGAGGCTGCATTTTGGATTGTGCAGTTCCAAATGGGCTTGTTGGGAAAGCTTTAGAGGTTTTCGAGCAAATGCAATTGACATGTCTTCTTGAAGTTGAAGAGCCTTGGACTGCAGTGTAGCGGAGCTTGAGTGGTTGGCTGCTTTGTCAATACAAATGCTCATGGAATGGGAACAGTGCTATCCGAACAAGGAATCCATCTCACTGCCTTAGTATATCGGCCTGTTCTTCAATTTACAGATGAAGTCGCATCTCTACTACCTCTAAAGTATGCTCAACTTGGGAATGATGGGTTTCAAGCTTTCATTGAGAATTTGAAAGATCATTTCCTTCTAGCCATGTTTGTTGATTATCGAAAGTGTGTACAATAAGCAATAGCAAGCTGTGCTGCCTTTGGATCATGAGTGCAAGCTGGTACGGTATATGACCCATCAGTTGAAGAAGGTCGATCAAGTTGTATTGGACAGAGCTTTGCCTTTTGGGACAATTAGTGGAGCTCCAAAGGTCAAAGATATGGAGTTGATTGATGAATATGAGCAAAATCGAAGAGGTTCATATGGTGGTGGTATGAGAGGTGGTTACTATGTTGCTTATGTGAGAGGTCCTCAAGATGAAAAGCAACAAGATATGGCCAATGATGATTGTACAGGCCAAAGTAGATGGTCTTACATCACTGATGCACATTTTGGTGAAGTACTGAATGATTTAGCTGCAATTTGTGCATACAAAACATATGATCAGATAAGCCTCTTAAGGTGGTTGCTGTTTCAGATTTACTTGCAGCGGTTGTTAGCGTCTCATAACAGAAATAGAGGCGACACATGAACTTGGAGGAGAGAGCTTTGTTTTATGGGGTGGAAGCAAAGGATTTAGGCCACTTGTGGAGTCTAAATTTCAAGCGGTGATGAAGGAAGCATTCCTTTCTTTATTTGTGAATTTTCATAAGCAGAGAGTGAAATGCCAAGAGTCATCAGTGACTTTATTTTCTTTCATTTTGTAATTTCTTAAGGCGGTGAAAAACTTTTGGAATTCCCATCCATAGGAGTCTTTAAAAACTCAAGTGCTATTCATTGTAAAGGGTTTCATTTTTCTGTATCTTTTGGCGGCCTATGTAACTGGAAAGCTCTGTAGAATGCGTTACTAGAGACTTTGAGCTCTAGTTTGTTTTCATATTAATGAAGGATTGTGTTCTTATGTCCATGATTTCTTCATAGATGCTGTTTGTTCTTATGTCCATTCGGTTTCTTTATCTGTTGCAATTTCTTCTGCACACTCTTGATATGCAGGTGTTTTGGGAAGACTTTGTGCTTCTGTTGTTGGTTATTCTCTCTCTTGGGGACTTTGTGCTCCTCTCTTTAGTTTAGTTTATCTTTCCTCAAGAAGTTTATGATGTTTTTCTTATGTCCACAGTGTGATTTCTTTTCCTTTTCTCTCATCTTTTCTTCTCCCGCCTTTTTGTACTTATTGGTTAGAAGTACTAAAAAATACGATTTTTCCCATCATATGAGGGAGCTGCCCCTCTCAAATGCAGAGGAGAATCGTTGAGTTCACAACGATTTCTCCATTTGTTAATACTTTTTGTTGTCTGTTGGGCGAGTCGGGTTATTTCTGCAGCGACAAAACTGTATACTAATAGTTTTTGGCGACTCTGCTGGGGAAACAATATACCGGTGCATCTTTATTCTCTAGAAAATTCAAGGTACCTCATTGAAGAAGTGAGGTTGGCGAGTCTGCAGAAATTTGAAAATGGTTTGGTATCCAGGAAGGGATGAGGATGACAACGATGATAGCGATGATGAAGACTTCTCTTCTTCTACATCTCCATTACAGAATAATAAGGTATTTGATGATCCTAAACAACTGAGCTTCTTGAAAAGTTTTTAAGCTAACATGCAATTTCAACCCGATAAGGTACATCTCGCTTTGCTTAGAACTTTGCAAGAAATTGAACAAAGGGATGGGAAGGAAACAAATTTTCTGGTTTGCAGCCATGAAGACACCCTTGCTCATGAAGAAGTTACACTAGATGAAGAATCTCATGCTACCACACACCATTTGCAAAGAGAGGACAGCGGTACGGAGGCAAAACATTCTCTTGAAGAAATGTTCTCTAATGAAGCAGTGAATACATGTGAAGATAAAGCAGAAATTGCTTCCCCAGTGCACATACAATCAAGATCTGAGAATGAAGATTCTGGTTTGATTTCCTCCCCTCAAAATTCTTTTTCTTTTGGGTGTTATTCTTTAGATAATAATCCTCTTTGGGTGGATTCATTTGAGCATGCACAAAGTTGTGTCAAAGAAGAAGCTTCTATTGTATCTACCTGTGATAATACATACAAGATGCAGGATCAAAAAGAAGAAATAAAAGAGAAAGATCATGACCTTGATAATGAGGATTTAGTGAAGATTGCAGTGGATATACAAGATGCTCCTGATGAGGAGGTAGTTCCAGACCTAAACTATTGCTCATGTGAAATCATATCAGAGGAGTCAAAAGGATTTGAAACATTGAAGGAACAAGAAGACGATGATCAGCCAAGCAAAAATCAAGAAGACGAACATATTTCATGATATTTCTATTTGCTGTCTTAAGGTACCAAATTTAGATTTTCCCTATTTTGAAATTCTTTCTTTTGCTGCTCCATCTAATTTTGAAGAAGACTTGCATCATCCAGCCATAGGTTTTCATCGTCAAAAATGTATTCGTAGGCTTGAGATTGTAATACTTCAAGTGATTCAAGAAGAAGTAATTCACAACATGCAAGAGGATATTGTGGTTTTTTTTAATTCAGACACCTTCCATGAGGAGCAGCTGTTTGAATTTAGTGTCTTATCCGGAGGAGTTGCATATGCCAAAAATTTTAGAGCAATTGTTCAAAGCACCAAGCTACAACTAAGTATAATAATGCTCTATTGGCATAGTCTTTTCTTCCATTTAGACATCTATTTCTCCCAACCTGTAAATGGATTTGTATAACTTCTTTAGGTGGTTGAAGTGTGCTATACCTAGTCCGGGTACATAAGAGTCTTAGTTTGCTTTCTGTTTCTTGTTGTGTATGTTGTCCTGTTCCTTTTCAGTTTGGCTTTGTTCAGGTCTCCTTTTATTCCCCTTGACTTTCTTAGCCCAATGGATAGGCACTTGTCTTTGTCAGAGAGTCTGGATTTTTTTGCTTTCCGACACGAAAAACAATCCCCAATTAGAGCTTGTTGTTACCCAAATTTTAATCCTGAAAATTTTTAAATTTTTCCCTCTTGAGTCACATGTGTGTCATCATAGCAGCTCGGTTTGATTGAGCTTTTAGTGTTGCACCCTTCAATGACACCACATCGACAACCATTTTGGAATACCGGAACATTTCACTAACATATACAAATGAACCTATCATGCCACTCCTTGACTCTCAAACAAAAAATGACTTCTTTTCAAGAATCAAAAGCTTGAAGAATGTCAAAGTTCCACTAGATATACACAAAGATCTTTTCTTCACTGTGGGGTTGGCTCTAAAATACTGCTCGACTGAAAAGCCCTACAATTGCTTCAAAGGGCAAAGGCTCAGAGTTATATTCAATAAAATCTCTTTTGTGAGGTGACAGACTGCCAGTCTTGAGGCCTAAGGCTACAAGCTCTTAGAAAGTGAAGGACCAAATTTCAAATGCTTATGTGAAATTGTGAATGATTATGAGCAGCTATTGAGGGAATAAAACAAATGTTTGACATCACTCAAGTAGAACCAGTCAAAGTTATGCTCCATGATTGTTTGGCATGTAGTGGCTGCTTAACATCTGTGCAGACAACTACGCTGGAGTAGCAAAATAGACTTGTCACTTATTAAATCTTGAGAATTTGTCAATTGATGCAAGGATCAGTTTGAGAGTGGTGTTGAGCAATTGGAGTCGAGCCTACCAATCTTGGCATCTTCTTGTGATGGTTGGATATGTTATACTGAGAATACACTTAGATCGTACCTTCTTCTATATATCAATGCTACCAAATCCTAAAAAAAACAACTGGCACAATTATCAAGCATCATGTTATAAGAAAATGAGCCTCATACTAAAATAAGAGTGTGGGATATAACAACAGGAAATGCTCAGGCAAATATGTGTGTGAAATGTTGAAGCTTCCATAAGGACAGAATGTCACAATAAGTCACGGCTAATAAGGATGGAGGTTGGAAAATTGGTTATTGTTGAGAACCTGTAGGAGAGTTTGAGTTATGACAAAGCTTCAAAATCCTTGTCTGCTATTCAGTGTGGGTTTTCTACTACTACCGGAGATATTAATAACTCATGATTTCTTGAAGAAAGAAAATAAAATCAGTAATATAACTCGAAGGAGGCCATGAGCTGTCACGAAATACTACAACTAGGCATTATCTTATTGAGTGTAATGATAATGAGATATCTACCAAGTTGATTTGTTCAAAATGTTTTTAGAAACTTTCGAGCCCATGCAATTGGCAGTTGTAATTGCTATTTTCCACATCCTTTGCCAGCATCTTTTTATGCCAAATAAGAGCGTTACGAAAATCAATTAAAAGCAAAATGGCCGTGGGTTTTGTCAGATATAATAGCTGGAAATGCTCTGTGGATAAGTATGCAAAGGTGGAGGCCACGACTTGCTTAAAATAGGGAAAGCAATTCAAAAAAAAAAAAATCAAAATGTTATGCAATAATGGCAAGATATGTACAAAATGGATTTGTTAAAAAGGCTTTAGAAATTTTAAAGCAAACGCAATCGGCTGGTGTAACTTCCATGACCTTTGCCAACGCCCTACTTACCTGCATCGAAATGGAGACTTTTGAGCAAAATATGGACCTCCATCAAAGCATAATGGAAGGAGACTTGTATCAGATGTTTATAGTTGCAAATGCTCTGGCGATATGCACACAAAAAGCGGAAGTATAAGCAATGCATATGAATCTACATATCGTGATTTGTAGGATATCCACAAAATGGATTTGTTGAAAAGATGCTAGGAATTTTCAAATGCAATTGGTAGTATAACGCCTTCCTCTACCTAAACTAAAAACTCGCGGGCGGACAAGCGTGCAAAATGAGGAAGCATACATAGAGGCTGCCATTTGGATTGTGCAGTTCAAAATGGGCTTTAGAAGTTTTCGAGCAAATGCAATTGACACGTCTTCTTGAAGTTGAAGAGCCTTGGACTGCAGTGTAGGGGAGCTTGAGTGTTTGGCTGCTTTGTCAATACAAATGCTCATGGAATGGGAACAGTGATATCCGAACAAGAAATCCATCTCACTGCCTTAGTATATCGGTCTGTTCTTCAATTTACAGATGAAGTCGCATCTCTACTGCCTCTAAATTATGCTCAACTTGGGAATGATGGGTTTCAAGCTTTCATTGAGAATTTGAAAGATCATTTCCTTCTAGCTATGTTTGTTGATTATCGAAAGTGTGTACAACAAGCAATAGCAAGCCGTGTTGCCTTTGGATCATGAGTGCATGTTGGTACGGTATATGACCCATCAATTGAAGAAGGTCGATCAAGTTTTATTGGACAGAGCTTTGCCTTTTGGGACAATTAGTGGAGCTCCAAAGGTCAAAGCTATGGAGTTGATTGATGAATATGAGTGAACTCGAAGAGGTTCATATGGTGGTGGTATGAGAGGTGGTTACTATGTTGCTTATGTGAGAGGTCCTCAAGATGAAAAGCAACAAGATATTGCCAATGATGATTGTATAGGCCAAAGTAGATGGTCCTACATCAGTGATGCACATTTTGGTGAAGTATTGAATGGTTTAGTTGTAATCTGTGCATACAAAACATATGATCGAATAAGCCTCTTAGGGTGGTTGCTGTTTCAGATATACTTGCAGCTGTTGTTAGCTTCTCATAACAGAAATAGAGGCGACACATGAACTTGGAGGAGAGAACTTTATTTTCTGGGGTGGAAGCAAAGGATTTAGGTCACTTGTGGAGTGCAGCTTTCAAGCAGTGACAAAGGAAGCATTCCTTTATTTGTAAATTTTTATAAGCAGAGAGTGAAATGCCAAGAGTCATCAGTGACTATTTTCTTTCATTTTGTAATTTCCTGAGGTGGTGGAAAACTTTTGGAATTCCCATCCATAGAAGTCTTTAAAAACTCAAGTGTTATTCATTGTAAAGGGTTTAATTTTCCTGTATCTTTTGGCGGCCTGTGTAACTAGAAAGCTCTATAGAAGGGGTTACTGGAGACTTTGAGCTCTAGTTTGTTTTCATATTAATGAAGGATTGTGTTCTTATGTCCATGATTTCTTCATAGATGTTGTTTGTTCTTATGTCCATTTAGTTTCTTTATCGATTGCAATTTCTTTTGCACGCTCTTGATATGCAGGGGTTTTTGGAGGACTTTGTGTTTTTGTTGTTGGTTATTCTCTCTCTCTCTTGGAGACTTTGTGCTCCTCTCTTTAGTTTAGTTTATCTTTCCTCAAGAAATTTATGTTGTGTTTCTTATATCCACAGTGTGATTTCTTTTCCTTTTCTCCCATCTTTTTTTCTCCCGCCTTTTTGTACTTTCTAGTTAAAAGTACTCAAAAATACAAAAACTCCCATCATACGAGGGAGCTGCCCCTCTCAAATGTAGAGGAGAATCGTTGAGTTCACAACGATTTCTCCATTTGTTAGTACTTTTTGTTGCTGTCTGTTGGGCGAGTCAGGTTATTTTTGCAGTGACAAAACTGTATAATAACAAGGCTAAGGCAAATCTTTTCCAGCACATTGAGACATAATTATCTATAAGGATTGTCTTCCAAGCATAAAGTTGTCACTTCGGAGGGTCTAATTTTCAAGATAGGCAATTTTGGTGTATACTAGAGATCAAACTTTCTATTTTTAAAAAAAGGCTACTTTTTGCTTTTTCATTGTGTCCTAAATTGAGGAGACAAGCACAAAAATAAAAAATTTCTATTTCTAGAAAGTTGTTTTTTGCGTTTTCAGTGAAAAGTGGTAGATGGCAATAGTAAAAGATTGATAGTACAAATTCAAGCTTCATCGGGTGAAAATGGTTTCAAGAGGTAGTAAAATGATGTAAGACTTGTCAAAGTCAGATGTTTTATGGCGCAACATTTAAGAACTAAAAAATGGAGCAATTTTAATGAAAGATTAAAAGTTTTTGCGAAATCATTTTAAAACTCGTTGAAAAGCACTCCGAGTGCCCATGCCTCGTTCATTTTTGGCATCACATTTGATAATCTTTAGTTTTAGTGTCCATCAGGGAAAACCCCTGATGAGCACCAACTTTTGTTTTTGGCGTGCGAGGCATGCAATTCTCAATTTGGCATCCATTGGGGAAAATCCCCAATGAATGCCAATTTGGCATTAAGTGGTCTAAATCCCCGAGTTGGTAAATCAAAGCAACTCAAAATTGGTGTCCACATAAGCAAATCCCTAATGAGAATTAGATTAGAATGTTTTATGATGCTAAATCAAGTTAAAAAAACAAAAACAATTGGGCGCCTAAGTTCTTTTGTACATCGAATCGACATGTTTTTCTTGTCAAAATGAAGTAGGAAACAAAGCAAAAGTGGCGCCCAAGTTAATATATGGACCCAAGTGAAAGATGAACATCAAATAAAGCGAAATAAGGAGAAAAAGTGATGAATCTAAGCCTTCCATTCAAAGTGACACACAAGATGAAGCATATCAATATTTTATTATTTTTTAGATGTGATGAGGATCAATTAAAGCAAATTAAAGACAAAATTAGTAGATTAGGGCCCTTGATTCAGATGGACGCTCAAGATGAGAAGGAAAAATGGAAAGAAAGTAATATTTTGTATTAGTTTTAGAGGATGAGGATAGAATTGCTTTCAAATCAATTATTTTATTATTTTTGAAACTTCAAGAAGTTGCAGCTAAAGGCTATAAATATGTGTTATTTACACAAATTGGGAGGAGAGTTGATGCCAAACTTATGCTGCAGAAATTGTCATTCAAGTTCGAAGTTAGATTAAATTGTTTAAGTGATTATGAGCAGTGAATGAGAAATTGAAGCTTGCTTATGCTGCCAATATTTCCATTATGAGCAAATGTTTCCATTCAAAGTTTGAAAATTCCATGTTGTAATCATTTAAAGAAGTTAATTAATAAGGAAGATCTATGTTAAGTTTCTGTAACTATGGTGTTCATGGTTACAAAGCAGCTTTGAATGTCATAAGTAACAACTTATTGTCTTCATCTTTCTTCTTCAGATCATTACTATTCCGTGTGTTATGTTTTCTTCAAGATCAAATTAATTGTTGATACAACCCCAAAGGTCTCTATTTTAATCTTTGGATAGTATTTTTGTTTATGTTTTAGCTGTCATAAATTGAGAAAATTCATTGGTAAGAATAGGAATTCTTCAAAGTCCCGTGCTCTAGCCTCTAATATAAAAAACAGACAGGTCAAGTTTGCTTATTTATTTTATCTTTATGAAAAACCCCAAAGAACAAATTGTATAGTATTCATATTAGCAGGTGTGTTTTCGTTTTAGATTTTAGAGTAGATTAAATCAGGGAGCTTCCACTACGAATTTGAAGAGAGGTAAAGTATCGGAAGGTGAAATGTCACATGGGACAGAGAGAAATACATGGGATGTCTTGGAATGTGGAGAGACTCTTGGAGGATATCAAGAGTCACACATGGTTGTGGAACATGAAGAGTTGTGTGGTGCATGAGGGGTCATGTGTGAATGGGGACATCCTTATCATCTATTGTAAATTTTAATGTTATTGCGAACTTGTTGGCCTTGATGAGGGTTTCTAATAGAAAAAGCTGCAAACTACACCCATAAGGCACTTGTTTTTTTCTTTTGTTGTGGCAAACTTTTATTTGTTGTGGAGGCAAGGAACAAATGCATTTGTAGAACTTTGGATCCTATTGATAACCATGGCCATTAGTCGAGGATTCCTATAGGGTGCCATGGATGCTTGATGTGATAGAAAATCCAATAGAGTGCAAATCAAAGGGTTGACTCTATAAACTTGATGACATTTAGTGCAAATTTTAGTGATATAGACTTTTAACCCTCTTAACCCATTTGTATCCATTTGTGTTACCTGACAAAGTTGTGGTGTGGCAGCTCGCATGAAGAAGGGTAACACAAAGTGGAGGATGGTCTGATGGTATTAACAGAATGGGACACCACACCTGGTAGTTAGGTTGATTTCTCCTAATGTAGTGTTGTATTAGACATTGGAATTGCAAACATAGTTGGGGGTCATATAAAGACAAGCAAAGAGACAATATCAGAAGGTGAAAGGCCACATGGGACAAGAAGAACTGCATGGGATGCCTTGGAATGTGGAGGGACTTTTGGGGGATGTGAAGAGTCACACATGGGAGTTTGGATTCACTTGTGCGACATGAAGAGTTATGTATGGGGATGAGGAGATATGTGTGGAATATAAGGGCCATGGCCATGGTATTGTACCCATTGCATTGTAAAACCACTTGATGGTTTTTAATGAGCTTTGTGCCTAGAAATACAAGCTTTTGGGATTGAAAAAACACACAAGAAGGTTGTGGGTTGCAAATTATTGTAACAAGATCCACAAAAGGCATGGAAATGGATATATGGTTGCATGATGTTGTAACAAGTTTCTAAATGCTGATGGATTGATCACAATAAGGATGGCAATTCATTGAGTGCATTGAGGTGAGGTTCTTTAAGAGGGCATGCGTTGCAAGTATGTGCTAATCGGTGTTGTCATTGATGTCAACAAGCTTGTGTTGTCATTGGTGTCAACCGTGTCTTCTGATGAGGTTGTTGTTGTGTTAAAGTGATTTGATTGCTTTGAGGAGGTGCTAAAGATGTTGAGAATATGCTTCTATTGTTGGGTTTTCAAGTGCTTTTGAGAAAATTTGATTAATTATGGAAATAGTGTGTTGAAGAAGTCTTCTGGCTTACAGAGTGTTGTTCGAGTTTTTGCTCCGTATTTATTTTGTGTTGGAGATCTGAGTATGTGGTTTGGATATATTGTTTAGAAGTGTTTGAAGATGCTAAATCTAGGATTTGGTGCTCTGGATCGTTGTGTAGTGGAAGTTGTGTTCACCAATTTGAGAGCAGTGTTTGCAGTGTGTCTGGGAGAAAGTATTTTGCTCCGCATTTCTCCGCAAAATGGTTTCAGGTGTTGCAGTTCTGAATGTGTTCTTATAAAGTCTATATTTTCCTTCAACTCAAGTGGTTCGTGGTTTGGTGCTCCACAAGTACATTTCTTAAGTTGCAGATGATGACAGAGCATGATATAGTTGGTTAAGTACTCTGGTGTGAAGTTTCTTCATGTGAAAGATGTTGTAAAGGAATTTGTTGGTTTTCTGGTGCTTGTGGATGTTTCTAGATCATGTTCGAGCTTGGTGCGTGGTCCTCATGTCGTGTGTTTTTGGGAAGTGTGCATTTAAAAGTTCATGGTGTTAACACAAGGATGGCCGACTTGATTGTTTACACTATTTGCGGTTGTGCTTTGGTGAAAGTGAAAGCATGATGAAGCGTGTAAGAGTGGATTTAGATCTGTGCTAAGGCGTGATGTGGTCTGCATTCATTCCTTTCCTCCGCGGGAATGTTTAGGTCCAGACCTAATTTGAATTTTATGGGTTAAGTTGTGTTATCGACCTTGGAGAATGTTTTCATGATCAGTGATTGTATAAATAAGTGTCAAGGAGTCGTGAATGTGTGCACGCGTGAGGGATATGATGTTTGTGATGCGAATTTGATCAAGGCAGTGAGAGCTTTCATGTGTTAGGCTACTAGATGCAGTGAGCAAAAGGTGTCTACTATTTTCAGTGATGCTGCGGATGTCATTTGTGTTGTGATGGATATTGAGCTTCATTGGAACTGAACTCCATGCATAGGTTAGATGCAACTATATCAGTTCAAAGCCTGGCAATGAGCCATTCTTCTCTTCTCTTCTTTCTTTCTTTCTCAGTGGGCAGTGAGTCTACTTGGACAGTGAGTCCACCTGTAGTGAGCATTCTCTCTTTTAGGTAGTGAGCCTTTGTAATTCGGTATTGCTACTACATTATATTGTGGGCTAATCCTCACCGTGGTTTTTCCCTTTAAGGGTTTTCCACGTAAAAAAATCGGGTGTTCTCTTGTGTGTGGTGTTGTTATGATTTAGTTTCAGTTATTTGCTTTTCATGCGTAATCATCATAACATACTTAAAAGTTAATGTGGCTATGAATGTTTGTAAGGGTTTGAAGTTTTGTTACAACTGATTCACCCCCCCCCCCCCCCCCCTTCTCAGTTGTCTTGTGCATTCAACAACATGTTGCATTGAGGGTAGGTTTTCTAAAGGTGCATGTTGTTAGATATAATAGAGGGTGAAGATCTTTCTTAGCACATGTTAAATCTCATGTACATTGTAATCTTGCTTTTTAGATAATATATTAGGGTGGTGGTGTTGGATTTTTTCTTGAAAGGGTTTCCCAAGATAAATTTGATGTTTCTATGTGTATGCTTTGATTTATGTTTCTACATGTATGCTTTGATTTGTCATTTTGTTGCACTAGTTTTGGATTCTATAACTTATTTAGCATAGTTGGTATTAGAGCTTCGTTGCTTGTTGCTTGGGAGGAGGGCATGTTGGCCCTAAAAAATTTGCATAGGTGAATCCATTTTTTGTGCATAGGGAAAAAGCAAGCTTGTTGGAAGGAAATTTGTTGGTTTCAGACATGTCTTAGTTGGAATCTAAGGATTTGCAAGTTGTTAAAGATGAAAAGGTTGGTTAAAAGACATTATAGAAATATGGAATTCAAGGTCCATGTCAGTATCTGCTTTGTTGTGCTAATGAAGAAACCACAATCCATTCTTAGTCAAGTATCGGTCTTGGTTGTGTGCCAAGTTGCAATGGTCTATGCTCTTCTAGATACATTAGTAAAACTTTTTTGGGCATGGCCTCTTCTCAAGTATAAAGCCATGTTTTCATGCATTTGGATCCCCAATCCCTCTTTGTTGATATGGCATTTGTAGAAAGAGATTGATATGGCATTTGTGGAAAGAGAGAAATAGAAGAATATTTGAAGAAAAACCTCTATCAGTGGAAGTTGTGATTAAGAAACAGCTAGCAATTTCAGGTAAGTTACCGATCCTGATACTGATTCGGATTTGGATTTGCGGGTTCGATTCGTGGATTCGGTCAATTTTTTTTTTTTGGTGTGGATTCATTTTGGATTCATTAATACAACAACATATAAAAATCAGAAATATACACATATTTGCAGCAGTAATTAAGTTCAGAATACCACAGCATCATGATCATTTAATTATAATAAACAAAACCTCCATAAAACAATAAAAATTAAAAAATTTACAATGTCAATTAGTCAAATTCAAATGTCATAGCTTATTTGTTTCCTAGACGTATCCAAGGTGAATCGGATTAGAATCAGGATCCGACGCCTAGGGGAAGAATTTGGTATCTTAGAATTTTAGAGGTGGTCAACACTCATGTTGGGCAGGCTCAGTGTAGAGGTTGAAAGATGACATAGCGGGATTCCAATTTAATTAAGGCATGAGATCTATTGAAGATTCTCCCTGTAAATGGGAGCTCTAGGGTTAACCCTTCAAAAGCTCCAAGAAATGAGGTGAAAAGGAGTCGTCTAGGGGGAGTTCTCAAAATTAACTTTGATGGTGCATCACGAGGTAACCCAGGGAGGTCTATAACAAGTTGTGTCGTTAGAGATTGCGTTGGGAATATTATCATTGCAACTTCAAAGAAACTACTTTATGGCACCAATAATGAAGTTGAGGCCTAGGCAGTAATTGTCATGTCCCGCTATTAGTCAAATCGGTTTCGTTCGAATTAAAGATATGAATGAATATAGAATATTATATCATAAATTAATATAGATATAATATAAATAATTAAATATTATTATTATAATGACAATACTTATTATAACTTATCTATAAATAATATTATGATTACATTACAATAATCATAATAAAATTTAGATATCATTATAATAATAATATAATATAATTCATAACATATTATATATAAATAAATATAAATAGTAAATATTATTATAAATAGCATTAAATATAATTATCAATAAAGACTAAATATTATTATAAACATATATGGTCAATATAGATATTCATTACCCCAGCATCCCCTAATATTTTTTGTGATTTTTGAATTGTTGGCTCAAAGGAGAACATAGTCTGACAAGTTTCAGTCAGTAAATTTTAATAAATCCTATGACCATACATGAAGCATTAGAAAAATCTGGTGGGTCCCGAATCCACTAAGAGTTTAGATTTTATTTGAAAAAGTGTTTTAAATATGAGGATCAGCAAATACGTGAATCTCTAGTACATTTGAAATTCATTAAAAAAAGGGAAGATAGTAGACAGCAGGCCCCTCAAAATATTTGGAAGGGAGAATAACAATAAGTATTAAGAGGGGTAATCGCTGGCCAAAAGGAGAATCTAACAGCAGCGAATATATTGGTAGATTCTAATTAAATAACAAAACATTTAATACATGTTAAATTAAGGGAACAATTCGTGGGTCAATCATCATAATGATGTCAAATAAAAAGAAAGACAAACAGATAAGAAGAGGCACAAACGACAAGTAATAAGTATATTAAACTATTAATAATAATATGATGATTGACCACTGATCCAAGAGAGACATCCATGCAAAAAGTCACGATCCTTCAAAGGAAGGAAAGATATTTAAGAAGGATCGATTTGGTATCAAAAGAAAGGAATCCATCATCGAATCATCATTTCCATTCGTCTAAATAAGAATACTCCTGTTTGCAATATCTATATCAAACAATATTCTCACAATAGATACAAGCCTTACAAGGCATAGCATTTATAATTATCAGTTTTGACAATATAAAGGATTACATCTGATCAAGAATCTTGCAGAAATCACAGTCCAGAAGCTGCAACAACAAGTAAGCATCTTTTACTTTATCATTTATACTTTATTTTTGATCGGCTGTCATAATTATACAGGTATGGATGTTGTTTATATTTCCTTGTTTGTCATTCATTCATAAATGTATCCTTATGATAGTGATAAGATTTATATGTAGTCATCACTAATAACGAATGTGTAGACAGTCATATATAATTATTCATAATGATGTATCTTGTATGCAATTATTCATAATGATATATCTTGTAAGCAATTATTCATAATGTTATGTGATTTATTAACCTCCTATGAGAGAATGAAGGAAAGGTGCCAAGAGGCCATTCATGGGTATTTGGAGGCCTTTGTCACATGAGGTATAAGGTACCCATAGTTCAAAGGATGTGTATCACATAGAGGCCTTGTCACATGAGGTATAAGGTACCCATAGTGCAAGGATAGTGATGTAATGGCCTTGGTTACTTTGATGTAAGGCATCATAAGAATACCAAAGAGTCTCACAGAGGCCTTGACTCTAAAGGTATTAAGGATACCACTTGAGTCTAAGGATAGGAGACATTAGAGCCCCATGGTGGATAACAACAAGTCTCCTCTCATCTCCCATAGGCTGTTAATAAATGACATATGAAGAAATAGTAAGTTTGCAATATATATTGATAAAGATCATAGATCATGTGAAATGTCATGGTAGAGAATATGCGAGGCATATTGATAATGATCATGACAGTAACATGTGAAATGTTAATGATATGCAAGACATATGAATAGTGATCAAAAGATCAACTTGTGAAATAAGAATGAAAGATAATGTGCATTGAAGCAATCATAAAATTAGCAATAGTGATATGCATTGAAAGTAATTATAGATTCATAATAATGATATGCATTGAAAATAATCATAGATTGATGATAGTAATGTATGATGAAAGTAATCAATGATGAACTAAAGTTATGAATTGGCATTTGATCATGGAAATGATAGAAACAATGTTCTTATGTGAATGGCTTTAAATTAAAAATGTACTAATGTTCTTTTGTTGCAAGTTGAAATTTGTGAACAAGGTAAAAGGATTTTGATTTGTGACAAGGGCACATTACAGTAATCCTATGTCTTCAATTAATTTCCATTTGCAGGGTTAATCAAATTTGCTTGGAAGGGGATTTAATGGTTGTCATTAATGCTATTTCTAAACATTCTTCTCCTAATTGGAAGATCAACAATATTTTAAGGCAATCCTGAAATGTTTTTAGCCAGGTTTTAAGAATTTACGGTTCAACATTGTTATCAAGAAGTCGACTCTATTGCCAATTTTCTTTCCAACTATGGCTTCAACTGTAATGATGAGTTAATTATTGGGGATTCAATGGAGAGGCGGGAAGGACTAGGGAAAGTGTGGGAATTGGATTCCCTTAAGGGGTCATCTAGTCTTTATATATTGTAGATCATTCTAGATTACACCCTCCTTTGTTATCTATTCCCTTCATCATAGTCAAATGTTTTTTGGTATGGTTTGATAATAACTCAACATGTGGGAAAACCTTAGGTACATTGTCACATTATTTATTGTTGGTGAAATTGCTCGACTTATTTTCACCTATGTTACCCCAAGTTTTCGGGACAGGGATGATAGGGGGCCATTTTTTAGTGGACGACAGGGGATGGCTATTAAAAAAATAGGGAAAATTTAAAAAATATAGAAAATTTCAAATATTCATATGATAGAAATGTAGCATTGATAAGACAATCATCATATACATCATAGACCCTTAACACATAATATTAGAGCCCTAAGAAATGGTTAGCTAGTCAACTATTTGTATTCATTTGCAATTTGTAAGTTAAGTATTTAACCCTTCAACTATACATCTACTCTACAAAGTCTCCGGTCTGGCCCATGACCAGTTTTGTCATCAAAGTCTTTTTTTTTGATAAAAAGGATAAATACACACACACACATACATATGTTTTGTCATCAAAGTCATTTGTTTTTTTGTTTTGATAAAAAGGACACGCGCGCACACACACACATGCATGCGTGCATGCATACATACATTATATATATATAGCAAATGTCATAGTACATATCATACCTTTTTTGTAAGCATATATTTGAATCATTTGTAAATTTTAATTGCACAACCTACATATTTTTCACTACTAACATATGAAGGCAGTTCTTCTTTGTACCATATTTGTTTAGAAATTTACTAGAGTTCCTCTTTGTTGGATTGCATCGAGCCCTGACATTGATATCTCATCAACAACCCTGTATTTGTTGCTATTCTGCTAATGAAATCCCTTGTAAAATTCAATGACGTGTAGTCTTTTTAGTTGTAAACCTTTGTGTTTGTTTAAAAAAAATTGAAAAAAAAATGCTTGGGCCGTAGCCGTTCCCGGATGTTTCCTAAGTTTTCTCAAACGTCCCTGGGATGTTTCTGCAAATTTCTTCTGAAAGGGGACGGTAGGGGATGTTTTCAACCTGTCCTCGCGTCCCCGAGGCGTCCCCTTTTGGGGACGACCCTAATTAGGCCAGGGATGCGTCTCCGAGTTACATAGATTTTCACACCTGCATTGCTTGCATCCTTGATAACTCACTATGGTAGCAGTTTGGTTTTATGTGTCTACTTTTAGTATGGAGTTGATCTTTTTGTTCTCTTACAAGAGAGAAATGGCCTTTATAGGGCCAATCTTTGATGTCCATTTGGAAAATATTTTTGTCATTCAGTTGGGACTAATTGAAGCAACTATAAAGGAGATTTTGGGTGTGGATTATTCAGAGCTTGACATAAGGAGCCATGTTATTTACAAGTGTCTTCTTATTTTCTTTCTAATCTTCTCCGATTGGTGAAGAACAAGGTTGCGATGAAGAGAGTAGTAAAATGCTTGTTGCGGCCAGATTTAGGGGGGTTTTGGATGAGATTCATGAGTTGGAATGAGATTTTAGATGGAAGAGTTCGTATCTCTGGCACAAAGTTCAAGGGCATGGTGCCTATGGGCCCATTCCGCAAGTTGGAGAAGAGGTCCTTGGTAGTGTTGCAATAGGTGAGGGTTTTGAAGACTATGCTTTTTAATTGAGAAACAAAGGAGAGTTGCGATGAGTTTGATTTTGAGGGTTTTAAGAAACCCTTCCTTGCAGTGATGCCCTTGTCAGATTGTGAAAGAATTATCAAGGCGAGGAAGATGACTTATGTGTTATTGCGTGTCACTGGCTTTGTGGCTCTTGAGGTTGGCCATCACTCTCAAGTGGTAGAGGTGGCAATACTTGATGAATGAATGCATAATAGAATTTTCATAGTTTTCAATCTTTCCCCAATTTTGTTTTGTTGGGGATTTGCAGTTAATATGCTAGGTTATTAGGACTACTATACTTAGAAGGTGATGAAAGTGATTATTTTATATTTGCTTGGTGTCTTAACACCTTTGGAACATATGTAATGAACAATATGTGCCGATGTGTTTCTTTTTTGAAGTTAATATAATGGGGAAGGGACCCTAATCCCTTATTAAAAAAAATGAAAATATTGGTGCCTTGGAAGTGATGCGAATGAGCACTAAGAGGGTTTCTTTGTGTAGGAGAGCTATGGACAAGCATTTCTGCCACTAGCAACTAGTTTGTTTTTTTGTTTATGTTTCGCCCCTTACGCAATGTATACAACAATTTGGAGAATGTTGGAAAAGTGTGTTGTGCACCTTGTGTGATAACATTACATGTAAGTCGTGGCCCTCATGAAATAGGACCCACACTTGGTTGTTAGGTTGATTTCTCCTCGTGTAATGTTGTATGAGACATTAGAATTGCAAACATAATTAGAGATCGCATAAAGACAAACAAATAGACAGTATCAAAAGATGAAGGGTCACATGGGACAATGAGAACCACAAGGGATGCCTTGGAAGGTGGAGAGGCTCTTGGGGGATGTCAAGAGTCACACATGGGTGTTTGGATTCATTTGTGGAACATGAAGAGTCATGTGTGGGGCATGAGGGGTCATGCATGGCACATGAGGAGATGTGTGGAATATGAAGGGTCATGGCCTGTGGTTTTGTATTCGGGGGTGTTGATGTTTGTTTTTAGACAAGTCAACAATAGAGTAAAACACTAGAGTATCCCACTCTCTCTTGAATAAAGCTCTTCAAAGGCTGAACTATGTGATCCAGTGAAGTAACTCCATGGTTCCTTTTTATGATTTATGATGGGTTAACTCAGTGATTACATGTGATCTTGCTGATAATCACAAAGGGACTTACATTAGACTCTTCTTCTTTTAGTCAACTTATTTCTCCTTTTAGTGCGGATGATGTATATACAAGGTCTCAATGATAAAGAAATGAAAAAAAAATATAAAGGTTAGAGGAACTAATCTAAGGTCAATGGGGCAATGATGATGTATAAATAGACAAACTCCTTGATAAACCTAACTTCACTTCGCCAACGGTGCCTACAACTACATGAAGTTGGTGCAATCTTCTAAGGTTACGCGAATGGTTTTCAAATCATGAAAGCTCATACAAGCACCCATTGAACGACGCAGCTCAAACAAGCATCCACAATTGAACTTATACAAATAAGCCTCAGACTAACTTTACACAACACTTCATCAGCGATGAATGTTAAAAGCATGAGCTAGGAGTTGATCAAATATTCAATACAACATACATTACATCAAAGAGCTTCTAATCTACTTGAAACATCTCTCCATTTCATCAAAGTACAAAAAACATGTCATTCCACAAGACAAGACTTGACACCAAACAATGCTCCAATGTCTTTGCATTAATCTTGAGAAATATGTACAACTTCAAGTCCTCTCAGAGAATTTCGAGAGTCTCTACTATTCTACTCCTACAAAACTATATCTTACAAATGAGGCAACAAGGCCTTTATAGTGTCTAGATTACAATGAATGGCTCAGATTGATATGTAGCCAAGGGCTCAAATCATGCCAACTCACAGGTAGTTACAACAAACTGCTATTTTTAGTACAAAAGAGAGGCAATGAAAGCACACTTTCCAATGTGATAAAGATAAGATGGAATCATTTAAAACATCTTCCACATAGGCGTCCCTTTGACTTCTTTTATTAAATGATACATTGAATGCATTTAAAATAATGCGGATGATATGATTGGATGATGATAGGTACTTGCCACATAGGTGCCACCTCAGCATGTTCCCAAATAATAGCTTTGATGATGAACACTTGAGATGTGTCTTGTTGATCTTGCCTTGTTCATTGTAAGTAATATGATATGTATGATGCTTGTAGCTTCATTTGATTAACTCTGTGATGTTCTTTCTTCTTGTAGGTAGGTTGATGCTGATTTTCTTCGATGCATCTTCATGACTCAGAGTAAATGATGATGATGTTTCTTTCTCAACTTGTAGATGATGATGCTTCAATCATGAATCGGAGTAGGAGATCTCTCTTGGACTTGAAGGTGGGGAGAACTTGAAGCATGATGGATGTCTTTGAACATATAGATGAAGATGAAGTAGTTCTTCATGATGATCTTTGAAGTGACCCCTTGGAGTGTAGATGATAACACCTTCTTTGAATGACCTCTTAAGGAGACTTTGATGATTGTAAGAACCTGACTTGAAGCTTGGGTGGATGAATGCTTCGAACATGATTATCCTTGATGAAGTACACTAACATGATGTCATTAATGTAGGAGATTTGAGGTATGATCCTTCTGCAACTTGAAGATGGCTCAGATGCTTATCCTTTATATAATTCCTTGGCCTCACCAACACTCTTTAGCTTTGTTAATGTTCCTACAAAACAAGATAGACAAAATTAATCACTTTCTAATACAAAAATCACTTTAAACATGTGAATAATCCTTCTTTAAGCTTAGGCGCATATACAGGTGAAAAGAGGAGCAACAGAGCGCCTAACATAAATTAGTCCCACATTCATTACTTTAAATGATTTCAAACAATTGCAAGGGTTTAAAGAAGTCAATCCTCCTTAAAAGGTATCTTTCAATGCAAACTCCTCCCTTAGGCGCCAAAATGATGTGGTTTTGTAATATGAAAGGCACCTATACTTATACTGCATTTTCCTTGTCAAACTTTCATTACTTGAGGTCTTTTAACAACCTTTCAATCAAGGCGCCCAAACTCATGAAGCTTTGACTTGTCCATTTTGAAAGCTTTGACATAAGGTGCCCATCATCTAGTATGGATTGAATGATTTTCTTCCCAGGGCGCCAGAATAGGTTTGCAGAGAAGTAAAAGGGCGCCTAAGCCAGTTTGAGATTTAGACTTGCCATTTTCTATGTTTTAGACAGTTGTGAATGCTTTGGGAGGACTTCCACACCTAGGCGCCAACCTCAAAGATGTCTTTGATGCAATTTTAATCCAGGGGCCTATAGTTGATAAGAAATTTCATAAAGGGCGCCTAGATTCCTTGGGTGCAAAATGGCGCCTAAGGTCAATTTGATTAAAGTTTTGATACTCCAATGAGTTCAAACAAGGGGAGAGATCTTTAAAATGTTATTTCATCAAGGCGTCCACCAAAAGATGTTTTATGTGAATTCTTCCAAGGCGCTCATGGATGTATGGAGAAATAGGTAAAGGCGCCTAGCATACTTCATGTTCGTTGCTTGGCCTTTTTGATGATTTCAACTCATGTAGAGTCCTCCTTATTAAGGTGCCAATTCTCAAAATTTCTAACACTTCATTTTTCATCTTCCTGTCTTCTAGACGCCACAAATGATTAGTGAGTACATGAAATGCGCCTTGACCTTTTAGGCAATTCTCTATCATTACTAGGCGCTATTTGGTATATTTGGGACTCGAAAATTGCTAGGCGCCAAAACTAGATGATTAAAACTACAGGGAATGGCACCTAAGGTCTTCTACCTTCAAAATGCTTATGGTTTTCTTCAAAGGCGCCACTTGGAGGTGGTATAGACTAGGAAATGCGCTTTACCTTCTTGGAACCAATTCTTGACATTCAAGGGTTCCATGTTGTATCCAAACTCTTAGGAAACATCCTTACCTTTGAGCGCCTAAACTTGATTTCAAACCCTCTTGATTGATAGGCACTCCTTGGAGGTATTTCATTCTAGGCGTCATTCTATGATGATTTTAAATTATGAAGATTGTTAAGCGCTCAAAGTTGATCTTGCTGTAATAAGGCGCCTAAGGTCTTCTAGGTGATTTCCTTAAGCTTCAAAAGACTTTAATCAAATGTATTCCCTCTAGGAACACCCTTCCTTCTCCAGGTGCTCAAATGGTGGTTGTCTTGATGGCAAATTGGCGCCTAGAAATGAGTAATGTCTCCTCTAAGTTGGGCGCTCATTGTTGATGATTTGAACATGCAAAGGCGCCTAACACTTAACTTGATACTTCTTCTCCTTCAACTTCACAGTCCTCATTTAAGGCGCAATCTATCATCTATTTAAACTTCACCCACACCAAGGCGCATATTGGAGTCTCAATCCTAAGCGCTATTTGGGGTATACAAAAGAGTAAAAGGGCGCCTAGTGTCTTAGAGCAAATTCGCGCCCAGAACTGAAAGTCCCCGAGGACAGGTATATTGAAAAATATATTTAAGTACAAGTTGAGAGATTGAATTTCTTATACTTTAAATATTTTCAATATACCTTTCAGGATGTTTGAGATAGGTCTCAGATCCACCGGATTTAACATGCAGATTCTAGATTTTTTGAGGATCCACCAAATTTCAGACTTAGCTAATTTTTCAGGATTTTCAGGATCAGGATACCAGACTTAGTCATTTTCAGGATCTCAAACATCAGGATCAGGTCATCAAGGGACTATAGGAATCAAACACGAAGTTGTAGACTCAAATAAGACTGACTTCATCATGAAAAGGACATCATCCTGGACCTAGCAAAGCATTAGAGCTCAAAAAGGGGGTCCCCATTTGCAATGGGGCGATGTGTGATTGGTCACAACAGGGGGGAGCATAAAGCCATGTCTCACTTGTGGACCATTTTGAAAAAACAAGTTTCGGAAGGGTGAAAAGTTGTAACACCTTCAAATGAAGGTTCTTCTTTATTAAAAGGTCCTTCATTTGAAGGTCCTGACCATTCCACATGTCCCTGACCTTCAATTGAAGGTAAAGGACCTTTGGTCGAAGGTCCCTTTTTCCTTGGGACATTTTTATGGGCCATTTTCGAAGGTGACCTTCCAATGAAGGACCTTCAATTGAGGGTCTTTCATTAGAAGCCCTTCAATCGAAGGTGCCTAGATGGCACTTATGTGGCACCCATTCCACATCTTCACCTTCTGTTGGACAAAAATTGCTGATTTGGGCCATGTTTTCCACAATCCAGTGAAGTCATCATGACACGAGATTTTGCACAAATGTAGTCCTTTGAGTAAGTTTTCTGAAAAAGTATAGTTTGTAATTTATTTATTATATTTATTGTCTATTTTGTAATGAACATAGGTTTTGTAGCAAACATAAAGATCTTTGTTTGACACATGTAGAAAAATATTTAAAAAAATACAACCACCCTCTATATTGATGTCCTTGTTTCAATTTTTTTTTTGGAGTATATACAAAAAAATATGCGATATGGGAAAATGTGTCTAAATTATAATTAATTTAAATTTAAAAATTAATAATACATAAAATATGCAACAAAAATTACAAAAAAAATGCATGCCCTAGATATCAATACCAATGATTAAGAAATTATGAATTGATCTTATTTCTAGCTCAAGTTATGTGTTATAGAAAAATATTACTGATAAAAAATACTATAAAATATAAGAAACAATTTATTAACAAATATTTTAAAAATGAGAAAGAATTTTTTAAAATTTAAAAATATATATATTTATAATCTTCACAAGAAATCTCACAAATCATTAGTTTACATTGTCTTCAAATTCTTAACGGTTTGCTTGCTATAATTGACAAAAAAATGAAAATTTGGCTAAAAATGCCGATTTGGCCTAAGTGGGATACACCTTTATGCTTCCACCCACCCATTGTATTGTAAACCACTTGGGGGTTTCTTATGAGCTTGCCTATAAATACAAGCTCATGGCATTGCAAAAACACACAAGAAGGTTGTGAGTTGCATATTGTTGATGGTTTCTTGTGAGCTTTGTACCTATAAATACAAGCTCATAGTATTGTAAAAACACATAAGAAGGTTGAGGGTTGCATGTTGCTATGACATAATATAGAGAAGGCATGGCAATGGATGTATAGTTTATGGATGTTATTGTATTGATCACAATAAGGAGAGCAACTCATAGAGTGCATTGAGAAGAGTCTCTTTGAGAGTGAATGCTACATTGAGGATAGGTTCTTTGAACGTGCATGTTGTTGGATTTAATAGAAGGTGAAGATCTCTCTTAGCCCAAGTTAAATCTTTTGTATATCGTAATCTTGTTCTTTAGATAAAATATGAGTGGTGCTGTTATTGCTAAGTTTTTTTTTTAAATTATGAAAGAGTTTCCCAAGATAAGTTCAATGTTTCAATGTATGTATGCTTTGATTTGTTATTTTGTTGTGCTAGTTTTGAATTTTGTAACCTATTTAGCACAGTTCTCTTAAGATTATTAGTAATTTCCAAACAGCTGTGACGTACTTCATGTCTTGCATTGACATTGGATATGAGTGTTGTAGATGGCGTTTGGTGGGAACTAAATAATTAAAGATTTTGGTCGATGCTAGGGTATGGAAAAATCTATAATATGGTAGAATCGGATACCTATGTGAAGAGTGGTGGTTATTTGTGGGTATAAGTTTGGTAAGAATAGCACATAAGGCTTAGCATTGGTGCCATAGGGGGTTAAGTTGGGTTGTGGGAATAAAGAGCATGAGATGGGGGATAAATGTTTGGTTAGAACTTAGAACGGGATATAAATATTAATGTAGCAGTTAATAAAACTTATGAAAGCATTTATTTCATTAGGGGCAACCAACTAGCATTTATTGTTAAATCGCTATTGGGTGAGCCTAAAAGAGTGCTTAATTATTTTTATGATCATTGTTGGAAGTCTTATCTAAGCCAAGCATGGTAGGATTTGGTGGGTTGAAGCCCTTGGTAAGTAGTCAAGCTTGTGGACATTTTGTGAGCCATTACAATATTGACTAGATAGTCCTCTAGTTTGTTCTTATGACATCTTTCATGTTTGAATTGAGCTCCTCAAAATTATTAATTTCACTTATAATTTAATGCATTAAATGTTCCAATTTCCAATGTCATTGAAGTTGTGGGCCTACAACTATTGAGGAATATTTGTTTTTTAATCTGATTTATTATTAGTTGAGAGTCTCCTTCCTGTTAGAGGTAGAATATATTATTTGTTGTACCCATACAAAATGTTCATATGGTGTCAAGGTTAAAGTTAATGTCTATTGTCTTTCAAAGAATTGAAATTCAAATGATTATGTTCCAATGTTTTTGTCTTGTTAGTTCTACCATGTTTTGTTGTTTAGGCAAATCTAAAAAAGTTAATAAGTGGAGAATTGATAGAGTACATATTAGGTTTCAAGAGAAAACGAAAGTTTCAAAGGTGTAGTTTTTGAAAGATCAAGAAATGGTTGTCAAAAAACCTGAATTGTATGTAGCAATTCCTACAAAGAATAGATTTATCAAAGTTAAAAATTTCTATTGTACATAGTTACTTACACTAGGGCATGAAATAAATTTTGTTTGCAAAAATGGCGTCTGTACAAAGACCAATGCCACAAAATTAGGGTGTATAAAAAGGAAGTTGTTTGTTAAAATTGTGGTATTAACAAGTGTGTGTGAGGAAATACAATAGGCACACATGAGGAAATATAGAGGGGCATGAATGAAGAACAGGTGTGCACCACATTGTAGAGAATTTGAGTTCGAATTCAAATTTTGAACGCATGAATTGAGGTGTGTGTGGCAGGAGCTTGAACGTGCTTGAAGCAAAGAAAGGTTCATAGGCGTGCTCCTCAAAAGGAGAATAAGCAGAGTATGCAAAGGCTTAGTTGAAATCAAGTCATATACAGGAGTGCACTTGGAGGAAAGGCGCATCCTTGCAAAGGGAATTTCTTTTCAGAACCAAGTTCAAAAATGTCTAATGATTAATCATGCATGAGGTATAGATAGACACATTTCGTCGAAAGGTTTAGACATCCATCCAAAAAAGCATGCACATGTCAAAAAGGAGCTAACCATTAGTTCAAAGATCGGTTAATAGGCAAAAGCAATGTGATAAAAAGGCAGCCTAGTTATGAAAAATAAGAAAGGTTTATTAATAAATAATAAGTTTTAGATACAACTGACTCAATCTAGAAAGGGCAGGTCTTCTATTGGAAGGTGGTGCCATTTAAAAAAAAAGATATGACTTTTCAAAAATAAATTAAATGCCCCTACAAATACAGAAACAGTCCCAAATAAAATCAGCACTTCAATTGAAGATTGGAAAAGCAAACAAAGTTATTAATAGAGGGGAGGTGCACTCAATTTGGAAGGTGATTTGTGCTTTAAATAAAGGCTCTACTCCATTGTGCTTTACATAGCAGTTGCGGCAGCAACAATTATTTTGGTTTGCAGGGTTTTTGAACAGTCGCCTACAGCAGCAAGGCAACAAATTCAAAGAAAAATCAGTCAGAGGGAGCAGTTTGAGAGGGTTTCTCAAAGAATAAAAAAGTGTATTTACACATGCACTATTGAATAGGGTTTTCAAAGCATCAAGATTTTGAGATGTAGACAAGTTCATATATTAAAAATATTATCTTTCAAACATGAAGTCGCCACTGAGAAAAATTCAAGTTTGAGTATTTGGTGTATCATCATGGCTAAAGGTTTCAATATGTTTTCAAATTTTTGCCATGATCAATGCAAAGAAAAACTTCATTAAAATCATTCAAAGCTGCTTACTTGGAACTCTATTTTTAGCCCGCTTGCACTATTTTTAGCTATCACCATTTTCAAGGAGAACATATTCTGAGTTTTGTTATTTTTAGTGGGAGTTATTAATAGCCCGTGCTATTTTTTACTTTTCTCTAAATTTAGCGTTCCCTATTTTTATCCTAGAGTTGGCTATTTTTAGACCATCTATCTTTGGATCTCTTGCCATGCAAGAGATGTGACTTCAAAGTGTTAGTTTGTAATAATTCCTATAGTCAGTCTAACTGGCAAACACATATTTTAGTTTTGGTTTTAGTAGATAGAATTTTAGAATAAAGATTGCATTGCATGCAATCAAGTTATTCCTAGAGCAGTAGCAGTTAGCTTTTTATTTATTTTCATGCAATAGATTTGTAAACATTATCAATAAGTGCTATTTTGCACTTAAATTTCTAATGGTAATTCTTCCGCCTGCTTGTTGAAATAACTATTCACCAAGAATTCATGATTGTTATTCTAGAGTTTGTTATTTATCCAATAGTATTTAGTACATCTATTCTGCTTCTAAATTACTGTTGAAAGTGTTCCACCTTACAATGCTATTGTGCTTTTATGAGTTGAAACGTAGTAAAAGCTTTGTATTGCAGTACGTGTTAGGTTGGTTTGTTTGTAGCTAAAAATCATTTACCTTGAGTTGAAGAGTCTCGATCTTTTGCTCTAGGTGAATTCAAAAAGACAATTTTATTTAGCATAAACATGAACCACCCTAGAAAACCATTGTAAAGATTGTGAATAGCAAATACATGGTAGGTTAGTTTTTGTTTTACAAGGAGCTTCCCCTTCTAATTTGAAAAGTGGCTCTACTACACATCTGTTTTGTTTTGTGTTGCATTGAAAGGTGCAAATTAAAACACTAATATTTTTTGGCGACTCTATTTGGGATAACTTAAGAGTACCATCTTCTCCATTGTGACATTCAAGTTTTGCATAGGGGTTTTAGAGTTAATAGAAAATTTCAGCTTTTGAAGAAAAATCACTATGAGCAATGGTTGATCAGGAGAGTAACTACATCAACATCAATTGATCATTTCCATTATTGCCATGGAGAAATTAAATTGGTCAATTGACATTCACAGAAAGTCATGAGCTTCCTTATGGATCAAGGAAGAATTTTCCAAAATTCTATGGTGATGGCAAACAACATCCAAACGAACATATTTCAGCTGTCACCATTGCAAATGAAATTTTGAGCATTGCACATGAAAATGTTACAGTTTGCTTCTTTGTGGAAATATTACAAGGCACAGTAGCTGATTGGTTCCATCATCTTGCTACTAGCTCTATTACAAGTTGGGAATCGATGAGTGAGAAATTTCTTGCACACTTCAAACTAGTTGAAGATAGTCATATTTTATTTGCACAACTCTCAAATGCTAAGAAAAATGAAAGTGAACCACTGAGGGAGTTTGTTGCAAGATTCAATTGTTTGGTTATTAGGATTGGAACCACTTTAAATCCTTCCTCTAAATTTTTTTTGAGCTGCTTCATAAACACTATCTTCAAAAATTGCTTTCTTTCTCAAGACAAGTAATTTGATTTGAAGGATGCTCAAGGACATGCCATTGAGTTGGAGGATCATATGATCGCATTAGGAAAGATACAAAAAATTCAATCCAGCTATTACTTTCTTTGAATGTCTCACTACTTCAACAATATCCACTTCCTCGAAACTAAAATGATTCTTTTGCCAATTATATTAGTGATGAATCTCATCTTACCTACTTCTCCAACAAGGTAGGTAGTAGCTTCTCTTGTATGCACAAACAACATCTTCCACAGAACAAATCAACATGATGGAAGTAGTTGTCTTGAAAGGCAAAGGTTCATACAGATTTTGACAACTTCAATTGAATATCAATGGTCTTTGGGTGATCATCAATATCTATTAGATGAACCCAGTGGCAACTCTGTGATGGGATATACCCAATACAAACCTGATAAGGTAAGGAATAATTTTTATAATCATATATTGAATGACATCATGTGTTCGCATAACCGGGAACTACAAATAGAATAGTACGCACTAGAAATGGAAATTTTGCCTACTTTGCTCAAATTCTTTGAGGTTGAAGAGGGTTTGTTGATGAAGAAGAGCCTGATATTACACAACTATGCCATATATTCTTTGAGGAAGATAAAGTCATACAGACATCTAAGGAACAAAGTATTAGAATATTAGTTTAATATTATCATAAAGTGTGTACAAATAGTTGTAGTTAGTTTGTTGTATGTTGTATCTACTATTAGTTTTTAGACTGTAACTACTTTCTATTTTTAGCATATGATTAATAATATAATGTAATGCTCTCAACTTGAGAAAGCATGCCATTTTCTCTCAATCTCATTTTTTGGATTTTACTAACATTAGTATCAGAGCCAGATTGAGTAGTTCATACCGAATTCGAAGGTTGGGAAGAGAGGAAGTTGAAAGGCACAAAGTAAAACGAAGTTAAATCTGTGAGCAAATTGTGGAGAGGAATTGCAGATTTGTGAGGAAGAATAACAACATAATTTTCTAACGTCAAAGGACACAATCTCTAAGGCAAGAGAAGCCATTGAAAACCGAAGAACGAGCATAGTGCTCAGGAAACACAAGGGCCAAAATCACAAGGTCACAGTCTATGTCATAGGCAAACAAAAAAAATCACGACATGCAATTTTAGGAGTGCAGGCAATGCTTGTAGGAGGTCATGACGTGCAACAAATCGCAACAAAATCGTGTAGCCGAAGCTGACAAGGTTGCAAAGAAAAATTGAAGGTCACGATGTTAGTAAAATCACATTTTAACAATGCAACAAAGGAAGACGACGGGATTTTTATCTAAGGCATGGGCATATGAAGAAAACATGGGAATTGTAGAAAGGGCACAAGAAGTTGTCAATTTACAATATTTGCAGAAAATTCGTCATGGCTAGGGCACACAGGTCATAGCTAGGGTACGTGATGAGATAGCATCAATATTTTCGGATATTTTCCAAGTTTTTTCAATTTTGGTCTGGTTTTAAACCCTAAGCAATATCCATTTTTAGTCTATACAAGAAAAAAATTGCATTTTGTCTAAAGATTAGGGTGTTAGGAGAATTTTTACTTTCTAGGTCAAATTAAAAAAAAAAATAGATTAAAAAAAATTTGGAGGGTTGGAAATTTTTGGGATCAAAGTTGAAATTTTTTGGGAAAAGTTTAATTTCCAGGGTTGCTAGGAAAATGGCAAATATGTAGAATTTAATATTACTAGAGGCATAGATACTCGCTAGAAAAAACTATAATATATAGTCACAAGATACTAGTTGTCATTGAGTATTAGGAATGTGACAGAATCTTTTTAGGCACAAAAACTAGGCCTATTAATCACCTAGGTTACTATGATAGACATGGAAGCCTTGTTGATTCTCAATTTATCAGTCTTGGATGATTTAATCCCTAAACTCTGAAGCACTGCCTACGCGCATAACCTATGGGATAGTTTGAAACATAGAAGCAAAAAATGTTTAAAAATCGCGAATCAAGATGATTCCCGATTTTTACCCTCTTTTAAATCACAGCTCAGCATGAATCATTAACTATGATTTTCAACGAGTTTAAATCATGTTGAAATTGCGTTTTTGCTGCCTCAACCCCCGTGATTTACCCACACAATTTACCCACGTGATTTTGCCTTTTCATGCCTATTTAGGGTTTTCAGGTGACATTTTGGTAGAACGAGACATTTGCAGGGTTCACGTGACATTTTGTTAGGGCGATTTCACCTTCTGGTCGATGCATTTGCAGCTATTCATTGAATCATTGAAAAAATAGTCTATTTGATTTTGAAGTCAATAAGAAACCATGCTATCAACATATGTGCATCAAAAAGTTTCATAAGATGATAGAAGGTGGGTATAGACAAGAAGATTAATAAGAAATTTGAGTTGCTTCTGTTGGTCTTATCTTTCTCTTGGAATCCATCAAATTGTAAACAAAAAGCAAATTGTAGAGTAAATGGGCATTGTTTAATGATTCACATTGCTGATATATGTGACAAGTTGGCTGAAATGGATACATTTGTCTACACCTTACTTAACTCAAGTACCAACATTTTTTATGACACCCACTACTAACTTCAAAGCCTAGCCTACTAGTGTAATTCGTCCTATGCTGACTCTTACTCCAACAGTATCTTCTTCTATATATAGAGAAAGACCATCAAGGAAAGGTTGCGAGGATTGAAATTTACCGTTAGGTCATACAATAACCGCTAGTGATCATGCACCGCATACATTTATCGTAGATATTGGTCCTAATTCTCAAGTCCTTAATAATGTGAGAAAATGCCTCAAGGCTTATCTATGAAATAGACCATATTTGATGTGATTATTGTTGATGTGATTGCAAATGCAAGATGAAGTAGATTTTTGGCAGTTGCTTTAGAGCTAGTTTACTGGTTTTTTAAAAGATGGTTGTCTAATTCCCCACTTCACCCAATTTATGGGTTGTTCATGTGTTATCTCTATAGTTTCTGTAAGTTTGTAGCAGGATTGGGGCCCTAATTTATAGAACCCCAATATTTTAAAAAAAATGATGAAGTAGATGATATGCTAGCTAGGTTATCATGTGTACAATAATCTTAGGATGTGGAAAAGTCAAATTTTGAACAAGGAAGGAGTTCAGTCAAGTTGACTAAAGAATGGAACAATGTCATTAGAAAGGGATTGTCCTCATCTGAAGATATTCAGGTATCAGAATAGCCTTGGAAACAATGCTATGATCTCTTGATGGGGTTTGTGGGGTATCTTTCAATGTCTCTTGTATGAAGCAACTCTTTCTTGCTTCTAATTGTCAGAGGTGAACGGATACCATCATCTCTCTTTTTGTTGTTGTGGATAGCCTCTAATAGCTCTTTTATTTAATGAGTGCAGTAAAGTGCTTGGTTTTTGTGTCCTCATTGTATTGTTAAGTTATGTTGAGACAAGGGATTATGGATTTAAATAACATACATCAATCACAGATTGAAAACAATAATGGGGTCTTAATTGTTGATGTTGGCATCATTTTATAGAGTTGCATTCTTCAAGTAATAAGGTTATATGATTGTTTGAGTAGCTGAATGGTAAGCATTTCTTATTTAGATTTCACATTCTAAGTTCAGTTCTTTGTAACCTATATAAGTGAAGGTATACATTAGTCTTCATATTTTAGGCCTCCTTTTTTTGAAAACATTCACCTTTGGTAGTAACTCCTACTGTTGCCCCACAAGCAAGATACAACATTTAGGCACTTAGATTGTTGAGTTGCTATTGACCTGGAATTGGTTCTTGTGACAACCCTTACATATAGACTAGAGTCTTGATTTGTAAATTATGGTTTCAGTTCTCCTATTGGAAGTCCTCTTAAGTTTTAACAATACTCGTTTCTTATGTAAGCATCCAGAAAGTTTTGAGTTTGCAAAAGAAACGTAGAAAAATGATAGCATTAACAAAGTTTGAGCACAAGAGAAACCTAGAGTTAGCACATCATTTGCCTTGAGAAAATTATTTTTTCCAAATATGGTATCATGAAAGACTGAATTCAAATGCTTTTGCAGATTTGATCATAATGCCACGTCTAAGAGACTTTGCGTGGACACATTGTACATCAATCTCGGGTACAACCAAGGTCAAATGCAACTAGTGTAAAATTGATGGCAATGGTGGCATTTATCGCTTCAAATGGCATTTGGCGAAAGAGGCGGGACATGACACCACTTCTTGCATAAAATGCTCTGTCGATGTCACATATTAGGCAAAACTAGCTCTTGAGGCGATTTTTAATAATAAGGCAAAAAAGGCAAGAATTGGGATAGAAATGGCTTTTAATTCTACAAATGCTAGGAGCAATCCTCTGGATGAGGCAACTAGTGCACAAGAGTCTTTCAAGGAGTCTAGGTCAACATCTTCTACAACACGTGGTCCAAACACACGTGGAGGAAACATTAATTCTTTCTTTGCACATCGTACTACCCCAGGATCACATACCACTTTGGAGATTATAGGATGGACGAAGAACGTCCATGAACAAGCGAAGAAGGCAATTGCAAATTTAGATGGTACTACTCTAGCTTGCCGTTCCATGTTGCCAGATCTCCATACTGGCAAGGTATGGCGGATGCTATTGCAATTGCAAGTCCTAGGTTCAAAGCGCCATCTTATGAGACATTGAGGGTTGGTATGCTCAATGATGCAATATAGGATATTAATGTTGTTTTTAATGAACATCAACTAGAGTGGATAAAGATTGGTTGCACCATAATGTTGGATGGATAGATAGAAGGAGCCAAACCCTCATCAACTTCCTTGTCTCTTGTGATATTGGCACAATTTACCTGAAATCTGTGGATGCATAAGATAGAATCAAATCTGCTGCTACATTACTTGAGTTGTTTGATGAGGTGGTCATGGATGTAGGGCCACCAAATGTGGTACAATTTATTACAGACAATGCTACTGCTTGTGTCGCTACTAGGAGACTCCTGAGGGACAAGTTTCCTGTGCGTGGCACACTGCCTTGATCTAACCCTAGAGGACATTGGAAAACTTGAATGGGTTAGGGAGGTATTGCAAAAGGCTCACATAGTTACCAAGTTCATCTACAATCACACAAAGGTGTTGTGTCTAATGCGCTCCTTCACAGAGGGCAAGGAGCTAATTCTGCTAGGGGTGACACGATTTGCTACAAACATCCTTGCATTGTAGACTCTTTGCCAGCAGAAAATGAATTTGAAGCGAATGTTTGTTTCAAATGAGTGGATGGAGTTTGGCTTCACAAGGCAAACAAATGGCATAATGGTGGCAGAGTATATTTATTCTACAAGTTTTTGGGATGCAATTGAACAAGTTGTAGAATTTTTAGAGCCTCTAGTAAAAGTTGAGGTTAGTGGATGGGGAGAAATCCCCCATGGGCTATTTGTATGAGGCCATGGATAGGGCCAAGGAGGTGATGAGGGGTAGGATGGAAAATGACAGAGACGGGTACATGCCATTGTGGGACATAATTGATAGGAGATTAGATCAACAGATGCACTTCCCTCTCCATGTTGCTGGATACTATCTGAATCCAACCTTGTTCTATAGCTCCTCATTCAAAGATGATGATTCTGAAGTCACACAGGGCCTATTCATGTGCATGGAGAAAGTGTTCCCTACCCCAGAAAAGTTGCAGGCAGTTATGGCAGAGTTGCCAATGTACAAGCAAGAAAGGGGTTTTTTCTCAAGTATGGCTGCCATGCAAGGCAGGAAGACCTTCCAACCAGGTAGAGTCTATAAGCTTTGGACAATTTCTCTATATTGTGGACATGTAGATTAAAAGTGTTAAGCTTTTAATATATCTTACATGATATCATCTCAAAATAATTTGTGTTTTTCAGCACAATGGTGGGATTTTTTTTAGCTATGATACCAAAAATCTTAGATGGATGGCAAGACGCATATTGAGCCAGCCATGTAGTTCATCCACTTGTGAGTGTACTTGGAGTGTTTTTTAACACATATTCCAAGAAACACAACTGTCTAACACAACAACGGATGAATGACTTGGTGTTTGTTCACCACAACCTCTACCTGAAGCTAAAGAAAGCTCAAGATTAGACTTTTAAGATACTTGCAATCATAGTTATAATTGTATTCATTATGTTTTTCACTTTCAATTGCCAAGACTAATTTCTATATGGACAAAATCAGGTACTGTCGAGGATGACGAGCCAATTGACCTTGATGAAATTGATCTAGAGTTTAAGTGGATTGCAGATGATGATGAATTTCTCGAACCTAAGGATTTTGATATGCTAACGGAGGCCACCGTGGATATTGATGAGGTTGAACAACTTAGGAGAGGCTCTGACCCAGGAGCTTCATCATTAGGACCTAGAACCCTCTAGTGTAGCTCTCTTTGTAGTAGCAAGACTCATTGACTACATCTAATTTTTTGGAATTTTGTACTTGGTTTGTAGGTTGACTTTGTATAATCTGAATTGTAATTGAAAATTTGTAAACTTTCAACATCTAGTTATTATTTATGCACTATGAAGTATGCTTTGTGCAATGCAATGTAATAAGTGATTCAATGATATGAATATAAACAACAAAAATCTATATTTTACAACTCATGGGCAAAACTCTCAATTTTATTTGCTCTCTATATCTCTATGCTATGGAAATGCCTTTAAATTTAAAAAACGAGTTTTTGTCCATTTTTCTACATTTTTTTATGTTTTTTTTAAATCTGATTTTTTCAAAAAATCTTTTACTTTTGGTTTGCCAATTTTTTCCCCAAAAGATTTTTGCTGCTATGGAACTTTGAAAGATAAATATCTAGTCTCCGAGAAAAGTAGTCCTATATTTGAAGAATTTGTTATTTTCTACCAAATTGCCTGAGGGGTTTTTTCTGTCAGAGCATCTTCTAAAAATCAAAGATCTTAGGGATTAGCTCACTGTGGTTAGTAAACCAATAGACAATGAGGATATAGTTGCTCTAACCATTAACAAGGTGCCACCCTCCTTTAAAACTTTTGTGGAGTCTCTAAACTTGTTGGCAGAAAGCTAGACTTTGACCTTTGACAAGGTCAGGTCATATTTGCTGCAGAAGGAACATTGACAAGAGCAGATGAGTAAAGTTTCTTCTGGGAGTTCAAAAGTTGCGCTTGTTGCATAGTTTCAGGGTACACACCTCAATTCTCCCAGTTCACAACCATGGAGAAAGATGTAGTGCTTCTATTGCTAGAAATTTGGGCATGTAAAGAATGAGTACAAGAAAAGACAATATGATCTATCCCACAAGCATAATAATGAAGCTAATATGGCAGATATTGTTGAGGAAGACAATCAGTAGTAGTATGCATTGGTGGCCTTTTAAGATAGTGTTAAAAGCAATTGTTGGTTCTTTGATTTAGGTGCATCCAAACATTTCATGTGTTGAAAGGATTGGTATGTCAAGTTTAGTACTGATGATAGTCACAAGGATTTTGTTTTGCTTGGTGACGACAAGTCCCACATAGTGAAAGGGATAGGTGATGTCAAAATTGCACTCAATGATGACATCAAACTTTTAGTACGGAGTGTTAGATATGTTCTAGATTTGAACAAATTTCTCTCTACTAGCCAAATTACATAAAATCCTTATATTCTAGTATAATTTTGCGGGAAAGAGTGCTTTGTTTGTGATGTAACCGAGATAAAGTAATTGCTCAAGGCACTAGGCTAGGTGGTGTGTACAAAGGCTTATACAAACTTGTTAATCTTGTTTTACATGCTAAATTGGAGACACTATGGTCTGGTTATAAATCTAAGGAGGTTAAGATAGAAGCTAGGATTGTGGCACCATTGACAAATGTACCTTCTAGTTCATGGGGTGTTCCAGTGCGTCAAGGGCGGTTCTTCTCAACCTGTGTATCAACAACACAAAACTAAAGGTGTCTCTATTCTGGGTGAGATCCAGCTCATCCAAAGTTCGTCTCTAGTTGAGACTGTCTCCGCAACATTCGCCTGTTATGCTTCGGATGCCCCAGTGGTAGTATGAAGGTGAGATTGATAACGACTTCACCAAATCAGATACATCACCTTGAAAGATAGGCAAACCAATTGATAACTCCGTAGTAGAGCATGTTCATTATGTTTTTTTTGCATATCTTTATGTAATGTCCCCATTTTTCAAGTAACTTAAAAAGGTTCTAATTGTAAATGAATTTTATAAAGTATTTTTAATTGTTTTATAAAATTAATATTTTATTAAGTTACTTGAGTCAATTTAAAACACTTTATAAAATAAAGTGTTATTGTGTACACAAAAACAATCATTTAATAAAGTTAAGTGATTGTGTACACAAAAACCGTCATTTAATAAAGTTAAGTGATTGTGTACACAAAAACCGTCATTTAATAAAGTTAAGTGATTGTGTACATAAAAACCGTCATTTAATAAGTGATTGTGTACACAAAAAAAATTATTTAATAATGTTAGATCAAACCTATTTGGAGTGAGGGCTTTATAAGGAGCAGCTGGGAGTCATTTGAAATCATGTTTTTGACTTGGTTTTTGCATATTGAGTTTATCTCTTTGCTGAAGACAAATTTCAGTCCAATCAAGGTGATGATCCCTTGATAACTAGGATTTGGTGATGGCCCCATTCCCGTTTTGAGAGGTGGATGCAATCAGTATTCATCATAGACCTTATTGGAGACTGTTATTGTGAATTTACAGAAGACATTGTTAGTGATTTGAATATCATTACTCATTATTGGAGATTGTTGAAGATTACATTTGCAGATTTAATCGAAAACATTGATGACATTGAAGACTTTGATTTCTATCTCAGCTGCTGTTATATTAGACTTATGATGATTGTATGAAGCAAGACATTCCATGTCTTGGAGTCATTCGGAGAAGGATTATCACTGTGATCAGTATAAAGGTTTACAACAGCATTGGTCAACATTATAGCATTGCCATATCAGATCTGAGCCCTAAATTGGTATGTTGATGTTGTCATTCATCTCTGATTTGTAAACAGCAGTCTATAGATGTGTTTGGCTGCCATCTATCCATGAATTTGATGTAATAATGTATAAGACAAGATTGATTTCATTACAGTGAGGTCTGATTGGATTCATCAATCATTCTGCTATCCATTTGTTTGTCAAGTATGATGCAATTCATATCAAAGAAGGCTGCAGATATATAATTCGTTTTGCTATCAATTTGGTACATGTTATTCTATGTTTCATGTGTGTGGAAGTTAAATTGAAAGGTGCAGAAATAAATTCAGAATTCAGTCTAGGGTTTGTGCATAAAGAAAAGAGAAACCTTCAGAATTTTAAGGGCAGTAAATATAATCAGATCCTAGGGTTTGAACAGAAAATTGAAATCAGAAATTTAGGGCATCACTTGGAAGGTTAAAATTCAGATAATTTGTTAATATCTAGCAATTATCCTAAGAGGGATATTACAGTGGTATCAGAGCCATGATCCTGGCAGCCTGAGGGTCATCAATCAAATTTTGTTTCAGTTCTACAACAGGTTTCAATTGTGGATTTGGAACAATGGGTCTATTTCCATTTGATAAGCAAGTGATGAGAGATATGATTGATAGTTAGAGACAGATGATAACAACAACAGAGAAAAACTAGTGAGATCATTCAGAGGACAAATGCAAGCATTGAGAGGTTGTGTCAAGCTTTGATAGGTAAACAAAATAACAGGAACAATCGGGCTAATCAGAGAGATGCTAGTAGTGCAGCAAGTTCACATCGAGCTAGGACACACACATGTACACCTAGAGTTAAGCGGCATATTCATCCTACATTCATTCCTCTAGCGAATGAGGAAGACATGTTCAAGAGTTCAGTATAGATTCATGAGATTGAGGATGAAGAAGTTAGTTGTTGAGGCCACAAATGAAGAACACATGAAGGTTGAAGAAAATGATATCAAGGATGAAGACCAAGCTGATTTGGAGGAGCACGATGATGACCAAATAACAAATCTTTATGGAGGTGTTGAGTCTCATGCATCACATCCCTTGGAAAAGCATCTAAAGGTAAATGATAATCAGATTGTTGCAACTCTATCTCATTTTGATATTCATGAGGTGATTGTAGTGTTGTGTTGGAAGGCTCTAGATTTTAGAGGAAATTCATCTCTTATTGTTTTGCACAAATTCAAGGAGGCTTTGATGATAGCGAGTTTGGCAAAGGAGAATTACACACATGTAGGTTTTGTTTGCAGCCATGAGACAACAATTATATCACATGATACATATGATTTTCATTTGGCAACATCTTATAGGACAGCATTTGTTGATAGCCATCCATCCTTGGTAGGAGAGATGATAGAGTTTGTAGAAGACAACACAATTGAGCATGATATGAGGTCTGATTTTCTGATGTACAACAGCAGTCCTATTTTCTCCCATAGTCATGACATAGCATCCAAATCTATGATAGATATGGGTAATGAATTGTCTCATGAAAACATAAATGATGCATGTGAAGAGAATTGTTTGGAACCGACATTTGATAGTAAGCATGTCTATTGATTGGCATGACATCATACCTGATTTGTTTGACAGCAGTCCTATGGCTTTGCATTCTAATGATATAGACATGCTAACACCTTTGGATGATAGTTATTCATGGACTACTAATGATGGCATACAAGATTGAAGTGTTGGATTTGGTAATTTTGTTGAAAAACAGGGCATTATACAATCTGATTTTGTATATCAGACCTATGAAGATGTGGAAAAGACACAAGAAAGATGTGACATTTGGCTAGAAAGAGCAATGATAGATAAGCTAGTTGCTGGTCAAGAAAAACAGCACATTGAAATGGTCAAAGGAATGAGGCAATTAGCCTTGTTTACTTATTTTGGATCAGCCATTGGTGATTTGCATGAGTATGATAATGAGGATTCAAGTTTGCATGATACATTGATTTCTATTGGAAAGGATCAGCCGACTCTTGAAGGGACACAACATCATTTTGATGATACTCTCTTATTGGTACATGAGGATGGTTATTCTTCATTGTTGAGTAGTGAAGTATGTGATTTCAGTTTTAGCACAACAGGAATGGATACATTTGTATTTAGCATCCTTCATATATTCATGTTACTATTCAATGATAGAAGGATTTTTAGCTTCATTGGTTCATTGCTTGGCATCTACACTTGCATGATTGGCATCTATATTGGTATGGATGTATTTGCACTATTGTGCGACAATGCAAGCAGTGCCAAGATCTTCTACATCAGCAACCTTGAAGAGATATGTTTGAGCATGATTGAAGAACCTCGATTGATCTGGGATCCAAGGATTGTTTGAGTGCAGATTTTCTTCCCATTGCTTGGGGCAAGCAATGTCGGGAAGGGAGGGCTGTAATGTCCTCATTTTTCAAGTAACTTAAAAAGGTTCTAATTGTAAATTAATTTTATAAAGTATTTTTAATTGCTTTATAAAATTAATATTTTATTAAGTTATTTGAGTCAATTTAAAACATTTTATAAAATAAAGTGTTATTGTGTACACAAAAACCGTCATTTAATAAAGTTAAGTGATTGTGTACACAAAAACCGTCATTTAATAAAGTTAAGTGATTGTGTACATAAAAACTGTCATTTAATGAGTGATTGTGTACACAAAAACTTTCATTTAATAATGTTAGGTCAGACCTATTTGGAGTGAGGGCTTTATAATGAGCAGCTGGGAGTCATTTGAAATCATGTTTTTGACTTGGTTTTTGCATATTGAGTTTATCTCTTGGTTGAAGACAAATTTCAGTCCAATCAAGGTGATGATCCCTTGGTAACTAGGGTTTGGTGATGGCCCCATTCCCGTTTTGAGAGGTGGATGCAATCAGTATTCATCATATAGCTTATTGGAGACCATTATTGTGATATTATAGAAGACATTGTTGGTGATTTGAATATCATTACTCATTATTGGAGATTGTTGAAGATTACATTTGCAGATTTAATCGAAAACATTGATGACATTGAAGACTTTGATTTCTATCTCAACTGCTGTTATATCAGACTTATGATTATTGTATGAAGCAAGACATTCAATGTCTTGGAGTCATTCGGAGAAGGATTATCACTGTGATCAGTATAAAGGTTTACAACAGCATTGGCCAACATTATAGCATTGCCATATCAGATCTAAGCCCTAAATTGGTATGTTGATGTTGTCATTCATCTCTGATTTGTAAACAGCAGTCTATACATGTGTTTGGCTGCCATCTATCCATGAATTTGATGTAATAATGTATAAGACAAGACTGATTTCATTACAGTGAGGTCTGATTGGATTCATCAATCATTCTGCTATCCATTTGTTTGTCAAGTATGATGCAATTCATATCAAAGAAGGCTGCAGATATATAATTCGTTTTGCTATCAATTGGGTACATGTTATTCTATGTTTCATGTGTGTGGAAGTTAAATTGAAAGGTGCAGAAATAAATTCAGAATTCAGTCTAGGGTTTGTGCATAAAGAAAAGAGAAACCTTCAGAATTTTAAGGGCAGTAAATATAATCAGATCCTAGGGTTTGAACAGAAAATTGAAATCAGAAATTTAGGGCATCACTTGGAAGGTTAAAAATCAAATAATTTGTTAATATCTAGCAATTATCCTAAGAGGAATATTACACTTTATCATATGCCTGTTGTCATGAAGCTTGCTCGTGTAGATATTTCTTCCCATTTCTGCACATCTCAAGGGCCATATTGTAATTTAATAACTAAACCTCTAGATCCTTCTGATTTAGTTACTAAGGAGGGGTATTAGAAATTTAGAATATTAGTTTAATATTATAATAAAGTGTATGTGTACAAGTAGTTGCAGTTAGTTTGTTGTAACTACCATCTATTTTTAGACTATAACTACTTTTTATTTTTAGCATATGGTCAATAATATAATGCGATACTCTCAACCTGAGAAAGTACTCCATTTTCTCTCAATTTCATTCTTCGCTTTTTACCAACACCAAGTTGTGAACAAGGAAAAGTTTGTTGCACTAAAGAGGATGATGAATCCAATAACTTATTGTCTTCATTCAAAGGGTTGTTTGAAGAGTCTGCACTAGATGTAATAAAAGAAGAAAAGCAAGATATTTTTATCTTTCAAGAATTCTCAGCTTTAAGTTCAGCAATTTCCATAAGCACTAATGATGAAAAATCTCAATTGATATTTGATGAAGAAATAGAGAATCTCATGTTAGAAATTGACATATTTCTTGAACATCTAATTCCATTGTCAAAAGACTCAATTGTTTCTTTATCTAAGGAGGTCGCCATTTCAAGTTTTGTGGATTTTGAGAGTAGTATTGATAAGACATTTCAGTTTCAGGAGATCGATATTTTTCATAATGCCAATGAAAGATCACAATTAGATGAAGAACAATTCCTTGAACATAGTTCAGCTCCATAGACACTCATCAAGTCGAAGATACGTGTGGAGGATTCATTGCCAAATCTTGACAATTTTCTGCAACACCTTGAGAGTGGGTCTTTTGTGGAGAATACAGTGAATTTTCTTTTGAGTTTTGACGCATCTTGTCCTCAATAGATTCCATACACATCAATGCAGAAGCAAAAGTTGGACATACAATAGTGGTTTGTGAGCATATAGCAAAAGAAGAATGGTTGATTGAAGAAAAAGAGATGTCAAAGATTCATATTCAGACTCTTTCCGTTGTGATAGGAGACAACGACTACATGATTGATAATGAGGAGTCTAATTGTTTCTTCTGTCTTAGGGACGTATTCTTTGAAGGCAATTGCTTTGATGAAGTTGAAGGGACACAATTCCCAAGGACTACTACTATGGGATGATGGATGGTAAATTTTGCTACCAAAAGATGATGTTTTTCTTCAAAATGTGTACTTTGATAATGATCTAATGCTTAAAGATTTAGACTTGGATGGTTTGTTGGATGCAAATTCAATCAATGAGAATGATGAAGAGGTGTTCCCACCACAAGGTACATAGTTGATATGCATTGTAGATCTAGAAAGTCAAGAACTAGTGATGGAAATTTTGTTTCAATAGCTTCAACCTTCCCCAAAGGATGGTACTTGGATTAAGTTTAGTCAATATGTCAAAAAGACAGGTGAAAAGTCACAAATCATATATTTTGTGATTACCATTCCTACAAATGTGCTGCAGTTGCAGAACCTTGCTAGATACCTTTAGAAGGAGGCATAGTATCTCCACCTGTTGGATTGGTTTTTCCTTTTGGAGGAAAACCATCTAGAACCAGTGCATATCAATTGGTTTGCGCTGAAATTTTCACTCCATGATCATTCATACCCACCTAAACCATGGATCTTCATGAAAATTTTGCAAAGGTTTGAAGGAATTGCGCTGAAAGGTTTGAAGGAAAGGTTTGGATATCATTGTATATTTTTGAAAAAATTTGGGGGTAGTATCTTCAACTAGGAAATGATTGTTACTTTTCCTAGTTGAAGATACTACCCCCAAATTTTTTCAAAAATATACAATGATATGGCAATGTTAGCTCAACTGCATAACCAACTAATTGCCTCACACTTTCTGATCACCCAAATCCCAGTATGGGCAAGGTGAGAGCTTACGGTGATTGGCTTACAATGAATAACTATGCAATCAAAGAACTACAATTCATCCACTGCGGCGGGCATCCACTTATTGTGAGACTTATCCACTTATTCAGTGGGTATTCTTCACTTGTCCAAGTGGGTAGAAATATGAAGAAAGAGAAAACCAATTTGCCCACACTGGTGGTAAACCATCCAGGGGATATTATGTGTTTTCAAATAAGAAGAGAATACAATTAAAACAAGTACAATGATGATCAAAGACTTGATTTCAAACTTGATAAGTGCCCCTTGAAGATAGAATGATATTACCCTGCAGAAAACTTGTAAGATTAGATGCCATCATTGTAGTTCTTGCTGATCATCTATTCTGCCACCTGAGAATATTATATTAGACTGCCCCTGCATATAAGAATGGCTCTAATGGAGGTATTTCATAGAGTATTCTGTAACTTGGTTTGACAACACAAATACTCTAATACGGTTTCCTTTATGGACTGAGAGAACAAGACCCCATAGAGATATAAAATCAGAGCTAAATGCTCCTAATTTTCAGGTTGGTACGGCACTGTCTATGGATGGTACTGACTGATTTATACCACAGATATCTGCCCCATGAAGATGCATTGATTGTAACATTAAACACTGCTCACAACATGTCATAAACAACATATACTTAGACCCATAGAACAGTTAATTGCTTAATGCCAAATGAGAATGCATTCCCCAGGACTATACGGCCTGCTACAGTACGGCAGCTCCCAGAAAATTCACCCACTGCATGAACACATACAATATTGCCCTTGACAGAGTCACCCAGTCCAAGCAAGAGGAATACAAAAAGGTTTAAGACCAAGTTCAGCTCAAATGAATTTATCTCAACATTTTTCCAAATCTGCAGTGTACGGTCATGGAAGTGTACGGATGCTCACATAAATTCAGATAAGCCTTAAAACCACACAAAACTAGCTTGAAAATGGTCACCTAGGATAAGTATTATCAATACAAAAGATCTAAACCAAAAACTCAACTCCAAAGATTTTGGATTTTTCAAAACTTCATTTCTGCCTGTACGGTCTTGAGATTGTACGGATGGTTACCAAAATACAGTTCTTGCTTAAAAACTCTCAAAATCACCATGAATAAGGTTGCCCAATCTATAAGATGACATTGTAAAAAGACCCACACCAAAACTCTCCTTCATTTATTTTATTTTCAGATTTGATCATAAGACATGTACGGCCATTAGACTGTACGGCCAGCAGATAGGAGCACATAAAATCACAATAAGAATGATCAACAATTCTAACAAAAACATCAACAAAGGATTACAAATGAAAGACTATAGATCTCCACTCCAAAACTGATCAAACAATCAACTCCAATTCAGCTCCATTGGTTTCTTGAGATAGAAACCACTATTTATCAGCTAGGGTAGATATCTCACTACCGAAACTGATCTTCTCCAAGTGGGATTTCGTCCACAAGAAGGTAGAAAATGGAAGAACACGCAGTTTCAATCCAATAGAATAACATTACAATATCCAAGCATACCCTCACAATGAGCTCTCACATCCCTTTTATAGGCACTTGGAGACTTACACAAAAAATTAATTCTTTCTTGGAAATAATACTTTTTTCTCTCAACTTATAATAAATTCATTTTAACTCCACTAAAGTGCTCATTTTTAAGTGCCTAGATGAAAGAATATGTTTTCCTCTTTTTAATGAGCTATAACACTTAATAACCTTTTTAATTATTTTCACCTTGGGAACATAAGTGAAAATAGTAATTAAAATAGCTCATTAAATACTACTTTTTTGCAGAAAATTGCAAACTGCATCCGAATGCCAAATAAACTGTGCCAACACACTCTAAGGAGTTAGGGATGCAAAATGATGTCTTCCGGGGAACTTTCCGAAAATAGACGGCTCCTCCAAGATTCTTGGAGAGCAATCCAAGAAGCCAAATCCATTTCAAAAAGTTGCATAGGCATCCTGACGCAATACAGAGCTCAAAACCAACATCTAATATCCATAATGCAACTGAACCAAAGTACTCCAAGAACTTTGGAGTTCATCAAACATGTCGGATAGCCTTCAAGGAATTAGGAACAAGCATAATGCGCACAAAAATCAACATTACACCTAGCCTATAAATGGTTTCATGTAACCCATTTTGTTTCCCTTTGTTCCCACTCATAAAAGAGTATTTTTGTTTTCCAAGTTATTTTGTATTGTATTTCCCAATTCATGACGTTTTTCATTATGTCGTATTGTATTTCTCCTTTCAGTGATTTGACGTGTTTTGTTGTTTGTTAGATGATTCAAGAATGATCGTCTTTAGGTGATTTAGGAATGATCTAACTCTATTGCCTAATTGATAAAGCACCAATTTACTATAAACCAAAGATGATGTAGTTCTCTTATGCTGCAAGTATATGTCGTGATCACCAGATAGAGCCAATTGTTGTACCCATATGAAATTTTCATATGGTGTCAAGTTTAAAGTTAATATCTATTGTTTTTCGGACAATTCGAATGGTTATGTTTCAAGGTTTTTGCCTTGTTAGTACTACCATGTTTTGTTGTTTAGGCAAAGCTACGAAAGTTAATAAGTGGAGAAATGATAGAGTACAGACCAGATTTCAAGAGAAGACAAAGTTTCAGAGGTGTAATTTTTGAAAGATCAAGAAATGGTTGTCAAAAACCCTAATCACTTGCAACAAGCCCTACAAAGAATAGTTTTAGTAAAGTTAAAAAAAATCACAAATGTACATAGTCGTGCACACTAAGGCATGAAACCAATTTTATTTGGAAAAGTAGCAGCCATACAAAGACCTGTGCAAGGGAATCAGGGCATATAAAAAGGATGATGTTTGTTAAAATTGCGGTATTAACAAGCATGTGTGAGGAATATAGAGGGGTGTGAATGAAGAACAGGTGTGCGCCACACCGTAGAGAATTTGAGTTTGAATTCAAATTTTTGAAGGCATGGATTGACGTGTGCATAGGAGTTTGAATGCTTGAAGCAAAGATTGGTTCATAGGTGCTTGCCTCAGAAGGAGAATACACTGAGTATACAAAGGCTGAGTGAAATTAGGTCATACACAGGCATGCAGCTAGAGTAGAGGCGCATGCCTTTTTAAGGGAATTTCTTTTCAGAATTGAGTTTAATAAAATCTAATGATTAAGTGCACGTGAGGCACTTTGTTGAAAGTTTTAGAATCCATCCAAAAAAACATGCACATGTCAAAAGGGAGCTAACAAGTAGTTCAAAGATTGGTTAATAGGTGTGAGCAGTGTGATAGATAGGCAGCTGACTTATGACAAATAAGGAAGGTTTATTAATAAGTTTTAGATGCAATTGACTCAATCTAAAAAGAGCAGATCTTCTATTGAAAGGTGGTGCTGTTTTCAAAAAAAGATGACTATTCAATAGAAAATCAAATGCCCCTATAAATACAAAAACAATCCCAAACGAAATCAGTGCTTAAAATTGAAGATTGGAAAAGCAAACAAAGTTATTAATAGAGGAGAGGTGTGCTCAATTTGGGAGGTGATTTGTCTTTTAAATAAAGCCTTTACTCCATTCTTTTACACAACGGTTGCAACATCAGGGACAACAACAATAATTATTTTGGTTTCCAAAGTTTTGAATAATTGTCTATAGCATTAAGGCAACAAATTCGAAGAAAAATCAGTCAGAGGGGCAGTTTGAGAGGGTTTTTCAAAGGATAGAAAAGCGCATTTACACGTGCACCATTGAATAGGGTTTTCAAAGCATCAAGTCAAGATGGTGAGATGCAGACAAGTTCATATATTAAAAATATCATCTTTCAAACATGAAGTTGCCACCATGGAAAATTCAAGTACGACTGTTTGGTGTATCATCATGGCTAAAGATTTCAGTGTGTTTTTAGAATTCTGCCATGATCAATGTAGAGAAAAGCTTCATCGGAATCATTTAGAGCTGCCTACCCAAAAGTCCTTTTTTAGCCCACACTATTTTTAGTCGTCGCCATTTTTTAGGAGAACATATTCTAAGTTTTGCTATTTTTAGCCAAAGCTAGTGTTATTAATAGCTCCAAGTAAAAATAGCATTCTCTATTTTTAGTCTAGAGTTAGCTATTTTTAGATCATCTATATTTGGATCTGTTGTCATGCAAGAGATGTAACTTCTAAGTGTTAGTTTATAATAATTCCTATCGTCAATCTAATTGGCAATCACATGATTTTAGTTTTAGTTTTAATGGATAGAATTTTGTAATAAAGATTAGTTATTCCTAGAGTAGAAATAGCAGTTAGCTTTTTATTTATGTTCATGCAATAACTTTGTAAACATCATAAGTAAATACTATTTTGCGTTTAGATTTCAAATAGTAATTCTCATTCTTGCTTGTTGCTGAAATTGTCATTCACCGAGTATTCATGATTGTTATTCCAAAATTATTATTCATTCAAAAATATTTAGTACTCCTATTTTGCTTATAAATTACCGTAGAAGTGTTTTGTTGGAATATGTTGTTATTGATGTCAAAGAGTAAAGCTCTGTAGAGCAGAGATATAGAAGGCAATTATGCTCAAGTTAAAGGCAGATTTGTAAGGCATAGTAGAGTAGAGATATAAGGTTTTTATAAGGCAGAATACATGAGCAGCCGACTTCCTTATGATAGGCCATATGAAGATTAAATGAAATTTAAATTAAAGATTTAAATTAATAACTATGCTGGCTGACTAAAACAAAAAGGAGGATCCATTGATGGCCGACCTCATATTCCCTTTAGCGCCCAAAAAGAAAGTTAAATATGATAAAAAGGTGGCCGACTACATTAACAGCCGACTAGAGGAATTTTAAATTAAAGATTTAAAATTCAAAGATGGCTGACCTTCCCTTGAATAGGAGCGCCTTACATATATATATACAAGACAAAAGACTTAGAATATATGCGATTTGATTTTAAATGATTTGTCAAGGGAGTGATTATTGTTATAAACAGCAGCAATTAAATAAAAAGCCAGCATTTTTTATTCATCAAGAGCAGCGACCTCTTGTGAAAAGGCAGCGACTACATTTGAAGAGGTATGTCCTATGTGAGAGGTGTTTCTTATGGAAGAGTGTCTATATCTTTCATTGAGAAGATATAAAAGGTAAAATACATATGTTTTGAAAGTAAGCAATTCAATGTTTTATTTCTGAGTTTGAGAGAAGAGATGGAGCAGAATATGAAGAGCAAATCAGATTTATTTTGAGAAGATATTATGAGTGATTATTAGAGAAGATCAAGAGCAAATATATACATATTTATAATCAGCTTTGTGAGAAAGATTGGTGCATGATAGTGATCAGATTTGAGAAGGAAGAGAGTGATTATATTTGGATCAGATTTGAGTGAAGGAGAAATTCATATCAGCCATTGAAGAATTAATAGGTTGAAGCCTAACTTTGCTGAGTTGGTGCTCAATGGTGGGGATTTGTGTCTCCAATAGGTTGGTGCCTATAAGATTCTATAAGTGGGGATTGGTGTCTCCTGTGGGTTGGTGCTCACAAAAGAAGCATTGTAAGAGAAGTAGGTTGGTTCTTACAAAAGAAGATCAATCTATAGATATAAGCAACATTTTGTTGTGGTTTTCTCCCACAAGGGTTTACACATAAAATCGTGTGTTCTCTATGTGTTCATAATTGTTAGATCTTACGTGTGTGATTGATTGTGATTAGTTAAAGTTTGAAAAGAGAAAGTTTTAATATATACTGATTTATCCCCCCCTCAATATAATCGTGTGTTTATCAATATTTGGATCATCTATATCTGGATCTGTTATCATGCAAGAGATGTAAATTCTAAGTGTTAGTTTATAATAATTCCTATTGTCAATCTAATTGGCAATCAAATGATTTATTTTTAGTTTTAATAGATAGAATTTTGTAATAAAGATTAGTTATTCCTAGAGTAGAAATAGCAGTTAGCTTTTTATTTATGTTCATGCAATAACTTTGTAAACATCATAAATAAATACTATTTTGCATTTAGATTTCTAATAGTAATTCTCATGCTTGCTTGTTGCTGAAATTGTCATTCACTGAGTATTCATGATTGTTCTTCCAAAATTATTATTCATTCACAAATATTTAGTACTCCTATTTTGCTTATAAATTACCGTTGAAGTGCTTCACCTTATGCCTTATTGTGTTTTTATGAGTTAAGCTTAACAATTACTGAAAGCTTTGTATTGCAATAGATGTGAGGTCGGTTCTCTTGTAGCTTTGTATTGTAGTAGATCTGAGGTTGGTTCTCTTGTAGCTTTGTATTGTGGTAGGTGTGAGGTTGGTACTCTTGTAGCTTTGAATGCAACTATCATGTTTAACTTATAATGTTTATTGTGTGTGTTTAAGGCTATTCAATCTTTTGTGTACTTAGATTATTCAATCTTGTAGCTTTGAATGCAACTATCATGTTTAACTTATAATGTTTGGTGTGTGTGTTTAAGGCTATTCAATCATTGTGTACTTACATTATTCAATCTTTGTTTTTAGCTAAACAATGCAAGCGTGGAGTCATAGGATTTTTTTCAATAAAAAAGCATAAAAATCATTTGCCTTGAGTTGAAGAGTGTCTTAGCCTTTTGTTCTAGGTGAATACAAAAAGACACTTTTAATTTTATTCAACCTGAACATGAATCGCCCTAGAAAGCTATTGGAAAGATTGTGAATAGAAAGTACATATTGTTCATAGTAGGTTAGTTTTTGTTTTACAAGGAGCCTTCCCTTCTAACTCAAAGAGCGGTTCTACCATACATCTGTTCTATTTTCTATCACACTGAAAGGTGCAAAGTAAAACACTAACATTCTTCTCCATTGCTAACTAGATTCCTTGCCTTAGATGTAATAGTTCAACATCATTGTTTGCTTGAGTGTCTATTTTTTGGAAGTAGCTTAGCAATGTATCCCTCTTGGCAAATCTAACAATGCCTCCAATTCTAACTAACCTTGGGTTTTCTTTTTCTGCCCCATCAAAATTTAGCTTGTAAAAATTGAGTGAGGTTAGGGATAGTCTCATTCCCTTTCCCATAAGCCAGAAGCAGTAGATTCTATAATTGATTGGAAGATTTCAAGGCTAGTATGCCTAAAACTCCTCCATATTCACATACCACAATTTGCATGTCGAGTGTGTGTTATAAATGAGGGTTGTGATCCAAATTTATGTTTGAATTATACAAATCTGATTTGATACAAGGTTACTTTTAGTTTCAAGAATTCTATACGCACTTCCATCCCAAATGCACTAGAGAATGACTAGGTGCAAACTTGTGTAAGCTTTGTACTGCTTCCATTGTCAAATGTAGCTTTGAGTAGGGGGAATGGTTTGTTCAAGCAATCCAACTTGGGAACAAGGTCTTTATTGCATTTGTCAATGAATTGCATCCCTCTTGTGCATATGGGCAATGCAGAAAGAGATTGTTGACTGTTTCTAAAGCTTTTTAGTAGTTGGGACCATAGTTGCAAAACTCTCCGAGTATTCGGCGAGTTTTAAAAAACTCTCGAGTTTTTTTGCCTAGCGAGTTTATCCTGCAAGAACTCTCCGAAATTACTCGCCGAGTCAAGGGGGAAAAACTCTCTGAGTTTGGGCAAGTTTTGGCAATGTAATCTTTGGCTGCACACAAGAAAGGTAGAGGAAGAGGAAGATGTAAATTTATAAAATATATTAATGTAGTATTTACTTTCAGTTTTACAAAAACAATTTGCTATTTTCATTTTGTTTCAGACTATCAGTATCAGCGCATTCCACATGAGGATGCCATTTTGTACCCAATTTGCTTTCAAATCAATCAAATACAATTAGACTCAGCTTGTTTCTTTTATGTACTCATTTATTGACTCATTGGATGCATCTTATCATTGAATTTTGCAAAAAAAATGTGTTTTTAATGAAATTTAAGCAATTTTTAAGTTGCCGAGTTTTTTTCGAGTCATGTTTTTTGGGCTTGGCGAGTTTTTCAACTATGGTTGGGACATCTAGAGGAGCCTAACTAGCCTTTTTTTTAAGATCATCTACTGTTAAAATATTCCTATGCATTGTGAGCCCTATGAAAACTTGTGCAATTACTATATCTAGTTGTTGGGCTGCATTCTTTATTGTAATGTATATGGAAGCCACTGTGTGCACACCATTTGTTGTTCCTGACTTGGAATTTTCTATTCGATTTTGTGGAGTATATCAAGTGTTGGTATAGTTGAAAAACTTAGACTCAACAATTACTCGGTTGACCCAAAAATTTTAAAAATTTAGGACTTAGCAAACTTATTGAACATCAAAAAATCCATAAATTTTTGAAAATATTCTTCAAAAACACACATATAACTGAATTTGCAGAACATATTACCGATTTCCTTTATATATAGATCAAAATTAGAGTTCAATACACATCATAGACCAAAAAATGAGTTCAAATTTTCAATAATATGGACTTAAATTTTCAATACATATGAACTTCAAGTTTCAATATTAATAAAAGTTACAAATCATAAATTTCTTCTATGACTAAAGCTCAAAAATTTTTGTAACTGTTGTGTAAGTGTTGTGGAATTAGATGGTATAGTTGCAGTATCCTCAACAAGAGCCTTAGGCATAGGAACAATTTGTGTATGTGGTGAGCCCGCCCCTGATGGCTTGCCAACCTCGCCTTCTATCTCCTCATATGTGGCATTTGCTTGCCATTCAACTGCATCCCTCTCCAAATCAACCATCTCATCAATAAGAAACATTGGATCCAAATTTTCAACAGCCTAATCCAAATATGGATCAATGTCATTGAGGTTGAGCGCAAGATGTGTATTCTACCCCTCTACTTTCTTTTCATGCGATTGAAGGTTGTATTGCACAAAGAAAAAATCATTCAAGTGCTTTTGACTCAACTTGTTGCGCTTCTTTGTGTGAATGGCCTCAAAACTCTCCAGTTGTGCTCACAACCATAATCGCTACAGGGCTAGTATAAAATATAGATGGCAAGCTTATGAAGATTAGGCATTGTGGCACCAAAATCTTCCCACCACAAATCTACAAGAACAACATTTATAACTTTATAAGAATTTTAGTAAACTTAATAGTTTATATAAATATTAAACCAAAATTAAACATAATGTTTTTTACCTGGTTGTAGAGTGGCTCTCGTATGAATGCTTAAAGATGAAAATCTCCATTGCACCCCCCTATAAACTTGTAACTCATTGTGTATGAGTCTTTAAAGTTGTCATCAAGGACCAACCTCTCAATACATGTGTTGAGACCAAGCATAACCTCCTCATCTGCTTTGAATGGAGCTGAGAAGAAAAACATCAGGTTCAAATAGTAGGCAACAACATGAATATGTTGGTGGAGTTGTTGGTTCCACCTCCGATCAATAATGTGCCACATGGGTTTATATTTGGTTCTATTCGACCCATACAAATATTGAATTTCCTATTTGGCCCTATTCATGGCCTCATAAAGATACCCCATGAGGTTTTATCCCCATCTACCATCCACAAAACTCTAACCAATAGTTCCGACACCTAAAACAAGAGAATGAAAATGAAATTAGAAAATTAAACTAACTCATAAATCTTTTAGAAAAATTAAAATCAGCAGATTAAAATATCAGAATTTTATAAAAACAACTTGTAACATTGTAATTTTTTTTTAAGTAAAGGAAATTTTGATCGGAACCTTACATTGATGATCTCCTCCATGCTCTTAGCAAATGTATCATAAAAAATGATCTTCATAACCCTCTCTGCTTCAACCTTCTTGCACTAAGGACTCTCCAACTACCTTTCGCTCACAAACATGAGCTTAAGGTTGGGCAATGTGGTTGCTATACCCTGCAAGGTGAGGAAATTAGTAGCAAAGCATGTGACTCCTATATGCACAATTTCCTTGCCATTAGTGTGCTCGTGCATGAGATTTAGGACCCATGTGTGGTTGTGGATGTATTTGGTGGCATTCCTTGCATCTTCCTCCATGTTCTACACCCAATTTAGTTTTCCTATGTCCTCAAGGAGGTCAAGGTAGTGAGCAACATAAGGGTTCCAAAATAATGTAGGTTGCCTTGCCTCTAGAAGACTACCAGTTGCCATATACATAGATGCATTGTCCATCACTATCTAGATAACATTTTTCACTCCCAACCTCCATTACCACCTCATCCAACAAGCGACACAAGGTCTTGCCATTTTTTATTTCACCAAAGGCATCAATGGACTTCAAAAAGACTAATCGTCCTCCTAAAGCCGATAAAAAGTTAATGAGTGTCCTATACCTGCCATCCGTACACCTATCAAATAAAATGTTGTAGCATTTCCTTTTCCAAATCTACTTTTGTTTCTCTACTAGCTAATATGTGTTTTGGACCTCATGCTACAATAATGGGCCACTCACTGATAATGGCTTGGGGCCTTGAACCCCTTACCTACCATGGTCAATGCATTGTCCAATTGCTCCCAATAAGGATTCGAAGCAACATTAAATGGAATATTGTTGTAGTAACAAAATTTGGTGCATGCCATCTTTGCCTCATTATGCAATTCCCTATGTTACACAGTATCTTCCAGAGAAGGTTGCAAACGAAGAGTGTTATGAGGAACAAAAAAATTAGAACTACAGTTGCCCACACTGTGCCTACTGAATCCTCATATCTATGGCCCAATGGTAGAAGAAGAGCCCCTTATATCCCCCTTAATGTTTCACTTTGTAGTAGTGAAATTTGAGGTTGGGGATCTCATTGCCACTGTCGTCCTCTTTTCTTTGTTTTCTTCTGCCCAAATGTTGAAAGGAGAGCTTTCACCTCATTCTCAACCTCTATACTTGCTTGTGTAAATGGCTCTACATCTCAACAATGGATCCATGCAAGGTGATATTTGAGACAATTTATGCCTCCTCTCATATCCTTAGTGCAATAGTTGCAAATAACTATTCCTTTTTCTATACCTGCTTTCCCAATGTTTTAGCAAGGGTCCTTAGGTGTAACAAACAACCCCAAATTTTTTTTCCAAAATATTGAATAGAGATAACACAGTGTTAGCACAATGAATGCATCTAACTAAATGCCTCACACTCTCTGATCACCCAGATCCCAGGATGGGCAAGGTGAGAGCATACAGTGATTTTGGCTTACAATGAACAACAATGCAACAAGAATATTCAATTCATCCGCTGCGGCGGGCATCCACGTATCGTGGGGATTCACCACTTCCCAGTGGGTAAGAAGCAACATGAAATACTACAAAGCCATCCACTTATTCAGTGGGAATACTCCACTTATTCAGTGGGTGAGAGCAAATAAGAAAGGTTCATTTCTCCTCACTGGCGGTAAACCATCCAGGGGGCCCTTATGTGATTTGCATAAGTAAGTAATATTACAATGAAACCAATGCAATCATAATCATGATACTGGATTAGGCATGATTTTGTCAACTATTTTGGAGATCTTGGAACAAGAGATCATACCCTGCATGATATCACTGAAGAATATATGAATCCTTTGCCACACTGGAGTTACTTTACTATCCAAACTGAACTGTAGGAAAAATCAGACAATTATGAACAGTACGGCTGCCCTGATTCAGATTTAGCTTCAAAAATGTTCACTAAATAATGATATCCCTTTCCAAACAGCTATACCATCTCACAGATTTGGTAACCAAGCCAGATGCAAATAAGAGAAAAACCAGATTTAAATAGCAGACTGGATCAAATCAGAGGATATCCTACAGATCCATACAGTCTGTGACATCATATATTCTTCCAAAATTACACAAACACTGCTCAGAACTCAAAGAGAGTTATCACATAAGCATTAACCATCAAATACATGTATTTCCCATCCAAAATCTGTATCAAAAGACTCATAACAAATACACAACCCAGAAATCGAACCCACATGCTGTACGGCCCAAAAAGTATGGTTTCATTCATAGCTGTCACAAAACCTCATTAAAATTCCTGCAATCTATCTTGAAGGGGTCGTCTAGACCAGTCAATAACAACACAATCCAAAAACTGCCACAAAAGTCTGTCAATAATTTTTAAATGCAAATCATCCAAAACCACCATGTACGGCCCTGATATGGTACGGCAGTTCATAGAAAATCAAACACTGCATTTAAACATATAAAATCATCATGGAAAGTGACGCCTAGGCCATACAAAAGCATTGCAAAAAGATTGAATCCCAAACTCCTCTGCATTAATTTTTTTAGTTTTCAAATTCTTCTAATCAGCAAGTACGGCCATCCAGAGGTACAGACCAGCAGGATAGTGCATTAAGACTCAAACAAACATGATCAAAATACTAGCAAAATCATCTACAAAGGATTACAAATAATAAACTATTGATCTCCTATCCAAAACTTAACAAAAACTCTCAACTCTAATCAAGTCCATGAAAGCTCCCTGGCAACTCTATATGAGTTTGCTCCAATCTCTGTCTCCAGCACAATGGTGATTCCTGTAGTGAAACCACACCCAACTTCAAGAGGGTTTTCGTCCTCAAGAGAATATAGAAGAACACGCAGGTTCAATCCGGCAAAGTAACAATACAAATCCAAGCATATCTAAACACTGAGCCCAACTCCTCTTTTTATAACTTTTTGAGGGAAATAAAATATTATTTCCTTTATCCCTTCATATTTCTCCTCAAACAATATAAAATAATTCATTATATGTGCACAACTTAAAGTCACCACTTTTAATTAAAAGCTCTTTTTAGCTCCAAAGACCCCTTTATCAAAATAAAGGAAATATTTGCTTCGCAAGGCCCCAAAATGATGCATCCATGATTTAAAACTTTTCTTCCTCTTTCCAACGAGCTATAACACTTAGATTTTTATTAATTATTTTCACCCCTAGTAGCTTAAGTGAAAATAATAATTAAAATAGCTTATTAAATAACACCATTTTGCGGAAAATCCCAAACACCACCAAATTGCAAAATTAAGCATACCAACATACTCCATGATGTTTGGGAAGATGAATGATGCCTTTCGGGCGACTTTCCAAAAATAGACGGCTTCTGCAAGAATCTTGGAGAGAAAATCGGGAACCCGATCAAACATCAGAAAGCATCACAATGATCATAAGCACCATCTGAGCTCAAAGCCATAACCAAATGCTATCTAAAACTAATTTGTGGCCACTCCAAGAACATTGGAGTTCTCCCAAACATGTCGGATAGCCACTAAGGGACTAGGAACAAGCCAAAATGCGCACAAAAACCTATGCGCCAAAAAAGGGACATTATATTAGGCTTGCTAGTTCTCCTACTTGTGGATGCCATATTCTTTTCAAGAAAATGTAAATAAAGCCTAGCAAAGAGAAACAACAACAAAAAAAAATTAATACCCTTGCAACCTAGATGCTAGGACTTATTAAAAAAAAATTAATTACATGCTACAGCTTGTGATAGTCATTAGATTTGTTTTTTAATTACTGAAGTCTCTTGACAAATACAAAAAATAAATTAAAAATTAGAAGTTAGAACTAGAAGTCTAGCACGTACCTAATTCAGTGACCCTTAAAGTGACAGTTGAAATTCTTAAGGAAGCTTGAAACTTGAAAAAATCAGCAAATATGCAGCCACAAAATGGAAAAGTGCAAACAGAGCAGTAGACGCTAATCCTATAATATGTACCTGCTAGCAAAAATAAACTACAGACCCATGATTTCATGGCAAAATCCAAATGAGTGACCTCACGCAAGCCCTAAACACCGTAAATGCAGCTTAAAAATGCACTGTAATGAACTTTTTGTTAGCGGCTGAGTTTTTCTTGAGTCACAAGTAATGGCAGTTTTTCTGCAAGGCAAGCAAGTTTTCTAGAGAAAATTGTAGCATTTTTATCAATTACTTTGTGCCAAGTAGTACCTGTGAGTGTCTGTTTGGCTTCTAGATGTGTGAGTACTCGTGAGTCCTGCAAGTACTTGTTTGGCTTTTGGACGTGTGAGCACTCACAAAGTTTTGCAACTATGGTGTTGGGCATTGAGTAATTTAATCAAGAGCTCTACCTATTGACCATTTGCTTTCCCTATCATTTTCATCTCATCCTAGTTCCATCTGATCATGTGGGTTGCTGATTTTTCAATATAATCTGCAGGATGCCAGTCCCTTGGTTTTGCATGTTTTGTTGTAATTCTTTATTGGTAATTCTTTATGTCATGTCCCCATTTCCGGAGTGATCCACATCGAACAATGGTTTAGCCTACTCATCATTCCCGGAGGCTAATACCAATCTTGAGGGAATGAACTTGGTTTTTGGCTAACATATTGTTTTAGTTTTGCAAGATTAAGTCAAAGACCATTCTAGATGTCTGTATTGATTCTGGCTAAATTGGCTAAGTCTGGGAGCCAAAATTGACTAAGGCAGGACTCTTGGAGTCAGGACGCACCTTCTTGTCTGTTCGATGTCAAATGTGCGCCTAAGATTGGGCAAGCCAGAATGAAGATCTTGATGAATCTGTTTGATGAAGTCAACTTCTAGCCAGTTGTCAAGGTCAGATAAGTGATTTGAAGTGTAAGGCACACTTGGGCAATCAAGTCACCTTGAAATTGTGCCTAGATGTGGATAAGCGCACTTTGCTATCTTTAGTCACCTCAAATGCGCCAGAGGAAGGATTTCATCCACTAGACTTCAATTGATGCCATTGGGTCAACTTTGGAGCTCAAACTTGTTAAAATAAGGTCTAGGAAGCTAGGCGCCACCTCTTGCCAATTCAACCTCTCAGATGCGTCTAGATTGAGAGGACTCTTAATGGGCGCCTAAGTATGATTTGATCTTGTGTTGAAAGTTTGATGATGCATTGGTGCAAGATCTAAGTTCCGGAAAGGGTTTGAAGGCTATCAATCACTTCACTAAGTTTAGGCGCACTTCACAAGCTTTCCTACCCATGAATTGCGCCTCATAAAGACAAGGTGTATTTTGACCTCTAGGACTTTTCCAAAGAAGCACCTAAGTTCATTGGCATCTTTGGACCTTATTTTGCATTCTGAAGGAGAAGGCGCACTTTGGAGGAATTTCTAACCCAATTTGGCGCCTAGATATAGTCATCCCTCCAGAGCATTGCAATGTGTTTGGAAATGAAGGGGGGCATTCCATGAGTTGGGAAATTGATCATTGTTGAAGAGACCCTCCATTCAGTTGAAATCATCATCTATAGCTAGATGAGTGTTATGAGAAGTAAGGCGCACTTTTCATCTTGTTTCACCATGAATATGTGCCTACCTTAGAGACCCAATTTGGCGCCTTAAGGAGGATCTATCAACTGGCATCATGAAGAAGGGGAACATTCTCAGTTGTTGCTCAATGATCTAAGTTATAAAGTTGACAAGAAATAGGTCAAGATGATGAAGGCGCACTTCTTGGTCTCCATCACCTCAAAAGTGCGCCTACGCAAGTTGGGTGCACATCTTCCTCTCTCCAACCTCCAGATGGTGCCTAGACTCCAGAGACCTCATTTGGGTGCTTAATCTTGAATCAAAGTCTAATAAGTCTTCACTGAATGTTGTTAAGTGTTGAAAGCATATGGAGTCATCAAGCTTCACTAGGCGCATATCCATGCCTCTGCAACCTCAGATTGGCACCTAGAGTTCAAACACCTTCTTAAGTCGCAGTTTCACTCCTCCATGATCTTGTTTTGGCACCTAACCTTGGAAGCACTCTTGAGTCTCTGTAAACTCCAATTGGCACCTAATCATAGCAAGGCGCAACTTCATGAAGAAATCATCTCAATATGGCGCCTAATCATTGAGATGACTTCAAACAACGTCAAAGAACAACCACTAAACATTTCAAGTGATTTCATGCATGTTGAAGCCACTAGATATGCTAGGCACATATTTACCCTCTAACCACCCAGTTTGAGCGCCTAGTTTTGAGAGACATCCAGTTGGGGTGTTGGGTGCACTTCTTCATCTGTGGGGTATCATTCTGGCGCCCTGGGTTGGATAAGCACATTACAAGCACCTGAGCTCTCATTGGTCAACAAGGTGATATTGGGATCCGTACCGGTTAAATGGATAAAGTTGCCATTTCAAACTGAGTTGGCAGATGGAATATTCTCCCTGGATATGCTTCTTGGAAAACGTGCCTTCATTGCCTTGAGGAGCACTATAAAAGGAGGAGAGGCTCTCTCATGTGAACATCTTATCTTTTGGCGAAATTTCTCTCTGCAAAGCTTTATGCTTGTGATCTTGAGGCCTGCGAGTTTCAAGTGTTGGGGTAATGCTCCCTCAACTAACAAGGTGATGCTCCCTTGTTACATTGTGAGGTTTTGACATCCAGTTGACATCATTAGGTTCAATTGAAGTGATCTGCATCAATTAGAATGATAGAGCTAGTTGTGAAGAAGTTGAAAGCATTGTATACATCTATGCTTCAAGGCCTTTCCTTGTAATCATTTGAATAAGATTTTATGTTCATGCCATTGTGGGCAATCATCATTGTAATAAGACATTTGCATTGAATTGAATCAAATAATAATACAAGTGCCCAACTTCAAGTTGATTCATGCAAGTTGCCTTTGTTATCTTTCATATGTGATGTTAAGTAGATTTAAGTGATTGAAGAGTTAAGTGCAAGTAAATTTGTCTAAGTAAGAAAAATTTTAGTTAGTACTAGTTGGGTATCTTACACTTTAGTAATTCTTATGTTGCATGATATTTTGCAGGATATTATATGGAATGTATTTGCAGAACATTGTGCTGCAAAGGTCATACCACGAACTGCTGCGTCCATTCCAAGAATGGGTAAGAATTCTATTTGTTTGTTTAACATCACACGTGTAATTATGGATGATAATTAATACTAAAGTCGATCTCATTATGATAGTTTATTTTGATAGCTTAGTGGGCTAATTTAGTAGATATTCAAAGTTGCAGCAGTTCAGTTTTTTGTGTGTGAAGTATGCATGGGAACATTTATGAGCAGTTTGCTACAATTGTAGGGTTCTTATGTGCAATTTGTAGATTAGTTATACAATATATATCTACTTTGTACGTTATTCTGTTTTGAACACTAGAGGCTAAGCTAGTGAACATTTATGGGAGACAATAACTTGGACATGTTGAAATAGGTCAAGCGCTGCTTGTTTTCAAAACCAAACAAGGTGCAGAGGTTACTCTGAAGAAATTGGAGGAAGGTTGCCTAATGTTATCAAACGAAAGGTTTACATAATTTTCTGATACCTACTTACGGTTGTACCCAGTTGTGTTTTTATGTCTTTATTTTGTCAAGATGTCTCATATCTGTCGGTACTTATTTACAGCAATGTAAAGAGACTCCCCTCATCATTCATGTCATCATCTTATCAGGTAATCCTCCAAGTATTTAAGAGTAATATACACACCATGTAAGATTAAGATGAACAATACACTTTTGCGAATGGCACGAGCTCGCGTTCCCATTTTGGGCTCTTTTTTCTCTAAAGATAGTGTCTTCAATTAACTTGAGTGAAATAGAAATTTTGGCTTCTCTGGGTGTTTTTCTAGTCGCAATGTGTTATTTGGAGGTTGATCTATTAGGAATAGGGTTACACAGCTATGGATGGTTGATTTAGCTTAGAAGTATAAATGAGATGGCATATGTAGGTCTCAATGGAGCCATTTTGCCAACAATTTTGCATGATATTGAGGTGGCAAGGCTACAGCTCCCTTAAACTGGAAGACACAAGACACCAACTCATGGTCCGCTTTGTGCACATTTTTCATGATAAATTATAACCCTATTACTTTAAATTTTAAAACAATGTCTTTATATCTTGTTTAGGCATAGATGCCTTTTCTTACAAATACTACTCACATGTATGGCAATCTCTATTTGGCTGGCATCAAAATATTCTTGTAAATATAATCTTTGATGTCTCAAAGTCAAAAGACTCATACCCTCTCTATTTAAGAGAAAAACAAAACAGAGTTTGTACTAAAAAATGTATTAATGTCTAGAAATGTTTTATGATTATTTTTATACAGTTTAAACAAAAGAAATTAAGTACTTAGTGTTAATCTAATGGAAAACTATATAAGAACCAGAGTACCTACTTAACTATTTGTCTGTAGCTGAACTCATCAGGCAGTTTCTTACCCTGTCGAAGTCATCCTGCATAGAACAAGCCATCATGAGGAATATGTACAAAGAAAGAACTGTACAAAAAGGACAAAATAGTAGACTTTATAGGATTCAAAGAAGCTGAAATGTACACCTTTTTAGGGTCATGTAAATCTTCTTGATTGAATATTTTGGGAGCTGCAGCATGTACATGTGTAGGAGAGTGTTGGAGCCAAGTTGCGTAGTGTGGCAAGTCGTGAGAAGACTGTTGATATACTATTGTTGCACTTGGAGGCCTTGGGAAAGCAAATTGGCTTGTAAAGTTGCAAGAAATCATGGCCAGAGAAGGCCCTTGCTTTTTTGGAGTTTCCCCTTGCTCTTGGGTAAATGATTTGTTATACAAGCTCTATTTTCTGTGTGTTTCAATTCATTACTTGTTTCTTCTATTCATGCAGCTACCTATAGTTATTTGCAGCACTTGTATGACTCATTTCTAAGCACATTTATGGTTTCTTAAACAAATTACTTAGAGGAGAGGACATTAATCAACTAAGTTGTTTTCTCATAAAATAAGATTCGTTTGATAAATTAACTGTGGAATATCTGTGCTAGTTCCAGATTAGATTGGTACTAGAGCAGTTGTGTTTCTTGTGGTGTGACCGTTTTGCAGATACATTCCCTTGACTAGAGTAGCTAGTTCAAGAGAAGGTGAATAGATAGATATACACAAGGAGGTGGAACAAAGAAGTGAACATCATGGCTTGTGAAGAAGAAAGAGTGCCTCAAGACCATGGAGCAAGATTCGTCAAGTCGGAAAAGGCTGTTGCAAGCATCTCCCACTTCATAGGGAAGCTTGATAGGTTGGAGAAGATCATAGTGTCTCTCATGGGGAAGCTGGGGATTTCCTTGAAGATTCCCAAAACAAATGAAGAGCTGAGCGAAGAGTAGCTTCAAGCTTATGAGAAGGAGCAACCCTATGCCAACCAAGTACCCTGACTCAACAACCATTAAAAGCGAAGGCCAAGGCAGAAATTCAGCCATACGAAGGTGATGTGAATGTGGAAAAACTTGACCATCGGATAGCCCAACCTGATGTATATTTCAGTTTGCCTAATATTAGTGAACAACAACAAATTTCCTTTCCAAGATTGAAATTGGTTAGGCATGCACTTAATTGGTTTGAGAGTTAAATTTATTCCTTGGCTTTAAGAAAATTACTTCTCATTTCTAAGTGGGCTGAGTTTAAGAAGTTGATTAAGAATCAATTCCATTCAATTCATAAGAGGAAATGTCTATTATTTGGCAAATACTTAAGGCAAAGACAAGACCAAAATTTCCAGGTTTATACAAGTGAATTTTATAGGAAGGCCATTTAAATGGGTAAAGACTTGCAAGATTATGAATTTAAGATGAAGTATATCAGAGGATTTCATAATCATCTAAGGAGGCCCATGTTGTTAGCTAAGTCTAGATGTGGATGAACCCAATAATCTAGGCAAAAACAATGCCAAAATGTTCAAGATTATACAAGTGAATTTTGGGGGAAGGCTGTCTAAATAGGTAAATACTTGCAAATTATGAAGATAAAGTATGTTGTAAGACTGCATATTCATCTAAGGAGGTCCATGTTGCTAGTTAAGCTTGGATGTGGATGAGGCATGCATTCAAGCCAATCCTCTAGAGATGGACAAGAAAGAGAGTCCATCATCTTCTTATGCACAAAAATGGCAAGGAGATTCCAAGTTAAAAATGAAAGCTAAATGGAAAGATGATTATAATGCTACTAATACTTTTGCAAGGAAAATATCTAAGAGTCATTAAGGGCATTGTAATGTTGATAGTCATATAGATGAGAAATGTTGGAAATTACCTCTGAAATTGCATCCTTATAAGAATGAAATAAAGACCATTTCTTTCTTTAAAGGGAAGAAAATAAGATAAGAGCTCTGATGTGGATGAGACAGTTTCCTACAATTACATTCGAAAAGAGGTATGCTTGAGTAGCAATGAGGCTCATTATAAAGAGATAGAATAAACTCTTCTATAGCAAGATTCAAATTAAGAAGACAACAGACAATGCTCTTTTTGATTCTTATTCACAAGCAAATTTGATTTCTAAAGAGTTAGAAAACATGCTTGGGTTGGTTACATATGATCATTCTAATCCTTATTCATTGGGTTGACTGGAGCAAGGAGAAGAGTTAGAAGTTACCAAATATTGTTCCATTTGGTATAAATAAGCATTTATTTGATGAGGTTGTGGTCGATGTTTCTGTTGATTTTTGTGGTGTAATCTTTGGCATCCCATACTTGTATATGGGAGATGTCAGTTTCTTGAGTTTTTTCTGATTAAATCTCAAGTAATTATATATGCCCTGCATCCCCTCATCCTAAAAACTCAAAGAAACACTAGTTAATTCTCAGACTTATAATTTAATCTGTGTAATTGTCCATAGGAAATGGAATGCTCAACCAACCATCAATTCTTTCATCCATGAGTAAATGGTGTGATATTACAAGTATAAAGACTACGTTTTGATTGCACTTTTTGTCATTTATAGTACAATATGAATAAGATTCATATTAACGAAAATATAACATTGATACTGTGTGAGATGTTTGTGAAACTATTCAAAAAGTCTTGCTATTGTTAAAAAGTATTGCATGTATTAATGCACAACTAGACATGGTTGGGCGAATGATAGATCAATAAGGCACAATAAAAGAATTGCCATATTCTTTGTGAAGTTGCAAGAAGCTTCTGACACATCCAGATTGTTAGGAATTGATCCAAAGAATAATAATATTGAAAATATATTCAAAAGGTTGGAATGTAAAAGGTCAAAAAAATTCTCTTGTGAGATAGAACAGAGTTGTAAAGTATGTATTATATATTTATTTGCATTAATGAAATTAGAAAAGGATGCTTGGGTTTGATGCTAAATGCTTTATCCTTTGTCTTTCTTCATTTGTAAAACTAACATGTGGCATCAAAGCTTGGCAAGCAAAATTAGAGCAGCATGGTTAAATTGATTCATTAATTGTGAGCATGGAGAACTTCTTGTGGTGAATTTCTTGGAGCTATGAGGTTTTATATTGGGAATTTGGATAGGTTTTTAATGTCCTAACTTGCTGCTGATAAGGGCGTGGTTCAGTGGTTAAGTCGCTCGGTTGTAGTGGCGGCCACCAAAGTTCAAACCCCTATTGGGCCAATGAGCTCGCAGGCTTTACGCCTTCACTGGGCCAACGAGCTTGCGGGTTTGAAGTGTTCTTGCTAGGGGATGAGGTCCCCCGTGTTGTGGCCTCACTGGTTCATTGCTCCGGGAAAAAGCACTCGCGTGGAGCCGGAGGGCGTGTTGCACCAGCGTCGCCGGTCATTTTAAAAAGTTTACCAGGAGCATTTTTATAAAATTACAAAAAAAAAAAAAAGTCCTAACTTGCTGTAAAAACATTAAAAAATTCAGAGCTTGTTATATATTTATGGAGCTTCTTTGGAGTTGACCCGTTTAGAAAAGCTTTATTGATATTTTGGTGAGAATCTATAGCTTCTGTGCTGTAAAAAAGTTATTGAAGCAAGACAGTGTTTTTGTAAGGGCATAGTTGTTGTGTAGTAGCTGTGCATTAAAAAAAAGGGCATCATTTGTTTCTATCCGGCATCCATACAACAACATTTATGTCCCTTAGCTTGGAGTGGAGAGTTTCATAAAGCCTTAAAAGGCAAATCAGCACTTGCTGAAGTATGACTCCCTGTATGGTGGCATGTTGAAGATTTCCAAAGACCAAGAGAGCACTATGCATAGCATACTGGCGTACAGAAATAATGTGGTCCACACATTACAGATTATTAATTTCACCATGGCTAACCTCAGCTTTAAGAGGACCCACCACCTGTGCTTTGATCAGGACAGCATTTAAAGTTTGCATTTCATACAAGTTTCTTTCAAAACTCAAAGATTTTATCTGCGTGAAAACCGGGTATGCTTTCTGGTATGTGGTTCAGGGCTTCCTGTTCACTCATATATGTTAACATTCTCTCAGAACATACATTTATTATGCTTGTAAATTATGAAAAGCATAGTTGATGAAAAGCTTTTGCTAGAAGTTGGTGTTCATAATTGCACATAGCAGGATTGGCAACTTATACTTTGTTAAAGCTCTCAATTTCCAAGGTTCGAGTCCTCAACTTGCAAATTGTTTTTTACACACTTGCCAAATCTGCAATTTCATTAAAAAATCAGGACTGTTCAGAACAACAGTTACCTTTTTGGCCATAATTTTTGCCCATGGAGGAGTTTTTCACTAATATTAATTTGTTTGGAAACAACATTCACATAGGTTTCCAGTGATGGCTGTAAGATATATCACATGCATCTCAAATGAATTTTTTTGAGTTTGAAAACTATGATGGAATTCTGAATTTAAATCTGTGAGGGCAAATTCGTCTTTTTGCTCATGGAAAACTTACAAACAGTCATAACTTTCTTGTCCTGAAGCCAAATGCTTAATGTAACCACTCATTTTCGTGGAAAAGGTGGTAATCTGAATTCATTAATGTTAGATTTGCATCATAGGTCTCAGTCAATCATATTGAGCATATGAGTTAGCATAATCTGTGAAATTGCTTAGAAAAAGTTGAAAAAGTTTCGAAATGTAAACACTTTTGAGTGTAAAAGCATGATGGAAATTGAATAAGGAGGCTCAAAAAAGCTACTACAAAAGTTCAAAAGCTGTATCAAAGAGAGTTGAAGAGTATGTCTGCATCCAAGCATTGTCAGTGGTACCCAACTCAGATTGGAAAATGTGGTTGGTGTCGGTACATCTCTTTTGATTGTCATTGAAAATCATGGGATCTACAATGTATTTTGATGGCATCTTATGTTTACATATTCAAGTGAACTAGTCATGAATCCGACATGATAGCTGAATCTTCGAGGCTGTTTAAGCCCACATTCTTTCACTTTTGTCAACATCTCTCTTTTAAGAGCCAAGATTGATAGACTACAAACAAAAGTTGATCTTTAGGAAAAACAAGTTGAAGTTTCACTTGTACTCTAACCTATTATTTGTGCCAAACTTTCAAAATATCATGAGAAATTAATGGTATCTACACCAGTTGTTTCTGTAGAAGTCCAAAAACACCAAGAGGATCTGAAGTCAAAACTTGTTTTGAGATTGTAGGAAACATTAGAAGATAACAATGTCTAGGGTGTAAAGGTCATGCTGATTTTTATATGCTTGAATACTCAAAAACCAATCCACTTTGCTTCAAAAGGTTTCCTAACTTATTGTTGTGAAATGAGTTTGTCATCCTTGCCAAATATTCCAGATTCTGCCACTAATTCATCACCCTTGCAAGCTATTTCAGAATGTGAAGTTGTTTGTGTATCTACATATCCTAGTTTTGAGGTTTTGGCATTGTGTCTTGCCTTGTGATATTTTGATGCTGAAATTTATTTTGTTCATTGGTTTGGTTGAGTCGTGAGTCATTTGCTTTGTGCATTAGAGGATGTTCAAAAAACCTAGTCAATTGCTTGGATAGCATACTGTGAATCATAGTCGTTTGATCATAGGGGATACAACTCTTATGTTGTGTATACTTGTTTTGTTGGATGTGTGTTGGTCTATTGAAGGGATGTTTTGATTCGTGTGGACTCCCCATACTCATTTGAGCAAGACAATATTGAGTTTTGATTAGGTTGATGTTTTGTCTGTGTTCGATAGGGCAACTTTCTTTCAAAATTGATGTTATAATCATAGTGTTGAGGCTCAGACTCGTCATAGACATGGCAAGCCATTTTTTGCCTCTAACTTGAATTCGGCACCAAAAGTTGGTGCATACTCAGCAAAACTCAACAAATTGAAAACATAATGAACAATAGTGAATTTTTAAGGGAAAAAATAATCATTTGTATCTCATATCAAAATAACTTCAACTACATACATAAACTAATTAGTTAGATATACCATACACATGTAAACAATGAAATAAGTAAAACATGTCACAAACTTCGTACTTGAACTTTGATAGAAAAGAAAAATTGTTTTAAGTTTTTAACTTTCGATATCCTTCAAATTGTCTTTTTAATACACAAACAATGGATTTAGAAATCCATGTACAAGGTACTAGCAAAAAACTACATGGAAACATCAAACTGAGGTTGAGAGGAGCCACTCCTCCCAACATTAACTCCAAGCTGTTGGACCTTGTGTTTCTTTGAGTACATCAAGGAAGTAGTTGCATCCATTTTATCTACAAGTGATGTAGCATCGTCTTCTTTGTCTCCAGTTGCATGGACTTGAACCTCCTCCTCCCCCATTGCTACAAGGTGTGCCTCACAATTAGCCTGATCAACCTATGCATGGTCCTCCTTTGAAAAAATGGGGTTGTCTTCAATAATCCTCTTAGATGCGGGATCATACTCCAACTCCACAAGGGCTATAATTCTTCTTTTGTGGTTAAAACTCTCTTCTGGTGGAGGCGCAAGTTGTCATGTACAAATACAAGGTCATTCAACCTTTGCATTAGCAACTTCTTGTGCTTTTTGGAGTGTATGAGCTCAAAGATACTCCAATTGCGCTCACAATCGGAAGTGCTACATGGTTGGCTCAAAACTTAGATAACAATTCTTTGAAGATCAATACCTTAGCACTAAAATTGTCCCATCACGCATTTGTAAGAAAATTAAAATGTTTAAGAATAAAATTTACAAATACAATAAATTTAAAATTTAATAGCAAAGAAGGAAAATCATTGAATTTTAAACCAATATTCCAACTTTCAATTAATGGAGATTTTACCTAAGATAGTAGTTGTTCTTGCTATCTTGTATGTCTAAAGAAAAGAGATTTCCTAGAGCTCCTTTGTAGATCTCAATCTCAAACATGATCTTCGCCCTCATTTGTGGACTTGGCTCCATAGCCTGTATGACGATATTGAGGCCTCCCATAACCTCATCAACTTTGAATCTCAAGAAACTAGAACGTTGGGTTGAGGAAGTATGCACAAGCATGGAGTGGCCTATGGAGTTGTCTTATCCAGCACTAGTCAATGACATCCCAAATGGGCATATATTTGGCTTCAACACCACCATAAAATTGTCTAATGTGCTCCTTTGCTTGGTCCCATTCCCTTGTAAATGTCCCATTGTTGTTTTTTCTCTATCAACAATGCAAATGAGGCAAACAACAGCTCAGTCACCTATAAAAAGTCAAAATTTAAAAAACTAAAACTAGTAATAGCACCCAAAGGTACTCTCAAATGGGCAATAGGTATAGATATTTATAGCCATCTCAACCAAATACTACACATTTATGTTTATTAAATTCATTTAGTGCTACACATTTGATTTTTCTCATCACAACTTAAATTGGGATACTAACAATGCTAGGTCTTTCATAGACATAATATTTCCACAATCCATGTTATTGAAATGACATGCTTTTGGATGCAACTATGTGAGTTTTTGACATCAATGTTTTAGATCATACTTCATAATCCATCATTAGGATGAAGAGAAAAGAATGGTAGATTGCAGACCAATGCTCGCTAAATAGAAGGGGGGAGAAAGAGAGAGGTTGGATCAGAAAATGAGGTACCTCAAAAAAGCTATGTAACCTAGGGACGCCTCCCTACAAAAAATGGACTTGTACCCTATAGGGGATGTTTCAGGGACACGAGGATGGGCAAGAAACTCTGCCCCCCCTCCAATGTCCTTGAGGACACAAAAAACAAGGGATGGTAGGAAATGTCAGCCATCCTCGAGACGGCCAGGGGATGTCCCCTACGGCCCAAAAGTCAAAAGTCTCAAATTTAAAAAAAAATGATAAAAGAAATAAAGGGATGCGGTGGCCCACAAGGACCCCCACATCCCTTTACACAATACCCAAACGTAAAACTCATTTTGCCATTTTCCATATTGTGAAGAAGAAGAAGAGTGGTGAGAAGAGAAAAGAATGGCAAAACTACATCATTAACTTAAAACTTAAAAGCAATAAAAGCATGAAAAATGGCTACCCCCAGACCTTGCAAGGGGCACTACCCCTCAACCTTGCTTACAACTTCATATAGTCAATCAAGAGGAATAGACTTACCTCTCGATGATTGGAGAAGTTGTGCATAGTGCCTTGTGACTTTAGGATCGACAAAGTCTTGAGTAACGTCTAACTCCAACCACATGTTGGGATGTTAATCTTGAAGATGCCACACAAGGTGATGAGGAGACACAAAAGGGATTGGTTGGGATTCCATTGGATGAGGTAGTCCCTCGTAGTGGCAATACCTAGACTTAGACTCCAACTTCGATATAATGTTAGTAGATGTTGATTAGAGGCAGCGGCATATTTTCTATGTTTTTGTCATTTTGTAGTTGAAACTTGCAGCCTTTGGGCATTTTGTTGTAATTTTTATACAATATATATGCACATTGACAATGAAAGCAATTGAATTTTGTTAATTTGTTATATATTAAGATTCTATAATATATATGATGAATGCCTTATCAATGTTATCATATGAATATATGAAATTTCCTATATTTTAAAATTTTCCCCATCCCAAAAACTTGGGGTAACATATGAAAAAAGGCTATGAGGATTAACCTAAATCATAGAAAAAATATCCAAAAAAAGTAAAGGTAATATAAATATCATAGAAAAAATATCCATACTTCTTTGGATATTTTTTCTATGATTTAGGTTGTTAATCCTCATAGCCTTTTCCAAGGTACCTCATTTTTCGATTCATTAAATTACCTCTACTTTTTTGGATATTTTTGCTATGATTTAGGTTAATCCTCATAGCTATTTTGAGGTACCTCATTTTCTAATCCAACTTTTCTCTCTCCCCCATTCTATTTAGTGAGCATTGGTCTGCAATCTACCATTCCTTTCTCTTCATCTTGATGATGGATTATGGAGTATGATTTGAAACGATGATGTTAAAAACTCTCACACAAGTGCATCTAGAAGCATTCATGATTTTAACACTAGGTCTTCTCGAAAATCATGATGCATGATTTTAACACTAGGTCTTCTCGAAAATCATGATGCAATGTATTGTTGAGAGCATAAATGCAAAAAACAAAGACATTAGAAATCACAATCATAATCAAGAATATGTATGAGCAAACTGAAGAGTGAAGACTGTTGCATTGAACCAAACTCTTTTAGAGATAAAAAGAGAGCCTTCTATAGATTAAAAACAAAGAAAGAGTGATTCCTTGCAACTTGTGTATGTTTAAAGCCCATGCCATTTTAACCGGGATTTGTGTACTATTGCTTCTTGTAGCAAGCAAATTGGGGACAAACCTTAGGTTATTAATGTCCAACAACACACATAATTATTAAATTCCACGATAACACACATTGGCAACCCTGGCATTCGAGGACCTTGATAGTAGACTATGTTCTTTATAGCACCAAGTTCTCCATTAACTAAGCCAACATCAACCCACAAATTGCACACCACTATTATGTGTTGGCTAACACAAATTAGAACCTCTCTATCAAAATGATCGTCATCAGCATCATGTGATTCTATATGCCATGTATATGCAGACACTATGTGCAACTGGTGTGGTCAATGACCTTAACATTCTCTTATCGTGGTGCATGACCATACTATTTGTGGCATAAAAATGCACAGATGCATTAAATATTGTGGCATTAGTGGGTAGACCTGAGTAAAATCTGTGTATTCTGTATGTAATGCTATTGTTTTTAATTTTTACTTATGCCCAATGAGTTACAGATGCTAGAGAGTTGCACAAGATTGGTAGTTTACAACCTAATTCCTCTGACCACTTTCCAATTGGTTACAGGCCTCTTATTGCAAGTAAAGCAAATCCCGTCCATTCCACAAAATCAACCAAATTTCCTGGTCATTTTTCAGTTGAAAAGCATAAATTACAAATACAGCAAATATGTCAGACAAAGGATATGGTTTGTATGAATATTTCTTTGTTTTTTGTTAATGTCTAATTCAGAGATGCTAAAGAACACAATTTCATTTAATACATGGTAAAATCCACCAGCTTTTGCACATTATTGCAGCTTAATAAGAACTTAAGTTATCCTACTGCTTTCTTTGTAATTATCACTGTGTATGTGATTACCTGAACATTAATTTGCTTATTACTAGATAAAAGCAGTAGCATCTCCACATTGTTCTCAGCCACATACAATTGAATATGCAATGGCCATGCAGTGGGCACTTATGCAAGAGAATTCTGATAGATGGTGGACCGAACTATACAAGGTGGAATTCTTGCCCCATCTTGGACAATGTGTTTAAATTTGAAATACCAAATGGCACATTTCTTTTTTTACATTTGCCTTTTCAAGCATTCTGGAAACATGAACTTGTCCAATAATCACAATTACAATTGATTGTTGGTTTGGTAGAAGCAAGAAGAAGAGATTAAATTAGTGAAGCAAAAGCTATGCATTTTGAACCCAGAGAAGCATCCAGGCAATTGATTGCAGTCTGCACAAGGTAAACACAAGCATTATTTTCACTTGTGGCTATAATCATGTATGTTGTTGGCATCTGATATCCGTGTTTTTTAAGTTGATTATGAAACCAATTATACCATGTTGTATTTGATAGATTTTCAACACCTACTTGAAATGTCCATTCTAAATAATTCATCAATATGTATATAAATATCAGCTAAATCTTATCGAGGATTTTAGCCAGGTACATTGCAGATTGATTTCATTCAGTACCACTATAATTTGTCCTGCATGCACAGGAACAAGAAGTGATCAATTCCTGGATGTTAAAGGCATCAAGATGTGTTTGTAGATATTGCATTAAGGCACCCTACTCAGATTTTGTGCAAGTGATGAAGATGTTTGATGAGACCACGATTACTTAATCTAGAATTTGAGCAGTACAATGCTTAGTCATCTCATTCAGAGTTCCTGTCTGTTCGGTATGCACAATTTTCTAGACCAATACAGGTTAAAAAACTGGTTGAGAGATGCTATAAAGGCAGATGAACATAAGCACCTCATGGAATACCCCAGCATGGTCATTCGGTTGTGGATTTACATTTGCAAGAAAAGTGGCACAGGTTCAATTTTCCTTTGTGGTATGGCAGTCTAGAGATGATCAAACCTAGTGTTTCTTACATACAGCTACTACAGAAGCAAGAGCTGTCGTGCTTCTGTCCCTTGAATAAAGGGAAAAAAAAATGAAATATGGAAGTAAAGTATTTATGAATAGGTTTGATTATTTTGCAATGTCTTCCCTTACAGAAAAAAGTTACACCACAAGGGTAGCAAATGCATGTTTTGAAATTTACTAGATGTCTTCATTAGCACATTTCTCTTCAACAAGCATTATTGTCCTTAATGTAAAAATATACAAGGAAAGATCATCTTCCTGTAATTGAACCTGTGAGAAGGTTTACAAATGCAAGTGAACCACACGTGCTTTTTACAGAAAGAAAGGCAGGACAAAAATCAAGGCATGGTACTCACTATGAAATCTCTTAATAATAATATGGAGAAGGTAGCAACAGTTGTGCTTCTATATGAGAGTATTTTTTGTCTTTGCTAGAAACAATGTTTATTTCATACCTTGTTAGATATTTTAATTTTTGGGTGGCCATAATACATGAAAGTTTTTTTCGAAATTTTCCATGGATTTAGATAAGAAGTGTAATAGAGATTCCTCACAACGTATATTACATAGTTTCTTCTTCTGTACGTTAAGATTCACACATAATTTAGTTAAACGTAATTCTTTGTGTTGTGTTATTTACTCTCATATTTGCTTGCTAGGTATCTACTGAAATATTTACATAAGTGTAATGGTCTCCTTCAAACATATTTTACATAGTTTCTTCTCCTTCTGTATGATTAGATTCACACATAAACCAGTTAATTGTGACTCCTTGTGATGTGTCATTCACTCTCATAGTTACTTGCTAGGTATCTACTGATAAGATAGAGATCTTGGCGGTCATATCTCTTACATTTCATTTACTACAGGTTTTTGAAACATACATAATTTTTTTTTCTCTTTTTAAATACGGTGATGAACTAAGATGGGCTACTCCTATAGGAGAGACCCGAGTTCAATTCTCACCTGTGATCTATGTTGATTTTGGTAGCTAGGTCGAATCCCTTCTAGAGACCGACCTAGTCATAAAATGCTGAATGGCCTATCGGCCTTAGCATTTCGAGAACTCAGTTGTATTATCTGATTAAGGCAGGCCCCAATTGGGCGAACTCATTATTCTATGTACCTTGAAATTACAAATAGGTCAGGGCCTTTCCAAATGTAACGTATATGTAATTTGGCGTCAAATTGTTTGGGCGATCTCATATAAATGTAAAGTGACTGGTAGTCACAATACACAGCAATCACTCATCGAATTCTACTCTGCGAAATCTAATCCATCAGCGATCTACTTCAAGAACAGTTCAAAGGAGTTCCACTGTTGGTTGAACCATTCGACAGGTTCATTGATTCAACAGTTCGACGGTTCAACGGTACAACCGTTCCACAGGTTCAAAGGTTCGACAGTGCAAGAGTTCCGCCGAGAGTTGAACTGGTTCAACGGTTCGACGGTTCAACCGTTCCACAGGTTCAAAGGTTCGACAGTGCAAGAGTTCCGCCGAGAGTTGAACTAGTTCAACTAGTTCAATAGTTTGACGGTTCGACGGATCGATGGTTCAACTGGTTCACTGGTTCGACGGTTCAACTGGTTCGACGGTTCAACTGGTTCACCGGTTCAACGGTTCAACTGGTTCAAAGGGTTTGATGATTCAAGAAGTTCAATGGTTCAATAATTGATTTGATCATCCTGCTTTCTTCTGCAATCATCAGCGAACCTATTACTTGGTGTAGTGGATCTGTTTTAGCATGAGCAAGCTTAACCCTAGATCTGCTAAAGATTCAGATAAGTTGGATTTTGATATCTATATTTCGTGCCCTAGCTGGGCGAAGTTGTAATCTGTTTCTACTCTTAATATAAATTGGATCTGAGATTTTCTTGCTGGGTTTTTCACCTCCAAGAGGGAGGTTTTCCCAGGGTATATGCGTGTTATGTGAGCATTTGTGTTTTATTGTTTCTTACTGTCAATCTGATTATTAAAATTTAACATGGTATCAGAGCTTGGTTTAGATCTGATCAGATTTGTCTAAGAAATTCTAGCAGATTCAAATGCAGACCTTGAGACAAACTTCATCTTATTAGATGCGAACAGTATTCAAAAGGCTTCTGAGGTTGTCAATCCTTGACATGTTAGAAGGCTATAGGTGTCATGGCCTGAGTTCTTATGATGGCGTATCTTTGTGTTTATCATTCCTTTGGCGAACCATTATGAATGCTTTGAGAGTGGCTAATTTAAAGACTATTGGGAGTTGAAGGATAATATAGTAATCGCTCCTAATATTGGTAATCACTTGGATTAAATGTTGGAGGTTGCATAAGGTCGCCGCTTCAAATCAAAGTTAGATGGGAGGCAGGAAAGGTCTAATCATCATATAAGGTGGAATTTGAGGAATCGCAGCTTTATAAAAATCATATCGACTTCTGTCCAAGCTTAAATATGGAGAGTCATGAGACATCGTGATTGGAATTATATTAGTCCAGACCTTCAGTGCTACTTAGAAGTGGTGTCTCAGAGTAAAGTGAGGCACTAGTAATAATCCTGGGGTTGAAAACACCTTTTGTTGAAGCTGCGTGTGAAGTTATGTGCTCAAGTAATACATTACTATTGTGGCGTGAGGTTGATATGGCCTAGTATCCTTTTGCAAGAGATTCATGTGTATACATTCTCCAAGCGTGCCTAATACTAATCATCAAGATGTTATCCAAACTTGGGGCCGAGTCTTCACTATCAGCTAATATGAAATCAGGATGAGGGTAAAATTGATGGCAACATTGAGTGAAGGTGGCAGAGATGAGACTCAGCTACAGATCTAGCTCAATAGCGTACCGACAACAGAAGAGATCGTGCCTCCTCTTGAATAGTGATCTCTGGGATGAGATCCTTTGGAGTCACCATTCATTCATTGTGAGATGTTCATGCTAGTTGTGAAAAATTTCTAAGTGTGAATCAGAGATGATAAGAGAACTGCAATTTCGTTGTGATTGGATGGTCACATCGATACCATTCTCTATGTGCATGGACTGTGATGGTGCCTTGAGGGACCTAGTTCTATGTTAAATATGCTGGCTGCATAATGTGTCTGAGAAATCTGAGTTGAGCAGATTGTCTCTTGTTGTGCTGAGATTAGCTCTTTCGAGAGGAGTAAAAGACGGAAGAAAGATATATCAGAATCAATAAAGATAAGTTCTATTACTTCTTTATTTTTGATCTTTTGATATTTGCTATAGTTTGATTATTATATATACACTAGTATTATTATTATTAATCCTTTAAAATTGCAGGTTGCATCGAGAAGCAAATGAATGATGAATTAATTATCTAGGATTATTTAAGGAGATTCTGATGAGAATAGCTGAGTTCTATGAACTATTAGTAATCTCTCCTTAATGTCTTCTTGACGAACCAAGAAGCGTAAGAGATTGCTTTCAAGAGAAGAAGAGCTTGATTTTGTAGGCTGAAGCATGGAGACATAGCTTGCAGCCATGGGACTAAGTTAGTGGCTGAAGACATGTCTCGAAAAGGAAGAACCTATTCAGGTTATCATTGTGAGCAGTCTTTTCGAAGAGGAGAAATTAACCTTCAGAGGGAGTTCTGTGACTCACGGAGAAGAAGTGAAGGTTGCAGTGTTGCAAGGCTAGATGCTAAATCCTTGAAGAACCTCTTCAGCAGTTGAGATCAGAATTGCTCAAGATAGTCAACCTAGATTTAACATTGGTAGCTCCGCAAACCTTTTTAGAATAAAAGTGATATGGGATGAGGTCGAAGAGGATAGCCCTGAATCTCTACAGAGGTGTGCACTGGAAACCAATTCTCTAAGGCAAGCGTTGCAGGCAATCTTGAACAATGAGGTCAGAAGGTTGATGCAAGTACCTGAGATTCAGAGAGAGTCTACAGAACCTAAATTTCATAATGATCCAAGTGAACCATTGGATCCTACCGATGGGCCTAGGGACATTACCGTGAATAAGAAGAGACCTCTCTGGATTCAAGAGGCAGAAAAGTTTGCAGCTCTAAGTGGCACATTGAAATTCTCCAACTATGTTGCATTAATGTGCAATCTCATTGAGACTGAACCTTCCAGCATTGAAGAGGCCATGAAACAACAAGCATGGAAGATTGCTATGGATGAAGAATATCAGTCTATCATCAAGAATGATGTTTGGATATTGTGCCCAGACCCAAAGGTAAGTCTGTAGTATCTTCCAAATGTTTGTTCAAAATTAAACATGTTGCTAATGGAAATATTGAGAAATACAAAGCTAGATTTGTGGCTCGTGACTTCCCTCAGAAAGAAGGAATAGATTATGAGGAAACCTTTGCCCCTGTTGCTCGATATACCTCTATCAGGACTAGCATTGCTATTGCTGCAGCTAAGAGATGGAAGTTACATCAGATGGATGTAAAGACAGCTTTCCTCAATGGTGTTATTGAAGAATAAGTCTATATTGTGTAACCTGAAGGTTTTGTGATTCATGAAAAAGAATCTCATGTATGCAAAATGAAGAAAGCATTATATGGTCTTAAGCAGGATCCCCGAGCTTGGTATGAAAGAATTGACAAATACTTGATCATCTCATTCTCAGATCTAGGTCTGATCTTGTGGATCCCACTAAATACAGGCAGCTAATTGGATCCTTGATGTATCTAGTTAACACTAGATCTGACATCTGCTATGCAGTGAGTGCCCTCAGCCAGTTCATGTGTGAACCAAGGCAGATTCACCTTGTTGCAGCCAAGCATATCTTGAGATATCTGCGTGGTACAGTCGGATATGGATTGAAGTACTCTTCCAATACAGTCATTACCTTGGAAGGCTATTCTGATTCTGATTGGGCAGGAAGTGTCACTGATAGAAAGAGCACTTTTGGAGTTTGCTTCAGCTTGGGATCCACCATGATATCCTGGTGCAGCAGGAAACAGTCTTCAGTAGCATTGAGTACTGCTGAAGCAGAATATATTGCAGCTTGTGTGGCATCTTGAGAAGCAGTGTGGCTTCGAAAACCCCTTGTAGGATTGTTTGGACAACCTTGGGAGCCTACAGTTATTCATAGTGATAACCAGAGCTATGTGATGCTCTCTGCCAATCCTATGTTTCATGACAGGTCAAAGCATGTGGAAACTCAGTATCACTATATCCGGGATATGGTGCAAAGGAATTCAGCTGAAGTACATCAGCACTGATGAGCAAACAGCGGATGTTCTCACCAAACCTCTTGCTCGAGTGAAGCTTGTAAATTTTCGAGACAAGCTTGGAGTTGTGGAAAATGAAGCTCTAGCTGAGAGGGAGTCTCAACATCAGTGATACATTATACTGTATCTTCCACCCTCTGCGAGTAGGCATGGTGGATCCACCCTTTGCGAGTAGGCATGGTAGTAATGCACTCTTCCCTGGGAGAAGTTTGAGGTGAAAGCCCTCTTCCACCCTCTGCGAGTAGGCATGGAGGATCCACCCTCTGCAAGTAGGTATGGTGGATATCATGGGGGAAAATCCATGATGTGCTTGTTCACCCTCTGGGAGTATCTATGGTAAACGTCATGTGGAGATGACAATAAGCACTTATGTTTTCATCTATGGGAGTAGCCATGGTGGTAGTCACTATGTGACTTGATTCTTATGAAGGAATCCTCCCTAGCTAAGAGGGAGTGTTGATTTTGGTAGCTAGGTCGGATCCCTTCTAGAGACTGACCTAGTCATAAAATGCTGAATGGCCTATCGGCCTTAGCATTTCGAGAACTCAGTTGTATTATCTGATTAAGGCAGGCCCCAATTGGGCGAACTCATTATTCTATGTACCTTGAAATTACAAATAGGTCAGGACCTTTTCAAATGTAACGTATATGTAATTTGGCGCCAAATTGTTTGGGCGATCTCATAAAAATGTTAAGTGACTGGTAGTCACAATACACAGCAATCACTCATCGAATTCTGCTCTACAAAATCTAATCCATCAGCGATCTACTTTAAGAACAGTTCAAAGGAGTTCCGCCGTTGGTTGAACCATTCGACAGGTTCATTGATTCAACAGTTCAACCGTTCCACAGGTTCAAAGGTTCGACAGTGCAAGAGTTCCGCCGAGAGTTCAACTGGTTCGACGGTTCAACCATTCCACAGGTTCAAAGGTTCGACAGTGCAAGAGTTCTGTCGAGAGTTGAACTAGTTCAACGGTTCGACGGTTCAACGGTTCAACTGGTTTGATGGTTCAACTGGTTCACTGGTTCACTGGTTCAAAGGGTTTGATGATTCAAGAAGTTCAATGGTTCGATAATTGATTTGATCATCCTGCTTTCTTCTGAAATCATCAGCGAACCTATTACTTGGTGTAGTGGATCTGTTTTAGCATGAGCAAGCTTAACCCTAGATCTGCTAAAGATTCAGATAAGTTGGATTTTGATATCTATATTTCGTGCCCTAGCTGGGCGAAGTTGTAATCTGTTTCTGCTCTTAATATAAATTGGATCTAAGATTTTCTTGCTGGCTTTTTCACCTCCAAGAGGGAGGTTTTCCCAGGTTATATGCGTGTTATGTGAGCATTTGTGTTTTATTGTTTCTTACTGTCAATCTGATTATTAAAATTTAACAATCTATGGAGACAGGGTCCTTCCATGTAGGAAGCAAGAATTTTAAAATGTATGGATTCAAAGACAGATGGTTGCAGTGAGCTTTTACTGAGTTCTTTCCATTGATGCAATAATATTTGAAGTTGTGCTGATGTTAGCAATATTAATAACTTTTCTAGTATTTAGTGCTTATTACTTGTCATTTTCTTGAAATCCGTGTAAAGGAGTAGTAAGAATTTAAGCCAATGATAATATAAATTATTTGATTTCTTTTTATTTCCTATTTAAAAATAAGCATATTTGTAAACAATGAGTAACAGCCTTCAACCAAAAATAAAAATATTTTTTTTTCTTTTTGCTGAAATGTACAACTGTTAATTGTGAATTAACAAGAACTGATTGATATAGTTCCATTTGCCAACGGATAGGCTATTTAGTGTGAGAACAGGTCCAAAAATGGCCTGAAAAGTTGTCCCATACTGGTTTTTTAGGCTCAAAACTGTCTCACACCATAAAAAATCAATTATGAGTAATAATGTGCATTAAGTGATGGTGGTTGCAACTTGAACGTTTTTAAAACCTTCCCTTACACATCAAACAATCTTAGATCACTGAGAACTAGATTGCACTGGAAGTAAATGAAGTGCTAGAAACCATTGTATCTTGTCCACCTTTTCCACCGCCCTATCTTCACTGGAAAAAAATGCAACTACATTATTTCAATCTCATTAGTAGAGATCATATATTTGACGTATATCAAATCTCAACAGTAAATTCCCGCCCACTTTTTCTTTACTTCTCCCGCCGACTTATTCTGCACCATCCAACTTTCACTGCCATTGAACCAGGTATAAAGGAAACTTCGTTGCAGAGGAGCTTCTGCATTTTGTAGAAGATGCAGAGGAAGAGTGGAGTGTTGCAAAGGAGATTGTGTGGTGTGCGATGAAGAGTCTCGAGGAAGAGATCATGAAACCCTAAACCTCTATAGCATGGTATCTCAAGCAGCATCAAGGTCTCTTAGATCTGTGTTCTATTCAACTGGAAACTCATTTAGAGCTGGGGAGGATACTAACCGTAGTAGACCCATTTCCTTTCCAACAAGAGATGGCAATGAAACAACAATCTCTAATAAAAAGATGTTGCGCGAAGTCAATGATACCATTGCACAATGTTTTTGCTACTGCTAAACTTGTACCTCAGCTTTCTGTCAACTCAAAAACTTGCAATGCCCTTTCTCTCAATACAATAATTTTCTTCATTTATTCTTTTCGGATTTTCATTTGGTTTGAAGATTTACAAATTCTATTTAAAAAAAAAAAAATTGGTAATTTGAGTTCTTAAATGTTCCTCTTAGTTTCCACCACTAAGAGTCTTATCTTCTTGCTCTAACGAGAACGAGGTGCTGTAGGGTCTTATCTTCTTGCACCAGAGGGTAGTATTTGATTCATTCTCAAAAGAGTTGAAAGAGGTGTTCTAGGTGTTCAACAAGGACCACAACGACTTCTTTTCCCTCTTTTCTTCATTGGATTTCTGTCATATATGTGTTACTCAGGCATCTTTGTAGTACCTACTTTCTGTGTTGCAGAATAAAGCAAAGCTTTTTTCCAGTGGTTTCAGATTTGTGTAACTATGGTGTTCTCTATACAGCCTCTTTGTTTTGACTCTTCTCTTGTACAGGATAAAAGCTATGAGAATAGAATTAAGGTTGAGTTGAGTAAGATCGCTAGCTATTTCAGGTTAAGTGAACTTGAAATGTGGTTTATTTTTCCTTTTCTTGCGACCTCATTCTACAGGGTGCCTCTAATTAGCCAATAGGCTTTTATATTGGAGCATTATAGTGCTTGGAATTGTCTCACGCCATAAAAAAAATTCATGCTGGAATATTTTCTAAACTCGTCAGTTGTTCCTATCAGCGTATTCCTTTAACCTCCTATGGGTGCAAGTGCTAGTTTTTATTGCACTGCTTGTGGATTGGAGCTTTTGTTCATGTAGAAAGAATAACATATTAATTGATAATTATAAATTATTTATGTAATTAGCCCAATGAAATTACTATGTGCAATGTGCACACCCTCACTTTTCAACCTTCGTTTTATAATAGTTTGTATACATCCTTAAATGTTTACTCTCAATCTTCAATTTGATTTGTTTGACTTATAAATTGGATCTTACTTTAGAATTAATCAATTAAATTTCATTGCAAATCTCTTTAGTTTCGAGAAAAATACCTTAATATTCTAATATTCGAAGCTAGTCAGTGAGCTAGGCAATCAAATCAATAAGCTATACATGCACTCCAAGCTCTTTGTCATGCACTCCAAACTCCCTTAATGAATATTCACCTTACACGTTTCCATTCCCAAGAATCAAACCGACAACATCAGATGTGCATCTAGAAGAAGCTGCATGCACCACCTTTGCCAAACCCTTCTAAATGGCGTGTATACTCTTTTTTAGTAGTTGTATTCGGATGGCTCTTTGCACTGCTCTCCACATCCCAACCCAAGTATGCCTACATATTCGCACTTCACAAATGGTGTTGCATCCAAGTACGTCATTATAAATCCTATAACCAACTTTTGGAATCATATGTTCATGCAGGAAACTACTACTCGAAAACCGTCAATGCAAATATAGGTGTCCTTCCACAAGCAATTTGAGGCAGGAGATTACCTTACATTTCTGAAGTGGCTTATCTGCAGGGTCTTATAGCTGCTATGAAAAAAATGCACAAGAAAATACATGTATTTTTGCAAAAAAGATAACGATTATTGTGAGAAGCCTGGGATACATGCAGAATACTTAGTTGATGTTCTCATTCTCTTTAATAGAAAACAAAAAATCCACTCTAACCATCATAAGAATTTGCTTGGCAGGCATGGACAACTATCAAATTTAGGCCTTGTCAACTAGTACAGCTTTTATACTAACATTGGAAGGGTCATCACCGGTACTTAAGAATTTCTTGCAAATTTGAGTGGTAGATGAATTTACTTGTTAATATTTATAATTGTCTCTTTTTCTTTTTCTTTTGGTAATTTTTTATGTACCTATTATAAATTTATTTTAAACTTTAATCTTTTTTACTTAACTGTCTCTTTTTCTTTTTCTTTTGGTAAATTTTATGTATCTATTATAAATTTACTTTAAACTTTAAGCTTTTTTTTTTTTTTTTAATTTGTAATCATTGGAGGTCACAAGGGGGACCTCCTCCCCATCAACATATCCACTTAATCAACTTAGTCAACTTAGAGGCCACATAGAAACCACGTGTTACTTGGGGGATTCAAACTTGGATCTCCATCTTGAGAACCATTTGGCCTATGCCATTCAACCAAAAGCCCGTTCACTAAACTTTAAGCTTTTTTACTCTTTACTATTTTGTTAAGTTTTATTCTATTTCCATTTTTTTTTCTATTTATACTTGCATATCTTTTTATACATTTTTTATTTGTGTTCTTTTATATATTATTTAATATTTAATTTTTTATCATTCTTCTTAATATCACTTTCCTTATTGTTGGTTACAATTGTGATCACGAAGATATTCCTCTTTATATGTGATATATGATCTCTTCTTCTCATCCTTTGTTTGTTTGTGGTGCTTACTACCTTCTTTTGAATAGAACCTTTTTTTTGACGGGGATTTATGCATTTGTTGATGGAGATTGAGTTTTGTCGATCAATGCATTTTATTAAGTATTTGACCTACAAATGTAGGACAAGGGCTATTTTTTAAAGTGAGATTGAATGATTTTATTCGATTCTCATGAATTAAATGAAAGGCTTATGCAAAGAAGACATATTTATTGTTAAGTGAATTTTGTTTTTGGAAAAATACATTGAAATATTTTAGGAAATAGGTATTAAAATAAGTGGGCTTTCAGACCTAAAATATTCACTCCAAAAAATGCTTTTGATTAAGGTAAATTGGTTTTGAAGGGGACCATAAACCCTATATAATAGATAGAGCAACTCTAAGCTTACATAATAATTCCCAGAAGGGACAAAAACACTACAACTGTAGCTAAAGCTACCAAGCAAGAACCTAAGCAAATGCAATCAAGTTGCCAAGAACAAAAGAGTGTCCAAGGATCCAGCCTAAACAATGCCAAACTCTAACCTATTCAACCTCACACCTTAACTTTGGTGTGCGATTGGGAGACAGATTTGGGAAGACCTTTCTTCCGCCTTTGAATGATAGTCCAAGAGATGTTATCATTCAAATTTTCAAACCTAGGCGAGAGGGGAAGAGACTCCCCCTCAGAGGGCTCGCCCAAGGGCGTAATGTTAATAGAGGAACGTCTAGCCAAAGAAGCCAATCGTCGAACAATTGTCTCAGGAGTAGGCGAATACAAGGTCGAAGCCGAGGGTATAGCACCTAGAGCAGTGGAAATGGGAGACTAAGCAACTGAATCAAAAGTTGTGTGGCACTCACCAATAGGTGTCGAAGGGGCCATAGGAGTAGGACTCTCTAGAGTCGCACCCACAAGAGAAACCCCAACATCTTGAGAAGACTTGTCTTCATTCCAAAAAATGTTGTTTTATTTTTATAGGAAAAGTATTCTTCTTAATATCACAAACAAGAATAGCCGTATAAACATCTAGTTAAGTACAAGATTACATATAGAACAATTGTATAAATAACTAGCTGCATATAGGAATACATACAAGATCAGTTGTATATACAAAAAAGACTACACAAACAACTAAAACAAAATTACATACAAGGAAAAAAAAATTCTTTTTTCTTTCATGAGCCCTTCTAAACCATCTACATTTACTTCTATTCCTATTTGGCACAGTTCTAGATGAAATCCGACCATGCCTATCTCTTTCTTTACCTCTTACGTAGAAATGTCATCTTCTTCTCTTTTGTACATTTCCACTTCCTTTCCTCCTTTTCCATCCAACCTAACTGATGTACCCAATTAGCAACCTACTAGTGATGATGATTTTAACAATAAAGTCATTTTAACTGATGTTGAAACTAATAAGCATAATAAAATTGCCAAACATCTTCAATCTTATAAGTAGTTTGTCCACACTAATGAGGGAGATTCCACTACTACTTCTATTATGAAGACATCTTATAGAGTATTGGCCATATTGTACACGCTCACGTGCCCTTTAATCTCTCCTTTGTTGTTTCTTCTATTGATATTTATCTCCTTCCTCCACCTTCTCCATCCAAAATCCAACTCTCTATGTCTATTCCTTCCCATTAGACCCACGTGCACAACCCCTTTGTAGCCATTGAACCTTCTATTCACACTTTTCATGTAGGAGCCTCTTCTAACCCTTTCCACCCTCACTCTAACCCCATTTCTACCTATTTGTTACATTTCTCTTCCTCAATTTATTCCTTTCACTCAACCCACCTCTCAAACCACTCTTTTCCAACCACCTTCCTTTACTCATGCTTCTTTAGCCACTTCTCTTCCCCTACTTTACTTCTCCTATCTTTCCAACCTCCTCAAACCATGATAACATCAATTGCACCTAACCTAACATTTAACCTCATCTTGACAAATCTGCTAACCTCCATTTAAATCCCCTACACTCCATCCATATAATGCACCATAATAACCATAATATCACAATCCATACACGTACTACATTTGTTGCAATAATGCCCTCATGTCTCCATTAAAATGTCTTATTCTTAAAAAGATAGGGATCACTCCATATTGCTAATATCTATTAATACTTCAATTGCCAATCACTTCCTTCAAGTATATACATAATATTACTCAAAAGAATAAACAATAAATTTGCATGTTCCCTTAAACTTCCTATTGACGCATCCATTACACCTCCCAAGGGTGCAAGTGCTAGTAATAATATATAGCAGTGGGATGTGATTTTGTCTTGGAAGTTAGTTTTTATCGCAAAATAAACTTTATTGTTTATTTATTTGTTAAGAAACAAATTTCTTGTATCTATCAACAGCTCGTCCCATTACTTTTGGTAAAAAATACGAGACGAGTGATTTAAAAGCTTTACCAAGCCTTAAAAAGGCTAAAATGTCTAAAAAATTAAATTTATCATACCTACCCTCAATAAATAGTTAAATACATAGTTCACAAACTCGGGACTTGATAGTCCAAAAATTTTCAATTCGGTAGAAACTTGGCAACTTGAAAAATATTTAAATTTTTGAAAAAAACATATATATGGAAAATATAGCTACAAAATGTATCAAATGAGTTTGATGGGGGTTTGGGGGAAATGCACCCTTGCGGGTTCCAAGGGCAGCACCCTTGGCATGTTCCTTGTCGCAATACAAGGCAGGGTTGAGGGGCAAAGCCCTCACACCAAGCCCAAATGAAGGTCTTTGGAACCACACAGCCTTTCATAGCACATTGCCATTTTCATAATTTCTAAAAAGGCAAAAATCATGATTTTCGCTCCAATTCACATAAGAATACTCAAATGTTAAAAAAATCATGTTTTTCAGTGTTTATGCCACATTTTTGGCATATTTTTTTCCGCATTGGATTCCTTGTTCTACGTTTCGCAAGTTATATGCATGGACTTGCCAAGTTTCAATGAGTACTTGTCAAGTTTTGCTACTCCAACTCGTCAAAAACTCATCTCTAACCCATGAGTTAACTGTGAGAGTACTCATTTTGAAAAAAAACCCATGAGTGCTTTGTGAGTTTTCCAACTATGGTTAAATATACAAAGAAAACTTCCATTAATATAACTAGCAATCGCACCTTGGTGTGCAATGGGTACGCCGAAGAGTTTTGGAAGTTCAATTGCTCTCTTTAAGTGAATGATTATTGTCTTGTATCCCTATGGCACATGTAATTTTTTGTTTTCTCGAGTGTTGTGAATTAATTTTGTTTTCTCGAGTGTTGTGAATTAATTTACATAATCTTAATGGATTTCAAGTTCCTTTTATTTTTCTTATTGTCTACTTTAAATGTGTGAGCTTCCATGTTTGGTGTCTAGTCTGTATTTGCATGCATCTCCTTTCTAGATTCTTGTTCATGCATTACACTTGGGTTCACTTGCATTCCATTAGTCAGCACTTATGCATATTATTTGAAGCTTGTATTTCTGTTTATCACAAGCCTCATATTTTACATCTTGACACCTACATTGAATAGACATTCTCTTGCAAATATAAGCATGGTCACTAGGTACTTCATGTTTATTTGTCATCTAGCCTACCATCATGCATCCTCTCATGGGGTGGCACATGATACAAAGATCGATCAAACTTAGTGACCATCATTGCTTTTATAATTTAACAAATTTGCATAATTTGGAGCTTAAATAGATTAAAATTAAATTTAGACAAGGTATAATTTTAGATTGAGAATTCGTAATTGTCTAAATATATTTAATTTGAAGGGAAATACTTTTGATTTGTTTGAATTTGTAGATGATATGGGAATGATCTCGAGACCTCAAAAATGGCATGCATTTTATGTCATGGGAGCCCATTATGTTCAATCTTGCTTTGGCAAAACTTTTGTTAGTTAAAAAGAAGTCTGCCATCCAATTGAATAAATTATTTCATCAAGGCCTTGACATGTGATCTTGATGTTGGCCCAACCATCATTGATTTTATTTCACTCCTTTCATGTGGTTTTTAATGCAGTCCATGTGCATTCAATCCCTCCATATGACTTACCTTAGTGTGCAATAGGTAGACTTGACAAGACTTGCCATTCATCAAGACTATCTTCATGCATTACATGTCCCTAGTCAGAAGGAGTTCATTATCAGTGTACGGTGCAAACTCCATGGATGGTAGTTGTTTGAAATTCGTTCTCAGTGGGCTATGATATCTTGCTCTAATGAACCAATATCATTGTGAATGTTTTTGAAAACATTAATCATCTATTGCTAGGATGGTGGTGAAATGAGCGGAGACTCAAATAATAGCTGGTGTTAAGTGTTCTTTTCATTTGTTGAACTTTCGAGATGCTACAAATGTCCATTTTTGAGCCATTTGCATAAGTGGCATTGTTTCCAATTGTTTTGGTACATGGAAGAGGTATGAATCAATGAAGCTTGGAGATGGGATGTTTCTATTGTTAGAGATAGCTACACTTTAGTGTGCAATGGGTATAGTGAAAAGGTTTGAAAGGTGAATTATTAGGTTCTTAAACAAATGACGTGTTTCCCTAAGTGTAGTTACCAATGGACACATGTCATGTTTGGATCATGGGCATGAATTAGGAAGTACCATGGCTTGATCTTTAGTGTAGGGTTTTGCATTAGAATGCTTGACCATAGCCCCAAGCCAATCACACAATAGAACACTTTTTCCCGTTATGTTTATGCAGCTAAGCTTAGTTTTGTAGTCCTATGATGGCCAATGATTTTGTGTTCTAGGAAATGTCTCTTCAATTATCATCAATATTATAAGTTTAAGAGAGGGAATTTGTACATTTCCTTTGGATTCATATGTTTTTGAGTAGATTCTTAGCCCCATGTTTGTCAAAGAGTGGAAAGCATTGTTGAAACTTTAATTATATAGTGAAATTATTATTCTTCTCTAAATAGTTCCATTTTGAAAAGTGTCAGGAAGGTGGAGGCCACATTGCATTATATGGTTGACCATTCTTGATTTATAGTGTATTTGTCTAGTTGCCTCCATTGTTTTGAGAGTGTCTTAAAATGTAATTGATAGCCTCTAAGTAATTTTAGCGTGTAGGAAAAAAATTTATGCAAACAATATCGACTCATATTTACTCTAAATGACAAAATGTATCGAATTAATGGGAAAAGGAAGTAGCCATTAATGAATGAAGTACATGCAATAAGTAAGAGAGAAATGCCAATCTTCATAGAATATTGCAAGTTATTCTATAGACTTGATTTTTCCAAAGCTTATTTGTTGTTAAGCTATATTGGACCATATGTTTGAGCTTGATATTGATATGATTTTTTGATGGTAGAAATAAACCCTTCTTTTGTAATAAAATAAATGTTCAATTTTTAGTATGCTAAATTATAGTCCATTAGTGTCTTGACAAATATGTATTGGAAGAATTATTATCTTTTTAGGATAACCTGATTTGCATAGATTACAAATTATTGATATCAAAGGAAATCTTATGCAACTAGTGGTCATGAAAGTAGCTCCAAGTTATTCTTTTGAGGAGAAGATGCATGTTTATTGCAAATGTCACATTTTATTTTTCCTTGTTTTGTCATTCTTAAAATTCATGCATCACATGGTACATGTAGAAGAACAAACAAGTTGTATATGGGTACCACATTTAAGAGACTATATGTTATAAATGACAAGAAAAGGGCTAATATATTTGCTCTTGAACCTACTTGCAAAGAGCCAACATCGGTTTTGAATCCCTCGTCTCTACTCATAATAGTTTCAAGTAAGTTGATCTCATAAGAGTCAAGCTCTCTTAATTGCAATCAAATTGACCACCCCTACTAGTAGAGTTAAACCTTCCATTACAAAGTAATGAAATTATAAAATTCTATAGTTAGTCATTGTTGCAATATTTATAATCTACTTATTGATACATTTTTTTGGTAAAAATGAAAATGGATTGAAATACTAGTAAACTATGAGTGTGCTTCTTCGAGTTTGTGTGAATTGAGACACTAATTGTTTGATTTCCATCACTCACCAAGAATCTCTATGATCCCAATCTCTAGCTCAAAGAGCAAGGGGGAAGATTGTGGTTTTAATTGTATGTGTTAACATGTAGGAGCATATGAGTGCATATATATGCCCATGCCTGTGTATGTGAGGATTTTAGATCAGCAAGAGACAACAATGACCACGACACACATAGTGCTTCTACTACTGCCATAATGCATTTTATATATAATATAATCATATCTAGTGTTATATAGTACATTTTATAAGGTAAATTATAAAATCCTTTAACTAAGAGGAACTACTACCATCTACTATCTATTATTGGAAACTCAGACATATCTATTATTGGAAACCCATAATAGTATAGGACTAATTCTTAAAAATGGTGTTTAAAACACTTGAATAACAAATTAATTCTTTTGGGAGTGAAAACTAAATTTGGTATGATATTTGTAGGCTATAGAGCTATTATCCACTATGTATACGACATTATCTTTCACCCTCAATTGATGGGGGTTTGTGCAAATGTATTATCTTGTTAGTGTACATTCTCTCATAGCCATCTATATATGATGATGATAAAAGTAGAATGAAAAAAATAAACAATGCTTTTATGGATGGAAAGGAACGGGGAAAAAAACAACGAATGAAAAACTGAAAAAAAAATGGATGGCTAGATTTCCTTCAATCATCTCTCTACCTACCTCTCCTAATAAATATATAAGTATTAAATATATAATACTACAGTATCTCTGTCACCATCAATTGGTGGGGGTATGTGCAAACATATTGTCTTGTTAGCGTATGTTCTCTTGTAGCTATCTATATATGATGATAATAAAAAATAAAAAATTGACAAAAAAAATAGATGGCCAATTTGCAAAATACCTATAGAGAAGGAAAACTAAAAAACAATTATAGAGAAGGGAAAATGTATTTAAAAAATCAATGTCCCAAAATTTGTATTTAGTCAAATAAAAAAATGTATATAAGCATGCTATATTTTAAAAAATGGGGGGAGCGATTTAATACTAAGTGTCCATTTATCTCTATATCTCTCCCTCTCTGTATCTCTCTTTGTGTACCTCTCCCTCTCTTTATCCCTCTATCTCTATCTATATCTTTCTCTGCTTCTCTCTTTCTCTCTTCCTCTCTTTCTCTATCTCTCTCTCTCTCACCATCTCTTCCTTTCTCTCCCTCTTTATATTTCTCTCTCCATCTTTATCTCTCTATCTCTCTTTATCTCCTTTATCTCTCCATCTCTTTGTCTCCCTCTATATCTATCCATTTATCTTTATCTCTCTCAGTCTCTATCTCCCTCTCTCTCTCTATCCCTCTATCTCTATCTCCCCTTCTTTCTTCCTCTATGCTATGTTCTAATGTCATTATAGAAACATAATGCTAGCTCAACACACAAAGCAACTAGTAAGAGGGCACACTCAGACAAGGCACCTAAGCCATTGGTCCTAGCTAAAGGAGAGAGGCAAGGGAACTCATCATGTAACACTTGGAGATAGAATAGGATTCCTATACCTTGAGTTTTGGCCTATGGACATTTATGATCATAAATTCCTAGGTTGGACATAAGATTGGCCTAATTTGTATTGAAAGGACATTAAAACTATGGTTTCTTGTTGCAAAGTTTGCATTAATCTTGTAGTCAACAAATTGTTTATATAACTACACATGTATGTAACCTTTATAATTATTTGTTTCTCTTAAATTCTTTTTATATATAAGTTTATTTTTAATTGTTTATATTATCATTTCTCTAAACTTCTTCACAACCTTTTTGGTTGCTCATTTAATTGTTAAAAACTTTGATCCTACGGGTGGAGACTTCCATGGAAACTCCTCAAGAATTTCATCTCATGTGATATCAAAGGCACCATTGTAAATATTACTATCATTTGTTTTTTTGGCTTCATTTGATTGAATTGAAAAATACAAATCGGACTTTTGAATGCTTTTGAGATGTAACTTGACGAGATAGTTTAACTCGTGACATTGAACACCAACGCACATTCACCAATAAATCTACTCTACCATTAGAAAATAAGATATAAATTAGAATAAAAAGAGAATTTTAATTTAGAACAATTAGTTTCCATGACATTTTCTTGGTGCACCGAATAATAACCCATGGACCAAGTCATGCCACGTGACCAATGATCATAGGATCTCTATCATAGGAAGATAACAAAATGATAATTCAAAATTGTATTTTATAAAATGCTTGTAACAACACCATCCATTGATAAGATGGTGACAAATTTTTATTAATTCAATTTAAATAATTGGCCATTTTAAAACACACATATAAAACATATAATTTATTTTAAAAATTCATTTTTCTATATAAAAAATAAATTCACTACCTTTTTATTAAAATATTATAATATATCTTTTATTTTAAGGCACTTATATAATATTATAATTAGTATATAATATATATACATTATTTTATGATATTCGTATTAATAATATATATTATATTATATTATATTATATATATTATTTTGTTATATTTACAAATATAATTTTTATATTATAAAATAGTCTTTATGAATAATATAGGGAGGCAAAAGTCCAAACTTAAAATGTTTAGACCCACTCTAAAATAGCACTTACCTCATGTCCCCATGCTGCTGCTTAAGCTATTTTTCTACTTAAATTCAAGTAAATATAAGCAGTTGGAGTGGCCCCATGGAAATTTATAAATTATGGGAAAAGAATAATATAAAATCTTTCCCTATTTTCGTGGAGCAGCTACTGCTTAGGAATTGCAAATAAGGTGTAGAAAAAAGGGGGGGTTGGAAATAAGCATAATGAAAAATATGCCATATGGCTGCATATATTTCCTTCTCCCCCTTTTTTTTAAATTTTCTTCTAAATTAAGATAATTAAAATAATTTATTTTTATTAGTACCTGCCTTCGGCTGGTACTATTGCAATGAGTTCACACTTATCTAGTTATTAATCTATTGATTGCAAACCAATCAAAAGATAGGATTATTTTTCTTGTCGGACAAATTTGATTCAAATTTGTACTTTTCCTATGTCAACATGATAAAATTTTAACAAAAACTTATTTAGAAATGATTTATCTCTATTGTCATTGGCTGAAAAAAAATGACCTCTTCTCTGCGGATTGTCTTGTCGGGAGAGTGCAACAAAAAACTATAAATGCGGAGAGAATTTTGGTTTGAGGGGAGCATGTGGCAAGTAAACAAATTATGAACACAAATTTTGTCTCCCACTAGTTAAGTCATGCCTAAATGGATGGCGATTAATTTTTTGCTTCATTAGCTAAAATACTTTAACTTTAATTTAGTTTTTAGAGTTCTACGCATTTTATTTTATGTAATTAGATTATTTTAGGGATTTCAATTTTATTTACTCAAAAATTAAAAATCTTAGATTTTAATTTTATTTAGTCAAAACTTTAAAATCTACAGTATCATGAATTTAATTACATTTTTTATTTTATTCTTCAAACTTACAATATTTTAATGCATTTTAAATTATAAAAGTATTAGTATTATTACATTAATTAATTCTTTAATCATTGTAATCATTATTATTATATTCTTTAATCATTATTATTAGTGAAAATATGAACATTGAATATTTAATATCTTAGGTAAACATTTCAAATCTATCCACACTATTATTATATTATGTAATTATTCTTCAAACTTACAATATTTTAATGCATTTTAAATTGTAACAGTATTCAATATTATTACATTTTAATATTTTAGGCAGACATTTCAAATCTATCCACACCCAGTTAGGGTTAGGGTTCTACACATTTTATTTTATGAAATTAGATTATTTTTGGGATTTCAATTTTATTTAGTCAAGAGTTAAAAATTTAGAATTTCAATTTTATTTAGTCAATAGTATCACAAAAAATATTTTGCCATGTTAATACATTTTTTATTTTATTCTTCAAACTTAAAATATTTTAATGCATTTTAAATTATAAAAGTATTAGTATTAATACATTTTAAGTAAATATTTGTGTTATTTAATAGACTTTGTAAAAGTTTAGTTTTATAGTTAAGAAATATTTTAGTCCTATTTTATTTTTATCAAATTAGATTATTTTTGAGATTTCAATTTTATTTACCCAAGACATTTCAACACTCTTCAAAAATTAATTTTTCAATTATTGGAATGCAATTTGTCTATACAACCGATACCTAATCAACAAAAAAATTATAACTAAACAAATACTATATATAACCAATAACTAATCAACAACAAAAAATTACAACTAAACAAATACTATAATACCAACACTACAAGGCAGGAACTGCCACTACGTGGCACTTGTTTTTTAATATAATAAAAACTACACATTAAGATAATTGTTTAAGATAAGCAGAAAAAAAAATATTCATGGGGACACCAGCTCCACAAATATCTTCTAAAAAAATTGAGTGACTGCTAACCAAAATAAGCTAAGCACCAGTATGGGGACATGCCCTTAGCCCACATAAAAGCATCCCTATTTCTTGCTTGTTCCGACCAATATAACTTAATCAATTAAGTCTCGCGTGGGATTTTTTCCAACGTGAGACCAACGGAAGAGTTTAGAAAATTTCAATAAAATAAAATTCACTTAATTAAAAGTTTATCTAAACAAAATAACACAAACCACTATTATTGAAAATTTAATTATATAAAATTACTATCTACTTTCATTTTTTCTATTTAAAAAACCAATAATTCCATGGAAAAAGAGTTAAAAGGATTCTTGAAATGAGACTACGTAGCAAAATTATATGGAATGATGAGGATAAGAATTGAAAATAGGTAAGAATATAAATATGGAATGATGAGAATAGTGGTCGTAATTGGCTCATGCCGTAAGAAAAATTCACGCCGGAAATTTTCTACACTCGTCGGTTGTTCCTATCGGCGTATTCTTGAACCCTCTAGTTACTCATACGTTATCTCCCAAGTCCAACAAAAGGTGAAAAGGGTAAGCTTGAAGTTTGAAAACAAAATAATACAAAATAAATAAATAAACAACAAATAATCATGTTGTTATATACTTGTTTACGGTGAAAATCGCACTTTCAACCCTAAACGTTATTTGTGTGGTATGGCCATATTCATTGTTTCCCCGAATGTGGTATGGTTGTATATTCATTGTTCTATCTTCAGCACTCTGAAAATTTCACAATTATTAAAACAAATGTGCAGTTGTGAAACCGGAGCACGCCAAACTACCGATTGATAAACGTGCGAACGGAAAAGACAGCGGAGAGGAGGAAAAAATGCGACGAAACCATGTAAAAACGCGAACGGGAAATCTAACGGCGGCGATGAGTGAATCGTCTTGTACGCTTCTCGTCAACCGTTGACCGTCGATCCTCTGCTCATCTAAAACTTTACTGATTAAAAAGGCGACGGAGAAGAGAAAACAATGACGGCGGCAGGAAAAACGGCGACGGCAAAGCAATGCTCGCGATGGTTTTAATCGTCTTGCCTGGGATGTGGGCAATTTTCAATCCTTGATTCGCCAAGTCAACTCTCTTGTTCACAAAGGGAACGCCTTCAACGTAATGATTATTAATTATTATTTTAGGATAATTTAGGATATATAAGAACAAAACAAATAAAATAATTACGTACATTTATAAAATGATACCAATGTATTGTCGTGTATGAATATATTATTACATCAATATGCTAACCCACAATGGTAATGTGGGAGAATCTTTTGATGTTATGATCTGGTGAAAGAAAATGAAAGAAAAACTATTAAGAGCTGACATTTATTTTTTAAATGAAACTATTAAAAAGTAACTGAGGTTGTGACAAGTATTGTAAACTCTTTTGGGCAACTCATCACCATTGACCCGATGACTCATTCCAGGTAGTCACTATTGTTTGCCAAGTACTACATGAACGTTGATGTGGGTAAGCAGCTTTCATCTTCTATCTCCTTATCTTCAAAGTTTGGTGTTTGGAAACAGAGGATTGAGTTTGAGGTGGTTTCGAATGTTTGTCAGTTGCGCCCTATGGCTAGCAACTCAATAGTTGCTTTCCCTAATAACAGGGGAAAATAGAAAGCAACGACGAGGGAAGGAAGTAAGGTGATGTTGCCTTCCTCAAAATAGAGATCAAGATCTCTCCACATGTGCCTATTAGGCAAGGAAAATCCTTCTCTACGAGTTGCTCTATCATCTCCCAGCACTCCATACAAAGAAAAAAGAAAGTCGGAGGGTACCTATCCTCATCACTCGGGCTTGAGATCAACAAGTAATTCTTTGAAGCTTATAGTGAGTGATTTGATAGTTAAAAAGGGAAGATTGGATATCCACTTTAGTAACTCAGTGAAAATTGTTGAGATGTGAAGGCAATTTGACTTATTCTAGCAGTGACGAGCAGTCGACTGAGATCTCATCTAGTGCCCTAGGTACCCGCCTGGCGGGGCCAAAGGCCAAGGAATGGAAACCTGAAAGGTTGTTGGACAAGGGGTTGCAAGGGGGTTGGGCGTAGCCCCGTACAAGCTAGAAAAAAAAATTGGCCATGTTCCACGTGTTCACCATGCAAAATTGCATGCGGAAGTGCAACTCGTGCTTGTATGCATGGAAATCTATTTTTAGATTTGATCGGTTTTTGCATGTGCTTTTCCATGAATATTAAGGGTTGTCGAGCTTGAATCCCAAGGCATGAGAAAAAGTTTTGTAACTGCGAATTTTCTTCTAAGAATAAAATTGAGAGATCTTTGCTCGTGGTTTTTTCTTGGTATATTACCAAGTTTTCCACGTAAATCTGTGTTGTCTATTTTGTGCTTTTATTGCTAACTCACTGTTATTTCTTGTGCTTTTATTGCTAACTCACTGTTATTTCAATTCCGCACTGCTTATTTTTCTAACAAAAATAACTATGGCAAGTACTCAAACCTCTCTTGAGTTCTTTGAGTATAAATTGGTCTCACTTGTTGTTTTGATTATGTGATGATACTTGTTTCATGAGTTTGGTAGCTTTTTCAAAAGTAAAATTAATTGTTACATACAAGAGTAAAACAAGTGTATTACCAAAAAATAGCTCTTCAAATAAAATGTAAACAATGTAGATGAAATAAATTAATTCTTAAATAAAAATAAAAATTTATGTGTTGGTGTATGTATGTAATAAATAAAATAGTTCTAAAGTAAATAAAAAAACTATTTTTTCATCTATTTGTGTATTTGCAATAGTGTAAATGATTTCTCTTGGTGTCTATTAATAGATTCTTCTAAAGATAGGTATGTTAGTTTAACATTTAATATTCATATAAATAAAATAAAATAACTCATTAAAATAATAATTTGTTTTTTCATTACAAATTATTATTTTGTATTCTTGTTGATTTACACTTTTTATTAATAAATCTCTTATTTTAAAAAATAGCTATGTACTTAATAGGTTAACATATGAAGTAAATAATTTGTTTTGTTTTCATTTAACTTTTTGAAAATTATATGAAAATAGCAAAAATAAAGTAATTGGAAAAGTTGTGTATTTTAGGAAATAAAATAACATATAAAACTATTGAAATAATTTGTTTTCATAAAGACTTTGGTGCTATTGATATAGTTATGTACTTAAAGTATGGAGTAAATAATTGATTAAAATTGTAGATAAACTACTATAGATATCTTAAATACATCTATTTAAAAATTATCTATGCCTGTCATAAATTTAATATAGACACCTTGAGATTGATATCTCTTAGCATCTTTTAGATGTATGGATTTAAGATATCTATACTAATATGATTTAACAGTAGACTATAATAAACAATAAATAACATGTAAATATTAATTGATTTCATCCTATTTGATATCATCTTTGTTTTTTGCATTTCAAAGTGAGAATATGTTTGACAACTTTTATTTCCAATAGTACATAGCACTCTTTCAATTGTTGAATACTAGCATACTTATCTTTAGAAAAAATTATGTAAAAGATATCCAGTCAAAAATATGTTCCTCGAGATTGATATCTCTTAGCGTCTTTTGCATAGATTTTTCTAAAGATAAGTATGCTATTAGCATTCCTAATTGCAACATGTAAAATATTAATTCAGTCCCCAATATTGTTTTAATGAATCAATCATTTTCATTTCATAAATGACTTTACAAAAGTTAAAAAGAAAATAAAGAGTAATTTAATATTCATCAAAATGTGTCATACATATTAAATTGGTGATATACCTGAGAAATCCCTTGACCTATTACTTAGGGCTCATTTGAAATGGCACTACATATTTATAAGAAATAGAGGCTTTGTAGTTCACATCCATAGTCATAGCATCCATTTACTTATCTTCTAATAACTTTAGTCTATCTTCCTCATCTTTGCAGTTGGAAACTTGTTTTCCTCTTTTTATCTTTTCATAGCAGTCATATATAAATGGTGGTAATATTCTTAGTTCTACCAAGAACTTTACATGAGATATTGCCACAACATCAACCTTGTTTTTTCTTTTTGTCCTATGTTAATTGTGTCTTTTGAAAGAGACATATTATATATGTGGATCTTATAAAATTGGTGATATATCTTGAGAAATCCCTAGACCCGGACCTATTTCTCGAGGGCTCATTCCAAATGGCCCTGCCTACATATCCCTTTAAAGGAATTAGAAGCTTTATAGTTAGCATCCATAGTCAAAGCATCCATTTACTTATTTTCTAATAACTTTAGACTCTCTTCCTTAGCTTTATGATTGGAAACTTGTTTTCTTTTTTTCATCTTTTCATAATGGTCATATGTAAATGGTGGTAATATTTTTAGTCCTTCTAAGGACTTTACACGAGATATAGCCACAAATGTCAACCCTATTCTTTCTTTTTGTCATGTGTCAATTGTGGCTTTTGAAAGAGTCAAACCTTGTGATTTATGTATTGTCAATGCCCAAGCTAATCGTAAGGGTAGTTGGTTTGTGTGTCCCCTTTGTATTGGTGTAATGAGATCACTAAGTAACTGTCAAACTCAACCATAACATATATTAGTGGTGCTGGTGGGACACTCTTAGGTTTGTATTATATTTCAAATATACCCTAGAGCTCTATTTACAAGACCTACTTCTATACAAAGATTGGAGGTCAACATGACCCTTACATCCTTAGTAATTAATAACTTCACATCAAGTTCATCATTTTGTCCTTCTGGCGCATTAGCACTACCTACTTTGGTTGCAATGCTACATGCAATGGGTCATTTCAATCAATGCAATTTTGTTATGTTGTGATTTGGACTTGATAATGAAATAAAATTAAATTTGGAGCCATTCAATTATTATCTTTGGTGTGTGGAGTGAAAGATTATTCTAGAAGATGTTGAAAATCATAGCGATTCTAAAAATGAAGATAATCAACCTATTCAACAAAACACTATAGCAATGATTTGTAATGAAAATGAGCTTTGCTGCCCAAATTGTTGCTCACGTGTAGGACATTGGATCTAGTCCTACCACTCCCCACTCTTGGCCTTCGAATAGTGGTGTAGGTGTCTGCGATTGATGGCATTTTGTCTTGCATGGCTGCTACAAACGGTGCTTTTCTTGTTGCACAAGGGTCTATGTGTGGCTCCCCCTCCTATGCACTCATGGCAGGTTTGAGATCCCCTGCTCGCCCTCCTCCACATAACAAGCCATGACTTTTGCCTTGTTCCCAAACCCCTTATTGGGGTTTGTGGATTAAAGGTTGTTAATAACAAAAAAATTACAGTCATTGTAGCGTTATATGTAGATTTAACATCCTATGGCTCTCACTTCCTAAATTGAACAAATGGGTCTTAGATTCATGGTTTCCTATTGTTGAGGGCAAGATCAAGCTCTATCCTTGTGCTCGAGGCTTCTTCATAGTGACCTTTAACTCTATGACCGATAGGGATTTGGTGTTAGATGGCAAGATATGGTTGGGTGGTGAGCACTCCCTCTCGCTCAAGTCATGGCCCTCTCGTTCAACACCCTTTTTGGAACCTCTCAATATCATGTCGGTATGGGTTAGGCTTCCCAATCCTCATCTCTAGTTTTGAAAAGAATCCTATTATGAGGCCATTGGCCATTTTTTGAAGGTGGACTCTGATGAGGTGAAGATTAACCTCATTATATGTTGATTGAATTACCTTCATTTACAACCTAATAATCCTGTCATGCTTGCATTTGACTGATTATATAATAAGTTATTGTCTAACCTAGCTAGAAATAATGTACATACTTATGTTTTCTAACCTATGTTAAAAAGGACTCCAAATTCTAATGTTTTGTTGTTTTCTAGGTTTATTTATGTCAAACAGGACTCATCAAGTGCCAAAAGAAGATAGACTCCAGAAGAAAATGAAGAAGATACTCCCTGGAAAGGAATTAAAAGAGGATACTCTGGAATAGTTAGGGCACTAAAAGTTCATGGTCCAATGCAACTCTAGAAGAGTCGTGATAGTAGAAAAGAGATCCTCTGTGTTGAATACTTGTCCCTTGAATCCAATGTACTTGTCCCTCCTTATTTGCAGTGATGGAAATTATTTGAAAATGTGGTCCATAAATGTTTTGAAAGTGTCTTGCATGAGAAGACTCATGTTGGGATTCAACTTCACTAGTTCCTTTAATTTATTTGTTATTGTTGACAAACCAAACTCTGTAATATTTATGATTTTCAGTTGAAAGACTTTAAAACTATGGTAGTGCATGTACCACACAAGGCTAGAAAAAAGTCATGATTTTAGAATTTAGTATCTAGTAGATAAAATATATAGGATTGTATTACTTCTTTTTACATATACCATTGACAAACAAGTTTTCTTGCATGAGTACAATTTAGAGACAACTCTGTGTTTATCTGCATAATTCTGGAAAATCTGTGCATGTGGATGATAGTTTAAGTTTTAAGTTTTAAATTTCTGTGGAGCTGGCCACTCATTCAAAGAGGAGAAACTATGTCTATAGATAAGTTTTTCTTTTCAATGTTTTGTTAATCCTCTGTTATGTTCAATTGATGTTATCATGAAATCTTCTATTTATGTGTGTTAGCAAATGAAATAAATTGTTGTAATCTTTAACCTGCAGGTTATGTTGTCTTAGTTGTTTTATTTATATTGTTCTCAATTCACTCTAGGAAGTTTGTGAATTACAATTGTTTTGAAAATTAACAACACCTTTTAATTCTTAGAACTAAATAGTCTAAAATTTGGTTTCATTATTGTATTTGTTTCTGAATGTTAAATCTTTTCATAATTAGGTTTCAAATGTTTTCATAGTTAAGTTTTCAAGGCTTTCATAGATTAGATTTTAAATTCTTTTATAGTTCAAGACTTTATTTATGCATAAGCATCTTTTTAATCTAAAAGCCTAAAAATTATCTTTGAGTTGAGGTATTTGACTTCCTTTTGCAAATAGCCATTGGACACCACCCTAGTCGACAAACTTAATAAGGAATTAAACTACGAGGTTTAACAATGTCTCATCAAACTCTACAACTCTCACCATGGGCCTCACCACATATGTCTGTATTCTGGTGGACATTGATTTCTCCAAGGCTTTCCATGAAGAAATTGTTCTAATGGTGGGGGATAGGTCATGGTCTCAGTCGATCATTTATGAGGATCTCCCCTTCCATTCTAGATGATGTTTTGTCATCATTTGAACGTGGCTTCTAATTGTTCTCATTCTTGCAACAAGGCTAGGGCAGCTTCATGGTGGCAAGATGCCCTATTAGACCACTTGATTGTTGTTGGTTTTGACTCTCAAGATGATAGTTTTCTTCTAACTAATGTGTTTTCTCACTATGACAGGTCTTCTCTTCCCATCCCCTTGGTAGTGAGTCTTGTTCCTGTAAGCACCAAAAACATGCATGGGCCAACACAATGATCCGATGATGAGTTGTAATCCTAAACATGTACATGTAAGCATGTAATTATACCCTCTTAGCAGTATTCCTCTTGGTGACAAGTGGATCAAAGTTTTTCATCGTGTTTGTGTTTCCCTAGTTCCCTAGCTAACCCTCCTAGGCCCTATATATTATAGTTCACCCCTTGCCAATATTTCATTTTTGTCGCTTTCTAACTTTGTCAATTTAACCCACTGGTGTCACAAGATGGGAAATACACTTTCCCTAATCTCCTTTCATCCATTTCAACATTTCAAAGGCCTCCAATTGGCCTCCCATAGCATTCCCCATCATCATTTTTCTCACTCATTTCTTCCTTTCTAGGTTGCCCCTTGTTATTTCCTGATCCCCCTGTGATGCAGGAGCATCTAGACGGACTGACGATCAGCATCAACCAAAAACATATTTCAGGTTTGGGTTTCAGTTTTAGTGTGCTTGGTTTTCAATTGGTATCTCTCAGCTATTGGAATGGATGGCACATCATAAATTTGCAAGTTTTCAGTTTTGACCAGTTTCCATCCTGGCACACATAGCAGTTTTTGCAAAAACAATTGTTCTAATGAATCAGTGAAGATTCATGGAGAATCCTCTTACAAACATATTGTTAGAAGCACTCTGGATTTGATGATGAAGATTTCGTGGTCATACGCCTTATGGTTTTGGAGAAGTAATCATTTCTCGACTTATGTTAGTAGATTAGTGAAAGTTAAAAATCTCATTCTGTGATGGTTGAGACCGAACAGCTTGGTGGAGGTCTTATTAATTTTGAAATACATATCTCTGCAAGTTTTTAGGAGATTCCAAGCTCTTGGTAGGAAGTTATGGCAATTGTCAGTTTTTCGGCATTCGTTGCGTCCTATTGCAATTGCTTCAGTAATTCCTCTTCAAGAATCCGTTTGTCCAAATTTAAAGGATATTATTCATGGCTTTAGTTTTTTAACATTCATCATTGTCAACCCCAGTTGTATTCATCGATGGAGGTAAAGTGTCACTATTAGTGATTTGATGAAATGTCGCGAAATAAGTATATGCAAATTTCTGTGGTGAATTGAATGGCATTGTTTGGAGAACATGTGTTTGGTGTAGCTCACATATTTTCTTCTTTCAATGATACTTTTGTGTATGTGATTGATTTGTCTAGAAAGGAAGGACTTGCCCATTTGACTGGTGATATGAAGGTCAAAGTTGATAGAGATGAATCATCCATCACCCACATGAGGCCAAATTGTAATGATTTTGTATCAATTTCTTCATTAGACATTGGGGTTCATGGTATAATCATTCACAGAGATAAATTAATATTCATCCAATAGAAAACAAAACTATTGAGACCAATACTAATGTTTCAAAGTTTGAAACATAAGGAAACATGCAATTTGGGAAGAATTCAAATACTATATTAGCTTAATTATTTGTTAAAATGCCCCAAATTCTTAGGAGACCACTCAATGTGGGAGATGAAAGCAAGTATATGCAAATTTTATGAGGTGCATAAGAAAATCTTTTTCAACGCCAACTTAAGGACTGTGTGGGTCATAGCTGGAAGTGCATGGGTCCCATCTTCTTTACAAAATCAAATGTTGTATTTGAAATGGGAAGAGGCGTCGCCTTAGATTCCAATTAATGGTTCCTTTTCATTTTTAAAGTGAATACAATATAAGAAGAGGAGGAAGGAGAGCTGAAGGGGTGCGGCCTTAGGTGAAGGAAATAAATGAGAAATATGGAAAAGTTCGCTGCCTTGGAGGAGAGAGGGAGAAAGAATAGAGGTTTTGTTCCCAAACAGAGAGATGGAGAATGAATAGAAATTCATTTCCATCAGAGGAAAAGAAAGAATGTGAAGGAAATTGAGTCTACTGACAGATAATAAGAAAGAGCCATAGAAGAGAGTAGTGTGGGAAGACCGCCAATAGGAAGATTTGATTCACTGCTATGTACACAAAGACATTTTGTTGTGTGAAGGAGGTTCGTTGCTAGTAAATTGTGAGTCACCATGATCCAAGGAAAGGAGAACATGTGCAAAGTGAAGAAAGAGTTACAAGGTAGGGGCAGAGAGGAGTGCCTAGCAGAGTAGAGAAAAGGAAGTCCTACAGATTTGAAGGATCGAGCTGAGAGGCCATTGAAGGCCGATAATGTAAATTGTTGTTTGTAGATGTTTGTATTTCTATTTTGAATAAGAATGTCCAATAAAACTTTGAGTGCACTGGTTTTCTGTTAGTTTAAATCTTTATAATGTCTTTGAATGTGAAATTGATGAGCAAAGAGGATCTGCTTGTGAGAGCTTAAGTGTTGTGAGTTTGTGTTTGAGAAGCGAGAGGGAGTAACTCTCGCATTACCCTAGGTGAACCATGATCCCCCTAGGGGTGTCCTATGATCCCCAGGGGTGACCTACCCTGCTACAAGGGGCGGCCCAGCTTCTCTCTAGCTTTCAATCAATTTCTGGGTTCTAATGCCATCCTTAGCCCCTTCTAACCATTTATATCCCTCAAACTCGCCTACAAACCCCTTGTGGGTCACCCCCTATCATTTCCTGATCCCCCTGGGTGACCCATGATCCCCCTTGGGGGTGACCCATGATCCCCAGGGTGACCTAGTTGTATTTTAATTGTGAATTCCTCTTCAGTTTGGGCCTAAATTAGCTCTATTTTGACTCTAGTTTGCATGTCAATTCGACCCTAACTGAACCTAGTCTATTTCTAACTCCATCTCCACTCCCAATTGCTCTATTCTTAGCTCCAACTGATCTATTTGTATCTCACCTTCTTCTCATGCTAACTCTCCTTCCTCCGTGAGTGATAAGCTATCAAGCTTAGTTCACTATCTAATCAATTTAGTTCTTTGTCCAATCAAACATGTTAACTCTTCAATCAAAGGAGTTAACTTCTCAATCAATCCTACCTCTTGTGAGCCTTCCCAACCTATAAATACCTCCCTCCCATAAGCAATAAGGGAGGCAATTTAATGTTGCATATATTTGAAAAGCTTTGTTTTTTTCTCTCCACTAGCATCTAATGCTCGATGTAGGACTTGTGTGCCTTTTCTTTCATGTTTAGGATAGTTTGCCAAGATTTATAAAGCTTCTATAGCATTGATATTCTCTCAATTTTCTCTCAAGCCGTAGCCATTGTGCTCACATAGTGCTTTCATAGCACTCATAGCTCTCCAAGCTCTTTTTTTAGCTTTCAAAGCTCAAGTCATTTCAAATCAATTGCTCTCTTAGCTCCTATTGCCAAGAGAAAGATCCCGTTGCTATAGAGGAGAAAGAGGTTGCCACATACAAGGATTTATGAGGATCATACAAAGCTCATGCGCCAAATTCAAAATAGGTTCTTTAATGCTTTGATAGTAATTAGCTAATCAAATTGCTCTTGAGGAAAGTAATACTTTGTTGCTTTACTCTTGATAGATTATGTATTGTTAGTATAGTTTCCCTTCATTGCATTAGATTAGTTGGTATTTGCTTTCATAGATTAAAATTTCCTTATTTGCACTAGATTAATTGTTATGTGCTTTATTAGAATAGATTTCCAAAATCAATCTCGAGAATAATAAAAACATAGTTAGATTTGCATTAGAAAAAATATTTTAAGATTGCATCCATATTTCAATTCATAGTAATTAAGTCATCTTATCAAATCAAAAAAGAACAAAAAGTCATTTGCTTTGCATCCATCAAAACCAAAAAACATTAGAAAAAATAAAATCAAAACAAAGTGAGTACACAAATCCCTAGATTTCATCACGAGGTCAACTTGAAATTGAAAACTCCTTGATACCGTCACAAGGTCAAACATCTAGTGAAACTATAGAAAAACCTTTGATCACATCACAAAATCAAGATTAAACAAAAAGTCAACTCTTGGTCGACTCTAGTCAACTCTCTCTTAGCTAAGCATACAAATGTGCCCAAGAGTTAGAGGTGAGTGGGTTAGGGCAATCCTTGAGAAAATAGAGTCAATACATCCTAGACAACAAACACCTCAAACGGTAGAAGCGAACGAACATGCTCTCAAGATTGTCAAAAATGCAGAAATCATACATCAAGTCACACTAGAACTCAACAACATAGAATGCCTAAGAGTCATCAACAAACAAAATCGACATCCATCTAGGTGTTGGAACTTAACGAATCCAAACAGGAGATTGACAACTAGTGACCCTTCGGGTCTTAGGGTTATCTCCACCATCATGGTATTAGAAGAACAAACATCAACACATATTAGGCCCCAAGACTGACCAACCACTCTTAGCAATGTTTTGCTTCCACGGGAACAGAACCACCCCCGGGTTACACCTCCACTCAATTGGATTTTGTCACGAGAGCGAAAGTGACTTGGAGGTCGCCATCAACAAGGGGACGGTTCATGTCTTGTATCGAGGCTGACTCATCCGCGTTTGTGCTTGAATCACACTTCGAGTACACTTCCTAAGGGAGCTTCCCTGGTGGTTGGTATGGATCTGGTGTTTTCCTTGACTCCTCTTGAGACCTTTTATTCAAGCCCAACATGGGTTGCTTCCTCTATGGTACCCTCCCCCATGATGCATCATGGTGAGATTTTTGCTCCTAACTCAATGTCAGCTTTATTACGACATGTGGCCTCTTCTGTTAGTCTGTCTCCCTCTCAACAAAAGTTGTCTCAGATGGAGGTAATAGTACAGGACTCCCCTCTCCTCTCACCTCGTTCAGAGGATTTTGATAATGATGTAGCCTAGATGATTGTCCAAAGACAGAAGAGAGGTTTTCCCAAATCTGTCACCGAATCCCATACTCAAATTAGGGGTGTGCAGATTTAGAGGTCAGGGTCTAGTATTGTCTAGCAACTAGCCCTTTACTCTTTTGCTTGGTTGTATTTTTTTTGGCAGTGGGACTATTGTTGTGTTCTACGGTTGTATTATTTAACTAACCGTCTAGTTTGTTGTTTGTGTCTAGCTATTTGTGTCTGGAGGTTCTCTTTTAGAACTAGCTTTTCTCTGCCTATGTGACATTGTTTGTAAAGGGTCGGGGTCCTTCAAGCCCTTTTACCATAATAAAAAATAAAGCACGATATATTGAGATAGTAGTGAATAGTAACAAATAACTATGAATATATTTTTCATATGATGCGATTATATAGACAAAAATATAAGACACGCATCAAACAAAAACCCTTATGAGTATGTAAGGCTTCCCATATAACATGGATCTTACAACTTAGGTGCACACTAAACTCATATAGATCAACCAAGTATTCAATTAAAATATATAAAAAACCTAAGGGAATCTTTAACCACAACTTATATATAAAAGAGAGATTTAAAATATTATTAATTCTTAACAAAAACTTAAACACTAACAAATCTAAACTGATATAAACTTCTAACCAACAATATTTTTTACATAAAGTGAGTTTCCTTAGTTGATTAATATTACATATTATTGTAATGCATTGAAAGATATTATAAATTACTCTAAATAGAGTTGAAATTTTCTAGTAAAGATTTTGTCTATCAATGCACCTAAACTCGAAATGTCCATATAAATTCAATGGAAAGGTGTATCTACTTACAAAGTTACTTTCCTTAGTTTCAAAATGTATTACTTTAAATAACGTCATCCATTTTAAATTGCACTAAACTAAAGAAAATAGATATAAATTAGAGAGATTATTTATATACGACAGTTTTGTATTGTATTCTATTTCTTTATGATACAAAATATTTAAGAAATAAGAATAAAATCCAAAAGCACCAAATAAATACTTAATCCACTGCTCTTAATTTCTATATATTTTCTTGTGATTAAATTGTGAAAATATGCATTATTCTTCATTTATGTCATAAAAATTAAATGATTTACATTCTACAAATTTGTTTAGAATGATTTATTTTTATCTATATAATAATAGGTTGAGTATAAGAAGCCTTAGTCTTCTTAGAAGTAGCGAATTTGTTAGTAAGATTTAAAAATTGAAATTTAAATATGAAATCAAATTATATCTAGAATAAACAAAGAAAAATGTCAAGAGTGAAATTCAAAGAAAGTGCAGGGCAAAGGGAAGGCGAGGCAAAGGAGGATGGCGAACTAGATGAGGTAGTGGCAATGGGATGCCTGCTGGTGGGAGCAAAGGAGGAACTCAAGAAGGTTGAAGCAGAAGGGAGCTGTATGGCGGTTGGGAACGTCAACCTTCAGATTTCGGGATAAATCCTAGACCTTAGTAACCCTAAGGAATTACTCAACTCTAAAGAAGAGAAATTGAAGAAGAGAGTCGTAATAGCCAAATTCATCAGGATTTGGCCATCTATGAAGCGGATCAAAGAGTGGGTCGAGCACAAATGGCTGGGGGTGAAGCCAGAGATTAGCTTTATGGTGCTAGGGTTTATTCAAATCGTATTCAATTTAGAGTTTGAAAGGGACAACATCCTGAAAGGTGGCTCTTGGTTCATGGGCAACGCTGGTTTATACAGTAAGGTATAGACTTTGGGATTCGATCCACATCAAGAATTAATTAGAGATGCCCCAATCTGGGTGAGGATGTACAAGCTACCTCAAGAATTGTGGTCGAAAGAAATTTTCAAGCTAATTGGGGGTGCTCTAGGAGAATTTGTTTGCAGCTCCAAGGCCTCTTAGAAAGGTAAGTGAGCCTCTTATGCCGGAATCTGTATCAAGATAGATTTAAGTAGGCCGATTCGTTATGCAATCATATTAACTTATGTTATGGGAGAATGGGTGCAAGAATTAGATTATGAATGTCTTCCAATCTGGTGCTTTAGTTGTTGGAAGGTCAGGCATTTGGCTAGACAGTGCCCGCTTCAAAAGTCTGGTAAGACAGATAAGGAGAAAGTAGTTCGAAGCCCCCTCCTCTTGTAAATGATGACAATCCATCCGACCCAGCAATGCTCCTTCTAAAGGAGAATGAGGAGAATGTCTCACAAGCAAAGACACATGATAATTTAGAGACGGTCATAGAGCAATTGGAGGACCTAGGCCGATCCTTCAAATCTGGAGGGGAGCAGAACTCTAGGGCAGTATTAAGCCTAATTAATAATGCCTTACCTAGCTTCAAGGGAAGCAATGATTCCTCTCCCCAGATCAAGGAGATGGAAGTGGCTTATGGGAGCCCTGTAACTAATTCTTCAAGAGGAAACAAGTAGCCAAGAGGGCTTTCGAATGATGAAGGAGAAGGGAGAGACAAGGAGAATGATTGGAAAATTGTTACCAGGAGCGGTAAGAGAGGAAAAAATAATATCTTGATGGATGCCAGAGGTCTAGTTCTGAGAGGAAGGAAGACTGATGTTAGCAAGGCCAAACACAGCCTTGGTAGAGGTAGGTTAGGGTACTTAGGACACCCTTCATAAGTTCGTTAAGCAGGGAGGTGAGCACCTCCATGGCAAGGGTAGTAAATGAAGATCATAAGCTGGAATGTTCATGGCCTCAACGGCCAAGAGAAGAGTCGCTTGGTGAAGCGGCTGATAGAAGTTGAAGCTCCTAATGTTTGTTTGATGCAGGAGACCAAGTTGGATCAGGACTCCATGTGCAGTTTGATTAGTAGGGTTTGGAAGAGTGGGGAAGGGATTGTTGTTGGAGCTTCTGGTATGGTCAGAGGCTTGGTAATTTTGTGGAATAGGCTGAGCTTCTCGGGGGATTTGCTTTTCAGTTCAGAGAATCTGATTACTATTAGATTAAAACCCACTCAAGGAGGTGGACATATCTTAATCACGAATGTCCATGGTCCCAATCTCGAGAGAGACAAAAGGGATTGTTGGGAAAAACTGATAGAATTCAGAGCCCCCTTTGATGGCAAAAATTAGATAGTTGGAGAGGACTTCAATGCCACCCTCTGTCCTGATGAAAAGAAAGGTGGGAGGATGTTGGGCAGTCTTGGTTTGGCGGGTTTTAGAAAAGTTTGCGAAGAGCTGTCCTTGGTGGATATAATCCCAAGGAGTGGATGATTCACCTGGACTAACAGACGCATTGGGGAAGAGAACATTCTCTGTAGACTAGACAGATTCCTAGTTAATTATGACTGGCTGCTTTCTTCGGTCTAGTTTGTCTCAGAGGTAATAGAATATGGTGGTTCTGATCATTGGCCAATCAAGCTTCAATATTCCCAAGGACAGAGACCTAGGCGGCCTCCTTTCAAGATGGAAGATCTATGGTATGAACATCCAGATTTTTAAAAAGAGCTGGAAGGATGGTGGGGAAGGAGCTTCAAGGGTAATTTTTGATTCGTGATTCTCAAGAAGCTGCAACAAACTAAGAAGGCAGCAAGAACCTGGAACAAACAGGTCATGGGGAATATTTTTGAGGCCAAGTCCAAGGTGGAAGAGGACCTAGCTAAAGTGGAAAAGGCCATAGCTGAGAAAGGTTTGTTGAAAGAAATAAGAGACAAAGAGAGGAACTTGTTAGAGAAGCAACACTGTCTCCTAAGGATGAAGGAAATATTTTGGCTCCAAAAATCCAGAGTTAAATGGCTAAGGGAAGGAGACAGAAACACTAAGTTCTTTCATATTTCCACTAGCATAAGGAGGAACACCAACAAAATCTTGAGGATCCAACTTCCCTGCAGTTATATAATAGATGATATAGAGATTGTCATAGAAGAGGGGTCGAAGTTCTATAAGGGGTTACTTGGTGAAGATGGTGAAAAAAATGAAGAGGCCCAATTGGAAATTCTCGGGACTATCCCAAAGGTGGTTGATGCTAATAAGAATGCGAGGCTCATAGCCCCTTTCTCTAAGGAATAGATCCATAAGGCCACTTTCTCCTTGGGGGTTATGGAGGCCCCAGGCCCAGATGGGTTTCTAATTGGTTTCTTTCAAAGGTTCTGGGAGATAGTGGGGGAGGATGTCTAGTTGGCAGTAGAAGAATGCAGAAGTAGAAGATCGATGATGAGTTCATGGAACTCCATCTTCCTGGCCCTCATTCCAAAAGTAAGAAACCCAAATTATTTTGACGAGTTTAGGCTGATAGCACTTTGTAATGACATATATAAGATTGTGACCAAAGCAATGGCGTCTAGGTTAAAGCTATGCCTAGAGGATGTAGTAGGAGATGAGCAGAGCAGTTTTTTGAAAAATAGACAAATACTGGATGGTGTCATCCTGGTCCATGAAACAATTCATTTGATCAAAGAAAGAAATAAAGAAGGTATGACCCTAAAGCTAGATATGAACAAAGCCTACGATCAAGTTTCATGGGATTTCTTGATCATGATCATGAAGAAGATGGGGTTTAGTGATGGATGGTGTGATTGGGTTTATAGTTGCATCTCCTTGGCATCATATGTTGTTATGATCAATGGAAGTGCCATGGACTTCTTCCCAACAAAGAGAGGTCTTAGGCAGGGCGATCCACTATCCCCCTTCCTCTTCCTAATCGTGGCAAAAGCATTGAGTTATGCAATCAAGGAGGCTGTAGGAGCTAGAACAATCAAGGGCCTTCAAGTTTCAAGAGGATGCCCCAACCTCACGCATCTCCAGTTTGTTGATGATACTCTCCTTTTTGGTGAGGCAACTGCAAGGGAGGCGAGGGGCATAAGGAAAGTTCTACAGAAATATGTGCAGGTTGTTGGACAGAACATCAATATAGGTAAGTCCCGAATCTTTTTTTCTAAAGGATCTTTGTGTTGAAGCTATGGAGGTGCAGAGGATTTTGGGCTTTGAGGTTGGATCTCTCCCAAGCAAAGATAATTCTCATCTCTTTTTACACTATGGGTTTGCCTGGGAGTTGTGGAGTAGATTTCTATTCAAATGGAATTTGGTCTGGGTTATGCCTAGAAGTTTATCAGCTTTGATGGAAGGATGTTCGGTCAAATGCAGAAGTCTAGGTTGGAGGCTAATATGGGGAGTCTTCCCCACTCTCTTGGTGTGGAATTTATGGCTGGAACGGAATAGGAGAGTTTTCCTAGACAAAGAGAAGCCTGTGGATGTGGTTTGGGATGCGGTGGAGAGCATTTTGGGGGAGATGGGTGAAATTAACCAGAAGGAGGGATGGAAGACTCTTTCGAAAGAGTCTCATTTGACAGATGGATGGCCTCAATTTCAATGGATCAATAAGGCCCCCTCATGGTTCAGAATAGTATCAATATACAAGACATCTTATGGTGTCCCCCTGAAGATGGGTGGGTCAAATTGAATTTTGATGGAGCTACTAGGTGAAACCCAGGCAAGGCTAGAAGCGGGGGGTTTTCAAAGATCATGAAGGGAAGCCTCTTGGTTTTTTCTCTCTTGATCTTGGAAATGACTCAAATAATTTGGTAGAAGCTACTACCCTGTGGAAAGGATTGCAGGTTGTCATTCAGAGAGGTTGGAGTAACATCTGGGTGGAAGGGGATTCAGCGATGATTATTGATCTGGTGAAGGTAGGCTCGGCTAAAAATTGGCGGTTGGAGCAGATTCTAGGAGAAATTAAGAGGCAGGTCAATCTCTTTAGCAACTTTAAGCTCTCCCATATTAAAAGGCAAGGCAATAGGGTTGCAGACTGGGCAGCCAATTATGGCATAGATTTGATAATTAGAGGCTCCCCTTTAGGTCGGGTATGGAGTGAGGAAACCCCCTGAGAACTACTACAGATAATCCAAAGGGACATCAAGGCACATCCTCCCGATAATGGGAAAGCACATTAAACTGTCATAAAGGAGAAAGGTGGTGGGATGTCTGATGGCTTATGTGAAGTGAAAGGTGGCAAAGCCTTAATCACTGCTTCTGATGGCGTGGTTTGGAAGGCAACTTGCCTTTATGGATCATAGATTACTCCCTTTTCAGCATTTCCTTCTAGTTTTGTCTATTTTGGTTGTGGCTGCTCTAATGGAAGTTGATCTAGCAAGTGGCTCAGGATCTAGGGAGAAAGGTAAGCGGTCGGCTGTCCCTCCTTGATGGCAAATCCCTCACCTTGGACCGAGCAAATCAGTTGGTGGGTGTATGAAAAGGAAATATACACTCCAGAAGAAGTTGAGGAAGATTCCATTAGAGTAAACTATGGCAAGCTTTGTGAAGGACATTGACTGAAATAAGAAATCCCATCTTGTGGGAATGGCTCTACAGGTTGTTGAAGGTTGCGAAGGAGGTGGACAGCAAGGATGGAGTGAACGTGAGGGAAGCCATGGCTCACTTGCTTTTGGACCCAGGAACTTCCAGAGGGAGATGGAATGTCTTTGGTGTTGCCCAGTCTTTGGCAGTGGCGACTATGCTTTTAGTGGCAAAAACTTCTATTCTAACACATGAGGACCTTATCGACTCTTCCCGGCAGACTGCGGAGAATCATGAATCGACCTTGGGTCACTTGCACGACATTCTTCATAATGTGCTAGATACCAGGAGGATGGTCGAGGGCTTGGCGAAGAAGCTAGAGGTTCCTATTCCTGTGTGGGCTCATCCGGTGTATACCTGTGTGTGTGATGATGAAGGAATAGTAGATTTGGATGGTAGTAAAGATAAGTAGGATGGTGTCTGGTTTCTAGTTTCTATTTTTTTGTCTATCTCCTATTTCTGTTTATGTATATGGAACTGCTTTGGAGTGAGGGTCGTTGTAATTTACCCCACTCCTTGGACGTAGTTAAAAGTTTTAGACTTGTTGTTTAGAACCTCTCTGTTTGTGGTCAGATGTTAAAAACTTGCGGACTTGGCCCTATTTTTTATGGGTCCTTGGTCCCTAACTAGGGTATATATATCAAAACAAAAATTATATCTAGAATATTGGAACTTTGGAAGTTGTATTCTTGTTTCTTATCTTACTCTTAGCACACTAAAGGCCAATCTAGATATCTCAAGAAATGAACAAAATATTATTTATTTATTTTTATGAACTTTTTTGCAAACACGATAATATCATCTTAGAAGAGAATGGATTGTGACACACCATATTGTTTTTTGTTTTCTAGATGCAAGTTTTATTTTTGTTATGTTTGCAAATCGCAACGGAAGAATAGAGCTCGAGGATATTATGATTGCTCTGTTTGGCAAAGAGATCTATGAGCCTAGATTTTGCTTACAAAAGTCTACAATGTTATCCTATAGATAGTTTGTTACAAATTTTGCTTGTTAGCATGTATGTAATTTTATCTTGTTGATAAGAAAAGAAAAAAAGGATACATATTTTTACAACCCTTATATTTTATTTGCATTAGAAGCTCATACATGAATAATTTGACTATTAAGTATATAATTATTTGTTGTATTTGTTTCTCTTTTAACATGTGCCTATATAAGACTACGTTCATTCCTTATCAAGAATCATGATGTCTAGTTTAAACTCTAAAACCATGCAAAAGAGGTCCAAGATATCAAGATCACTTCATTAGCATTGGTTGTAGTTTTTATTGTTTTTTTATTTTTATTTTTATCCTCTGTATATAACTGTTTGTAATCTATAACATATTGTTGATGCAGGTTCCCTGGCTATTCAAATGCTAGTGAATTTGGGGGAGCCCATGCAAGTCATCCAAGTGTCATTACATAATCTTTTTTTTGTGTTACTAAGAATTACACAAACTCTAAAATTGTGCGGAGGAGAATTTAGAAAATGAAAATACAAGAATTCCTTAAGATTTGTTTTGATGGATAAATTACAACCTTGGGGGCTACTTCCTTTGTATATATATAAACAAAATTACAACTTATAATGTTTTTAACATTTTTGTGCTCAGCTTTTCTACTTGAGCTCAACTATAACAGGTAAAAAAATAAAATCTTGGTATTTTGCTATCTATCCCTATTATCTAAGATCTACTTTGCAACTACAACATAGCAAAAAAAGAAATTACAGCTTATCATGCTCTAGAATCCTCCCTGTAATAGTCTTCAATAAAACCCTGAATCCATTCGATGCCATCTTTGCCCACCAATCCCATTACCTTCTTCAAGAATTCATCTCCTATTGTTGCCTTCCTACAACGCCCATATTCCTTACCCGCTCTGGAAACTGTTATGAAAGGGTGCTAGTTGACCATGTCTCTCGTGGCGTTTATGCGATTGAGGTCTTCCAGAAGAGACACACTGATGCCATATCAATATGTGGCAAGAATCTCATCCAACACTCCAAGAAATTGTTTCTCCACAAAAGATTCCACCAACACTTTGATAAATTTCTTTTCTTCGCCCAAATCCAACAACGAAGTAACAAACATTGAAACCAAATATGAGTTAACCCTGTAACGATTTGATGTGGTCATGAACTCATCCCAAAGTACCCATTATATTGTAAATAGCAAAATTCCACTTTTGGTTTTGAAGACGCTCTGCATTCTTTTCTCTGTGATGTCACCTAAAAAAGCCATCTAGCGATGCTTGCACACCAACCGAATTAGTGTCTCCATCCTTCTATGCTCACAGTTCTCTGATGTTGTTGAATGAATGAAATGAAAATACCTTTGTTCCCATCTTTTAATTGTTGGGTTCGGTGAAGCCCAAATATTCCCTTTCAATGTAACCGCTGGTTCCTTCAACTTCTTCTGACAGCATCTCCATGTTTATGTAACCGTTGTCTTCTAACTGCCAGCTCTTGATTTTCTCGGGCTATTCTGAATTCGAATCATCTTGAGCTGAACGGTTGGTGTGAGAGAATATGTTCTTTCTGGGCTGAACGTTTGGAGTGGGAGTTAGTTTAGAGTATTGTATTTAATCTCTGTAGCCAAAGTGCAGCTACATTGTATTACTGAAACAATGTTTAATATAGAAGAATCCCCTGCTGTTCGTTGTGGATGTAGCCATTTTAAATGGTGAACCACGTTAAACTTCTAGTGTCTTGTGTTTAATCATCTCTGTGTGTTCCTTTTATTTCCTGCAATTACTTTGTCTGCATTCTTTTAAATTTACATTAATGACTTTCTCCATTTCACATGCCTTGTGCATTAATAATCTTTGCATCATCCGTCCTTCCTCCCACTTCAGTTTACACGAATGGTGAGCTCATCTACAATCACTTAACTACCTAGATTAAATGCAACCTCAAGTAATGATGAGCTTGTCACAAGTCCCAATGTAACTCCTATGTCCTACCACCTGTTGAGTTGGCCAATGCGTCTCCTTCAACATTCACCTCCCTATGTATATAATTTATGGTGTATCCTTCGAATTTGCCTAATTTCTCCATTGCTTCCTCAAGTAGTGCTTTTAATTTCAAATTTTGTGTCTCGTTCTTCCTTATGGCATAAACCATAATCTGAGAGTCCCCTTTGATGGCCACCTTTCTCAATCTAAGTTTCAAACAAAATTGTAAACCCAAATTTAGCATGAATTCTACTTCATTATTAGTTCTAGGTTTTAATCTCTTTGAAGCCTCTCCAACAACTTTCCCTCTCCAATCCCTAATAATACACCCTACCTCAAATTCTCTCAGATTACCCTTTGAAGTTTCGTGAAGTTCAACTTATACCAACCATCTGCAGGTGGGTTCCATTTCGCCTCCATTTGCTTCTTACGGGACTCATCTCCCCCAACCCATTAACAGGGAAGAATTTGATGGCCACCTTTCTCAATCTAAGTTTCAAACAAAATTGCAAACCCAAATTTAGCATGAATTCTACTTCATTATTAGTTCTAGGTTTTAATCTCTTTGAAGCCTCTCCAACAACTTTCCCTCTCCAATCCCTAATAATACACCCTACCCCAAATTCTCTCAAATTACCCTTTGAAGCCCTGTGAAGTTCAACTTATACCAACCATCTACAGGTGGGTTCCATTTTGCCTCCATTTGCTTCTGACGAGACTCATCTCCCCCAACCCATTAACGGGGAAGAATTATTTTATTTTACTTTATTATTTTATTTTATTTACATTATTTAGGAAAGAGCTATTTTTATTTAGTTAATAATTATATTATTTACTTAAGAATTATGTAATAATATTAGTGATTATCATTTAATAAAGGTTACCTGGCTATAAATTCTATTTGGGAGACCATGCAAGTCATCCAAGTGCCATTGTCTATTTTTTTGCGTGTTATAGAATTATACAAACTTTAAAATTGTGGCTAAGGAGAATACACTAATTTGACTATAACATAACATTGAAAATGCAAAAACTTCTTTAAGAATTATTTTATTTTACTTTAGAATTATTTAAGTATTGTTTTATTTTATTTACATTGTTTACTTCATTTTTATGTGAAGAGTTATTTTTATCTACTTAAGAGTAATTTACTCTTAAGAGTTATTTTATTTACTTAGAGTTATTTTTATTTATTTAAGATTTATTTTATAGTTTGTGTTTTTTTTTTTTTACTAAAAGAGGGGTAAAAATTTATTCAAACCAGAAAAAGTACAAAGCAAGGGCATTACTCAGCCCTGTCAAGCTCCACTAAGTGGTCCAACTTTTGAGACAACTCTAGGGGTAATTGACCCCAATCCACAATGTTCCAATTTGGCATGTGATCAGAGGCCCATTTGGCCAAACAATCCACAACACCATTCCATTCTCTAGGAATATGAATGAAAGAAACCAAATCCAAAGAATCACATAGATTAAGAATATGTTTAACAACCAAAGCTAAATGCCAACTAACATCATCTATATGTTGTCTATTCAACAGATTCACCACCGCCTAGGAATCAAACTCACAAATGATCCTTCGCCATCCAAGATGACAACCACACTCCACAGCATATAAAATGGCAAGAGCCTCCATCAGATTGTTAGATTGAAGACCCTTATAAATAGAAAAGATAAATTGCACAAACCCAATACTATCCCGACCAACTCCACCAATACCAGCATGACCAGGGTTTCCTTGAGAAGAACCATCTATGTTGAGTTTCAAAACTCCTTGAGGAGGAGGAGTCCAATGCCCCTCCATTTTTATCTTCTGAAGAGGGTGTCGACATTTATGTCTCATGAAACGACCTTGTTGAGGAGGAAGATGAAGACGATTGCAACAAACATCTTTAGGATCCACAGCTTCCGCCAAATCACAATTTGCCAAAACAGTTTCACCTAAAGAATGAAGAATTTTCCACCACAAGTGATGGGCCCCCAACATCACATCATGAAAGATCCTACGATTCCTCTCCAACCAGATATTCCAAATAATAAAGGAAGGTCCAAGAGCCCAAGAAACTTGAAGAAATGAGGTTTTAACAGGGGCCATGCCCCAACAATCAAAAAACTCAGCCAAAGAGGAGACATGCCAACAGGCCTGGTTCCAAACACTCCACCAAAAATGCCAAATCTCCCTAGAGAAAGAATGTTGGAAAAAGAGGTGAGAAACACTTTCCTTACTATTACGGCACAAAACACACATCGAGGGACCCTGAAACCCACGCTTACTCAGATTATCCCAAGTAAGACACCGATTTTGAACCACCAACCACAAGAAGAAGTTGCACTTGGGCCAAGAAAAATTGTGCCAAACTTACTTCCACCAAGGAACCTCAATGTCTCCTAACATCTGCCTAACAAGCTGCCCATAACCTGTAGAAACAAAGTACTTCCCAGACAAATCACTGCCAACCCAAGCCAAAACATCCTTCCCCACCAAAGTAGGGCATTCACGAGAAGCAAGAATCTAAGCCAGCTCACGCCTATCCTCCTCAGATCCTCCCAGAGGCCATTCAGTAGAGTGCTTCCATCTAAAACTAACAGTCGTCCCACAATTATGTGCAACCTTATAATGCTCAACCGTGTCCCAGCCTGCAGCAATAAAAATATCACAAAGAGACTGGAGGTGAGGAAAGAGGAAAGGATAGAAGGGTGACCATCCCACAAATCCAGCCAAAAAAGAGCTTGAGACCCTGAATGACAAATCCAAAAAAGCCCATTCTTAACCAACTTAGCCCGCATTTTTAGAGTATCCAGATCATAGACCCCCTTCCCTCCAAAGGAAAGTGAGCAACATCAAAAGAATTAACATCTTTAAAATACTTATGGGTGAGAATATGGGCCCATAGCTGATATTGACTAGTACACCAATGCCAATATAACTTAGCTGCAAGAACCTGTCCATTCAAAAGAGCAAAACGTAAACCAAGACCTCCCTCTTTCTTTGGTCTGCACACAATTTCCCACTTAACAAGGCTCCACTTAGCAGTCGACAAGTTACCACTCCAAAGAAATTGTCATGAGAGAGCATCAAATTCCTTAAGGAAATACATAGGAGTTGCCTGAACAAAACACTTGTAAATAGGGAAAGCCTAAATAATTGGCTTAAGAAGAGTCACTTTAGCAACAGTAGATAGCCAACGATGCGTCCAATGAGTGACCTTCCTATGCAACTTATCAAGCAAAATCTGCTAGGAAAACCTAGGTTGCCTACCAATAGCAAGAGGAATCCCAAAGTAGACAAAGGGAAGAGACCCAATCTGAAACCTCAAAATATTCACAATCTACCTTTGAATCACCTGAGGAGTATATTGACTTTCTAACCTGAAGCAGCTAAGCAGGTATCCAAGCCTGCCTAAAAGATTTAGCTTCCTAAAGATGAGCCATCCCCATAAGAGAGGTATCATCTACAAATTGGAGATGAGAAAGCTTTGGCAATCCATTGCCCCATTGCCAACCATGAATCAAGCATTGAGAAACCCGAAACTTGAGAAATCGGCCCAACCCCTCAGCCATAATAATAAACAAATAAGGAGAAAGAGGATCACCTTGGCGGAGGCCCCTAGAAGCTCCAAAAGGATCAGAAGGTTCTCCATTCACAATAACTGAGAAAGAAGACAAAGTAACATAGCTCATAGTCCAACTCATCCAGTTTGGACTAAAACCAAAGGCTAAAAGAATCTTCTGAAGAAAATGCCACTTAACTCTGACATAAGCTTTGGCCATGTCCAACTTGATGAACATAGATTTTTCCTTAGAAGTCGCCATAGAGTGAATGACTTCAGAAGCCACCACCACCCCATCCAGAATTTGTCTGCCAGCCACAAATCCCCCTTGCTCCTCAGTAATGACAATAGGAAGAAAATTTTTGAGCCTCTCTGCAATCAGTTTAGTAATAATCTTGTACACCACATTACAAAGAGCAATAGGTCTAAAGAATTCAAGCTTATCAGCACCTTCCTTTTTAGGAATGAGAACAAGAAAAGTAGAATTCAAGGCACGAAGCAATTGTTTACTGTGAAGAGATTCCCGAACAACCTCCAACAAATCCGTATTAATAATATCCCAAAATTCCTAGAAAAATTCAACTGGGAAGCCATCTGGGCCTGGAGCTTTACCTTTGTTCATCCCAAACACAACCTCTTCCAATTCAGGCATAGAAATCGGATGGATGAGAGAATCATTCATCTCATTGGTGATCAAAGAGGGAATGCAATCAAGGATCAAACTCTCCTCATCTTCAGCTGGATGAGAATCTTCAGCAAAAAGAGTAGAGTAAAATTGTCTAGCCTCACTAGACAAAGCCTTCAGGTAAGATATCTGAAGACCCTCAGAATTAACCAGAGAGGAAATATAACCCTTATTACAGCGTGCCTGCACCGACTGGTGGAAGAAAGCAGTATTCCTGTCCCCTGCTTGAAGTCACTCAATCTGAGCCTTATGTTTCCAAAAAATCTCCTCACGAAGCTCCCACTCCTCCACATCTCTCACAGCCTAGGATTCAGCTTTTCCAAGCGCCTCCAAGAATCCAGAGTCCCGAATTTGGCAGGTAATCACATCCAGGCAAGCTTGAGCTTCCCTTTTCTTGGCCTGAAGGTTACCAAAACATAACCTATTCCATCTCTTAAGGTGATATTTAACATATTGCAGCTTCTTAACAAAAGAGTACATAGGTCTACCATAAGCAGGGCCCCCATCTCTCCACCTATGGACCACGAGATCATGCAGGGAAGAGTCCCAAAGCCACATAAGCTGAAATTTAAAAGGAGGGTTCTTTGGAAGTAAAAAAGAAGAAGCTAAAAACTTAATAAGCCAATGATCAGAACCCCTCAATCAAGAATCTCAGAACAAGTAACCAAGCTGCCCCCCACCCAAAAACTGGAGACAAGAAATCTATCAAGCCATTCAGAGATTGCATCCTGCCCACTTTGTCTATTATTCCAAGTGAAAATCCCATTAGAAGGCTTAACATCAACTAAAGCAAGAGAATCCACATTTACCCGAAAAATATCAGAAGCAAGACCAAGCCTAGGCAACCCCCCTCTTTTCTCCTCCAAACTCAACACGGAATTGAAATCCCCAACTAAGACCCAAGGAAGATATGGAGCACATGATCGGACATACCTAATATGAGCCCAAAGCTAAATTTTACCACAGATATCGATCGGAGCATAAACATTAGTGACCAAAATAGTCTCACTAGTTTCTAAAGCAAAAGCAACCATGGAAATAGAAGAATGGCTAGAAATCCACCAAAGAGGAACAATCTTTCGTGGATCCCAAAAAAGCACCAAACCTCCATAATTTCCTTGAGAGCCAATACACTGACATTGACCAAAAGACTAGATGCAAAAAGCACACTGAAGCATGAAATCAACTGAAAGCTTAATCTCCTGAACACAAAAGATGTCTAGAGAATGAACTGCAACCAAATCATGAATAACCTTTTGACGGGAGGTGCTATTCTACCCCCTAACATTCTAGGAGAGAAAAATCATGGAGGAGGTTGGGAAAAGTAAACATCAATGGGTTTAACAGACCCATATTCCACCAATAAATCCCCAGTAAATTTAATCTTCTCTAGATTCTTCTTACGGCCAACTTTAGAGGATTTATCGAATGGACCTTTCTTAAGGGGGCACTGATGCACACCCAGATCCTGAGAAGACCCCCTTTCTTTGCTTGAAGTCTTCACCTCCTTAGCCAAATCCGCCAAAACAATATCATCCTCCAACCCTACAGAATCACCGGAAGTTCCCAAAGCAAGGCCCTGCGGGGATTGAGAACTTCGAACATCCCCCTGCTCATGAACCTCAATCATATCCTTAACGCCAGTTGCCTGCTCCTGCACCATATCAATACCCATAGCAGTGGCCCCAAAAGAAACCTCCACAAGAATCCCTTCCTCCACGACCAAAGTATCTAAAACCTCAAAACAGTTGAAACCCTCTTCACTCTACCCATCCTTATAGGATCGCTTCTGACCTGTTCCTTTAGCCCGTGACTTAACAAGCATGAATCCTTCCTTATCAGTCCCACCATCTTTCATAGGAGTTTTAGTGTTTTTTAAATATATATCACTCTAAATAATTTTTTAACACATGATGCTCCATTGATATCAATGTAGAAGGCCTCTCAACATAATTAAAATAATCAATTTCACAATTAAAAAATTACAATAATAAAATTAAAAGAATTTTAAAAATATTAATTTTATTTGTATTATAAAAAATTATTAAAATTTATTAAAATTTTACTATATTTATAAAAGGCCTTCAAAAGATCAAAACATTATATCATAATTATATTTTTTTAATAATTTTTTTTAAAATTTTATAAAAGTTCAACTATATTCATAAAAAACTTTCACACGGTCAAAACATCAAATTATTCTAAAAATAAATATAAATTGTATTATTTATTAATGATTTATAATCTTTCCATTTATTTAAAAGCATTTTGACTATTCTTAAGACGTAGTTTAAATGAAAATAATCTTTTATTGAAATAATTTAGGTTAATTAAATGAATACATATAATTAATGTTAATTTTGAAAAATATATATAAAGATTAAAGCATTTTGGTGTATTTCAAAATTGAAAATAGATCGTTTGAAAAAAGTTTCGGTACAGTCACAATCACTATCTTTTGCACAAATTGATCTTATGATTTTAAGTCGCTCAGGTATGCTATGGGGGCCACGTCAAGAAAATGCTAAAATCAAAGTAATAAACATATGTATGAAAGTGGATATAAAGATAAATATAATAAATATCTAAATTACAGGGATATGCGTAAATATAAATAGGTTCAAATGTATAAAATGAGCCCAAGAATTAATATGTAAGACAAAACGAAATGAGAATTAGTATACATAATTGTAATGCAAATAATTTCCATAATCCCCTAATATTATTTTTATCCTTCCTTCAAAAAATGATATTTTTTAAGTTAACTATAATACTTTTCAACAATCAATTAAAATATAAAATATATTATGCAACTAATTTCCATAATCCCCTAGCATAGATAATTGTAATGCAAATAATTTCCATAATCCCCTAGTATTATTTTTATCCTTTGCTATAAAAAAAAAAGACATTTTTTAAATCAACTATAATACTTTTAACAATCAATTAAAATATAAAATATATTATACATGTAAGAACCCCTCTAGTTCTCCAGTTTCCAAAGCTTTGCAAATGATGAATGTTTGTTTTGGTTCTTGAAATATATATGATTTTTTGTGTTTTCTCAATAAGATGCCAGGAACAATGCAACAAAGGAAATTGCAAATCAACTAAATAAAGACATCTGCTGCAAATGATTTATTAAACTATTTCCAAAAGCTTTTACAATTATGTGCATACCCGAATGAAGGAGATACAAACGTTAGATTTCTGGAAATAACTTTATGACAGCAAATTGCATCCAAAAGATGATCAGGATTCTCCACTCCCATATCAGCTGATAAAGACAAAAGTAACTTGGACGCAATTAACTTGGATTCAATAATATATATGCAGCAATTAATTTGATATGGTGCAGAAATTAAACCCTTGAAGATCCCTTGTGTAAACTTCAAATAATATGCAAAAGTACCGTAGCATTTGTTATTCATGTGTTACTGTAGCAGCAAATAAAAAACTTGAAATCTGATATAAATGGCTGCCAAGAATGAAGCTACAGGTCTACAATTAATTATTCTTCATTAATCTTCAAATCTTTGATGATATCTTTCACCTTTAAACACAAATAAAACTCCAGAATGAAGCTCTCCTCAGGCAATGATTCAGTTGATCTTTCACAGCGTCAAGATTGCACAAACAATGAAGAGTTTTCGTTCTCCAATGCTGATATGAAGACAATCTGCTAAAACCCTTGGTCTCATGCACAGACTTCAAGAAATCCTCCAAAGCAAAGTCAAATGATCATTCAATAATGAGTTTGATTTGCTTTTTGAAACCTTTTATATCCTCAAACTCCTTAATAACATTTAAATCCTTTTTCAAATCCACTTTTAGGGTTTTAAAATAATATTTTATTATTTGCTTTTGTTGCCTCAATATTACCTTGGTTATTGTGCCCACAATAAATTAATATCATTAATTGCACTTTATCATGTGTCATTGCCCCCCTTTTAATATAAAGTCAAAATATAACTTTATATTACAAACTTTTAATTAACATCATTAATGACACATTAAAATATTAATATCTCCTTAAAAATCCATCAGTTAGCTACACCAATTGAAACCAACGTCAAAACTGCCAAACACTGAATGATTAGGTGCCCTGCCACAAATAGCAACTTCCGATAGCTGACTTACTATAAATAGCAAGTACGCACCACAGAGTCCTGAAACATCTACAAAGGCCCAACATTGGTCGACACTGCATCTGAGACCTGTCCAGGTGCCCTGCTATAAATAGGAACCCTGACTCCATGAAAAAGTAACTTACTATAAATAGTAAGTGTGCCAAACGGAGTCCAACGAAGGTCAAACCTGAACCCTCACTGAACACTGGTGGCGAAGCCACACCAAATACTGCCAAAATAAGACCCCCTAACCATTTGCTCTAGCCTACTAGGGTCAATTGACACGAAGTCCCAAAATAGCAAGTTACTATAAATAGTAACTCCTAAAAATTAGGAATTGCTGACAAAAGAAACATCCCTAAAAAATAGGAACTCCCAACTGGTCAAACAGGGCCCGATCCCACACCTCCTAAAAAATAGGGACTTACTAAAAATAGCAAGTCTTGGACAAGTTGTCTGAATCAGGGGTAGAAAGTGTCGATCAACTCCAATTGTCCGTCTGAACCCTGTTGAGCAACAAAAACTCTGCTCTAGCTGTGCTGGAACCACCCCAAAGCCAGCACCATCCAAACTGCACGAGGGCCTAAAAATAGGGACATTACAGTCTACCCTCCCTGAAATTACTTGATCCCAAGCAATCTCAACACTGTAATAACTCCAACCAACAATCCATGGTATGCCTGGATCCCAAATCCAAAATAGAAGTCTGCCATGAGAAACGCCCTCAGACTTACACTGCTCAAATCTGATCTCAACTTCACCATGCTGCAAATAGTGAAGCAAACCCATGGGACCCATCCAAATTGCAACACTAACTTTGTCACCCCCTAGATCCCAATGCAATCTATACACACATCCATCTGTCCTGTGGAGATATGAACATCTGAAAGTGTCTATAACGCAACAACTACCTCCATCCTTTGCTAAACTCCCATAGATGTGCTAACCCTGCAAGTAATTCCCCACAAATGACAGACTCGGGTAATTGCAGCTACTGATTCCATCTATTGAAGATGGTGAATACCCATCCCACAACGGATGGTATAACCCTGAAGCCAACTCACACCAATGCGTCATCAAGTTCTCCGTGTGTGGATCAAAAGAAAAATGATGAGCATTCCCCACTATGTGATTATGGTAGAAGGCTCCAACCTCGGTCAATGGCTCATCACAAACAATACTAGAATCATGAGACGGCTCCAATCTCTGATCCCGAATCACTAATTGGGTAGGGCCTCTAGCAACCTGCTCAGCAAACCCAACCACAAAGTCTCTATGAGGAAACATTGCAATCAGAGTACCTACAATGACTCCCACAAAACATCTAATAGCGCATGAACCATGAATTAGAGTGTCCCTAGCGACCCCAAATGAACCCTCCTGAAACTCTAGACTCTCAAGCAAGTATTCAACAAATGTATCGGCACGGTAAAAACGAAATAACACTGGATTAGCCTTATCCTCTGAAACCTATAGCTGATCACTCCAACTATGTGACACAAGTTGTATATCAACATCAGCTGTATGAGATGAAGTAACAGATTTGCTTCCAGGAGAGGGAAACAAATCAACATGAGAGCCATACTCCCAACCAGATGACACTCTATGAACCTCCTGTGAAGATGATGGCGTAGCATCGTGTACTAACACAAAACTCTCAGGAGAATCCACCACTGCCACACAAGAGCTATCAGTAATCTGACCCGAATCACCTATCATGGGACTAACCTCAGGGGAACCAGGTGTGACAAGAGGTTCTCTACAACTCTCAACTACTGTACTCACCCCATCAGAATCAACTGCACCAACATCTGTGATGGATGTAACCACATCCTCAACCCACTCACAAGCATAATCCGTGGGTATATGCTCCTCACCAACTACTGCCAAAGAAACTTGAACTGTATCTGTAGATGGTGAAGACTGTGCCAGTCTCAATGCCATGGTAAGCTCCCCAACCTGTGACTGTGACTCCTAAAGTGCCAACTGAGTGCTCTTCAAAGAATCTATAGTCACCTCAAGCTCATGAGTGAGCTCGCCAACCTCCTCTTCCCTTCCCTTCAGTGCATCATAACAAGTACAATCCCACTCGAGAAGATAGCCCCTATCAGCAAGTAGCTGCAAATAATTATGTTTCATTATTCCAATAGCTTCTCGGAGTGCATGGAACTCTGCTAGGGAAAGGCCACTGTCACCGTGCTCATCTGTCATAGGAGTGCTCCAACCAAAAGTAGCTAACATCTGACGAGCAACATCAAAGTGCTCTATGGCTGTGGCAATCATGTCGTCATTGACCTTAAGTTGCCCAACCAAATGATGTCTCTGAAATTCATGACTCCCATGCAAGCTCTCTAAATCAAAGTTCACACTGTGATATGAGGTTGAATCGACATCACTCACCTCATGATAAGCAGCATCATGTGTGCTATCATCAATGCACACATCAACATCTAAGGCATTGCTACTAAGCACCTCATCGGAAGGCTCAACTGGTAAGGTAGAAGTTGCTAATATGACAGTATCTTCACACACTTCCACTTCCAATGTAACTGTATCACCATCCAACTCATGATCCTGGGATCCCATGCCAACAAATGATTCTTCTAACTTGTTTTCTAAGGTCTGATCTGAGAAATCAGACTCATCATGATAGGAATCCACAACATACAATGCATCATTAGTACCCAATTCCTGAGTACTTTCATGTAACAGCTCCATAGTAACATCTTGCGCATGTGTAGTCACTGTTGTCTCTTGCTAATGCACAATTTTACCACTGCTGTCATGTAGATTAGAACTGTTATGGGTCAATATTTCCATGCAAGCTTCATTCTTGACACTGGTATCTTGAGTGCCAATACTCAAGGTCACTCCCACAACACTTCCTGAACATGCCATGACTTCCAAATCATCATTACGCTCAATTGGAAGACTGCTGTCATAAAAATCAAACTTGTTATCATGACTGATAACAACTTCTTGATCACTAAAAATGTCCACTTTCTCCTCAAATTTCACCTTCTTATCTTGCATAGGCTCCTCCTCAACCAAACAAGGTTCCAACTTGTCTTTACATTGATCAAAGACACTGCATACTAACATATCAGCAACTGGAGATGTCAATTTCTCTCACCTACGTACTGCTAGAAGAAGTGTCATAATGGGCTGAGATATGTTATCAATGTTATCAACAATGGAAATCATGATATCTCTCATGTAATCCTGTATACACTTATCATGCCCTGAACTAATGGACTCTACAAAGAGTCTGAATAACTGCAACACAAGAGCATGTTGATCAAAGTCAAGCATGGCAACACATGATCTAACTTGTGCCATGAGCTCCAAGACCTTAACCCTTCGTGCATAGGTAGGACTACCAATGTCTCCAATCCCAACCATATTGTCTACGATCAGCTAGAAAACCTCTCTCATGGTGACCCCAATGTAAGGAACCTGAGGAGTTGTGATCCTCATGAACTGACTGATGCATAGGGCAACAGTGAGCCTAATCTCACTGTCACTGTGTCTCAAGTACCTATGTTCACCCAATGCTTTCACTGCAGGAACCATAGATATCTGAAGCAATGTTGAAGGTGATTGTTCTACGAAGCTTAAACTCTCTTCCAGCCTTCTAAGGATACATAATATATCATATCTGGATTGTGAAGTTGTGCTAAGTTTTTCACCCTGTTCATGTATTGTTCTTGCTAACCAATTCAATCACCAGATACAATTTGTTTGTCACTATTTGTACCCATATTTCAAACTAGACTGAAAATTAATGTAATTGAAAATATGAATGAGTGTCGGTCACTCAGATGATTCTGATGTGAGCTCAATGAATATTTAGTTTAAACCCCACTGTTAAACTAACATGCAATAGTTGATACCACACATGCAACCATTATAACTGACATGCAAGTGTTGATCACTAACATGCAACCCCAAATCTTGACATGCAACATGAAATCTCTGACATGCAACTGAATATTTCTGATTAACCCATCAGGATGGCAAGAAACCTGGCTCTGATACCACTGTAAGAACCCCTCTAGTTCTCCGGTTTCCAAAGCTTTGCAAATAATGAATGTTTGTTTTGGTTCTTGAAATATATATGATTTTTTTATGTTTTCTCAATAAGATGCCAGGAACAATGGAACAAAGGAAATTGCAAATCAACTAAATAAAGACATCTGTTGCAAATGATTTATTAAACTATTTCCAAAAGCTTTTACAATTATGTGCATACCCAAATGAAGGAGATACAAACTTTAGATTTCTAGAAATAACTTTATGACAGCAAATTGCATCCAAAAGATGATCGATCTACACATATAAGAGGATTCTCCACTCTCATATCAACTGATAAAGACAGAAGTAACTTGGACGCAATTAACTTGGATTCAATAATGTATATGCAGCAATTAATCTGATATGGTGCAGAAATTAAACCCTTGAAGATCCCTTGTGTAAACTTCAAATAATATGCAAAAGTACTGTAGCGTTTACTGTAGCAGCAAATAAAAAACTTGAAATCTGATATAAATGGCTGCCAAGAATGAAGCTACAGGTCTGCAATTAATTATTCTTCATTAATCTTCAAACCCTTGATGATATCTTTCACCTTTAAGCACAAATAGAACTCCAGAATGAAGCTTTCCTCAGGCAATGATTCAACTGATCTTTCACAGCCTCAAGATTGCACAAACAATGAAGATTTTTCGTTCTCCAATGCTGATATGAAGACAATCTGTTGAAACCCTTGGTCTCATGCACAAACTTCAAGAAATCCTCCAAAGCAAAGTCAAATGATCATTCAATAATGAGTTTGATTTGCTTTTTGAAACCTTTTATAGCCTCAAACTCCTTAATAACATTTAAATCTTTTTTCAAATCCACTTTTAGGGTTTTAAAATAATATTTTATTATTTGCTTTTGTTCCCTCAATATTACCTTGGTTATTGTGCCCACAATAAATTAATATCATTACTTGCACTTTATCATGTGTCATTGGCCCCCTTTTAATATAAAGTCAAAATATAACTTTATATTATAAACTTTTAATTAACATCATTAATGACACATTAAAATATTAATATCTCCTTAAAAATCCATCAGTTAGCTACACCAATTGAAACCAACGTCAAAACTGCCAAACACTGAATGATTAGGTGCCCTGCCGCAAATAGCAACTTCCGATAGCTGACTTACTATAAATAGTAAGTACGCACCACGGAGTCCTGAAACATCTGCAAAGGCCCAACATTGGTCGACACTGCATCTGAAACCTGTCCAGGTGCCCTGCTATAAATAGGAACCTTGACTCCCTGAAAAAGTAACTTACTATAAATAGTAAGTGTGCCAAACGGAGTCCAACGAAGGTCAAACCTGAACTCTCACTGAACACTGGAGGCGAAGCCACACCGAATACTGCCAAAATAAGACCCCCTAACCATCTGCTCTAGCCTACAAGGGTCAATTGACACAAAGTCCCAAAATAGCAAGTTACTATAAATAGTAACTCCTAAAAATTAGGAATTGCTGACAAAAGAAATATCCCTAAAAAATAGGAACTCCCAACTGGTCAAACAGGGCCTGATCCACACCTCCTAAAAAATAGGGACTTATTAAAAATAACAAGTCTTGGACAAGTTGTCTGAATTAGGCGCAGAAAGTGTCGATCAACTCCAATTGTCTGTCTGAACCCTGCTGAGCAACAAAAACTCTGCACTGGCTGTGCTAGAACCACCCCAAAGCCAGCACCATCCAAATTGCATGAGGGCCTAAAAATGGGGACATTACAATACACTAATTTCCATAATCCTCCAATATTATTTTGTATCCTTATTTATAAAATGACTCCAATATTATGTTGTATCCTTATTTATAAAATGACTCCTATTGTTTTTAAAAAACAATTAAATTAAGCCATAATCTCATTACACATCATGGTTATTCAAAATCAATTATTGCTCATAGAATCCCATCAAATAACATATTTTCAATAATCTCTCTTGGGCATAAAAGTAACAATTTAAATAGAACTTTAGTCATTATTGCATGCTCGTTTCAGTAGATGATATTCCAAACAATAGGACAGTAAAACAATTGTTATATCCATCAAGCATTCACCTTCAAATGGGATAATAATCCCACTATTCCATGGTTTGATGGAATAAAATAAAATTAATTAAATGATTAGGTTTGAACATCTGAACTCTATTTTTAAATCCTACCAAGTTAATTGGCAGTAATGTGAAAATCAAAAGACAATTGGATAATGAATAGAAAATATTGGATTAGGGTTAGTAGCAAATCGGTGAACCATGCCATACTCATTTTAAAAACCACCAGTGATTTCAAAGCACTAGAGGAGGTTTTGTAAATTTCACTTTAGTGGTGCATTTCAAAATATCCTAGATCTTTATGTTAAACTCCTATGAATAATCTCTACTACAATGCCATGTTTGTGGGATTGACATCTATCCAATGATCTAACTACATATAGAAGCACTAAAATAATCATTGCTACTTGACATATCAATTTGATCATGTCACATGTTTTAAAGGTATTTGATATCAATTGTTGTAGATCAAAGGTATGTTGATCAATTTATTGTTGTCCAGTGTACAATATGATGCATGTTTTGCCATTTGTTTAGGAAGTGTTCCAAATGCCAACTTCATGTCAAGTTGTTTATTTAAGTGTATCTATGTCGCAACTAGGGATTTGACAAATATGTAATAGGTATGTACTCGTGGATTCTAGCATTGATGAAGTTTAATGGTTAGAGTCTCGAGGACCTGTCAAATGAATAATTAATACCCTAAGAGGTCCTCTCAAGCATATTATTCTTAACACCCATTAATTGGTATTTAGGGTTTAGAGTTTAAAACTTAAGGTTTACAATTTTAAATAATACTTCTTAGCAAATACAATATTTTAACTCTATGGGTAAAAATAAATTAAAATATAATAATAAAATTACTATTACTATATGACAATTCTAAATAAAAAGGTATAGAACTGCCTAAAGTGGTTCAAATAGTCAATCAAACATATTGTACAAGACTATGTGCATGCACTCCAAGCTGTATAGAATGAATCTGCACCCTACACATTCATTAATCTAAGCATGTTAGTGGGGCAAAAGGATCAAGATTAAGGAGACAACATAAGTTATGTGGAGAGCCTAACTTGATCGAAAGAAAACAAATGTCTACAACTCCAACAAAGATGGTAGGGCTTCCAATCACTGTTATTAATAATGGATGAGATAGGAATGACTCACTAAGGTATAGGTCATGGATAAGAAGGGGAGGAGATTTCAGAAGAAGAGAGAGAGGGGAGGAGGGGAGAAATATGTGGCACTTTAGAGATTTTAAGACACAACCATAGGGAAGAGGCGCCAAGAGGGATTTTGTTAAATATAGCCATCATGAGGAGAGGATAAAACCTTGCTAGAGTGATAGGGAGAAAATCGGAGGCCATTTTTTAATGCCATTTTGAGAGTTTGTTGTTGTGTTTGAGGGCAAAAACCTGACTAGAATGATATGAAGAAAAGGGGTAAAAGAGCAGATTTCAATGCCTATACTAGAATTGTCTTCAACATTGTTCCTAGAGCTAAGTACACTCATCCACAACAATTACTTCCCTAAAAAAAATCTAATTTTAAAGCATCCACTCTTGTAGTTGAAAATAGTTAATCTAAGTTGATTTATAAATAGTTCATCTAGGTTGATTTATGTTTATGTGTATGCATCTTATTAGATTAGCTCAATTATCTTAAGGGAGTTTGGAGGTGTAGTTAACTATCGGATACTCACAATATGCATCTTCCTCTCCAATTGCTTTCATACTCCTTATCATTGTGATGGCCTTCATTAATCTTCCCTTGACCCACTTTCAACTAGCAATCAAGGATCATGAGTGGTGGTGAAGGGATTATACAAATTTAAATGGAGTTTGGATGTTCGATTTGATTTTCCTCTTGGCTAAATGAAAGAATGATAAATGACTTTTCAACTGTTCTACTTATTATGCAATGTTATTGGGGTTGGATTTGTTAAAAGCATGAAACCTTAGATTATCCATTTAAAAAAGAAGGGTTAAAATTCAAACTAATTCTTTGATGAAATTCTAAGGCAATCAAACCCTATTCAATATGAGTAAAACTCTTGTATTCTTAAAGGTTGTGTATAAATATTCTTCTATTTTTAAGGCAGTAGCTTATGAGCCAAACTACTAGCAACTACCTTTAGTAGGGTTGGTTTTATCCATATTGTTGACTTGAATCATGTGTTGAATTAGAGAGAAGAGTGTTGCCTTAAATGTAAATATTATCCTATGTTTTGATGTTGCTTTGTCTTAGGCATTTTGTCAAATAGTTTATGTGCCATATACTAGCAATTTATCTTTGTTATCAATAACTATGATTAAACCCTCTTTATTTACATTGTCTTGTTGTATGGTTTACTTTTGGGGCTATTGAGTCTAAGTGTGGTTTTTGAATTTACAATATCTATAGAGTTTTTATACTTAGGTTAGGGCTACCTCTAAGGCTAGACCTTAAAAGAAGATAGTCAGTAACTCTTTAACTATTATACCACTCTAGAAATTAAAGATCTAATCACAAAATATGGAATGAACCATCAAAGATTTCTTTGTCTAATTAGAATTTTCGGAGGTTGAACTTTTAGTCATTTAATGTTGTTGTCCTTAACCCAAATAAATTACTTTGAAAAGTGATTAGCAAGGATTGATCACAAACTGTTTAGTTCAAGATTGACTATTGTGTTATATGGCATGATGATAATAATCCATGTTATCACCATGCACTATGGCATGATATTCCTTGTACCCTCTATGGGATTTCATAGTATTAAAGATTACATGGAATGCCTTAAGGAAGCATATTCTAATTTGTGGGATCTTTGGTTGAAACGTTATAACAATGGAAATGAAGGTAAATGGTTAGATCCTTCTTACTTGTTGAGCCTAATAGCACACTAATAAAAAGGTAAGAAATGACTTTTTAGGAGATGTTGAATTAATATCTATGGCATGGAATTATTAGGAGCCCTGTGCATTAAATATTCAACACATATTGCTTAAGCTTGACACGAGTTATGTTTGTGTCCACTGATAGTCATCTAGCTTTGGGAATCTAAATAGCTTAGTTGGGGTTTGTGGTACTCAAGACCATGGTAGCAATGTGGCTTACCAATTACTTTGGCATATAAATATTGGAAGGTGATGGTAAATTTCTAAGGAAAGCTTAGGTACCAAGTAACCCTTGACACTCGTATGTGCAACTTGGGTACTTTGTATTTATTTAACAAACTATTATGATGGATAATTGAATGAAGTGATTTTGGATCATTGTTCCTAATATCTTTTTTTAAGATTTTGTGATGTTCTAAAACTATGATGAGCTCATTAATTAAAGTGTGGTAGGGTAATATTTATTTCTACATTATACCCAATACAAAGGTGTTCCCATTAATTGTGGGAGAGTACATTGGACTTTGACTATGATTGATTATTCACTATGATTTGAAGATGTCTTTTAAGGTTGATGCTATTAGTTAATGATTGTTTGCTACATGTTAGCATAGGATGTCATGCAAATTGAATACAAACTATATGACATAATCATTTGATAACTTAGTGACGATTAAGTAGGAAATATATGTGGTATGAAGTGTCTGAAGGTGATAAAAGTTGATACTTACAGCTGTGGTAAGATTAACTCACGAAGCTTACACATCTTAAATAGATTGGTAAGTGGTAGGTACTTGTTATTGGAATTGTGGGTTAATTAGTATTATGTTATATTTACCGTATGTATATTCAATAATGACAATTTGACTATCACCGTACTATACTTTTTAAAACTTAAGCTATTTCCTAATTTTGGTTTGTAATTCTTCATTAAACAACCAGTTAAGTTGGTATATTATCTACTATAACTATTGGAGTCCTTCCAAGAAGTTGGAATTGTCGCCTATTGTTGGAAACATTGTCTTTTGGGCATGAACTGCAACCACTATTGTACTAGACAATTATTATATGTTGACTTCCACTTCATAACCTCACCTAGCAAGGTTGTTATGTGTGAATCCATTTTGAATGGAAGGGATGGAAGTTTCTTGCGTGAACTACAGAGCCTCTAATTCCCTTAATGGGATATGTAGACAAGGCCAAAATTTTGGTTCCCCGAAGAATAGGTCTAGGTCTAGGGATATGTCATGATCTAAAGAGCTTACCCTATTTGATGCAAGAATGTATGTCTATGGCATAGAGTTGTTGTCATTGCCATGGTTGGGTAAGGTTATGATGCTAACCATTCTATATTGAAATAAATTATCAAAGTATACAAATTGTGGCACAAGTCTTTGTTGCCACAATTTATTGTAGACCAACGTCAATAAAAAGGCCAAGAACTGAAAAATATTAATTGGTTTGGTCATTTTATTTGCAATCCATGATTCAGCAAATGGAGTTGTGGCTCTCTTTCAAGCCTAAGGAGCGCACGATTTTTTGTCATTTTATCTTAAATTTGGTTTAAAATTCCTTTTTATGTTCCATCATCCCCTACACCCAACCAAGATGAAACTAATAAGTTCATCTCAAAAGGAAGTTTTAGATTGTTTGGCATGTGAATTGAGTCAACGGAACAAATGCCTTGGCCTTGAAATTATGTATAACAGAGGCAGTCACAATATCATGCTTACTACCAGAACTAATATATTGGCCATCCTCACAAATCAAATCATTTCAAGAATTTTAGAAAACTTAAAGTGCATCTTAATGTCCAAATGGCAAATATCACTTTTCATATGTCACTATGAAAATACTAGCCACCATTTTAGCCTACTAAAACAATATTAATGGAGGATGCTACTACACTTGTATTGTTAATGTCTTCCTATACAGATGTATTATCGCATTATCGCATTTAAAGCAAGAGGGTGATTTAGACAATGACGTCCTTGAATTTTCATGTCTTACTATATATCAATTCACTGGTTCTCGTTAGTTTTTGTTATATTCGACTTCAAAATCAACTTCATCATCCACAAAATGTACTTTTTTGTTTTCATATCATAATTTTTGTTTCCTTAATAAAAGAAATGGCTTAGATGATACGATAGTAGAACCCACACCTCCCAAGCTAGATATAGATTCGGCTAATGGGCTTGCTCACATAACCCTGATAAAGTAAGAATCATAAGAATCATTGGAGCTGGCATAGCGAACCCATAAAACAATTTACACTCGTAATTTCCGTTGATGTTGTCTCTACTGCCAATGTGTAAAGTCGTGCCAAAACATCTGCATCTAATATGCAAGGGGCATACGCTCGATATCTAACATTCTCAAGCACACTTCTAGTGAAGGAAATGTGATGTGAGAGGAAAGGCTTTTCATATTTGGAATGATAAAACTAATCAAAACCATGTAGGCATCTGAAGAAAAAGCATCAAAGTTTTAATCTGTAAAGGAATATATCGGTGATTAGAAACAGTTGCAAAGAAATGGCATATTAAATAGCTTAAGGATATGTGGTAGAAGAGAGAAGGCTTTTCATATTTGGAATGATAAAACACCTTGTCAAATACCATGTAGAGATCTGAACACAAAGCATGAAGGGTTTAATCTGTATGGGAAGGGAATATATAGATAATTAGAAATAGTTGTAAAGAAATGGCATATTAAAAGACTGTCTGGTCATTTATTTCTTTTGGCAGACGAGATGCAGAGCAATTTTAAACTTAGTTTAGCGTACTTGAATATTTACAAGCAAGGTTTCATTAATGTGCATAAGAACCAAAAAAATCATTTTTTTTCGAAAAGGTGTCGACTCTCTGCCTCTTAAGGAAACGTCCAAATGTTAGTTTTCCAAATCTTTGTAGTACAAGATGTTCCTGTAACCATGTTGCTCAATTGATGCAACGATTAAACTTTGGTGCATTACAAGTTGAATTTCTTAAAAAATAATTTATATCTCCTTGAATAAACATTAACCCAAATGTGATACAACGTAGACCAAGGCCCACTGTAATTACATGAATACCAAAGTCAAACTCTGCTGTCACTGGCATCTTATGCATTATCCCATGCTTTTTGGCTAACTGGACCTAATAATACCTCCCAGATTGTTTGCTATGTATATTAAGAACACAGGAAGCGTTTTTTTGAACTATTAACGTGCAGTAAGGATCTTTAGATTTTTTAATTGAAATATGCAAATCGATATAAATTTTAATTGTCCTTTTAAAGTTGAGGAAGCTCAACATAATCCAACTAATAGACTCCAATTTTGGGAAGAATCGGATTTAAGTATTCTATACCTTTAAAGTAACTGGGAAACTGTTCGGTAATCAAGCTCCATCACATTTATTTTTCCTCTCTTTCATATCATTGAAGTTATGAAAGTATAACAATCATCTGTGTGAATGCATGATGTAATATGTTATGCAAGAAACTGCTTTCATACTTTTTGCATTCTGTTTGCAACTCAATTGTAAAACAGTTGAAATGATCCTTGAATTCCAACAGGAAACTCAAAGACAAAACAATGGATCCTAACTAGATGAGCACGATGAAACTCTTTTCCTGAGTCCACTTTTCACATCCTCAGACTCCAAAGAATAATTTTTTACTGAATCATTTGTATTTGCAGCTAGCGTCTGATTGTTTGTGGAATTACAAACATGAGATGAGTCATCAAGGACAGCATGTTCTGAAGAATATTTCTTAATCCGCAAAGAGATCAATACACTAGATGCAATACCAAGAAGAGGAAACAGGTAAGAAGAAAGCTGTTTCTTTGACTTACTGTCTGATACTACAGCTGCACTAGTCAGACTACCAATGGAAGCATTCTGTAAAATCATTGGAAGGCATCCCATAATTGTTGGAATGAGAAAATCTACAAAAAATCTAACATCCATAGCAGCTAATGCATAATTGATCACGTATGAGGGGGCAGGAGAAAACCGTGCAAGCAAAACAAATTTCCACCCATCTCGAGCAACTCCCTTATTAAGAATGTGGAAATACTTGTTCCTCTGCACCCAAGCCATTGCTGAGCTTGAACTCCTAAACAATGCCCTGCGATCATGAAAAAATTAAAACACTAGAGCCATGAATATTTTGTTCAAATTTTCGAGGATTAATCTTGATTCTTATTACATAGCAACCACAAAAGAAACAATGACTGATGCATGGCCTTATCTATTTTTCCAAGAGCACCCTTTATGTTCTCATTTGTACTTGATTTCTTAAAATTAATATCCGATAGTGATTAATTATGGATAACCATGATGAGAAACAATCAACACTGGCATTAGGGAAACATGGCACAGATGAATAACCATACACCATACTATTTCATAGCTTCTATTTTTCCTTAATTCCTCTCCTTGCTCAAAATATTATCCAATATTGAATCAGTCGATCATTGTTCATCGTTATAACTTATGATCACCCAACTGTTAGTGTGTATCTACTCAAGCCTAACAGAACTCCAAGAGACAGAAAAACTGCATATGTTTTGCCATAAATGATAAATTAGCAACAATTATGATGAAAATATGAACAATCACTAAATGCTTCACTGTAAATATGACTTCCACACAAACCCAGAACACAACTTATGAAGTGTAGTACTCCTGAAGAGTTGATATTACAAATGAAAGTTCTACAGAGTGTGGTTGTGCAAAGAGCAATAGAAAGGAGGAGATTGTCAGCAATTCCATCTACAAAAGATGTTATAAACATTTTAGAGAATATAATTATCCTAAAAGAGAACAAAGCTTAGCATCTTTGAATGTTGATGGAGAGACAAGGTATTGAATTCGATACTGTGCATCCATATTCCTTCCTGAATTAATATAACATCTATCTTCTTTGTTGTGATCCATCAAACTAAAGAACATATTTTCATTCCTTGATTCCCCCCATCATGTTATTTTTTTTCCATACTTTCCTTCTAATGTTGACAAACTCTCTCATCATGTGCATGCTCCCTTGCATAAGTAGCATTGGGTAAAGCTTCAATCTCTAGCTCTACCACCTACACTTTGACCTCTTCCTCTTTCTCTTGAGATTGAGTTGTAACCATTTTTATTATTTTATGAAAACTGGCATCCTTCTTGCTTTTCACCATAGTGGCAAAAGCATTCTCTAAGTTTTCATTTGAATTTATAGCATTTTCTTCAGCTGCTAATAATAAGCCATTTGATATATCCTTAATTTTGGAGAGATTCCTAGAAGATTCAATGCCTATGGATGCCATTTGAAATGTCTACACTTCAACACTCCAAATCTTTTCGATCAATCTTTGTTCACTCATCATCTCCAAGAGACTTCATAACATATTTGTCAATCACCAAAGTTTGTAGAGTAGGCTTAATAGGTCAAACAAAGAATAACAACAGAAGGCAACAAAATCCAAGATCAAGACCGGATATGAGCAGACATCTTGACACTAAACTCAAATTTTACATGTTATCATTGCAGAAAACCAGCACATATTGCTAGATTTTGTATAGTTTCATATCCTAAACATTGAGATTCTAAGAGCCGGAGGCAGGAAATATATTTTGTTGACACTTCTGGATGAGGAAAGACAAAGGATGAAGATGATTTATATACTCCTTGAAGACATGGCCGATAGCCTCTTTTTGCCACCTGTTCAAAATGTTTTTGCTTGTATGAGGCTTTCCATATGAACATTAAAGTTGGGTTTTAAGAGTATGATATCCATGTAATATGAATAATGTTTATTTTAGTATTTAGTTATAAAGAAGTATGATTAGCAAAGACTTGTTCTAATTTAAATAATTTTGGCAATCAGCTTTAGGTTATATATCTATATTTAAGGATGCATAAATATGATATTTACAATCGATAAGAACACCTGACATTCCTGCTGCTAATTTGAATGACTTCTTTTGTTGTTCCTCTTATTTTATTTATATGTTAGATTGTATAGAATCACCTTCAATTTGATATTTCCAAGTTTTGTCTTTAAATATTTACAATTAGATAGTGGCTGCTCCCTCATGCATTTTTTAAGATTTCTCATGCTTCTCTAAAGTGTAAGCATAGCACCCATCATAAGACAAATAGCCTCATTATTAAAAAGTTCTTACATTTATAAGAAAACGCCCAACATAGAATATCCAAACCATGGATAATAATCATTGTATATAAAAATGGCTTAAGGGACAATTACAATGCCTCAATCAATGAATTAGAAACGTATGAATATTATGTACAATAAACATTATAGCACATGGTCGACATTACCTCTATAGTCGGCTTTCACCTAAATTGATTTTATACTCAACTATTCATCCATAAAAATGATTTCAGTGAGCTCACACAAATAAAATTAACAATTCACAAATAAGCATTATCATCCATTCCCTATAATACCTTTTTGGGGTTGCCTAGATTCTTTTAAAATGTGTAACCACGTTGTCTTCTCTTCTCTCCACACCGTCTTTATTTTATCAATCTTTCATCTTCACAATCTTTTTGTTCTATACCATCTCCATCTTCATGAGCTTCTTGTCAGGCTTCAAAGATCTTGTCTCATGTTATAAGTTAATGCATCCTATTTCTTAATTATGGTAGTCATTGATGAAAGAATCCTACCAAGATGGATACCTCAACTTCTGGTAAAGTGTGACAAAAACATTTGGATTTCCTTCTTGAGGAATACAATGGTTTATTGGTTGAAGAATCCTCTTAGGGAAAAACTCATAATTACTTGTGTCATGATTTGTATGATAGCATTTCTGATACTTTCACTTGAACAAGCAATAATTCGAGTAAACTGTTCTTCCCCAGTTCTTGCATGGACTTTTGTGCCAACACTTGTATGATGTATGACATGTTCTTCCACAATGTCCATACAACACTTTGGATTCAATTCCACTCAGTAATGTAGAAGATATTTTTTTCTTTACAGATGCTTATTATTTGCTCAATGCATGCTACTTTCTTCTGTCAAATTTGGGATCTCATCCTGTAACTTGAACACAACTCCTTGATTTTCTTCTTCTTGTTCTTCAATATTGACCTTCAAAGATTCCACTTGGCATAAAAGGCGGGTATTTGTAACATTGATGACCTTAATTTCTTCTTCCTTCTTGAGAATCATTTCACTGTAGTTAAGTAGTATCTCATTAACCATTTTGGCATGGTCATCCTCATTTGTGGCCATAAGGCAATAACCCCTTAACACCTTATGCAAACAATCTTACCAGCATAGTTAATATCCTTAACAAAACAAAGATCATCGTAGATTACAACCTTGAGGCCAATTCTTGCAAATTTGACATATTAACAGCAATTTTTTTTTAAGCTTTATTCACAATCTCACCTTATGTTTCATATTTTCATTAGTGTACTTGAGGAGGTGCCTATTACTTATCATATGTTAAAATGCACCCAAATCTAAATACGAAGTCATCGAAAACAAGGTTTTAACTTTAAATACTAGTCATCGAAAACAAGGTTTTAACTTTAAGTAGAATTGAATGCATTACATTGATGGTTAGATTCATCTATATTTAACCTCTTTTCTGTCCTCTTGGGGAATTCCTTGTAGTTGTTGTCTGGGATTTTCCACCAATCACAAGCAAAGTACCCTGGCTTGTCACACACAAAGCAAATCTCCTTTGGATTTTGATATCTTTTCTCATCCTCCTCAATATCTTGCTTCCTTTATACAGTGCACCGTCTTAAGCCTTATCTTTTAAGGGCTACACTTTTCACAAGTTGTAATATTGACTAACACTGAGTTTGTCAGTCACATCTAAAGCTAACAAAAAAGGTTGAAATGCACCTCGAAGACTTTGAAAGATCATTTGCAAAATTATAAATCCATTTTTCTTGTCAAGCCTCCTGAATTCATTTTTACATACAACGATTTTGCGATGTGCTCCATGATCCTCAGTTCATTATTTAAAGTCATCTTTCTCCCACATTTAACTTGATTGTTGGTATTCATCGAGAGATCTATACTTTGTATGCAATGTAATCATCTTTGACAAGCCCAACATGCTCCTTGAGGGCCAATTTCATGTTCATCACTACCTTCTTGATCTTTTCTTTAGTAATTGGGGATTCCAATTCAGGAACGTTTGACATATCAAGGCAAAGGAGTAAGTTGCACATCACCTGCTTCCAAGTGTGATAGTTGGTTCCAATTATCGTCTTTTCAGGAAAGCAAATATTTTGAAATCCTGCTATCTTGGAAACAAAAAATAATTCCTTCAAACAGTCGAAACAAAATGGCTAAAGGTAATCAAAGATTTGAATTCCTTGCAAGACTCGGTAGAATTTAAATAAAGTTTGTTAAACTTCAACAGCATATGCCAAGGTCCCATGCACCTCACCACTAATTGGATTTTTTCACCAACTCAGCCCTAAGCAACTACATAAAGCTACCACTTCACATGGGAAACTTAAATCGAACTCCATTTTAACCATTAAATCAGACTGAACTAACAAATATTTGTGAAAGTTTGGTTAGTCAAATTTCCAATAACTTTTTCTTCCAGCAGCCTCTCAGATCAAGTAAAATCAGTTCTTCCTAATATATGTTTGATGAGTTTATCAAGGATTACCCTCAAAGTATGGTTGCATGTATTCATGATTTTCCTGAAAAAATAGGTTGCTCCTACAAACTTTTCAAATATTTCTGGCTTCAACTTGAAGAGTCTTACCGTTGATTTTGGTTCCCAAAGCTGCTTGCAGAGTGCATAGTTATGTAAGGTTGATATGTACTCAGTAACTAGAAATTGGAGCAAGTTTATTTTCAATATCTGCTAGGAACGGAATTTGCATTGTCTGCACACTTTTTATTTGCTATTTAATAGGAACATCTCTTCAAAACACAAAAAGATCCTTTCTGTAGCTTTATTTTTGTGCATGCCATTGAGAACTCATAAATATTTTTTAGCTCCACTAGATGAACTACAATAATAAATTGTCCTCAATTAGACTGACTTGAAGCTTTTTTGGCTTCTAGGGCCATCAACTCACCAAGCAGTCCATCAACTTCCCAAACCACTCTTCTTCATGGGAGTATGCTATAACTTTGTTGGTTGATACAAGCCTAATATTCGGAACTTCATGAGAGAGACCATCATGGCTTCCTATCATGTCACTTGTCCCAAGAGAGTACAGGATAGGTATAATCAGATTCATCATATTCTGTGTTTATCATTCTTAGGGTCATTTTTGGCAAACCTGTTTTCAAGATGATCATAATCAAAGCTCAACCCATAATGCAACATCAAGCTAGGATGTTTTAACACACACTTGGACTTCTCCACCAATGTCCTATTCTTTCTTTCAGTGACCTCCTTTTGCCCAAGCACATATTGAGTTGTTCTTTATTTTTCAATTCCTTTTTCTTAACAAAATCTATTGCCATCGCCACTCCAAAGACCTTGATAATTTTCTGAAACCAATTCTCAACATGAGCATTTATCTACTTAACCTTTGTCTAGCACATCTAACTTGTACCACAGAAAATTGAAAATTTTCAAGAAAATCATCAGTAGAAGTGACAAAGCACCTGGATCCCCCTTTTCAAGATTAATCACATAGGTCCATAAATTCCAGCACCAACAAGATCAAACAAATTTTCTTTCTTCAATCGTTGGTCTCTTGGATATTTCCTCAATGTTGCTTAACATACGGGTAATTTTGGCCAAATTCCAAGTAAGCATCTCCAAGATTCAATGCTAGAAACATCTGTTCCTAAGATGGCTCAGGGAAAAACAAATGGAACTAACTCCCTCTGAAACCTCCTCATTAAATAGATAGAAGATAGCATGAACAAATTTTGGTTTCCTGAAACAGGCTTGGAAATGTTTTTTTCATTCATATGTAGCTTGATAGAAATAGAGTTTTTCCTCATAATGCAACAATAAACGATGTTAATGCATATATTTTACATTCCAGTAATATGCAGTCTAGAATGGTAGGTAGGAGGTCAAGTATGCAATGTAAATGTTCTCTATGTGGGTTCTGAGGATGGATGTAATACGCTGAAAATCTCTTCTCACTGAAAGCTAAAATTGTAGCATCTAGAGAAAAATAGCAGTCTTTCTGTAATTGATTCTATCTGGGGATTGATCTCGTAACCCTTCTCTTTATCACTACAATATTTTATTTTTTTCAAAGAAAGTAACAAACATTTGCTTCTTGTGTAGCTTGTACAAGCTCCAAGATGCCTAGAACTTCGATTCTACATAGGATTTGTTACCTGATTTCTGCCATGACGTCCACTATCACCGGCAACATAATTTTTGAAGTCTCCTTTCCCAACACAAACATCTTTGATAATGAGCCTACTATTCTTGTACACCAAGCACCCCATCCTATAAATTTTATAACATAAGCAATGTTGATGATTTTTCTTACAAATAGCAAGCTCTTTACCAATGTGGAACATATAAAAGCTTCTAAGATATCCCATGACCCTCCCCCATTAAAGCAGACTGTCACAGATACTCCCCCTTCAACCCATGTCTTGGGTTGTTTTACATGTACATATTTTCTCCATTCTCTAGCTTTTCATCAGATATAAATCACAGGTATATGGAGTGTTGAGCTGTTAGGCCCCACATCCTGTGACCCTGCCCCATTAAAGCAGCCTGTCACAGATACTCCACCTTCACTCCACGGCTTGGGTTGTTTTGCATGTACACATTTTCTCCATTCTCAATCTTTTCATAGAATATAAGTCACAGTTATATGGAGTATGAGCTGTTAGGCTCCACATTTATGGAACACAACTACTGAAAACTAGAATGTTTAGAGGTAGAGTCAAAGAACAGATTACCTGCACTAGCTGCACGGTTTGCATGTTCTACATTTTGCCTTAGCTCATTGAGATTCTACAGAATTCTCTTTACATTGATACTGATAGTGTCCTCTAACCTCAATTATGATGGGAATTCTTCCTTTAACTCTTGCAATCAGCTACGACAAGACACTAGCACTACCTTGGCTCCAAGACAGCTTCCCACTAGTCTCCTTCTATGGGAATAAACTTAACAATCTATCCAATACATTTTTTACCATGCAACCAAGAAAGTCTACTAGGTTTTCTTTATATTTTAGTAAAACATGGAAAGCATTCATGGCAATATCCTTCTTTTAAACATCTTTAACTATTGCAAGTGGATCTGGCATTCCATGCACCACATCCAGTTAATGCACAAAATTTTGCTCATCTTGCTCTTGCAAATGAACAATTTATTGGCCACAGACTTTATCACAAAGAAAAAAAATTCTCCCAAACTTTGTTGACCATCTTTACATTTGCCACATTGAGAACTTATCCATCAGACTCAACATAATATCCTGTCTTGGGTTTCCTATTATTTCCAATTTGAGTATATTGTCCTCTAATTTTTATTTACCGTGCTCTACTGATCTTTTTCTACCAAGACAATTTGCATCTTATGTTTATATAAACTAAGGTCATGATCTTCAACACCACCAAGGATGCTCTTTCGACGTTTCATTTCTTTTATAAAGGGGACCTATGGAGGTAACTGCTAATTATATTTATCTAGGAGTTCAATTTACAAGTCCCCTCTCTTTTCAACCAGACCCTCAAACTCAAATTTTAAGGGATACACCTTCCTCTATGTTCTTGACCACCAATGTTTTAGGCTACGTTTCCAAGATATCCCTTCAAAGATGCGCCTCTTAGATGAAGTGATTAAACCTACAACACTATACGGTTCTAAGATTTGAGGCCCTAGATTGGGTTCTGGTGACTAGGCTCAGGTTGAGAGGGTTCAAACAACTATGCTTCAGCATATGATCCAGTGCAAACAGACAATTCCTCAATGTATTACCCAAGCTGAATTCATTGCCCAAACTCTTCACCTCAAGAGTATCTTTAGGTTCACTTGGTTTATCCACAAGCTAAAATCCATGGGTGGTTCTACTTTGTCCTGGAGAAAATATCCTTTTTTAGCACTCTGTTCCTAGAAGGAGATTGCCTCTTTGGGTCCCCTCAAAAGTCAACATTGTTGGTTCTCTGAGGTCCATCTACTCTGCCAATCCATTGGCATTTCTTGGTACCAACTCCCTCCCTTCAGATACTCCTTATGTGCTCCTCATTGCCTTCTTCTTCAAAACGAGTTGCCCAATGGTTCCATCAAAGAGAGCATTTATCATTGTTACATCTAGGTTACATGTACCTCCTCTCTAAACTCTCTCAACCCCAAACTAGCTTTCTATGCTAGGCATTTTTTACAAGTTGTTGATAGCACCATTGTTCAACCACCTATCATTAATATCTTTGGTCTCATGGTTTGAGGATTCCCCTTGGTCAATTGCAGGAGTGTCCCCATCAGCTTTATGTTGAGACAAATCACCATATGCTACAAAATGAAAGATTGTGCCACATTTGTTCTCTTTAGTAGGTGGAGTCTAAGGAGAATTTTATTTTTCTATGCCCATTCTATTATGAAATATGTGGAAAGTACTATAGTTTATACAAGAATTTTTACTATTCTCTTTCACTTTCTTCCATTACCTTGATCAGAGGTGCTTAGTTCTTTTTCTTCACAAGGTCACCAACTTTTGGCATAGATCTCTCCACGATGGTCCCAAATTTACCATATTGATTACTTCTTTCAACCCACCACTAATGTCGGAGGCATTAAGCACCCTTTGGATACTATTGATACATGTACAGATGGGAATAGATCAGTAAGGCACTACTCTTCCTTGAGATCTACTAAAACTACTCCTCGACGTCTCAACTCACTCTGATGGTCGTGGCTCCATCTCTTCTCGACATTGAGGACCCTCTCACACCCCTCTTCAACATCGCAGATCTCAAAGGCAAGCTTGCATCAACAATTTATTTCATACTATACTTTTCAATCCCTTTGATCTATTTTTGTCTATGTATCCCAAGGACGACACCCTACATTTTTTGGCTTGTTTCCTATGGAGAACATTTCAGGGACGTGGGGATGGGTAGGAAACATCCCCACCCCATACTTGATTTTCAGAAAATTTCAAAAACATTTCCAAAATGTCAGATTTTGTGCAAGGGGCGAGTAGCCAACCCCTATGGCCCAATCAACATAAAAAGCAATTTAAAAAAAGAAAAAAAATTGAAAAAAATGGGGGAAGGGATGGGTTGTGGGCTGCCCCATCCCTACCCCCACGCCCCTTTACACCAACCCTAAACCTAAAATAGCCACATTAACAACTAAAAAAACTCATTGTCATTTTCCACATAGAAGATAAAAAAAGAGAACAGAAAAGAGAAGGCAAGCAAGCATCAAAACTACGTCATTTGAGGTAAGTTTACTATCCATTGTTCATTTGCACAAATTCTTTTGCATTTTTTTTAAGTTTTTTTCAATGTTTCAAACACTTTAGGGAGAATTTTTTTATTGTTTTTGTTTTATGGTTGCACTTGTAATTGTGTTTTAAATTTTCAAAAAAAGAAACAATGAACAACAATGAGGTTGGTGAGAGTAAAGAGGTTCAAATTCAAGAAAGAGGCCATAGAGGTACTATTGGGACTTCTTTTGAGAGTGGGAGTGTTGCAAGGACTGAGAGTTCAAATAAATAATAACCCATTTTGAATACACTTTTGAACTCCTTAAGTATTAACCAAAGGGCCCATTCAATCCTTAAAAAACTCTTCTACAATTTGCAACAGAAATAGACAAAGACAAGAAGAAAAAAATCAAGAGGTAATAGAGTATGGCTATGTTATTTGTGCAACACAGACTATAGGGGCAGCTACATGAGGCTTTAATCTCATCTTTTGTGCATGAGTGGGCAAGAGGTAAAAGGTTGTGAAAAAAAAGAACTCTAGTTGAGAAGACCAAGGTAACTAAGTTGTACATGGAGGGTGAAGCAAGAAATAAGGGAATACTAATAGAGACTATGCAACCTACTATGTCATTGCAAGGATGTTTAATCTGCAATCACGAGAAGTGGCTAAGCCTTCTATTGCCAAATTTATTTGTTCATGCCATTACATTTCATGTGGCACATTCTCCCTATTTCAAACAAATGCTCCAAGATGCAATTCCTATTTCATTTGCCCACCCACCCCCAAAGAACATAAGCTACACACCACCCTCTTTGGTAAAGAGTATTCTAAGGTGAGTGTAGTGATGGAGGAAATGAGACAAACTTGGATAAGCGATGGTTGCTCTATCATCATGGATGGGTAGACCAATATTAGACATCGATCATCCACCAATAACTTTGTCACATGTTTAGCTGGCTCTTATTTTCTTATAGAACTATTGATTGTTCAAGGAAGAGGAAGGATACAAACTTCCAATTTCAGATTTTGAAGGACACCATAGAAGAGGTTGGGCCCTTTGATTTTGTACAAGTGGTCTGATTTAGCCTATGTCTGTAAGTTGGCTTGATGGTGGAGGTTGCTTACAAGCACATTTTCTGGACCCCATGTGTTCATGCATGGAACAATGCATTGAAAAACATTGGGAAGATAGATTGGGTGAAGGCATTGTTGGCAAAAGTTAGAGACATACAACTGTTCATTTGCAACCATCACACCTCGCTTGCTTTTTTCAGGACTTTTTCAAGGAAGGAATTCCTCAAGCCCATGAATACTAGATATGCCAACTACTTTATTTTGTTAAAAAGAATGCTTGAGGTGCAAGAGCCTCTACATTTAATGATGGTTAATCTAGAGTGGGGTAGATGGGACAAAGGCAAGCACAGCTGAAAGAAAAAGTGTGAAACAAAAGATCCTTGACAATGATTGGTGGTCCATAGTGAGGTAAGAAATTGTTGATTTTGTTATTACATTATTAAAATGTTAATTTATTAATGTTTCTAAGTTGTATATTATTTTCATTCTTTGTCATAGCATCACTCTTTGTCATTTGAGTCTTAATCTTTTTTGAAAATTTAATTTTTGTAACTTGCTTGCAAATATGTTAGCTCCATCTCACCTCTTGTGCGGGTCATAAGATATGCTAATACAAACTCTCCTTGCATTGGTGAAATTTATGAGACATTTGCCAACATGCTTAGGCAAATGAAACAAGCCATTCATTGTAGGGATCCTACTTTGGGATATATTGAGGAGCATATTACGTCCATTGTGACACAACAATGGAACACTATGAACACCCCACTTCATATGGCAGCTTATGCTCTAAATCCCAAATGGTATGTAGCATGACTTGAAAGAGTGCCTCCATCTCATGATGAAGAGGTGAAAGAAAGGCTCATGAAGGCCCTTCGAAAGATATATAGTGATGAGTTGTCTTCTTTACTTCAAACACAGTGGCTAGCCTTTGTCAATCTCCACAATCCAACATTCAACAAACCAAAGGTGAGGATGGATAGAGCTACATTAGCTCAAACTGACCCTATTGGATGGTCAATGTGGCATGGCAAGGATGCACCAGAGTTGTTGATACTTGCCACTCGCCTCCTTTCATAGATTGCTAGTTCCTATGCTACAAAGATTTATTGGTTCACATATAGCTTCATCCAATTAGTCAAGAGGAATAGGCTTACCTCTCGACAAGCAAAGAAATTGGTGGCCATGCATGGTGCCTTCGAGCTTCAGGATTGACAAACACCTAAGTATCGTCAAACTCCAGTTGCACGTTAGAATGTTGATCCCAAAGATGCCACACAAGTTGATAAGGAGGAGGCACAAGAGGGATTGGTTGTGGTTCAATTGGATGAGGCGACCCTTCATAGTAGCAATGACTCAGATGCACACTCCGATTTTGATGCAGCATTAGCAAATGCTTATTAGGGGCAGCAGCGGGTTTTCTATGTTTTTGTCATTTTGTAGTTCAAATTTTATATGCACATTGACAATGAAAGCAATTAAATTTGTTAATTTGTTTGTCGACTGTCATGTGAATCTCAATTCAACTCTAATGTTATGTATTAAGGTTTTATAATGTATATGATGAATGCCTTATCAATGTTATCATATGAATATTTGAAATTTCCCATATTTTTTAATTTTCCCTATTTTTTAATTTTCCCTATTTTTTAATAGCCATCCCTTGCCGTCCCCTAAAAAGTGGCCTCCCAGAAAATCCACCCTGGAAACTTGTGTAACATAGATTTTTGGTCATTCACAGACATTAATAAATTCTCTCTCTTTCTTTCTTTCTTTCTTTCATTTTAACAATACAGTCTTCTTATGCTCCTGCCGAAGCAACATTCTATGTGTTATTCTGCATCTATCATCACAATTCACTTGGATTATGAGAACCTGGTTCTCCTTCTCTGTGCAACCCCTCTGAGATGGACTACTTTCTTACTAATCTTCTTTAGTAAGATGATATCGATGCAGACTATTATTCCTGCAACCAGGGAAGGTGAAGGCATTTGATTGTAGCTTTTCAGAATCTTTGTAAGCTGTGTGCTCTAATATAAACATATTGTGAATGAAACAGAATAGCATAAATCATGTATATAAGGATTAAATAAAACAGAACACCCAGGAATGTTAAGCAAAATAAAAGAGATATGGACAAGATGGCAAGAGGAAAAATTAGTGCACACTAGATAAGAACACCATACTTTAACTTTTGAACCAAAATTTATCAGACAACTAGCTGTGGCTTACTGCTCATAATCATGACGTAATTCTACAAGGCATTCCTAGAAACACATTTTAGCAAGGGTATGTCACATCTTAAAAGGGAAATAAATAACAAGGTTTAAAAACCATGCACCACAGGCCATAAGAATTAAGTCAAATGGCACTCTTACGAAAGCTTGTCCACGAGAGATGTAGCTTTGCAAAAATAAACCACTTGTATTGGCTGCCTCCGAATGTAATGTAATGGCCAAAGTTCTAATGTGTACATGGATACATGAAAAATGACAATTCAAATACTGCTTCCTACATCTTTCACCTAGCTTTTCAACTAAATAATAATAAAATAGTGGTTAATGGGAAAATTTTGGGGGTGCCAATCTCCATATAAGACAAAGCTAGATGAAGATGGGAACTTTTTCACTATAAAATGGCCTCTGACAGCCCTCTCTAATGTGAGCACACCTTCTGAAGCAGCCATATGGCCAAATTTTTAACATGTACAAGGGATGCATGAAAACTGACAATTCAAATGCCCTCTCCCATATTTCCCCAACTTTAATTAAAAAAATTACACCATATGACCTATTTTTGGGGTACAAGTTCCACAAAAGACAAAGCTAGATGAACACAAAAGATTTCATCGGAGAAAGGTCTTTCATAGAAGCATCCAATGTGACAACACCTCTGATCACTGTGAGGCTGAGATTATTGTTTTTATCTATTTAAGTAAATAGGAATTACTGTGCCCATATAGTGAACCATCAAAACTACAGTCCATGGGATATGTATATCGTCAAAATCCACCCAAAACTTGTATCCAGACTTATCATATTTGTGGCTCATTCAATTACCAAGACACAAGGGAAGCAAGCACGGTGGGGTTTGTACCCAAGCCATCATCATGGCAACCACTTCTGCCATACCACTGAACTATGATCCGCTTAACAAGGTTAATCTACACAGTCTCCTAAACAATTATTTAAATTGAATATTCATGGAATCTAACCAGTCACATGCAATCAGAACTTCAAAAAATGGGCCAAAACTTAAAAATAAAAAGCCACATTTTATGCAAAACTTAAAAATAAATACTAGAAATTAAGCAGTTACCAGATAACTCGGGATCATGTACAGGCCCCTGTTCGTACCACATCCCCTAGTAACTATATCTTAATGACTAATTTTGTCATTACTCGAGTCTCAGGAAACCTTGTCAAGCCCCAAACCGATTGAGCCAGCTGACTAGAGACGGGAGACTCGCCATTCAATAATGAAAAACACAAAGATAAAACGGAAAAAATCCTTAAATATGGTAAACTGCCCCTATCTCCCTCATTTTAACATCTAGGTTTATGTTTTGCAGCACCCACAAGAGAAAAGACAGGATTTGCGGCATCGAATACTCGTTTTTAGGGATCTTGGTCGAATTTTTGAATGTTCTTAATTGAGTTCTGACCGATTTAATTTGCCAAAGCTACCACCAAAGCCAAATAAATATAGCAAGAATTATAATACAAAAAAATTATGGAAAATCATGAATTTAAAAGAAAAACAAAACTGAAAACTTAAGAATTATGCACTAACCTTCCGATCCAGAAAGACAAGGAGGCACCCAATATCTTAGCTGTGAAAACACAGACCACCCCTCGAAAAAATCCAAATAAAACGGCAGCTCCTGCTTCAAAAAACACTGCATAAGGCAAACACAGAGAAAGCGTAACCGTATGAGTTAGAACATAGACAGGCATTGCCCATATTCCCAGTTTCTCAGAAATATCACGAAAGCCCTCCATCAAGGCTTCCTTGTTTCCTCCATAGGCATTGTTCAAAACAATTATCACAGCAGCCACCACCACAATTAACACTACAATCCCAAATTTCCTTCCCTTCCCCATTGTGTTCTTTTCTTTTGCGAGGAAGAGAGGGGAGAGCGTGTTGGAGGAGGAGGGAGGTGGGTGAACAGGGGTATTCTGTTGGTAGGGAAGAAGAGCCCATAGTGGAGCGGGCTTCTATATGACCAAGACTTTTCAATCAAAAAATATTTTAAATATTACTGAAACCTAAACTTCATTCCACTTATATTTAGGATAAGTTGAGGATAAGTTAGATCCTATTTTCTATATATAGAGAGTTCATGGAATCAATGTTATAGTTTAATTATTTATTAATTAGTTATTATTTAGTCAAAATAGGCCAGGGGAGATGACTTATTAAATCTTAAACTAACACAAATTGTACACATTTTCTGTTGAAAAGATTTGAGAACCCATTTTCTAATATTAAGACTATGACTTATTAAATCTTAAACTAACATAAATTGTACACATTTTCTATTGAAAAGATTTGAGAACCCATTTTCTAATATTAAGTCTATCTATTAAAAACATACACTTTAATTGTTCCAAATACACATGAAACTTAAAACAGCGTAATATGTCTCAACTACATATGAAGCGATCACCCATAATAAAATATTGTTTTACAAATATAAAGTCCTTTATAAACAAAATGCATTGACAAGTGTCATTTCCACCATGAATTCCTGCAAGCACCACACTCAAAGTTGTAAAGTTCACTAATCAAGTCGTTAAAACAAGACGGTAGAGATTTAAAACTTCAAACCAAACAAGCATTCAACCAAATCAATCAACCAATCAAACTTATTACCAAATTCATTTTTTAATATCGATCAAATCAATTCGTTCATCTCACATGAATCCATCCACACAATTCAATTTCACCCAATCAAATCAAAGTGCAAAGATCAACAACGTTTCCTATCACATATTGCTACAAATACGTCATTTTTTCTAGTCAAAATTTTCTATAGCCCATACAAAAATTTCCTACAAAGTTCAAATTGCATGTTATTATCTACACTATTACTATAAGTTCAGACTATACTTTTAACTTTTCATTATACATTTTACGATGCTTATATACTAATTTTACTTTATACTTATTTTACTAAGCTTGTATACTGATTTTACTTTATATTGTAAATGCTTATATGTTGTAAATACTATAAATGTTGCAAATATGTCTTCAAATTATATGTCTTTATTCCACTTTTATCAAGTTACCTACAAATGTTATAAATACAAAACCCTAGAACAATTATCTACAAATGATGTAACTACTATAAGTTCAAGTTACTTTTTCATTTTTTAGTAAACATCAAACTGTCAAACTTAATTTACAAACTAATATTTTATTCAATCATCACTATGAACTGTCAAACTCAAGTTACAAACTAGTACTTCAATGGTAATCAAAATGGTATAAGAAAAGTTTTGTTGTTTGTGAAAGATACTATAAAGTAGTTTTCGATGTTGGTTATATTAAAACCATTTAAACTGAATATTACTCTTCATTGTTCACTTACAACAAAAATTTTAAACTATCCACCTCACTGCACTTGTGGTTGAGTAAACAAAATGTGTCTCCCTATCATGTAGAAGACCACGTGGACCTCAAAAGTTAGGTTGCACCAGTCTCTAGCCCTCTCTCCTAATTTTAATTCAAACTTTTCTACATGCAATTTACTTTAAGACTAATCATCTCAAAGTTTAAGCTTTCACAGCCAGAGTTTAAGGGCTCATTTCTACCATCACAAAATCATATAAATATCAATTTGAAATGTACAATGCAACATAGCTTAACACTAAAAATTCTTTTGAAAAATCAAGTCTCCCCAATGCTAACACTTCATACAAGTTTGAACGAAGCTTTCACAACCACAATTTTATTTTAGGCTTTCACTTCATACAAGTTTGAACGAAGCTTTCACAGCCACAGTTTTGTTTTAGGCTTTCACTTCATACAATTTTGACCTAGGCTTTCATAATTGTAATTTCAATTCAAACTTTTATACATGCAATTTTGACTTAGAATTTCCTACATACTTTAAGATTAATCATCTTGGAGTTTAAACTTTCACAGCCAAAGTTTAAGGGCTCATCTCTACCATCACAAAATCATATAAATATCAAGTTAAAATGTATAGTACAACATAGATGTTGGGAATTAAGGTGTCTCAACCTTTGCAAGTTCCTAATATTGTATTTATTTATTCAGTACTATGTTGTAGGATCCCATAGTTGGCACCTTGTAAATTTTGGTGACTTTGTCAGTTGCGGTTTCCCCCCAAAGTAATTAACAGGGGAGTGCAGGGGGTAGTTATTTTGCTATTGGTCGACATGGATAAACTGACATTGGATAACCAACAAAGAGGCTTGATAAATAAGCGACTGGAGAATGTGAAAGGTCACGGGATGCGAATGAGAATCAACAGTGTGTACTCCTGAAAGAACTTGCTTTGCAAGTGTGTTGTAATCATCTTTTGATTTGATAATACATTGTGCAGGTTTTGGAGTGTGGGGTTTTTTACCTAAAATGATTTTCCCCACGTATCTCTTGTGTTGTGAGTTTTGTATTTGCATTTGATGTTGTTATTACTTTTCTGTTAATGTGCATCTAATGACCTGTAACTGTAAAAGTTAAAATTTGATTAAATCTTTCTTAGTGGATCAGTGTAGGAAGCCGTTTCCGCATACCTTGCTTCCTTTTAATAGCTTAACACTAAAAATGCTTTTAGAAAGTCAAGTCTCCCCAATGCCAACACTTCATACAAGTTTGAACTAAGCTTTCACAACCACAATTATGTTTTAGGCTTTCTGTTCATACAATGTTGACCTAGGTTTTCACAATTATAATTTCAATTCAAACTTTTCTACCTGCAATTTTGACCTAGAATTTCCTACCTAATATTTAAGACTAATCATCTCAGAGTTGAATCTCTTGATAGCATATGCCATAGTATAGAATAATAGAGATATATCATGCATTAGTCTCCCTATACATATATTATTAACCAAGAAGAACCAATAAAAACTGACCCAAGGCCTCCTTTTGAACTCCAATAGTTGGAGAAGGAATAACATATGCTTTGAAAGAGAAAAGGACACTTGTCCTTGAAGAGGTTTGGTCAAACCTTCTTTGTAGTTGTTGTAGTTTTATCTCCTTGGAATGCTCCACTATGCATGAAAAGAGGAGGAAGTTGGGATGTGCATCCTTGAGGAAGTGGAACTGCTCCTTGAAAGGCTCCAACGGCTACCCATTGTCCTCCTAGATGTTTGCATGATGGTAAAACTACCTTTAGTGTTGTCACAATTGCTCTATAAGTCAATGGTATAGCTATGTCTTCATGAATTTGCATGCCATTTGGACCTTTCCATGCTCCTTACCTATTCACTTTGCTCTATATAACAAGGAAATTGCACTTTTTGTATCTTGCACTCTCTTAACACTGTGTATGTATCTTTGTCATCCAAAGTCTTTTGTGAGTCTTTGTGGTTTCTGTTTCTTATGAGAGTTTGATATACCACTTTTAAGTTTGTTCATATCTTGTTATCATTTTACAAACCTATGATCTCTTGACATCTGTCATTTCCCTATAGGTTCTGAGCTCTTTATCCATTGTAGGGTATGTATTATAGGACAGTTCTCATGACTTAATCATTGTATACTATCCTTAAGCCTGCACATATATGTATTCTTTTTCATGGTCTTGTAAAATTGTTCTGTTATGTTTTGTAATAGATCTTTCCTCTCTAATCTATCTGAACTTGACTCTAATTCAATACATTGACATAACTTTTACTTTTACGTCATAAAGTATTGTTCATATGGGCATATAGCTTTCTCAGTCTTCGCCCTCACTTACTGAGACTAAGAAACTAAAACCACAAGATACTAAACAGAAAACAATTAGTAAGCCATTGAGACTGTCACAAGTTAGGTTTCATTCCTTGCTTGAATCCTTATGAACATGGTAGACCCTTGGTGAAATCCATACTCTTTGACAAACTACCTTAGCTCTTAGCACAACTCATATGCACTATCTTCTGCAACATCAAGCCTCACAGTCTCTTCAAGTCTCACAATCAGTATCACGGTCCTCTTCACTGCACCATTGTATATACTATCCTCTGTATCTCTTTTGCCCTTCCTCTAGGTTTCTCCTTTGCACTCTTTTGTTCTTCTATTGATCTATACCCTTTCACAACCGCTCTCTTTTCATGATTCTTATTTTGGCAAAATCTCTGACAGAGATTGTGTAGAGTGGTCCTCTAGCACTGTTCTAAACCATTCTTCATAATATTTGAATCTTTGTAGGATTAATCTCATATGTCCCATGCAGATACACAAACCATATCCTCTTTAAAGTTCATCTATACAAATGCACTTATCAGAGATTGATCATTAGAAAACATTTGCTTGGTTGGCAAGGTAATCCTGTTGGGATGAATGGGAGCATAAGATTGCAACTGTGAATGACCCTGCTCACTATTTATGATTATCTTCTTTTATCACAGTTAGGGGCAAGTGAAAGGCTTGCACATGGTCTTCTTTGTGGAGATCTTTAGGAACTCCAACAGTCCCATGACCACTTTTGGTCTCTTAGACTCTTTATAGGACTGATAAGGTCTCTCAATTTAATATGTGATACAAACCTAAAATTTCTTTCACCCTTGATAGGGATTAAACTGTGACAGGCCTCTATGTACTGCCTCCTGCACACTATTGGACCTTTAATGACTTTATGTCTTCATCTTTCTTTCTCAATGGTGGCAGTCTCTAGGTTTCTTTGCATTTGTAGATCTTGTTTGCTACCTCTGCTAGGGCTTTCACCAATCTTATCAGTCCCTAATCATAATAAAGTCTTTACATCTCTTACCTTATAATACCCTGTCTCATGTCATCATTCTCATCACTGAGGACCCTTTGTTGTTATTCATGTACTGTTACAAAATCCATGAAATGACTCAACAAACCTTACTCATGTGTGGAGGCCCTTGAACTCTTATGATGGTCATCTAAACTGTTTGACAAAGCTTGCTACTTCTCATATGATATTTGAAATCTTCAATACCCCACTTCTCCATATTCATCAACACAAATATGCATTTTAAAAAGCATTACAAACCACATAAGACTCCAAACACTTTTCTATACCTTCACAGTCTTCTTATTCATCTTAGAGGCTCATAACACTCTTTCTTAGTCCCTCAATTAGCTTGAAAGTGTTCTCACAGGTCTCCTAGGATCACCAATGTAGTTGTTATATCTGACTTGCACACTTGTGTAAAGTCTTCATAAGATTGAGTAGGGCTATACGAAGGTTTACATCATTGCATATTTCAGGAATATTATGAATACCTCCTTTTGGTTCACATGATAGTTCATTAGGGTTTGCATAGGTTACACTACCTTACCCTTGAAACCATTTCTTTCTCTCTGGTCTTTGAAGTTCGTGAGCAAGAAATCAAGTTTTATGGAACTTTTATCATCATGGAAGCTTCCTTAAGAGGTCATACATTATCAGTGAGGACTATGCAGATATGTAATCTATTATCAATGCAACATTTCATAGAGCACCTCCAATCCCTCTCTCTAATTCACTGTATTATATTGTAGTGCCACTGTCCTTGTCTTGAAACAATCCCTACTCTTTGAGTCTTGTAGGTTATGATATGAGACCCTTAAGCACTTGTCTTAAGATCCACTTCCCTACATTCATTGATATGCACATTGTCCCTACTGTATGCTTGTATAAGCTCCAACATAGTGGTGCAAGGCTCACCATGATCTTTTAACAATTGTGATTAGGTCTTCAAATGTCAATGACAGTCTTGATTATTTCTTCTCTACCACTCTATACAATTTGTCATGTCAAAAATTCCCTTCCAACAATCATACAACCCTCAACTATTGTCATAGATCACTCAAGATTCTTGATAAAGTAGAATAAGACTGTGTACATCTTGAAATATCATAACTATCAAATATTTGCTCTGGATTTGGAACAGAGAAAATACACATACAAGGTTGTTCATACCTGTGTATTTGTTTCATAAGCTCTTTATCCCCTTAGAGAGTGTGGTGAAATACTTGTGCAAGTTTCTGAAACCATCTTATACCTTTGATCTTGTTGTCTTAGCTTCAAAACTTCATACACGTCCGTGATGGTCTCCCTGTTAATTGTCAAACTTCGTTATTTACCAATATATTGATGTGGAAAGGACATACATACCACTCAATGGACCAAGAGATCCCTTATCAAGCAATCTACCAGTTATATAATGTGCTACATTTACATTGTCAAACCAGGGAATCGTATTCTTCTTGGATGATGTTTGTACTGTGTGTATAGTTAAGGATTCCTGAGTTTTATCCTAGAGGTTGTGTAAGGGAAATAAAGCAATTACAATATTCTAAGTAAACAGGAATAATGGAAAACAACCTAGATTATCCAACATAGTAGTAATCAAATGTCTTTATGTGACTTCTATGTAAAAGAGGAACTGAGAAGTGGTTCAGTTGGTGATCACCTTGACTCAATGGACTTGACAACATAAACTACTAAGGTTAAACTACTTCACATGATTCATAACAACAAAACATCTCTCCTCTCTCTCTCTCCTCTCTCTCTCTCTCTCTCTCTCTCTCTCTCTCTCTCTCTCTCTCTCTCTCTCTCTCTCTCTCTCTCTCTCTCTCTCTCTCTCTCTCTCTCTCTCTCTCTCTCTCTCTCTCTCTCTCTCTCTCTCTCTCTCTCTCTCTCTCTCTCCTCTCTCTCTCTCTCTCTCTCTCTCTCTCTCTCTCTCTCTCTCTCTCTCTCTCTCTCTCTCTCTCTCTCTCTCTCCTCCTCTCTCTCTCTCCTCTCTCTCTCTCTCTCTCTCCTCTCTCTCTCTCTCTCACACACACACACTCATATATAAACATACAATTTATAAACTGAACATACGAACAAGGTGGAGAAGCACAGTACCTCAAGTGGCCACTTGAGTGGTTGTGATCCCACAAGATCTAACTAAATCTCTACTGAATCTTTGTAGTCATAAATAGAACTCAAAACACATATTCTTTATTGAATGCCAAAAGTAACAAGGATACAACAAAATCTACTATTGTCTCTTTGTTCAAAACTGTATGAAACAAAATCTAATCTATTCTCCTCTGATCTAGCTAATCGAGATCAACAGTTTTTTATGAGTAAAGCTACTGAACAACAACTGTCTTAATTGTCCATTGTCCCACATCGTAGGAAAAGGACTTTATTACAGAGGCAACTGAAAATACGAAACTAACTAACATGAAGGCGACATAGATAACACAGTCCTACTACAATTCTACCTCTTCATTATCCATAAAGAATAATCAAGACTTAGAAACAAAATCATAGAGCACGATTTAGGTTCCTCAACTACATCATTTATTGAAATATAACCGTTATAGAGTCATGGGTGACTCATCCCAGTTAATTCAGGATCTTTTTCCTTTGCTGCAGGTACCTGTATCATCTTCTGCGGATATCAACATCTCCTTCGGCTGTGGGTTGTTCAGTGTTCTTCATGATATGAAGCCAAGCTTTTGCTACATGAGGAGTTAGTACTCTATATAATATTTATGCATTATTACCACTTAGAATCAACATAAAATACTAACTTATCACACAAACAATCTATTATCCACACATAATTAATTATCAGCATATTATATACCATCTTCATGTTTTAGTGTCTTAAGGATAAACATGGACATAATTAATACATATATGAGTCTGGAAATGTCTTTAGGAAATAGGTAATTAAAGCAATAAAAACAAGACAAATGATGGTCCCATCACTAACCTTGATATTCCTGCTTTCCTCACTATTGTAGAGTCTCTGTCTCTTGCAACTATGTGCTAAACTTGTGTTGAAACCCTAAGGAGAACTTGGAGAAAAAAAAAAACTCTGACTACAAAGACTCTAACCCTAGCTCACCTCAAACCCATGACCTTAACTTGCTTTCCCTTGAGTGTAAACCTTCAAAACTCAACCAAAACTTTAAAAAAATTCCCTCCACATATTTGTACGATCCTTTTGGACAAAATGAGGAAATTTGGACATGGAAAAACCTCTTCGTAAATGACATTTGACCAAGTATTCTTACATACAACATGGGCATAACTTTTTGAACATGGAAAATTGTTTTCCTTAGCAAAATTTAAGGTTTGCAATAACTCTTGACATAAATATGACTATTTAAGCCATATTAAAACAACATTCAATAATCTAGGACTCCACAAGACTCTTTAGAACCTCTCAAAAACTCAATTGCTCTCAAAGAACTTAATATATCACTTGACTTAACAACTTGAAACCAAAGATGACCTTTTGCGACAATAAATGACAAGATCCTGATCTTCACGTTGCCTATTTGGCTAGGAAAGCCAAATAGGTAACAATCTACAAAATTGTCTTGCCACTCACTGTCCTGATTTCTTGGGTTTTGGCATGATAGTTATGAATGCAAGCCATAATCAGGTTTGTGCATTTCATTGCCGTGGAAAATCACCTGTGTGTGCTAGTCTACTATCCAAGGTCTTTTGAGCAATAGGTGTTTGATGCAGAGGATGGCAAGAATTCCCTACAACCACCTGCAACAAGATTCTCTATGACTCTTCAAGAGGAATCACAAAACCTACCCTATTTGCATCTTGTCTTCTAGCCCTTAAACCCTCAAATGAGACCTAATGGGTACTTAATATAACCAAACTCATTCTTGCTGGCATCAATGGATTCCACAACACTTATCAGGTCCTATGGGGCCTTGACAAACCCACACTTCTCAGAAAAGATTCAAAAAAGTTGAATTTGCACTAACCCAAGCTGTTCTAGGTTTCTAGGTCAATTTTAGCAAGTTTTTGGAAGAAACAGTCCTTCATATCTCACACAAACCATTGACTTGGGACATGAAACTTTACAATCATTTAGAGACCCATAAAACAGAGGTTCACACCAAAAATTAGACTTTTTCACCGTACGAATTTGAAGAAATGTTTTTTTTTTGTATTTTGGGAAACCCTAGTTTTATGAACAGGGCTGCTAGGAAGATTGGTCTATTAGACCACTCAAACAATCTTTTCTTCACATTGATAAAAATGAAAACTACATGCAATGACTTCTCTTCCACTCATACAAGTTTCACACTCGTTCTTGTCCGTACAGGGCCATACAAGCCTTTTTACACCTGCAAAAACACTCAAAATGCACAAAATAGGGTATTTTTCATCAAAACCTCGTGTCTAACTGCCTCCAGCCTCTTATTTCTTCATTTCCTTAGTGCATAATGTCTTCAAGATAGTTACAAAGGCCTTTTATATGATTGTCCCATTAAAAGGCCAAAAAGTGCCTTAAAACATGAAAATACAACCATAATACTTAGCCTAGGATAGCAAAACATGATCAAATGACTTGACATGGTCTAACAAGACCTTATTTGACCCAATGACCTTAATTCTAAGGTTGAGGAACAAACCCCAGCTCTCTAACTAGCCAAAACCTACCTAGAAATTCAATTGGCATTTTGGAGGGAAAATGCAAAATTTGAATTCTAGGCTTGTACAAACATCCAAAACCATTGGACACGATCCCAATGGGCCTTCTAAGACTCTAACACACAAATTCAGGACTCTCAACATCAATTAGTCCATAAAAACAAAGGTCACATGACCTGATAAACATGCATTTTAGATGATGCTCATGCATCAATGTTCTCAGGTTGGCATTCATTCTGGCCCAAAATTCCTTGAGTTTGACATGCCCAAGTCGGTATCTTTTACCCCTGCCAACTCATCTTAATAATGAAATAAATGTCCAACCCTTGATATTTGTATTTCATTTTGATAGTCCCAAGTAAACAACGTGTGAGGTCATTAATTATGGTAATGACCGTGGGTTTTAGGTTAGGCAAGAGAAAGCTATGGTTAACAGTCAGGAGAAATGGGGTTCCACAATTCATGAAAGGTAAGGAAGACCACAATGCACACCCCCAACAGCTAGCTAACAGTAAATTTTCAATTTGAAAAGAGAATAGGTAGAGCACTTACCTTGGATGCGATGACTACGAGAAAGAGATGTCTAGATAGACTGCGGTTTGGCTCCCACTATTGTGTTCTCAAAAACAATTGTGAAAAATCCATAAATAGAAGCTTGACTTTATAAGTTGGACAAAATGGGGAAGGGTTATAACATTAAATGCTCCCTTATAATAAATGTTGCCTTGGCTCGACATGCCAAAACACTTATTAAGAGTTTAAACATTATGAGATCACTTCCCTTTTATTGACAAATTTTGGTCGCCGTCGAACTTCACTGTCAGCAAACTTTCCACTTTATGAACTGAATCTCCAACCTTTGTATTCACTTAGTCAGCAAAAGTTAACTTCATGAACTTCGTATCTTTCCGACTATACGTATTTGTCGCTTTATCGGTGATTTCAAGATTTCACGAACCATGTGATTTTTTTATGACTATGCAAAGCTTAGAATTCATAATCACATTCAGTGAAATATATTTTATGCAAACTTACAAGAAATGCTATGACTAAACAACATTTCTTCTTTTATCGACAGGATACACTTGACATGAACTAAGTACAACCATCGAGTTATCGACTTATCGATGAATTTCACAACTCGGGAACTAAAAACTGAGAAAGACTCACAGGCTTAAAGTTCACAAAAGGTAAAGAAAGCAATAGAAGAAAAAACTTGATGAACAAGTGACAAGACGCTTTCTAAGAAGAGATTATCGAGAAAGTTAGACATTTGAGAACTCAAAGTTTTACAGATAGAGTTCGTGGACTCAAGAATTTCCCAACAGAGTTCACCAATTGAGAATTTTTTTGATAACTTGGAAAATGAAGTCAAGTTTGAGAAAACACAAGAATGTCGATAACAAAAGAGATTTGGAAAGGAGGCTTCAAACTTCATGTTCGAGAAAAAAATTGTCAATAGAGGAGGGAAATGGCTTGGACTTGAGAACACAATACAAGGACGAGGAGAAAGACAAAGGTGGAACAAAATTGAATCGTAGAGACAAGATTAGAATTGGCAAAACAACTGCCTCTAATTGGGGACAAAGACTGAAAGGATGCAGAGAACACAGGAACTTTGGTTGGCCAGCGCCTTATTCATTGGGCCAAAGATTTGAACCCAACACACCAAAATTAAAGGAAAAACAAAACAAAACAAGACAAAAACACAAAAACTATGACACAAGATAGGTGGAAATCACCAAATGTAGAGCTTCAAATCTTGCCCATTATAGGCAAGAGGCAATTCTGTTCCATCCAAATATGCCAAGAAAAAGGCATTATCTCCAAAATTTCTCTGATTCTGAAAGGTCATTTCCAAAGTGAGTCAAAATTTCTCACGAGCTCCTTTAGGGTCCTTTCTTTTAACCCAAAGTAGTACAATGTCTCCAACTACAAATTTTCTCTATCTAGATTTCCTGTCAAAAATTGTTTTCACTCTCTTATGATGCTTTGATATCCTATCTACCACCTCTTCCCTTTGTTCTTCAATTTTAGAAAGGTACATTATTAGGTCATTTCTAAAGCATCTTTAAAATATTCATCCTCAATAGCTTTCTATAAATTTAAGGTTGAAAGTTCCAAAGGCATGGGTAAAGCACTACCAACTCCATATACAAGCTCAAAATGGGACATGTCAGTTGCTCTTTTTGAAGTAGTCTTATCTGCCCACAATGCATCATAGAGATTCTTATGCCAATTCTTTTGATTATCATCTACTAGATCGCGAACAATGGTAATCAAATTTTTGTTGCTAGATTCTGCTTGTCCATTACCCTAGGGATAATAATTAGAAGAATGTGAAAGACTAACCCCATGATTATAACAGAAAAGGGAAATCTATGAGGAGGAACAGTTTGAAGCATTGTCTGTAACAAACTTCTTGGGTACACCAAATCTGACTATTATATTCACTTTCAAGAAATTACACACTATCTTAGCGGTGGTATGTTTGATAGGAATAGCCTCCACCCATTTGGTGAAATAGTCTGTGGAAGTCAAAATATGTGTATGGCCTGCACTATAATTTGGGTTAATTGGTCCTATGAAGTCTAGACTCCACTAATGGAAAGGTTCCTCAATAACCACTAGCCTTAAAGGGAGAGCAGCTAATTGAGGTCTACTTGCAAACCTTATGCACTTCTTGTTGTCACGAAGGATTGCGCCCTGAATGCGAAGCCTTTAACAGCTTGACAATCCCATGCAACATGGGAACATTATCAGATTGTGGGTTTGTCTATGATGAGAACGAACTTCCGAAAGAGCTAGCTCCCTTTAAGTGCCCCTTAGATTTGATGTATTTCATGGAAAAGAGATAGAGAAATGATGAAATAAACTGAAACTGAAACTTATTCTAAGGGGCGATGCACCAAATGATTGAATATCCTAACTTGCAATCTGATTCATGACTATCCTCAATAAATATGTTCATACTGTTACCTCTCAATCCGACTGGATGCTTATTCACAATTGTCCCTACAAGGTAGCCATCAATGATCAATAGGACTCCTGGGCCAGCGGCTAACAGTACAGGAGATAGACTCTATAGATATCTCCTCTTCTTCTTTAGGCTCTGCAGAACCAAGGGGGTATTCCCTATTCAACATCCATAAGATATGCTATGAAAGGACTGGGATGCTGACACAAAGCAGATAAATCCTCTATTATGCAGACCAAAACTGTGGAATAAGTGCAAAGGGGCTAGCTTTGGGCCTATATTAAGTTATGAATCAGAGGATTGTGGTCCTAAAACTACTTCTACTATCCTAAAGGTTTGTATATGAAGTTTGAGTTTGTTTTGTATTTGGATGCAAAACTAGGACTTTGGTTGCGACCTCAATACAAGACTGGATCGCTGCCTATACAGGGCTCAGAGTCAATAGACATACACATGTGAATGTACACATAAACCCATATTAATGACTGAGTTTCAAGGGGGTTGTTTAATATCTGCCTTATAGATACTTCCCAGAATTGAGTATTCAGTTACCTCTGCTTAGAAGATCCTCATTGCAATATATTCTTCTTAATACTTTAACCTAAAACATTTAATCTACTCCTTGAATAGAAGTAAAAGACCAAGCGTTCAACATAGCAAATCTATATTCAAGAATCTTAGACACCCCTTAGCTGTTTAGATTCAAAAGAAGAATACATTCAATTTGGAGACAAGTAACAGAACACATGCAATGAAGCATTACTCATTTAAATCAACATGAAACCAGTAAGTTTATGCATTAAACAGACAACATGAGATTCATAAACTCACAAAAACATCCAAAACAGGGCCACCAATGAAGTTGTATCTTATCACAACACCAAAATTTGTCCAGTTTTCAACAACCAAATGAGTAACACAGTTTGGCCCTTTTATACCAAAACTGTGTACTCAGCAAAATTAATTACATGACAAGGTCAAAATTTCTGTCAGATACACTGCCTTAGGAATGGCACTCCGAAAATTTAATGCAGCCGAGGGACAAGGAGGAGGGAGCAGGTATGTTCGGGAAAAGTGCTGCCACACGGAGATCCTCCTCCTAAATCAGGTGGTTGAACTTGTCAACTCAACCCATACTTCTCTGCACAACCGCCATCAATACTTCAGCTACCCGCGGGATGCAACAACAGATGCATCTGGAGATATTCCCGCTCAAAAAATGGCCTCACGCACTCAGAAAAAACCATCGCTGCAGGTTCAAAACAAGGCCATCGATCCACTCCTATCGCTGAGATCCACGGCCTCAAATCACATTGACCAGGTCGCCAGCCAATTAGATCGTGCCATGTAGGCACCTTTTGCTATCGCTGGCCTATCACTTCTCCATTTTGCCTTTTTCGTCCTGTATATGCATGTTCAAATGCAAATACAATCGCCACTGTTCACCTGCCAAAAACCCTTGTATATGCAAGAGCAAATGCATATACAACTGTTCATCATACTAGGCGGACCCCAAACCATTATAGAGCAGATTGGAAATTTCAATCGGGTCCACCTTGTATCCCATTCCATGCATATTTCCATGTGTATGCGCATATACATTCTCCTTATGCATACAAGGCAGATTTCAAATTTTATGAAGTTTGCTGAAGATACTTTGAAATCTGGCTTGCATCTTAACCCTTGTATCTTTCGAATGTACATTGGCACATACAAGCGCCCAATATACATGTTGTGGACCTGAAATATTATTAACTGCATTTGATTTCTCCTTCAGGTCTGGAATGTATATTCCTCATTGTATATTTTGAATGTATGTCGGCATACATACAATTACCTTTGTATGCAACTGGTGGGCCTGACCCATTTTCTCTCTCCTTTGCACATTTCGTTGCTCATTGTATATACAAATACAATGTACAAGCCCCTTGATACAAGTGTGGAATCTGCGGCAGAATATTCCAGGAATGCACATTTGTATTATTTTGGAATCCGGCCTACACATTTGCGAATGCATAGCTCCTTTGTATGTCGAACATACAATCTCACTTGTATATCCGTGTGCCCCACCAAATGTATTTACCCTGCACTGTTCACTTTGCATATGAGGCGGACCCTTATATACTTTGCTTGTATCTTGGAGATATGAAGACCCCTGCATGTCTGTGGGCCCCACCGCATGTATCTCCCCTTGCCACTGTAGCAAATGCATGTTGGCCCTTGTATATTTTTTCTTTGTATACCTACAATGTATCTTTTCTCTTAGACATAGCCGTTGTATGTCTGAACATACAAACCAAATATACATGCAACTTGATATACAAACAGGGAATATTCCCTGGAATCTACAAAAGATTCCCCCTTTGTATATGCACATTTTCAAGCCCGATATGCATTCAAAAATGCATATACTCATTTTTTCAAAAGCCGATGGAGATTTCTGACCCGCCAATGCACATTTTGACCTGTATGTATATACAAACACCTTTGTATATACAAAGACACTTGCACCTTAACTGATTTTTTGCATTTTTTCAACTGAAACCAGAGTGCTCATGCAAGCGGTAACACATACAACTCAAATTGAACAATCTTTACCACATAAATGTTTCACAAAAAGACATGAAATGACTTGCACAATCTATAACCTGTAATAAAATTGCACTTTGTATACTTGCATTCAACGAATGAGACATAAAACTTAAAGGTTTTGGAAGAAAACACAATAAATCTTCATCAAATCACTCAAAAGAGGAAAGACGCCTAAATCTAAATAGAAGAACACCTAATTGTATTGATAATAGTAGGAAAACTCTGCAAAATAACAATGAAAATGCTAGAAATAAACTGCTGCTACTGCATAAAACCTATAAAAATGGCTAAGTTACAAGACAATCTCTCTCTCTGCAATTTGCAAAGCAAGGGAAAAAATAAGAACTGAGAAAAAAGCATGAGCTTTTCCCCCTATAATACAAAATCTGTCCCAAAAAGGTAAAGGGAAGTCAACTCCAACTCAACCGAATTCCAAATGATGCATGAATAGCCTGAAAAAGCAACTCCAAGTTGTTGGGTGAGCAAGAAAGAAAAGCCTAAAAATTAGGGCCCAAAACTGCTCCAAGATGAGCAAAAATAGCTCAGAACTCCACCTCCCAAGATGTTTGACCAAAAAATATGCCAAAAATAGCTCATTTGACCTCAAAGTAAAAAATAGAAATAATATCTCCTCTGCATGAGTTTGCAAGCTCAGTTCAACTCCTCTTCTGTTTTTTGCATGATTTGACGGCAAAAATAACCTATTTCAACAAATATTAAAGGCAATAATGTGATTTACCTTAATAAGTGTTATGTGAATGTCTTTTTTTTTTCTTCTAGGCTTTATATAACAAATATTAAGGCAATTTATAAAAGTATTGCACTAAATAAGTGTTTAAATACATTATTTTGCCTTCAATTTATGCAAAAAATAAAAGGGGTTACATGATTACAAATTACCTAAGTCTCCTTTCCTTACAATAGCTCACCAAGGCAATAGTAATCTCTTTTTCACCTTTGGCTTAAAAAAACACTCAAGCCTGCTCAATGTTGACCTAAGTCAACAGCAAAAATATAAAAGCCCGTCATGTTTTCACACTTAAAACATGATCTCCCCTTTGTTGATTTAAGGATTAAATGATAAAACCTTTAAAAAAGGTCAAAAATCTAATTATCACCCTTGGATTAAAAAACACTTTACTCACAACACAAGCTCTAATTGATTTATTTGATGATTTATCCTAAATAAAGTCAAAAAGACTTCAACTCCATCGGCTAGGGCAACATTGTGAACAAAAACTTTTGCAAACCCTAAAACATATCATTCCCACTATTTCTCATTTGGCTTTAGATGTTGGAGGGTGATGAGGTATAAACAACCTCATTCTTATGATGAGCTAAATACCCCTTATTGTTCTTGCCAACCACCTTAGCCATGCCAATTTGTTATTTTTTAGAAGCAATAATTGTCTACTTTTTATAAATGGTGTATAAATCTTTATTTCTCAAATTGATTGGAATTAGCTCACTAATGTTGATATAATGGTATAAACTTTGAGTAATTGTGCAGGGCTTATGCATGGCCTATGAAAGGAGTGGACTTCAAGCGGTTGAAGTCAGAGCACCAGAAGTTGGCGCGCTAGAAATTTAGGCGTGCATAGTGGAAGACTTCTTTTAAAGCATTATGTTATTTTCTGTTAAGACTATCTGAGACTTTACAGCTCCACTCAGAGCCTTTATTATGTTTTATTTCATGAACACCAGTTAGTTGTAATTCTGTTTAAGACTTTTTCAATGGCATTTACCCGCTATCTGCAAATTAGGATTTTATAGTAGTGCAGTATATATATGTAGTGCTCAAAACAAGGACGAATGGTTATGATATTTTGAATATTGTTCAATTATGTTCTCTGTGCTGTTACACTTTTATGATATGAATGAATATCGCTAGTATTGTTCTAAGTAATTTGTTTTGAGTAATGGGAGTACTGTGAATTGATTTACTTTGAAGCTGTTAAAGTACCACGTGTGATTTGAATTGATAGTAAGAATGTCCAAGATCTAGCCACTCAAGGGATCGTAGAGTAGATAAGTATTTTTATCGTTAATGTTGTTATTTATGTTATGTTTAGTTCTGTTGTGTGTTCCTGCATGTGTTTTTTTTAAGTTACTAGTCTCTGAATTTTATTTACTTGAAATTTCTGGAGCATCCACTATGTTCGTAAAACTGTTGTTAGCTATTGATTAAGAGATGTTAGGTGTGCTTTCAATTAGTAGTTAGTTGTTAGTAGTTAGTTGCCTTCGTTTTAGTTCCATAGTTAACTGCAAGTGTTGATTTTAGATAGTTTACATGCTTTCTAGAATAAGGATTTGAATGCTTTCTAGCTTAAACAATTTCATGCTTTCTAGTTTAATTTTTATTTTCGAACTTTATGAAAATTTAGAAAATCTGCACTAAGTGAGATGTCTAAAATATCCCCTATTGCATACAACCTTTGGACACTACCTGGTCGACATAATTGATATATTTTTCAACTAAAGTGTTAGGACCTAATGACAGCCTGTCAGAGGGCGCTGCCATGGGATTTTGAAGATTTGCTATAGCTTCTGAGGGCTCTAGTGAAGGTTCTTTAGCATTGTAAGTCTCCTTTTCTTGCGTCTATTCCTCACTTGTTGTATCTTCTATTGTTTCAATGATCTCTTTACTTTCCATCTGCCCCATGATAATGTTGAAAAAAACTGCTCCTTTCTCATGATCTCTGTCTTGTTGTTCATGACTATGCTTACTAGGAAATTGGTAAAGCATTCATTTGTTCTCTGCAACTATTTTTGAGGGAAAAAACAGGGAAGTTTTAATCTTGTTTTTGAGATCTCTACTATTCCTCTTCCAGTCTTTTGACCTTTTGCAAAAAGTAAAGTGCACACTTTCATCACTTGGACAATGATAATGAAACTGCATTGGCCATGAGCTCAATATTGATGCATGTGTTTGTAATCCATCATAACAATTAGTAGGGTTTCCCTTGTTCCGTACCTCAAAACCACCTTGCCATAAAAGTTGTGCTTTGGAAGGGCTACCATCTTTACACTTTCACTCTAAATAGATTGTTGATAAGGAGGTACTCTCATGCATTTGCCAGGATAGTTTCCATTTGAAATAACAGGAAGGTCACAGGGAATGTTCCCTCTAACAGTTGTAACAGTGCTAACTCTATTGTTCTTTTCAAGCGTAAGCACTTGTTATTTTCTTCTTATGACTCCTACATCCTCTCACTTCACAGTGCTTTGTTGCAGACCTCTGTCATGGACTGGTACCTTTTATGACTACCCTACTTAAATCATTTAGACTGTCCTCCAGTCTTTATGATTGTTGTCACACAGTACATGATTGTCCTTCATTATCTTTGACATTTAAAACTACTCTTTGGTATCAACCATGGACTTTTCTACATGCTTGATCTCTTTGATGTTGGACTGTCTTTGGTGCTCTTAAAAAGATCATTACAATCATTGTATTGGTTTTCTCCTTACATTATTAAGGCACTTTCCTTCTAATTTGAAGTTGCACCTTCTTTCACTTTGGACAAAGAATATGTTCATGTAGGTCATGTGATTGTTCACTCTACTTTAATATCATCCATTTCAATGGTCAAACACCTACTAGTAATTTCACATCTCATTAACAACAAAGTGGTAAATATTTGTTCTATTTTCATTGTTGAAAGCTCTTTGACTGTTGGAGTAGATGATGTTCAAGGATATTCATTTGCAACAATTATTTCCTTTGTATACAGTTGTGAAAGGTTAGCTCCGTCTTTGTTTCAAATAGCTGTCCCTTTGATCCTTCTCATATGAATTGTTGTTACAATCACACAAATTGTTGTTACACTCATATAGATTGTTGTTACAACCATAGCAACTATTGTTACAGTCATATAACCTGTTGTTATAGCCATATAGACTGTTGTTATAGTCATATAGCCTATTGTTATAGCCATATAGATTGTTGTTACAGTCATATAACCTGCTGTTATAGTGTCCTTTATGACTGTTATGCTGTACCTTATTTTATGACAGTCGAGAATGCCTTTCATGTTTTCTCAAGGGACTACATTGTTGGTAGGACTGCCTTCCTTTTGGACTGGTGATAGTCATTCTTGACTGCTTCTTCTCAATAACTATGACTTATGCTTCATTGTGGCTCTCTCATGGGTTTGAAGAAGACTATCAACATTGATGTGAACTGTTTTGATAATAATGGCTGTTGTGATTGTCCCCATCAACACATTTGGCCATTCCTTGACATTTTTAGTTGTGACCAATGTTTATGTTGCTGACATAAATGCTGCTGTGATTGCCTTAGTGTCCTGTAACACTGTTAGTTAATAGATAATGTGAGATCTTGTGGACTGCAACTCTTCGTGTCCATTTAATGACTAGACATAGTCATCATACATGATTGTTTTCATTGGGTGGTGTGTTGTTCCTTTACTGTTTGACAATCCTTGTGTATGACTGCTTTGTTAGGAAATAGTCTCCTCATCACACTTGTATCTCTTTGACTGTCTTTCACCATTTTATCCCTTTTAACTACATTGTGACAGTCTTGACAGTAGGTCTTTGTCTCCTTCAATGGATTTTGTCATCATTTCATGCCTCTATGGAAGAGATTTACTTTTCTTGTATGGTTAATGACTGGGTTGGCCTCTTCAATATATCTATGCTCTTTTGCATTGTATGTTTAGATTCTGAGCTGGGAGCCCTTCCTCTATGATCTGTGTTCTCAAAAAATTAGAGGTGACTGTACCATATTTAGCAGAGAATGACTACTGCTCCTTTGTCTATGACTGCACCTTTCATGACTATCTCTGCTCATGTTGTTCTGATAGGTCTATTGACTGTCATGTATAATGTATGTTCTGTTGTTCTTTTCAAATGCAAATGACAACTACTCATAGTGAATTTTCTTTATCATTTGACACTTCTATGCTAGATACAGTTACCCATATGACTGTCATTATTGCTCTCTAGCAGTCAACTATTATTGTCCCCATGTACATAGCAACTCCTCTGCTCTCATTGTTTTGCTTCTTTGAGAACATTGTCTTCCTTGTTTGGATCTTTTTGTATGCTCTTTATTGTGAACATGAAGGCTATCTTTGATTGTTCTCTTGGGTTCAAGACTATCCTCCCAATCTAATTAATGTCATGACTTAGCAAAGTTGCTCATGTGCTTATAGCTCCCAATGTTGACAGACCTTGCTCCCTTTCAGTCTAGCATCTCATTTATGTCATTGTCCTCTTCTTGTGATGTATGGCTATTTCATGTTCTCCCACCAATCCTCCTTGTATTAAAACCTAAATTTGCTTCTTGGGACTGTACCCTTTGGTGATTGGCAATTCTTTGTCTATTCAGAACCTTGAAAGACTGTCTCCTTCATGACTGTACCATCAAGGCTTAAACATTATTGTACCTTTCAAGACTATACTAGCATATGTACCTTGGTATTTATAATTGTTGTAAATAGATGTCATTAATGAACAGTCTTCATGACCTTGTACCTGCACAATCAGCAAACAAATTAGAGAAAACATAGAGGCCGAAGCCTCTCCTTTGATTTGCCTGGTTTCTCTTTCTTATTTCCTTTGATTGCCTATTTGCTTCTTATGTTCGTTTCTCTTTTCCATCTTGTTGATTAGATGTAAGATCGCAAGTACATTTTGAACCTATTGCATATAGAATTGGAAGGAAAATCTTGAGCTCTAACCTTCTCCTTATTTTCCTTTTGCAGGTCTTCTTGGTGATATCATCGAGACAAGCTGAAGCTGATGCAGCCGTCAACGAGATTCATCATTCAGACAATGATGGGTCCCTCTCCTCTTTTATATGTTTCCTTTTACTTCAAATGTACTTGTTATTGTGCATTGCATTGTATACAGTTATTCCCGCGGCTTGTGTGGGATCGTATAAATACTTTTCTTTATGAATATAAATAGTTATTTCATGCAATGACTTGTGTGTCATTTCCTTCTTTTGTAAATCAATTGCATAAACATAAACTAAACATTATTGCATTGTATAGGTGTTTATAATCATGAGTAAATTTAGCAAGATTTTATGTACCTTTCTGAAATGTATCAAACTGCAATGAATGAACAATGACCACAACTGCAACACAATCTGCATCAACACAATCTATAATGCATAGATTAGCTTTAACTTCTCCTGTCATACCTAGGATATCTCCTGCCCTGCTGGACTGTCCTTTCATCTTATATGGCTCATGTAGCAGCTCTAATTGAGTTGCTACATGATCTTGGTAATATGATCATTGGAAGGGTCCTCCATCAGGACAGTAGACCTTCTAGGCTGGCTTATGAACTGGAACTTTCTTCTCCCTTCCTCTTGAACCTCTTTGCTTCTTCAAAGCAGCAAAGATAACTATTGTCACAACCTGACCTAATTGGGCTGCAAAGCATAATTTGGTAACACTTCTCACACTTGGAAACCCAATTATAGGCATATTTAAACATACCTGGCCAGTAGAAGCATTGCCTTAGGATTTTGAAAGTTGTTACAAATGCTGAAAAGTGTCCTCCACACGCCTCATTATGGAAAGACTCTAAAAGTTTTATTTGTTGCTCTTTTCCTACACATATTTAAAATGTGCCATCAATTCCTCTCTTATATAAGGTATTGCCCCATACTACATATTTCATAGCCTTCATCTTCAAAATTCTCTTCTCCTTAGCTGAGAGATGGGATGGACACTCTCCATAAGTCAGAAAGAAAGCAACATCAGAGAACCATTCATCAATGATATCCACGAACAAGGTGAGTGGGGTATCATCATCTTCCTTAGGTGTATCCTCTGCTAGTAATCTACGAAGTCCTCTACCCCTAACCAATTTGGTGGGTTTGATAGTGACATCATACTCCTAGACCTTAGTTACCCAAGCTCGTCTCTTATTACAACTTATTTCCTATTGGGTCGAGATAGATTTGACTGCAGAGTCTGGGACAAAGATAATAGTATGAGAGTGGAGAATGTAGAACCTGAATTGCTTGACTACCTTCACCATTGCATATGCATGTTTCTCCATGGGATAGTACTCCAGTTCATGTTTCTTCAATGGACTACTCATGAAAGCTAACGGGAGATTCTATACTTTGTTCATTTCTTTGGAGCAGGATAGATGACAAAGGTGTGATCTGATGTGTAACAGTATATGATAAAATCTTTATCAAAATATGGATGTATCAAGGTTGGTGTATTAGCAATAGCTTCTTTAATTGCCTTGAATGACTCTTTTCCTTCATTGTCCCACTTAAAAATAGGCTTATCTTTCATCATCTCTGCAATGTGCCTGCTTAACTCTACAAAATCGGGAACAAACCTCCTCAAGAAATTTACCTGACCGAAGAAAGAACTAGTGTGGCTTTTGCTACTAGGAAGGCTCAATTGTTGAATAGCTCTAACCCTTTCTAGATCTATCTTAATTCCTTCTTTTGAGATAATATGTCCTAGGAGTTTTCCTTTAATAACATTGAAAATGGACATTCTGGGATTGAGAGATATACCATGATCCGTACATCTTTGTAAGACAACCTCTAGGTGATCTGTAACATGCCATCTCATATTACTCAGAATTACACAAACAATTTACTAGGAAAGTAAATGAACATGATAAACATGCAAAAAAAATTAATATTTACATAATCACATTAAAATGCATATCTTTTCTAAATATTATTCAACCTTGAAAATACAATATATTCAAAGATAAAAACATAGTGAAAACTCTTCACTTTACATTTTTAAATAATTTGCTCTTGGCAATATAAATAAGTTTACATAAGTTTGACAATCATAGGTCATAAAGAATATTGTCTCTGGAATCATGATATCTATCATTCAAGTCTCGATGAGTCTTCTGCTACAGTGGGAGAGCATCGTTCGAGTGCTTTACCTCCAACGACATACCATTGGTCCCCCGCTCACCTTCCTTCCTGGAAGTGGCCCTACCCTTCATGAAGAGTATATACATAAAGAACCAACAATTTGCCATCTGAGTCCTAGTGTTGTGTTGTGTCCTACACAAATCAATTGACCATACAACTCTAGACAATCTTCTAGCTAAGTATGATCATTCTGACAGGTCACGTCATTTAGACACTATGAACTGACTAATGCATGCAAAGACAAATGCATCACTTTGGCCAAAGTTTCTATATAAATAGACATTTACAATAAACATAGTTATGTGTTCACACACCTCTAACTCGACTTGGAAACTATCTCATCTTATAGTTTGACTTGCTTGACTAATAACTCTAAACATGAAATGTCTTAGTTAAACTCAATTCCTAGTCAATTTGACTTAGAAATTAATCCTTAATCTAGGATACTCATGCTATATATACAAGATTAGGTAATTTTAACTCTTCAAAGAGTCCCTCGTTGCATCCTTGCAAAAATCAGAGTCTATTACTTCTTGTCATTCTACTCAATGATTCAAAGATTAAGCACTTCTTGTGTTATATGTCAAGTTTTGACTCTATCAAGGAAACATTTAAATGTATCAAAAGGATACTAGACTCTTTTATACTTACTTGATCTAAGGTTTCTCGACCATTTTACTATCAACCATAAATACGATAAACTAAATCATTATCATAACCGACTAGAGAGTTTAAGTTTTCTAAACCCTTATGGGTTGATTTTAGGGTTAAACTTCTCTATCACATACTCATTGTATCACAAATACTCTTGTTACCAAAAGTAGAAGTTTGTAATAATATAGCATGATAACAAAACCTATAGCCTTCACTCGAATACCTTGGCATTGTTTGAATTCACATATCTTGTAACATGTAAAAATATAGCACACGAGTTATACCCTCTTGGTATAAAGTACTATCATTTTCATAACTATCTCTTGACTAAGTTGATTTTTTTTCAACCTAGATAAATTTCATTCTACAAACATAACATTATTGACCTCTCAGTCTTCTTGAGTCCACCGAATCTCTAGAAAGGATAAGTTTTGAACTCATGCATATCATTCTTGAATATCACAATAAGGTTTATCTACATCAGGATTTTTGAAAAAGTTATAACTCTGCATAAAATATATACAACTAGCAGTTGCTAAAGGATTACATTCCTACAAATCTTGGTCTTACTACGAGCTTATGCAGAGATAACCTCTCATGCATTTCCTTGGCCTTCATACAACTTAAACTAAATTACAATGTCATCCTTCTAAAGTTTAGAACTATACCAGACTACCATTTTACAATAGTATGAATCCTTACCAAACTGTTGACCTTCCAAAGGTATGAAACCTTATCATACTATTGGCCTTCCAAAAGTATCAAATCTTATCATACTGTCTACCTTCCAAAGGTATGAGAAAATAGTATCATTTACACTAGTTAGAACAGGTTAAACAATAATATTACTGGTTTCTATATAAAAGATACATCGTATACAAATACTATGAGGATTCTCTGAATGCAAGAGACTATTCAGTCTCAAACAAAACACAGAGGTTTACTATATTTATCTGTCTCATATAAACTAAACACAAAGGTTTACTAAATTCCTTGAACAAGTTTAGTCTCAGTTTTTATAAACATCATGTCTTGTTAAACCAATGAGGTAGTAAAAGAAACCAACTACTATACTAAGTGTTCTAGAACTCCTCAAAACATCATAGATCAAATATGATACAAGGTCATTTGATATACAGTCTACTGTCTAACAAAATTAGACATAAGTCTACCCAAAAGTTAAAACATATATATATTCTCTTAGGTCTAATGATACTATGTTGGCATGATAGTGTTTATGAGTTTAACAAAGTTTCAGTGTTCTGAGAATATCGAAACAATAGTGAGAAAAGTGTTCTACATAGTATTCTAGTGTTTACACTATACTGTTTGACAACAATAACAATGATATATCTCTATCACGACTCAGGCTCTAAAGTTTCCTGCACTCTGAGTGTGATTTCAAACTATAAGCAAAGAATATTACTCTTATTTAACACCATCTATGAATATACAGCCGTAGAGATTCTAATCTTTCTGATTTTATATCTCTATGAATCTACGAAACTATATCCATACAAGTTTCTACAGGTTACATTTATCACAAAAAAGAAAGAAACAAATGTTTTTAAAGAAGATCTCCTACCTCTACTATGTTTCTCCTTCAACCTTTTGTGCACTAAGCTCTGTATACACGTTGATTAGTGTGCTCTCTAAGTTTATTTCCTCTATCGAGCTTTCTAGAAACACCACATTCCTTGATCCCAGAGACTCTCTAAATAAGAGCAAAGCTCTATGTGCTCAACAGAGCTCACTCTACTCAAATTTTTTGAGTATTATCTCTTATCTCCACTATAACAACATCATGTTATCATTAAGTAATATTCCTTGCCCCTTCGACTATCCATACTCCATGATGATATACCCTTTTCAAGCCTCAACTTCTCCTTTACCGTGGAGATTACTTGCCAAGATAGAGCCTATAATTGCTCTTCATGGTGTAATTAGTTTGGTGGTGGAGTGACTTGTAATAATGACCACTCCCCACTCTAATAAAGAACTCCCCCATACTCTCCAAGCCACTGTGGAGATAAAGGGGTCGAGTCTCCAAAACTTAACAAGAAGTGGTTGCAATTAAATTTGCAATTATACCACTCTCTTTAAGAAACTTGTTGTCAACAAAACTATAGGTTTAAACTAAAAATTCATAATAAATAAATAAATAAATATATAACAACGTAATATAGATGCATACTAGGTATACTTACGTTGTTTTCAAGCACTCGACAAGATACGCGAATGGGGTCAAGGTATTCTCCCACTCTCTATCTTGCATAAACACCAAAATAGATGAGTTATCATAATGGATTTTCAATAAAAAATACCAATAATGAATTTGTTTAACCCTAATAAATATTTTCTCTTGAATATAACTATATTCATATTAAACAAGGACTAACGACTATCGACCATTTCTTGTCAACAGTCATATTTTCCTGACCTAGCTCTTGGTAAAACCTAAGCTAATGGTTTTTGACGACAAATTAACGATTGTCAAGTCAAAACCAAACTTAGACCAAATGGGTCAAACATAACTTACCAAAATCGACGAGGGTTCACTGAACTGTGAAAGCACGAGACTTAGATGACAACATCCTATTCTTATCCATACGTCTATTCACTTCTCTCCGATGATGCTCTCCCTCTCTTTCTCAGAGGGTAGAAAACATGTTTTCTTGGTTACAACTTGCAATCACCAAATTGGGATTAGTGTATTGTTAGTCAATCAATATACCTTATGAATAAATAAGGATGACATCATATAATCACATGTCTAAATTCTAAACATATAAACATAAACTCAAGATATCTTTTGATTTTTCTTGACATTTTCACATAACGTCAAATCATTAATCCATGCAAAATTATCTACTAATTACATACAAGTAAAAAGTAAAAATAGTCAAAATTTGGGGTGTGACATATCTCCCCCCATAAGATCCATCATCCTTGATGATACAATGTATCCAAAATAATAATAAGATAAATTTTTTGTTCAAGTTTGAAAAGCTTGAAACAAATGAGGAAATCTCTAATAAAAATCATGGCAATCTTCCCACATGGCACTATCTTCTACATACTAGTCCCACTGGACCTTGCACTAAGTAACCTCTCTATTACGCAAGTGAAGCTTGCAAACTTCAAGCACCTTGAGAGGCTCAATCATGACCACTCCTGGGTCCTATATTTGTAAAGCATTCCAATCAAGAATATGATTATCACCTATTATATACTTTTTCAAATATGAAACATGAAAGAAATTATGCATCCTGGCAAGAGCTGGTGGTAGAGTGATTTTGTAGGTATCTAGATTGATTACTTTGAGAAATTCGAAGGGTCCTACATATCGAGGAGCTAGTTTGGAATACTTTCCAAACTTTATGGAACTCTTCTAAGGTTTAACCCTCAAAAGAAATTTTTCTCTTACTAAGAATTGCCTTGGTCTACACTTGGCATCAACGTAACTTTTATGTCTATCATTTGCTTCTGTCAATCTATTTCTGATCAACTTCATCTGTTCTTCTATTTCTAATAACATTTCTGGACCAATGTTAATCCTATCTTTTAACTTATCCCAGCTTATAGGAGTTTAGCATCTTCTTTCATACAATGCTTCAAATGGATCCATCTTTATAGCAGAATTGTAGGAGTTGTTATAAGTAAACTACAAAAGTAGTAGATACTCTTCCCACTTGTATTGTTGATCCATGCAATACATTCACAATAAATCTTCAAGACTGTCTAACCATCTGTCTTAGGGTGATAAGCTGAGCTTATATTAAGTTGAGTTCCTAGTGTTGAGGGCAAAGTTTGCCAAAATCTTGAAGTCATACATGTATCTCTATCTGAGATAATCTTCTCAGGAACTCCATGCAATCTAAACACTTCTTGCACAAACTTGAGAGCTAAAACTGGTGCTCCATCCATTAAATTTCCAGGTATAAAGTGGGCTACCTTGGTGAGTTTGTCCACCACCACTAAAATAGCATCATGTCTATTTCTAGACATTGGGAGACCTTGCACAAAATCCATTCTAATGATCTGCCACTTCCACTCAGGGATATCATGCGGATATAGAAGTCCTTCTGGATGCTGATGCTCAACCTTGACTCTTTGGCATTCTAAGAAACTTGCTACAAATCTTGCAATGTCATTCTTCATTTCTTTCCATAAATAAAGAGGCTTCACATCGGTTAGGAGTTTGGTTACTCCTAGATGACCTGAATATCGTGTGAAATGAACTTCCTTCCACACAAGGTTTCTTACTTCTGTTGAATCTGGAGGATACATCCTTCCTCTGTATCTTAAAAGCCCATTTGGTTCAAAGTAGAACCCATCATACGTCAAATCTGAAGGATTTACTGTGAGAGACAGCTTAACTTGGTCATAATACTCATCACTTACAGAATTTTGTAACACTAAATCCTTGAAGTTTGAGTGGATAGAGACAATTGATGAGATATGCCTCCGTCGACTCAGAGCATTCGCTACTCGGTTCTCTTTACCTTTCATATAACTTATCTCAGAGTCATAGTCTAATATTAATTCCAACCATCTTCTTTGTCAAGCATTCAAATGAGGTTGGGAAAATATGTACTTAAGACCTTGATGGTCCAACTTCAACTCAAAAGGATTTCCTAGCAAGTAGTGTCACCACACTTGCAAAGCATGCACAACTGTTGCTAACTCTAAGTCATGAGGAGCATAATTCTGCTCATATGCTCTTAACTTTCTAGATTCATAGGCTACCACTCACCCATTCTGCATAAGCACTCCTAAACCTTCTCCTGAGGCATCAATGATTACAACAAATTGACTTTTCAGATCAGGAACTTTCAACATTGGTGCAGTTGTTTTGATAAAAGTAACCGGGAAGGGCCTAAACCCATGTACAAAAGCCAAAAAGGTGAGACGAACAAGTTTTACAAGAAGTAAAACAACCAAAAACAGGTAAAGACAACAAAGCAAATAAAAATGGCCAGCAGAGCCAACCAAACATAGAAGAACCAACAACGAGCCAAGCTACTTCTTAGCCATAGATTTCAGGCTGCAGATAGTATGCCATTCTCTATTTAGGAATTCCAACTTGTCCTCAAAAGTGTTCTCCTCTTTATCCTGATCCTGCATGTCCTGAATCTCGGTCTCCTTGTCCTGGGTTGCCTCTATCTCCAAGCTGACCTGCTTGCCTTTTCTATTCTTGTACTTAGCCCTAGTCTTATTGGTTGGGCTGACACTGATCTGATTCTGCACATCCTGAGCTGACTTACCAGTTCTAACTTCCCTCATGGCCTTGCATTTTTTCCAACTCTTCCTTGAGTACATAAAGCGTGGTGGCAGAGTTTTTTACAGTCTCCCTACTAAAGTCCACTAGCTCTGCCACATTCTTCTTGAGCTTCTTATGGTTATATTTTATCATAACAATCTCATCTTCCATCTTTTACCACTTTTCAAACTTTCTAGCCAAATTCTCCCCTTGGTCCCACAAATCATCCTTGCTCTCCTTGGGCCGATCCATAGTTTCCAGTTGTGTAATCACTTCAAGGTGTTGGATTTTCCTCTTGGCATGGTGAAGTTGTGCCAATTGCCATTCTAGCACCTAATTATGAAGATCAAGAGCCTGGTAGAGGGTGGCAACATTCTCAACCAGTTGACTACAAGTGTTACAATCCTTCTTGTTTTACCCATGCTCGTGGATAGGGGTACCTTGAATCTTTTTGTAGGGAGTTCAAGATCCCTAGTGTTATCATTCTGGTTGATATACTATTCACTAGTTTTCCTTTTTCCCTTGGCAGGGTTGTCTCCCTCTCTAACAGTGGCACCCAAATCAAAGTTGACCCTAACCATCTGTTCCTCATTTTTATCTCTGCCTTTACTACTGCCAGACTGGGAAGCATTAGCCTTCAACGAAGTCTGAATGTTCACATTTTCTTTAGGGTCCTTCTTACTTCTGAGGAGAGGTTTACTGTGGGGCTAATATTGACAATCTCAATGTTGGGCTAGGAGTTCGGGGTCACATTATTCCTCCTCATTAACTTCATGGACACAACTTTCTTTGGAGGGGCTTTAAAGTTTTGCTCAAGATCCATGGTCGAAGAATCCACCTTGGCCACACCCTTACCCTTTAAGTTTATGACATTAGCTTAGGGTTCCTTGGAGAGATGCAAGCTAGGTTTATTAGAAGAGACCCCACCACCCTTTTTAGTTTTTTGTTTAGCAGAAACATTGGTATTGCCAGAAGCCGAAGCTTCATGATACTTGCCCAGTCTAGAACCTTCTTCCCTCCCTAGGGTTTGACCATAAGTGGCAAACTTACTTCCACCAACTTTTTTCCTAGTAATTATAGGGATGTGTTCAATCAACTGGGGGTTGTATATTCTCAGTCTGAAGGCTAAAGCAGGGGTTAACGAGAGCTTGAATTTATACAGGGCATAGATGAGGCTCTAATGTAGGGGAGTGGGCTTCTCACCTAAAAGAACTTTTTGGATCGAGTCCTCTAAAGATGTAAAAATCTAGTAAGGAAAAATAATTTTCATGCCATGGCGGAAGTGATTGAGTAAAGGAAAAAGAAAAGCATGAAATCTCTTATAACTTCCATCAAGGGTAACATACCTCATGAGGACTTCAGCGACCCTCTTCAAGACCTCGGGAAGATCCTCTCTATTAAACCCATTCTAAAGTCTACCCACATTTTCTCCATTCTGCAAGAACTTCTTCATGTCCTCACTGTAGTTCCCTTTCACCCTCTTCAGGATTCTAGCCCCCTCCATGTTGAGACCTGTGACCTCTACAATCAATTCCTCCATCACCCTGAAAGATATCCCCCCAATATACATGACCTTAGCTTTCCAAGAGTCTGCAAATTCTCTAGAAAGGATTGTGTCAAAACCATTCATTGTTTCGATGTACTGAGTGAAATAACCTCTTTGCAGAATCCCCCAAAGCTCCTCATCTTCTTTGAGTTTGTCATGCCCAATGGGTTCAATTTGCATCAGGTTGCCTCCCATATTTCAATCCTCAATGTTGTAAACACTCCTGTAGACTCTAGAATAAACAATTTTAGGAAAATACCAGATGAAGATGTATCTGTTGTGAGACTAGAAGGGATTGAAGCATATCTGCTTATGATTACTGATAGTCAAGTATTTGTGTTGCTTCGTGTGACTAGACCCTTGCTCCATTGGGGCATTCCTTTCATTAATTCGTATTGGTTTCCTCATTATAGTTTAGATCACTAAACTACTCTAGGACATCATCTCTAAGTCTCCACTTGATAACATCATTAATTTTACATCTGATATTAGCTAAGGCACCAGCTTTAGTATTTCCTTCCCTATAGATGTGAAGAAATTTCCACTTTATCCATGTCTCGTAATTTAATTTTGCACAATTCAATGATGTCCTTGACCATCCAACTAGGGTAGCCTTCAAAACAAGCATGTCTAGGACATTCTTAGAGTCCCCTTCCACTATCAATTTTCTGATCCCAAGTTCCTTGCCTATGCAGATACCTTGATAAGCTGCGTAAGCCTCAACAAAGTTGTTTCTTTGAATGCCCAAATTTCCTGCAAAAGTTCCCACAATTCTACCATCTCTATTCTTATTAATCCACCTACATTTGTTAACCTCTCTTTTAACTGGTTAAATGCCTCCTGATATTTTTTTGACCAGTCAAAATGCTTTCCTTTTCTTTGAAGTGAAGTGATTGGGATTGCAATCTTAGAAAAGTTCAAAATGAACTTCCCATAATATCCAGCTAACCCCATGAAATTGCACACTTCATGTACATTCTTTGGCACATGCCACTCAAGTATAGCTTTGATCTTTGCAGGATCTACTAAAATACCTTCAACTGATATTATTTGCCTCAAATATTGTATCTCTTTCTGAAAGAAAGTACACTTAGAAAGTTTCACATATAGCATATGTCACTGCAGAACTAACCGCAGATGTTGCAAGTGTTCTTCCTCATTCTTAGAATAAATAAGAATGTCATCTAGAAACACTAGAACAAATTTATCCAAGCAATCCATTGTTCATCAAATTCATGAATGTTGTAGGGGCATTCGTAAGTCCAAAAGGTAACACTGTGAACTCATGATGTCCATACCTTGTTTTGAAAGCTATTTTATGAATGTCCTCATCTTTTATTCTTAGCTGATGATATCTGGATCGCAAATCGATCTTAAAGAATACTATTGCGCCACGCATCTGATCAAAAAGATCATCTATACGTGGTAGAGGACACTTATTCTTTATCATTTCTTTGTTAAGCATAGATAGTCTATACACGGCCACAAGGTTCCATCCTTCTTTTTGACAAAGATCACAGGTGCTCCCCAAGGAGAAACATTGGGTCTAATCAACCCTTTAGCCAACAGATCTTGAAGTCGAACTTTCAATTCCATCAACTCTGTAGTAGTCATACGGTATGGCTCCTTTGAAATCAACTCAAATCCAGGTATTATATTGATAGAGAAATCAAAAGCTCTCTTCGGAGGTAATCCCAAAAGTTCATCTGGGAAAGCATCCTAAAAATCTCGAAGGAAAAGGATAGTTCTCCAAAGGTACATTTTGATTACTAGGATCCTCTTCTACTTGCTCCATTTTGACTGCAAAAAGTTGACAACCTTTTTGCCTGGATCTCTTCAGTTGCATAGCAGAGATTGGTCTAAACTTGACTTCTCTTTGTGTGCCTTGCAAAAATATTTTGTTTAGAGATTGGTCTGAACTTGACTTCTCTTTGTGTGCCTTGCAAAAATATTTTGTTTCCTACATCGTCTAGACACTCAATTATTTTTGCAAAATAGTCAACATTGGTCCTATGCCTCCATAGCCAAATTATTCCTAAGATAACATCATAGGAACCTAGGGGGGCTACAAACAAATTCACCTCAGTCGAAAAAACTAGGAAGTTCAATCTTGGCTTCAAATAGGCATTGCTCTACCTGAGCTCTAGTCTGGTTAGCATATACAACTGACCAGGGTTTAGCCATATATCCAGCTCTTCTAGGAAATTTACTTAATACTCTTGGATAAATAAAACTTTTAGTTGCTCTAGTATCAACTAAAAAAGAAATAGGAACTCCAAACAAAATACATGTTGTCTCTATGGGAGTAATCTGGTACTTTGACTGGTGATTATCTAAAGCCGCATGGATCCTCTGTTAAAAAGCTACTTGTTCGATAGGTAATGTGTTACCATGCTACTGAACTCCTTGGTTCTCAATTGGATATTGATTTGTGTAATGATCTCCACCACAAGAGAAACATCCTCTAGGAGGTCCTCGCTTCTCAGCAGGTTTGCCTGAATTATTATCATTCCTTCAAACATTACTATTGTTCTTCTTCTCATTTCTAGGTCAATTCTTGTTATTTCTAGAGCCCTTGTCACTTTTCTTATTCACATTCTATTTGTCATTCCTTTTCTTAAAATGTTGAGAAGTTGGTGACTTATTAAACCTCTTGTGATTCTTCTCGTGATAAGCAGAAATTGACTTCAATTTTTGCTCTTATTTGATTGCCTTCTCATAAACTTGGTCCCTAGTGGTAGGACCATGCACATCCACTTCTCCACCTATCTGGGTATTTAGACCCATGATGAATTTCCTAATTCTGAACCTTTTATATTTCTTATATTGTGGCACATACTTCCAAAGACGGGTGAACTTTTCCCAATATTCAACCACTGACATATCCCCTTGTCGCAAATTCTAAAAATCTGTTAGCTTTTGGTCGAAGAAAAGATGTGGTAACCACCTCTATCGAAATATGACCATAGACTAATCCCACCTTAAGCTTAGAGAACTTAACCCTAGTTCCATTTTCTTATTCATCCACCAAGTGGATGCTTCACCTACCAAATGGTATGTACCCCATACTGCCTTGGTTATCTTAGAGTAATTTCTAATATCAAAATACTTTTCCATCTATGTCAACCAAGATTTTGCAGCATCACCACTTATTGTTCCATCAAACTTGGGTTGCATCACTTTCTCCATATGTCTTGACATCTCATAGGCAAGTCTACTTCTCTTTTCTTCATGAGACTTAATCTTATCAACATCTTCCCTTCGTTCACTATGAGTACTAGGTTCATGGACAAAAACATCATCCCCTTGATGAGAGTCCTCTTTTTCTCCTTCGGATCTGGCTTGACCCTGAACTTCCTGTTCTGGGTTCCCAAACCTCTCCTTGGTATCATTCAACACGGTCAAAAAATGATCCAAGTCAGTCATTAGATTTTTAAAGAGATTCAACTCTCCTTGACTATCTTAAAGATTTGTTCGAGTTCAAACCATGATGATATGAGTATATCACACCTGATATTCCTATCAAGTTATAGATTAGAATTCAGAAATAATGCATCTCATTAATTCAAAATTCATCAATAAATCTATTCACAAAACTCAAATTTGTGCAAAACAATCTCATCTTTATTATAGTTTATTATGGGTACAATTGCATCGTTATTTAAATAGATAACTCAACAAGACTACATATCACTGTTGGTTAAAGGATATTCCTTAGGTTCCTCTTCCCCATTGAAATCCAGTAAAACAAACTTAGAGGATTTATGTACATGCAGGTACTCCTCCATCACCTCTTTTCCTAAAATAGGGGCATCACAACCACACCCAAATGGCATGTCGCAACTAGAAGAAGGTTTACTTGGTTTAACTACACAAGTAGGAATAATAGGTTTCTTGGCTAGTTTGTTTTGTTGTTTCCTTTCTAGCCAAATATGCTTAAGAGCGTTAGCCAAAGTCTCAGAATCTTCCAGCCATGCACCCTCAGCATAGTTAATATGCTCTTTTAGCTTAACCTCCTTAGTAGGTTCTTTCTTAACCTCTATCATGAGTAAATGCTGGGGAACTGACTTACTGGTAGTTTTCTTGGTTCTTCTCCATGCCATTTTTGCATAAAACCAATTTCAAACATTAGCCAATCCGCTGAATGTTGACAAGTTTTCTCGTAGTGAGCACCTAGGTCCATGTGTTGAACTCGACAACTCTAATACCATATGTAACATGCCATCTCATATTACTTAGAATTACACAAACATTTTACTAAGAAAGTAAATGAACATGATAAACATACAAAAAAATATATTTACATAATCACATTAAAATGCATATCTTTTATGAATATTTTTCAACCTCAAAAATACAATATATTCAAAGATAAAAACATAGTGAAAACTCTTCACTTTACATTTTCAAATAATTTGCTCTTGGAAATATAAATAAGTTTACATAAGTTTGATAATCATAGTTCATAAAGAATAATGTCTTTGGAAACTTGATACTTGTCACTCAAGTCTCAACGAGTCTTGTAGTACAAAGGGAGAGCATCATCTGAGTGCTTTACCTCCAACCATAGGCCAACGGTCCCCCACTCACCTTCCTTCTTGGAAGTGGCCCTACCCTTCATGAAGAGTATAGATATAAAGAACCAACATGTTTCCATCTGAGTCCCAGTGTCGTGTCCTATGTAACTCAATCGACCATACAACTCTAGATGTAATCTTCTAGCTAAGTATGATTATTCTGACAGGTCACACCATCTAGACACTGTGAACCGGCTAATGCACGCAGAGACAAATGCATCACTTTGGCCAAAGTTTCTATATAAATAGACATTTACAATAAATGTAGTCGTGTGTTCACACACCTCTAACTCAACTTGCAAACTATCTCATCCTACAGTTTGACTTGCTTGACTAATAACTCTAAACATGAAATGTCTTAGCTAAACTCAATTCCTAGTCAATCTGACTTAGAAATTAATCCGTAATCTGGGATACTCATGCTATATAAAGGATTAGGTAATTTTAACCCTTCAAAGAGCCCCTCATTGTATCCTTGCAAAAATTAGAGTCTATGACTTCCTATCATTCTACTCAATGATTCAGAGATTAAGCACTTCTTGTGCTATATGTCATGTTTTGACTCTATCAAGGAAACATTTAAATGTATCAAAAGGCTACTAGTCTCTTTTATACTTACTTGATCTATGGTTTCTCGACCATTTTACTGTCAACTATAAATATGATAGACTAAATCATTGTCATAACCAACTAAAGAGTTTAAGTTTTCTAAACCCTTTTGGGTTGATTCTAGGGTTAAAATTCTCTATCACATACTCATTGTATCACAAATACTCTTGTTACCAAATGTAGAAGTTTGTAATAATATAACATGATAACAAAACCTCTATCCTTCACTTGACTGCTTAGGCATTGTTTGAATTCACATATCTTGTAACATGTAAAAATATAGCACACGAGGTATACCCTCTTGGTATAAAGTACTATCATTTTAATGACTATCTCTTGACTAAGTTAATTTTTTTTCAACCTCGATAAATTTGTTTCTACAAACATAACATTATCAACCTCTTGGTCTTCTCGAGTCCACTGACTCTCTAAAAAGGATAATTTTTGAACTCATGCATATCATCCTTGAATATCACAATAAGGTTTATCTACATCAGGATTTTTTAAAAAGCTATAACTCTGCATAAAATATATACAACTAGAAGTTGCTAAAGGATTACATTCCTACATATCTTGGTCTTACTATGACCTTATGCAAAGATAACCTCTCATGCATTTCCTTGGCCTTCATACAGTTTTAACTATATTACAATGTTAGCCTTCTAAAGTTTAGAACTATACTAGACCGTCATTTTACAATAGTATGAATCCTTACCAAACTGTTGGCCTTCCAAAGGTATGAAACCTTATCATACTATCGGCCTTCCAAAGGTATGAGAAAAAATAGTATCATTTACAGTTGTTAGGAACAGGTTAACAATGGTATTACTGGTTTCTATATAAAAGATACGTCTTATACAAATACTATGAGGATTCTCCAAATGCAAGAGACTATTCGGCCTCAAACAAAACAGAGGTTTACTATATTTATCAGTCTTATGTAAACTAAACACAAAGGTTTACTAAATTCTTCAAACAAGTTTAGTCTCAACTTTTACAAACATCTTGTCTTGTTATACCATTGAGGTAGTAAAAGAAATTAACTGCTATACTAAGTGTTCGAGAACTTCTCAAATCATCATAGATCAAATATGATACAAGGTCATCTGATATACAGTCTATTATCTAACAAAATTAGACATAAGTCCACCCAAAAGTTAAAACATATATATTCTCTTAGGTCTGATGACATTATGTTAGCACGATAGTGTTTTTGAGTTTAACAAAGTTTCAGTGTTATGAGGTGAAACAATAGTGAGAAAAGTGTTCTACATAGTATTCTACTATTTACACTATATTGTTTGACAGCGATAACAATGATATATCTCTATCGCAACTTAGGCTCCAAAATTTCTTGCACTCTGAGTGTGATTTCAAACCATAAGCAAATAATATTACTCTTATTTAATACCATCTATGAATATACAGCTGCAGAGATTCTAATCTTTTTGATTGTATATCTCTAAGAATCTAAGAAATTATATCCATACAAGTTTCTATAGGTTACATTTATCATAGAAAGAAAGAAACAAATGTTTTTAAAGAAGATCTCCTACCTCTGCTATGTTTCTTCTTCAACCTTCAGTGCACTAAGCTCTATATACACATTGATCAATGTGCTCTCTAAATTTATTTCCTCTATTGAGCTTTCTAGAAACACCACATTCCTTAATCCTACGGACTCTCTAAATAAGATCAAAGCTCTCTGTGCTCAACAGAGCTTACTCTACTCAAATTTTCTGAGTATTATCTCTTCTCTCCGCTATAACAATAGCCTATTATCATTAAGTGATATCCCTTGCCCCTTCAACTATCCATACTCCATGATGATATAGCCTTTTCAAGGCTCATCTTCTCCTTTACCGCGAAGTTTACTTGCCATAATAGAGCCTATAATTACTCTCCATGGTGCAATTAGTTTGATGGTGGAGTGACTCGTAATAATGACCACTCCCCACTCTATTTAAGAACATCCCCATACTCTCTAGGCCACCGTGGAGATAAAGGGGTCGAGTCTCCAAAACTTAACAAGAAGTGGTTGCAATTAAATTTGCAATTATACCACTCTCTTTAAGAAACTCGTTGTCAACAAAACTATAGGTTTAAACTAAAAATTCATAATAAATAAATAAATATATAACAACGTAATGTAGATGCATACTAGGTATACTCGACAAGATAGGAGAATGGGGTCAAGGTATTCTCCCCCTCTCTATCTTGCATAAACACCAAAATAGATGGGTTATCATAATGGAATTTCAATAGGAAATTACCAATAATGAATTTGTTTGACCCTAATAAATATTTTCTCTTGAATATAACTATATTCATATCAAACAAGGACTAACGACTATCGACCATTTCTTGTCGACAGTCATACTTTCCTGACCTAGTTCTTGGTAAAACCTAAGCTAATGATTCTTGACGACAAATCAACGACTGTCGAGTCGAAACCAAACTTAGACCAAATGGCTCGAACACAACTTACCAAACTCGACAAGGGTTCACTAAACTATGAAAGCATGAGACTTAGATGGCAACATCTTGTTCTTATCCATACGTTTATTCACTTCTCTCTATTGATGCTCCCCCTGTCTTTCTCGGAGGGTAGAAAACCTATTTTTCTAGTTACAACTTGCAATCACCAAACTGGGATTAGTGTATTGTTAATCAATCCAGATACCTTATGAATAAATAAGCATGACATCATATAATGACATGTCTAAATTCTAAACATATAAACATAAACTCAAGATATCTTTTGATTTTTCCTGACATTTTCAGATAACATCAAATCATTAATCCATGCAAAATTATCTACTAATTACATACGAGTAAAAAGTAAAACATAGTCAAAATTTGGGGTGTGACATGATCAATATGATCATCTCTCCTTTTAGATAAAACTGTCAAATCATCAAGATAGACAACAATGATTTTATCCTTTAAGTCTCCAAAGGATAAATCCATAGCTCTCTAGAATGTTGCACCAATGTTTATAAGACTAAAAGTCATCCTATTGTATGCAAAAGTTCCTCTAGGAGTAGTGAAGGTTGTTTTGTGCTTATTTTCTGGGGCCACGCTTATTTGATTATAACTAGAGAAGCCATCTAACATAGACATCATCTCTGAGCCTGAGACAATTTGTAAAATATGATCCATCACTAGCAAGGGATAATTGTCTTTAAGTGAACCCTGATTCAAGTTCCTGAAGTTGACACAAATCCTTATTTCCCCATTCTCTTTTCCAATCGAAACTATGTTAGCTACCCAAGTAAAGTGATGTATGGGATATATGATTTTTGCCTTTAACATTTTATCAATTTAATTGAAAATGACATCCAAAATTTTTGGATTATAAGAGCATTGCTTCTATCTAAAAGGTACAGTACCTGGCTTGAGAGGAATGTGATGTTGCAATTTTTGATCCATAAACTTTTTGAGATCTGCATAACACCATGCAAAAACATCTCTGTATCTAATCAATAAGGAAATTAGGCGTTCCTTCTCTTGACCAGTGCAACACCTACCAATACACACTAGTTTGGGCTCTTCATCTGTCCTAATATTCACATGATCATAGTCGACAGAGGAATTAACAGTTGTTTGGATCTTCTGCTTGACATACTTGTCATGTTTGTCAAAAAGGTCTTTTAAGGACACTAGACCTTTGGGGAGTTTATTCCCTCTCAGCTGTATCACCTCTTCATTTGCTCCATTAGACTGATTAGTAGTACCTTCAGTGACCTCATTGCTTTCAGAAAAACTACCTTCAAAGAACAAATTCACAAAGGCGTCCACTTTTTCCAAAAAGGAAATAATATTTTTGTCATTATCAAAAACTTGCTAGTGATTCATGTTGTTAGGTACACTGGGTCTATATAGGACTTCAACCTGATAAGGATTGTCCTTAAAATTAGGATGGGGAAGAAGTAGAGATGTTGAGACCACTAAGGAATATGCTCTTGTGTTTTGCTCTCTAGGGATAGATTCGATAGAGAATGCATCGAAATAATCCAAACTCTCCCAAACTTTGTTTCTATAATGTTTTAATCTCCCATTTTTCATAGAGAAAATATTTTTTATTTGTTTCATGATAAGATTTGCATCACCTAGAGCTCTTAACTACTTAATCCCTTTCTCCTTTTCCATCTCCAACCCCAAAAGTAATGCTTCATATTTAGCAATGTTGTTGGTATTCTCAAATTCCAGTTTAAAAGCAAAAGGCAATTTGTAATCATCGGGAGAGATCAACACTATGCTAGCTCCTGATCCAGATGATGAACAACTTCCATCAAATTCCAAATTCCATAATTCATTTGATATGTTCGGTCTAATTAGCTCAAGATCCTCTTCCTTTGAAGTAGAGGAGATCATATAAATTCCTGGACTTGTTTTCACGTATAAGATCTCTGATCTAGGATCTCTAGACTTCAAGACCGTAAATTTAGCTTTGGGCTCTGGGTCTAGCCAAACTTTCTTTCCATCTATAGGAATCAAGGTGTGTGACTAATCCATCTGAATCTCACCTCCAAGGTCTCTATAGAAACTTCTACTTAACAGCATACCTAACTGGCAGTGATGTCAGCTACTAGGATCGTCAATTTGATTATCTTTTTAGAGTAGGCTGCTAGGGCTACTTGGGCATCTTTTATTTGCCCAATAATAGGAACTTGTGTAGAATCCATTTAGTAACATTGCCCATGGGAGGAGGTAAGGGATAGACCAAGGGCTTTGGCCACCTGAGTGGGCATGACATTGTCAGAGGCTCCAAAATCTATGACACAATTGCTTAGTTTATATCTGACAATAAAAAGGGAGACATAGAAAGGGTTCGATTTTTCAAAAGGATTCTGTGGCTCAGACTTTTTAGGACTAGGGGTCTGTTCTATAAGGATTTCTTTCCCCTTTTCTATATTCTTGGAAAATTGAGCATTTATATGGACAGAAGAAGAGGAAGGTTCATGTTTTACATATCTCACCAACCTATCTAACTCAACAGGATTCAGTCTAAGATATTATGCCTGTGAGATTTGAATTTTGGTATTTTTACATGATTTTACTATATCAAACATAGGTGAGACAGATTCTTTAGGAGATGGGAGAGAGAGTACCTTAGGAGTGGTTGTCTTGGGAGTACCCACATCTATTTTCTTTGGTCCCCCTGCAACATTCCTAGATAATATGAACCTTGGGGAAGGATTGTCATTGTTGGATTGACTTTTATGTTCGTCATCTCTTTTGTGACTTTGCTGACCTCTGGTAAAAACAATATAGTTTGAATTTTCCAAATTAGTATTGGCATGTCGATTATTCAAAAAAAAATTTCTACATAGAATCAAAATAATAATAATGTCCATAATTTTCAATACTTTTTTTGGTAGCCTCTTCAATTTGAGCAGGAACTTGGCTATGAAAATAAGGAATTGAATATGTGTACAATATGCCAAAGGTTGTAAGTAATAAAAGTCATTTGAGGATTCTAAAAAATGCGAAAATGCGAAAAAAAGCAGAGTGCCAACAACAAAGCTGCATTAACAATTTTGCCTGGAATGAAACTAGGGCAGAATACCTTCGATGTGACTCGCACTGGAAAGAGAAGGCTTCTTAGGGGGGCTGGGCTCCCCCTCCACAAAAATATGAGGAACAGGGCTGGCAGATTGTTAGGAGTAGGAAATCGCAGAGGGGAGTTAGGGTAAATGTTGGTGGAGAAAATGCCCAAGACAAGGCTTCCAAAATTTGGGTTATCCCAATTACCTTAGCAACCCCAGCATTCGCAACTGGAGCTAACAGCACTTTGTTGGGTAGGGAAAGAAGCCACATTGCTCAACTAGCCCCTGCGGTCTCCCACCCTTCCCGTCCAAGGCAAAGAGTTGCGGAGGGTTTATCAAAATCGGCCCCCAGGATCATTCATTCGCAGGAAAAGCCCTTGATAAGCAATATGGTAAATCCCAGAGCACCCCACCATCGGCCAGTCTCTCAAAACCCTAAACTTAGATACACAGCATCTAACACTCGTGAGAGGGGCAACAATCAGGCAATAATTCAAGGACAGGCAAACCCTAGACCCCCATGGTTGAACCAACAATTGAGATCAAGACATTATAAAAAACTGGAGGCCATGGGGAAGAAAGCACCAATAAACTCTAGCAACATTTACTTAGATGGTTTGGGGAATCATTGCAAAACCCACAGTTTTTTATCCAATGGTGTGGGAGAGGGCAACCTGCAAAGGTAATCGCAGATTGGGTTCAAGTTCTCCTCAAAAATCAGGTAAGTATCACTATCACCTCTGAAGATTTCATATATGTTGATTGCAAAAGTTCAGATCTCAAAAAAGAAATTTTAAATAGTAGAAGTTTGGTCTACAAAGGGCATAATTTCAAATATATAGACTGGCAACCAAATTTCGACCCCAGTAAAATAAAACTCAAATCAACTAGATGGGTCAAATTGCCAAACCTCCCGGTTGAGCTCATTCATAGTGAAATCTTAAGGGAGATAGGTAATCACCTGGGAGAATTCATAGGAATAGAAAAGGATTTCTTAGCCAACTTTGATGTTCTCTTGTTAGTAAAATTGGATATAAGTATGGTAACCCTCAAACCTCTTGAAATTAAAACTACCTGGGCCAATTACTGTATTAAGCCAGTATTTCATAAGGGTCCTCCCCACAATAATTTTATCAACAGTACACCAAAAACACATACTAATAAGAATCCCAAACCCCAGTCAGCGGAGGTAAACATCAGATTCAATGATAACAAAGGCAGATTTATAGTGGATTACCACAGGACTAGCCTTCCTTCCCTTAAACAACACCATTGTGGTAGAAGAGAGTTAACTGGACAAGATCAGAACCTGAGTATGGTAAAAGCTCAGCCTAGAAAATGCCCTAAACCATCTCAAAATTCCAAAAGGAATACACAGAGGTAGAGTCATGAACTTACTATACAGAATATGAACCCCACACAGGAAATATTAGATAAAGGAACACTGGTAGCAGCTGAGACTACAAAGAAGAGTTATGAACCTCAGATAGGCAAGGTTAGGATGGAGCTTGAGGAGGGGGAAGTTCCTGTAGAAGAAACTAGTAATATTAACCCCCAAGCAGGGGGAGGAAGCTCAGATCCAGAGGTTTCAAAAACACCAGAATGGGTTCCAAACACTTATGAAACAGAGGAAAAACATAAAGAGAATGGGAATCATAAGAAACCCACAGATAAGGTCAGCCATAGGGACTTAGAGGAGATCTGTAATGAGATCCTCGACAAGGCAATAGAGGAAGTAGTAATTGAAGAAGCAAACAAAGAGAAGGAAAAACTTATCACCAAGATCTTGGAACTGGAAGAACTGGAGAAAAGACAGGAGAATGGTAAAGAGGACCTAAAAGAGTAGGGAGATAGAGAGCTGGAGGAAGCAGATCTACGGTTGGGAATCGCCATAACCGATTTTAGTAAAGAAACCCCATATTGTGCCAAAAGTAATAAAAAAGGGGCAGAAAATCACTACTGGTACTAAGAGAGAAAGCAGGCAAGGCAATAGATCAGACTAAGATTACCACACTGTTTAATGCAGGGAAGGGGAAGGACCTTCCCACGATGCCATGAGAGTATACACTTGGAATGTTAGGGGTCCCAATGCCCCTAACAAACAACAAATCATAAAATGTTGTATAACCAACACAAAACCAAACATACTAATGCTCCAAGAAACCAAACTAAATAAACATGAGATAGACACTCTAAATAAGAAGCTAGGAATATGGGAACTAGTAGGGGTCCCAGCAAAGGGTGCCTCGGGGGGCCTTGGGGTAATCTAGGATCCTAGAATGGTTTCATTTTCAGTAACAAGTTGTAAAAAGAACTGGATGGTGGGGAACATCAGAAGCATTAGAAGCAATCTACACTTCTTTCTTATTAACATCTATGGTCCTTCCCAGAACCAGGACAAGAGATTAGTCTGGATAGAAATAGAACAATTCTTGGGAACCTTACAAGATCAGGTTTGTATTCTGGGCAGAGATTTCAATGCGATCTTAGACCCTAAAGAAAAGCTGGGAGGATCTGTCAGGTTATCCACAACAGTAATTGACTTTAAGGACTGGGTTCATAAGAATAATTTATTGGAAATCAAAACTGCACAAGAAGGTTTTACATGGAACAATAGAAGGAAGGGCTTTAGCAATATTGCAAAAAAATTGGATAGATTCCTGGTTAGGGGCAACTGGGCACAACTCTCTTCTATTCTGAAGGCTAAGATCTTACCATACTCGGGCTCCAATCACTACTCAATCCAGCTAAGTATATCAGAAGACTGCCAACCCAAACGGTGCCCCTTCAAATTTGAACAAATGTGGGTCAAAGATAATAACCTTTTAATCTTAATTGAACAATGGTGGAAAGAAACTAGAGTTTCTGGATCTAAGCTTTTCTGTTTAGTATCCAAATTAAAAACTATCAAATGTAAGCTTCTTAGTTGGAATAAGACTAACTTTGGTAATATCTTTGAAATCAAAACTAAGTTAGAAGAGGAACTTGAAAACCTCAATAGAAGTGTGATAACTAAAGGCATGGACGCAGAATCATATGCAAAAGAAAAACAACTGAAAATGGAATATGAAGATATCCTAGCCAAAGAGGAAATCTTTTGGTGATAAAAGTCTAGAGAGACATGGCTGGAAGCGGGTGATAAGAACACTAAGTTCTTCCACAACAGCATGAGAGCACGTAGAAATGTAAACATGATTTTTAAAATTAAAGATGCGAATAATGTCTGGATCGAAGTCCCTCAACAAATTGCATATGAAACGATTAGGTACTTTGAGTATATTCTTAAGAATCAGGAAGGATCTAATTGGTTGCACCAACAAGCCATACTGAAAGATATTTCGAGGATTATCTCAGAGGATCAAAACAAAGACCTCAATGGTAAATTTACTAAAATTGAGGTTGAACTGGTGATCTCTCTAATGCAGCCGGACAAAGCTCTGGGACCAAATGGCTTCTCGGCATTCTTCTTTCAGAAATGTTGGCACTTCATAGGAGTTGAAATAGTCGATGCTTTAGAAGGGGTAAGAAATTCGGGCAACTTTCTAAAAGAAGTAAATAATACTTTTCTCTCTCTCATACCAAAAAAAGAGAAGGTAGAAAATATGGGGGATCTGCGGATTATTTCTCTTTGTAATACTATATATAAGATCCTCACTAAAACCTTAGTGAATAGAATTCAGACAGTTCTACCAGACATCATAAGTGATGAGCAAACAGGGTTTGTCCCAAGAAGATCCATATTTGACGAAATTATTATAGCCCAAGAAGCCATTCACTCCATACAGCAAAATAAAAAGCCTAGTATGTTAATAAAATTAGATATCATTAAAGCCTACGACAAGGTTGACTGGCGTTTCCTTTGCAAAACTTTAGAAGCGTTTGGATTTTCTAAACAATGGATAAACCTCATTTATGCATGCATTTCTAACCCCAAGTTTTTAGTTTTAGTCAATGGGACCCTTGAAGGTTTTTTTGGTATATCAAGAGGATTGAGACAAGGGGACCCTATCTCCCCTTTTCTCTTTATTATAATGGCAGAAGTTCTAGGGAGAATGATCACCAAGGCAAGGGTAGAAGGAAAGGTTCAAGGAATCAAAATCACTTCGAGTGTAGATCCTACAACTCATCAACAGTTTGTTGATGATACTATGCTCTTTGATATGGGATGCATCAAAGAAGCTAAGGCGTTCAAAGAAATCTTGGACTCATACTGTAGGGCCTTTGGAAAAGAGGTTAATGCTAATAAATCAACAATTTATTTTTTCAATACAGAGCTAGAAACTGAAAGGGAAATTTGCAGAATTCTATTCTTTAAAAGAGGGGAGATGCCTTGTAAATATTTAGGTATACCTTTGGGTAAAAGCAACAAGACTAATCCTCTCTGGGACCATATCACTTCTAAGATTAGGAAAAAAGCAGAATCATGGAAAGGCAAGTGGCTATCATCGGCAGGCAAAGTTACAATGCTAAATAAGGTTCTCTCAGCTATCCTAGTATACCAATTATCCTATATGAATTTGCCAGTAGAAAAATCGTGAAGAAATCAACAAAACTCTAAGAACTTTCCTATGGTAGGGTTCGGAGGATAAAAAGAAAATGGCACTTGTTGCCTAGGATAAAATCTGTAGACCAAAAGAGGAAGGTGGCTTGGGTTTGAAAAACTTCAAGGAGCAGAGCAAGGCATTAGGGGCTAAACTCGTATGGAAAATGTATCAGCAACCTAATTTAAAGTGGGTTAAAATCCTTAGATACAAATATCTTAGAGGTGAGGAACCAGCCTTCCTATTCAGAATGACCAATCCCCCTAAAGGCTCTCGCCTTTGGAGTTTCATGATGGATTGCAGAAAGCTCATTATGGACAAACTAACTTGGAGTTTTAGTGATGGAAATCAAGCACTTTTTTGGGATGACTCTTGGGGGGGTTCGAGACGTTAAGTAGCTTGGGCAACTTAGAAAATGCCAAAAGAATCCTAGAATCCCGATGGGGAAAGCAAGTAAAAGATTACATAGAATTCCCCAATAATGGGGAGAGCCAGGGTTGGAATTGGAAATCCCTGGAAAATATGAACCTCCTAAATAATGAAAAAAAAATAAATTGATTGACATCCTTAATAACAGGTAGGTATCCCTCAAAGGAGGCTCAGATAGATTAGTTTGGGACGGGGCCAAATCAGGAAACTATAAAACTAAGGATGGTTATAAAATTTTAATCAAACAACAGCTCAGACCAAAATTAGAGATCCCACTGAGACTCTGTTGGGATAAGAATTGTCTTCCAAAAGTTGGGATGTTTGCATGGATGGCCCTACAGAAGAAAATATTAACAATGAATAGGTTCAGGAAGATGGGTTATGAAGGGCCTAGCAGATGCCCCATATGTGAAAAGGAGCAAGAAACAACAGATCATATTCTTCTCGATTGTCAATTTTCTAATAAATGCTGGAACTGGCTAAGCAATAAGATGGGATGGATTACAGCCCTTCCTAATAACATACTAAACCTATTCCAGTGTTGGCCTGATACGCACAAACAAAGCATTTACCATATGTTATGGACAATTACCCCTTCGATTATGATATGGGAAATTTGGAAAGAAAGGAATAGAAGAATATTTAAAGATAGAAAATTGACTTTTCAATAGCTAATTAGTAAGATTGAAGTCGTTATCATAGAAATTGTCAATAGCAAGGTGCTTAGTAACCCTATAAAAGATACCTCAATGTCTCACTGGGATGATAAGATGTGCGGGAAATGGGTAGGATTAAAATTGCCTCCTTTGTGGGACCAGGTAGCCATAACACCACCAATAAGAGACAGGAATGTAAGTGGCAACCTTCTAAAGAAGGTTGGTTCAAGCTTAATTTCGATAGGGCGTCTAGGGGCAACCTGGGAGCAGTAGGTATAGGCTGTATAATTCATGACTCTGAAGAGAGATTAATCGCAACCTTAGCCAAACCATTAGGAGAAGCAACAAACAATATAGCATAACTGACTGCTCTGATTGAAGGTCTGAAAATCTACAAAGACTTGAAAATTGAAAAAGTTGAGGTCGAAGGAGACTCCGCAATAATCATTAACACCTTACGTAAAGGGAGTATGCCTAATTGGAGACTAAATTCCCTTCTAACTATTGCTCTAGACTTTACTGCTTCTTTTAGAAGGTGCACATTTAACCATATTTACAGGGAAGGTAATAGTAAAGCTGACTCCTTGGCTAATAAAGGGGCTGATGGCATATGCCTATCTACTAAAGGTCAACCCTAAAGAAGGAATTTTAAACTCCTAAAAATCAAAAGGAGGGATGCTCACTTTTCTACTCAGATCTGCTTACAGTCTCGTAAGACGCGTATACCTTTATGTAGCCAATAAGATCTCCACTAGTTCAATCACATATTCAAACTAATACTGAGTCTCCATAGAGTCCTAGTTTTAGGACATCATTGGAGAAGGTAAGAACAATTGAGTTGAAATCAGATTCTTATTTATCAGGTGTAGATCACTTCAAATTAAAGATTTGAAGTTTGGTAATGATTTGTAGTCCTTCATACAAAATTAACTAAAATTATAATCAGAAGTCATGATGCATCATTTTAACCAAATTTCAACCTTTCTTGAGTTCTGCATTGTATGTATATTGTATAATCTGAAACATACATACAATGCACGAAACATACAACATTAAAACCTCATTTCATAATCTTTTCGGTTCAGCGACATGCATATAGCTTTGTATATCGTCTTGTATGTTTCCCTTTGCCAAACATACAAACTCAAAATACATACAAAGCATCTTATACAATCCCTCTCTTTATACATGTATATCGGCTTGTGTATTGAAATATACAAAGCATCTTGTATATCGGCTTGTATATTGAACTATACAAAGCATCTTGTATATCGGCTTCGAAGATATACATTGTTATTTATACAAGCATCTTATGTTATATCGGCTTGTATATCGAAGATATATATTGTTATTTATACAAGCATCTTGTATATCGGCATGTATATCGAAGATATACATTGTTATGTTATACATTTCAATATACAAAGCATCTTGTATATTGGCTTGTATACCGAAGATATACATTGTTATTTATAGAAGCCGATATGCAAACGGTGGAGCCCTCATTGTTATTTATACAAGCCCGATATATCGGATTATATATTGAAATACATAAAGCATCTTGTATATCAAAGATATACATTGTTATTTACACAAGCATCTTATGTTATATCGGCTTGTATATCAAAGATATACATTGTTATTTACACAAGCATCTTGTATATCGGCATGTATATCGAAGATATACATTGTTATGTTATACATTGCATCTTGTATATCAAAGATATACATTGTTATTTATACAAGCCGATATGCAAACGGTGGAGCCCACATTGTTATTTATACAAGCCTGATGTATCGGCTTGTATATTGAAATATACAAATCATCTTGTATATCGACTTATATATCAAAGATATACATTGTTATTTATACAAGCATCTTGTATATCGGCATGTATATCAAAGATATACATTGTTATGTTATACATTTCAATATACAAAGCATCTTGTATATCGGCTTGTATATCGATTGTTATTTATACAAGCCCGATATGCATTGTATGTATATTGAAATGTATAACCTGAAACATACATACAATGCACGAAACATACAACAATAAAACCTCATTTCATAATCTTTTTGGTTCCGCAACATGCATATAGCTTTGTAGATTGTCTTGTATGTTTCCCTAGGCCAAACATACAAACTCAAAATACATACAAAGCATCTTATACAAACCCTCTCTTTATACATATATATCGGCTTGTATATAGAAATATACAAAGCATCTTGTATATCAGCTTGTATATCGAAGATATACATTGTTATTTATACATGCATCTTATGTTATATGTATATCAGCTTGTATATCGAAGATATACATTGTTTTTTATACAAGCATCTTGTATATCGGTTGGTATATCGAAGATGTACATTGTTATGTTATACATTTCAATATACAAAGCATCTTGTATATCGGCTAGTATATCGAAGATGTACATTGTTATGTTATACATTTCAATATACATTGTTATGTTATACATTTCAATATACAAAGCATCTTGGTATATCTGCGATGTATATAAAGTGCAATGCTTCTTCCGATATACTTTAAGTCATGATGCATCATTTTAACCAAATTTCAACCTTTCTTGAGTTTCGCATTGTATGTATATTGATATGTATAACCTGAAACATACATACAATGCACGGAACATACAACAATAAAACCTCATTTCATAATCTTTTTGCATCCACAACATGCTTATAGCTTTGTATATCATCTTGTATGTTTCCCTTTGCCAAACATACAAACTCAAATTACATCTGACGGACTTGACCAATTATTCATTTAAACTCTTAACTCTGTCGGGTCTGGTTCTATGAAAAGTCTTCAGGTTTGGATCTTCATGCATCTACATATTCGTTCTGCATATGAGCTTTGTATCTTGTATATATATAAGCAAATATATAAAACTTTTGACAGTTCATATTTGTATCTTATATACATGCTCAAATACAAAAAGTTTTTATGCGCTCCCCTTTTGTATTTGGTATACATATAATTTATTTTGTATCTGGTATACATGCTTTCTGACCAATATTCAGTTTGACCTTCGCTGACTTGGTCATAACCCTAAAAAACAAGGAATTTTTAGAAATTTCAAAAAAGCAACCCCAACACATTTTCGAGGTTGATTCCAATTTTCATCATGGGTACATGAAATTTTGCCATAATTTTTTAGGTCCCAATCAACAAATACTTTTCAAATTCTTGCATGACTCCCCTCAGCACGGGGCTCAAGACCCAAGCAGGAAGAGTTTAAGATATGATTTGATCACCATAATCATTTAATAATGTCATTTTGTGTGAAGCAGATTGTCTCAATGAAAAGGTTAGAACTACTGATGCTTTGATTGAAACTTGAATCACTGTTGGCATGTGAAAAGGCAAGAAATTAGACTGGCAATAATGAGGTTTCGAGTCGAGCTTTGGCTGCCATTCCAGCTCATTGAGAGATATTACAGATTTGACAGGTAATGAAGTTTTTCTTTGGTGGGTTAAAGTTTAGATGGTTCACCAACATTATCAGTGACTTGATCGATCACTTATGCCCACACTTAGGTATATATATTTGCATTTTTACAAGTAGATATATTTAGATGTTGGCATATATAGGGGATCAGTCAACTAGTATGGGATTTAAGTTAACATCGAAGCAAGTGTGTTTGAATATTTATGATAAGATTGGCAAGAGAAAGTATTTTAATTTTTCCTCTCAGGTAAAGGATTTAGAGCACTAACAGGTGTCTGCAGGAAGAAAAGTCTATGTATATCCTTGTCTTGTAGAGCTAACATGCGGAAAGAGTTGGAAGTTTTCCCTGTGGTTTCAGGCAAGACAGGTAATCAGGCAAGAGCCAGACAGAAGAAGCCCCTCTCTTGATAATAGACAGCTGATCTAATACTATATGTCATGGAGGACATCCCAGGAGCCGGAGAACCAATAAGCCATACAACAAGAGAATATCGGAAGAAAGGCCCTAGTATAGGGCAATGTTTGTACTTGCACCCCAAAAATTGTATAAGAAAGGATGAGTCCTTGTTGGGCTTGACCTCGTATAAGATCTATAAATAAACAATATGTACTGGACTGCAAAAGTCCCGAGCTAGACCAAAGGTTTTCTTTGCTCTGTTCTTTCCTACTGGTGCCCGCACTGAACAAAGCTGTATTTTATTATATTTTATTACTAACTTTATATATTAATGGCCTTGGCCTTTTACCAATAAAAAAAAAAGCCAAAGGTTGTATGGGAAAACCATATCCTTATTTATGTACGATGCTAAACTAAAATTTGTGGATTCAAAGTATTTTTAAGTTTCAAGTAGAAAACATGGCTACATGCATAACCTTCCTATGAATAATTATTTCCATATTTTACCTTTACCACCCATGACAATTGAAGAGACTGTTGGTTTAGGTTCGGACAATTGAGAGGGGGGGTGAATCAGTTGTCACACATTTTCAATCTTTTCTACCTTTAATCTTCCTTTGCCACTTATAATCAATTTAATGATATAAACATTTCAGCATCAATCAATAACATATGAACAGAAAACATAAATAACACATTTGACACCAAGATTTTGACGTGGAAACCCGGTTAAGGGAAAAACCACGGTGGGGTTTAACCCACAAAAATTAATACCCTGTTAAAAGTATTTTTACAAATGGGAATGCACATGCATTCGGGCTCACTGCCTATGGAAATATTACAAGAGAATGACAGAGATTTGAATTGATTAATAGCATCTACCCATGCAAGAATTTCAGTTCCAGTTAAGTACAAAAACTGATCTTACACATTTCGTCTTTGTTTTGCTCTTCTTACTATTCTGCCTTCATTCACACTTTAAATTTCTACTCTTCACACATATGCCTTATTCACATACACTACACACTCTGAATCATCCAATTTCATCAACTATATATATCCACAATATGATCTACAATCATTCTATCAATTGGCTTCAACAACACTTAGAACTTTTATGAATGCTCTGCTCTGTCGGCTAGATCTTTGCATAACTTAAGGTGCAGACCAAAACTCGCTCTTGAAAAACATCACTCAAGTCGGCCATTATCACTGATCATCATCATTTTTCCAATAAACAACTTCCATACATCCGGAATCAAGATCTTCTACAAGGTCGGCCTGTTCTTCTTCTGTCTGCTCTGACAAACTACGACCCGGTACCCAGAGGCTAATATATTTTGAATCCTTCATCACTGGAGGACAAAAATATGGATTTAGACTATCTTAACAATGCATATAACTCCCCTAGATCCGCAGATAATCATGACTTTCCACCGGAGAGATCCAGACCAAAATATCAGACCCTGATACTACTTTGTTCCTAACTGCGCAGACTTAGACAAATTCTAAATTTGACTTTCGGTATGAACAAATTATGTTATGCATATGATTGGGATGATCTTAGTTGCCATAAATGACAACACCTAACAATGCAAAGCAATGTCTCTTGCCAACAGAGACATTTCCTAAAACACAAAATCATTGGCCATCATGAGATTACAAATCTAAGTTTAACTGCATAAACACAATGACAAAACTAAGGGGAGATGACGAGCTATGATCAAGCATTCTAATGGAAAACCCTACATTAAAGATCAAGCTATGGTATCCATTAGAGCCTCATGAAATGATACTTTTACAAAGGGAAAGAACAAGGCAACATACTGTCTCCAAGCTTTCTCTAACAATAACAACATCTTATCTCCAAGCTTTCTTTAGAAATAGTAACACCCCATCTCCAAGCTTCATTTATTCATAATGGCACGACTAATTCAATTGGAAACAATACCACTTATTCAAGTGGCTCAAAAATGGACATTTGTAGCATCTCAGAAGTCCACCAAATGGAAAGAACACTTACCACCAGCTATTGTTCGAGTCTCCCCTCGTTTCGCCACCATCCTAATAGCGAATGACCATTCAAAAACATTGACAATGATATTGGTTCATTACAGAAAGATATTACAACCCATTAGGAAAGAATTTCAAAACACTAACATCCATGGAATTTGCACTGTACATCTATAGATCCATTGACAAACATTGATGATGAAAGGACAAGAATTGAGATCAGCAACATTGATCACTAAGGGCTAACATTCATAGCAATATCAAGAGTGTGCAACCTTACAAGCCTTCAAATATACCAGAGCTTCACAATCTAAAGATATGCAAAAAGAGGACCGATTAACAACACTTTCACATGCAAATGGTTGACTGGCACAAACAAACCAAAAAAAAGGTCCATCATTTCTATAACTATTTGTTAATTCATATACAAAGATTTCTCCTTTTATTCACAACAAACTTTACTCACCACTACAAATCAACATACATCATTACATGGTTTCATACTTCAAATGATGACCAAGATTCAACAAATCAAAATAGACCCAAAAAATTAATGCAAATATTCTCTATACTCTATTTTTGAGAATTCTAATATTAGAAACAAATACAAATTTCCTCTTTACTACTCTTACAAATACACACCTCTTATTTATTGCTCTTACCTACTCAATTTTCCTTATGGGTTTAATGGAAGATATATCACAACAAAGGCATAAGAAGGAGTTGATTGTGGGATAAATGTTTGTCATATATAAGGAATGTTGGGGTGACTTATTTGAGTGGCTTGTGTGTGTTCTAAGACCGAGCTACAAGGAAGGCAATGTGTTTTGAGTGGGACGAGTTGTGGTGATACCCATGGTGAAGGTGAAGGTTGTGGATCCCTCGACCAATAGAGAGGATCCCACAACAAAGTATATTCAAGTGTTGTTTCCTGAATCGTCTTACATATTTAAATATAGAATGTTTAGTGAAATTTGTCTGAAAATCACTAAACGTTTATAAACAAATAGGATCTATGGTTGAGAAGCCCAATTTACATAGAAGTCGATGTTCACTTTAATAAAAGCTGAAGTGAAAAGAAAATTACACGTAACCCTCACACCACACAACAAAATTGTAATTTTTTTCTCTAAATTTTGGATTTATTCTCATGTCCAAGTGTAATTATTTTGCACTGAATGCACTTAAAATTTAGTAATATAATAATATTTTACTTTTATTTAACTTTGCTATAAATATAATGGAATAATAAATATATAATATTTTTAATCAATATATATGGTCAATGAAAGATAATTAAATTTATTATTATATACTATATTTAATATAATTTAAATTATTAAAAATATTTTGAATATAATATTTAATTATAGAATGGTCTATTTATATTAAATATATTTATTATTTATATATATGTTATTTAATTATAAATTTATATTTATTATTATATAATATATATTACCAAATATAAATATAATATAATGGTTGAGAGGGTTTCTTTGAAATCCTCTATGTGCATCCTGTTTGTGGTTCCTTCCCTACGTTGGAAACATTCTGTGTTCTTTGTTTTCTTAGATAGATTGTAATTTTCTCGTGATTGATATTTGCCTTGGCTTAGAGTTAACGGTGGTCTATGTTGTTTTATTGCTTTTCTTTGTGGCACGAGTGATCTACCTTCGTATGGTCTTTTCTGCATTGATTTGTTTTTTCTTACATTGGGCGATCCCTCGTTCTATGTCCTCCTGGTGCTCTCGTCAGCTTGTGTCACCCGGGTGCATTGATGTGCTTTTTCCTGGCATAGGTTGTACTTGGTTGTGCCTGGAGTTAATGTCGGCATTTAATCCACAATGGAGATTATAAGTGGGGCAGATGAGAATGTTCTACCCGACAATTCAAAATCTTACAGGGAAGTGTTGAGAGTAAAATATGCCGAAACTCTGCCTGAAAATGCGGGCTTCGAGATCACCTTGGGACTCGGAGGTTTCAATGGACTCGCCGTGGAGAGGATTGAGAATGGCAAGGTTGACGAGCGACTTCAAGGTGAGTTCCCTGCCCAGCCCAGGAAAATTTCTTTATGTCCAAATGGTGATATGCTTAACGCAGTTAGAAAAGAAGTTAGGCTAAAGAATATTGCTATTTTCTTTACTTGTATTAACTTGGAGAAAATGCCTTCAATAAGGCTCTTTGATAATTGTTAATATCTGTTTGGGGAAAGAAATTAGGCATCCACTTCTCATTCTACAGAATGATCCAAACTGGAATTTTTGTTATATTTTTCAAGAGTCATAATATGCAAAAGACAGTGGTAGAAAAAGATTATTAGAATATTGGGCTGACACTTTTCAAAGCATTCCCTTGGGCACCAAACACCACACATAATGAGATTCGATTTTGTTCTATACCCAAATGGGTTCTCATAAAAAATCTTCCCGTGCAATTTTGGAGTTTCTTACCACAAATTATAAAACCCTATGGGAAAATCATAAAGGTAGATGAAAACAGGTCTACATTACCATATTTAGATGCAAGACTACTGGTAGCATTTAATACTGGAATTCAAATACTAGAAGTTCTGGAGATTAACCGGGGAGATAAATCTATTCAATGTGATTTTGTTGGGCTAGGTGGGCTTAATTCTTGTTTCTTATGTAAAATGGATGGCCATCAAAGGAAGGATTGTCCCTCTATTAACACGAGATTCAAAAAAGATAACTTAGCATTTGAAACAAAAGAAAAAAAACTCTAATGATCCCTCAGTTAATGTGGGTTCAGACTCTAGGAGTCAACCCTTAGAGAACTCTAAGGCTCACTTAGCCCATGACCCAAACCCTATACAAACAGAGGAGAAATCAAATGACAAATTGGTTGATTCCAATTTAAATAGTGATGGAGGATTGCCTTCCGTGGTTTTTGACAGTGAGCAAAAAGTAGTAGGTGAATCTAATAGCAACCACGATGAAAATTTAAGCTTCTTCTCTAAAGATGACTCAAGGGAGATGGACTCGATGGATGAGGATCTTGCTTTATCTCCCAAATAGAGGAGACTCAACCAACTTCTGAATCTTTTAATGTAGAAAGAGCTGATGAGATTAGGTAGCCCGAGAAAGTTCATGATTTGCCCTCAGAAGTTGATAAACCTGACATCCCTTCTGATGATGGATTCATTACAGTTAGAAAAAAAGTAAAATGCTCAACAACTTGCCCTAAACAAAATTAGGGAGGTAGCTGATCAAAGAAAGAAGTTGGATAAGCTTAGAGATGAATTTATCAAAACAAAAGAAGCAGATCCCCTAGGCTTAGCAACTGACCTCCAAAAACAAGGTAGTAGGGTTGCCTTGTCCGTGAGAGATGCAATCCATAGCAAAGCCTTGGATGAAGGAAAGAAAGTTACTCTTGATGTTGAGTCCTCTCAGGAGGACAACAAGAAAAAGGAAAAATATGAGTAGATCAAATAGCTCAATTAAGCCAGGCCCAAGAAAGGCAAAGATGATATGTCTTAGCCTGTAGCTCGTGGTTTGAGGCTAAATTTTCCTCTGTTTCTAAACCTCTATGAATTGTTTGAGATGTTTTAGTTGGAATGTCAGAGGTTTGGAATCCTCTAAAAGGAAATATGTAGTTAGAGATTTTGTAATAAATGCAAAAATATGGATATCTTGTTCCTCCAAGAAATCAAAGCTGTAGGATTTACGATGGAAAATACCCTTCATTTTATTTGGAGAGATGCTGTGTCTTTCACTACTAATCATGATAAGGGCAAAGGTGGTAATGCTATTTTGCTGAATAAGAAGTGGGAAAAGTTTATTCAAAACTCAGGACACTCTCCATGCAATAGATGTATCTGGATTATTTTAGACTTGCAAGGGATGACTTTTGGTATTTGTTCAATTTATGCCCCCAATGGATACTATAACAGAGTAGAATTATGGAATTGGTTGACTTCTGAGTTGCCAAGGATTCCTTGGGTGTTTGGGGGAGACTTTAATATGGTAGAACATCCACAAGATAAACAGGGGGGCAACCCCCTAGGGTGGAAGGGTAATGAAAAAATTTCTGGCAGAGATTAAAGAAATCTTTAAACTTGTTTGACCCACTAGAAGGTGAAAAAAGAAATAACAATGGAATTTAGTTCTCATGGTCTAATTGTCAAAAAGCAAGCAAAAGAATTCACTGTAGGTTGGATAGATTTTACTTTGATAAAAATGCCTTCCTGTGCCAGCCTATAAAAGATGCACACAAAGTGCAAGTAATTCCAAATCCTCTTTCAGATCACCATCTTATCAAAATTGTGTTGCAAATAAAGAATCAGGAAGGAAATCTTAAAAAGAATAAGAAGAATACCTCCTTCAAACTAAATTGTGAGCTTCTTAATGATCAAGACTGTTTGAATGGGATCAAATCTCTTAAAAATATTTGTTTAACTCAATTTAAGGGTAAAGGAGCCTCTATATACTAGAGTATATTGATTGAGGCATATAAGGCTATTTTTCAAATTGTTGGAAAAAAATATGCATTAGACAGGAAAAAAAAAGAACTGTTTTTACAACATGAATACCTTAAAATTGAAGAACTAGTGCAAGATAACCCCAATAAGGAAAATTTAGTTGAAAATTTGGGAGATATCAAACACAGGTTAAGAAAGGTTCAAATCAGGAAGGCTCAATTTGCTAAGATCAGGGCCAAGATGAACTGGCTAGAAGATGATGATAAAGGTTCGAATTATTTTTTCAATCTCCTTAAATCCAAAAACATCAAATAGAACATAGGGGTTATTGTTGAGAATGGAGTCACATTAAATAGCCATGAAGATATTCTAAATGCCTTTAAGAATTTCTATGAAAACCTATTTAAAGCAGAGGACTCCAAGGTAGGTTGTAGAGAGGCTCAGGAGCTGTGAGGGAGAATTTGCAAGGAAAAAGTAAATGAAAAGATGAAAAGACAACTTGACAAAGAAATTTCAAAAGATGAAATTGAGGCATCAATAAAATCCATGAAAAATGGGAAATCCCCGGGTGCAGATGGCCTCCCTATGGAATTTTATAAGGCTAACTTGGATTGGATAGTTGATGATCTTTTTGAGCTGTATAATGAATCGATTGCTAGAGGCTCCTTGGGGGAGGACATTAACAAAGGTATCATCAAGCTCCTTCCTAACGAAGGTGATAAGACTCTTATAAAAACTGGAGACCCATAACACTTTTGAATGTCTCCAACAAAATTATTGCTAAAGTGCTTGCATTAAGAGTTAGAGTTATTTTGCCAGAAGTAATAAGCTCCACTCAAACAAGTTTTATTAAAAGCATATATATTCTTGAGAACCTAATTACAAGTTGGGAAGCATTACAACAGGCTAATGATTCTAATCAGAATGCATGTATTCTTCTCTTGGACTTACAGGGTTGAATGGTCATTTATTTTTAAAATTCTTAAGGCCATAGGATTTCCCAGTAAGTTTTGTAATATGGTCATGATGCTATTTAGGGATGCCTCAGCCCAAGTGGAAGTTAATGGGGAATTGTCTGCTCCCTTTTGAATGGGGAGGTCAATCCATCAGGGATGTCCCCTGGCTCCCTCTCTATTTGTAATTGCATCAGAAGATTTGCATTTTCTTTTGAGAACAAAATGTATTCAAGGCGATTTACATGGTATCCTCCTGCCCAATGCTGAGAAACTTCTCAATGTGCAGTTTGCAGATGATACTGCCCTGTTTCCCAAGATAAATAAGTTAGAATTTGAAAGGCTGGAGCATAGATTTGATATCTTCTGTTTGGCTTCTGGGGCTAAGATCTCTCCCTCAAAATCTATTCTCCTCTCTTGGGACCCTGCTGCTCCTGACTTGCTTGATCTTGAGAAATGGTAATGGGGGGCCCCTAAGGTAATGGTCAAATTCCCTGGAATCCCATTTGCCATTAATCCCTCTTTAAAACTCATGTGACATTGGTTGTTTACCAAGATTGAAAAGAAACTCAAGAATTGGAACAGATTGCATCTATCTCTAGCCAGCAGAATGCAGGTGTGCCAGAAAATTCTGTCAGCTTATTCAATATACTACTCTTCTATGTGGCTTTTTACCAACTATCAGTTTGATGTAATTCATAAGTTAATAAGGAATTTTTTGTGGTCAAATGGGAAGGGTAAATAAAAAACACTTAGTTAAGTAGATTTGGTGCTGCATAAGTAAAAATTTGGGGGGTCTGGGGCTTAAAGATTTAAGGAGCCAGGGTCTTGCTGGTGCAGGAGCACCAAGGGCTCGGAGCCCATGTATATACTGCACATTTTTGGTGTGATGTGAAATTTTCTTACAATTGCATTTTGGCGTGATAAGCCTTGGCGGGAAGAAGTTTTTGCTTATCCAAAGTGGGTCATCGGTGTGAGCCTTGGCATCGGGCTGAGGAAATAATCGTGAGCCGACAGTGTATCATCTCACCGATCGGGGTGATAAACATCGAGTTTCATCGATGTGGAGTTGGCCGAAGACATCGGCGTGAGTATAAGTATCGGGTTGAGGATTTGATCGTAGGCCGACGGATGAAGGTCTTACTGATGTGTGATGTCCATCGGCATGAGAGTGGTCATCGGCGAAGCCTGTGGTTGTGTCTTCGATCGCTTGGTGTTACCCCGATGGAGTGGTAAAGGTTGGTGAAGGCCATCAGCATGAGAATCACTATCAGTGAAGGATGTGGGTGTCACTCCGATATTAATTGTCTGTCTGATGAAGTGTTGCCGAGGCTTGTCATTGGTATGAGGCTTGCTATCGACGATGGCTGGGAAAGTCACTCCGACAGCTATGTGTTACTCCGATGGAGTTGGACGTCGGTGCAAGGACTTCTATCGGCGTAGTTTTAAAGCTTTAGGCCGATGCACAGTGGTCATGCCGACGGAGGGTGAAAACTTGGTATCGGTGAGACAAGGGACTATCGGAGTTCATGGTTGAATGTTGGCCGATAGTTTGGGTTGTGCCGATAGGGGTAGACAGGGGTCGTCGGCGACAAAATTGCTGACAGGAGTTTACTAAGCCGACGGATATATAAACCATAGTGGCTGACTTGAACGGGTGCATGTGGGACTAAAAGTTCTCATGAATGCGAAAGTAAATAGAATGCATATCGACAGGGGAAGAATATGATCGGTGCGACAAAGAATCTGTCTTGCCGATGGGAAAGCATAAGCATGTTTCGATGAGACATCTGTGTTATCTTGCCGATAGCACAAAGCTGAATCGACAGTTGGAATACCAACCGTTCTGGAATTGGAACCGTCCTGTAACGGACATGGAATACTTATAAAATGCAGCATTCTTTCTGTGTGAGATGTGGAGCAGAAGAAACGAGAAAAAGATTTCAATTTGAGAGGCATTCTGATGTAAAGGCAATTTTTGAATAAGAATCAAATTCAGTAGTTCGATCATTTGAGTATTTCTTTTATGTTTTCAGTTTACTATTCTGAAGTAGATTAGTCCTTTCTGTTTCTATAGTTTTGTTCTCTTTTGCAAACCATGACTCTGTATTGATGATGCCTCAAGTTCCATTGTACAGTATGGAGGCCATCTTGCAGAGCCATGCTTTTTGTTTGTTTTTCTTTTGTGTGGTGGTCGGATTGCCGGCTAGAAGAAATGCATGCTTGTTCTAGGCGAGCTCAGTGAGGAGTCCGGCTAGATAGACAAGTAGGATAAATAGATTTGCAGAGGTGGAAAAGTAGAGAGAAAGAAAGTGAGCACCAAGCAGTCCAGACCCTTGAACAGAGTGAGAAGGGTGGGCAACGGGCTCAGAAAGTTATGTGCCATTGAGGCAGTATCTGGGAAGCAGTGAGGACAATGTATGAGTCCCACACCAAGCAGAGAGGTAGAGTTTTCCATCTCTGCAAGGAGTATGTCTTTTAGCACTTTGAATTGGTAGGAAGGCTAGTGTTGTCAACAGTCTTGTACACCTACAGGATGCAGAGCAGGTAGCCTAGAGTCCTCCCTATCACTTGCCCTAGCAGCCAAATGGATTATCAACTCTTTGGTAGGTGAAGAACCTTGGAAGGTATTAATAAGAACAAACCTGAAGCAGTCCCTGTAAGAAAAAGTCTTGGGGCATATTGCATCTCCATGATAATCTGTTTGGGAACCTCTTTGTTAAACCCAGGGGATCTACTATCTTCAAGAGCATTTGGAAAGCCTGGGAGCAAATCAAGTTGTTTATCCCACAAAGGGCAGCTATGGATTTTGATAACCACTGTTTATGGGGTCAAAGATCAATCTGGTGGAACATTAAGCACAAAAATAAACCTCTTACCTTATTACAGGGATGCTCTGCTCATAAATTCAACTCTATAGGGATTTCAAAACTCACTGATCTTTTTAAAGATGGACATCCAAAAAAGTGGAGCCAAATTAAAGAGGAATTCCATCTTAGTTCTAATCAATTCAGAACTTTCTCAACCTTGTTCAAAACCATGCTTTGTAAGTTTCAATCAGGGGTGGTCATTAAAGAGGAAATTGTTATAGATATGTTGTGTTGGACAGATGGGAACAAACTTGTGCAAACAAAGCCAAGATCAATCTATAATATGCTCTCTAACTCGTAGGAAATTCTATAGCACATCTCTGCGACCTGGGGTGACACTCTTTGCCCATAATCCTTATCAAACAACCTCAAATGGAATTGGTCTAATATCCTTGAACCAAAAAAAGCTTGTTTTAAATGGTTGCTTTTTCCCAATAAACTTAGTCTTGGTGTTGATGATGTCTGGTGCCCAATGTGTAATGTCAAAGAGTCTACAATCCATATTTTTTTGACTATTTATTTGGTAAAAAAGTCTGGCTCTTTTTCATGGGTAATATTTCTCAATGGAATCCCTCCTTTCATGCAAATAAAAAAGAAGTTATATGTGGTCATGTAGATGTCTTGAACAAAAAGTTTAACTCGTTTTGGCTTATTCTGTCTACTAAGATTTTATGGTTTATCTGGAAGAAAAGGAACGAGGAATGTTTCTAGGGCAGGGTAAGGCAACTCACTAGGATTTTCTTTGATCTCATAAATTACAACTTCTTTAAGTAGGTGGCAGTTACTATGGAGATGTCAATGGACAAATTCAAGCAATTAATGGAGACTGGAGCCATGTTCCATAAAGAAGATATCAAAGAATCAGATTTCTATGTAGAGAAGATGAAAAGATTTGATCCAAGATTCTATAACACATATATTGATTTCTAGAAACTATATTGCAAGAAGTTACAAAAGGACCGGGCCAAAAGTGAACTAGATAAGCAATGGGAGATTGTGTCTCAAAATTTCACCTCTAGCACTTATTAAGGGGGTAGCGTAAGAGACAAGATGATTAAAGACTGTGCAAAGCTTAAAGAAAGGGGAGCAGACCTATGGAATGAAATGAGAAGACCAAGGGCAGAAGACTCAGATTTGGATGACAGTCAAGGTTACTATAATTAGATTGCAGATCAAGAAGAAGGCTACAATATTCAGAGGCCAAGAGCTGATGTTGATGATATGGATGTAGTTAGTGGTAACTAGAACAAATTTTCATTAGAGGAAAGAATACAAGGATGGTTTGATTTAGAAGTTTTGATCACTACAGTAATATAGTAATACAGTAATACAATGATAGCAACATGGTCTTTAGGATCTTTATTGTAAACTTTGTTTCTCTCTAATATATACTTAGGTTTTAGTTTTAAAATTGTCTGTATGTATTAGTGAAGTTATAAGTGTTTTTGGGTTGTTGTAAGTTGCAACTATTTTGGTGTGGTCTGCTTGATCACAAGGTTGTAACTCTTGCTTTATTTTGAATATAATTTGTACATGATTCACAATCCAAAAAAAATAATATAATATATAAAATAAATAAATATTACCCCCTCAGGCTTTAGAAAGAAGGAAAGATATCAAATGGACTCCCCCTCGGGAGGACGCTACAAGCTGAATGTCGATGGCGCCTCAAAAGGCAATCCGGGCACAACTGGGATTGGATGCATAATCATGAATGAAAGAGGGGAGTGTGTATATGCATTGGAAAAGAATGTGGGAGTGTCCACCAATAATGAGGTAGAAATAGAAGCTCTAGCATGTGGAGTTAATCTTTGTATAGAGAAAGGAATAAGAGAGGTAGATATTGAAGGTGATTCCATGATCTGTATTAATGCAGCAAGGAGAATGGTTGCGCAAAATTGGAAATTGCAAAGATGGCTGGATAGAATCAAAGGATGCCTGGTAGAATTGGGAAGCTTCCCTATTAGGCACGTCTATTGGGAAGCCAATATTGGAGCTGAACTTGCACCGCTGGACAAAAGGGAGTTCGAAAGTGGAACGATTCCAATGCGAGTACTCGAATGCCTGAAGAAGGTTAGGGGAAAATCTATGGCCTCTGCAGTAGACATCTCTTGAAGGCAAGAGGAAGTTGGAAAATCTTTTCCTAGGATTTGGTGTAAGGAGGCAAGGACGGAAGTGAGTCCAAATGGAGGCAGGCTAAAGGTGCGTAGGAGTACTTGTTTGCTAAAGTGTAAATCAGTTGCATGATCGACACAATCCGACCGCTCATTTTCTAGCCTTGGGATCAATAGGCTTTGATGAAGCCTCTCAAGACTTCTATAAAATAAGAGGTCATCGTAGGAGAATCAGGAGAATCCTCAAGCAGGATACGATGCCAGATTCTAAGAATGAACCTGCAATTAGAGGTAGTCCAACGAGATGCAAATGTACCACCTTCCCATAGGTGGCAAAATCCCGCACACAGATTGGCCATCCTTAGGATTGGAGGTCGGGGGAGAAGTTGCCCACAGGCCTCTTTTTAAGCTAGGGCGAGTTTGAAGTAGATTATTTTGGATGTTCTCAGGGAAGCAGTCTCAAACGAAGCAATGCCTCAGCATTTTGGAGTGGAGTGCCGCTGCGAGGAGGATGAAACCAAAGGGCAACATATTGCGTACCTATTCAACAAAGCTTCTGATGAAGAAAAAGTAGCCATCTTGGAAGTGATCGGGGCTAGTTTCTGGTCAGGAGGGCATACGCATGACGGACAAGTGTTGGAACATTTTTTCCAGAACTATGTATAGGTCGTGGGAGCAAGCTCTGGGGGTTAAGAGCTACGATGAGATTGGTGAGAGAAGATCTGATGGACATGACCATGACTGCCATGGATGGTGTGGTAGTGGAGCTCGAACAGGGATTTGCTCTTGCCACCCTCATCTTGAATGAGAAGAAAAAGGTGAAGTTGCACAAAGCCTGGGCCCTCTACAAAAATGGCATGGAGAAAGAAAACAACATAGGAGAGTTCATGAAATTCCTAGAAGCCAACCCAGGTCTGATTGATGAAAATGTAATAGCTAGGATGGTGGATATTGCTGAAGGCATAGGTTATATATACCACTAGATGAAATGCCTCAACTTTCTATGTAACCTTTTTTTTCTGATATTTTAATATAGGGAGCTACCCCCATATTTGGTAATGCTTACCAAAAAAAAAATTATTTTTATAGAAAAATATTTTTAAAAAATATTAAAATGTATATATAAATATTTTAATATTTTTTTAATATTTAATATTTATATAATTTCAATGTTTAATATTTAGATACATTTTAATATACAATATTAGATATTTTATTTTAATATTTATATATATTAAATATATATAATATTGAATATTAAAATGTACATAAATATTAAAATTAAATATTATATTAAATTAAATAACAAATGTATAGCGGGTGGTAGGGAGGGCACCTTGCCATCATTTCACAGATGACAAGGCCGAGGTGACAGCGGCGAGCAAAGATTTTTGAAGACACCTAGCAGAGGATGGCAGAGTTGTTAGAAAGAGGGGAATGTCTCATGATTGCAGGGAGAGTTGATGGTGTTTGGAATAAATGATGAAGAAGTATTGTTTTACGCCCAAATTCGAGAAACTTCGTGGTAAGATTGGCTTCATAAACAAGCCAAGAAGGACATTAGTTAGCAAAGTTCATTTCTTCAGCTAATTCGGTAGAGCGAAATCATCTATGCCTTCCCGGTTTGTGGTAGTTTTTTCTACAGAGGTCATTCATTGCGGAGGGATGGATACGCCAATAAGGTTGGTAAGTAGAAAAAGGTAAATGACCTTCCTTGGCCAGATCACGGAGCTCCATTTGCAGAGAATTCTTCATCACTCCGATCCTCTTATGGTTGAAGCAGTGAGGATGATTATGGGAAAAAGATATCTGAAGGACGATGAAAGATATAGAGTGGACTCGGTTGTTCCTTTGAGGGTTTTGGCGATGCTACTGGAATTGAGTATCCCCAAACAAGAGGTAGAAAACATAATGAAGGGTCTATTCATTTTGGATCTTCTGGGAGAATTGGAGAGCACATTGCAGGCAGCGACTCCTGGTGTGGGTATTCCAAGGCCCAGGGATTTGGCCCTTCCTAATGATCTGGGGGATGTTATCAAACTTTATCCTTTCATCCTGGATATTAAAGGCTTTGATCTCGTAACTCTGAAGGATCAGGCGCAAATTGGTGTTGACTTCATCAAGAAGATGTTGGGATTAGTAGAAGAGGCAGGGTTTCAGTGGGTGACAACCTTCGAACAACAACTGGAGGACTTCGATAAGGAGTAAGGTCAAGGTTTAGGGTTTCAAATTTTGCTTTAGTGTCTTTGTATTCAGCTTGTAGGCTTCATTTTGGCCATGGAAGCCAGTATGTGCATAGGTTCATAATAGTTAAATGTAAAAATGACCCTGCATGGTCACGTATAGTTCATATGATTAGAGGCAAGTAGGTTTGGGGGTTTCAACAGTAATGAACAGTAAACTATGCCATGGCATAAGTATATGTATCTCTTTATTTTTAGTTTAATATAAATCATTACTTATCAAAAAATAAAAAATAACAAATGTATAAATATTGTATATTAAATATTTAATTAATTATAATATTAAATATATAATATTGTATTTTAAAATATATATAAATATTAAATATTAAATAAATAAATAAATATATATATATAATATCAAAATTGTAAAATAAAAAATCTAATACAATATTTGCCTTGTTTTTTTAAAAAATTATTTGGCTCTTTTCTATGTGAATAAGTACTTTATTATTATTACTTGGTAAAAACTAACGAGCATTAACTAAATGTTCCACACATATTTTTAAAATTAGTTTTGCTCAAATACCTAACTTATCATTTACCTTTTTCAATAAAATTGTTCACGACATCATTTCTTTAGCAGGCTGTAACAAACAATGAATAAAAATGCCCCTGAATGGAAAACATTGTCAGAGACGTGAAAAGGACAAACGTAAAGAGACAAAAACGAACGGTTGTTTCAATCAACTTGCATACGTGCAGCTTGTTCTCAGCTGTCAATCTCCGTGCTAGGCTTTATTACTTAACAGAGTTCTAAATCTACAAACTAGCAATTGCACCTTAGTGTGCAATTGGTACGTTGAGATAACATGTAGATAAAAGTAATTAGTGGTTTATTAAGAAGAGATCATATCATTTTGTTGTTGGTGAATGGTTGATGTCCATCCATCATTTGAACATTGAAAGAATGTAGTGATATATGTTGACATCCATGCAAGTAATTTTTTTTTAATGATAGTGGGTGAAAGTAGGTATGCAAGTAAAGTTTTTTTTTTTTCTTTTTTTTTTCGATCATTAAGATTATCATCTTACAACATTGCATGTCCCAAATTAGGAATTTTGTCATCATCATTTGCCAATGGATCTAGAGATGTAGCATTCTTTTCATTTGTTGGACTTCTAAGATGTTACAAATGTCCATTTTTTAGCCACTTAAATAAGCAACATTGTCTCCCATTGTATTGGTCATGCCATGTATGAATCAATGAAGCTTGGAGATAAGATGTTGCTATTGTTAGAGATAGCTACACTTTATAGCACAATGGGTACACTGAATAAGTATTTAAGGTGAATTATCGAGACCTTAATCAAATGACGTTGTATGCAATTGAAAGTGAACTATGATAAACAAGCTAAAATGACTTCAACCTATTCAATTCACAACCAATTACAACCTAAAGATTAGACTATAGAACAACACAAGTAAACTATCCTAATTACACCCTTATTGATCATGCAAAGCTCTTGATATGTCCTAATTGATATGATTTATGCTAATTGCTAGTGGATGTTAAGTGTCCATAGAGGCAAAATTTCCTTGCATTCAAAAGTAAGGATTGGATTTTACTTTGAAAATACATTTAAATTTCCATGCTTGAAAATGTCTTTAGAAATTAGATATACGAATCTAAAACAAATGTGAATCATGCAAATAGGTGGCAAAGGTAGTCAGGGAATGAAATGGTGAGGGGACAAGTGAAATTTCCATAGGCAATGCCTATGACTGACATTTAGACGTCAACGTAGAAGAAATGAGGTTATCAAACACTATCAAACCCATGAGAAATTAATATAATTCCTAGGAAAACTACAACATAGAGTGCATAATTTAAAATAATGGTTAAGAAAATTAGGCACTCATAGAGTGGTTAATAGAGTAGTTAGGGACTATTTCACTTATATTTGTGAGGCTTTTATGGTAAAAAAACAAAAAAACAATCAAACACGTAACAAAATTTGGTGAAAATTTATTAGAGGGCGGTTTAGATTTTTGAAAAGGTAAGGCTTGGATTTTGTGGAGAATTAAAAATTAGGATGAGAGGACATGTGGAATTTTAAATTGGAGGAATAGTGCCATGTGGAATTTTAAATTGAGTAAATAGTGACACATGGAATGGGTGAAAGCACAAATGGGACAAATGGAAGATTTGCCCATGCTTCCAAAGTACCACTTGTCATGTACGTGGAATGACAAGTGGACTTCTATAAACATGGGGGGATGTAATCCTAGGTTAATCTAAATTAACCCATGTGCACATGATTAGGGGGAATTAATGATGATTACTAAAAGTAATCAAAAGTGGATAAAATGGGGAATTAAATAAATAGACTTTTTTTTTTTTTTGGAATGGATAGGAACTATAGTCCATGGGATAAATATTTGATTTTTGGACTATAGTAGAGGAAAAATGGGATGATTCGTGATTTTTGATGATAAGATGGGATGGGAGAAAATATTAATTAAATAATTAAAAATTATTTGATTAATATATGTGTCAGGTGGAATGGATAATTGTTCAGTTTTAGTTGATCAATTATGCGGATGTAGTCGGGAAGTGATCATTTTCAGATGTCTACAGACATGTTTCTCTAATTGTAGTTCCTAATGGACACATGTCATCTTTGGTTTGTTGGTATGAAATGACTAATTAAAAGTAACTCTCTCTTACCCTTTATATCTCGTATCTCTATCTCTCTCCTACTCTCTCTTTCTCTTTCTCTTTTGTAAAAGTACCATTTCATGAGGCTCCAACCGAGCTAGACGATCTGGACCAACCCATACCAAGCTCCACTTTCTACATTGTAAAAGTACCATAGCTTGATCTTTAATACATAGGGTTTTCTATTAAAATGCTTGATCATAGACCCAAGTCTATCACACAATGGAACACTTTTTGCCACTAGGTTTATGCTTGATTGAGCTTAGTTTTGTAATCCCATGATGGCCAATGTTCTTTTAGGAAATGTTTCTTCAATTGTCATGGATGCTAAAGGTAAAACCTAAAAATCATTAATCATAGTAAGGTTATACATGTAGCAATGTTTTCTACTTGAAACTGAAAAGTACTTTGAATCCACAAATTATTTTAGTTCAACATTATACATAAGTATTGATATGGTTTTCCCATACACCCTTTGGCATAATATACACATATTCAAAGAAAAAGAATGGTAGGCCTTGCTCAAACTCTTTAAGCTTCCACTATCGATCCACAAGGTGATCTAGAACTCCAAATCCAACCAATCCTTTAACATGGTGTGGAAAACAAAAAATTATATCTTTATTTTCCATAGACAAACATTTGGAAGACATATTTTTTTTGAGATGTATCTCCTAAAATGGTTTCTTGTAATGTGTTTCATAGTAATCCTTTTCTAAATCTAAGTGCTTTCTTTTATGAAATTTGATTTTTTGCACATCCTCTAGGCTTTCCTTCAATCCTTGCAAAAGGAAACCATGGTTAGCATGACTAATCAAAGTAATAACCCTAGGATTGTAATTGGCAACATCCAAGCTTGCAATTAGTTCCATGTTGATTGTACAAATGATTTTTCTCCATATAATCAAAATAATGTCCATAATTTTCAATACTTGTTTTTGCTAACCTTTTTAATTTGGAGGACCATGATTATGGAAAAACAAGAAATTACTAATCTATTTAACTATAAAAAAGTATGAAATAAAGAATTTGTTACCAGAATGCCATATGGGTCTACAATTGGCATGTTGATTATGCAAACAAATTTGCTACATAGAATCAAAATAATAATAATGTCCATAATTTTCAATACTTGTTTTTGGTAGCCTCTTCAATTTAGGTGGGAAGTGACTTATAATTTATTGAAGTTCATATTAGTAAAAAATGAAGGTTTCATTATTCTGTCAAGTTACACTTGAATGCATTGCATGCTTTACATAATTCACAGTATGTGGAATTTCATAGAAAATAGATGAATGCTTCCCCTCTAGCCCATCCCTTGTGTTCTTGTTGTTGCCTATTAGATTATTCTAGGGGCTTCCACTGATTATCAAATCAAAACCTCTAATTGAATTAACCATTTCATCAAGTCTTTCTTTTGTCAAATTCTTCATGTCCTCTCTTTTGCTCTATTGCATTCAATGAAAATTGCAAGGTTTTGTCAAATTAAATCCAATTTTGACTACTGTTCAAGTAAAATTTCTTTTTTTCTTTAACTTTTAAATTTTTCTTCATGGGTTTATTTTTATTGGATTGAAAGTAAAATGCATATTAAAATGATTTCTATATTTGGTTTTCCCTTCGATTTCAAGAGATCTCTAAAATTTGATATAATGTTTCACCATCTCTCTCTCTCTCATATAACTATAGTATAGATTTTATATAAAAAATAAATATATAATTAAATCATTACAAGATACCACTTGGAAAATAAGCATGGAGACCTAATTTATGTAGATGGAATTGTTATATGTCTTCTTAAGTATAACACTTCATAAGAAATCAAATTTGATTTAATCTTAAATTTTTCTAACACGGATAATGTCTTGTGGTTTCCTTTATATGTGCAGGGCTTAGAAATTGTGTTGATGAAGGTATTCACAGTAAAATGTATTGATTGTGAAGGTTTATAAATCAAACAAATTTACTAGTGTAGTCATGATGAATTATTGACCCTTATTTTTGTTACAAATTTCCCTCCATTGTCATTGTCATATGCCCCTATAATACCTCTCACTCTGTTTTGCCTTGGGAGACCTACATGCCACCTCGGGTCAAGAAACTATTGGCTTTCCACTCAACTGGCAAGCACTAACTCCTTTGGCATCATGATGTTCATCCTTTTGCATGGCCTCTTTAGCACATTGTCTAAAACCATGTGTTCCAAATCACTCTCATCCCTTTTCCTCTCTATCTCTCTATTTCTATATATCTCTTTGTCTCCCTCTCCCATGCAAATGGCATGCTGCCTTGATATATTAATTTTCAAAGTTAAATAAAACTCAATTAAATCCCAAATTGACTTAAATTTGAATGACACAAGTATTATGCATGGTTTTAGTCAAGCCTAGAATGTCAAACTAATCATACCTATCAAATAAAAAAATAGTGATAGTTGTAAATTTTCATTGCATATCATTCTATGTTTTAGTCATTGATAAAAATAAAATATTTCAATTATTATTGAGTATTATTGTTAAATAACTAATCACATTTTAAAATTGATAAATAATGAAGATTTTAATATTTTTATTAAATGTTTTTTATCATTATAATTTTTTCAAAAATATGTATTTTAAAGAATATACAATTTTTTTTTTAGTTTTATATATTAAAAATTGAGTAGCACATAAATATATATTCCAAAATACTTAAAAAAATGTAAGCTACAATAAATATTTATATTTATCAAAATCACTGTCTATAAAATCTAAGTGTAAACTTTCAACTTAGCAGACTTTAAGAATCACAAAATAATTTTAAAGAGGTATAAATGTTGTAGAAAATAACAAATAAACATGCTAGAAAATAAATGAATAAACATAAATAACTCAATAATTTACCCTAGAAACCCTTGAGGGGAAAACCAACTTTGGTAGAGGAAAACACTTATATGACTTTGACGTACTTAACGAAAGAATAAATACAAGCGGATACAATAATGGTTGTTTCCTACTACTCAATCTAGCCTCAACAAACTAAGAACAATTGAGTTTTCCAATTTCTTGTAATTACAATACTCAAATATTTCTTCCTATGCCAAAATGCATACTCTCCACCTTTATATATAGTTACTAGTGATGTTGGCATGTTCCAAGGGCCCAAGAAGAATCCCCTAGAAGCTGGAAGTGGAAAGGACAACATTTTGTTTCGTTTCTAAGTTTTCAATAGTCGGGGATCATTTCACACATGCAAATTTGTCTTAGTAGACATGGATTCGACCCAAAGTCATGAAAATGTACCTTTTTCCTCTATAGTTTTTTTGTCAACTTGTTTCTTTTCTTGTATGATCCCTTAATCCAAATTATTGTTCAATTTTATTTTCCTAATCCTTATAGATCAATATTACTCCTCTAAAATGGTTTGCATGCCACAGGCAAGTATCTACAAATCATTTTTTGGGGGTTATAAAACTACCAAGTTCATTTGGTCATCCATTCACAATGACATACCTACGATTTTAAGAAAGAAATTCTCTTAGAAGCCAAAATTTTATGCGTGAATGTTTCTAATACTATGATCACTGAATCAAAATCTTTACTCTAACATCCTTTTATATGTTCAATCTATGTAATTTTATTTAGACCTAACTCATTATTTGCAAATGTTAAACTCACCCTACAAATGAAATGATCCATGAATAACCTAATTTTTTAAAATAAGATCAAATAACCTCCTCTCCAAGAAGCTTGAGTATCTCTATCACAAATACTATACAATTCTCTTATATCAAGCTAATATTCTTATATTAAAAATGTTCATATTAGGGACTTCCAAGTATTGAAGACATATCGTGTGCTAAGGCAGTTATGGGGACATATGAGGAGAACACACAAATATTAAGGAATGGTAGAGGTCATTGAGGTCCCTGGCATAAAGGACATTATTATTGATGTTTAAGCATATTATCATATATATATTTTGTAAAAGGTCAAACACAATGCTCTTTATTTAATTACTAACCATGAATTTATTGTAGTGAAGGCCTCAATGTCTAATAGTAGACCAATATGACATTGAAGCCCTGTAATTACCATCTTTCTCATTTTCCAAAGTAGCACCACTTCTGTCCTATTTAAACTCAATACTTGACCACCACCTTACTACATGGCATAACAGGATCATGGAGAGACCAATCATACCTAAACTTGTTGTGGATCACTTAAAATGAGCTCAATCCTTCACATTCTCTATTGGCTACCACCTTCACAATAATAATATCAACTTGTTGTAATATTAAATGAGCAGAGTTCACTTTGAGAGTATTCCCTAACTTAAGAAAATAAAGTTTTCCTATCGAGTCTTGGAAATGATGTGCCATCTAAATGCCTACACCACTTGTCACGACCTTCACCTGCCACATAAGCTAGCCATCTATGGCTCCAAACCCCTATGTAGATCATAATACGCTCATGATCACCTCCTAGTTAATTTTTTAAAAAATGCATCCCCAAACAAAATATAAACATCTAATATACGCAACACTTGAAGATCTGGGGAGCTTGTATGAAAACTTACTATCTAAATTAGCCTATGTCTTTGAGATATGACTATACATTTATGTATTCAATGCTTTGAATACCTTCATTCATTAGAAATTATACCATGATGTTAATATTCCTTTTGCAATGAACAAACCTGATTGTTTTAAAGGACTGTCTCAATATTAAGGCCTCTTCTACATACTGGTTTAGTTTCCAACTTAAACTCATTTCCTTGAGGATTGTGTTAATTACAATTATGAAATCCCTTTCCACTATCAAATGTTTTATTTTTTGTAACTTTACTACACCTAACCCAACTATCAAGGCTTCCCATTCTACCTCATTATTGGTGCATATACCTAGAAATATGGAGCCACCATAAACTAATTCACTCTTTGAGTTGTGTAAAGCAAACCCTCCTCCTATTGGCCTATAATCCCCTCTTGCTACTCCATTAAAATTCAACTTTGAATTCACTTCCAGAGGAGGGGACCAAGACATTAGACTCCTTTCATCAAACTCCTACATAAAATTACCTTGATATTTAAAACCCCTTATCCCTTGAATAGGTAGATCATGAACTAAATTTTATTATTTTGGTATTTCCTTAATTAATTTTGGCCTTTGGCTTGGTTCTTATGCTATACAATTTTGGTGTTTGCTTGCTAGATAATATCCCACTATAGTTTACCTTTATTTTAAAATATAAGAAAATTAAAAAAACTCTTAGATCTAGAAAACAAAATAAAATTAGAAAGAAACACTAAGTCAAAAAGATTTAAAAAGTGTAAGTTTTAATGGGTTCACCAAAATGAAAATAAATAAAATATTTATTTTTGAATTTCTAAGACTATTAAATTTAATGGAGCAAGTAAATGTAATTAGTAGATTAGAATTATGAGTTGGGACAATAAATTAAAATCAAACAAACAGAGTTTTTAAAATGAAAAAGAAGGGTTAGGGTTACATAGATTTACATGCAGTTTGGTGGAGTTAGATTGTAAATTGTGGCTTTGTGATAAAAAATGATGCTTTGATATCAAATTTGGTCCTATAATGTTTTGACAGATAATGAACTTGGAAAATCTATTTGATTTGTGGAAAAATTGTAGCACCTTTGGGTTGTGGAATTGTAATAAGGTATTGACAGTGTTACAAACACCTTTGATGAAATTGTTATGTTCTCCCCAATCAAGCCCCTAGGAAGACTAATTCAATGACTCATGAATAATGATTGAAGAAAATAAGCAACCATGCAATATAGCTATTTGTCGTTATGTATGTAGATGTTAATATAATGCTAATGATCTTTTGATAATGTAAAAGTATACTTAGATCTCTTTATGGATCTTGAATTTCTCTCTCTTTGGCGATCTTAAAATGAATTAAGGTTTGACCTTTTATACAATACCCTAGAATACAATTTGAAACATTTCATGCCCAAATTTGCGTGTAATGACTAGTTGGAAAAGGATATCACATGACCATTTTAAATTAAAATTTCAAAGTGTAGAGTCGATTTCGTGCAGTAATTTCAATCTAAGGTTGAGAACATAAGAAATCTAAAAATTCTTGGATTAGGAGATTCAAAATACAAATTTGTAGTCAAAACATGTATAGATTTATTGTTATGTAATATTAAAACATTAATTCTTAATATTTATAAACCGACTTAAAAATATACTTAAATGTTACTTCCAATTTCCTGTCGGCGTATCCCTTGAACCTCCTATGGGTGCAAGTGCTAGTATAAAAGTGCATCTTATATCCCATCCTATTTGGTGGGTTCAACGAGTGCCCATTCATGAATTCTCCTTTCTTATATGAATGAATGAATTAAAGCTTTTAATAAGAACATAATTGGAAAGATGTGTGGGCACGGGAGGGTGTTAAAAATAAAACCGTCATGAATTTTAATACCATTGTAAGCTCTGGCGAAGAAGGGAAAACTGGCGACCAGATTCACTTCGCCGAGGACGGGGTTCACTTATCGGACGGCGAAAAACGGTGAAAAAGCGACAGAAAATCGGACGGCCGTAACAATTTCAATCGTCTGCCTCGTCTGTAAGCGACTGCAGACCGTTGATCCGCCAAGGTCCCTTTCATGTAGGGAACGCCTTCGGCATAATTAAACCTTCACTCGAAACCCCGACAAACTTTATTGACTTCCTCACTGTATTCCATTCCGAGTCTGTTTTCTTAGATATCTACCGTATTATCAGTGGGGTAATAAGTTTTAGGGTTTTTTTTGCTCTCATCGGCAACATGAGCAAATCAGGGCAGCCCCCAGATCTGAAGAAGTGAGTTGTGTTTTAAATTCAGTGGTAGTAGCAAGTTTTTTAAGTTATTTTTTATTTGAACAAAGAGTGAATGAATTTTACATATTTGGGATGGGTTCTGAATACTCATTCTGTGTATACGATGATGTGCATTTAACGGGGCAAATATTTCTCTAGCTGGAAATTGGTTTTTAGCGTTCAAGGGTTTTATAGTTTATTGTTTAATGACAAGGGTATATATAGTTTAGTGCTTAAAACATAGGGTTTTAGAGTTTTGGGTTAATGGTCTAGGGTTTTAGGCTGATCTTTGGGCGGTTTTTTTTTTCTTTCTCCTTTGGGATGCAGACTGACTTGGTTAGTGTTTGGTTTTCAGGTATATGGACAAGAAACTTAACAGTGAGTTTGCATGATTCTTAATCCCTGGTTTCGTTGGTGAATCTGTTTAAATGTTTATTTATTTATTTTCTTTATGAGTTCATTAAAATGCTTATAAATTGAACTTAATTCCTTTTTACGTTAGTATCTTTGATGAACAATGGATTTGTGTCTCAAACTATGAATTTGAAGCATTATGAAATTGTTAAGTAGTTGATACCGTGGACTTAATTGTATGCGTGCTTCAGGGTTTATTTATTTTTATTTGACTTTTTGCTGTTATTTCAAGAATGTCATGTTTAATTTTGTTTACATGGAGTCTAATACTGAAATCTGCAACGTTATCCTTCCAAAGCACTCCGCACCAAGCCTGAAACACTAAACAGAATCTCTGATCAGCTCAATCTGCAATTCTTGAATGGAATTGCCAAGTAATGGAGGATAGGGTTTTCGTCCTACCTCACAGCTGCAACTGGGGTTTTCGTCCCAATCAGCAGGTGATGGAATATTTGCAGATAGCAAACTCAGAAAAATATCAAAAATGTCATGAAATGCAAGCCTTCAATGCCTCTTTTATACCAAACTGAATTGATTAATAATAAGTCGACCCACTAGGATTTGAATTTTCTTATTTAGCGCCAACCAAAAATAGCACAAGTCGGCTCAAAGAATTATTATTATTATTAATATAATATTATTATTAGTATTATTTATAATATTTATATTATTATTTATTTAACGTTTAGAAACACTTTATTAAATTAAAAATAACAAAATGAATTCCCTCGAAGCTTGTCCTCAAGCAATGACAACTCCTGAAACTTCATCCTCTTCTAGCCAAAACTGCATAAACATGAATTCAGGCTCATCTATCCTGGGTACTGTAACAATCAAACGATCGTCTTCAGCAGTAATACTCCCTAATCCTGATTTCCTCATTGCCCTTGCTCCCCAATGTCCTCATTATCCATATCATGAACAAATACTTATTCCAAATCTTTGTTATGAACTTCCCTTGAGAGTTCGTATGCCCATCTGCCCAGTTTCTTTGACTGTGGAATAACTTCATTTGCCCTTTGGATCTGGACAATTTCATTCCTCTTGTAATCTCCTTGCTCAGCAGTAGGGACTTGTTCCATAAGGAACTCAATTTCTTCCTTGTAACAAATACACCGACTCTTCAAGGTCTGTAATTCAATTCCCCTATGTGATGAGGAATTCATGTTAAGAATCTGCGAACTATCAACTTCAGCTTTGAATTCAACAACATACAAATCTGTACCTGCAAGCTTTGCTTACAATAATTGGACCCTCCCAATTTTCCTGCATAACCTCTTGCAGGCCTTGAATGCCATCTCTGTCATTAGATGCCTCTCCAAATCAGCATTTGGATCACTAAGGCCAAATCATTGATAGTATTATTTGTTTCATAACTCCTGTGTGATATTTCTGAGTCTTTCTTACTGAGCTTCATAATCAGCCCCTCAGGATTGGCAATGTTACACATATCCTCCTGACCCATGTCTAATATTTCATTGAAATTCACACAAGAATCTATCCTTTCTAACGAGGAGTCAACATGGAGCAGTTGTATACATGCATGTGCATCTCTAATGCCTCTTGTATGTTTAGTAGCTGCCAAGACAGTCCTTATGTTCCCTTTGGTATTATCTATATTAAATGGGGCCCTGGCTGCCACCCACAGAGGATTTAAATCAGACATTGGGCTGGCTGTGCAGATGTTTCCATCCATGGAAACAACATTTTGAATTTGATATCCAGCAATCCTTCTAGACTGATCCACAGAGGCTAAGCATGCTGAAGCCTTATGTTTGACATACTTCACAAAGCATTGTTTTATAGTGTCTAGAAGTTCAGTCAAGGTTACTGATCTGACCTCCAAGATTCTTAGCTCAAGTACATGAATGGCAGCAGTAAAAGGTCGGTAACACATGCCCTTGAACTTAGTTGCTATACCAATTTCAATGGAAAGCTCTGCTTTAGGAAACCTTGATTTCAAGTCTGAAACATGTTGAAGCTTCAACGGATAAAATCATATCGTATCATGGGGTCCTGTCAAATACAAAGAGTAGAGGGTCATGGGTACAATGTTCATGTTTACCATAACTCCTGTCAATTTCACTAGATGAAAGTGTCTTAGAGAAGGGATGCACAGTTCCGGCAGTGCTGCTGTTCCATGGCGAAATTCTGCCATATAACACTTGCATTGACCCTTCCCTCAAGTCTTTTTGCTGAAGAATGACCCATTCCCTGCTCAACGTGTTAATTTTATCTTCCAACCTTGTTGTTTTGTCATTTGTACTGTCATTTTCAAACTTTGAAGAGCCTCCATCATACTCCCATGCATTTTCTACGGAAAGAAGTTCTGGTCTTGTGAATGAAGTGAAACACCCATCAATAGACATTGGAATGATGGCATTTGAAAACATTCTTGTGTCTACCATGTTACTCCTCTCAGCCACAGCATTAGTTTCTGTCTCACATAAATGTTGTCTTCTAATTTCCTGATATAACCTGTTCCAGACTTCATATGAACCGATGGTGTACCTTCCTTGACCAATTCACTCTCAACGCAATATGTGGGGACATGCTCAGGATCCATAGCCAATACAATTTTCACATCAAAGTGCTTGTGACAGTCTTTGTTGGTGTTCCATTGAATGAATAATTCACCATCATTTGTAGTTCCAACCAATATCCCCTCTTCTGCATTGGGACCATAAAAATCTCTGTCAAAAACTAGGAAGGACTTGCCCGCTTGTTCAAATTCACCATTCCTTTCTGCCTGTAACTGTCTCGACCTTCCAATCAGGCATATGTTGTTTCTCAGGAGCGATCTCAGCTGTTGTTGTAAAACTCAAAATTCAGGATTCATAATGCCCTCATTATCCTTGATCTTCTCTTCCAAGAGGCCTTCTCTTGTTAACCATTTTCTCAATTCTTCTATTGAAACTGCTATTTGCTGAGACTCTGTCAAGGCAATTAAAACAGTCCACCTCCTAGGCAATGACTCTTTTGTGGTACACACTACATCCATCCATGCTTGACTATCATCTCCTATCTCTGCACAGAGATGTAATGTCTTTATTTGAGTAAAAATATAGAATTTCCTCTCATCTGATTTACTTGCTTTAGCCGAAGATGGTGCTTGGGGTACTTCATCTTCATGACATCCTTGAATTCTGTTTGATAAACTAGTCGCCAATCTTTCAGTATCAGTAAACATAGAGCACTGAGCTAACAGATATCCATCGAAGGCATAGGCCAAGTACCCTATAACCGTTGCAAGGGATAAGGCTCCAAAATCAAGCTTATGAATATACCTCATCAAGGATAAACGATCTCCTGGATCCCATATCAAAATGTATAGGCAGTTTTGGATATCAAAATGTATAGGCAGTTTTGGACAAAACAATTTTTGTACTCTTGCACATTTTCCATGTAAAGTTGTTTTCTCCATACCGAGCTGAAATGATAAGGGTAATTAGAGTCCTTACCTTCTGTGTTCATGTTGGCCTCTCCTAGACCCATAATGTGCAAACCAGAAGTCTCCTTCTCATGACTATAAACTAGACCATCAATGAATCGATCTTGGAGCAAAGGAGTTCGAATGTTTCCTGGTCAACCTCTATGTAGTCGGTGTGCATCATTATGGAGTTTTATTGATAACCTTGCAATTCCTCCTCATGGGGGTCAATTTCAGACAAATCATCCTTCACAACAGTATAACTAATATCTTGCACATCATCGTCACATGATCCAATTGTTTCCATACATTGCAAATCATGATTACATGGTTCAATTACTTCCATACTTGAAGGTTGGATGGATGTATCTTGGACATTATCTGCAATTATTGACACATCTTCAATACACAACATCGGCTCTTCTTCTTCTTCCTTGAGTTTAGCAACTTCTTGTAATTATGATTCTGACCTTTCTTCTGCTGTCATAAAAGATTCTTTTGGATCCTGCTCTTTGATCTCCTCCTTTGCCATTTTTCTTATGTATTCATATAGACCTCTTTTGCTGGGACACTCGTACTCGAGTACCTCCAAGTACTCATCAAGGGAAACAGAAGCTTTTTCATGATCTTACAACCTTTGATACTGGTCAACAATTTTGGGGGCCTCAAGATTGTACAACAACTCTTGAATAAGGTCCATGTCCTCGTCCTTCCATAGACCTCCAAGTCTCTTTGACTGGACTGCATTCAGAAGGATTGCCTTACCCTGCAGGCTGGCTGGATCAAAGGCTCTGATACCATTGTGATTTTCCACTTATAGAATATCTGGCATTTATTGTATATATATATAAATATATTTTGTAATTCCCTAGTAAATGAACTCAGAATGTACAAGCAGAAAGCAACTGAAACTAACACTACTGCAAATTAGTGACAGTACCACTGAAGTTTCATGAACATACATAACTCATCACCTAATTTCCAAATTTGACATTTATTGTCCACAATAAAGTGAAATTGTCAGAAATGCAACTCACAGTCCCAATCACATGTAAAATGGTATTTAACTGATGTAGGACACTGCTATGCGTTTGCTGGAAGAAAAAGTGTTAAACTTCAATTGAATGGACTGTAATGTGTCTTATTCAAACTCAGATCTGAAAATGTACAATATTCAGAATATTGGCCTAGCAGTTGGTGCCTATGACACCCTTACTACCACGGACTACTTTATGGATAATGCTCAAACCTGGCAGTATTGGACCAGTGCCACTGCTGTACTCTTCACCTTTGACTAATGGTTAGGAGATGATGTGAACGGGGGTGGATTCCACAACCCACAATTAGATTCAACTTGTGCCCAGCTTCCCTTACAAGGATGATATCGAAGTTGATTTGCTAAGCAAACGTGGATCCGTGGATGAAGACCAGCTGGGTGGTTGAGTGCTGTCCTAAATCACATAATTACTTGCAGCGGCCTTCAGAGATATGATACGCCTCCTCCTGATGTATCAAATACGCAGTGAATATACCTATAAACCCTTAATTCCCCTAGCACCACTTCCAGGAGTGCTTAAGCAGCGCCAAACCAAAGATTTTCCCAGCAGCGAATCCCTATGAATACTTATAATGCAAGTCCCACTTGGATTTTGCTACTTATTAACTCGCCTGGCAGCGAATTCCCATGTTCATTGGTGAACCGCCCAATGTAGTTTACTCTGCGGATGATGTGTAATGTTTCCAAATCGTACCTGTCACAGCTCAAATCATGCAGTTAAAAGACATTCAACTTACATCTTTGTACTAAACTAAACTAAGCAACTAATTTATGTGCAAAAGAACAGCCACACATATATATATATATATATATATATATATATATATATATATATATATATATATATATATATATATATATATATTTAAAAGAAATAAGTCAAGAACTATGACTAATTCTCTTTTGTCATGCATAAAAATGATAATTGAAAGGAATAACTTATTAAAGTAAATACCTTTTCATTGTCATAGAGAGTTTGGAATTATAGTGTTCTATGAAAATCCGCTTAGTCCATCTGTAACTTTAATCATCCTTTTTAGCTGAATTGGAGGAGGAAAAATATCATCAGGGCGTTTATCCACCCATCAACGGACTTATTAGTCCCCCCGTGCCATTCCTACTGGAAAGATCCGGCCCTCCGCAGAGAAGTAATGGAAGAAAATCTAATGCCATCTGAGATTGGTGTTTGACCCTACACAATCCCTAGTCGGTCATACACTATAGGCAACTCCTAACTAGCATGACCTTTGACTAGGTGTGTATCTGGGGCAAGAAATTGACTGACACTATCAGGTAGTAGCATCACCTTGGCCAAGGTTTTTAGCTTAGCGCAACACGACACAGTGAAGTCATGTAGTCTAGTTTATCACCCTACTCGGCAAGATTTTCATTTATGATATTTAATTCTTAGGGTTGTCCCTTATGCTACTGCATACTGACTGATGAGGATACTATTGGTTCCTACTATTGTTTATTATCATTTTTCAGGAACTCTACTTAATTTACTACCTTTTTAGCACAAGTTAAGCAAGGGTTTTTAAAGATTTGCCAAGGTAGAATTGATGACAGCCACATACTGGAACTAAGATGTTTGATAACACCTATATATTATTCCACGCACTCGTGTTTATTCCAGAATAGAGAAAATTAGAGAAGTCAAGTAAAGAGTGATTCTTTAGAAGATACAGTGTTTCCATTTTCAGACTCACTTACAAATTCATTTCAAAAGCTACACAACTAAATAGGGCTCAGAAAGATTCATAAAAGTTTTACGAGTCCAAGTGTCGTGAAGGTAATTCTTTCTCTTGATAGTTTCTTTAACCTTTCCAAATTTTTTAGCTTTTACAAAACACATCGTGTATGCCGTATATCGGCAGTCAATGACATAAAGGCACACATTACTTTGGTATAAAAGAAGGGTACATGCGCATAACACTTGGGCAAAATATTTCGTTTACTTCCACAATAATATTGATACTAAAGAAGAATCGTGCATACAACACTTGACAAAGAAAGTCGTACACTCAAGACTAACGTTGATATAAAGAAAGAAACATGCCTGTTTAGATGTTCCAATCCGGTGGTGGTTCTTATACTCTTTTCTTCAGCTGGACGCACTGATCTCCCAACTTCCTTGGCTCCTTATCCTTCAGTCTTTCTCCAACTTCTTCTTCTCAGTTTTCTCTTCGTCAACCTCCAAAATGAGCTCCTTCGAAAAAATGAGTTCTGCTTCCCTTTTTGCTTCTCCAAGAAACGGTTTTAAGTAAGTATTATGCTCGATCTTCCATCATGCGAGAAACTCGGCCTTAATCCCTTTTCGTCCTCCACGATCCTGAAGCTATCTCTTTTTTTTAAACATCTACCGATTGATATTCCATACTTATAATATATATATATATATATATATATATATATATATATATATGTATATATATATATATGTATATGTTGTCGTGGTTCAACATTTCAAAAGATTAAAGATGAGAATTCATGAATAGTCTCCGAGGCGAGAGAAAAATAAAAGGCGTTAAAATTAAATGATGATAAAGTATGATTTGTTCACCTGAAAAGAAGGCTCAAAAATTATTCTTTTAATTATTAGAGATTAAGAACATAGACGATTGTCCCTAGATAGGAACATAGTTCGAATTTCTTCCATCTCTTGATATAATCTCATGTTCGAAATCATTGGTAACAAATAAGTTCATTTCTTTTATATTGAATGACTATTTAAATATTTTCGAGAGCCAATTAAATGTTCAAGGTCCAAAATAGATTTAATTTTAAATTGTTTGATTCAAGAGAAAAATAATAAGGTGATGCTACACAATCGACAACATAAGTTAGGTGAGCCTAACACCTAAGGTCAACTTTGCGGTTTACTTGACAACTCTGGTCTTGACGTTCCAATCCTAACTTTAGTGATAGTCTCGACTTACAGGCTAGGTTTTAGATGGCACTAGACTTCTCTTCCTTTACCTCTCCTACCTGATGATGCTTTTCCTTTACCCCTTGGAGGTGATATTTCCTGCAATCACTAGGTCAAACACAAGTAGTTAGTCTGATATCTCATTACATCTTGCATTTGCATTCAAGTAAACATGAGAACATCTGTCATATGAACTTAATTGAACCAGTTTAATATACATTGTATATCTCTATTCAACAAGCTGATTAACGATATATGTGTTTATACATATCTAAGCTTGAGAAACAACATCAAGATACTAGGGCACAACCATCAAAATATCTAGGGCACACATCAAAATATCTAGGGCACAAGTGGGATGTAACAGTACCTAGGATGAAATTTCCTCCTTTGGGTTCGCTGAGAGTATAATACTGAAATCTGCAACATTATCCTTGCAAAGCACTCCGCACCAATCCTGAAACACTAACAGAATCTCTGATCAGCTCAAACTGCAATTCCTGAATGGAATTGCCAAGCAATGGAGGATAGGGTTTTCGTCCTACCTCACAGCTGCAACTGGGGTTTTCGTCCCAATCAGCAGGTCATGGAATATTTGCAGATAACAAACTCAGGAAATATCAAAAATGTCATAATGAAATGTAAGCCTTCAATGCCTCTTTTATACCAGACTGAATTGATTAATAATAGTCCGACCCACTAGGATTTTGAATTTTCTTCTATGGCACCAACCAAAAATAGCACAAGTGGGCTCAAAGAATTATTATTATTAATATAATATTAATATTAATATTAATATTATTTATTTAATGTTTAGAAACACTTTATTAAATTAAAAATAACAAAATGAATTCTCTTGAAGGGACGGGACATGACACCAGACCATCCCAAGTCTTCAACATCTCTGCATACAAGTCCTTGATGCTCCAAAAGCGAGGAAAACCAACTCATGAAGGGGCTCCTTGACTAGTCTTCCTTTACTGAAATGGAGAGAAATCAACCTTTCGATTGTAGTCAAGATCCGATTTTTAGATCAGTAGCCAATTCAAACATTTATACATTCTTGCTTATGAGGAAACAGATTATCTTGTGTATACTTTGTATACCTAGGAAAATTTATCAATTGGCAAGACTTTTGCCAGTGGGTCTGATATCATATTACATTTGCAGTGTTATGTTTGCTATGCAAATCCTTTAGAGAGAAGTTATGCATATGGTTAATTTTTCATTCCATTGCTTCTTAATGGCTGTGTAGTAGATACAGAAGTCTTGAATATAAGTTCTATTGCTTCTTACTCTGGCAAAAATTGTAATGGTCCCTTTAAATTTTTCTTATTTTTCCTTAAATATAATAAAATCTAACTCACAATTATAATAGCACAATTAATTATAAATATGGTATCAACTTCAGAAATTGCAGTTTTAATAGTTTATTTTAATTATGCCGAGAGGCATTCTACAATCACAGCGGGTGGAGATGAGAGCACTCATTTTTTCCGTGTAAATAAAGAAACTGGAAATAGAGAAGATCACAAAAACTATGGAATGGAAAAAAAAATTGGACAAAATAAAAAATAAAAACCAAAAGAAAAAAGAGGTGAAAAAAATCACAAAACCTTGAGAAGATATCTCTCAGCATATTGTAGATATATATTTTTTAAATATAAATATACTAGTTTGAATATAATATTTAGAATATATTTAAGAAAATATGGGATTTATCCTTTGTATCTGCTGTTAATTTTTCCCAAATCTGCGGTGATCTATCTTCTCTAAAATGCCTTTAAAATGTTTTAAAATCTTCACTAAAATGCCTTTAAAATGTTTTAAAATCTTCCTAAATCAAGGGGGGGGGGGCTTCGTCCTCTAATTTCTAACCAAGAGGGGGTTTTGTCCTCAAGTTGGTTGAACCACAGTCCATGCTCCACAAGGAGTGAAAATTAGATATAAAATATATTCACAATTCGTTGATCAATTCCTTATCCTTGCTTGGTCTCTCTTGAATACCCTTTTCCTCGAAAAGACATAACTCTTTGAATTCCTTCATGACCCTTACTTGAGAGGAATTATTATTTAAAAATAAACTCTAATTTAAGAGTCTTTATTTAATATCATAATTTTACGTTATTATAATTTTATAATATTACTTGAGCACTCCTTTTTGTGACCTTATGACTCTTAATTGGGTGTTTGGGTTTATCTTGCTTTAATTTTTAAAAGGGGACATTACAATCCACCCTTCCCAAGGTTGCTTGTCCTCAAGTAATCACAAATTAGTATGCTCTAGAATTTCTTCTTCACTTTACTAAGTCTTTCTTGAAGATATCGGGATCCCAAATCAATCTTGGAGGTTTGTGTGTCCATTTACTCCATGTACTTGGCTGAAAGACATCTTCAAATATAACCTCCTCAAATTGTCTCTCTAGTTGCTAACTTGTCGGGTTCTCCATATATGGGCACCGGCCCTGTACTGAACGGGAGCGGGTCTTGGTTTGGCGATGGGAGTGGGTCAGGAGCGGACAGGGCATGACCTTGCTGCACCACTCAAGGCACGCCCATGGGGAATTTGGAAAAACAAAACTATAAATTTTAAAACAAAAAACTATTTTTGTCAAAATTAATTTGTTAGTAAGCTACAATGCAAAGTGAGTTTTTGTCAAAAATTCGAGCTTCGTCAACGATTTTACAGCTTTGCTGTATTATTTAAAAGAAAAAAAATGTATTTGTTTATTTGACTTATATATATATACACAACCGTACCCAGCCATATTGTAACCGGTAACCTAGCCTAGTTGTTTTATACGCAACCGTACCCAGCCGTACTGTAACCGGTAACCTAGCCTAGTTGTTTATAAATCTTTTGCTAAGCCTTTGTAAGTTCTTGAAAATCTTGTTTTTGCTCCAGCTGATTTTTGTTGTGCCACTCTGATGTGAATTGAACAATTTGTGCAAAGAGTCTCTATAGATATGAGTGGTTGATTGTAGGTGGTCACTTCTGTAGTTTTTGCATTTATTAGGCTGGTTTGTCCATTAGGAAGTCCCTTAAGTGTTACCTCCCATCCTTCAAAATGGAACTTAAATTCCAAAGTTTGAAAGTTTTGAGTGATTTCCACAAGTTGAAGATGTGTACCATTTTCATGTGCTTGCGAATTTGGTTTCTCTTCCATCTCTTTTGCACCAACAGTAGCTGCAGATGCAAAACTCTCTACACTGTGTGCAACAACATCACACATTAGTACCGGATTCTCCCTAATGTCTTCTCCTTTTCTACATCTATCATGACTAACATTTAATGTCTCCTTAGACTCTAAAATCTGAGCTTCCTCGTGTTCTCTCTCAAATTAGCTATTGTCAGGTTCAAAGTTTTCACACCAAAGTCTAATTTCTTTTGTTGTCCACTTCCCATTGCCAAGGCTTGTGTTAATGCCACTCTTAGCCATGGTTGCCTTGCTATGACTTGAATCTCTAATTGTTGAGATCCCAATATTATTTGTCGTGTTGCAAGAACTCTCACCACGGTCATCTAAACTCTTGTGTTTGTTGCTGCCCACTAAATTACTGCCACTCTTCATACAAATGAAATTTGTTGATGACATTGCCTTTTGGATCTCTGTAGGAAGATTTTATTATCTGCATAGCTGACATTGATATCTTTCTATATCGAAGTTTGAAATACCACCACAGGAACTTCTTCTCTACAAATGAAAGTGGGACGTAGAGGTCTATCAACAAACTCAACAACTGCTCTCTGTGTGATTGTTCTGATTATTGTTATTGACTCCTAAAGTGCTTCCCTTACTGTTCCACCTTTTGGAAGTATTCATATCATTCTGCATCATGTGGAGCATCTGACCCAACATGTCTATCATTGTATCAATCTTCTTTTCAAACTTAGTTGCGGGATCTTCCCTTGAAGGAGTCTTTTCCTCTCTATCTGCCATATTCATTTCTTCTGTCCCAAGTTATTTATTGTATTTAATCTTTCTATGTAGTGGATGTGTTCAAACTGAGATCAATAGATGCGTACAGAGCCATGTGTTGATGAACTGAATTATAGACTTACATTTTCAAACAATCCTCATTTACAAATGATTGTATTGAGGTTTAAACCCCTGTATCACTATTGTAGATAGGTCAGAAATATTATTCAATTACGGATTGAAAGCATATCTATCATTACTCTTCAAACAAGTCTTATACATTCACATACATCAATTGACTCTCTTGGCGGATCATATGAATACAAATGATGGTGCGCAGCACTCTGTCATTGATAGAAGAATGCAGTATAATTGCCACAGAATGCCACTGGCTATCCATACATTGATCGTTGCTATGAATGATTACCCAAGTGATGGCTTGAGCCCTCCCTGATGATAGTTCACATGGTCGACACTTCCAAGGGATTAGAATATGCAACGATTTGGTGTGAAGGTGACCTTAGACCCTATGCATCCCTCTATCCTAGCTGCGGATGATGGAATGATATGCAATCAAAGGCATGATTGATATTATGTTATCTTTCCCTCAAGATTGGCACAGCAGGTGGAAATTGTTGCCACAACGATCTGGAATATGGGAATGAATGGGTGATCCCTAGCTATGACTCCCTGGATTACTTTTTTTAGCTAACATTTGATGAATTGAGCACCTCTTTTCAGATCCACAAACATGTATGGATTTGCCCAGAAAATGGGTTGCTGACCATCGATAGTATTGGCTTGGTGAATGCAGAAGGCACAGTTGGATGAGGATCAATGCCCTCGGCCTGGATTTTGCCCTGGTAATTGGAGGCACCCTTCAATTTAAGTCACAAATTGGCCCTACCACAGCCCAAACTTCTGCATACAAATCAGCCTCAATGTAGCAAACATTTCACCAATTCTGCTACACTTCGCCCTTGCATATGTGAATCACAGAATTAGGAGAAATTGTAGAATTTCAAACTGTCAACATGGATGCATATGAAAAGAGTCTTTGCATCAGAGGGTTAGCTTCTCTTTCACAGGTTGGCAAGATCCAACTCTGATACCATTTGTAATGTCCCCTTCAAAATTTTCTTATTTTTCCTTAAATATAATAAAATCTAACTCACAATTATAGCAGCACAATTAATTATAAATATGGTATCAACTTCAGAAATTGCAGTTTTAATAGTTTATTTTAATTTGAATATAATATTTAAAATATATTTAAGAAAAGATGGGACTTATCCTTTGTATCTGTTGTTAATTTTTCTCAAATCTGTAGTGATCTATCTTCACTAAAATGCCTTTAAAATGTTTTAAAATCTGCCTGAATCAGGGGTTTTCATCCACCAACTCAGCAATGGAAATTAAGGGGTTTTCATCTTCTAATTTCTAACCTAGAGGGGTTTTGTCCTCAAGTTGGTTGAACCACAGTCCATGCTCCACAAGGAGTGAAAATCAGATATAAAATATATTCACAATTCACTGATTGATTGATTCCTCATCCTTGCTTGGTCTCTCTTAAATACCCTTTTCTTACAAAAGACAACTCTTCGAATTTCCTTCATGACCCTTATTTGAGAGGAAGTATTCTTTAAAAATAAACTAATTTAAGAGATGTTATTTAATATTTTAATTTCACTTTATTATAATTTTATAATATTACTTGAGCACTCCTTTTTGTGACCTTATGACTCTCTTAATTGGACGTTGTAATGTCCCTTTTTGGGATATTCCTGATTTCTTAACCTGCAAACAATAGTAACCACTAAAATTTGACATTAAAATATTGGTTATCAAAAAATTAAGATAATATTCAATTCATAGCATCATTCATATCAAAGTCATCTATCATAACATAATAAATAATGAAATCAATATTTCAAAATTCATAACATAATTAATAATGAGATAAAGACATCATAGCATAAACAATATTTGGTTCGATCCATCATAACACAATCCCTCAAAGCCAATCCCATAGTGAAATCCATAGGAATATTTGCAAGTAGCAATATTAAGGCGGGCCATCCTTAATATTGCCGAGAGCATGTAAGGGGGGCATCCGCCTTGCAGCTCCCAGTCCACCTTGGAGGGCCATCCTCCTTGATCAAGCTCAAGAAGGCCATCCTTTTTGATTAAGCTTGAGCATGGAAGGGCCATCCTTCCCATCTCTTGGCCAACTTGATAAGAGCATGAGGGGGGCCATCCCATCCTATCATCTCTCGTGAACTTGGAAGGGCCATCCTTCCTCCTTGCAAACATCTCCTTGACTTCAAAATGGATTGCTTAGGAATTTGTTAGATGATTGATATAAAGTACCTCTTGATGGATTTCAAGTTCAGTCCAACGATTGCAATATATCCTTCTTTGCTGTTAACAATTGTTTGTATGGTAGATATATATATTTAGCCGATAGGCTTTTAGTTGTGAGCATTATAGTGCTCGGAATTGTGTTATGCCATAAAAAATTGTTCTCATGTCAGTAAACTGGAAACTTGATCGGAAACAATTTAGAATGCACTGAAAACTGCCTACAGGTTTGGGAGTTTGACGTCCTTTTGTGAATGCCTGAAGAAAACCCATGATTGCATTTAAAGAAAAAATCTCGCATCTTGATCTAGATTGATCTAATTTCTGCTGCCCGACATAATTACCTAGTAAAAGCAAACCATCGTTTCAGGGTAAGTAGCTACATACAGCTGCCCTTGGTAGCTGGGATCGCCATCTTTGCAATAAATGTAGTATCAATATCAGATCTAATTCACTCCTGACCGCCATTTACCATACAAGATGCTATATATGAATGTTGTTTGGTGGCAGTTATTTGGATTCATGCCTTTCCACAACATTTTGACCCCGAAGCAGCCAATGCTGCGTCAAAAGAAATTATTTCCTCAAACCCTAGAGCCCAGCGAAGAACCCCTTCCAAATCCCCTGAAAAATCTGTAAATACATTTCACCTCTCCATGGCATCACCTCTCACAGCCTGCAAGTCTTTATCCATCCTAGACGGCCGCCTTCCATGCCATTCGCCCAGTCATGTTTATGCCTTAAAGAGTGCTCCTTAGGCCTTTAGGTTTTCAAGCTCTCCCCTGGGTTTTTATGCCCTAAGACGAGCCTCTAATGCGCTTCCTTGAAATCGTCCTTGCTGTGGCGATATGTCAAGGGGGATTAAAAAACTGTCGTCATGGTGAATGCCTCAGAAGATGTGGAAGATATAGTCGGAGGAAGTAGAAAAAGAGACATCAAGTGGGATTGACGAAAATTTTGGGGAAAGTTAATTTATTGAACCCCCAGAAGAGGCAAAGCTGTATGTCAGCAATCTGCCTTTCGATGTTAATGCCTAGATGCTTTGACGAGCTGTTTGAGGACGTTGGACAAGTTTTGGATGCCAATGTGAATTGTGTTTTTCTTTTGAGTTTTTTTTTTGTTTTCATTTAACTACTGGTTTTTGAGTTGTCATGGTTTTTGTATGTCTATGGGTATCTTGGAAAAGAGGTAAATCACATGCATCCTACAGTGACTATATGTCCTTTGGGGATATTGGATAAATGGTTAGTCAAGAAATGAATTCATCAAATGTTTGATTCAGTAAGTATATCCTTGAAAAGGATAAAGGCCGGGAAAATTATATGATATTATTTTATTTTTCAATTATTTAATTGAACTACTATGGCAGAGAGGTAAACGATTGTTTATTTTTTGTGAGGAAAGAAGAGATTTTGATGATAATTTTTTATGATAATTTTTTTTCTTTATGTTTTTTCTGCATATATGGAAACTGGCGCTGCTTCAGTAATGGTCGCCCCTCCTCTGGTTAATAGCCACCGCCTTCACTTTGACATCTGGATTGCAAGCAAAAACAAAAAATGAGTAACGTTTTAGGGTTTCCTATTTTAAAATGGAACCAATGAAACAATATGAAGGTTTTGTTTAGCAAAATAATTGTATATTGAAAAAAACATATATAATAAGATCATAAATATCATTTGTATTTTTAATATTTTTAAATAAAAATAAATTAGTATAAATATCTAAAATATATTTATCTGTAAAATATCCGGAATGGTTGCGAAAAATAAATAGTAGAACATAACTGGCACCAAGAATGATAAGCAGCAAAGAGCAAGTTGCAGTACTGTTTCTTCCCCTGCAATTGTGTTTGCCAATATAGTTATTGCAGTAATACCAAGTAAAGATGTTGAAATAACATCGCAGACTGCTCCGAAGGTCGCTGCACAGGATTGAAGAGAAATTAAAAAGTTGCCCATAAGTCCTACACTAGATTGCAAATAATTGGGACTCAAAATATTTTTGTGTGTAAAGCAAAACATATATCACATTATATAAAATACAATTATCGATCTGTTATTCTGATCACATCACAGGGTATTTATGTATTCTTTGTTCCTCTCACAAGCTGCCATACTAAACTCTGAAGGCTCCAACTTCAAGTAAAAGCAACAAACCCAAGAAAACAAGGGAAATTTGTAGAGCTGTAGCTCCATTAAACTAATAAGTATAATAGTTTTAAATTGCATAAACTGCTCTGTTGTTCTACCATAACAATCCATATGGTTTCGTAAGTGGCATTTAAATCCAATAGTGTTGTATATGCCCCAAAGGCATTTCTTGTTAATATTGGCCAAGGTGACCATCCTTCGCAAATATTGCAACAGACAGTGACTGGCACAACCTTCAAACAATCATCTCCTTATTCAAACCTTGTACTCTAGGCCTTGAAAGCCACCATATTCATTGGGGTGTTAGAAAAGTGTTAGTTTAAAATGAGTTTGTGATAGTGCTATTGTTACCCTTTCTCCACATGACTGCACTAGCATGCATGACTGTTCAGTGCAGTTTTGATGTCCATTTATCATGACAGTCCAATATACAAAGTGATTTGGCCCCTATGCTCTCTTAATACCGGCTGATGATGACCTTCCCTGCAAGCACTCATCCTGGGTCTCATGACAAAGGTCATAAAAACCTTAGGACCATAGAGTACGGATCTAAAAAATGGCAATGCAGTCCAATGTCAGGGAGGCAGGTGTCACACAAATCATAAGGACATTGATAAATATGACTGTGCCTGTGTGCTAATAACAACATTTTGTGGGATCAAAATAGTACTACAACATTCCTGGTTAGTCTGGGATAGTTTTGATCTCCAAAAGACTATGCTCTTGACAACCTTGAGACCCTCTGTGGACTGTTATGCAAGACTGTGATTCTTGATCTTTGAACATGCTAATGACTTAGGGCAGCTTATATTAACTGTGGTAGGGTTGTTATCTTTTGTCACTACCGCTGTCCACTGAGAGAGCTTTTAAATTTCAACATGCAACATCCATCAACCTAAATACCCCCCATGCCCTTTGCATAATGCTACTGCACTACCCTTCAAAATCTCTTATATGTTCCATAAGGCTATGATTTCATATAGGATTTTAGGGTTTAGGACATCTTATGAAAAATGACTATCCTAGGTGATTTTGTGACTGTCTTAACATTTCTGGATTGTGTTCGTTTGCAGTTCAATGTTCCTACACAGGTGTCTACTTATGATTGTCACTTGCTCAGATGGCTATGTACAGTGGTGAGGATATCACTATACCATTGATATCAACCATACCCGGATGGGAATGTCTCCATGATCCCTTCTCATGACAAGAGCTGTGTAGTAGAGCCAATAACCAAGACTGTCTTGTAGCTGTGACAGTTCTCATGACAGTCTTCAAGCTATTGACTCAGAAATGTCCCTCCTATTGTGTTGACAACAATAAACATTTAAAGTGTTCATATCCTGAACGGTTGAGCATGGTGTTCTCTTCACTCATGGGATACCTTTTCATAATTGGAAGAGTCATAAGAGGATTGTTTTTAGCATTGATATTTGAACATTTGTTTTCAAGCTTGTATTGGTACCATCGCCTAGGGTACTACAAATAGTAAGCTCTTTTGATACCACCATCTGCTCAATCCAAAACACTTAACACTAGTGACTAAACTGTCCCATTGATTGAACTGGACTGTCCTCATTTGGTGACAGTCTCTGCTTAGGGTTTCTAAATGAAACAGTTTTATCCCTGACCTCAGAGTAGATTCATGATCTAATGACAGTGACCTAATGATAGTTATACCATTCTCTAAGTGGGGATTTCTCTACCTATGACTTTTTGTGTACTAAACAATATCATGTCATCAAGAGCCACTGATGGATTCACGAGGAGAGGGCAACCCTTTAATGATGACTGCTCCTAATGGCTGTCACCGTTTTGCCCTTTATGACAGTCCCTACTTGAACAAAGATTGCTGTCTTACAAGATTCCCAATGGCACCCTTATGATATAACACAAACCTTAATGTCTTAGCACTTCCCAATTGCCTTCCTCAATAGGATGAAACAATCAAGGATCACTGTTATATGTCATTAGGCTGAATAGATCCAATGGCAATATCCAATAGAGGTTGACTAGTCATGGCTACGGTGTAAGGCACAAGGAAATGCTGTCTAATGGCCTGTCATCATGTGTAGATCTGTAGTATGATCTCATGAAACCTCACGAAGGAAAAAGAGACAGACCTGTACCCATCAATGCAAAAGTTAGTCAAAGATATCAATACAAACACAAAGAACTTCTTCAAGATTATACTTATCTCAGGGTTTTGTGGATTGCCATAGGCAACCAAACCCTGAGCTCTTCCTAACAACAAACAATACATGGTCTATATGGAAATCTCCAAGATGCATATTAAATCCTGATATCAAACAGAAAATGAAAGACTATGGAGACCAAGCGCAATGAGTGTTATGGATCTCCAAGGGCACATACTATAATGGCATGCAGTTGCTCAAGATGCAGAGGCGTTAAATTGAGAAACCTTGCTTTTGACAATGAAATGAGCAAGTAAAATCATGTTTTGGCATGAGCAAAACAGCTGTTTCTAACAATAGATGCTCTTTAGGCAGCGCATGACATGCAGATAAGAGTTTAAACTGCCAAAAATATAAAAAATTAAACCAGTTAAGAGTTTAAACTCGTCGGTTGTTCCTATCGGCATATTCCTTGAACCTCCTATAGGTGCAAGTGCTAGTTATATATATATATATATATATATATATATATTACTGCTGATATATTTCCTTTTGCTGGATTCTTATATTTCTTTCTTCCAATGAAGATTGCTTCCTTCCTCCCCTTTAAGCCACGAAATGATCTTCCTTTATATCTTGTCATTGAGGGAGTCACAAACCTTCATGAAGACTGCTCTTTGTAAGAGTCATATCCCTTCAATCGCTGCCCCTTTGAAATTAAATCTTTAATTTAATTTAATAGTTCTTAAACAGCCGCTGCCCCTTAGATTAATTAATTGTGTTTTAATGATTCTTTTTTCTCCATTGAATTCGATTCTTATTTTGGCGAGGGCATGACAGATGCTTGGGTTTATCTTGGTTTAATTTTTAAAAGGGGACATTACAAAAACCGAGTCTCCTTCGCTTCTTGTTGCATCTAATAAGTTGAGTGCTTATTCTCTTGGTCTATTTAGCATGAGCTTTTTCTACGTTTGGTCAATTTTTTGAATTGATAAACTTATATGCATTTGTCCATATTTGAGAATGAGGCCAGTAACAATCAACAGTTTCATTAGAATACTAAGCAGCCATTATTTTTGTAGTTATTCTTCATCTAATACATTTATCACCTTTTTGACTCCAGTAAAACTGAATGCAAACCGCATGGTGGTTGGTACTTTGCGAGGATTTGACCAGTTCATGAATCTGGTCCTGGATGGTACTGTTGAAATTAATGGCAATGAAAGGAATGAAATTGGCATGGTGGTAGGTCCCAATCCTATTGTATCTTTGACCGTTTTTGATAATCATAAGATTTTTGAACAACTAAACGAAGTCTGATTGACTAGGAGAATTTTCTTTTGCAGGTAATTAGAGGCAACAGTGTTGTAATGATTGAAGCTTTGGAACCAGTCAACAGGGGCTAACATTATTGTGATGACACCTTTGTAATTGATCGATTTAGCTACAGAGAACTTCTGCAATCAATTTTCCGCTTGGTTAAATCTTTTTGAGGTTTTGTATTTGGAATTAACGACATGAATGCCATGCAAAAGATGATATTTCAATATATCTTTTGGTCTATGTGCCCTTTAAGAGCTTGGAGATGAGTGAATTTATATGTGCATCTATTTGCAGCAGGTGGCAAGTTTGAAAGAAGCTATTGAATTCTTGTATGTAGTTAATTGATTTCAGATATTATCCACACCCTATTCTGTTTCTCAAAAGTAGCATGGAGTATTAAGATTGCGATGGTTGTAAGTATTTCTTTGCAGGATTTTAGTTTTTAAATTTCAGACATCTCTTTTCTTATTATCACATGAATCTAATGAGTGTTATGATTGCATAAGATATTTGTCAAGAATTTTTATATACATAAGATATTTTTCATCTATCATTCTGATGTTGTGTTTGAATTCTCTCTTTCCTCTATGCTTTCATCTTTTTATGGTGTGCCTGTTTCATGGGCCTTGCTATCATTGAGGGAATTTTTAGTTAAGCTTTTTTATCCATATTTCTTTATTAGGCCCGACTTGAATGAACTCAAGCTTTGGCAGGGGAGACAGATTTAAATTGGAGGGGTTTAGGGTATGCATGCCTTCTATCATGGTAGCACATACGTAGCCTCCATATGTAGTATACGTTGTTTTTTTCATAATTGCTCATGTATTTCTTGACAAAAGATGTCATTCACAACCAGTCATTAACAGGAGGGCTTTTTGTAAATGAGACAAAAACCAAAATTTAAACAGCATTTGACATTGGCAATAGTGAATGGGAAGCACTCTACTATGCTGAAATAAAATGAAGAGCTGCCTTATTACCAATTTGATTAAAAGCATCTGTATGTGCCTTCTTTCATTAGTTAAGAGACTAGTGGTTGTGCACGGTGCTCAGAACCCAAGCTGTATTAACTTCCTTTATAATCATTATTTGTAATTGCTGCAACAATCTGTAATATAGGTGCATGTTTGTATGGTGCAAACTACAGAAGAAGAGGATGTACTTACAAAGGCACATGCAGACACCTATTGCTTAGGACAGAGACAATAAAACCTTTGCCGATAGCAAAACAACCCTCAGACGTAGACTGCAATTCAAGTCTGAGAGACGAATATAAATAGATGACTAAATTGAAGAACCCAAACAATAGCACAATGAACTAAGCATAGGCAGGTGAATCAATAGAAACCAACTAATGGAAGCATACTCATCCAATTTCAACACTTCAACTATAGCACAATGAACTAAGCATAGGCAGGTAAATCAATAGAAACCAACTAATGGGATCCTACTCATCCAATCACAATACCTTTATGTTGCATACATGCTCCATTTAGAAACAACATTATTTAAATTTAATCTAGCTTTACAACTTCCTTGCAGATTAGAAAGGTGTAATTTTTGAGCCTTTGTGCACGTCTGCCTCCTCAGTTTGCAACTGTTGTCCCAGTGCTGTTTTGTTGAGCGTATCTGTTCATGTGTAGCAATATCTATTTTGAGATAGTTTGAAATATTTGCGTCATGTACACTTGTAATATTACACTTTTAATATATTATAAGAATATATAGATTTTTGATTTTGTGCACTTCGTGCCAATATGGTGGTATGATTTGTAGATACAGATTTTGCCTTTATTTAAACATTTTTCTGTATTAATTTCAAACATTGATACAAACTTATTTATAACAGACTTGTTTCAAACAGCAGTTTCTGGAAGTGGGTAACATGACTTTTCCTTGTTTAATGTTGACTCCCCACTATTCCACATGTTTGGTAATGTTTCTAGTTTTTAAAATTTCCAAACAGAACTAAAGTTATTATTCAGATCACTACATGTATTCCGTTTTTCTTTACTTACTTTGAATGGTTTTTATTGGAGTATAAATAAACTAGATGGACACATGATTTATAATAGTAAATCACTGTCATTAAAAACGGCAGCATTTAGATGAACTCCTTATATAGTGCCAATGCCCTTATTGCTCTTGTAATCACATCAGAGGGGTGGTCCTACCCATTTAGCTGCACCAAGAAGTTTTTTTAGAATGAAGTATGGTAAACTTGAATAATAACTTTACAGTAAAGTATAGTGAGCATAAATTGAGGCTTCTGTGAGAAAATCCCTGCAGCTGCAGTTGTTTTGTAGACATATTCTCTCGTGCGTGTTATATGCCCAGATCATATTCTCCTTTGAATCATAACCACTGGACACAATGCCTTACATCTGTAGGCAAAAAGAGTTGCACCTTTTCAAATACAGGTTACCAATAACCTACTGCCTTGGTACTTTATATTTTATGGCTAGCTGCACTTTTATAAATTGTTTTCTTAATTTTTTAGTGAATACTGTGTGGCAGATTTTGCTTGATGTTCCTGTGTTATCCTGATGAAATATCCAAAACTAAATATAGACTGTGAAAACCTTGCGTTCTCAAATTTTAGCATTTGAAAACCCAGTGTACCCAAGTGGCCTTTCTGACTAGAATTGCCTCATTTTATGTACATTACTACTCTTCTCAAGTTATGTAATGCCCAGGTCGCTGTACTCATTAAAACTATTAATAGAGAGCAAATGTAACAATATACTTCTTGTCTTGGTCATCTGGAATTGTATCTGTGATTGATTTAGATTAGATTTAATGTCTACTTGTATTTATTTGTATGGTTTAAAAGACTTCTTGATCACATTGGACATAAGCAGGATTTTCTAGCTCCCTTGCTAGTAGATAACAAAGTACTCTTCACAAAAACTGCCATCACTAACAAAGCACACAGGATTGAAACTATCAGTTTGTGAAAGAAATTTGGCAATAGGTGAATTGGATGCTAACATCATTAGAGAGCCTTTAAAAGAGAAATTTGTTTATCGTGAAGAGTAGTTGGGTCTGCAGAAAAATTCATATAAGGGCAAGATGTTATGAATTGACTTCATGCTTTGCCTGGCATGTCGCCGACTGATATTCTGTTGTTCTTTGTTGTTTGCATAACTCAACATATGTAACTTTTTATGTGGTATCACTTCAATAAATAAGGGTGTCTGGTTGTTCTGCTAAAGATAGAGAAATCCTCTGTATTTCAGTTCTACAAATATATTGTCCTTTGTTCGCAGATTGTTCTCTGATTAAAAAAAAAACTAATCAATTATTAATATTCAAACTCTGAAATTACTGTCAGATCATAATGGATACTTCAAAATATCTCAACATTTTATAGATATATTTATTTAACTAAATTTAATTAAGTTCTTTTCATTTTACTTCAGAATTATTTCATTTACTACATATATTTTAAAATAACTCTTAACTAAATAAAATAATACATTAAAAAAATAATTTTAAATATTAATTTAACAATTATTAAATTAAACAAAAAATTTAATAACATTAATTCAAATAACTTCAACTATTATATTTTAGAACATAAATAATATATCGATGAGTCTTTTTCTAAACCTAATAATCTCTACCATTCTACTTGACACACATATTAATTAAATAATTTATAATTACACATTAATTAAATAATTTATAATTACTTAATTAATATTCCCTCGCCTTTCCCCATTATCAAAAAATCAAATTTTTCCACTATAGTTCAAAAAATAAAATATTTTGAGAGACTATAGTTCATACACACTCTCAAGTATTAAATAAATATTTTTATTTATTATACACACTCCCAAGTATTAAATAATTTTTTTATTTATTTAATTTTTTTATTTCGTGCACTTTTTTTTAAAAAAAAATGCGCCTGGTAAACTTTTTAACGTGACCGGCGACGCTGGTGCGATACGCCCTCCAGCTCCACGCGAATGCTTTTGCTCGGAACAATGAACCGGTGAGGCCACAACTGGGGGACCTCATCCCCTACGAAGAACACTTCAAACCCGCGAGCTCATTAGCCCAGCGAAGGCGTAAAGCCTTGCGAGCTCGTTGGTCCAGTGGGGGTTTGAATTCTGGTGGCCGCCACTACATCTTGAGCGACTTAACCACCGAACCATGCCATCATTGGCTATTTTGTGCACTTTTGATTACTTTTAATAATTATCATTATTTTCTACCTAATCATGTGCACGAGTTAATAAAAATTAACTCACAATTAAATCTCCCCATGTTTTTAGAAGTCCACTTGTCATTCATTGTACATGCATATACATGACAAGTGGTATTTTGGAAGTACGGACAAATCTTCCAAAAGAGTCCATTTGTTCTATTTTCTTCTCATCCATTCCAAGTGTCACTATTCATGGGTTTTTAAATTTCATGTGGCACTATTCCTCCACTATTTATCTAATATTAAATTACATGTGTTTTCTCATGCCAAATTTAAAATTCTCACAAAATCCAAACCATACTTTTTCAATCTTAGCTATCCATCCATTCAACCATCAATTTCATCCATTGATCTTTCCTTGAATCTTGAAGCATCTTTCCCATCCAACCTCCTTGTGACACTTGTCCAATTCTCCTTGTTTGAGGATCCTCAAGCAATGTGAGCCCCTGATCTTCCAATTCAATCCTAGCTCTCCATTCTCACCTCCAAAATCTATAAATTGAGTCCTCATCCATTTTCAACAAGCAATTTAAATGTAATGAAATTTTGCCTCATTGAGCACTCACATAATAACAATTTAGCATAAAATCATAGCATTATGACATATCAAGAGCTAGGCTTAGTCAATTAGGGTGCAATTATGATAGTTTGTTAGCACAACTTTTTAGTCTTATTATAAGGTTGCAAGGGTTGTGAATTGAATAGGTTAAAGTCACTCTAGTTTTTCACATCTTTTTGTATACAACCATCTTAATGTTTTGAAGCCTATCTATCTAAAGTGGACCAATATGATTTTTTTGATCTCTAAAACCAAGGGTGCAGAAGTGGCTTTGTATCGTTTGGGTATACCACTCAATTATGTTGTATCATCAAAAAATTGTAAAGAAAACAAGCTTATCCTTAAATGTTGGGTGGAAAAAATACATAAAAAAATGGTAAATTGATTGAGGTGAAAGATGTGCAGAATTTGACAAAAGAAAGACTTGATAACATGATTAATTTAATTGGAGGTTTTGATCTGATAATAGGTGGAAGTTGCTATAATAATTTGACAAGCAACAATAGGAACACAAGGAATGGGCTAGAGGGGAAGCATTCCACTATTTTATATGAATTTTCATAGATTGTGAATTATGTAAGGCATGCAATACAGTCAAGTGTAACTTGATAGAATAATGAAACATTCATTTTGTACTAATTTGGTATTCAATAGGTTATAATAGCCAAGTTCCTGTCCAAATTGAAGAGGCTACCAAAAACAAGTATTAAAAATTATGGACATTATTATTATTTTGATTCTATGTAGCAAATTTGTTTGCACAATCAACATTGGACTAATTGCAAGTATGGATGTTGCCAATTGTAGACCCGTATGAACATTATTTTGATTATACAGACTAAATTTATTTGCAAAATCAGCATGGGACTAATTTTAGGCTTGGATGTTGCCAATTACAATCCTAGGGTTATTAGTTTGATTAGTATTGCTAACAATGGTTTCCTTTTAAAAGGATTGAATGAAAGCCTAGAGGATGTGCAAAAAATTAAATTTGATAAAAGAAAACACTTAGATTTAGAAAAGGACTACTATGAAACCCATCAGAAGAAACCATTTCTCTCTCTCTCTCTCTCTATATATATATATCTCTACCTCTTTTTGTGTCCCTCTGTCTAATTCTATCTCCTCTCTTTCTTTCTTTATATGTCTCTTTTTCTCCTCTCTTCTATCTTTATATACATCTCTCTCTCTCTCTCTCTCTCTCTCTCTCTCTCTCTCTCTCTCTCTCTCTCTCTCTCTCTCTCTCTCTCTCTCTCTTCTTTCTTACCATCTCTCTTTATCTCTCTTCCTCTACCTCTCTATCTCTTTTTTTCTACCTCTTTATATCTCTGTCTCCATCTCTATCTTCCCTTATTTCTTCCTCTATCTCTCCTCTCCCTTGATTTCTCTATCCCTCTGTCTCTCTCTCTCTCTCTCTCTCTCTCTCTCGATATATATATGTGTGTGCGCGTGTGCACGCGCATCTCTCTCTCTCTCTCTATGTATCTCTATCTCTCTTTCTCTTCATATTTATCTTTCTATCTCTGTCTACCTCTCTATTTGTCTTTTTCTCTTTATCTCTCTCGGTAATATCCTGAATGGAATATTATTTGATATCTAATCAAATTTAATTCACTTCATCAAATTTCAACAGTTAACTCCATAAACCTGAAAATTCAATTTACTTGATATTATTGCTGCTCTACAAGAATTATGTGTGCAGAAGTTATGGATACGAGAACTACTGTAATGTATAACAAATATGCCAGGTCTCGGCCCTATAGGAGCACAATGTACATTTGAGCTTGATACTAATATGATTTTGTGATGGTAGAAATGAGACATTGTTTTGTACTAAGATGAAATATTCATAGTTTTTAGCATGCTTAATTTTAGTTTATTGTTGTCTCGACAAATTGTATTGGAAGAAGTATTATTTGTTTAGGATATACATAATCTGCATAAATTACAAACTATTGATATAAAAGTAAATCTCAAACAAGCAGTGACCATGAAAGTAGATCCAATTGGTTCTTTTGAAGAGAAGGTGCATCTTTATTGCATATGTCACATTTTATTTTTCTTTGTTTTATTATTTTTAAAATTTATACATCATATATTATATGTACAAGAACAAAAGAGTTACATATGGGTGCCACCTTTAAGAGGCCCTATCTACAAAATGGAAAGAAGAGCCAACACATTTACTCTTGAAATTCGATATATGCAATGGGTTAGCCAAAGAGGTCTTAAAGATCAATTGTTAGATCCTTAATCAAATGACATGTTGTATTCAATGTGGCTCTCCATGAACAATCTCACCTTTTTCAATTATTTATACATATATGTCTCTCTATCTCCCCCCTCTCTTTCTCTCCACCTCTCTTTTGCTATAATTTTAGATTGAGAATTTCTAATGGTCTAAAAATATTAAATTTGAAGGCCATTTTTTTTTATTTGTTTGAATTTGTAGATGATATGGGAATGATCTTGAGACCTAAAAAATGGCATGCATTCTATGTCATGGGAGCCCATTGTGTTCAATCTCACTTTGACAAAACTTTTGTAAAAGGAACATGACATAGAATGCACACCATTTTTGCAAAATCCATCCAGGGAACAACCTTTGTGGAAAACTAACAAATACCTATAGAGAAAGAAAAAAATGTATTTAAAAAATATCAATGTCCCAAAATTTGTATTTTGTCAAATATAAAAAATGTATATAAGCATGCTATATTTAAAAGGTACGGGGAGTGGTTTAATACTAAGTGCCCATTTATCTCTCTCTCCCTATATTTTTCTCATGTTTCTCTCTTCGTATGTTTTCAAAATGACACTTGAAAAAGACTATTGGTGCATTAGAGAGATTCCCAAAGAATAAGTCAATACTTTTGGATGGAGTTATGATGTCCATATTCTTTTCTTCATCGCTTGTAGGCAAATGAAAATATTATTTTCAAACACAAGTAAGTAAATGAAACCATTAATTATATAATTCTATTAATAACGTATATAAATAATAACAAATGCCAATGCTTAGTAACAAGAAGTTTCATCCAATAAGCCTACACAATGACAATATTCTACTCTCATTATTCTTGTAGATGCCTTGACATGAGTGATGTGTTGGTTCTTTATCCTTAGCCCATTTGTTGCCTTCTGGTGTATAAAAAATCCTAGTTAATTCATTGGTAGTTGCCCTTCTTTGTATTCCTAGATATTAAGAATTGACTTTTTCTTGTGATTTAGGACATTTCCTGTTTTGCCTTGAAGCCTGTTGTTAGATGTGAATCTAATTGATTTGATTTAGTTTCTTTCAAGAAGACAAAGAGTGGAACAAAATATAATGTAATCTGCAAATGATAACCAATGTATTTAGTTCCTCCATTTACAGTTGGTTGCCCATAGATTTTCCTTTCTTGTTGGTGGAAAGCTATACTTCTTAGAAGTGTTTTTCCATGATAATAAGTAGTTAGGAATTGAGGGAATCTCCTTGCCTTGAGCCTCTACAACTATTTACCCTTTTGGATATTTATCATGATGGAGAATGAGGGGTGCAAATACAACATTGTATACAATCAATCATTTGTTTGCTGAATCTAAATTTCATATTCTTTAGGAGGAAGTTTGAATCACACTAGTCAAATGCTTTAGATATGTCAATCATTATAACAATCCCTAACCAATGTTGTTTTGGTTGAGTGGAGTTCTTGGCTAATATCATGTCCTTCATATTGCATGTATTGCAAAACCAAGGTCTTGATGAATAGGTTGCAAGTTCATATTGGTTGTTCATCCACTTATATTAATTTTATAAATTAGTGAATGTTTAAAATTTAGTCTCCTATGTTGCGACATCCTTGGAATACAAAAAAATAGATAAAAATATTTTAAAAATAATGTCTCTCTCTCTCTCTCTCTCTACCTCTCTATATCTCTTTCTCTTTCTCTTGTACAACACCATTCATAGACTTTATGTGTCTTCTCCCATAGTTTCCATGTACTTTCCCCATGCTAATTCTAAAATTCAAAGGTATGGTGTTTTGTGCTCTAAATTGTCTCATGCCTAGTATTTTAATGCAATCATTGTGATCATGTGTCCAATTTATTCATTCTTACCCCATATTAGAATTTATTAAAGACCTTTATATCCTACAACAATAGGTCCTTTCCTCTACCACTATGTTACTCCATTAGTAAACTCAATGTGTTTCCAAGGCCCCATATAACTTGATGAACTATCTTTGGCCTATGACTTAGGTGTTTGTCAATTAAACATGATTGTATCTATGGTTCTGAAAAGAGATTTCATTAGTGGTTATCTCCTAACAACCTAGATGTCATTGCAAAATGTGTAACATAAATCCCAACCGAATATACATTTAAAATGACCTCACGTATACCCACTACCTCAACACCATAGATTTAATCTTAGATTCTCATATTTTATTTAATCTTTTATATATTGCAAAGATTTAAATTGGATCTCAGTCTCTCTCATGGAAGGTCAATATAATTGTTAGGTTTCTTATAAGTTAATTTTTAAATAATATTATATTAATATATATTAACTATGTATTTTATTATTTTTATATTTAATAATGTAAATTATATAGTATAAATATATAATATATATAATTATGATATAAATTTATATATAAAATAAATATTTAAATAAATAACAAATAAACATAAATATTGAATAAATATTTTTAATATAAATGTAATTTTATAATAGAATATTGTATAGAAATATATAGTAATTTACATTGTATAAAATATTGTGTATAATAATATATGTAATATAATTATATATTTTATATATAAAATAAATATAATTGAGTAATAGATATATAAATATATAAATAAATAAATATATAAAAATTAAATTATATTAAATATCATCTCCCTAGTGCATTCCACCGATTTGAAACTTCCCAATTATTTAATGTTTTTTAATAAATTAAAATTTTATATATTATTCATTTAAAATTTTATATCACATATATCTTTTTAAAATAATTAGGAAAATGGGCGGGGGCCTTGGCTTGATTGGCTAAGTAATTCCGTTGTGGTAAAGATGGTCACAAGGTCCAGTCTCCCCCCATCCCCGTGGTACCGGAGGGCGTGTCGTGCCAGCATCACCGGTCACAAATTAAATAAATATAAATAAATAAATAAATTTATATATGAATCTATTTTTTATTAGACACAAAGGGGGGTTGCTCCCATATAAAATATTAACAAAAAGTGATAATAGATAATTAACATAGAGTTTTAACAATGAACCAAGCATGAGACAAAAGCCTAGGAAGAAGCGAAAAACCACCTATCAACTACTATTTGCTATCACCTATCTACTAAAATGTAAAAGACCTGTATTCAAACCCCTTTGTCATCTTCTGAATCTTCCATAATGCATGCTCTCAACCCTTCCGCTCTATCAGGCTCAATAATGCCCAAGACCTTGAGAAAAAACATAGCCATTCTCTGCCTTCTTGCGCTGCTGGTATTCCATGCGAGGCTTGTTTGTGGACATGAATAGGAACTAGGATACGATATCCCCACTAGCTAGGAGCATGTGGAAATCCTCTGGCAGCGGGATGCCATTACCATACCTTGCAACATTTTGCATCTCATCCAAACCACCAAGAAACTGTCGATGAATCATGATCTTCATCACCTTTTGAGTGGAGTCTTTAGGTTCACCCATGTCGAGAAGAGATGCCAAAAACATGGATGAGATATCGAAATTAACCCGATATCTATGCTCTCTCTTCAAAAATTTGTCACCAATAACCCATTGGACAACATAATAAGAGCAAGGAGTTCTTTGTTTTGAAAACACATTGAAGTCTTCTCTCTAAAACCTAACCTAGAAATGCCATTTGCCGCTGTATGCAAGTTAAGTGGATTGGCGTGTTCATCATGCTGGTTTTTGAAATGAAATGAATGGGAGAAACAAGTTTCAAAAGAGTCACGACTTCAAGTAGTAATAAACACCATGCCTTGAACTCTTGCCAAGCTCATGTGAGAGGGATATTGCTTAAATTGTCATGACTTCAACTATCACTTCCACCACCTAAATCATATACTCCCTTGTGAAGCAATGATTTTCCATTACAAATGTCATTAATGACAGGGCAAGTCGGAAGGCTTAACAATTAGGAGTTCAACATCTTGCTTGATCGCTGAGTTAGCCAATGACTCGACCTCTCGGTTGCCTTCCCTTACACATGTTTGAGAGTATATTCCATCAAACAATCTATCAACTTCAATGCTTGGGATAGAAGGGAGTTGAGCCTCCAGCTTAGGATATATCTTGATCTAGCAACATTAATAATAATGCTAGAGTCTCCTTCGATCTCAACTTGCCCCAACTTGTGGTTAAGGCATAATTGCTGATCGAGAACAAGAGTCTGAAGTTTGACTCCATTGTTGGTGTCATCCTTAAGTCTTTATGAGGCTGAACAAATCACATCACCATTGCAGTTCCTAATGATGCATCCTCCTTTGATTTCCTAGGATTGCCCCTGGAGGCCCCATCAAAATTCATTTTCACCCATCCTTCTGCTGGTAGACACCACTTCATGAGTGGCCTCCTAATATGGGACTCATCTCCCTGAAGCCCATTAACAGGGACAATTTAATCTATTTTTTACTATAACACAATCTCAAAATGCATGATGTGTTGTCCAAGTATAATGAAAATTATTTAATATATATTTAAAAATATATATTTTATAAAATCATATATTAATATTAAATATTTATTTAAAATTTAATTATATTTATTTTAATTATAATGTATCTAATATATATTATATACATTGTAAATAAATATTAATACTATGTGTAATCATTATTGAATTATATTATATATAATTAATTTAATTATAGCCTCACTTGAAAAAGGCATTTGCCTATGAGTTTTTAAGGCTTTAAAGCTGTATACATTTGGAGATAAAAAGTCAAGCATTAAAAAGTATGCCATAGTTAATTTAATTAAAGTTGTATAATCATTATTGATAATATGTGATGGGCCCACTATTCTTTGGAGGTAGAGGTAGAATATAATATAATATACAAGTGATGGAAATATAATAACCTGACTCTCCTTCCTCGATTAAAATTTCTTTACATAATTTCCAAACCCTTTCATTTATATATTATAATCCCCCAAAAGCAAATGCAATGCTTATCACAGATAATTCTACGATTAAGTTATTTCTAGGTGTCAAACAATTATGATTGTGTATAAAGTTTATTGGATGTTGACTTTCTATGTATTGCATTCCTAAAAGATGCAACGAAACGAATGAAAAACAAGCAGAAAGGAAAAACGAGAGATGAAATACAACAGGCAAAGAAAAACTAGCGACCGGGAAATCAACAACAAAATTGGATAGCTAAAACCTTTTCAATTATCTTGCACGTCTATAAGCAAATGGAGACTGTTGATTGGTGTACTCAGGTCATCCATTTCAATTAGGGAACACCTTCTGCGTAAATATCAATAATTGTTTTTAAAAAATATTTCTGATTAAAAATTTTACACATTTACTATGGAGAAAATAAATAATTACTTTAGATATATAAAATTATAGCATATAATTGGTTATTAGATACAAATTGTTGGGTTGTCATATGGCCAAGTTGTGAGGGCACTACGTTTTGATCAACCCATTAACATTGAACAATATAAAAATTAGTAGGCAAGTGCTTAAGATGCATATTATTCTCTTTTTATTGCACCAAATCAAAATGTGTCGTTATTAATTACTCTCTATAATGATTGAATACTTGATTTTTGGGTTAGGAAAGATGATTTACAGATGATTAGAATGAATTTATTGAATGCCTTTAAATACAAGGACATAACAACATATCACATAAACTTGTGTTTAGTCAACCCTAAGCAAGGACAGTAAAGGTAGGAAGTTGGTTAAAATTTGATTTTAAAATCTTGAATTAGAGAGGGACGAGTCCACAACCACAAGGATGACCACGTGACTATGAACTCGTCCTAGAAAAAAAAGGACTAGATCAAAATGGATGGCATGTGCATGGAAATTAATACGAGTATAAGAACAATAAATGAGAAGATAAAGTATAAGAGAAATGAATGAGAAGATAGGATAAATGTATAAGGATGGGGTAACATGGGAAAGGGGGAAAGTGGTAGGTGCATAGAAAGGTGTGTAACAATGTAGGTGGATATCATAGGGCAAGGGACCTAACTTTACACAAGATTATGCCATTGCCAATATTTCTATTTGTCAAAGCGCTCCCTTCAAAATAGGCACAAAACTAAATGAGATTCATGGCATGGGTATGCAAATTTCACCATTGCATTTCCTCCCACTTTGAGGTGTGTGTGAATCTTAGAATGATCATATATATGAAAGGATGTAGCACTCACAACATGCATGTAAAGTAAATATTCAGACACTCAAAAGGATATCACCACGAGGTCCCTATATAGTAATGGATCTACGAGGATATGATCACGTGTCTTCACCTTTTGTGTATGTCTTTTTCCATAAGAGGAGTCTCTATATGCACTTATGTCTATCTACCTATCTAAACATATGAATGTTAGTGAGAGGATAGCTTCCCTCCCTAGAAATTGCTTGTATCCATGTCATATAAGATTGTTGGAAGAGGGAAAATGATACATGAAAAGTAAATGTAATCTAACTATATAAACATATAATCATGTAAAATGTATAAGCATTTAATCATGTAATCATACAAGAATTGAATCATATAGCGATGTAAGTATGTAGAAATGACTATAAATACTGCATCATGTAAGCACATGGGTAGGAGATGGTATTAGTGAATAATAATGTCACCTCCAACATGGGCAATAGAATGGTGGTGCAACCCTTAGTAGCATAGTAACACCCATGTAAGTATATTGAGTACTAATATAGGCATATGCCTCACAATGTGGCATCCAAAAGCATGGGCACACAAAGGTTGATAAGGCATATAGTTCCCTAGTGGTATAGAATTGAAACTCTGGCAAGGGCCCAAAATAGAAGGCATAAAACAAAAATAGAAATCATAAATCCATGATGAGGGGCAATGGATCACAAGAAAGGAGAGTGCTTAATGTAATACTTCCAAGTGTAAATTGAAATGGCTGAAAGGAGCACAATATGTAATATGTAGAGTCAAATAAGAGGTCCGATATGGGGAAGATAATGCAACAATGTATAAAGGGGGAAGGTCAGTGCCCCTCACGTCAAATGATATGTTGATAGTGAAATCAATGTAAAGAGGGAGTGTATGATGCCCGCATTTGTAAGGAGATGACAATGATTATCAAAGAGGGAAACAATATGGTGACCCCCGATGCGACTCGAAAGACATATCAATGTAAACTCATAGTCATGAATAGAATAACCCTAAATGGCTTGAAAAAATATGCAATAACTAATAATGTGTATCATGTCAAAAGACAATTATGAGTTTATGTGAAGATATGAAATAATATGATTGTCAAAGGTACAAGCAGAGCTAAATACCCCTATATGGGTAGTGTAAACACTTAGAATTAACATAGAGTATTATTTGCATTTTCATGTAGATCACACTTGCATATTTCTTTTAGTTTCCCTTTTTAAGTAAATAATATTAATTATTTAATTAAATCTAATTATGCCCCCTTCTTCTAAAAATAATTAAATAATGACATTATTTAATTAAGCTAATTATTCCTCTAAAAATAATTATTTTCTCCTTCTGCCAAAAGCAATTAAATAATATTAATTATTTAATTAATCTAACTATTCTTCCAAAAAAACAATTAAATTAAATTTAATTATTTATCCCTCTTTCCTAATAATTAAATAAATTATATTTAATTATTCTCACCATCCCTCCTCATGATTAAATAACCTAAAAATTATTTAATTAACACACACCTTCTTAAATTAAATAAATAAATAAAATTTATTTAATTCCTCCACACTTCTTATTAAAATAAATAAAAATCCAATTTATTCCTCCAACATTTTTGGATGCTAAATAATAATAATAATAATTATTTAAATTCCTAAATCCATGGCTTTTTGTCTCATTTAATCTCCACCTTTGATAAAAAAATCCTACAACTTAATCTCTACCCTTCAAATTGACTAAGTTAACATGTGTCAATTCCTTGATTTTTGGATTTAACTCCTTACAATTCCTTGAATTTTGGAAGTTAACTTATGTCAATCCCTTGATTTTTGGATCTAACTCCTTGATTAACTCATGGCTTGTTGTCTCATCCATTCTCAACCCTTGATCGTAATTTGAATTCTTTTGATCTCAACCCTTCATTCTTTTCAAAGAAAAGCATATAAGCACGCCTCCTCTAAGCTATTTTGGAATAACTTTCATGATTTTAGCCTTACGCTATCATTTTGATTCAAATTACGCTATCATTTTGATTTTGAATCACTTCTCATCTTAGCCTTATCCTATCATTTTGATTCTCCAATTATCAAGCACTCAAACACTCAATCATTGAAGCACTCTACCATTATCAAGCAATAGCAAGTTATCACGGTTATGCGAATCTGAGAGCATTTGGATCACGATTTATAAACAATAGAGCTATTTTGTATTGATTGTTGATAGTTGTATTTACATTCATAGTTTTATCTCTTGTTCTATTCCATTGGTTTCATTCATTGCTGTTAAACTACATTTCTATAGCTTACATTTTGGCGCCCACCGTGAAATTTAGAGGTCACTGTTTATGTTTTTGAAGGCCGTGGTATCCTCAAACTGCACATTCATTCCACATTTTCTTTGGTATCTTCATTCAACATGCAGATTGTGGTCTCTCCTGCAGAGATTGTGGTTGCTGTCTATTTTTTTGGCTGAGATTTGGCATATTTTTTTCTTTGCAGGCCGTGATCTCTCTAAAATCGCCCCTGCCTAGTCGCTATTTGTTTGTTTGAGGTCGAGGGCTTCACATTACATGCCACCAGATTCAAAGTCTGCAAGATCAATAGTCTCCATCATCAAAGCACTGGTCGCAACCGCTGGGATTCTACGTCACCATTTAACTTTGTTTGTAGGCTGAAAGGCTGCTGTCTCTTATTGTTCCTTTAGATCGTGGTTCTGTGGCCTTATGTGGGGTGACTCTAGTGTCATACAATGGTTTATGTGATTGTTAGAGACCATTTTGGCACCATTCATTTATGGTTAAAGACCTTACTTGCTCATTGTTTGCACTTTGATCCAGGTTTTATTATTACAGAACAACAACCATTTAAAGCTTTGATAATAGTCTGCAAGGTCAACTTTATTTGCCACAATCACCGTTGAGGTAGCCACCATCGTGCCAAGGTTTTTCATCTAATTTTTGGCATATTTAGACGCCAATGAATTCTCCAGTTGCCATTAAAGATACATGGTCATTGTAAGTCCACCTCACTACAAGTAGCCACAATCCTGGTCGCCGTGCATCACAAAGGTCAAAGCTCCTCCAATCACCACAAGGTCGCGGTCAAGGTCAAGTTTTTTGTCATGCTGTGATCTACATACACCCTGCAATTAGATCAGTCACTATTTTAGGGGCTCAAGATAAGCATAATTATTTCCACAACAACCTCTTGGTACTTGCCAACAATTTTCTCCTTTTTACTGGCTGATCTCCATTTAGTTCAATTATTATTAATTAGATCATTATTATTTGGGTAGCATTTTTTGTATTTTGTTTTGTTTTGTTGTCTTTATCTGTGTGTAGGGAAAACACTTGCCCGAATAGAGCTACATCAAAAAGGATCTACTTGCGGGAAGTTAAGTAAAACATAAGGTGCACTCATTCCAACCTTTATTTATTTAGTTAAATAGGTTGCTTGCATCACATTTAATTTTGGGGTTTTAAAGAACAAGTGTTTGGTGAAGAAGTTGTTGGCCATCCAAGAGTGGTGTGTATGCTCTCCTCTTGTGTGCTTAGCATGATCCTAAGGATCAAAAACACCTTCTTACACTTTCCTCTTCACATTCTTTCACATTTGATTTTGGGTCCTTAAAAAGAACTAGTGTTTGAAGTGTTTGGTAAAGTTCGTGAACCGTTCAAGATCGGTGTGTATGCTTTTGTCTTGCATGCCTGCACAACCTGGAGGATCAAAAACACCTTCTTACATTCACAACTTTACATTTTTATTGTTATCACACTTTTCTTAAAGGTTAAAAAAATGACTTGTTTTGGTAAATAAACACATGTTTGATCTCCTCTTGCATGACTACACAATTTTGAGAATAAAAAATATTGTTTGTTTTACCCTTTATAACCTTTTAGGAAGGCTTTCCTAGAGAAGTGATCACTCTAGGGACGACCTTAACTCCAGTGTTCTGGCGGAGTATAAATAGCGGGAGGTGAATCTAAAGACACCTCTCTTGGATCTAGTATATTGTCACTATAACTATGGCCCCAATAACTTTATACCTTGGGGAAGTGATAGAGGAGGGGGGGCTACCCTCTCCTCTTGGTTATTGTGAGGATATTCTTATCCATCTACAAATTTGGGCCTCAAAGTACCCTTGAGGTAAATAGAGGACGCTTCCATTAGTGAGCTTGTTCTATCCTAGTTAAGCCATCCAGCCTATCTACCCTCTTATATCTAGGATTGTTGTGTCTGTTGTGTTTGTAAGATAAATATCAAAACTGGAACTGTAAGAAGTGTTTTTAAGTGTCTGCTTTTGATTGTTTGCTTTAAGTATCTATATTTCATTGCAAGAATAGAAGGACAAACCAAGTTCTTTGTAAAAAACTAAATTAGTCTCAATTAAAACCTTTTCAAAACTCATTTAAACTCTTTGTTCTGGGGTGAGTTTTTGTTTGTTGGTTTTTATTAGTTTGTGACATAGTCATTTTGCCAAAAAATATCTTAAAACTACTCAGCTTTAACTAAAACAAAAATTAACTAATCAACTTTAATCAGATTAAAAGAAATGCAATTTTCTATATAAATCCAAGGATTTGCATAGGAAACATTCTAAAAAGTTTCAGATTGTTGTTCTTCTTCTTATCTTTATCATATATCCAATTGTTGAACATATCAAGATCTTGGTAAATATCAAAATCATTTTGAACCTATACTTATCTATATCAAGAACATATCAAAGAGAACACTAGATCTCTCCATCCAGTTGCATATCAGTTTGCTTGGACTCAAAATTCTAGTACAAGTAAACACTATCATATCATGATCAATCTAGTTGCATATCATTTTGCTTGGTCTCAAAAGTCTAGTACAAGTAAACATTATCATATCATGATCAAAATATCATTGCATCTCAGTTTGCTTGGACTCAAAAGTCTAGTACAAGTAAACACTATCATATCGTGATCAAAATATCATTATCGTGATCATATCTTATATCATTGGAGATCTAGCATACCTTTGACTTCCTTGGTTTAGATTAAGCCTAATGGTCTCAAATTTGATCTTTGAAACATATTCAAACTCGATATCAATTTAACAATAGTATATGGTGAATACAAGAGCATGTTCTAAACAAAAATAAATGGATCCTAGAAGAATATCCATCAATGTCTCAGGAACCTCTTATGTTTCAAGTGCAAACACTACTTCTAAAGAATACGGTATGCCATCTATGCCATCAACCTTTCCCTTGGAAGAAGTCCTTGTGGAATAACTAGATGACATGCCTACTTCTAAGAAAATAGAAGATTTCGTAGTTGATCCAAGGGGCTCTAAACTCATTGAAATATTGATGGGTAGATACCCTAATTATTATATGGAAATGTTGCTAAAAATAGGGGCTATAATTCTCTCTCAAGAAGAATTAAGACCCCTTGGGGATGGGGATCTCATCATTAGGCAAATATACACCACCATGGACCTCTTAACCCCTACCATTTCTAGAGGTATCCCAAGAATGGAATATATGCCTATACCTCAACCTTCAAATTCCATATTTATCCCAAGATCACCTACGGTTCCCAACTTATCCATTCCTATACCCCAACCTTCAAATTCCACGTTTACCCCAAACTCACCCACCATTCATGGCTTTTCCATGCCTCAACAAACTCATGTTCCTAGCTCAAACCTCACTCAAACTAACTCGCCTTGATTTCAACACATGTTGCCCAAAGTCCTTTTTTAAATACCTCCACCCATATCCTTCAAACCCAAGTTCAAACCTCATCCTTTATTCCCCAAGGGCCAAATTTAATGTCTAATAATAACCCTTTAAATCAAAATTTAATGTCTAACAATAACCCTTTAAATCAAAATTTAATGTCTAATAATAACCCTTTAAATCAAAATTTAAATTCTAATCTTAATCCCTAAATTGATAAAGTAATGATAATGAAGCAACAATTTCAAGAGTTGCAAAAACAAATGTTGGACCTTCAAATGGGAAGTACCACTTGGAAGACTTATACTTTAGATTGCATTTGTCCCTACCCATTTGATAGATCCCTTAATATGATTCCTTTCCCTAAGAACTTTGAAATCCCCAAATTTGATAAATATAAGGGTAAAGGTGATCCTAGAGAACATGTGAGAGAGTTCTATTTATCTTGCATAGAAGTATCCTATAATCACACTTATCTCATGCACCTATTCCCTAGAAGTCTAGAGGGGCAAGCAATAGAGTGCTTTTCTCACTTGCCTCAAGGGATCAAGAGTTTTCAAGAATTGGTTGAGAAATTTATCCAACATTTCTCCTATAACATTGAACATGAAATATCAATGACTAATTTGTACAATACCAAGAAAAAGAATGGTGAATCTTTTGCTTTGTTTTTACAAAGGTGGAGGAATTTGGCATGTAAAATTCCTTGGTCAATTCTTGAAAAATAATTGGTCAGCATCTTTACCCAAAACCTAAACCAAGAAATGAGCTTCCATGTTCAAGTTCAAGGTCCTAATACCTTTTCTGAACTCGTAGAGAAGGGTATGACCATTGAAAGAGCATTGATATCAAAAGGTCTTGTCAAAATATATGGAAGATAAAGGAAAATCCTCTAACAATAATAATAATGATCAATCTAGATTGTGGATTAAAAATAGGAATGTTGTACATGATGGAGTGGTTGATTCAAGGGCTATTCAAATGACCCCATATTCATCAAATACAACATTGTCAACCAATCCTCAAGGTAATGAACATCCTCACAGATAACTCTTTCCTTTGAAAAGGAAGTTCACACCCCTAAGGGAACCTATTGACGTGGCCTTACAGAAGTTGGTCGAATCTAAATTAATTAATTTACCTAAATCTCGAAATGTTGAACCCCAAGTAAAACCACCTTTGTACAATGAGAATGAATTTTGTGACTTTCATAGGACCAAGGGTCACATAACTTCTAGTTGTATTAGGCTCAAACACCTAATCCAAGACCTCATCGATTGTGGTGATGTAATAGTTGAAAATAACTCTCATACCACTAATGCAGATTTAAATTTTTTTAACGAACCTATGCCTAACCATGGAAAAGGACACGCCCCTAACTAAGGTAATTCTTTTAGGGAGGCCAACTACACCAACGTAGGATTTAATTATGCAATAACTTGTTTAAGACAAGCAAACAACCATGTTTCTACATTAACCATAAAAAATCTAGCAATTGATTATAATGTAACCACCCAGAGAAGTAGGGTCACTATTCAGGGTCCTTCAACTTTATCTAGACCTTCATCCAATTATAACCTTAAAGATCATTTGAACAAAACCCTAGCTCAAATCTCTATCCTTCAACTTCTAAAAATATCCCCAACCCATCATGCAATCCTTGATACAATTCTCCAAGTGTCAAGTTTGTCTTCCAACATAGATGCCAATAAGTTTCAAGCCATGGTCAGTAATATTGCCTTTACACATCACCTTGTGTTTTCTAAAGAGGACCTTCCACCTCTTAGCCCCAAACATAACGAGGCTTTGTACTTGGAGGTTCTTATTCATAAGTATAAAGTCAAAAGAGTCATGATTGATGGGGGAGATGGCTTAAACATATGTACTCTATGTTTGGCCAACCAGTTGGGGTATTCTAATGGAGTGATAGATCCCTTAAAGAAAATAACTGTTAAGGCTTATGACGATGCCGAGAGAGAGTCAAAAGGAACTGTTGAATTACCTATTCAAGTGGGCCCTACATTAATAACAACTATGTGTCAAGTTTTGGACCTTGATCTACCCTATCCTTCTTGGTCGCCCATGGATCCATGCCATGCAAGCCATCCCATCCACTTTCCACCAATGCATAAAATTCCCCCATGATGGCAATGAAATAAACATCTATGGAGATCCTCAACCCTTTCAATATTGTAAAAAATTAGCTGAAAAATACCAAGAGACTCATCATATCCCTATTAACCATGAAGCCTCTCCATCACCATCATATGTGGACCCATCCACTCCTTCCACTTTGAATCCATCACCACCTGAGATCAAGGTCCAAATCCATGACAATGATTGTGGAGAGTATAAAATGCAACATTCCTTTTGTGTGGGTTAACTCCCTCTCACGCCTAAGTCTTATGGTCAACCTAAGGAGGGTCTATTTAAGGTTATTTCCAAGCAATGGTTCCCCAAGTATCGCCATTGGGGTAAGTTGGAACAAGAAAACATTCAAGATGACGTATCATCATGGCTCTATAGAGAAAAAGAAGAAATCCAAACTCCTAAAGTGAACCTTGAGAACTATCCAAAAGGTCTCCATATCATAAAGAACATGGGTTATAAAGGAGAAGGTGGTCTTGGACGTCAAGGTCAAGCTATCATTGAGCCTATCTCTCTAGTTCCTAAAAGTAATCATGAAGGGTTAGGGTATAGACCTCCTATGAATGTGCCCCTAAAATCCACATACACTCTTGATGAAGTTGGTGAACCTTCCCTTTTGTCTAAAAACCTTAATATAGACATTCAAGAAGACTCTTCCTTTGGTCTAACAAACATTTTCCAAGACATGTCCATTTGCACCATAATGCCAATGCCATCCACTTCTCAAGCCAATTGTGTTGACCTCATATATCCTCAACTCATTGATTGGCACCAACAAGGATCACCCTCTTTGGACATTTTTCAAAATGATGAAGCCATTGTATAATTTATGGCTCTTAGGGATGGAATTCCCTTAGGTGATCACAAAGCAGGTTTTGCCATAGAATTAGATGCAAAGGCTTATTTTGGGGAAGATGCTAAAAGTACAATCTATAATATGAAATCCTATGACAAGGAAGAAGAGAATATAGGACTTCCAAATATGTCTCAATATCCAAAAAGATATCCTATCTTAGTGGAAGAAGCTCAAGCAGTTAATCTAGGTACCCAAGAGGATCCCAAGGTTACCTTCTTTGCAGCATCTTTAACCCCTTAAGAAAAGCAAGAATTTACAGCTTTCTTTGAAGGAAATAAGATCAATTTTGCATGGTCCTATTCTGATATGCTTGGTCTTGATCCTAACTTAGTGGTGCATTATTTAATAGTTATGCCTAATGCTAAACTAGTCAAACAAAAGCTCCATAAGATGCATCCCCAAATAGCTCTCTTGGTTAAGGCGGAACTTCAAAAACTATTGGATGTGGGATTCATTAGGACCATTGATTAGCCTGAGTGGGTCTCCAACCTGGTTCTGGTCACCAAACTCAATTGGGGCATCAAAGTTTGTACAGATTTCAGATTTTTAAACAAGGAATGTCCAAAGGATGATTTTCCCCTTCCTAAAATAGGTATCATTGTGGACTTAATAGCTAGCTATGAAATGCTCTCTTTAATGGATGGTTTTTCTGGTTATAATCAAATCAAAATAGTTGTTGAAGATCAACATAAGACCGCCTTCACATGTCCATGGGGAACTAATTGTTGGAATGTTATGCCCTTTGGTCTTAAAAATGCAAGGGCCACATATCAAAGAGCTATGACCACCATTTTCATGATCTTTTTCATACCATTATGGAGGACTATGTTGATGACCTTTTGGGAAAGTCAATAACAAGGGAAGGCCATTTAAGGGTCCTAGAACAAATTTTTGACATATTAGAAGCATATCAAGTCATATTGAATCCTAAGAAATGTGTCTTTGGGGTTACATCAAGAAAGTTGCTTGGATATGTATTGTATCACAAAGGGGAATTGAGGTAGATCCTGGTAAAGTCAAGGCCATTGTAGACATGAAACCCTTGTCTAACATAAAACAATTAAGGAGCTTAGAAGGTAAATTGTAGTCCATAAGATGATTCATAGCTCAATTGGCAGATAAATGTCATCCTTTACTCATTTTTTGCATAAAAATGTGGCCTTCCAATGGGATGATAAATGTCAACAAGCTTTTCAACAATTAAAGGAGTATCTTATATCACTTTCAGTTTTAATGCCACCTATCCAAGGTAGACCCTTGTTATTGTATATCTCTACCACCTTAGCAGCTCTAGGGGTGCTCCTTGCTCAACATGATGATCATGGAAAGGAAAGAGCTATATATTATGTCAATAGAACTTTGGTGGGATATGAATTAAATTACACCTTAATAGAGAGAGCTTGCTTAGTAGTTGTTTTTGCTTCTCAAAAACTCTGGCACTACATGCTAAACCAACAAACTAAACTCATATCAAAAGTGGATCATCTCAAGTATATTTTGTCTAAGGCAGCCCTAATAGGAAGAATGGCTAAGTTGGTCATGATGCTAAGTGAATTTGATATCGAGTATGTGGATAGGAAGACCATAAGGGTCAAGTCATAGAAAATCATTTGGAAGATTTCCCATTGCAAGTGGATTATCCTTAGTATCTAAGTTTCCCGACAAACCGATCTTTGCTATGAAATCTTCATCTTTGTGGAAATTATATTTTGATGGGTCCTATACCAATCATGGATTGGGGGCAAGAATTCTTTTTGTTATCCCTCAAGGAGATTGCATACCTAAGTCATATCACTTAGCTTTCCCATGCACAAATAACATAACGAAATATGAAGCTTTAATATCAGGCCTAAGAACAACTATTTCATGGAATATCAAGGAACTTCAAGTTCTAGGGGACTCTCAATTGGTCATTAGACAAGTGAATGAAGAATACCACACAAAAGATCAAAAGATGTGGCCCTATAAGAAAATGGTGGATACATTAAGGGAGCATTTCAAAATGATCACATTTGAACAGATATCAAGGTTAAAGAATAGGGTCGCGGATGCAATGGCCACTATTGGATCCCTTTTGGACATGCCTCATGGTAATCAACACTATGAGTTTCTAGTTAAGCATCTTTTCATACCAGCTAATGAGATGTCAAACTTAGAAATGGTGTGTGTCCTTGTTGGTCCTAATTCCCCTTGGTACCAAGATGTCTACACTTACCTCCGTAATAACACTCTTCCACCCAATCTCTCTAGCTCTGAAAAGAGAATTTATTCGTCTATCCATTTGCTTTACCATCCTTGGTGATATCTTATATAAACAAAGCCTAGATGCTATTCTCCTTAGATGTTTAAACCTGGAAGAATCTAAAACCACTTTACAAGAAGTGCGTGAGGGAATTTGTGGGGCACATTCTAGTGGGTCATCCCTAGCTAAGAAGTTGTTGAGAACATGATACTATTGGCCAACTTTGGAACAAGACACTCAAAAATTTGTCAAGAGATGCAAACAATGTTAGTGAATTGGGAATTTAATACATGCACCTGCTCAAGAGTTACAACCTATCATTACTCGGCCGTTTTCTCAATGGGGGCTTGACCTTGTGGGAAAAATTCACCCCCATTCCTCTAGTTGCCATACCTTTATCATAACCACCATCAAATATTTCATAAAATGGGTAGAAGCCATTCCCTTAGCCAACATTCCTGGTAAACAAATCTCCAAATTTATCCTCAATTATATCATGTGTCGATATGGTATCCCATCTACCATTATTACCAATAATGGTAAGCCCTTCAAAAATCAAGATATCCGCGAACTTTGCCACACATTCCATATCCAACATTGTTTTTACACCCCTTACTACCCCAAGGTAATGGTCAAGCTGAGGCTTCAAATAAAACTATCCTAAAGATCCTTAAGAAAACAGTCAATGACACTAGACATGATTGGCACTTACAACTTAATCAAACTTTATGGGCCTATTGAACTAGTATTCGTACCCCTACTGGAACCACTCCCTATTCACTTATTTATGGAACCGAATCCATTTTGCCCATTGAGGTTGAGCTCCCATCTTTGAGAGTGTCATTAAAGCATGTAATTGATGAAGAAGAATATCGAGTTTCTAGATTACATGAACTTGGGGTCCTAGAAGAGAAGCGCTTACACACTTTGAATCATTTGCAATCCTATCAAAAATGGTAACAAAGAAGTTATAACAAGAGAATTAGAGTTAGAATATTTGAGCTTGGTGACTTGGTTCTTAAGGAAAATTAGAAGAATCAACAAGAAAGAGCGAAGAAAGTAAAATTTGAGCCTAATTGGCTTGGACCTTTTGTGGTTATAACAACTTATGGATCATGGTAATACCAATTGGCAACTCCCGAAGGGGAATCTTTGGATGAACCCATCAATGTCATGCACCTTAAGAAATTCTATGCTTAATCCTCCAAAACATAAATGGTTGATGTTAGGTATTCCTAAATTGTGTCTTGTACCTTTGGCATCTATGTTTCCCCCATCTGTTGGGTGTATTGTTGTCTCTGTTAAATTACATTATTAGGAGCATGTCTTAGTATATGGTTGCACATATGGATCCTTGAAACAAATCTAAAAAATTCTAAAAAGCCAATATCCTAATTTTTTCACACAAACAAACTAATAAGCAAGAAGCCTTGACCTTGAGAGATCCTTGTCAATTAAGTTAATCTCCTAACTTTGTCTAAAAAGCCAAATCTTTCAAAATCAAAATCTAATATCAAAATCATGATGCCTTGACAAGATATATCTTTCCTATATCAGGGTATCATCTTTTTCTAAAATTTTGATCTTAATAAATTGACAAAGGACATTGGGATGTTTTAACTTATTTTATTTGGTGACTTTTTGGGGAAATTTGTGCTTTCTTTCTTTTTGGTATGTTGTATGTATTTTTATATATATCTTTTGCCCCTCATGGGGTCGTTTAGCATAGGAATGTCTTGGTTGGTGTATGTAAATTTGTAACTTTTTTTGTGACGTGTGTTTGTGATGCAAGAGCGTCTTTTGATGCATTTTGTTGTCATTTTGTAAAGCTTTAAATTTTGGGTTGGTTTGACTTGTTTTGAGAAAATAAGGTCATTTGAGACCATTTGGGGTCATTTAGGACCATTTTATAATGTTTAGGTGCAAAGTTGTAAAAAGTTGCAAAATATTGTTAATGTTGTCAAACAAAAGTGCTTGCAACTTTGCATTTTTGTTTTGTGGGAGTTAGGAATCAGTTTTGTAGTTTTGAATCATTGTAATTCAATGTAATGGAGAGGTCCACAGGCCAAGAAGGGCTGGGAAGAGTTTTGGAATGAAAAAACTTCATTTTGCCACATTTTTCCTTGAGTTTTCTTGTGTGACAGTCTGTAAATCACGTTTGTATGGCCTTGTATGGATTGGTACAAACCTACAAGTGATTGGAGAAGTTGAAGAATGTTTTACTTTTTCAAATGCTTTTGGTTTGATGAAATTTCATTGGGTTTTATGGAAGTTACGACCATTTTAGTGTTAATGGTTGCAAATTTTTACTGAAAAGACAACAAAAACTTGCTTGGTACGAACTTGTACGGTATAGTACAGGCTTAAAACCAATTGGAAAATAATGTGCTATGTGTTTAGATACAATTTTTTTTTTTGGTTCAATTTCATTAAGTTTTACAAAAGTTATGACCGATTTAGTCTTGACAACCCTATTCAGCAACTAGGGTTTTCAGCGAGCTTGAAAAATTCATATATTTTGTTTTAACCGTCCAAATTTTCCAAAAATTGGTGAAGATATCTGTTTGAATATGTTCTAAAAACCCTTTAAAGGAAAATTCATGGTTTGCATTTTTGGAGGAGTTATATAAGTCTGTGTTCACATTGTGAGAAAACAATCATAATACCCTAAGTTACTTGAGGGTTTAGTAAGGTCTATGCATTACTTGTTCTTTAATGGATGGTGAAACATTAAAATGTGTTGTAGGAGGCCTGTACATTCCAAGAGTCTCATATTTCATGCTGTTTCCTTGTTGAATGCCTATTAGGCCATTGTAGCAATGTTTCCAAGTTGAATTAGGGTGCACCAAGTCATGGTTTGCAATGAGTCTTTGTATGAAGTGTGTCAAAACTGTCAAATTGATCTAAGTTGAGTCCTTACTCTGCATCATTTTGGTATCAGATCCCATATATCTGGACAAGGGAAGTTTTGGAAAGTTTGTGTATTATATTTGACAGGTTGAAGTGAAGAACCTGGATGCCAAAAGACTAGGTAGTGAGGAAAAGGAAAGAAAACCTAGGTGAGATGTCAAGAAGACAAGAAGAAAAGAAGGACAAGATGAAAGACAATAGGATAAACCAAGTTGCAGAGTTTGATAGGAAAATGACAGAGTTGGAAAAAAAACTTAAGCTTGTACTACAACAGTATCTTGAGGAAGAATACCAAGAAAATGTTTGGCATTGGCCAATAAGAAATAAGGTGAAGTGACCCATAAAGATCATTGTTCAAACAAAGAGAAAGCAAAGGATGACTACTTTGAAAAAAGAAGATGAAACAAAGAAAGAAGAGAAATTCATTGACATGGACATGAAGAAAGATCAAGAGTGTCTTCAAGCAAGTGTAGAAATCATGGAAGAGCCTGATGTTCTCAAGTAGACACAAATGCAAAGGTCCATTGGCAAGAGGTACATTCAAGAAACTAGCAGGTTAGTGATGATCAGATAGTTGATAAGAAGATAGGTATAGCTGAGATCAAGGAAGAAGAAAGACATCTAGCACAAGGAGCTAGTGAAGAGGTAAATTGGCCTCATGATTTTTATCTAATGCATGTTGATGATAATGTTTGTAAAGGTGTAGACCAAGGAGAAAATGAAGAGGAGGAAGAAATGGACAACAACAATGAGGTGTATGATAGAGCAATAGAATCTTGGAGTCTTCAAGCAAAGAAACTGATAAGCAAGAGACGATGCAAGAAGAACGAGAGAAAAAAAAGAGTGCAAACCAAGAAACCTAGAGAAGATCAAGCTAAGCAAGGAGAATATCATGAGGAGGTTAGAGGATAGCTAAGACTACAACACAATTGGAGGAAGTGGAAAAAGCAACTGACCATCATTTGAGATGGAACTCAAATTTCTTTCCCTTAGGAGTATGATGCAAGTGAAAGGAAGCATGGTACACAGAAATGCTTCCTACACTGATCTACTGAAGAAAGATTTATGCAAATTTCAACTTTTACAGTTATAGATTAAGATGCACATTAATAGAAAGATAATACCAACTTCCAAATGCAAACACAAAACTCACAACACAAGATATACGTGGGGAAAACTCTTTCAGGTAAAAAACCCCACACTTCAAAGCTGCCCAATATATTATTCAGGAATCACGAAGATTACAATATACTTGTAGAGCAAGCTTTTACAGGAGTATATCCAACCAGAGATCCAGGAGGTAACTCGACATCTATAAGAATCTTACACACAACTGCCAATGGTAATTACAAAACCATGAGCTAAAAACACCCAACAGTGGTGCCCAAATTATCTCTAATCAAAGATGCCTTGTGATGTGCCAAAACACACACCAACACATGTAACTCTCCCCTTTACAACTCTTTTATGTCTCCAACATGTTTTTACATTTCACAAAAACAGAAGGTCCAACTTCCAGAGGTCATAACTTTTGATGGTGTCCGATTGACGAACCGTTTAATGTGTCAGAAAGCTCGTGAAGAGATCTATCACCCTATAGCCCACTACATCGGTTATGACAGTTTTTGGGATGTTTAGAGAAGTTTCGATTCTTGTAATTGAGTTCAAAGACTTTTTTCAATAGTTTCAAAAAACAAAAATTTTAATATCTCGCGATCCAGATATGATTTGAGATGAAGCTCACCCGAGATCTTCACATAGCTATTCCACACCTTATGGGAATTTTTTTTAGGTCATTCTAAGCTCAATCAAAGGACTTACTAAAAACAGTAAGTCTTGCTATTTTTAGGTTGTTTGGAAACTTTGAAGGTACCAGACCATTCTCCAAGATAAAGGGTATTCAAAAAGACCAAAACTCAGAAGAATAGTAATCTTTCAAAGTTGCAAGGTTGAGACACTTTTCTTAACATTCTCCCACTTGTCGAATACCTTGCAAGAGCAAAGGGAGTTCAACACCATGATTTGATTGCTAGGGGTCGAGAGGCCCATAGACTCTGAACACCATCTGAACTTCTCTATGCTCATAGGTTTTGTCAAGGAATCTACAACATTCGTCAAAGTATAAACTTTCTCCAAGTTTACCTTCCCATCCTCTAGCATGTCATAAACATATGGAAAGTCCTTGTGTGGAAAGTAGGATTCTTCCCAAAACATATGGCACTCTGACTGTCACAACAAATAGTAATCTTCCCTGCATCAAACCCAACATCATAACACAATCTCTTAAGCCAAGTGGATTTTTTACAAGCATGAGTTGCTACCATGTACTCGGCTTCAGTAGTGGATAGAGTGACCACATGTTGCCGCTTACTCATCCAACTAATAGCACCACCAAACATAGTGAACACATAAGCACTGGTGGATCTCCTACTGCTAATGTCACCTGCCCAATCTGAATCCACAAATCCACGAATACAAAGTGAATGCCAAGGTACTGTAGGATAACCATGATAACATAAGGAATACTTAGAAGTACTCAGCAAATATCTGAACACTCTCTTCATTGCATCCCAATGTACACGTCTAGGATTAGCCATAAATTGACTAAGGACTTCCACTGCTTGGGCAATGTCTAGTCTTGAGCAGACCATCGCATACATCAAACTGCCAACTGCACTAACATAAGGAACTCTTCTCATATCCTCTATCTCAGAAGGAGACTTTGGACAATCTTCAATAAATAACTTTGTCCCCATTGTAACAGGAACAGTCAAAGGTCTGCAATCCATCATGCTGAATCTCTCCAACACAGTGTTAACATACTTACTCTGGCCTAACCAAAGTTTTCTGTTTGCTCTGTCTCTTCTGATTTCCATTCCTAGAAATGTACTGAGCTACCCCTAGATTTTTCATCTCAAACTATGCTGACAGTTGAGACTTCAAATCAAAAATCAAACTTTTACCATTCCCAATGAGTAACATATCATTGACATACAATGCAATAATGAGAATGCAATCATTGTCAAACTTGTAGTAAACACAATGATCTAATTTCGATCTCTGAAATCCAATACTCAACACAAAGGCATCAAACTTCTGGTACCACACCCTAGGAGACTGTTTCAAACCATACAAAGACTTTTTCAACTTGCAAACCAAATTTTCTTTACCTTTCACCACGTAGTGCTCTGGCTGTGACATATAGATTTCCTCCTTCAAGTCACCATGAAGGAATGCCTTCTTCACATCCATCTATTCCACTTCTAGATCATACGATGCTGCAAGAGATAACAAGAACCGAATAGATGTCAGCTTTGCAACGAGAGAGAAATTCTCACCATAGTCAATTCCCTCCACCTAAGAATACCCCTTGGCAAGAAATCTAGTCTTATATTTCTCAACACTGCCATCTACACCGAATTTCATTTTGAACACCCATTTGCATCCAACAGGTTTTCATCCTTTAGGCAAGGGTACCAGGTCCCAAGTATTATTCTTTTCCAAAGAAGCCATCTCCTCTTCCATGGCCTCCTTCCAGGAACCTGCATCTTTCATACCCATAGCCTCTTCCACAGTTCTAGACTCATCAGTGTTAGAAATCAAAGCAAAAATACAACTGGAATCATGCAATGAATAACCAAACCTATTAGGTTGCTACCTTATCCGCATGGACCTCCTCAAATGTTGAGGTTGAGGTTCTTCATATTCTTCTAAACTTTCAGAGCTACTAGAGCTCTTCTCATTATCAGGTCTAATATATATTTTTGGTTCAACTTTCTTAGGGGTGGTAGGAAGCTGAACCGCATCATCTTTATTCTCTTCTTTCTTTGGCTACAAGACAACAAAAGAAGGATCGAGCTCTATGAAGATCACACTTCTGCTATACAAAACTCTCTCAGCCAGTGGATCCCAAAGCTTGTACCCTTTCACACCGATGCCATAACCGATAAAAATACACTTTATAGCCTTGTTCTCCAACTTAGACCTCTTCTCGTTAGGCACATGTGCATATGCCTCACAACCAAATACTTGAATGTGTCTTAATGAAGGCTTTTGCCAGGCCATACCTCCATAGGTGTCTTATCAATGAGTGCTGATGTAGGAGACCTATTAACTAGGTAACAAGCGGTAGCAACAACTTTAGGCCAGAACTTTTGTTCAAGACCAGCTCCACTTAGCACACTCCTTGCCCTCTCCATCAACGTTCTATTCATCCTCTTTGCAACTCCATTTTGCTGAGGGGTATATGGAGTTGTCTTGTGCCTCTCAATCCCATGTTCTTTACAGAACTTGTCAAAATTTGCTGAACAGAACTCACCACCATTATCAATCCTCAAACACTTAATCTTTCTATCCTTTTAATTCTCTACAAGATCTTTGAACTCTTTGAATCTATTAAAGACTTTAGATTTACTTCTAAGGAAATACATCCATGTCCTACTATAATCGTCAATGAATGAAACAAAGTAAACATATTTTGAAATCGAAGGAACATTAATAGGACCAAACACATCAGAATGAATCAAGTCCAACACATCAGAAGATTTGCAAGAATTAGAATAAAACTGAACACGATTTTGTTTTCCATTAATGCAATGTTCAAAGAAATCAAACTCAAGGTTACAAACATTCATACCCTCAACAAGATTTTTATTCTTCAGGGTCCTCAAATTGTTTTCACTAATGTGACCAAGCCTTTGGTGCCATAACATTGTCTTCTCAGCTAGAAGTTTCATCTCCATAGAATGAGCACCCTTAGGTACCCAGAAAGCATGACCATTGGAAGTAGATGCAACAATCTTCTTCGCTGTTGGTTCCAATGGTGAGGATGAAGACTCTGAAGCTCTCTTCTTTGAAACAGAGGCACTATTGCACTGAACTACGCATGCATCAAGCTAAAACATAGTGCCAATCCAAACATCCTCAGCCAACACCATAGATCCTCTAGTCATCTTGCATCCTCTATTCGAGAAAATAACCTGCACACCCACATCATTCAATTTATTTACAGAAAATAGGTTTCGTGTCAAACCATGGATATGTAGAACACCATTGATTCCCTTTACTCGTCCATTAGGGAATTGAATCAAGACTCTTCCACAACCAACTATCTTCAGGTGAGAATCATCACCCAAATACACCTTTCCACCATTGTATTCTTCATACTTCAAAAACCAACCCCGATGCGAGGTCATGTGAATAGATGCACCAGAGTCAATAAGCCACACATCCTCAGATGCATGTGTTTCCAAAGCAGTGACAAATGCTTCTCATTCATCCTGAGAGGACTTGTCAGAATCTGAATAATAATTCTTCTTCCTTTTCTTTTTCTCCTCCTTGCACTCCTTGCGGAAGTGACCAGATTTGCCACAGTTCCAACACAGGGTCTTGGACTTTCCGCGAGACTTAGATCTCCCACGGGATTTGGATCTTCCTTTTTCTTCCTTCTTATCCTTTTTCTTTCCCTTCTCTTTAGATCTACCACGAACCACAAGAGCCTCCTTAGCTGATTCAGAAGACTTTCTCTGCATCTCTTCAGACAATAGCAAAGAAACCACTTCATCCATCTTGAAGATGGTAGTGGTACTCCCAATGGCTATATCAAGGTGGTCCCACAAATCTGGTAAGGAACACAGTAATGTCATACATCGATCCTCCTCCTCCATCTTCACACCAACAGAAGTCAACTGGGCAACAAGCATATTGAATGTATTCAGGTGATCAACGATAGATCCTCCATCTTCCATCCTTAGAGAATAGAATTTCTTTCGCAATAATAACTTGTTCACCAGGGATTTAGCCTGATAAACATCTCCAAGCTTCGTCCAAAGTTCCTTTGCAGTCTTCTCTTCATGGATATTCAGGAGCACTGAATCAACCAAACAGAGTCTTATCAAATCCTTAGCTTTTCAATCTTTGAGATCCCAGTCTTCTTGAGACATTGCCATTGGTTTTGTACCAGATAGAGCTTCCCATAAATCTTGATCTACAAGCATGTCCTCCATTTTGAGTTTTCACAACTCAAAATTACTACCATTAAACTTCTCTATCTCAAACCTCCCAAATGTGCTCGCTATCTCTTACCTGCAACAAAAATTTCAAAATCCTTTGCACAAGCTCCCACTCAAACGAAGATCAACTCAAAAAACCCTCTACCCAACAACTAGAACCAAAGGTGATTAGGCTCTGATACCAACTGAAAGAAAGCAAGGTACGCAGAAAACGCTTCCTACACTAATCTACCGAGGAAAGATTTATGCAAATTTCAACTTTTACAGTTACAGATTAAGATGCACATTAACAGAAAGATAATAACAACTTCCAAATGCAAACACAAAACTCACAACACAAGATATACGTGGGGAAAACCCTTTTAGGTAAAAAACCCCACACTCCAAAGTTGCCCAATATATTATTCAGGAGTCACAAACATTACAATATACTTGCAGAGAAAACTTTTACAAGAGTATATCCAACCAGAGATCTAGGAGGTAACTCGACATCTATAAGATTCTTACACAAAACCTCCATCTCAAGTTCCTGATATATAGGAGATACAATATAGTACACCGCCAACGGTAATTACAAAACCATGAGATAAAACCACCCAAAAGTGGCGCCCAAATTATTTCCAATCAAAGATGCCTTGTGATCTGCTAAAACACACACCAACAGGTGTAACTGTCCCCTTTACAACTCTTTTATGTGTCCAACACGTTTTTCAATTTCCCAAAAATAGAAGGTCCAACTTCCGGAGGTCATAACTTTTGATTCGGGTGTCTGATTGACGAACCGTTTAATGCGTCAGAAAGTTCATGAAGAGATCTATCACCCTATAATCCACTACACCAGTTATAACAATTTTTGGGATTTTTAGAGAAGTTTTGATTCTGGTAATTGAGTTCAAAGACTTTTTCTAATAGTTTCAAAAAACAAAAACTTTAATATCTCACAATCCAGATATGATCTTGAGACGAAACTCACCCAAGATGTTCACTTAGCTGTTCTGTAGCTTCTAGGAAAAATGTTAGGTCAATTTGAGCTCAATCAAAGGACTTACTAAAAATAGTAAGCCTCAGTATTTTTAGCTCGTTTGGAAACTTTTGGAAACTTTGAAGGTTCCAGACCATTCTCCAAGATAAAGGGTATTCGAAAAGACCAAAATTGGGAATAATAGTAATATTTCAAAGTTTCAAGGTTGAGGCACTTTTCTGAACATTCTCCCACTTGTCGAACACCTTCAAAGAGCAAAGAAAGTATCAACACCATGATTTAATTGCTAGGGGCCGAGAGGCCCATAGACTCTGAACACCATCTGAACTTCTTTGTGCTCACAGGTTTTGTCAAGGAATCTGCAACATTCATCAAAGTATCAACTTTCTCCAAGTTTACCTTCCCATCCTCTACCATGTCATGAACATATGGAAAGTCCTTGTGTGGAAAGTAGGATTCTTCGCTAAACATATGCCACTCTGACTATCACAACAAATAGTAATCTTTCCTGCATTAGACCCAACATCAGAACACAATCTCTTAATCCAAATGGCTTCTTTACAAGCATGAGTTGCTGCCATGTACTTAGCTTCAGTAGTGGACAAAGCGACCGCAGGTTGCCGCTTACTCATCCAACTAATAGCACCACCAAACATAGTGAACACATAAGCACTGGTGGATCTCCTGCTGTCAATGTCACCTGCCCAATCTGAATCCAAAAATCCACAAATACAAAGTGAATGCTGAAGTCCTGTAGGATAACCATGATAACATAAAGAATACGTAGAAGTACCCTGCAAATATCTGAACACTCTCTTCACTACATCCCAATGTACCCGTCCAGGATTAGCCATAAATCAACGAAGGACTCCCACTGCTTGGGTAATGTCTGGTCTTGTGCAGACCATCACATACATCAAATTGCCAACCGAACTAGCATAAGGAACTCTGCTCATATCCTCTGTTGGAACTGGATATGTTAAAGCAATTTTTTAAAAAATGCTCACCTTGTATGCACTTCGAGATCAGTTTGTGAAATTGTTACCCTTGTTTTATCCTCATTATTCTCCCTTGGGTAGGTGTCGTCATTCCATTCCTTTCTATTAATTAGTAAGTCCATTTAAGTCTTTTGCTTTTACCTTCATGTATTAAGAAATTATCAGTATTGAACCTCCGAGCTTGAACTTTCACCTTAGTTCAAATGGTTCATTAGTTCAAATGGTTCATTAGTTCGAATGGTTCATTGGTTCGAATGGTTCATTGGTTCAAATGGTTCATTTCCTTTTTGTTCCTCCAAAACTGCTTATGTTTAGCTCCTTGTCCAACTTATGCCATATTTTTGAACCCCTTGGTTGAACTTTTATCAAAGTTCAAGAGTTCAACGGTTCGTCGGGTTCATAAGTACATAATGCTTGGAGTAAGTCAGTTGAGACAGAATCTTCACATCATGCCAATTTTATACTCTCACTGTCGGGTAGATACATGCGATCAAAGTAAGTTTTAGAAATCATCCCGACTGTATGAGTTATACCGATCGTGGAAGCCAAAGAACCATCGGTGAGATACAATGAATCAGAGTAAAGCTGGCAAGTTCGACCGAAATAGAGCTCACAACGATATCAGGGACACCAAACAGATTGAGGAATAATTTTATTTTTACAGCGATGTAGGAGGTCTTGCCGACGTAAGATACACAAACCCTAAAAATGACATTTAAATCTGAATGGTTAATATACTCTTCTGACATTTGAAATATGGGTTTTTTGCAGGATATACACAGCGGGGATCAAACTATAAAACACCCACGAAAGGATCTTGAGGAACTGAATAAAATATCGATAAGGGAAGTAATTACTTAAGTAAATACATTTGTTTAAATAAATTTGTTGAGATTGTTTGATCAGACATTAATTTGTGTTTTATCTGGTTTTTTTAGGATAATAAAGAAATCCTCAAAGGAGATTAAGTGGAACTACAATTAAAGAGCTTTGTTTGATCCTGAAATGGTTATCCATTTGGTGATTAAAGATGAGTATTAATTTTCCTGAATTTGTTTATTAAGACATATTTTTGTTTGGTTATCAACCATCACAACTGTTGTAACTGGTTTGAAGCTTGTATGCCTCTCTTTATAAGAGATGACCAAGACCAGAAGAAGAGGATAGAATAAAAGACAGAAAGATTTTAGAATAGAACAGGGGATATTATAGATTAGAATTGAACAGCAATGTGAGTTCACTTTTAATATATTTTATTTTTGGTAGACCATGTGCAAGCATTCTCTGATGAAGTCAAGTCTGTGAACATGAAACAGTAACTGCAGATTTCGGTATCAACTATCTGTTTAATTTATTCAATTATATGACTGTCTCCTTTCAAAGTTTTCCCTGTTATTCAATTTGAGTTATCAAGTATATCTTCAAGTTGTCTATACACATTTGCTATTATAGTGTGATAAGATTAATTGGTTTCTGCTTCCAGAATTAAATCCTTTAAATCTGTCATAATAACTGTGAAGACATTGTTATGGATCTGTAAGAAGAGTCATATAGTTAGGGTTTATATTTTGTCTCTAGTTTTTGATAAATCTATTACAATTGTAGTATTATTCTGATTGGTTCCTTCAAAGAGGGATTAAATCCTTTTAGATGAATGCAGGTAATTTGATTTTGTCAATTGGATATATATAAGTATGGAATATTAACTACTTCCTTGCAGGTTGTACAAGTTACATACCTATTCTTTCATGCCAGATAGTTCGAGTTTTTACCAAACAAATAGTCATTTATTTCATGATCATACTAACTCTATATTCAATAAGGCACTGGTCTAGTATTTTCATTATCACTTATACAAATTCACTTCAGATTTACTTAGTTAGATTGCATTATTGTTTTAGCATTACAATTTAGATCATTTAGGATTAACTTGTTGTCTTTTCATCCATTTATAATTTGTGCCATTATCAATAGCTAGATTAATTCTGATCAAAGTAGTGATCATCTCTTTATCTTCTTTATTAATTAGAGGTTTACCTGCCTAGGTCCAACAGAGCCTGAAGTGAAGGGGGTTTAGCCATATCTACCCCATGTCAGTTAGCCAAAAACGTCAAGAGAGCCTGGCAACCTCTTAGGGTTAACTACCTACATTTTTGAGACCTAACAGAATTGGTGACTCTACTGGGGAGTCAAGTGAAAGTATTAGCCAGAAATTTTGAAGTTTTTCCCATCCAAGTCGTAACAGAATTGGCGACTCTGTTGGGGAAAAAAACATAGAGAAACCTAGTGGTAGACCATATTATTAGAGTCAGAGAATTAAAAGGCATAACTCTGCTGGTGGAAGGAAAACCTAGAAGATTGACTAGTCCTCTAAATATAGGTGGTGACTCTACACAAAACTCAAATCAGTTTTCTGATAAAAGTATCATAATGGATGGTAGGAGATCTAAAGCCGATGGTAAAAAACTACAGTCATCCCCACCTTTAAGGGCTCCTACTAAGAAGACTGGGATATCAAGTCAGTCTCGTAGTACTAATAACCAAATCTCTCTAGAGAATACCTCAGAACAACCACTAATAATTCATAATAGCTTCACTCCCTTGCATGGATCAGATGAATTCCAATCCAACAATTAGTACACTCAGTTTGATCATAATAGATCTGATGATGTCCTTACACGGTACAGACCCTCCTTTCAAGAACAACATGAAAATCAGACTCAAATTATGAGAGAGATAGACCAAAATCAAGCAGAACATGACTACCAAGTGTCACTGCAACAGGGTGAAGAAGCTCAAGATGAATTCATAGATTAGGTAACATCCACACAAATCCTTAATAGTCAGCCAGAAGACATGAGAACTAAGGATTAGATGTAGCAAGAGTTACTTAAATTACAGGAAGAGCTTGAGTGGGCTAGATTAGAAGAAGAGGAAGTAAAGATGAAACAAGAACTACAACAAATAAGGTCTAGAGCTAAGGTAACAGTTCAAAGTATGTGCCTCCCCATAGGCAGGGTGGACATGTTCAAATGAGTAGTCAAATAGGGTTACATCAGAATGCAAGTAGTTCACATACTTCAACAATGCCACATGTTAGCCATGCCCAACAAAATATTCCACCACAAAATCCAAAACCATCCAATGCACACAACTCATCTCAGCATATAGCTAATCCTTATCCACCACCTGGGCATCACCATATTCCACCTCATCATCAAAATGTAAACATGGCACCCCACAATACATAAAATAATCCTCTGCAAAATAGGCAAATGCAAAGACCTCCACCTGCAATTACTGGGAATGTGCACCAACAACATCCACCACCAGGGCATGGACATAACAATCAATATCAACAACCTCCCCCACAACAGAATATGTATCATCAGCAATATGCCCAACCCAATATGTATCCATAACCTCCATTTGGATACCAATATTATCCGCCATACCCAAATATACCACCTCCAAATCCTACGAGTATGGCCAGACAATTTGATTTGACTAGATATCAGATATATCCTTATCCCATGGATAATAGTTGAAGGAACAATGTGCCTAAGTTTACAGGAAGCAGTGAATTGACTGCTGAAGAACATATCAAATGATTCAATGCTTTTATACAGGACATTGGTAACGAATATGAAGATATAAAAATGAAACTGTTTATGATATCTCTTACTAATGAAGCAAGAGACTGGGTAAATAGCTTACCAGACGCTTCAATATATTCCTTGAGAGACTTCCACGATCAATTTTTAGAACAATTCAGAAATCAATGTGCCCCAGAATTTGCTCTTCACGAACTAATAACTATTCAAAAGTGTCAAAGCGAACAGGTGTATGATTTTAATTTGAGATTCACTAAACTGTATAACAAGGTTCCACAAGAATCCAAATTGAACAACCAAGCAGCCCTTAGCATATACTTGAAAGCATTTGACCTAAAGACAGGTTATGAACTCAGGGGCAAAAGTCCTAGAACTTTGGCAGAAGCACAAAAAATGGCTCACTATTGAAAATAATAAAAAGGCTGCTGGGATGACCGAAAAAGGAGACAATATAAGAGTTCCTCAAAATCCTAATCCTCCTGCAAACAAGCAAGAATACTCACATAAGAATGAAAGACCAAGACTCCATGATATGCCATATCATACGAACTGGAAAGATGGAAAGCCCGTAGATACTAACAGGAGACATAACTATGGAAAAGACACCCCTGACCCTTTGAAGAAAAGTGGAATCCCTGTGATAGAAAATAGTCCATGGTGTATGCCCTGTAATTTACCACACTCTCCTGATTATTGTGTGGTAGCACAATCAATACAAAAAGATGAGACATCTTATAACCCTGAGATGGATCATCACACTATAAATATGCTGGGTATCACACCTTTCACTATTGAAGAAGATTATTCATCTGACAAGGAAGCAAGGTATGAATATGATGTAGGAGCACAAAAATATAATGTGAACATAGGAGAACAAGAAGTATTTTTTGACCATGAAGAAGACTTAGGAAATTGTGGATATGACCTTAATGCAACACAAAGCTACAATTGGTGAAAACCTTCTGAGGAAGAGAGAAAAGCTTTAACAATGGCTGCGGTAGCACAAGCCAAGAGTAGTTATGACCTGAGAAACAAAACAATCAATGCTAAACAAGGTACTCCCAGAAGCGTGTTTATCAAAAATCAAGTCTCCAGTAAAAATGATAAAAGTAAAATCGAGAAAACACCTCATGATATACCTCCTATTGACACACTAAACAAAAAGAAGGACAACACAAAAACTGAGGATAAGGGGCAAAAAAAAGTTGACAGTAGAAATGATGAAGGTGGAAAAATATAAAAATATAGTGGTGAAAATGATATCAAATGTATCAGACAAAAGAACTGAACAACATAGTCCTAAAATAAATGTACAACAAGAGTCTATCAAAGTACCTGAGATATACCTGGGTGAAACATTAATGAAAAATCCATCTCAAGTAGATCCATTCTATATTACCTTGCTGATAAACAACAAATTAGTTAGGAATTGTATGCTTGATTCAGGAGCAGTAGTAAACATAATACCCATGGCTGTTATGAAAGAGTTAGGAATGTGGGTGGATACTACATTCGGTAAATGTTATGCAATGGATAACAGATCTGTCCCTATTGTTGGAATCATGAAAGATATTGAGATAAAATTAGCATCTCATCCTGAAGCCTCTTATAAAATTGATATCACTGTGGTAGATATCCCACCTAACTATGGAATGTTGTTATCTAGACAATGGACTGCCATGGTAGGGGGAAGTGTGCAATTAGATTTATCTTATGCTACTATCCCATTGGGAACACAGGCAGTTAAACTCTATAGGGAGCCAAGGTATGAAAACATTATAGAGAAAATTGATCCAAATCAAATGATTTGTTTCTGTGACATAGACTTTAGTACATTCAGGGTGGAAGAACAATCTAAATTGCGCAATACAGATCCAATTTACTATGAAGCCAAAATTGATGAAAATGAAGTATGGACCACGTATTTTGATGGCACATGTAGTAAGGAAGGAAATGGAGCCGGGGTGTTGTTTATATCACCGTCAAGAAAAACATTCAAATATTCCTTTTCTCTGAATTTTGAGTGCACAAATAACATAGCTGAATATGAAGCAGTTTTAATTGGGCTAAACATTGCAAGAAAACACAAGATCAAGTTGTTGGCAGTGTATGGAGACTTTGAATTGATTGTTTCACACGTCAAAGGTAAATATTCCTCAAAAAACAAAAGACTGAAACAATACAGAAACACAGTTCTGGATGATATAGAATTATTTGATGCTTTTTCAATAAGTTGGATAGATAGGTCAAAAATTATAATGGCTGACTTCCTTGCAAACATAGCTGTGAAAAAGGATGATATTACCCTGACAGGTATTTCAAAAGTTGAGTGCAAAATTAGACCAACTATCCTAGACAACATATATAACTGGCAGGTTTTTGATAGTGATGCTGATTTACTCAAATTTTTGCATTGTATAGATCAGTATGAGAATCAAGAGATTGATCTTAATGCTTTTGTTGAGGAGATTGATGGCAAAGAGACTTTATTTGGCAAAGAAATTGTCCAACTTAAAACCAATAAAATTCCAAAGGGTTTAGTAGCATTAGAGAGAGTTTTTGATGCAAATGATCGATCCATTTCCAAAGAAGTAACATTAAAGGAGGATGATGTGGAAGAAATAAATTTGGGAACTGAATTGTCACCTAAAAAGGTCTACATTGGAAAGAAAATAACCCCTGCAATCAGAAGCATGTTAATTACATTATTGAGGAAATATAAACACGTATTTGCCTGGTCTTATGATGATCTTAAAGCTCATAGGGAAGATTTGTTCCAGCATGAAATCCCACTGAAGCCAAATGCTAAGCCTTATAGACAAAAGCAGAGACCCATCAACCCTGTGTTAGAACCAAAGATGTATGAAGAACTCATGAAACTCAGGGAGGCTGGCATCATAAAACCAATTAGGCATTCTTCATGGGTTTCAAATTTAGTCCCTGTTAGGAAGAAGAACGCGGATATTAGACTTTGTATTGACTTTAGGAACTTAAACATATCCTCCCTCAAAGATAATTATCCATTGCCTAACATGGGAAATTTGAGGCTTTATGGATCGGGCCCTTCGTTATCAGTGAAAAAAGGAGGGAAAGATTCCTATCTTTTACAAAACATGTCAGGTGAGGAGCAAGAACTGCCAGTACATGGGTAGTTTTTGAAACATTTTTTCTGTTAAACAAAAATTAGAGAGAAAAGAATTTCCAGTGCATAAACAATTCTAGTCAAGACTTTGAAAAATACTTCTCTCCATGCACACTAGTTCATAAATAATATAGGATCACTACCACTATCCATCAAAGTTCATACTATCACCCAATGGATAAGGCACTGGTCTGCTCCTCCAGAAATCTGGGATCTTGCTATGCCCACAAGGGGCATACATCCTCAGACAGAGCCTATGTTGGAACTAGATATGTTAAAGATTTTTTTTCAAAAAATGCTCGCCTTGTATGTACTTCGAGATCAGTTTGAAAAATTGTTACCCTTGTTTTATCCTCATTATTCTCCCTTGGGTAGGCGTCGTCATTCCATTCCTTTCTATTAATTAGTATGTCCATTTAAGTCTTTTGCTTTTACCTTCATGTATTAAGAAATTGTCAGTATTGAACCTCCGAGCTTGAACTTTCACCTTAGTTCAAATGGTTCATTAGTTCGAATGGTTCATTAGTTCGAATGGTTCATTGGTTCGAATGGTTCATTGGTTCAAATGGTTCATTGGTTCATTTCCTTTTTATTCCTCCAAAACTGCTTATGTTTAGATCCTTGTCCAACTTATGCCGTATTTTTGAACCCCTTGGTTGAACTTTTATAGAAGTTCAAGAGTTCAACGGTTCATCGGGTTCATAAGTACATAATGCTTGGAGTAAGTCAGTCGAGACAAAATCTTCACATCATGCCGATTTTATACTCTCGCTGTTGGGTAGATACATGCGATCGAAGTAAGTTTTAGAAATTGTCCTGACTGCATGAGTTATACTGATCGTGGAAGCCAAAGAACCATCAGCGAGATACAATGAATCGGAGTAAAGTTGGCAAGTTCGACTGAAATAGAGCTCACAACGATATCGCGGACACCAAACAGATCGGGGAAGAATGTTATTTTTACAGCGATGTAGGAGGTCTTGCGGATGCAAGATACAGAAACCCTAAAAATGACATTTAAATCTGAATGGTTAATATACTCTTTTGACATTTGAAATATGGGTTTTTTGCAGGATATACATAGCGGGGATCAAACTATAAAACACCTACGAAAGGATCTTGAGGAACTGAATAAAATATCGATAAGGGAAGTAATTACTTGAGTAAATACATTTGTTTAAATAAATTTGTTTGGATTCTTTGATCAGATATTAATTTGAGTTTTATCTGGTCGTTTTAGGATAATAAAGAAATCCTCGAAGGAGATTAAGCAGAACTACAATTAAAGAGCTTTGTTTGATCCTGAAATGGTTATCCATTTGGTGATTAAAGATGACTTTTAATTTTCCTGAATTTGTTTATTAAGACAAATATTTTTGTTTAGTTATCAACCGTCACACCTGTTGTAACTAGTCTGAAGCTTGTATGCCTCTCTTTATAAGAGATGACCAAGACCAGAAGAAGAGGATAGAATAGAAGATAGAAAGATTTTAGAATAGAATAGGGGATACTATAGATTAGAATTGAACAACAATGCTAACTCACTTTTAATATATTTTATTTCTGGTAGACCATGTGCAAGCATTCTCTGATGAAGTCAAGTCTAGGAACATGAAGCAGTAACTGTAGATTTCAGTATCAACTATCTGTTTAATTTATTCAATTATATGACTGTCTCCTTTCAAAGTTTTCCCTGTTATTCAATTTGAGTTATCAAGTATATCTTCAAGTTGTCTATACACATTTGCTGTTATAGTGTGATAAGATTAATTGGTTTCTGCTTCCAGAATTAAATCCTTTAAATCTGTCACAGTAACTATGAAGACATTGTTATGGATATGTAAGAAGAGTCATATAGTTAGGGTTTATATTCTGTCTCCAGTTTTTGATAAATTTGTTACAATTGCAGTATTATTCTGATTGGTTCCTTCAAAGAGGGATTAAATCCTTTTAGATGAATGCAGGTAATTTGATTTTTTCAATTGGATATATATAAGTATGGAATATTAACTACTTCCTTGCAAGGTTGTACAAGTTACATACCTATTCTTTCATGCCAGATAGTTCAAGTTTTTACCAAACAAACAGTCATTTATTTCATGATCATACTGACTCTATATTCAATAAGGCACTGGTCTAGTATTTTCATTATCACTTATACAAATTGACTTCAGATTTACTTAGTTAGATTGCATTATTGTTTTAGCATTACAATTTAGATCATTTAGGATTAACTTGCCATCTTTTCATCTGTTTATAATTTGTGCCATTATCAATAGCTAGATTAATTCTGATCAAAGTAGTGATCATCTCTTTATCTGCTTTATTAATTAGAGGTTTACCCGCCTAGGTCCGGTAGAGCCTGAAGTGAAGGGGGTTTAGCCATATCTACCCCATGTCAGTTAGCCAAAAACGTCAAGAGAGCCTGGCAACCTCTTAGGGTTAACTACCTGCGTTTTTGAGACCTAACATCCTCTGTCTTAGAAGGAGACTTTGGACAATCTTCAATAGATAACTTTGACCCATTGTAACAGGAATAGTTAAAGGTCTACAATCCATCATGCTTAATCTCTCCAACACAGTGTTAACATACTTACTCTAGCCTAACCAAAGTTTTCTGTTTGCTCTGTCTCTTCTGATTTCCATTCCCATAATGTACCGAGCTGCCCCTAGATTTTTCATCTCAAACTATGCTGACAACTGAGACTTCAAATAAACAATCAAACTTTTACCATTCCCAATGAGTAATATATCATCAACATACAATGCAATAATGAGAATGCGATCATTGTCAAACTTGTAGTAAACACAATGATCTGATTTTGATCTCTGAAATCCAATACTCAACACAAAGGCATCAAACTTCTGGTACCACATCCTAGGAGACTGTTTCAAACCATACAAAGACCTTTTCAACTTGCAAACCAAATTTTCTTTACCTTTCACCACATAGTGCTTTGGCTGTGACATATAGATTTCCTCCTCCAAGTCACCATGAAGGAATGCCATGTTCACATCCATTTGTTCCACTTCTAGATCATACGTTGTTGCCAGAGATAACATGAACCAAATAGATGTTAGCTTTGCAACGAGAGAGAAAATATCACCATAGTCAATTCCCTCCACCTGAGAATACCCCTTGGCAACCAATCTAGCCTTATATTTCTCAACACTGCCATCTACACCAAATTTCTTTTTGAACACCCATTTGCATCGAACAGGTTTTCATCCTTCAGGCAAGGGTACCAAGTCCCAAGTATTATTCTTTTCCAAAGAAGCCATCTCCTCTTCCATGGCCTCCTTCTAGGAACCTGCATCTTTCATACCCATAGCCTCTTTCAGAGTTCTAGGCTCATCAGTGTTAGAAATCAAAGAAAAAATACAATTGGAAACATGCAATGAATAACCAAACCTATCAGGTTGCTGCTTTATCTGTGTGGATCTCCTCAAAGGTTGAGGTTGAGGTTCTTCATCTTCTTTGAAACTTTTAGAGCTACTAGAGCTCTCCTCATTATCAAGTCCAATAAATGTTTTTGGTTCAACTTTCTCAAGGGTGGTAGGAATCTGAACCACATCATCTTTCTTCTCTTCTTTCTTTGGCTGCAAGACAATATAAGAAGGATTGAGATCACTGAAGATCACACTTTTGCTATACAGAACTCTTTCAGCCACTGGATCCCAAAGCTTGTACCCTTTCACATCGATGCCATAACTGATAAAGATACACTTTACATCCTCATTCTCCAACTTAGACCTCTTCTCCTTAGGCACATGTGCATATGCGTCACAACCAAATACTTGAATGTGTCTTAATGAGGGCTTTTACCAAACCATACCTCCATAGGTGTCTTATCAATGAGCGTTGATGTAGGAGACCTATTAACTAGGTAACAAACGGTAGCAACAACTTCAGCTGAGAACTTTTGTTCAAGACCAGCTCCACTTAGCATACTTCTTGCTATCTCCATCAACATTCTATTCATCCTCTCTGCAACTCCATTCTACTGCAACTCCATTCTACTGAGGGGTATACGGAGTTGTCTTGTGCCTCTCAATCCCTTGTTCTTTACAGAACTTGTCGAAATCTTCTGAACAGAACTCACCACCATTGTCAGTCCTCAAACACTTAATCTTTCTATCCTTTTGATTATCTACAAGAGATTTGAACTCTTTAAATCTATTAAAGACTTCAGATTTACTTCTAAGGCAATACACCCATGTCCTTCTACTGTAATCGTCAATGAATGAAACAAAGTAAATAAATTTTGAAATCAAAGGAACATTAATAGGACCAAACACATCAGAATGAATCAAGTCCAATACCTCATAAGATTTGTGAGAACTGGAATAAAGCTAAACATGGTCTTGTTTTCCATAAATGCAATGTTCAAAGAAATCGAACTCAAGGTTACAATCATTCATAGCCACAACAAGATTTTTATTCTTCAGGGTCCTCAAACCCTTTTCACCAATGTGACCAAGCCTTTGGTGCCATAACATTGTCTTCTTAGTTGGAAGTTTCATCTCCATAGAATGAACACCCTTAGGTACCCAGAAAGCATGACCATTGGAAGAAGATGCAACAATCTTCTTCGCTGCTGGTTCCAATGGTGAGGATGAAGACTCTGAAGCTCTCTTCTTCAAAAAATAGGCACTATTGCACTGAACTACGCATACATCAAGTTGAAAAAGAGTGCCAATCCGAACACCCTCAGCCAACACCATAGATCCTCTAGTCATCTTGCATCCTCCATTCGGAAAAACAACCTGCACACCCACATCATTCAATTTACTTACAGAAAGTAGGTTCCATGTCAAACTAGGGAAATGCAGAACACCATTGATTCCCTTTACTCATCGATCAGGGAATCGAATCAAGAATCTTCCACGGCCAACTATCTTTAGGTGAGAATAATCACCCAAGCACACCTTTCCACCATCATATTCTTCATACTTCAAAAACCAACCCTGATGTGAGGTGATGTGAAAAGATGCACCAGAGTTAATAAGCCACACATCCTTAGATGCATGTGTTGCCAAGGTAGCGACAAATGCTTCTCCTTCATCCTGAGAGGACTTGTCAGAATCTAAATCATAATTCTTCTTCTTTTCTTTTTCTCCTCCTTGCACTCCTTGCAGAAGTGACTAGATTTGCCATAGTTCCAACATAGGGCCTTGGACTTTCCAGGAGACTTAGATCTCCCACGGGATTTGGATCTTCCTTTTTCTTACTTCTTTTTATCCTTTTTCTTTCCCTTCTCTTTAGATCTACCAAAAACCACAAGAGCCTCCTTAGCTAATTGGGAAGACTTTCTCTGCATCTCTTTAGACAACAACGAAGAAACCACTTCATCCATCTTGAAGGTGGTAGTGGTACTTCCAATTGCCATAACAAGGTGGTCCCACAAATCTGATAAGGAACACAATAATGTCATACATCAAACCTTTTCCTCCATCTTCACACCAACAGAAGTCAACATGAAAACAAGTATATTGAATGTATTATGGTGATCAACGACAGATCCTCCATCTTCCATCCTCAGAGAATACAATTTCTTTCACAGGAATAACTTGTTCACCAGGGATTTAGCCTGATAAACATCTCCAAGCTTCTTCCAAAGTTCCTTTGCAGTCTTCTCTTCATGGATATTCAGGAGCAATGAATCAACCAAACAGAGTCTTATCAAATCCTTAGCTTTTCAATCTTTGAGATCCCAGTCTTCTTGAGACATTGCCATTGGTTTTGTACCAGATAGAGCTTCCCATAAATCTCGATCTACAAGCATGTCCTCCATTTTGATTTTTCACAACTCAAAATTACTACCATTAAACTTCTCTATCTCAAACCTCCCAGATGTGCTCGCTATCTCTTACCTGCAACAAAGATTTCAAAATCCTCTGCACAAGCTCCCACTCAAACGAAGATCAACTCAAAAAACCCTCTACCCAACAACTAGAACCAAAGGTGATTAGGCTTTGATACCAACTGAAAGAAAGCAAGGTACGTAGAAAACGCTTCCTACATTGATCTACCGAGGAAAGATTTATGCAAATTTCAACTTTTACAGTTACAGATTAAGATGCACATTAACAGAAAGATAATAACAACTTCCAAATTCAAACACAAAACTCACAACACAAGATATATGTGGGGAAAACCCTTTTAGGTAAAAAAACCCCACACTCCAAATCCGCCCAATATATTATTTAGGAATCACAAAGATTACAATATACTTGCAGAGCAAATGTTTACATGAGTATATCCAACTAGAGATCCAGGAGGTAACTCGACATCTATAAGATTCTTACACACAACCTCCATCTTAAGTTCATGATATATAGGAGATACAATACAGTACACCGCCAATGGTAATTACAAAACCATGAGCTAAAACCACCCAAAAGTGGCGCCCAAATTATCTCCAATCAAAGATGCCTTGTGATGTGCCAAAACACACACCAACACATGTAACTCTCTCATTTACAACTCTTTTATGTGTCCAACACATTTTTACATTTCTTAAAAATAGAAGGTCCAACTTCCGGAGGTCATAACTTTTGATCCAGGTGTTCGATTGACGATCTGTTTAATGCGTCGGAAAGCTCGTGAAGAGATCTACCACCCTATAACGCGCTATGCCGGTTATGACAATTTTTGGGATTTTTAGAGAAGTTTTGATTCTGGTAATTGAGTTCAAAGACTTTTTCCAGTAGTTTAAAAAATAAAAAAACTTTAATATCTCGGGATCCATATATGATCTTGAGACGAAACTCACCTGAGATGTTCACTTAGCTTTTCCACACCTTCTGGGAAAAATTTCAAGTCAATCCAAGCTGAATCGAAGGACTTACTAAAAATAGTAAGTCTCGCTATTTTTAGCTCATTTGGAAACTTTGAAGGTTCCAGACCATTCTCCAAGATAAAGGGTATTTGAAAAGACCAAAACTAGAAAGAATAGTAATCTTTCGAAGTTGCAAGGTTTAGGCACTTTTCTTAATAGCAAGGGCATCTTTTGATGTATTTTGTTTTCATTTTGTAAAGCTTTGAATTTTGGGTTGGTTTGATTTGTTTTGAGCAAATAAGGTCATTTGTTATCATTTGGGTCATTTAGGACCATTTTATAATGTTTAGGTGCAAAGTTGTAAAAAGTTACAAAAAATTGTCAATGTTGTCAAACAAAAGTGCTTGCAACTTTATATTTTTGTTTTGTGGGAATTAGGAATTGGTTTGGTAGTTATGAATCATTTTAATTCAATGTAATGGAGAGGTCCACATGGCAAGAAGGGCTGGGAAGAGTTTTGGAATGAAAAAAACTTCATTTTGCCACATTTTTCCTTGAGTTTTCTTGTGTGACAGTTTGTAAATCACGTTTATATGGCCCTGTATGGATTGGTACGGACCTGCAAGTGATCGGATAAGTTGAATAATGTTTTTCTCTTTCAAATGATTTTGGTTTTATGAAATTTCATTGTGTTTTATGGAAGTTATGGCCATTTTAGTGTTAATAGTTGAAGATTTTTATTGAAAAGACAACAAAAACTTGCTTGGTACGAACTTGTATGGTATAGTATAGGATTGAAACCAAGTGGAAAATATTGTGCTATGTGTTTAGAGACAAATGATTTATGTTTGGTTTGACTTCATTAAGTTTTACAAAAGTTATGACAGGTTTAGTCTTGACAGCCCTGTTCAACTAGGGTTTTCAATGAGCTTGAAAATTTCATATCTTTTGTTTTAACTATCCAAATTTGCCAAAAATTGGTGAAGATCTCTATTTAAATATGTTCTAAAAACCCTTTAAAGGAAAATTCATAGTTTGCATTTTTGGAGGAGTTATATAAGTCTGTGTGTTCACATTGTGAGAAAAGTGTCTCAACCTTTAGGAAAATTCATAGTTTGCATTTTTGGAGGAGTTATATAGGTCACCTTCAATATCCAGATTTGAAATTTGTTGTTCCCTACATTTTTGGAGGCCGGCGAGAAGGGCCTAGAATTCGGCATTGTTATTTATTCATGTCGCTAGTCGCTTGGACAAACCCCAAATAAGGTTACCCTAGTCATCTCTAAGAATGAACCCTTCTCATGATATCCTAGGGCTTCCTTTGGAAGCCCAGTCAACATTTAGTTTTAATCTGCCTCTAGGAGGGGGTTCCATTTCACTTTTGCTCTTTTGTTCCTTTTATTTGTTTGCAGTCCGCTTGCAAAATAGGATGGGGAATCCTTAAGTAACTTTTACATTTTTGCATGATTGAGTCATCCCAACTTGTGAAGGGCCTTAGATTTGAGTATCCTTGTTTTTCCATAACAATCTCATGTATGCTCTCTATTTTCTTTAGGACACCTTCAACAACAAGCTCTATTTCCTTGAAGATCCTATTATTTCGTTCCTTCCATAAGTGCCAAATTACCAGGGAGGGGGAGGCTATCCAAACTCTCTCCCATAAGGAATTCTTGATTCTTGGCCATGAGTGAAAGAGATCTAGTAGATATACAGGTAGGGCACCTGCCTATCCCAAATTGTTGATAAACCAGTCCCAACATTTCTTGGAGAATTCACAGTTTAGTAGCAGGTGGTCTGTCGATTCCTCATCCTTTTTACACAGGATGCATCTGGACAAACCCAAAATACCTATTGTCTTCAATCGATCACCCATTAGAATTCTTTTATGAAGTGTCATCCAAGTGAAAGCACTAGCTTTAGGAAGGCACCATTCACTCCAATAGAGCTCAGTCAACCAATCAATCTTTTCAAGTGTGGCTCGTTGGATTTATCCCATTTTGGCCGTGTAATCACCCAAATTTTCCCCTGTCCAGATCAGGCAGTCCTCCTTTAGGTTTATGAAGATCTTCTTTTCAGATAGTATCTATTTGAGAAGAGCCTTTTGTGCTTCTTGTGCCAGGACATTGTCAAAATCCTCCCATTGCTAGGTGTCCGGAGAGGTTCTGAGTGGAGTGATGTATTCGATGACTCTCGTGACTGATGGGCTGGATAATATTGCCATGATATACTATAGTCTTTGATCATTGGCCAACAGAGGGAAGGCATTCCAAGAATCTTTCCAAAACTGGGTTGTGCCTCCATTGTTGATGGTCTAGAATAAGTGATCAGTGATGATTAACCTGCATTGCATTAGGAAGTTCCATATATGTGAGCCTTTGGGGGGATTAGGTGCAGTGAGGATGCATAGAGGATCCTGGCTATCCAAGTATTTGTATTGCAATAGTTTGCACCAGCGGGCATCTAGTTCCTTGTACAATTTCCAAATCAGCTTGGCTCCAAGGGCAAGGTTTTGTAATTTGATTTTCCTAATGTCCAGTTCTCCTTCATCTTTGCTTTTGCACGCCATCTCCCAACTAATCAGTGGAATGTGTTTAGTGTCTTCTGACCCTTCCAATAGGAATTTCTTGAATATGCCTTCCAATGCCCTATTTTCTTTGCCTGTGATCTGTGTGCTTGAGAGAAGGTAAATTGGCGTCACTGATAAGACAACCTTGATCATGGTTATTTTCCCATCCATAGAAATCCATTTACCTTTCCACGCCGAGGCCTTGTTGAAAATTTTTTCAATGATTTCCTCCCATAGATTGGTTTTCATGGCCCCCTTAAAGATAGGTACCCATAAGTATTTGCCTAGTAGAGACTCGATGTTGAACTCTAGAATATCTACGATCTTCTTCCTAATGGTACACTTGGTGTTGAAGAAGTAATTACAAGATTTTTTATTGTTTATGCACTAACCAAAGGTGAGTATGTAGCTTTCCAAAGTGCTTTTGATATGATGGGCTTCCTCAAAACATGATTCCCCATAGAGGATTGTATCATCAGCAAATTGCTGATGAGTGAAGGCAGGGGGATTGTTTGCTACATAGATTCCTTTCCAATGTTTTTCCCTTACCTGAGCTTTGATCACTCTACCAAGTTCATCCACCATTATTACAAATTGAAAAGCTGAAAGGGTCCCCCTGACGTAGTCCTCTTGTGGGTTTAAAAAAACCCACAGGGCTACCATTAATCAATATAGACTATCTTACTGTGAAAATGCAATTGAGAATCCAAGTGAGCCACTTATCATAGAACCCCAATTTCTTCATAGTAGACATGAAAAAATTCCAATCTACCCGATCATAAGCTTTGCTTATGTCTAATTTGACAACCATACATGATTGATTTGAGACTTATATAGAGTGAATTGCTTCATGTGCAATTATGATGCTATTCGTGATGGAGCACCCTAGAGTCAATCCACATTGATCTTCTGATATGATCCTTGGGAAAATACCTTATAGTCTATTTGCCATCACTCTTGAAATGATTTTATAAATCATGTTGCAAAGGGAGATTGGTCTAAAGCCAATGAATGCCTCCGCATTGTTGACTTTCAAAATTAAGGAAATTAAGGTAGTGTTTAGGTCCTTCAAAATCTTCCTTGAGATTCTAGATTCTTCCACCATCTCCCACACATCCTTGCAAAGTATGTCCATAATTGTTGAAAAAATCCTTCAAAGAATCCACCATGGCTTGAGGCCTTGTCCTCTTGCATTTGGAAGACTGCACTTTTGACTTCTTCCATTGTTGTGCCTTTGCATAGTATTTCATTGTCTTCCTCACTCACCAGTTCTGGCATAAGATTCATAAAGAATTTTTGGTTTTGTATGTTTGAGGCATCCGTGCACGAAAGGTCTTTCAAATGGTCTTTCAAGACCTTTTGAATATTCATTAGGTTCGTGATAGAGTCTCCATTTTCAAGCTTCATTTGTGATATCTTATTTTATGTCCTTCAAGCCTTGGTTGAATTATGGAAGAACTTAGTGTTTAGATCTCCACTTTAGAGCCAAGTTTCTCTAGATTTGGATCGCCAATAGATCTCTTCATGCCTTAGGATTTCATGATGTTCTTGGCATAGTTCCTTTTCTTTTTGAAATTTTGACTGCCCCATGCCTTTTTCCAAAATGGATTCATTTAGTGAGAGAAGGGCCGCTTCAATTCTTTATTTTTCCTTGAAGATATTCTATAATGTGGTTAGATTCCATTCCTTCAGATGGTTTTTGAGAGCTATGAGTTTTTTTTCCATCATAAACATTTTGGGACCCTTCTGGACTTGAGATTCAATCCACCATTTTCCCATCAGTTCGGGTAAAGATTCATGTCTAAGCCACATACTTTCAAATTTGAAGGGACACCTTGCTGGGGCTTGGTAATTTATAATGGAGAGAGATACTGGATAATGATTGGAACTAGATAAAAGAACAAAACTGGATTCTAGTAGGAAGGATTCCTTAAGCCATGAAGTGTTTAGGAGGAACCTATCAAGTCTTTCAACAATATTGGTGAAGCCTTGCCTTTGATTTGTCCATGTGAAGGAACCATTTTTTGGAGTTGAATCCATGAGATTTAGGAAGTTGACAAAGTCCTGGAAATCTCTCTGCACCTTGCTAATATGGGTTCTGCCTCCTCTCTTCTCCTCATTCGATAGAAAAATATTAAAATCTCCACCGATGATTAGTAATTTAGGGTTATATGTGGTAACAAAAAATGTATCTAATTCCCATAGTTTCCTTTTATCCTCCGTTTTTGTTGGGCCATATATGTTAATGATGTGGAACACCAGCCCTGACTATAGCATTGTGTTCTTGCCACCAACAAGTTTGATTCTTCTTTTGGCACCTCGATTTGAACCCCATCAATTTCCAAAGGATCCCCAATCCTCCAGAAGCATCAATAGCCGGAGTGAAATGAGCTTTCGAACCATAGTAGTGAGATAGAAAAAACCTTGCCACTTCCTCTTTAAGTTTTATTTCTTGTAACAGAATAATATCACTTTTTAGTAACTCAAAATGACACTTAATCAAGCTTCATTTGTTAGGGGCATTCAAGACCCTGACATTCTATGTAGAGACCCTCATGGCTCCCAAAGGGAGGGGCATCCTCCCTTGTGATTTAGAAAATTGTTTATGGATGTCTGTCCCCATGCTCCAGCATCCATTTCTCTTTTTTGTCTATTCGTCTGCCTTCCCCTTTTCCTCTTCGGGTGAACATTCAGTTTGTCGATCTAAGAGGCAATTTGGTGTATGTATCGAGGATCAAGAATTCCAAGATCATCCTCAGTGAAGGGTTCATCTCTAGACCATTCAATTTCTTCCTCATCATTCAACCAACGCTCTATTTCTTGTTCAATTGGGAGGTTAGCATCAACCTTTTTAGGGCTTGTGCCAGACTTGCTCACCGAGAGGACGATCCCTGAATCAGGAGTCAATGCCATCTAATTTTCGATGGGCAAGTCTGGCACAAATTGTTGTTGTGGACCATCCTCCATTGTTTAGGCTTGGATGTCAATCAAGTGCACGATGCTGTATCATGGTTCCTATGATGACAGTTTAGGCAAAAGAGTTTATTTTTCTTCTATTTTTAATTGTTTTGTCGAGGCTCCTTCTCTCGTGGTGAGAGAAATTTCTTTCAGTACATTCGAAATGTATACAATTTTTAGTTGAGCATAAATGTAGGAGTTGCCATTCAAAATATCCCTATCCATATCCACGAACATACCTAGGGCATTGCTGATCTTCCTTAGACTTTCCTTTGTCTATAATTCGATTGACAGGTTATAAAGACGTACCCAGTCTTCACGAGTGGTGGGATTGGCCTATGTTGGGTCATATTTTGGGTGCCACTTTTTCAAGAATAAAGTGTTAGATCCTATGTACTAGATCTTGGATAAAATGGTGTTATGATCTTCCTGGTTGGTGAAAAGTGTTGCGAAGAACCCTCTTGGAAGAAATTTCAAGACAAAATCCCTTTGCCAATTATCCCCCGCCCAAGAGGCAATTTCATCCCTTATGTGCCTGTCTCCTGAGAATCTCTCGATGGCCGCAATATCTTGGAGCAGTTTGATGTCCTGATCCACCTCTGCTTCCAAATTGACATTGATGTGCACTAATTTGTTGATGGTTTGTTCGGGAGCCCTAAGTTAGACTTGTGGATTTCCTACCCACTTCTTTTTTTAGCTGCGAGCCATCTTGTAATTGTATCAATTGTACTCCTCATTTACTTGTAGGATGTTTATTTATATATATGGAGAATTTAAGATTTAAATAAATTATTTATTTATGTTATATTTTATTTAAGAGTTATTTGATTGTTAAGTGCATTGCTAATATTCTTATTATTAAATATTAATATTTTAACGTGTAAATGGATGTCAAATTTAAAGTAAAAGTATAATTTTTTCTTTTGCATCACATGCTTCTCCCCTATTTCCATTTTAAAATTTCTCTAGGTGATATCAATATTGTTGCAAGTAAGTGCTAATCGGTGTTGTCATTGATGTCAACAAGCTTGTGTTGTCATTGGTGTCAACTGTGTCTTCTGATGATATTGTTGTTGTTTGATTGAGTTGCTATGTTAAAGTGATTTGATTGGTTTGAGGAGGTGCTAAAGATGTTGAGAATATGCTTCTGTTGCTTGGTTTCCAAATGCTCTTGAGAAAATTTGATTAACAAAGGAAACAATGTGTTAAAGATGTGTTCTGGCCTAACAGAGTTATGATCGAGTTTTTCTCCACATTTCTTCCTAATTTTATATTTGAGTGTGGGATTTGGATATGTAGTTTAGATGTGTTTGAATATACTAAATCCATAATTTGATGCTTCAGATTTGTTGTGCAGTAAAAGTTGTGTTCACCAATTTTAGAACAGTGTTTGACAGTGTTTGTAGTGTGTCTGAGAGAAAGTATTTTGCTTTGCATTTCTCCGCAGAATGGTTTCTGGTGTTGCGGTTCTAGATTTATGCTTATAAGGTCTATATCTTTCTTCAGTTCAAGTTGTTTGTGGTTTGGTGCTCTGCAAGTACATTTCTTAAGTTGCAAATGATGATAGAGTATGACATAGCTGGTTAAGTACTCCGATGTGAAGTTTCTTCAGGTGAATGATGTTTTAAAGGAATTTGTTGGTTTTCAGGTGCTTGTGGATGTTTCTAGATCATGTTCAAGCTTGGTACGTGGTCCACATGTCATCATGTGATTTTGAGGAAGTGTGCATTTAAAATTTCATTGTGTTAACGAAAGGATGGCTCACTTGGTTGTTTACACTATTTGTGGTTGTGCTTTGGTGAAAGTGAAAGCATGATGAAGCATGTAAGAGTGTATTTAGGTCCATGCTAAAGTGTGATGTGGTTTGTATTCATTCCCTTCCTCTGCAGGAATGTTTAGGTCCAGACCTAATTTGAATTTTATGGGTTACGTTGTAATACCGACCTTGGAGAATGTTTTCATGATTGGTGATTGTATAAATAAGTGTCAAGGAGTCATGGATGAAGGTGTGTGCAAGGGGATATGATGTTTGTGATGCAAATTTGATCATGGAAGTGAGAGATTTCATGTGTTAGGCTACTAGATATTGCAGTTACTATTTTCAATGATGCTGCAAAGATGTTGTTTGTGTTGTGATGGATATTGAGCTTCATTGGAATTGAAATTCATATGTATAGGTTACATGCAACTATATCAGTTCAAAGCTTGGCAGTGAGCCTTTCTTCTCTTCTTTCTTTCTTTCTCAGTGGGCAGTGAGTCCACCTGCCGCGAGCATTCTCTCTTTTGGGTGGTGAGCCCTCTGGTAGTGAGCCTTTGTAATTCGATATTTCTACTACATTATATTTTGAGCTAATCCTCACAGTGGGTTTTCCCTTTTAGAGTTTTCCACATAAAATCTGGTGTTCTTTTGTGTGTGGTGTTGTTATGATTCAGTTTGAGTTATTTTCTTTTCATGCTTAATCATCATAACATGTTTAAAGGTTAATGTGGATTTGAATGTTGTAAGGGTTTGAAGTTTTGTTACAACTGATTTACCCCCCTCTCAATTGTCTTGTGCATTCAACAATTGGTATCAGAGCAAGGTTCCTTTGAAGAAAGCTTAACAACTTGAGGTAGATCTGGGATGGTGCACAAGAAGGATGTTCCTCTATATGCATTCTGGAAAATTAAAATAGAAAGTTATCTGGTTTCTCTTGGATATGAAATCTAGAACTCAGTTGTAACTGCCCTCATGACTGACAAATCTAAAAAGACTGTGGAAACATATCAGAAGGATGCTGATGATATGAAAGTTGATTTTGTGAGAAGAATAAAATTGGGTACTAGTAAGCACAATGATAAATTGCCTTTCAAGTGTTTTAGTTGTGGCAAGATTGGTCATTATGCATTAAGGTGTCTGGAAAGAATTTTGAGAAGTAAGAAGAGGTATATCAAAAGTAGATTGCCTAAGAAAAACTACTATGTGAAAGAAGATGCAAATTATAGATCTAATGATGAAGATGATAAGGATAATGGCTACTTGCTCACTGATTTAAAAGATGATATTGGTGCTGCTGACCCTAAAGGATGTGTGGAAGAAAATACTCCAGAGGTAAGTCTTAATAATGAAGATACTTTTCATACTAGACAAGAAAAGAACTTTTGGGTTATTGACAGTAGTTGCTCAAATCATATGACCGGTGATAAAAGCAAGTTTGTTAAATTTGAGAAATATGATGGAGGACTATTTATATTTGGTGATGATTGCACCGCTGAGATATGTGGAAGAGGCTCAATCAGTCTTGATGGAAAGCATAATAGTGATGATGTTCTTTATGTTAAAGGTTTAAAGAAAAATCTCTTGAGTGTTGGACAATTGTGTAGCAAAGGATACAATCTTATGTTTCAGGATGATGGCATTGAGATCAGAAAGGAGTCTGAAATTGTGATAGCTATTGGAAAAAGGACATATGGAAATATTAACCTCTCAAAGAAGGTGATGGTTATTGCTTTATGACTCAAATCAATGAAAGTTGGCTATGGCATAGAAGGATGTGTCACATTAATTTTAATAGTCTAGTGAAGATAATTCTAGTTCAAGCTATGAGAGACCTGCCAAAGATTATCAAACCTGCTAATGTTGTCTGCAAGGAATGTCAAGTTGGAGAGCAAGTGAGAAGAAGTTTCGAAGTCAAAGAACAATCTTCTACCAGACTGTTGGAATTGGTGCATACAAATCTTTGTGGTCCTACTAGAGTAAGGAGTTTTCAAGGTGACATGTATTTCATGTTATTTATTGATGATTGCTCTAGAATGACTTGGGTCACCTTTCTTAAAGAAAAATCAGAAGCCCTTGATAAGTTCAAGATATTTAAAGCAATGGTTGAAAATGAAATGGATATGAAGATCAAATGCTTGAGGTATAACAGAGGTGAAGGATTTACTTCTAATGAGTTTAATATGTTTTGTGAGAATCATGGGATAAAGAGGCACTTATATGCCCCTAGGACTCCTCAACAGAATGGAGTGGTTGAAAAGAAGAACATAACTATTCAAGAAGCTGCAAGGACAATGATTAAAGAAGAAAACTACCAGAAGTCTACTGGAGAGAAGCAATTCATACTGCTATCTACATACAGAACATAGTACATGTAAGAGCAAATGACAAAAAGACTCCCTATGAGCTATGGTATGGAAGGATTTCTTTTGTTAAATATTTCAAAGTCTTTGGAAGCAAATGTTATATCAGAAGAGATGAAGGACTAGGAAAGTTTGATGCAAGGTATGATGAAGGTATTTTCCTTGGGTATTCTACTAAGAGAAAAGCTTACCGGTACTATAACAAAAGGCTAAGAAAGATTGTTGAGAGTACAAATGTCAAGGTTGATGAAGACATAAAATTTTAGAAGTTAATGGTTATATATCAGACTCAGATAAGTCCTCTTGTAGAGAAGAAGAAAATGTTGTTGAAAAGGAAGTACAGACTGGAGAGAAAGAAAAAGAAACTAAAGAAAAATAGTTGCAGGTTGAAGAACAAGAAGCTCCAGAAAGAATCCTTGAAACTCCCAAGTATGTGTAGAGACATCACACTGAAGACTAGATCATTGTTGATAAGAGAAAAGGTGCATTAACAAGAAGCTGAAGCATGAAGAAGGATAATCTGGTAAAGAGGAATGAATCAGTACAAAAGGTTGATCCGACCGAGACAAAGAAGGATATGAGTAAGATTTGGATTAAGAAGGATGTAACAGAGGTTAAAGATGAGCTTGTACCGGCATTTGGTGTAGATGTTCCCTCTAGAAACTAAGATTAGTGCTTTGGCCCAGGGGAAACCTTATTGAAAATATCTTCTCCCCTACCAAAGGAATGGTGCTAATGTCTCAGCACGAAGGGATAAGGTTAATAATCTCAAAGTGTATCAAATGGATATGAAGTCTACTTGTCTAAATGGTGAGTTTGAAGAGGAAGTGTACATAGAAAAACTGGATGGATTTTAGCTGTCAGCTAAACCTAATGTGGTTTGCAGGTTGAAGAAGGCACTATATGGATTGAAGCAAGCTCCCAGAGCTTGGTATGCAAGGTTGGACATGTACTTATTACAACAAGGATTCAAAAAACACTCTGCAGATAGCAATTTTTACATCAAAATGAGATGCAAAAAGAGTTTGAGATGTCAGTATGTGGGGAAATGAATTTCTTTCTTGACTTATAGATCAATCAGAGCAAGTACAGATCAATGATTAGAGGCTACCTCTCAGGGGGAGCAGGCAGTAGTCATGATGATTGTTGCAGTCAGGGGGAGTATTTAGAGTAGTAAAAGAAAAAGATGTTGTAGAGCAGTAGTGAACAGTGCAAGTATGTGCAGTATTATGAAAAGGGAAAGTTATGACATCCTTATCCATTAATGTTGTTGTAAGTATGTGCTAATCAATTTTGTCATTGATGTCAACATGTTTGTGTTGTCATTAGTGTCAATTGTGCTCTTGTTTTGTTACTTGACTGTGATGAGTTAGTTGCTTTGTATTGAGTTGTATCAATGTTGAAGATAATAAGAATATGTTCCTGATATTGAGTTTCCAAGTGCTTTTGAGAAAATTTGGTTCATACTGAAGATAGAGTTGTGAAGATGTATTCTTACTTACAGGATAATGTCTAAGTTTTTGCTTCACATTTATTCTGTGTTGAAGACCAAAGTGTGAGATTTGGATATGTTTTAGAGAAGTGTTTGAAGATGCTAAATCTAGAATTTGGTGGTCTGGATTGATGTACGGTAGAAGTTCTATTCACCAGTTTGAAGATTGTGCCTGAAAACATTTGCTGTGTGACAGGGAGAAAGCATTTTGCTCTGCATTCCTCTGCAGTTTGGTTTTTGGTCTTGCGGTTTTGGGGGTGTTGCCACAATAATGGGTTACACTTTCTGGGACATCCTAATTTTTGCTGAAATCACATATTTTTAGAAAATATAATGATTTAAGCCTTGAAAGGTTCCCTTTAAAGGATTTTAATTGAAGAGGGTTTGATCAAACCCCCTTATATTCAACCCCCTTTGATAGAACCCCACTAGTTTAAAACCATACCTATAATGGAGTCTCCTCTATACCTATCAAAATGCTGATAAAAAATCACTTTTGATTTACCTTTTGGGGGATCAAATGAATTCATTTAAAATTTATGTTGTGTAAGTATGTAGTCTTTATTATAAGTTTCCTAAAAAGTATAATTTTAAATATATTTAATTTGATTATTATATTTATTTTTTATTTCTTGTGAATGTAGGTTTTTCACCGAACATCAAGTTCTCTGTTCTACACACATGGAAAATTAGTAAATTAGTGAAAAAAAATTCTAAAAAATATCTATGCCCTAGGTATTGATGTCCTTGTTTCAACAAAAAAAATTGAATTTTGATACATACAGAAAAAGTTATGTTTTACAGAATATGCCTATGCCTAAATTATAATTGGTCTGACTTCAAAACTTAATTAAAAAAAATTATTCAACAAAACATTATGAAACCAAATGCATGCCCTATATATCGGTGTTACCAATCTAAATTCAAAAGAATCAGAATTTTATCCTTTGTAGAAAAAAAGTTGTGTTACAGAATACACGTCACTTTAAAAAAATGTTGTTTACTATTAAAAACTAGTTATCAAAGGAGACGCAAAACTTTTTACAATTTAACTCCAAATTTATTTAAAAAAATATATTTAGAATCTACAAACAAAATCTTACAAATCACTAGTTCGCATCATCTTCAAATTCTTAACGGTTTAACAACTATAGGTGTCAGAAAGTGAAGATTTAGTTCAAAATGTTGATTTCAATGTCAAGTTTGGCTAAATAGTGTAACCCATTATTGTGGGATGACCCCTAGACATATGTTTATAAGGTCCTTAGCTATATTCATTCCAAAGTATTAGTGATTTGGTACTCCAAAAAGCAAGTTATTGAGTAACAAAGTTTGACAGTGTTTGTTGTGAGCAGTATGTGATCTGTCTTCAAGTGATATTTGTTGCATTCAAGTGAGGTCTGTTGCGGCTAGATTTGTTAGCTCCCAAGTGATTTTATGTTGTTCGTGGATGTCTCTAGATCATGTTAAAGGCTTGTGCTTTGTCCACAAGCTATGATTGAGTACTTGGAAGCATTTGCCTAAGTATTCTTGGTGTTTGCACAAGTTTGGCCGACTTGGGTGCTAACACTCTTTGCGGATGTGTTTCATGGATTGTAGAAGCATGTTGAAGCATGTGAAGATGCATTTGGGTCCGAGCTAAGGCGTGAAGTGTTCTTCCTTCATTCATTTGATTCACAAGTTTGTTTAGGTCTAGACCTAATTTGAATCATGTATGTTTGCCAACCTTGGAGAATGTTCCAAAGGTTGTAGATTGTATTGCCGACCTTTATGTATGTTCCAAGGTTGATGATTGATATAAATAAGTGAAAAGGATTCATTTGTTTGAGTGTGTGGATGCAAAGATGTGAAGATGAAAGTGTTTGTGTTGTGAGGCAGTGAAGGTGATATATATTACACTTCAATGGAACTGAACTCAGGCATTTTGTAGATGCTATTATATCAGTTCATGGTAGTGAGCCACCCCTCTTGGCAGTGAGCCTTTTTGCAATAAGCCTTTTGGAAGTGAGCCCCTTTTGTTATTCAGTGTTGTTACTACATTATATAGTGAGCTAACACTTACCGTGGTTTTTCCCTTTTAGGGTTTTCCACATAAAAAATTAGTGTTCATGTGTGTATGGTGTTGATGTGTTTAAGTTTTGTTTCTACACTTCATGTTTAATCTTCATAACAGATTAAGGGGTTAAAGTAAGTGAATGTGAATGTGATTTTGTTTAAGAGAAGTTAAGGATTTGATACAACCGATTCACCCCCCCTCTTAGTTGTCTTGTGCCTTCAACAATTGGTATAAGAGCCTGGTTCCTTAGAAGAAAGCCTAATAGCTTAAGGTAGATCTGGGATGGTGTAGAAAAAGAATGTTCCTCTGTTTGTTAGATCTTGAGAAGATGAATGTATGTCTATCAGTAGTGAAGAACTCAAAGTTGCTCTTGAAGACGTTGAGAGGACTGAAGAAGAAAACCAGGATCTGAAGGAAAATGTTAAAGAAGTAGATGAATGTATCAGAAAATTAAGAGAGCAAGTCAAGAAGTTCAAAGAGAGAAATAAGGAGGTCAATAAATAATTAAGGTTAGCAAATAAATCCATGAAAATGCAAGATGAAGAAAAAGCAAGGGTTGAGGAATATCTGGACCTAATGATCAAAGGCAAATCTGAAGAATGTATAAGGCTTGAACTAGAAGTTATGAGTCTGAAATCAGATCTGGAGAAGGCAAAGAGCTATGAAGAAAAGTTCAAGATTAGTTCTGCAAAACTTGATGAGATGATTGCTAGTCAGAAGAGCCCTGATGACAAAGAAGGCTTGGGATTTGAGAAAGGTGAAAGTTCCAAATTAGGACAAGCAGTGAATGCTGAGAACAAGAAGGACAAAGGCAAGCAAATCAGGAATCAAAGAAATAGACCTAGAAGACCACCAGTCAGACAACCAAATGCTCAAATGTACCCATATTTCAATGGTTACTGTCATTCATGCAATAAATTTGGTCACAAGGCTACTCAATATAGGAGAAGAATGAATCAAAATGTTCCATATTTCTCCAGTCAGTGCCTTACATGCAAAAGAGTTGGTCATAGAGCTAGCAAATGTAGAAGTCAGATAAGAAATGACTATAACAATGGAAGGAATGTTCAAAATTTCAAAGATAACTGTTTCACATGCAATAAAGTTGGTCATAGAGCTACTGTATGTAGAAGTAAAGTAAGTCAGAACTCTATTAGATGTTATGCATGATATAAGATGGGACATGTTAGGTCTCAAAAATGTAGGTTCTAAACCCTAAGAGGTTGCCAAGGTCTCTTAACACTTTTGGCTAACGAAATAGGTCTGATATGATTAAAAACCCCCTTCTCTTTAGGTTCTGCCAGACCTAGGCGGGTGTACCTTAATAGTGAATGCAGATTTGTATGACCTTAGTGATCTACTCACGGTGGTATATGGATGTGAAATAGATATAAGGCTGTGAATTATTCCTACTCCTAATGTTTGGATCTTGAATATGTGAATAAGGTTTTGAAATGTTACTTTGTAAAGACCGGTACTTTATCTATTATGGGTAACGGAGTCAGGGTGTGTAGGATAGATGTGTCCTCCCTCTTGGCTTAACTCAAATTATTTGACACTTTTCTAGTGTTTATACTTTGTATAAACGTGCAAGGTTGGAGGTGACATGGCTCTTCTTACCAAATCCCAATGATATTTTCCCAGGTTATTGTGATCAATTGAAAGGATTTTAATTCTTACAGGAGGGAAACCAATTAAGGTGATCTGTTCAAAGGATTTTAATTCTGGGTGGAAATCAATAAACTGAAATCACTTAAAAGGAATTCCTTTTCTTTTTAAAATTTTGATTGCCCCATGTCTTTTTCCAGAATGGATTCATTTAGTGAGAGAAGGGTCGATTCAATTCTTTCTTTTTCTTTGAAGATATGCTATAATGTGGTTAGATTCCATTCCTTCAGATGGTTTTTTATAGCTATGAGTTTTTTTTCCATCATAAACATTTTGGAACCCTTCTCAACTTGAGATTCAATCCACCATTTTCCCATCAGTTCTGGTAAAGATTCATGTCTAAGCCACATACTTTCAAATTTGCAGGGACACCTTGCTGGGGTTTGGTCATTTATAATGGAGAGAGATACTGGATAATGATCAAAACTAGATAAAAGAACAAAACTAGATTCTAGTAGGGAGGATTCCTTAAGCCATGAAGTGTTTAGGAGGAACCTATCAAGTCTTTCAACAATATTGGTGAAGCCTTGCCTTTGATTTGTCCATGTGAAGGAACCATTTTTTGGAGTTAACTCCATGAGATTGAGGGAGTTGACAAAGTCTTGGAAATCTCTCCGTGCCTTGCTAATATGGGATCTGCCTCCTCTCTTCTCCTCATTCGAGAGAAAACTATTAAAATCTCCATTGATGATTAGTAATTTAGGGTTAGATGTGGTAACAAAAATTGTCTCTAATTCCCATAGTTTCCTTTTATCCTTAATTTTTGTTTGCCCATATATGTTGATGATGTGGAACACCAGCCTTGACTATAGCATTGTGTTCTTGCCACCAACTAGTTTGATTCTTCTTTTAGCACCTTGATTTGTACCCCATTCAATTTCCAAAGGATCCCCAATCCTCCAGAAGCATCAATAGCCGGAGTGAAATGAGCTTTCCAACCATAGTAGTGAGATAGAAAAACCCTTGCCTCTTCCTCTTTAAGTTTTGTTTCTTGTAACAGAATAATATCAATTTTTAGTAGCTCGAAATGATGCTTAATCAAGTGTCATTTGTTAGGGGCATTCAAGCCCCTAACATTCTATGTAGAGACCCTCAAGGCTCCCAAAGGGAGGGGCATCCTCCCTTGTGATTCAGGAAATTGTTTATGGATGTTTGTCTCCGTGCTCCAGCATCCATTTCTCTTTTTTGTCTATTTATCTGCCTTCCTCTTTTCCTCTTTGGGTGAACATTCAATTTGTCGATCTGAGAGGCAATTTGGTGTATGTATCGGGGATCAAGAAGTCCAAGATCACTGAATGCTCTATTTCTTGTTCAATTGGGAGGTTGGCATCAACCTTTTTAGGGCTTGTGCAAGACTCACTCACTGAGAGGATGATCCCCGAATCAAGAGTCAATGCCATCTGATTTTCGGTGGGCAAGTCTTGCACCAAATTGTTGTTATGGAGCATCCTCCATTGTTTGGTTGTCCGGATTGATGTGCGGTAGAAGTTATATTCACCAGTTTGAAGACTGTGCCTGACAGCATTTGTAGTGAGACAGGGAGAATGTATTTTGCTCTGCATTCCTCTACAGTTTGGTTTTTGGTCTTGCGGTTCTGGGGGTACTGCCACAATAATGGGTTACACTTTCTGGGACATCTTGATTTTTACTGAAATCACATATTTTTAGAAAATATAATGATTTAAGCCTTGAAAGGTTTCATTTAAAGGATTTTAATTGAAGAGGGTTGATCAAATCCCCTTAGATTCAAACCCCCTTAGATAGAACCCCACTAGTTTAAAACCATACCTATAATGGAGTCTCCTCTACACCTATCAAAATGCTGATAAAAAACCACTTTTGATTTACCTTTTGGGGGATCAAATGAATTCATTTAAAATTTATGTTTTGTAAGTATATAGTCCTTATTATAAGCTTCCCAAAAAGTATAATTTTAAATATATTTAATTTGATTATTATATTTATTTTTTATTTCTTGTGAATGTAGGTTTTTCATCGAACATCAAGTTCTTTGTTCTACACACATGAAAAATTAGTAAATTAGTGAAAAAAAATTCTAAAAAATATCTATGCCCTAGGTATTGATGTCCTTGTTTCAAAAAAAAAATTGAATTTCGATACATACAGAAAAAGTTATGTTTTCCTGAATACGCCTATGTCTAAATTATAATTGGTTTGACTTCAAAACTTAATTAAAAAAAAAATTCAACAAAACATTATGAAACCAAATGCATGCCCTATATATCGGTGTTACCAATCTAAATTCAAAAGAATCAGAATTTTATCCTTTGTAAAAAAAATTTATGTGCTACAAAATACACACCACTTTAAAAAAATGTTGTTTACTATTAAAAACTAGTTATAAAAGGAGACGCAATTTTTTTTTACAATTTAACTCTAATTTTTTTAAAAAAATATATATTTAGAATCTACAAAAAAAATCTCACAAATCACTAGTTCGCATCATCTTCAAATTCCTAATGGTTTAGTAGTTTTAGGTGTCAAAAAGTGAAGATTTTGTTCAAGATGTTGATTTCAATGTCAAGTTTGGCCAAAAAGTGTAACCCATTATTGTGGGACGACCCCTGGACATATGTTTATAAGGTCCTTAGATATATTAATTCCAAAGTATTAGTGATTTGGTACTCCAGAAAGCAAGTTATTAAGTAACAGAGTTTGACAGTGTTTGTTGTGAGCAATATGTGATTTGTCTTCAAGTGAGATCTGTTGCAACTAGATTTGTTAGCTCCCAGATGATTTTATGTTGTTCGTGGATGTCTAGATCATGTTAGAGGCTTGTGCTTGGTCCACAAGCTATGATTGAGTTCTTGGAAGCTTGTGCCTAAGTATTATTGGTGTTTGCACAAGTTTGGCCGACTTGGGTGCTAACACTCTTTGCGGATGTGTTTCATGGATTGTAGAAGCTTGTTGAAGTGTGTGAAGATGTATTTGGGTTCGAGATAAGCCGCGAAATGTTCTTCCTTCATTCATTTGATTCGCAAGTTTGTTTAGGTCTAGACCTAATTTGAATTATGTATGTTTCCCAACCTTGGAGACTATTCCAAAGGTTGTAGATTGTATTGCCGACCTTGATGTATGTTCCAAGGTTGATGATTGATATAAATAAGTGAAAAGGATTCGTGTGTTTGAGTGTGTGGATGCAAAGATGCAAATATGAAAGTGTTTGTGTTGTGAGGTAGCGAAGGTGATATATATTGCGCTTCAATGGAACTGAACATAGGCATATTGTAGATGCTATTATATCAGTTCATGGCAGTGAGCCACCCTTTGGCAGTGAGCCTTTTTGCAATAAGCCTTTTGGCAGCAAGCCCCTTTTGTTATTCGGTATTGTTACTACATTATATAGTGAGCTGACACTTACCGTGGTTTTTCCCTTTTAGGGTATTCCACATAAAAATTTGGTGTTCATGTGTGTATGGTGTTGATGTGTTTAAGTTTTGTTTCTGCACTTCATGTTTAATCTTCATAACAGATTAAGGGGTTAAAGTAAGTGAATGTGAATGTGATTCTGTTTAAGAGAAGTTAAAGTTTTTTATACAACCGATTCACTCCCCCTCTCAGTTGTCTTGTGCCTTCAACAATTGGTATCAGAGCCTGGTTCCTTGGAAGAAGGCCTAATAGCTTAAGGTAGATCTGGGATGGTGCAGAAGAAGAATGTTCCTCTATTTGTCAGATCTTGAGAAGATGAATGTATGTCTATCAGTAGTGAAGAACTCAAAGTTGCTCTTGAAGACCTTGAGAGGACTGAAGAATAAAGCCAAGATCTGATGGAAAATGTTAAAGAAGCAGATGAATGTATCAGAAAATTAAGAGAGCAAGTCAAGAAGTTCAAAGAGAGAAACAAGGAGTTTAGTAAACAATTAAGGTTAGCAAATGAATCCATGAAAATGCAAGATGAAGAAAAAGCAAGGGTTGAGGAATATCTGGACCTAATGATGAAAGGAAAATTTGAAGAATGTATAAGGCTTGAACAAGATGTTATGAGTCTGAAATCAGATCTAGAGAAGGCAAAGAGCTATGAAGAAAAGTTCAAGATCAACTCTGTAAAACTTGATGAGATGATTGCTATTCAGAAGATCCCTAATGACAAAGAAGGCTTGGGATTTGAGAAAGGTGAAAGTTCCAAATTAGGACAAGCAGTGAATGCTGAGAACAAGAAGGACAAAGGCAAGCAAATCAGGAATCAAAGAAATAGACCTAGAAGACCACTAGTCAAGAAACCAAATGCTCAAAGGTACCCATATTTCAATGGTTACTGTCATTCATGCAATAAATTTGGTCACAAGGCTACTCAATGTAGGAGAAAAATGAATCAAAATGTTCCATATTTCTCTGGTCAGTGCCTTACATGCAAAAGAATTGGTCATAGAGCTAGCGAATGTAGAAGTCAGATAAGAAATGACTATAACAATGGAAGGAATGTTCAATCTTTCATAGGTAACTGTTTCACATGCAATAAAGTTGGTCATAGAGCTACTGTATGCAGAAGTAAAGTAAGTTAGAACTCTATTAGATCTTATGCATGCTATAAGATGGGACATGTTAGGTCTCAAAAATGTAGGTTCTAAACCCTAAGAGGTTGCCAAACTCTCTTAACGCTTTTGGCTAACGAAATAGGTTTGATATGATTAAAATCCCCCTTCTCTTTAGGTTCTGCTAGACCTAGGTGGGTGTACCTTAATAGTTAATGCAAATTTGTATGACCTTAGTGATCTACTCACAGTGGTATATGGATGTGAAATAGATATAAGGCTGTGAATTATTCCTACTCCTAATGTTTGGATCTTGAATATGTGAATAAGGTTTTGAAATGTTCCTTTGTAATGAGCAATGCTTTACCTATTATGGGCAACAGAGTCAGGATGTGTAGGATAGATGTGTCCTCCCTCTGAGCTTAACTCAAATTATTTGGCACTTTTCTAATGTTTATACTTTGTATAAATGTGCAAGGTTGTAGGTCACAGGGCTCTTCTTACCAAACCCCAATGATATTTTCCCAGGTTACTGTGATCAATTGAAAGGATTTTAATTCTTACAAGAAGGAAACCAATTAAGGTGATCTGTTCAAAGGATTTTAATTCTGGGCAGAAACCAATAAACTGAAATCACTTAAAAGGAATTTAATTCTCTTCTGGTAGAAACCAATCAATAAAATCACACAAGTGCAGCAAATGTGCCCCAATAAATTAAACATATCCTCAATATATTCAATTTAAATAACAAAGGAAAACCATTCTGGAGACAACACAGATAACACATATGAATGGATATTAACAAATAATTGAACACCAAAAATGTTTGGACACCAGATTATTATATTCCTCTTCATTGAATTACTTCATAAGATTTTACATTTTATGCTTGGAAGTCTCCATTGATTGATTTATTACTCCTATTTGACTATTGATTGTTCTAATTATTCCTGCTTGATGTTATATCTTGACACTACAACAAATCCCTGTGATTAGCTCCCTTTTTTGCTCTATTTTTTGCTTCCACATACTATTTTAATGTATTTTTCTCCATTTTTTTGAAAAAGTCAGCGCTATTTATCAGGATGGCACTATTTTTGGCATTTTTTGCGCCGACCGAAACAAGTCGATGCTAAATTAGGCGCAAATTAGCACCTCAATTAACGCCTAACTTAGCGCCTACTTTAGCACATGCTTTAGCTCCTACTATATCACCTAATTTGGCGCCACATTGAATGCCTAGTTTAGCGCCCGCGTTAATGCCTTATTTAGCGCCTGTTTTATGGTTACTTGGGTTTAGGAGTATTATTTAGGGTTTAGGGTTTATGGTTTTGGGATTAGGGGTTAAGGTTTAGAGGTTTAGGGTTTAGGGTTTAGAGAGAGATAAAGGACCAATAGGGAGATATAGAGGAGACTGAGGGGAAAGATAGGGAGATAGAGAGTGAGAGACATGGCCAAAGACATAGGGAGAGAGAATGAGAGGTAGAGGGACAAAGGCGATAGGGAGAGAGGGGAGAGATAAAGAGGGTTTAAGGGTTAAGGGTTAGGGTTTAGGGGCATTATTTAGGGTTTAGGGTTTATTTTTTAGGGGTTAGGGGTTCAGGTTTAGAGGTTTAGGGTTTAGGGTTTATAGAGAGAGAGAGAGGAATGATAGGAAGATAGAAAGTGAGGCACATGCACATGGCCAGGGACATAGGGAGAGAGATTGAGAGGTAGAGGGATGATAAAGATAGGGAGATAGGGGATAGATCATAGGGAGATAGAGGTTTAGAGTTGCTTGGATTTAGGGTTTAGGGGTTTGGGGTTTAGGGACGTTGCTTAGGTTTGGATATATATATATGTATATATTATAGGGGTTTAGGGTTTAGGGGTTAAGGTTTAGGAGCATTATTTAGGGCTTACGGTTTAGGGTTTAGTGTTTAGAGAGAGGACCAATAGCTGGGAGATATAGAGAGTGAGGTACATGGCTAGAGACATAGTTGGAAGAGATTATAGGGATATATATGGAGAGTGAGGGACATGACCAGAGACATGATGGTGATAGGTTGTCATTTGATGTCAAAAGTGTGTTCATATCAGGAGGAGATGGTGCAATGCAAAAGTTGCCTTGGTGCAATGGAAAATTGATGTCATACATTTGAGGTGGCTTGTTGTGAATTTAAAAGTCACAGGTTGTGCTCCAGACAGTGGGATCTTGCTTTATGATATGTTTTCATGATGCTTGTTGATGGTTGAGGTCCATGTTTTTCAATGTCTCCATGTTGCATGAACAAGTTGCAAAATGTAGGTTGTGCTTCTGTCATCTTCATAAGTTGATATGTCTAATGTAGATGTCTTGATATGTTTGGTGTAAAGCTCTATTCACTCAGATCAAATAATGATCAGGATTGAGAAGTTGATCTTCATATCAGGTTGTCATGGATGTTGGACATCAAGATCATCAGGAGTTGTGTGAAGTTGTTGACAGGAGCAGGAGACATCATGAGTTTATGACATCATATCAAATCCTTGTTTGAAGTGAGTCATTATCATCAGATCATCATCATCACATACATCAGTTAGATGAAGTCATGTTGTTTACAAGTGACGGTGGCGTGATACAAATAGCACAGATTGGTCTTCATAGTGACAGTTGTGGCATGATCTTCATTTGATCTCAGTTGCTTTCAAGTCATGGTTTATAGTAGCATGTTCTTCATGATAAGCAGTGGCAGTGGTTTGGTCATGTGTCCTCAATTTTCATGTTGATTGATACTACATTGCATATTCAGTGAGTTGATCCTCATGCATTCAGTACAGTTGGTTTACATCAGGTGTTGTTTTTTTTTTTTTTTGATCAGAAAAGTTTATTCAAGTTACAAAGGCTTAAATCCTACATATTCCAAACCTTAAACTTTGTCACATTTGTCATAATTCTAACTGTCATACAAAAAGGGCAATTTTTTTAATTGTTAAGTGACTTATTATAGCAAGTCATTTTAACTTAAGCTTACCTGCCCAAGGAGTAATCAACGTGGCTTGACCGACCTCTCTATCTTATCTTACCTTTTACTCCGGTCTCCTTTTAACAAGTTCAAGTGGGAAAAAGGCTAAAGTGGATGCATAGAGCTCGATGCATTTTAAAGAATGTTTTTAATGGAGACCATTCTTTATTCAATTCATTTTTAATGGAGACCATTCTTCAATGAGGAGCATCGAATGTTTTTTTTTTTTTAAAAGAACATTCTTTATAAGAAATTGTTTTTGAAACTCGTTTTTCTTGAAGAGGTGTATATCAAACAATAATGCCGTTTATAAAGAGGGAGCCCAATTTTTTCATTAAGGTGGTGCATGCCTTAAAAACAAAAGTCATCGAAATTCAATTAATGAAGGAGATTGCATCGGATTTTTTATAAGAAAAGCATGCTTATAATACATGGAATGAGGAGCATATTAAGGGCAAAATACATTTTTTAGAAAGTTCCTTATAAAGCATAGAATGCTTTGATAGCAACATTAGTTGCTCGAATAGGAAAGTCAAATGCTTTTGGAGAGTTGTTCACATTTTATGAAGAATTTTTTTTTAGAAACTCTTTTTCACCTAAAGAGATTTTTGGAGATTAAAAGGAAAGAAGAGATTTTCTTTTTGAGATAGATATATTGTCATTGAAGTTTTTTTTTTTCAGAGAAGAGATTTTTTGTATGAAGAATATGAAGAGTCTTGTTTGAAGAAAATGAAAAATTTTATTAGAGATTTTTTTATTAGATTTGTGGAGATAAAGATTTTATTATCAAGGAAGATTAAAAGATTTATTGAAGAGTTTGAATGCAGGAATTTACAGAGAAGGAGATTGAAATGAAAAGACTAAATATTCAAAGAGATTTTATTTTTCTCCTACAGGTCCTGATTGAAATGTTAGAAGATATGAAGAGTCATTTTTGCAGGTTGTTGAATATTGAAAAAAGTTTTTAAGGAGAAGGAATTTCAATGATCTTGCCAATCATGTTGCAGAGAAGAAAATATATATATATGTATATATGATTTTTATTTTTGCTGAGATTGAAGGGTTTTGTACAAAGAGGATAATGAATATTTGGTTAAAAAAAATTTGTAGATTGAAGGGTTTTGTGAATGTGAAAAGGCATTTGTATTCTATATAATGGTCTTTCAGGTACATTGACTGTGTGTGGTGTTATGCAGATCAACATGCAATGGTGAAGACAATGATCCAGAAAAATGTGCACATTAATTTTTAGTGAAAAAGATATATTTCCCTGATCAGGTGAATTAAGTGATTTCAAAGATAAAATGTCAGAAAACTTGAATGATAGAATATATGATGCAGATGAGTTGATTTGAATGGTGCAAATCAGATTGAGTAGCAATCACTTCTTGCACATGAGTTCTGATTGATTGAGAAATGCCAGTGAGGCACAACAGTATGCCAGTGAGGCTTGTAGGTCAGTAAGACCATTTGTCAGTGAGACACTTACATCAGCCAGTGAGGCTTGTAAAGATATTTTCAAGGATAAGTCAGTGAGGCAGTTTTGGAGTGGTTTTTATACCCCAGGAGGGTTTTCCACTCGTGCAAATTTGTGTTATGTGTTATATTGTTTTCATCTGTATGTGTGTATGTTAATACGTTGCTTATAAGGTTTTGTTCTCCTTCTTCATTCTTAGTTTTGTGCATATGTGTTTGACAAATCAATGATAGCTTTCTCTCCTTTGTGCTCTGCAAGTTAAAATTTGAAAAAGATTTGAAAATTCACACAACACTGATTCACCCCCCCTCTCAGTGTTGTCCTTGACTCCAACAAGACATAGGGAGAGAGATTGAGAGGTAGAGGAATGATAGAGATAGAGAGATAGCTAGGGAGTTAGAGGTTTAGGGTTGCTTGGGTTTAGGGGTTTGTGGTTTAGGATTTAGGGGTTTAGGGTTTATGGCAGGTCAGGGCCAGGTTAGGGCTTATAAGGGGCATTATTTAGGGTTTATGGTTTAGGGGTTAGGGTTTAGGATTATTAGGGGCATTATTCAGGGTTTACAGATCTTCAAGGATCTAGATAGTGTGGCTATACACATTGCTACACATGTTGATGGCTAGTTAGACACATGGAACATCAACAACCACATGTTATGCTTCCATACACGTGTACCACCTAATGGCATTTGTATTGCAAAACATGATCATATAATTGGCACTGTATGTATGTGACACATGGTCATGATGTCCACGTGTTGGAACCAGAATTTTCATAAAAGTTCTGAGTGTTTTAGTTGTGTATCCATGAGTCCCACTCTTATTTTTCCATAATAAATCATGTTATTACCATTCATAAAGTCATCTTTTCCTTTTACCGCGATACCACTATCATAGTGGCTAGCCTTCATAATACCCATATCACACCTTACCGTAGAACATTCTCAAATAGCCCGCGGTATGACGGTAAGAAGAGTTAATACTATACACTATGCACTATACCACTATACCTCAGGGGGCCAAAACTAACCTACGGTAGTGCGGTAATCAAGCCGTTGGGTTATTTAAAGCATACCAATCGCATCAACATCAAAATATGAAGATTTAAGCTCAACACGAAGATTTGAATCGTGTTAATTTATGAGCCAGAAGTAAATGCATCTTGGTCTTGAAAATACATGAAACAAATTAAGATTTCTCACTCATAGTAGTAGAAGACAAATTACACAGGAGCTCAAACCGTGGGAGTACAGAGAATTCTTCAAGGTAATTTTTCTAGGTAAGCTCTGCTCATCATTTCTTGTGAATTTCATAAAATGGCACCTAAAAAGACTGAGGTAGGAACTAAGAAGGATGAAGCCAAAACTAGAAAGTCTTCATTGCAATCCCCTCTGCTTTCATTGTTGCCTGGCTTGATTGACAAAGGTTCTAAAAAGGTTTTTAGAGACTTAGCTCAAGGCTGTAGGGACCCCTATATACCTGTGTCAGGATGGAATCTCTACTGGCACTTTTATATAAAAAGGAATGACCAGGAACCATCATCAAACCCATGGACCCTAGATTTGGCTAAATTAATTGTTTCCAACATTTTCATTGACGTTGATCTAATTAAAGCCCTTGCCCACAATTACCATGCCCCAACCAAAACTGTGAGGCTTCCAAATGGTGAGTGCTTAGTTGATATCAATAGAGATGCCATTATCAAATGTTTCAACCTTAATAAACAAGTTGTAACAAAGGTGAACTTAGTGAAACTTGAGCAAGAATATAAGAGGTTGAGGAGAACATATCGAAGTGATGAGCTCCCTTTACACATGAAGAGGGGTGATGATAACATAAGGCTCTCTATTCCTTCTTCCAAAATGGAACCTTTCCAAGTTTTTGAATTCCAAGTTTATTTCAAGAATACCTATTATGTGTTGTGTCAAGTTTTGGGGATAGATGCAGAGGAGCAAATGCAAATAGGGTTGATGAGAATGGCTATGATAATTCAACATTCTGAGTCAAATTTAGAATTTGATTTTGCATCTGTGATTGAAGAACAAATACATGAAGGTTTGCTACAAGTTAGGGAAGCCAAGGCCCCTATTACTTTCAAAAAATTTTCTTTATTGTGTCACTTAATTATGTATCAGAATGAAATGAAGTGGACTACAAGGATACAATTGTGTACACAAGAAAGAGGAGTTAGACTCCCTGTGCAAAACTAGTGCTACATTTGGGATAACAGGTCTACAAAAAGTGATTTTGTAGTGTTTCAAGATGATTTTACTGTTAGATTAATTTCTGCTTTTGTTTACGCAACACCAAGAATGCCTGATTCATTGATGAAGGTAATGAGGCTTGTGCAGTATGGGCTAGACCAAGGCTATACTCATAATTATGTTGATTGGTCTCTTATGCCACAACACACTATTATCAAAGTATATGGGTGCAACCAAGCACCACATGTTTTACCTAAGTTTGTACCTGCAAGAGTGTGTTTCTTGGAGTTTATGTGGCAGATGCTCTGGATGGAACATGACTTGATGAGAAATCAGAGGAAAGGCACATTTTTGCTTGACTTGACTATGTTTGAAGAGATGTCCATTGGGTCAGATATGCTTGAATAAGTGCAGAGGTTTATAAGGGTCAATTACTCCCTCAAACCTAGAACAGAAAGAGTATGTGACCCAGAGGGTCACATCAATATGATCAGAAAAACCCTATTGACGAAGAAGGCTATTTCACATGAATTTCATTCTGAAGAGGATGTTATAAGGAATTTGGTGTATTTTGTTGATGCAATGCAGGCCAAAAAAAGGTGGAATGCAATGATGAGGTGGGAAAATCAGAAGAAGGAAAAAAATAGAAGCTTCAAAGGCTTTTTGCAGATGAACCCAACCTTCTAAAAAGAATGCAAATGATTTTGAGTATATTTGATGAATTATACAAAATGGCCCAAGATGAGGGACTCATTTCATTGCCCACACCCCACCAACCACCACATGAAACATCCACATCTCAGATATGACCCCATCACCTGCATGTCCATCCCCTTTATCTCCCACTCATGAGCCACAGGCCAAAAAATAGAAGATGGAGCCATTAGTGGAATATGATTCAAGTGATGATGAGTAACAAGAAGCAATCTTGGCCTTGACTGAACTGAAAGAGGCAGTGGAACAACAAAAAGTCAAAAGCCTCATGATCCAAAGGTCAGGTTGTTAGAGGAGGGAATTGATAAGATTCAAGAGGATGAGAGGGTAGTGGCCTCTCTGAGATTCATAGAGGATGATAATTTTATACACAACAATGAGTTCAAAGATTTCTGGATCAAAATGAAAATGAAACAATTTGATGAAAAGTTGAAGATTAATCTTATAGGAGTTGATGAGTCAAACCAGGCTGAGATCCAGGATCAAACATTTGTAGAATTGAATATTGATAATATTAATGTCACTCCCCAGGAGGCAAGTGAAATGGTGTTGAAAAGTGATATGTTGATTATACCAGGGATGGAGTTGTCCAAAATGTTTCTTTTAGATCAGATCAAAGCACAAGATGACCCCATGTTAGTTGTAGAATTTGATTCAAAGGAAGGTGTCTCAGGAGTAGGGTATAACCCTACTACCCAAACACTTGCCCTATGGACAAAGCAGAAGAACACAAGGAAGCCTTGGCTCCTTGATGTAGTACAAGAAATGAGGGGGTCAACCATGATTAGAACTATGAGAGACACAACTCCTACTGAAGATGCCACCATAACCATGCACTCTGCAGTGTTCACCAGAGATGTGGTAGAAAACATGGAAAAGAAAATTAATGAATATGAGAAAAGGTTAAAGCTATCTAATGATGAGGTGAACAAATTGTTCATTGAGAATAGAAAGCTAAAACAATAGTTGGAACAAGCCACCACAGTAAGGGGAGATGAATTAATTATCTATCACCGACCAGTCCATATAGAGGATCCCCAGATCCAACAAATGAAAGAGGAAATTGGTAAGCTAAAAAAGCATAATGAGGAAGATGTCAAAAATCGCATCATAGAGATCCTGAGCAGGATATTAAAGCACATAGTTGATATATTGAAAGACAAAATAAATGGGGTAGATGAACAATTCAACAATCTGATCAAAGCTCTAGAATAGATAAACACTAATTCTTCCATTCTTGAAAAGATTCAAAAGAGATGGCAACCTACCTTCCACACACTGACTACTTTATGCAAAGCCACACACAGAGATTTGGATGCCCCATCAAGGCTCAAGGCTACACGAGAAATGGTGAAAAGCATAATTGAGGAGTATCAATATTTGGTAGATACAAAAAAGAAAGTGGAAGGTAAGAGGAGTACATTTGACTCCATCAAATTTCATTTTAGTGCATCAATCCTCAAAGATGATAACCAAATGAAGGGTGTAGATGAATGGAGAGAAGAGTTTGATTAGATGATTCCTAAATATTTGGCACATGTACAGAATGATGGGGAAATTAAACTCACTGAGTTCCATACTCTGCTCGATGGAATTATCATGTTGGACAATGGATACACAAAGTTTGTGGTGGACATCAAGAACCTATTGGACAACAGATGGAAAAGCCATCTTGTAAGCTTTGTAGCCACACAGGAATTTAAGTGGCCTTGTGATTTGAAAATAAGTGAATGGCAAGAAATATATTTGGGTCATGAAGAGGATTGAATGTGAAGAGGAGATACCACATCAGAAAATAGAATGCCTTGCTCAGACCTTGGATGGTCACGGGTTTCTATTTGGTGAATAACGGATTGGTCTTTCTAATTAAAAATATTTTCTTAAATCTTGTTAGTTTAAAAGTGTTTTCTTAATAGTTATGAACAATTATGTCGTTTCTATTGTAATGGGTCTAAAGCTTGTTTGCCTCTTCTATAAAAAGAGAGACCAAGACCCGATAAAAAAAGGGAGAGAGAGGAGAAGAAGGTAGTAGTAGTAGATAGTAGAAAAGCTCCATAATATTTACAAAACTCAAAGACCATGTTGCGAGCATAATTTTGAAGAAGTTAATGGAAAATTTCTGATTCTGTGGCGCCATATTGGTATCAATTATTTGTTGAAGTTATTCAATTATTTGGTTGTCTCCATTTTAGTGCTTCCTTATTATTAAAATTGATATATCAAGTATTTACTCAGTTTTTCAATGCACATTTGTTGTATTTGTGTGATATGATTAATTGGTTTCCTCAAAGGAATTAAATCCTTCTAGTCAATCACAGTAATCTGGGAGTATTAATTGGATCAGTAAGAAGAACCACATAATTAGGGTTGGCATTCTGTCTCCAATTTGATATCATCTATTGTTCTTGTTTGATTTATTCAATTGGTTCCTTCAAGTAGGGATTAAAATTCCTTTTGATAAATTACAAGTAACCTGGTTGTGTCAGTTGGATTATTAAGAAGAGTCTGTCAATTATTTCCTTGCACGTTGATACAAGTTATTAACCTATATTAGTGTGCCAAATAGTTAGAATCACTACCAAATACAAGCTACTCATCTCAGATTTTCATTTGACTCCATTTACCCAACAAGGCACTGGTCTCACCTGTTTCATTTTACTTAAAACTTTCTATCAATTAAACATATGATTTACCTTGATATTACTTATACAATTTATACCAAATTAGAACTATATCTTTCCATTTCCAATTGCCATTGTGGATAGATTGCTAGATTAGGAAACACACAGTTTAAGTCTACCTCATTTACATAGGTATACCCATCTAGGTCTTGTAGAGCCAAAAGAGAAGGGGGTCCTATCACACAAACCCTGTCTTGTTGACCAAAAACGTATCAAGAGATTGGCAACCTCTTGTGGCCTGAAGCCTACATTTTTGAGAACCAACACCACGTACGCCACAATATGCCACAATGATCTACTAGTTGGCATGACCATACAAGTTTGAGTACATTTGTTCTCATCCCATCCATATAAGAAATGCACCATACAATATGTTGGATATTTATCAACATCTACATGTGAAATAACTGATGGTATTCTTGAACAAATGCCTACTTTGTACATTTTGTAGAGTAAAAGCGAGGTATATATAACAAATTTTCATCTTACCTCTATGTATATTTGCTTTGTTCATTTTGAATAGAAGTGACATATATGTTAGAACCCTTCTATATTTGAATGTGTTTTGGTTTACATATCTATTTTCCTTTATGTATTCTATGATCTTATTAATTACATTAATAGATAATATAGGATTGTTCCTCACTAGTTCACCTTGGGAATTAGATGAAATAACATCTGAAGTTGACTGTAAATTAACAACATGGTGAGCATTTTGTTGATTTTCTTGCTTATTTTCACCCTTTTGAAAACTAAATTTTCCTATTGAAAATTTGAAGGATGAGATTGATATTTAAGTGCATTAGACTTAAGAATTTGATAGTGTATCAAAATTATCATTAGGAACTTGATAGTGTATCTTTGTTGACAAAGTTTGAAATCCAATAACATAATCATGATTGCACTCATTAATTTAATGATCCTTGTTTGATGTTCTCCTATTCCTAATTCAATCTATCTTAATAGTGAAGGAAAATAAATACATGGGCAACCCATAGAGAATTTTGTCATCAATTTTGTTCCTCAAAATTGTCTCATGATATGGTGAAGGAAAAAATTACCAAAGATAAATTGTGATCATTATTCATCGACCCAAAAACTAATGCACTGTTAGAAATGTAGACACCTAAATCTTACCATGGCCTAACATCACACCAGATCTATCCCACATCTCCTCTTACAATGTTAATTAAATAAATCATATTTATTTAATTAACCACTTTGATCATTCCTCCTAATATTAGTTTAATAAGTCACACTATTTAATTAATAAATCTAACCGTTCTTCTGACATTAATTAAATATTAACCCTTCCTCTAAAGTCTCATCCTTAATTAAATAAATCCACATTTATTTAATTAAATCAATCACCCCCAACATTCCCCCACAACTAAATAAATACATATATATCATGGCCATTGTGAAACAATCTTGACTATTTTTGACTATATGAGTGTTTTTGTTTATTACCGTTGTCCCGCAGGTTAATTGATTATCTTTTGCGATTATGCGAGAATAAGAGGAATGAAATATGGCACATACTGCATTCTCGTAGAGCACAAAAGAACAGTTTGTAGCTTGGCGGTAGGAAGCAGTTGATATGAAGAAACTACCACTACCCTGTGGATGGTTCATTTGACGCTTGCGGCTTGGCGGTGTTCATCTCACGCTTGGCGGTGTTAGTCTCTTCCCACGGTCCCACGGAGGTTTGAAAAGTAACCGGTGGCATTGTGGTAATAACACTTACTGCATCCACGCAAGGGTTTCAACCGAGGCTCGTGGTAGAGCAGCAAGAGGATAATGTAATTGGTTTTCGCCTCCGCTGTCCTGCGATGGTCATTCATAACATTTGCGGTTGGACGGTAAATAGAAGGACATCTGGCTGAAAATGAAAATGAAAGAATATAATGAAAAAGTTGCAATAAATAAAATGGGTGCTGATGAAACACAACATGATCAAATCATTACACAAACTTTCAAAGAATTGAAAGTAGATGAAATTGATGTGAGTCCAGAGGAGGCAAGACAAATGGTGTTGAAAAGTAATATGCTCATCATCCCTACATTGAAAAGTAATATGCAAGCAAAGGTTGAATCTTTTACTACGTTCAAGCATAAATTTATTCTTTTCATACTGACAGAAGAAGAGAAAATCAAAAGTCTTGACACATGGAAGATGGAATTCGGCCAAATAGTATTCCAAGTTATGAATTTTTTGAAGAAGGATGGAGATGTCAGCATTCTCAGTTTCAACATGATATTGGACCGAGTAATTGTGTTGGATGTTGGGTATGCAAAATTTGTGATGGATGTCAGAGCTTTGCTTGATAAAAGATGGAAAGATCACCAGGAGAACTTGCTTCAGATTCAGGCATACCAATGGCCTGGTGCTTTTACAATATATAAATGGGAGGAGAAATATCTTAGAGATGAATCATCAGCAGCACAGGTTGAGGTGCAGAAGAAAATCAATATAAAAGCTTCTATTCTTTGGTGGTCAACTTTTGGTTATCATTTGTTTGTTGAATTGTATTGATAATAATTTATTTGGTTGTCTCCAATTTACTTTTTCTTTGTTATTCTAATCAAAAGAGACCCCTGCATTCGCATTACAAAAGAGGATAGGTGATATTTATCAAACTAAAATTATAAAGTAATAAGTTATATCTCAAAAGATGTTTATATTATTTAAAAATGAAGGAAGGATATTCTACTGTAGAACATTTTGACACCTTTAATATGATTTTGAGTCAAATAGGTTCAATAAATGTTAAACTTGATGAGGAAGACAAATGTATCTTCTCACTTTTTTCTTTACCCAAAAATTAGGAGAACATAATGTGTGTTATAAATGGTAGTGTTGCAAAGGTGACTATTATCCTTTGACCTGTATCACTTAATACTTCCATCACATAAGGATTATGGACATTAACAAGTTATGAAGAACAACAATCAATCCATTTAATTAACATTATTGCCAACAATTCATACCAAAGATTGAACAATTTAAGGATAGTGCAATAGGTAATTTGTCAACAATTGAACAATCCATTTAATTAACATTATTGCCAACAATTTAATCATCCTTTTTAAAACATGGATTGCAAATAATTTTGAAAATTTAGAAGTCTTGGTCATTAACTTTATTGTCTGCTACAATGTCATCCAGTGTATCATTGTCAATGTTCATATGTTCTTTCAAGTATTTAATATTATCATCATCCTCATCTTGACCTCCATCATCTTCATCATCATTGAAATCTAACTGTAGACCATCTATATTGTTACCAGATGTATTTGGATCATCATTTTGTATACCATCCAGATTGTTGTCTTCCATAACATCATCCAACTTTGGATTGAACTGTCTTCTTGTTCTTGAACATAACCATCTTCAATATCATCATGGATGTCAATTTCTTCGATGTTCTCTAATCCCTCTCTCTCATTTTTTTAGCCATCTTTATTTTGCTCAGTATCCACTAATGCATCGTCAAATACATGCCTTAATCTTGGATCATAATGTATGACAAATATCCATTTCGGGTCCAAAATATCTTCATAGAAAAATACCTACACATGAATAACATACATATATTAGATGTATGGTATAACAATTTTATTGATTAATAAACACATGTATATATTCACAATAAACTATGAATTAATAGATTAATGATCACTACCGCTTCTTGTTTGAGTTAAAGAAATACTCGCTCACAATGAATTGGTAGAACATAAGGCTCCTTATCCTCCGGTAGGAAACATGAGGAATCTATAGAAAACAATCCACTATGGGTATCATGTCTTTGTGTCCTCTCAAATGATTCATACCATCTACACTTAAAAATACAACATTTAAAAGAGCGGTAATCCAACTCAATAATTTCTTGTATTTTCCCAACATATTGTAGATTCCCTTCAATTATATTCTTATCTTTTGATCTTGATCAACTTGATTGCTTGAAGTCAACCATGATGCCACAATCGAAGGATTGTCTCTTTACATCTACACTTTCTACATGATAATGTCGACCATATGCCCACATTGTTGGATATTTCCTCACCTGTGAAAGACCATTTATTTCAGTGAAAACAAATATAATGACGAATATTAAAATAGTGAATAGTGTCAAAGCTGTAAGGGAATAACATTTTGTAAAATTCTAACTGTACCTTTCTTTCACATCCTCTAGACATGTTGATTTCATCTTCTGTTATGTTTGAATCTATACCTGCATCTTCTATTTGATTTTGAATTTGTTCAGTAACCCATTCTAGTGTGCAATGTTTGCCCCATTCCCCAAGAAGATCACTAGGAAGTGGAGTATTCCTTGGGTTTGATCTCTTAAATTGTCTCCTTGCTTCTAACACTTCTCTCTTTTTATCAAACAGATCAATCCATTTGTTCATAAAGTCCATGTGGTACAGAATGAACTTGTTGAGTATAGCACTTTCGTCTACACCTATTATATGTCAACATGTTTATTTCAAACTCCAAATGTCATGTTAATTTGACAAACAAATTATAGAGTAAATTAATGATTGCAAGAAAAAAAACCACACTGATCATGAATTTACTTACTAATTTCTACTTGAACACCATTAGATTGTGGTTTTTCTCCATCAATAATATCTGATGCTCATTCTTCATCCCAGAAGCGTAGCCCATCTTCAAAATCCTTACCAAGGAATTCACACAAGAAGAAAAATGCTTCATTCAATACATACCCTTCAGCCATGCAACCCTCTGGATGTGCCGTTTGTTAGACATATCTTTTTAGAGTTTTCATCTACCTCTCAAAGAAAAACATCCACCTCGTTGATACGACACCCACCAATTCAATGTCATTGACTATGTGTATAAGTAAATGGACTTGTAGGTCCATGAAAGTTGTAGGGAGCTCCTTCTCAAAACACATACAATTTCTACAATTTCCTTCTTCCATTTTGGCACTTCACATTCGTGGATCTCCTTGGAGGTCACCCACCTAATATAAGAATAGTAAATTAGTATGAACCTTTAGTCAAAAATTAAAATGCAATATAATATATCTATGTCTCTCACACATTAACCACATACCTTGTAAATGCTGACAAACAACTTATGGCATTCCTTAAGTCAACTGTAAGATAGGAATCCCCCCTAATTGCCAATGGCATGGTATGCTATGAAACACATTTATGAAAAGGTCATTAGTAATTTTTTCTCACACAACATAACTATATCAAAATATATTTAGTACTTAATCAATGTTACCAGTAAATGTTAAATGATGATAGATAATACCTTCATAAAATTATGAAAATCATGTGTTTTAAATCCTGTGATATGTCCATCAACTGTAAAAGCTTTAGCCAATGATGACCCATCGCTAGTAGGTGTCCTTATTGAATGGATGACATTTTTTAGTTGGTCTAGCTCTTTTTTTTCAAAATCCATGGAGCTTCTGCATATGTTTCATTTTCCCTGTTTGGCCACAAATGTTTTCTATCAATTTTGGTATGCAAAAGAACAATATCTCTCCTCGAAGATAAGGTGTCCTTCTCTTTCCTTGATATATGTCAAAATATAGAATCTGGGACATTTTTGAAGATGTGCATAGGATCTAATAGGTGAGATATTAATAGATCCTTCCAGTAAGGGAGCTCATAAAATATGGATTTCCTTTTCATTCCTTCTGGCATATTAACTACAACTTATTCTGGTTCTTCAATTGAATCAACTCGATCAAAAAAATCATCCCAACCTTTTAATTCAGCATCTTCATACTTCTTAAGCCAATCACCTGCACCCATAATCATGGGAGGGCCTCTATTTTCAATTTTTCCATCAAATTGATTCTTTAGGCGATTTCTAAACTTATGATCTAGTGGTAGAAAAACCCTGTTGTTTGCGTAAATAAATTTATGTAGATCTTTAGAATACTGCCCTTGAAATTGTTCTGCACATCTTGGACATGCAAATTTTCCCTTTGTTTGAAGCCCTAGAATTCAATAAGTAATGTTAATAACATCAAAAAAATAGTATAAAACTAAGTATCAAAGTTGGGATGAAAATAAATTATGAGTGTAAATACGTAAATATTTTATCTTACAAGAACAAACACCAAGTTCTGGGAAATCATGAATAGTCCAACATAGCACACCGTACAACATGAAGGACCTATTAGATGGGGGACATGATATGTCATACATTCTTATGCCTTTCCATAGCAGTTGCATCTCATCAATAAAAGGTGCAAGATAAACATCCATGTTTTTAACTTGATGTTTTCTTGGAACAATGAGAGTCAACATAAGTTGCTCCTTTCTAACATTCATCCATGGGGGAATATTGTATACTATCAATCCAACTGGCCAAACACTATAATTTGAGCTCAGGAAAGAGAATGGGCACACTCCATCAATTGCAAGACCAAACCTGATACCACGGGGTTCATCTTTGAATTTTCTTGGCTATTTTTTCTCTGTGTTTCATTGCTTTAGAGTCAGCTAGAATTCGCATGAATCCATCTTTACTCCTATTCTTTGCATGCCAGTCCATCAATTGTACAAGTGACTTGCAACAAAACATTCGTTGAAGTCTAGGTATAATTGGCATGTAACGTAAAACCTTCTTTGGAACTGTAGGACCTTGTACATCTATATGATATCTCTTCTCTTTTCATATAGGGCATTCTACCTTGTTTTGATATTCATCTCTATATAAAATGCAATCATTTTTACATGAATGAATTTGCTTATATTCAATCCCCAACTCAACCAACAACAGACGTGACTCTCTACAAGTTGATGGCATCACATTATCTTTAGGGAATATTTTAGTTTTTATTACCCTGTAAGATTGCCAGAGATTAAATCAATTGAATTCTTTGACTTATGATGAACATGTTTGATATGTCAATCTATACTAGGACTATTTATATATAATATATGGTTTTAAAATCCCCTTAAAGAAATATAAACAAAGTTGATGAATGTTTACGAATTATGTACACTAATTAACAATTACAAAGCAAGAAATAGATTTTAACTCACTTTAGTAGGGTAGTGAATCATTTGTTTATCCAACCAAATAGTGACTTGATTTCTAATAATATTAATGTGCATGCCAGTTTTGAGGTTCTACTTGCACCCGATTTGAACACGGGTGTCTTCGCTACTTGCTTCATGGAGTCTTTCAGGTTGTTATCATCAACATTATGTTGTTGGTAATTACCCCTGCTATCATCATTACTATCAACCATATGATCATTATTGTCATCATTGTTTTCATCCCCAAAGAAATCTGTAAGCATTTCATTCAATCCTTCTTCATACACTGCATTTTCACTATCATGATCATCATCATTAAGGCTAGGTGGCATGCCATTATTGTATGCGGATCTCATCAGCTCTTCAAATTTCTTAGCTAATAGTATTCTCTTCAATAATGCTCTTTTCACCCTGGTATTGTTTAAAGGATGGTTTGGATCATCCCGTCCAAATCTTAATAACCCAGTTGGATCTTGGGTATTAGTATGTGTTTCATCAACATCTTCTACCTATCAACAAAAAGAAGAATTATTTAATGTTTGGCAACAATTGGATAAATCATAAATGTATCAATTTCAAAGAAATATAATCAAATATGGCTTAAAAAATAAAAATATTGGTTGTATGAACATATATACAGAACATCCACAAACAACAATTTTCTCAAAGTATTCATCCCATATTGTACTATAGTCCTGACCAACCTCTTGTTCAATACAATCATTTGTTGTGTTTGCAGGGTCCATTGTCATATCCTCTTCCACCACTATCATCTACATGATTTAACAATTTTAGGTCCACGTCCACGTACATATATTTTTTGTTTTCTAGTTGAATGCCCAAGCTCTGCATTTACTCCAATCTCCATCTAAAATAATCAACAACATGCATTAATTTATGTCAAGATTGGATAATACATTATAAATTTCAATAATACTGTGAAAAAAGATGGACGTATCACAAAATGCCATCAGATCATTTTTTCCTAAGGAAATTGGATTTGAGTACCTGATTTCCCGCTTCATCCGTCGTGTCCTCATTTGATATGACACAATTTGTTGCCATGGCCTCGTCTGGCCCCTATAATACACAACATAGTAAATAATGTTTAGTACACCAATTATATCATTTCAACGAATATGCTATCCAACACAAAACCTCACTTTAGTCATATATTTGACATATTGATATCATGTTTTGGCCATCCTAATTTTCAAACTTTTCCCTCGATCATAGAATCACATTTAATCACCATTCCTGTGCATTTTCAACCAATAAGTTTGACCTCAGAGGCCTCATGGACAAAAAATGACTTTATCTCCTCTATGTTGTAGTATTTGTGAATTCATAAACAACTTCCTCCTTTGGTTGAGGTTTCTTTCTCTTCTTACCTCTATTGTATCTGTAGATTTCGTTGTCATATCTATTTCCACCCACTTTCCTCTCTGTGATTTAGTAGTTCTACGCTGTCCATGTCCTCTCTCCATGGCCTCCTCTAGATCCTGTAATACACAACAATGACAATAGTCACATAACAACTATGCACCAAGAGAATATTCTTGAATTTATCTTCTTAATACACTCGCTTTTCATTAAGACACACTATGAAAAACAAAATAGGACATTGCAACATTTTGCTCTTTAGAAAAAGTTTACACGCGAAATCTTGACAACTAGAGCTCAAATCTTATGATTACAAGATGACTACAAATTCACATCAAAAAGACATTTAACATAACAGAAGCATGAAGTCAAAATGCTATCATGGAAACAAGATATAGTTACTTATTATAAGGACAATCCAAATTTGGTGAGGTTACGTTTTTATCAACTTCCAAGAAAAATACATAATTTTGCACTGATTGGCGCTAAATTAGGCGCACTTTGCACCACCTTTGGTGCCCCAAATAGATTACATTTTTTGGCCTAAAAGTCAGCGCTAAAGTGGACGTTAACTGCTCTGACTATAGCGCCGACTACTGCATCAATTTTTTAAAAAAAAATTCCCGCTTTCACATACCCTAAAAAAAAAAAACTTTATTGATTTTTGGTGTTCATTTTTTGTTTGGAGATTGAGTGTTTGGGTTGGATTCCTACTTGAATTAATATATGAGAAATTCGATAATTACAGGAGAAAAATGCTGTGCGAAGAGAGGAGAAAAATGTCATGCAAAGAGATGAGAAATTTGATTTAGTTTTTGACACCATAGGTAAGGCTACAATTACAATAAATTTTTTTGATTCCCAAATATATTTTTGTTTCAATTAAATGGAGAGGATTGTGAAGAAAGGGTTGTAAATATTGTTTTGTTTATAGGCGAATCGTTCAAGTCTCATGTGGTTGCAAAGGAGGAGGGTAAAATTGTAGACATTGTATTATTTCCTTTGCATCCGAGAGCAGTTAACGCATTTTTCAAACCCCAATGCCTAGGTTCTCTTATCATTACCATCAATACCTTTCTCTAAACACAACTTTCTCGCTTCCTTCCTAAAAAAGTAGTTGGGTTCTTTAAGACAAGTTGATTGTGAGCAAACTAAAATTAGGGCTTTTGAGTCGAGGGTGAGAAAACTAAAACAGAGGTTGGTAGAGACAATACGAGGAGATAGGGATTTTGAGACAAGGGTGAGCAAACTAAAATTAGGCCAGGAACTATAGATTCTCTCCCAAGGCACTAATTGATTCATAGGAAAACAACTTCATGATTTGCTCTACAAAGTAAAGGTCAAAAACCTTGAGGAATACAAAAAAACTAGGCGAAAACTTTCATACCTGGCAGTGTGTACTTCATTTTCCTCCATAGACTGAATGAAAATAATTTGCCCTAGGTCACCTCAAAATGTCAAGCAATAGAGGGAAGAGAGCAAAGGGAGCAGACTCTGGTCACAATGAGGTAATTCATTGTCAATTTATAGATGTGGAAATGTTTCCATTATTTCTTTGATTTTTAGTTTTTAGTTTTTTATTTGTAAATTTAAAAGAAGAAATTTATTTTATAGGAACATGATACTGACAAAGATAAAGAGGCATTGGCTTCCATATTGGGGTTAGAGGCAGTGAACAAATTGGATGGTGTGGACTTGACAATGCTTGCCAGATACATAGAAAAATGATCTGGTAAAGCCCCTGAAACATTACAACCAAATCAATAGTGTTAAAGGGAATCAATTGATTCCCCAACCAGTCATGGATCGAGCAAAAGATCTAGGAGGAAATCAATAACAATAACCTCTAAGAATGTGGAATAGGGAACAGAGGCTTCCAATGTCCCACCCACTCCTGGGACATAGACTTCTTCGACCACCACGCCATGTTTGCATCTTGCATTGGTACCTACAATACCAAGATAGAATATGATGTGGTTTCAGGGGACATCCGAATGACAGATGTTGGAAAAACATTTGTGAATAGGTTGAAGGAATCATGCCTTCAATGGTTCAAAGACCATCTACATTTTCCATTCTCAAAGATACCCATGCACCTGCAAAAAGTAGTTATCCAAGACATGGAGACTGAATTTGGCACAGGTTGGTCTGTAAAGAAGATAAAGCTATGAATGTCTCAAAACTGCAAGAGATTTCAATGCAACCAAACAAAGAAGATAAAAAAATCCCTCCCGAGCAAAGGCTCAAAAAAAGGCCAATTGATGTAAGTTTGAAAGTATGGAAAGAGCTTGTAAAAGCATATGAGAAGTCTGATGCACGGAGGAAGTCCGGTGAGGAGAGTACGCAAGTATTTGAATTTTCTCATAAGATTATATCAAATTTATTAAATAATTTTTAAATTTTATTTGTGCATAGTTAAATTGAATTAGTATATGTTTCAGGACAAGGCCTCCAAGGCTAGGCTTGACAAACTTCGTGCCACGCATCACAATGGCCAGAAAGGTTTACAGGCCTTGATCTATACATTTGTAAGTATATTTAATAAGTTAAATGATATTTTTTTTAAAATTTCCTAGGAAAAAGTAAATGATTGCATATTAATTAGTTTAACTAGTCCATGTGCCATGTTTTGACAGGATGAGAAATATGGCCGGCATCCAAGCCAATTTGAAAAGGATATGTTACAAAGAAAAAATTGGACCGATTTTGTAATCTGGATGGAGAACGAGGTATCAATAATTGATTTTCAATAACTTATTTGGATATTGTTGTGTTAATATGTCAATTTTAATTTCTTGTGTTGAGTTGTTTATTGATGCGTAGGATGAGTTCTAAAGTGCTTCTCTGTTGGTCCTAGCGCCCTTAAATGTAAGATTTATCTTAGATGACAAATGATTACTCTTATATCTTTAGGGATCCTTCTTAGTCCCATTAGGATCATAATGAGTATACTAGTCTTGTGCTTGCTTACAAAAAGTGGTTGCAATTAACCTAATCTTGTGGTCATTATCCACAACATTTTGTGTGTGTCATGCTATCTCATATGCTTAAGTTTAACGGGCTAATAATGAACAGAAAATCATTATTTTCCTGCCTCCAACTAATGGGCTTGTTAGAACCTAAAATTTCCTACCATTTTTTGCAAAAAAATTAGGTTCCCATGATGAAAAATCTAACTGCAGCACTTAGAAATGCACATGTACAATATACTTCAGTGGCCTACTTTGAAGGGTTATAATTTGAAGCCTATTCATTTTTATGTCAAACCACTTAGTAGGCATACTTATTTGTCATATGTGAGTGTACACGCTTGATTTCAGCTTCCCACGATCATATTGGACAAGGTTTTGCAATGCCAAGTTAAAGGGTTCTGGTGGTATCTAGTGGTCCCACCTAGGGTTAGGGTTTTAAGTCGAATATGCAAGCCTATATTTTTATTCCTTTAAACCCCTTAAGGCCTTAAGTTTTCTTGTCCTTTGGCCTCTTGACTAGGGTATGAAGATTAGGACTTTGTACGTAATCTTAAGCCCTCCTTTTGGATTTGTTGGAAGCCTTCTTCACTAATACATAAGGACTGTCAAGACTCTTATGATAGTGCATTAGAGAGGCATTGAAATCACAAAGGAGATAAATGTTATTAGGCCATCACCCAATGGAGAAGGGATTGTCATAAAGATCATGACAGTGTTACCTTGTCGTAGTCACAAAGGGGATAGTCTTTGTGGTGGTAATTAAAGTCACTAAGTTTACATCCACCTTCCTAGGGTCTGCAGAAATGCTTGAAGTTGAAAATCCCTGTTTTAAAGATCTTTCCATGAGTATTTTCCATGTTTTTACAAATGGAGACCTCCCCAATCCTCATCTCAAGTTTCAAATGCACAATGAAATGATGGAGGACAATCATAACTGTCATAATAGTATATTAGCATTTTTTGTCTCAAGGTGGGCCTTAAGATTGGCAAGGGGATGGATATAGAGTTGGGATTATGGTTTTCGTTTAAAAGCCTTGTGTCATTGACCTAATATTTATTTGTGGCAAGGATCCCAATAGTCTAAATATTACAAATTGTTGTCAAGAAAGGACTATCATAGTTAAGTGTGGTACAGTGATACAATTTCATCTTGGTTGAGTATTGTATAAATCTCAAGCTATTTAGAATACATGGGGTATTAGGGTGTGGTATCACTATATAGGTAACATCAAGTGATTTCTTCAACCCAATCTTGGCCTATATAGTACCCAGTGTGAAGAGAAAGATAGTGTTGTCCAAGAACCTTGTTACAGTCACAAATGAGGGGAGTTTTAGCTATTGTAACCATAGTTAGAATCCCTTGTTGTTACCATAACATACGTGACCTAAAACCATGACTCTACGAGTATGAGTTGTTTGAAAGGCAAATTCCACAACATTTGCCACCATCCTCCCTTCCTGTGTCAAAATGGGAGCTTTGGAATAGGGTATGGACATCCATCAATACATAAAGGATAGAGGAATTATGTCAGATGTTGTATTTGCAACTGCCTTGTTAGACATGTATGTAAAATGTGGAAGCATAGACAAGGCACGTGAACTGTTTGACAGAATGCCTCAAAGAAATGTGGTCTCATGGACTACAATGACTGCAAGATATGCACAAAATGGATTTGTTGAAAAGGCTTCAGAAATTCTAAAGCAAATGCAATTGGCTAGTGTAAAGCCAAATTCCACAACCTTTGCCAACATCCTCCCTGCTTGTGTCAAAATGGGAGCTTTGGAATAGGGTATGGACATCCATCAATACATAAAGTGAAAGGAAGCTAGGTGTGAAGAAATCGCTTCCTACACTAATCTAATGAGGGGAGGAGAGTGCAAATTCAAATTTATCCTAACTATTATAGCAACATTAAACCATTAACATGAGATATTGCAGCAAACACATAATAGAGAAGGTGAGATAGAAGAAGAGAGACACATGATATACGTGGGAAAACCCTTATCGGGTAAAAACCCCACACTCCAAAACCTGCACAATGTATTATCAAAACAAAGAATGTTTACAACACACTTGCAATGCAAGCTCTCAGGAGTCTTCGACACTCGTATCTGGAGACAAACTGACAATATAACAGTACCTATCAAACTTGTAAATACATCTCCTTCTCCAAGCACCTGTTTATATAGAATATACAAGGCAAAATTGGTCCTATCTTGGAATGGGTGTCCAACTTGGACTCATGGCCCAAAACCCACGCCTAAGGACACTTGGTCAACATTGTAGAATGCATCTAACACTTGTCCATAGCTCCCATCCCAAAGAGGTCACCTATTTCCAAAATGGGCTATGGCAGATGCTCTTATGACTCTTACGACTGTCATAGAATCTGTCATAACAGTTACAACTTACAACTGTAAGAGAATCTATCATACACAGGCTATAAATAGCATATTCTCTTACAACATGTCATAGTACCCCTTGGGGCACCCAAATATGCCTTTTTCAAAGATGCTTCATGACACATGTCTTCACCTGTCTTACAAGCTTCTATTTCTGACTCTTACATGTCATAACTTCGTCATATAGGAATCCGTCATAACTGTTTCGGTCAAACATTCCCTTACACAACATCCAAGATGTCGACACATGGAAAAATAATCCTACCACAAAGTGGGATGCCTATCTCCTCATGTGAGGACAAGATTACAAGTTGTCATCTTCCATGTAGGATGACACATCACTGTGCCACATCCCACAATATGACAATATGGAATTTACAATTAATTTACAACATAGGCAATGATTTAATAAATACAATCATAAATAATGAAAGGAATTACCAAGGTTGAGACACCTTAATTCCCAACATTCTCCCACTTGTCAAACACCTTCTAAGAGCCAATAGAATAATAGGATTTAACTGCCATAGACCGAGAGGCCCATAGACTCCAAACACCATCTGAACTTCTCTATGCCCATTGGCTTTGTCAATGCATCTGCAACATTCTTCAAAGTATCTACCTTCTCCAAATTTACCTTCCCATCCTCTACCATGTCTCGCACAAAGTGAAATTGTACATCAATATGCTTTGTTCTGGCATGGAAAGTTAGATTCTTTGCAAGGCAAATTGTACTCTGACTGTCACAACTGATTGTAATTTGACCTGCATCAACACCAATATCGGAACACAATCTTTTAATCCAAATGGCTTCCTTACAAGCATGAGTAGTTGCCATATACTCATCTTTTGTAGTGGACAAAGCAACCACAAGTTGTCTCTTACTCATCCAACTAATCGCACCACCAAATAGTGTAAACACATAAGCACTGGTGGATCTCCTACTGTCAATGTCACCTGCCCAATCAGAATCCACAAAACAATGAATACAAAATGGATGCGGAGGTCCAATAGCATTGCCATGATAGAAAATGGAGTACTAAGAAGTACCCCTCAAATATTTGAACACTCGCTTAACTGCATCCCAATGTACCCATCCAGGATCAGCCATAAACTGACTAAGGATTCCCACTGCTTGGGCACTGTCTGGTCTTGTGCAGACCATAACATACATCAAACTACCAAAAACACTAGCATAAGGTACTCTACTCATGTCCTCCACCTCACTAGAAGATTTCAGACAATCATTAACAAACAACTTTGTCCCCAATGAAACAGGAACACTCACTGGTCTACAATCTACCATGCTGAACCTGTCCAACACGGTCTTCACATACTTACTCTAGCTTAACCAAACTTTTCTTTTAGTTCTGTCTCTTTTGATTTCCATTCCAAGAATGTACTTGGCTGCCCCTAAGTCTTTCATTTCAAACCATGCTGCCAACTGAGACTTAAAATTAGAAATCATATTCTTACCCTTCCCAATGAGCAACATATCATCAACATATAATGCAACAATGAGAATACGATCACCATCAAGCTTATAATAAACACAGTGATCCGATTTTGATCTTAGACAACCAATTGACAACAAAAAGGCATCAAACTTCAAGTACCACATCCTAGGAGATTGCTTCAAACCATACAAAGACTTCTTAAGCTTGCAAACCAAACTTTATTTACCTTTCTCTATGTAATGCTCTGGTTGTGACATGTAGATTTCTTCCTCCAAATCACCATGAAGGAAAGTTGCCTTCACATCCATCTGTTCTATCTCTAAATCATAAGCAACTATAAGAGATAACAAAAATCTAATGGATGTCAGCTTTGCAACGGGAGAGAAAATTTCACCATAGTCAATTCCCTCCACTTGTGAGTACCCCTTCACAACCAATCTAGCCTTGTACTTTTCAACGCTGCCATCTGCACTGAATTTCTTCTTGAATACCCATTTACAACCAACAGGTTTCCGTCCATTAGGAAAAGGCACCAAGTCCCATGTTTTGTTCTTTTCCAAAGAAACCATCTCATCTTCCATGGTCTCCTTCCAGGAACTTGCATATTTCATGCCCATAGCCTCTTTCACATTTCTAGGCTCATCAATGTTAGAAAGTAAAGCAAAAGCACAACTAGAATCAAGTAATAAATAACCAAACCTATCAGGTTGCTTTCTTGTTCATGTAGACCTCCTCAATGGCTGAGGTTGAGGTTCTGTTTCTTCTTCTTCACTTCCAGAGCTGCTAGAGCTCTCCTCATCATCAGGCCTCACAGGGTCTGTCAATTCAGTCTTCTCAGGGGTAGAAGGAAACTAAACCGCATCTCCTTTCTTCTCTGACTGTTTTGGCTGTAGAACAATGGAAGAGGGTGTTAGCTCTCTGAAGATAACACTTCTGCTATACAACACTTTCTCAGTCACGGGATCCCAAAGCTTGTATCTGAAGAGATTTTGTGTCTCAAATTGCTATTTGGAACTTTGTTAAGTTCGCATTCTCTGAATATACAATTTGTGTGTATATCACAAATGTATGTTGTACATTTTATGTATATACCGCAAATGCATGTGAGAACAATTTATGTGTATCTCACAGTTGCATATCGCGCTTGTATGCAATGAACATACATTGCAAATATACATCAGGTTTAGATGCAAGGATGGTCAATGGGTCAAACTTTTAGAATGCATGTTTCGAATGTATATTGGAAATATACATTGCGTTCATACATTGGTTTAATCATGACTGGCTGTGTCGATGACATCGAGGTATGATACTTGAGATGATCGGTTCATCGAAGCATTGGGCATCGACATGAGAACCTTCATCAGCGAAGGTTGGAGAAGCTGCTCCGATAGCTATGTGTTACTCCGATTGGAGTTGGCGATGGAATCTGGCATCGGCGTAAGAGCTTCTTTCAGCCAAACTTTGTTAAGTCCTTCCGACACTCGCTATCTTACCGATGGTGGTAGCTTCTTCAAAGATCGGCGAGAGATTGTTCATCGGGACAATGTAAACTATTTGGACCAATGGCAAAGGTTTGACCGATGAAGGTAGGAGGATTTGGGCATCGCAAAGACATTGGTCTATCAGTACAAGACTTGAAGTGCTCACCGATGGAGTGGGTTAGGCCGATAAGGCTATAGCTTGGCATCGTCGGCAACAAAATTGCCGACGATGGTATTACCGTGTGTTTGACCATATAAATTAGAACAGCGTCAGCGACCTGGTGCATGTGGGATTAAACATCTCGCTGGAATGTGAACCGTTGTGACGGTTGGAAGGCAGTGACGCCGGAGAAGTGAGATCGATCAGTTAGGGCAAAAGTGGTGTAACTGTTTTGTGCTCTTAAAGACTAATAATATAATTTGATCTTGTGGCATCGTTGAGTTTTTTTTTTTGATGAAATGATTTAATTATACAGGTTATTTTGTAGATATACAGGTTGAATAAACGGCTGTGTATAATTGAAAAAGAATTGATACCAAAGCAATAGAGCTGGGATCTTTATTGTAACTATTTAGTTTACTGTAATAAAGATATTCTCTCTTGTGGTGGTGGGTTTTTTACCCGAAAGGGTTTTCCCACGTAAATTGGTGTCATTCTGTGTTGTCTTAATTGTTTATTTTGTTTTTCTGGTGTATTCATCTGTGTTTTTGAAATTGAAATTTACCTGTCTGCATAATCCCCTTTAAATTAACATTAGGGAAGCTGTATTCCGCACCTCTGCTTTCCTTACAGTATCCTTTCACACTGACTCCATAGCCAATAAAGATACATTTAACAACCTTATTCTCCAACTTAGACCATTTCTCCCTAGGCACATGTGCATATGCCTCACAACCAAAAACATGAAGATGCCTTACTATAGGCTTCTTACTAGACCACACCTCCATAGGTGTTTTGCCAACAAGAGTTGATGTAGGAGATCTATTTACCAGATAGCAAGTAGTGGCAACAACTTCAACGCAAAACTTTTATTCGAGGCTTTCTCCACTAAGCATACTCCTAGCCTTCTCCATCAGTGTCTTGTTCATCCTCTCTGCAACTACATTTTGCTGCGGGGTATATGGAGTTGTCTTATGCCTTTCAATCCCTTGCTCTTTGCAGAACTTATCAAACTCTACCAAACAAAACTCACCACCGTTGTCAGTTCTCAAACACTTAATCTTTTTACAAGTCTAATTTTTAGCAAAGGCTTTAAACTCCTTAAACTAACTAAAGACTCCAGTCTTGCTTCTGATAAAATAAACCCATGTCCTTCTATTGTAATCATCTATGAAAGATACAAAATATACAAATTTTGAAATGGAAGGAACATTCATAGGACCAAACACATCAGAATGAATAAGATCCAATACACCAAAAGACTTGTGAGAACTAGAGTAAAACTGGACATGGTTTTGCTTTCCATAAATGCAATGTTCACAAAAGTCAAACTTGGGATTACAATCATTTAACCCCTCAACGAGGTTTTTATTTTTTAGGGTACGTAGAAACAAAGTACCCCTCTGAGTACCCTTCACAAGCACCATAGATCCTCTTGTCATCTTGCATCCATCCTTCAAAAAGACAACCTACACACTTGCATCATTCAACATACTTACATAAAGCAGGTTCCGTGCAAGGTCTAGAACGTGCATAACTCCAGTGATCTCCTTTACTTGTCCATTAGGGAATTAGATTGAGACCCTTCCACGACCAACAATCTTCAGACAAGAGTCGTCACCAAGGTACACCCTTCCACCATCGAACTCTTCATATTTGGTAAACCAGTCTCGATGCAAGGTCATGTGGAATGATGCACCAGAAACAATCAACCACACATCATCAGATGCATGGGTGGCCAGGGCTATGATGAAGGCATCACCATCATCTTGTGACTTGTTAGAATTCGAATAAGGAGCTTTCTTCTTCTTTTTCTTCTCCTCTTTGTATTCCTTTTAGAAATGCCCGGTTTTACCACAATTCCAACAAAGAGCCTTGGAGTTTCCAGGAGATTTGGATCTCCCACAGGATTTGGATCTACCCTTTTCACCTTTCTTGTCCTTCTTCCCTTTCTCTTTGGGTCTTCCACGAACTGCAAGAGCCTCTTTGGCTACCTCAGAAGACTCTCTTTGCATCTCTTTAGATAACAACGAAGATACCACATCTTCCATCTTAAAGGTGGTAGTGGTGCTTCCAATAGCCATGACAAGATGATCCCATGAATCTAGAAAAGAACAAAGTAGGGTCATGCATCGATCCTCCTCCATTTTCACACCCACAGATGTCAACTGTGCAACGATCATGTTGAAAGCATTCATATGATCCGCATCAAATCCTCCATCTTCCATCTTTAGAGAAAACAACTTTTTCAAAATATGTTTGTTTACCAAGGACTTGGCTTGATAAACATCACCCAACTTCTTCTAAAGATCTTTCATTGTCTTCTCCTCATGGACATTCAATAGGACAGAGTCAGCTAAGTAGAGTCTAATGAGACCCTTAGCCTTCTGATCTTTGAGGTCCCAATCAGCTTGTTGCATTGCTGCGGGTTTTACATCGGATACCATTTCCCATAGGTCACGATCAACAAGTAGGTCCTCCATCTTCAATTTCCACAACTCGAAATTAGTGCCATTGGATTTCTCAACCTCTAACCTTTTGGATGTGGTTTCCATCTCCTTGCTACAATAAGATACAAAATACTCTACACAAGACTCCCACTCAACCTAAGGTTAGCTCAAAAAACCCCTACCCAACAGCTAAGACCAAAACTGGCCAGGCTCTTATACCAACTGAAAGGAAGCTAGGTGTGCGAAAATTGCTTCCTACACTAATCTAATGAGGGTAGGAGAGTGCAAATTCAAATTTATCCTAACTATTACAACAACATTAAACCATTAACATGAGATATTGCAGAAAACACATAATAGAGAAGGTGAGATAGAAGAAGAGAGACACAAGATATTCGTGGGGAAAAACCTTATCGATGAAAAACCCCACTCCAAAACCTGCATAATATATTATTAAAACAAAGAATGTTTACAACACACTTGCAATGCAAGCTCTCAGGAGTCTTCGACACTCATATCTGGAGATAAATTAGCAAAATAACTGTACCTATCAAACCTGTAAATACATCTCCTTCTCTGAGCACATGTTTATATAGAATATACAAGGCAAAATTGGTCCTATCTTGGAATGGGCGTCCAACTTGGCCTCATGGCCCAAAACCCATGCCTAAGGACACTTGGGAAACATTGTAGAATGTATCTGACACTTGTCCATAGCTCCCATCTCAAAGAGGTCACCTATTTCCAAAATGGGCTATGACAGATGCTCTTACGACTCTTACGACCATCATAGAATCTGTCATAACAGTTACAACTTACAGTTGTAAGAGAATCTGTCATACACAGGCTATAAATAGCATATTCTCTTACAACATGTCATAGTCCACCTTGGGGCGCCCAAATATGCCTTTTTCAAAGATGCTTCATGACACATGTCTTCACCTATCTTACAAGCTTATATTTCTGACTCTTACATGTCATAAATTCGTCATAGGAATCCATCATAACCGTTTCGGTCAAACATTCCCGTACACAACATCCAAGATGCCAAAACATGGCAAAATACTCCTACCACAAAGTGGGACACCTATCTCCTCATGTGAGGACAAAATTACAAGTTGTCATCTTCCATGTAGGATGACACATCACCGTGCCACATCCCACAATATGATAATATGGAATTTACAATTAATTTACAACATAGGCAATGAATTAATAAATACAATCATAAATAATGCAAGAAATTATCAAGGTTGAGACACCTTAATTCCCAACATAAATGATAGAGGAATTTTATCAGATGTTGTAGTTGCAACTGCCTTGTTAGACATGTATGTAAAATGTTGAAGCATAGACAAGGCATGTGAATTGTTTGATAAAATGCCTCAAAGAAATGTGGTCTCATGGACTACAATGACTGCAGGATATGCACAAAATGGATTTGTTGAAAAGGCTTCAAAAATTTTAAAGCAAATGCAATTGGCTGGTGTAAAGCCAAATTCCACAACCTTTTCCAGCATCCTCCCTGTCTATGTCAAAATGGGAGCTTTGGAATAGGGTATGGACATCTATCAATACATAAAGGATAAAGGAATTTTGTTAGATGTTGTAGTTGCAACTGCCTTGTTAGACATGTATGCAAAATGTGGAAGCATAGACAAGGCACATGAACTATTTGACAAAATGCTTCAAAGAAATGTGGTCTCATGGACTGCAATGACTGCAGGATATGTACAAAATGGATTTGTTGAAAAGGCTTCAGAAATTTTAAAGCAAATGCAATTGGCTAGTGTAAAGCCAAATTCTAGAACATTTGCCAATATCCTCCCTGCCTGTGTCAAAATGGAAACTTTGAAATAGGGTGTATGGAAATCCATCAATACATAAAGGATAGAGGAATTTTGTCAAATGTTGTAGTTGCAACTACCATGTTAGACATGTATGCAAAATGTGGAAACATAGACAAGGCACATGAACTGTTTGACAGAATGCCTCAAAGAAATGTGGTCTCATGGACTGCAATGACTGCAGGATATGCACAAAATGGATTTGTTGAAAAGGCTTCAGAAATTTTAAAGAAAATGCAATTGGTTGGTGTAAAGCCAAATTCCACAACCTTTTCCAGCATCCTCCTTGCCTGTGTCAAAATAGGAGCTTTGGAATAGGGTATGGACATCCATCAATACATAAAGGATAGAGGAATTTTGTCAAATGTTGTAGTTGCAACTGCCTTGTTAGACATGTATGCAAAATGTGGAAGCATAGACAAGGCACGTGAACTATTTGACAGAATGCCTCAAAGAAATGTGGTCTCATGGACTACAATGACTGCAGGATATGTACAAAATAGATTTGTTGAAAAGTCTTCATAAATTTTAAAGCAAATGCAATTAGCTAGTGTAAAGCCAAATTCCACAACCTTTGCCACCATCCTCCCTGCCTGTGTCAAAATGTGAGCTTTCGACCAAGCAATTTGTAGCACTTAAGGTTATGTAATAGAATTTATAGTTGATAGTTAAATTTATAACAAATTTTTTTATGATCTTTACTAACTATTATTAGAATTGTTGCATGTTTTACATCATTGGAATGACATATTAGCTGTAACTTTTTTGAAATTTTATTATGGTATGTGCACTTTGATATGATGTAATATGATTATGGTTTCGTTTCATATGTTGTAATATTAGATATATAACAGAAAAATAAATTATTGCATGAAATAAATAATAACTTTTCATTTTAATTTTTTTTTTTGCAGAACACGAGTCTTCCAGAAGATCAAGATGATCCTCATGATAGAGATCTAGATTATGTTGGTTCTGGTACGAATCGCATTGCAGAGGATGATGACGGCGCAGATACAAAAGACACTGAGGCCGATGATGGTGATGATGATGATGATGATGACGATCATGATAATGATGATCACGATGGTGATGATGATGATGAGGCAGTTGCTCGTAGTAACCAGTGACATTCATGATCATATAGATTGCATCATGGATCATTGTTGATATATCGTTATGATGCCTCTTTTCATAGTCGCTAGCTATCATATGTATCATTTTCACATCCTACAATACCATATTAACGAGTTGTATCATAAATTTATGTATCATTTTGACTTATATCATTTGGACATGTATCATCTTGACTTGTATCATTTTGAGTTACGTAATTTATCATTTTTACTTATATCATTTGTACACGTATCATTTTGACATGTCATTGATCTACTGGCATATTTGACTTTCACTTGTTTTAGTTATATATGATGATGATCTTATCCATATTGACTTATCAATTTATATATATTGAAAGTGGTCGATAATTTTTTGATGGATATTTATTACATATGATGATTTTAATTTACTTCTCAGGATGGATGTTGTCAAATTCAATTAAATTATAGATATTTGACTCACTTGTTTTAATTATAGATGATGATCATGTTATAATAATTATCTTGTTGTTTAATCATATGAGTTAAATAATTAAATTACTTACTCTATAATCATATGAGTTATTTAAGAGGCATGATATATTTAACTAATTAAATTGAAATAAAACATATTAAATTAATAAATGTAAGCAAAACAATAAGCATTTTTAGAAGCAACAAAAGACACAAAAATGGATGCAAAATTGGAAGCAACAAGCGATGTTATATCAGAAGCAAAATTGGAAGAAAAATTGGAAGCAACAGTGGAAACAAAATTGGAAGCAAAATTGGAAGCCAAACCAGACGCAAAATTGGAAGCCAAATTAGAAGTAAAACCGGAAGCAAAACCAGAAGCAAACTTGGAAGCCAAACTGGAAGCAAAATTTGAAGCAAAACCGGAAGCAAAATTGGAAGCAAAAGTGGAAGCAAAACTAGAAGCAAAACTGGAAGCAAACCTGGAAGCAAAACTGGAAGCAAACCTGGAAGCAAAATTGGAAGCAAAATTGGAAACAAAACCAGAAGCAAAATTGGAAGCAAAACTAGAAGCAAAATCGGAAGAAAAACTAGAAGCAAAACTAGAAGCAAAACTAGAAGCAAAACTGGAAGCAAAACCGGAAGCCAACTTGGAAGCAAAACCGGTAGCAAAATTGGAAGCAAAATCGGAAGCAAATTTAGAAGCAAAACTGGAAGCAAAATTGGAAGCAAACCTGGAAGTAAAACCGGAAGCAAAATTGGAAGCAAAATTGGAAGCAAAACTGGAAGTAAAACTAGAAGCAAAATTGGAAGCAAACTTGGAAGCAACACAAGAAGCAAAACCATAAGAAAAATTAGAAGCCACACTGGAAGCAACAAAATCTGGTGCTACATCTGGCATTAAACCTGGCACTAATATTTGGTGCTAAACCTGGCCCTACACTAGGTGCACAACCCAGCGTTATAATCGGCGCTAAACCCGGTGCAATAGCGAGATGCTATTGGGCGCCGAGTTTGGCGCCGGCAGAAGTGTCCAATTCATGGACTCAAATGTACTAAATTTTGGTGCTATTTTAGCTGCTAATGGCCTGTTCTGTTGTAGTGTGATAACGGATTTTATCTCCTATTTATACTTTATATTTTTAGGGTTACGACCCTTCACATATGTCCGGTGTGACTTTTGATTTAATTTTTGTTTTTTTGCTTTACAAATATTTAATTTAATCTCCTTTTGCCTTCATATCCTGTGAAAATAATTTTCCAAATAACTATTGTCATTTCCTTTTGTACACATTTTCACTCAATCTAGAAAATATATTCTTCGGGTAAGAAATAATTACTCACCCACGAGTTCCTTGGTGAAAATGTCTTCTGGCTATTTGTATGCTTTTTCTAGAAAAGTATTTTCTAGGTAAAATAATTACCTACTTAGTTAATTCCTTCAAAAATATTTTGCCTCCGTCATTCTCAATTAAAAATCTTTAGATTCATTATGTCCCTGGGTAAAATAATTACCCACCTTATAGCCCCTTTGGTGAAAATATTTTATATTCTGATGAAAATATATTGTTACCTTATTGTAAATATATTCACAGGAAATATGTTTATGCTACACATATTTCATTTTCACTTTATGGTTTTATTTTCTTCAATCCATTATTATATTTATTATTTTATTTTCACCGCTTCCTTTATGTAATAATCGGCATATCGGAGGGACTTAAAAAATACTTACTCCGATATATTGTTTTCTTCCCGATATAATCTAATATCCACTTGTATTTTGGTGGGGTGTGAAATCATCATATTTTATGCAAATGAAATTTTATTCATTTTTGCTGTCTTCGGAGGATCGAAGGGACTAAATGAATGGTCATTCCGATATGGTAAAGTCTCCCCGATATTTATTTTTATACTTTATACCTTTTAATCTAGGCATGTAAAAGCCTTCAGGACCCACCTCATCGATATATTGGAGGGACTCCAAACATCATCTCACCAATAAGCTATAGTCTACCTGATATTAGGGTTTCTCAACAGTATGTCTCCATTCTATGCATATTCTAAAATTATGCGATCCATGAGACCGCATTTCATGTTTCAGAGTGCCATTTAGGGACAGGCGAGGAGGGTGTTGGCAAAAATGACACCTCATTTCTGCGCATCATAACTACCAATAGCATAAAAATTTTCATTTATTATTGTTGCATACAATCTTTCTTGATATTACTAATCAGCTGATCCTCTGATAACTTGGACTTGCCATGGATTTTCAAACCTTTACTAGAAATGAATAACTGTTGTCATTTTTGCTAATGGTGCTCCTCCTCAGGATTGAAATGTATGGTGCAACGTGGTGGAGTAAGCTCGATGGGATTATGTAATTGAGCAAGAGACTAGTTCTTTACTACATCTGGCACAAATATGGCATCTTCTTTGGGTACCTTTATAGATTCTATTATATCTTTAGCTTCGTCTTCATCTCTAGTTATATCAACCAACTTAGTTTAGATGTCATCTGATAAAGTAGATTTGTCTTTCACAAATTTTGCAACTCTTGCATTTATATAGTTGTCATCTGATAAAGTAGATTTGTCTTTCACAAATTTTGCAACTCTTGCATATATATAGTTGTCATCTGATAAAGTAGATTTGTATTTTAGCTCTAATTTATGACCAATAATTTCTTCCTCAAAAGTGTAAATGTATTGTCCACTCTAATGCCTCTATCCATCCCTCCAATATGATTTTCTCTAATCAAAGTCTCTTGCATTGACCCTTACGATAAACATAAATATTAAATATTTAACAATGTAACCCATGTCAAAAATGAAGTAGTCCACTCACTATGTATCCTATCTTAACTGGAACTATATTTTAACATGCCTCCCCAAAATTGATATTATGTTAAAATTGATTTAGTGTGGTCACCCTCAATAAAAGTAGAAATATGTGTCACTATACACTCATAATCAATGTCTAATAATGGTCATAGATAAGCATGAAGGCACAAAAAAGTAGTGTGTAATGGTGTGATTATCAAATCACATGTATAGCTAAATAGCCTCTGATGGGAAAAATAACACAATAGAGCTTGTGAGTGGGGAGATAAGCTGTCCATTAATGTAAATATATAGCTCAATAAAGACATGTAAGATGTGAAAGGAGGGAAAACATGATGTTCCTATTGTAAATGATGTGGCAATAAGAGTACAATATGTTGGGGGAAGGCATTATATGCCCCCGATCTAATGTGGTAATTCTAAAAATGTGATATGTCAATGTACCTACTCATATTGGGTGGTTTCTATTTTATGTCATGTAACCTTAATATAGTGCACAGGTTATGGTGAACAAGACTAGGAACTTGACATTCATGTGACTTGTTTTTCCATGATTCATCTTATTAAGTGAGGGATTTTTGTACTCATGAGCATGTGTAATGTTTATCTTCCATTTGTCTATAATTTCTTGAACTTTATGTATTGATGCAATGCCTCTATGCTTAGAATATCTGTGTGTGATGAATTTAGTAGGTTTAGTATATGTATAAGCCATATGGGAAGTAGGAGAACAAGGATCAAAAGATAAACGGTCCTAGTTTTCCAAACTAGGGTTTGACAAACCCTAGTTTAGGGTTTGTCAAATTACGATGAAACTAAATTCATCTTTTCACCCTAATTTGACAAACCCTAAACTAGGGTTTGATAGTTCTTTCATTGTCTCAAGAAAATTTTCTATTTTTTATGAAATTTTTCTGTATTTTATTAATTATAATGACAAAACCTAGTTTACCAAACTAGGGTTTGATCTAGTTCTTTAACTGAATTCATCAAAGTTCTTGCATTTAATTGAATTTTTCTATATTTCATTAACTGTAATGACAAACTGAATTGCCAAACTAGGGTTTCATAGTAGCAAATTTTCTATATTTAATTGGCTGTAATGGAAGCCCCTATCAGCAAGGATATCCAGGGCCAAGTGAAATGTTGGAAAGAATATATATATTCAAGTTCATGGCAAGCATTGCATATATGTATAGAAATGGCACGACAAATTTATGCACCTGTGGGAGCTCAACGTGTATGCTGATGTGGGGTCTTCACCTATTGCAGAGCTCCCACCTGTCACCTTCGACCTTGTCACCTTCATCCATAGGTGTTGTCGCCTTCGTCCATAGGTGTTGTCGCCTTCGTCCATAGGTGTTGTCGCCTTCGTCCATGGCTTCCTTCAACTACTGCGCTCTCAAATCACAAAAAAATTGTTATTTGAGAGTCTTAACCTATTTTATAAAAAAATAATAAAATAATGCCTTCAATCGAAGGCATTATTTTATTATTTGGTGTTCAATGGCCTTCATTCGCAAACCCCCTTCGAACGAAGGCTCTTTTGATTTGCTTTTTGATTTGGTCGACAAGGCCTTCGTTCGAAGATTCGACCTTTAAGTGAAGGTGCCTGCTAGAGATTTTTTGGCACCTTCAATTTTTCTTCATCCACAAAAGTGTAACCCACTATTGTGGGATGATCCTGTTGGTTCTCCAACAGATATGGGAGGTTGCGTGAGCTGCCTCCCCTTCACTTCTGGTTCTGCCGCACCAAGGGGGTATCCCTATAGCTAAATATTTGATCTTGACTCACCCAATGATAGAAAGATTTAGCTTTACAACAATAGGCAGAATACTCTCATGTATGGACCAAGATTTGGGTGATAGATCACAAGGTTGGTAGTGTTCTTGGACATATCTAACTCGTTGTGGATGAGAGTATGTAGGGGTCCTATTTTGACTCCTACAACTAACAGGTTGGAATTAAGAAATGAGTTGTTTTATGTTTTGGATGCAAGACAGGGGCTTTTGGATCATAACTACTACACAGGTAGCAGACTGGTGCCTATCTCAGGGCAAGGAATCAACTAGACATATACAAGTGAATAATTTGCACTGGCATTCAAGTTTCAAGGGGTTAGGACTGGTATTTGCCTTACAAACACCACCCAAGACTGAGTATTTAGCTGCTTCTACTTACAAATATCCCTACTGACATACAATCTTATTCATACTTAACCTAAAACAGTTTAATCCGCTCCTTGAATGGAAGTTAGAGATCAAGCATACAATACATCAAATCTGTATCCTAGAACCTTAGTAACCCTTAGCAACCACATTCAAAAGAAGGGTGCATACAACAAATGGAGACAAACAGCTAAACACATGCAAAGAAGAATTTCTCATATAAAATGACATGAAACTGAACATATGTGCAACCTACATTCAAAATGCAACTCATAAACTCCAAAATGAGACTGAACAACCAAGAAAGGCTTTGTTCTTTGTTATTTCACCAAAAAATGCCCAAGTCTTCAACAACCTTACAATGAGCAACACAATTTTGATATATACCAAGAACGTGTCCTCAGTAATCAAGTACAATGGTCATTTCAAAATTTCACCAGATGCATCGCACCATGAGAAATGGTGCCCAAAATTGAATGCACCAGAGAGAAGGAGGAGGAAAGCAGGTGAACTCGAGAAGTGTGCTGCCGCTTGGAGATTTTCCTCTTGAATCAAGTAGTTGGCCGGTCAATCAGACCCATACCTCTGCATTTTTCCATTAATGACCAACCTACTCGCAGCTTCGTGCTTTGCAATGCTCTCCCACCTGGAATGCAGCTATGAATGCACAGGAAATCCTTCGCTCACTGAGAATTTGAAACTGGGTGTTGATTTCCATCCTACCGCCAATATCTACAGCTTTGGTTGCTTTTGAAAAGTCCATTGGCCAATAGAAACGTGCCATGTAGGTGGCTTTGCCCATCGCTAACTTTTCCCTCTTCCATTTTGCCATTTTTGCCTTTGTATATGCAAATGCATATACATACAATTTTTTGGACACATGGCAGCCGCTGATTGGTCCTTCGTCGCTGAAAAAATGCATCTCTGAGTTATCGGGACCATTACATCTTCTCCTTGGCACATCGCCAATGTATATGCGAACATACAACACAATATACATGCAATACTCTTGATGCAACTGCAGAATATTCTAGGAATCTGCAATGTATATTCCACCATTGTATGTCCAAAAATGCACCCAAATAACACGTACAAGCCCGATATGCATTCACCTTGATGCATACAACCATTTTTTGCACTTTTTTGAAAGCCGATTGAACTTCTTCAAGCCCACCAATGTATATCTGCACTTGTACATTTAAATGTACATACAAACAGCGATGCTTATACAAAAATACATGCATGAAGATAGAGGCCGATAGACTTAGCAAATTTTCTGGGTTTTTTCTGAAAAGTGCCTGCGAATGAATACTTGAAACCCAAACCAGTAGCAGGCACCAACATTGGCTCTGTCTGGGGACGCATACCTCTTGCAGGCATGGCGAGGACCATAGATCTCTAGGATGTAGACCAATCCCTTATCCATTGGGCACAGAGTCAAACATTGCACCAACCTACATCACAAATCACACTTTTGAACACTATTTTGGCGGCCCTGGGCAGCCAAAAATGAAGAACCATAACCTCCTCCTATCAAATGCCTAATTCTAGCTTGAATGATCCCAACCACAACTGAAAACACTAAGATAAACTGCCCCTACGCTGATCTTATCAATTACATACTTCACCATTTTTGAAAGCTTGCCTCTGTCATTATGCATCTCAAAATAAGATACATAACCATACATACTAGAATATCTTTCAGCATTAGGCAACATATGTATGTTATATTCCTCAGCTAGTACATCACATTGCACTTGGCATTGTTCACTATCTACCTGGCTATTGCACGTTAGCAAGCACTCATCCAACTGATCAAAAAACTGAAGACACTCAAAATATATGAGACCATCAATATTATCTATATCACTTATTGACAGTGATATCAAATCCTGATTTGCACACCCATAGTTGCATACATCTAGAACAACTGATGTTGGACATTATCATTCAAAATTTGCATATCTATATTATCTTCACAAGAGCTGAAGATCTCTGCCTTTGGTTCATATGTCCCTTCTTCACAAACTAATGCAACACCCAAGTCAGTTGTCTCCTCATATTCATCATCATCTTCAAAAAGAGGGTTAATCCTGCACCAATGAAGGTCATGACTCACAGTGTTCAATGCATCCAAAGGCTCATCATAGAGGGGATTCATACTCATTGCAAAGGTCTCTGCTTCTTCTTCATGACAATCCAACTCTTCTTCAACATTACCAAATCTAGAGTCATAAGAAGAACAAACCTGATCCATGAACTGATCATGGATATCATCTTTATCATCTGATTGGCCCACATACAAGATTTCTGCTACTTCAATGCACTCTGAAGCTGAACTATCCCTATCACTTTCTAGCCCTCTAATGTTTCCTGATGAAACTGGAATTGACTCTTGATCCATATGATCACAACTATGCATAACTGGATCATTTAAACATGAAGGCTCTTTGCTAAGGACTGGCATGTAAATATCACTTGAAAAATCATTACAATCAACTTCATTTGTTGAGCAAATCAGGGCATCCTCCTCCATAACATAGTCATCATTACCTTGGAATGATGCATAATTAGGGACAACAGGGGTGTGATTGCTTTGACACTCATTTTCAACATATAAATTATATCTTTCATCAACATAGGGGACTGCAGGACAACAAAAATTTGCAGAGAAATAGCCCTTCTATATTCCATATCTCCAGTTGTTTTCAATGTCTATTGCAAACTGATGTGCCTGGTGCAATGTGGTGGGCTCCTTATCTCTCAATCTATAACTCATTTGCTTATCAAATGCTCCCAAATAGACCACTAGGCACAATGCATCCATAGGTCTCATACATTCTGGAATTCTTTTCAATGCCTTCATAAATTTGAGGTTAAAGGCTGGAATTAACTCATCTTTTTCAATATGGATATACATGAAGTCACTGATGACTGCATATTCGGATATTCTTTCACCATATTGTTCTAAAAATGCAGATTTAAATTCTTGCCAAGTGCTGATAGAGTACGTCGGAAGGTATGAGAACCAGTCCCTTGCATCTTCAACTAGAGATTGAACAAATAATCCCATAACTACATCTTCATGGTCAACCTCAAAGTCATCTATAACATTTCTAAACTGCTGCAAGTGTCTCTCAGTTGATTCATCCTTTACACCACTAAATTTAGGCAAATACTTTCTAATCTTAGATGGAAAAGCATTTGGATAACCACAAATGCCATTGAAATTGATGGGCTTATATCTATTAATGCTGAAACTTCTTCTACTACATGGTTGGGATTGGTCACTATACATTATTGCATTTGACACTTCACAAGGGTGCATGGGCTGATAATACATCTTATCTGTGTTTTTGCAACCCTCTTCTCAACTCAGATTTCAATCAATGACCTTAGGCCTTTAAAATACAAACTGCTATTTCAGCTTGCCTAAAGTCCTCTAAATGAGTCTTTCAACAACATTGCATGGTTCATTTGAAAATAGAAACTACATTCTCAATAGATACCAAAGCATGCAAGTTCATCACCAATATTTCCCCTTTAACCAGTGCTATTTCACCAAATAGGGAATCTTTTAAAACTTATAAAAATACTTGGATATGTTGTAGCTACTAGAAATTCCTTTCCCTGACTGAAAGTATGAAAATCTAATACATCTTTGCATTCTTTTTTCAGGTTCTTTTTGTTCAGAGTCGCCACCTCCTTGGTAGAGGAATGAGCTTCAAATAAGATGAAGCTGAAAATTCATTTCTTTTCTTTTTGGGTTCTCCTACAGCAGAGCCACATGTACAACTTTTCAAGTTTGCTGCAACAAGGCACTTCTAGGTTTGATTCTTCAATCTTTTAGACTCACACTTTTATGGATATGACATTACATCCCTAGCGGAGTTGCCACTTTGTTGGTGACTCGGATGGGCCAAAAAGATAACACTTTCAAATTAACTCCCCAGTAGAGTCGCCACTTTGTTGGTGACTCGGATGGGCCAAAAAGATAACACTTTCAAATTAACTCCCCAGTAGAGTCGCCACTTTGTTGGTGACTCGGATGGGCCAAAAAGATAACACTTTCAATTTAACTCCCCAGCAGAGTCGCCACTTTGTTGGTGACTCGGATGGGCCAAAAAGATAACACTTTCAAATTAACTACCCAGTAGAGTCGCCACTTTGTTGGTTCTCCAACAAATATGGGAGGTTGCGTGAGCTGCCTCCCCTTCACTTCTAGTTCTGCTGCACCAAGGGGGGTATCCCTATAGCTAAAGATTTGATCTTGACTTGCCCAATGACAGAAAGATTTAGCTTTACAACAACAGGCAGAATACTCTCATGTATGGACCAAGATTTGGGTGATAGATCACAAGGTTGGCAGTGTTCTTGGACATATCTAACTAGTTGTGGATGAGAGTATGCAGGGGTCCTATTTCTACTCCTACAACTAACAGGTTGGAATTAAGAAATGATTTGTTTTTATGTTTTGGATGCAAGATAGGGGGTTTTGGATCATAACTACTACACAAGGAGCAGACTGGTGCCTATCTCAGGGCAAGGAGTCAACTAGATGTATACAAGTGAATGATTTGCACTGGCATTCAAGTTTCAAGGGGTTAGGACTGGTATTTGCCTTACAAACACCACCCAAGACTGAGTATTTAGCTGCTTCTACTTACAAATATCCCTGCTGACATACAATCTTCTTCATACTTAACCTAAAATAGTTTAATCCACTCCTTGAATGGAAGTTAGAGATCAAGCATATAATACAACAAATTTGTATCCTAGAACCTTAGTAACCCTTAGCAACCACATTCAAAAGAAGGGATGCATACAACAAGTGGAGACAAATAGCTAAACACATGCAAAGAAGCATTTCGCATATAAAATGATATGAAACTGAACATATGTACAACCTGCATTCAAAATGTAACTCATAAACTCCAAAATGAGACAGAACAACCAAGAAAGGCTTTGTTCTTTGTTATTTCACCAAAAAATGCCCAAGTCTTCAACAACCTTATAATGAGCAACATAGTTTTGATATATACCAAGAACGTGTCCTCAGTAATCGAGTACAATGGTCATTTCAAAATTTCACCAGATGCATCGCACCATGGGAAATGGTGCCCAAAATTGAATGCACCAGAGAGAAGGAGGAGGAAAGCAGGTGAACTCAAGAAGTGTGCCGGCGTTTGGAGATTTTCCTCTTGAATCAGGTAGTTGGCTGGTCAATCAGACCCATACCTCTGTATTTTTCCATTAACGGCCAACCTACCCGCAGCTTCATGCTTTGCAATGCTCTCCTGCCTGGAATGCAGCTATGAATGCACATGAAATCCTTCGCTCGCTGAGAATTTGAAATTGGCCGTTGATTTCCATCCTACCGCCGATATCTACGGCTTTGGTTGATTTTGAAAAGTCCATCGGCCAATAGAAACATGCCACGCAGGCGGCTTTGCCCATCGCTGACTTTTCCCTCTTCTATTTTGCCTTTTTCGCCATTTTGCCATTTTCGCCTTTGTATATGTAAATGCATATACATACAATTTTTTGGACACATGGCAACCGCTGATTGGTCCTCCGTTGCTGAAAAAATGCATCTCTGAGTTATCGGGATCATTTCATCTTCTCCTTGGCACATCACCAATGTATATGTGAACATACAACACAATATACATGCAATACTCTTGATGCAACTGCAGATTATTTTGAGAATCTGCAATGTATATTCCACCATTGTATGTCCAAAAATGCACCCGAATAACACGTACAAGCCTGATATGCATTCACCTTGATGCATACAACCATTTTTTGCACTTTTTTGAAAGCCGATTGAACTTCTTCAAGCCCGCCAATGTATATCTGCACTTGTACATTTAAATGTACATACAAACACTGATGAATATACAAAAATACATGCATGAAGATGGAGGCCAATAGACTTAGCAAATTTTCTGGGTTTTTTCTGAAAAGTGCTTGCGAATGAATACTTGAAACCCAAACCAGCAGCAGGCACCAATAGATCCTGGATGGCTGTGTTTGTGGATGTAGCCCACATTGGGTGAACCACGTTAAATCTCTATGTTCATTTGTGTTATTCTTCATTGTTATTTCTGTGTGTATATTGTAATCTGCATATAATTGGTAATGTGTATTGCTCCAGTCTGACATTGAAATCCTAACATAATCCTAATAGCACCAAATGAATTCAAGTTATCTTCAACTGAAAGAGTATTGCCAATGTAGGGAATATTAGGGGATGACTATGGAGGAAGAGGTTTCAAACTGGGTAGTCACGAATGAGGTGACCTTCCCGATAAGAGTAAAAGAAAACATTAGGCTTGCTAAGGTCATTAATCTTTTGAAAAAATTCAAATCCCGAACTGACTAATTTAATGGTGTCTGGAAAGGGTTGGGTTAAGTCCATTTCAACGCAAACTCTTGGTTGAACCTACAAGTTGACCCATTTATTAATATTGTTTGCACCACAAAACCTTACCTAGTTGAGAGGCCATATCTTTTAGAAATGGGTGGAAGACTAGGTTAAGGAATGGAAACTTGACCTACATGGGGAATTTTGATTTAGAAATCCCATCTGGGTGGAAATCAAGATCCCAATATTGAACATAACATATTTGGCCACAGATAAACCATGAACCATAGTGTAACACAACTCTTGCATGGTCTAGGTCAGCGGAGGTGCAAGAAACATACCCCCTACTTAGGCCCCTAAATGCTTCTATATTCTAGCCCTTATGTTCCCAATTATTATGGGTCCATTTAAAGAATTCTTGCTTAGAGGGAACACCTTTAAGGAAAAAAGGATGAACATTTTTGCTTTGCATTCAAAAATCATTTCAATAATTTCATCTGGAAGTTCAAAAGACACTACTTTATCTTTGGTTCTATTGTTGGAGTTTCAAGAGATTTAAGATTTCTGTATTTGTGGTTGGGCTTTCTCCATGGTTTATTATAGAGTTTTTGGGCACTGTTAGCAAGGCATGATGGGCCAAACGATTGTGGTTGAGTTGGAAAGATTTTGATGGTTGGGAATTCATGAAAATAAGTTATGCCATGTTTGCCTATGGCTATGAGGAGAGTAGTTCCATTTGGTTAGGTCATTTGGATTTTGTGCCTTTTGAGTTCCCACACACATGCTTTTCTCTTCATGTCAACAACTCTAGGTTTTAAGGCTCAATGGACTCTAGTATCCACTATCTTTGTTGTTGATAAACTATTTGGATACTTTGTTGTAGCAGAAATCAGAAAGAAAGTGGCTAGGGTTTTAGCTTGTTCATTTAAAAAAAAAATCTTGAGTATCCATATAAATATAATTTAATTAAAATATTAATTGACATAATATATTACATCAATTAAAAGTTAAAATTATTACAATTATCGTTCTAATAATACAACAGGGAAAACAAATTCTATTGTTATAAGATTTAAAAGACAAGTATTATTCCACTACGTGGCCCTTGTTTATCACATATTGCTTAATTTTTTATTTGATTTAGGAGAACGAGTCTAAGCTAATACCTGTTTAGCTAAGAGCTAAGGATTGAGAGATCCATTCTGCCCAAGTTACCTAGGGCAAGACCTCAACCTTATCTCTTATGAAGTTAGGTGCCTTGGACTCAATGAGACCAAAGACCCTTTGAACAACCTACCTAATTTAAAACCATAAATACTTAATAAAAGATATTAAAAAAGGATAAAAAGCCCTTTAGAACTCTAACTTCAACATTTTAAACCTCCATATATTTTCTACAAATCAATGTAACCCAAAGACCAAAATGAAGAAATGTCATTTAACATTTTAAAGTGTTCCAAAATAGAGGAGATGTGCAATGTCACAAGATTTTTAATGAAGAAAAAATTTGAACAAGTCAATATCAAGCCACTAAACAAACCTAGTTATCCATGAAAACAGCCACAAGACAACATGTTTTTATTATTTTAAAAAATTAGCAATCGCACTTTGGTGTGAAATGGGTATGTCGAAGAGTTGTGGAAGTTCAATTGCCATGTCTTTAAGTGAATGATGATTGTCTTGTATCCCTATTGCCCATGTCATTTTTGTTTTCTTGAGTGTCATGAATTGTAACGCCCCGCTAAGAAACCCTAGAGAACAAATCAACTATACTATACAAAAAGGACATATTTTTTTTTTTAAAGGAAGAAATAAAAAAGAAAAGTAAATCATATCTATTCATAACATCAAGTTAAGCTTATCCTCTAGGGTTCCACGACTTCATTACTAACAAACTACTAACAAGATCTAACCAACATTATGAATTAACAAACAACCATAGTTCATTTTAAATCTAATTGCATCAATTGAATAAACACATATATTTCCATATTATAGCACCAGATAAGTAATCATCAAGATCCTGTATAAAGGATTACAAGTACATATACAATTTCCTTTACAAGAGAGTACACCATTACATTATTTACAATATCGCTTTCCTGATTACATTGGAGTACATATATCAAGATAACAGTACATGATTCAACTTATATATAGAACTAGAATATGAACATAAGTATCTGTCTCCTCAAGCTAGAATAAGATCTGAAATCTGATATAAGAGGTACATCCTTTTCGTACACAAACAATAGCATGAGAAACCAATGGAGATAAAGCACAACCACTCGACCATGTGGAACCCTAAGGTCCACCCCCCATTCTAGGAGATAACAATAAGGTCCCACTACAACAAATAGTCAAGAAGATAGTAGACTAATAGGTGCAAGGACTACACAAGACTCCAATACAACATGGGTCAATAAGAACATCACAAGCAACTCAAACATCACTTCCAGAGGCAATCACACAATGAAAGGGGAAAACATAATTAGGGAACGCTAGGCTGTAGTAGGGAAAGTGTCATCGCATGGCCCTGACATGGGTTACCCTGGCAGTCTCTCACCAGACACCAGCCCCCATCTATGGTTACCCTGGTAGTCTCTCACTAGAGGTCGGCCCCATAGGGTGACACATGCGGAACCAAAATTCCTTTCGTGAGGACAAGGAAGTTGATCTTGCCAACTAGGCCTTCTCATCCCATCCTTAGCCTGAACGAGCACTATAGGCATGGGTGAGGCACCCAATTATCTTATTTAGTGTGGAAAAACTACCCAACCCTCTAAATTTATTATTAAGTTATTACTTGGTTACAAACTTTCAATGGGTTACCCTGGCAAGCCACTTTGGGCACCAACCCCACATTGAAAGCCACTCCCCTACCTGCATCTAGAAGACCCTATCCATCAAGCAAGACAATTAACATCATAACGTCAAGTATACATAAACAATGCAAGGCATTAACCTTCTTGCAAACAAAACATAATCAAAGGACCAACTCTTAAATCATTGTCCCAAAACTTTCAATTGAAACAATCACAACAACCATAAACAACACATATCCAGAGCAAGGCATGGGCCATCTTGCTCCCAAATCTCAACCATAAACAAAATACTTCCTCTTTACGATTACCGAGATCTCCCCATTATCAAACACAATACTTAACACAAGTTCGATATCAATACATCCTTAAAGGAGATTATTACCTCATCATGATGCATTTACAACATAGAATGTACATCATTTCACATTATCGTTTACCAAAACCCACATACATAAACAAGAGCTATCATTATCTCAGGACACCTAACAACACAATTGCATGAACTCAAAACATAACATCCTAAGCCTCTAGAATCAACTTCCCAAATGACACAAACACTTGACACCACTAAAGCACAATGGTCTCACATCACATCCACTCTCAAATGCACATCATAAACTAAGATCCTTCAACAATATTTCAATTATATTACCACAAATGCAACATATGATACCATGCACTAAATATGGGTCTTTAAGAATGTAACATTAATCATAAGCTACCCATAAATCAACAAAACATTCTCTCTACTTTTTAGACTCAAATATTATACTAATCCTGGTATCTATGTAAGATATAAACATAACCTAAATGTTAGGGATTTATCTAACCTTTGTTAAAAGATAACAACAATATAATTAATCATATCGAATTTGATACATATATGTGAACTTCATTATGAATGTAAAATATCAATTCACCAAGATATGAATCTCTTATAACAAAGAGATAGCACCCTTATTCAAACATTAATTCATTATTCAGAACTAGTTTCATTTCATGTTTATCTAAAGTCCCAAAGTAATTACTTTCTATCTAAACATTAATCTCAATAAATAAACCCAAAAGAAGTCTAAAGATTTGATTCCTTATCAAAACATTTAACACCATCTCCAACCTAATTATACCTAAATATATGTATTTAGTTTCAAAGTAACTTCATTCGTTGCTATACATAACAAACAATTATAAGCATTACTCATAAACTAGTACTAATACTACGTCTACTATGTTAATGCCATGAGATAATATCACAAACCTTTATTAAACTAACTACAAGGTTTACAATTAGAAATAAAAATCAATGGTCTAGCCATTCTAATGGTTATCAAAGTCATCCCTAAGGTATTATATAATAATTAAGGTATCTACTTGATACTTACTTGTATGGTCTTTATCAAAGACTTTGCAATTATTAGACTAGTCAAAATAATATGTAAAAATAATTAAATAGTTTACTTAAGAGGACTCTAAGAAAGGACTCTAACCAAGACATACTTGTCAAACCAATTATTTCCTCCAATCATGATCTAAAAGTAGACCCGCTCATCCATAAATTTAAGATAATTACACACACAATATAGATAAAGTCTAAGAATGATCTTTTCTATAATATTCTTCTAAATCTCGATAATATATTGAACTATAAATATGGATCCTAGCTATTGATACACTAACACATTTCTATACTATTTACAAAACTTTCCAAAACACATCCTAAAATTCAGATTCGAAGATGTAATTAAATTAGAAAATATAACCAATATCTTTAATGCCAAATCGATAAAAGTTCTAATAAAGGTTTTATGTCCTTCTAAACTTACTTCAGTTCATATTATAAAGAGATCAAGATAAAGCTTTTGACTCCTCATTAGATGAACAACCATTGACAAATTTTTATAAGTTGATGCCACTAATATGCAAGTGATAACTTATAGAGTTGAAAATACTTTGGTAGATAGTTATGCAAAAGACGGAGGCATAGACAAGGTCTGTGATCTGTTTGACAGTCGTCTCCAAGAGACATCATCACTTGGATCGAAATGATAGCAGGATACACACAGAATAGATTTGTAGATTTAACAACAACCAAGATGGCATAGGAATGTCTGTCACTAATTGATACATATCTCTGAATTGGCAAACTAGGTAATGCTAATTTTTGGATATGATTTTCATAGGTAAGAGCTAAATCCTAAATAAAAATTTCAAAGAAACCTAGTTCAAAAATATAGAGTTATTGGTGACGCAACTAACTGTTTTAACAGAGATGAAACGAGTGAGAGGTAGACAGTCACAAAATATTCATATCTCCAAAATGACAAACTGGGTAAGACTAATTTTCGGATATGATTTAGATAACTAGGTTGTGCACCATATATAAAAATTCTAGAGGAACTCAGTTCGTAAAAATAAAGCTATGGCTAATGCAACAGACTATTAAAACAAAGACGAAATATGTGAGAAATAAATAGTCACAAAATATTCATCTCTCCAACATGACAAACTGGGTAAGACTTATTTTGGGATATGATTTAAAGATAACTAGGTCATGCACCATATATAAACATTCTAGAGGAACCCAATTCATAAAAATAAAGTTATGGCTAACACAATAGACTGTTAAAACAAAGATGAAATGGGTGAGAGATAAACAGTCACAAAATACTCATATCTCCAAAATGACAAATTGGGTAAGGTTGATTTTCGGATATTATTTAGATATCTAGGTAATGCACCATATAAACATTCAAGAAAAACCCAGTTCATAAAAATAAAGTTATGGCTAATGCAACAGACTATTAAAATATAGATGAAATGGGTAAGAGATAAATAGTCACAAAATATTCATATCTCTAAAATGACAAACTGGGTAAGGCTGATTTTCGAATATGATTTAAATAACTAGGTCGTGATGTAATGTGCCGTACCTGTTTGTATTTTTTAATGATCCTTTATGTGTGATTTTTTATTATTATTGTGTGATCTTTCAGACTAGAGAGAAGAATGCAGAAGGGGTTTTCAGTTTTCCTGCAGATGTGTTGTTGGAGCATACAATATATAGCATATAACCCAAACTCAGAAAATTTATAACAGATATAAAGAAACTATCGACTACCTAGATAGTAAAATGACCAATAATGAATTACTGTGACATACCCATGTTCAGATTTGCAACTTCATATTTCAGCTGTAGCCGGACCAGCAAATTAGCATAGCCAGAATCACTCCAAACTCCAAGGAATAGAAAATATTATGCCTATATTAATAGCAACAATACAGGAGGCCCTAGATGCCTCATACAATGCAAACTAGAAGCTGCCCACAAAGAGAAATGAAGTTCAAACTCCCGACTTCATGCCTGGATGTGCACGGCCATGGCTGGAAGTGTATATCAGCAGCAAAAAACTACCACAAACACTCTGAAATCTACCTACACAGCCTTTCTTAATCAACAAATGACAATATCATAAATAATATCACATTCAGCTCAGCAACTCTTTGAATATCTCCATTATCAACACATTTGTGAATGCCGAACACATCTACCGTCAATGACACCGTTGGGTGGTATTGCACACCTTTGGGATACTGTCACTAATGGAGGTTTCCGTCTCCAATAGCCTGATGCAAAATCTTCAACTCCAAAACCCTAGCAGAGCTCTCATACACAATATCAAAACATAGCATAAAACCAAATGAGCTCCAAATGACCTTTTTATCTTCCTCCAAGATAAGCGTTGGGCAATTAGGAGGGAAAATAACAATTAATTTCACTTTATGTCTCCTAGGGATGGAGAATAACAATTTACTTTCACTTTATGTCTCCATTTCATTAATTTCACTTTTTCCGGCAAAAATATAATAAAGTCCATATTAATATAAATTAATAAATCTTCGGACTTTAAAATAAGTATGAAGACAGTGTCGGAATTCACTGATCTTTAGCTCGCCGGAAAGATCTCGACGGAACATATCTAATCCAACTCTGAAAATCCTGAACCGACATACTACCCAAACTTACTAAAAATAGTAATTAACGGCCAAGAGCCCACTGAACCAACCACGAGGATGCCAACTGGATCCACTAAATGTGAACCAAGACTCTGTCACTGCCAAGGACCTCTAGAGCCAAACTAACCACAGTTCCCTAACCAAACTGCTAGCCCACGGGAACTCCATGATGGACTAACCATGTGTCTAGAAGGGGACATTACAGTCTGCCCTCCCTAAGATTGCTTGCCTCAAGCAATCTCAGCTCAGGATGCTCCAGAATCCGCTCGTTCTCCCACATAGCATCCTCAACCGGTAGGTTTTTCCATTTGACCAGGTACTCTCTGATAATCCTCCTCCTCAAATTGCAATCCTTGGTGTTAATGATTGCCTCGGGTACCAATATCAACTTCCCCTCATCATCAAGAGGAGGCAACTCAACTGAAGGTGTCACATTGTGCCCCAGTGCCTTCTTGAGGCGAGAAACATGAAACATATTATGTACCCTGCTCCCTGCTGGTAACTCCAACTCATAAGCCACTTCACCAATCCTCCTAGTGACCCTGAAGGGTCCATAATACTGTGGCTTCAACTTCTCCGCTCCACTCTTCTTGAGAGTAGATTGCCTATAAGGATGTAGCATGAGGTAAACCATGTCACCAACCTCAAATGATCGCTTAGTCCTCTGCTGATCTGCATACTACTTCTGCTGATTCTGAGCCTTCTGTATGTTTTCCTTCAATGCCCTCATGATATCCTGACTCTCCTAAAGGAAGTCTTTGGCCTTCGGCACCCTACTATCACCAAACAGTAAATCAACAAAGCTCGGTGCCTCATAACCATACAATGCCATGAAGGGTGACATCTGAATGGACATGTGGTAAGTGGAATTGTAGCAATACTCTCCCATGTGAAGCCACTTAACCCATGCCTTTTGCTGCCCTGAAACATAGTTTCGGAGGTATCCTTCCACCCACTTATTCATTATCTCTATCTGACCATCAGTCTGGGGGTGATAACTTGTACTAGGTGTGAGCTCTGTCCCTGACAACCTGAAGAGCTCCTGCCAAAAATTACTGAGGAACCTGCTGTCCCTGTCACTGACAATACTCCTAGGCAACCCATGAAGTCAAAATACCTCACGAAAGAACAACTCTGCAACCTGAGCTGCAGTGTGAGTGGTAGGAATAGCAAAGAAGTGTGCATACTTCGTCAATCTGTCCACCACCACATAAATGCAATCCCTGCCTTGTACTCTAGGTAACCCTGTGATAAAGTCCATAGAAATGCTATCCCACTTCCTGTCAGGAATGGGTAGGGGCTGTAATAAACCTCTTGGAAGTGAGTGCTCTTGCTTGTTCTGCTGACATATTGGGCACTCTCTTACATACTGCATCACCTCGGTCTTGAGGCCCTTCTAGGTGAACCTCTCTCTGACCTATCTATAAGTTTTGAAGTATCCTGGATGTCCTGCCATAGGCAAGTCATGAAATGCCCTCAAAACTTTTTGCTTCATCTGAGAACCTGACACCAAGAAGATCCTGTCCTTGTAAATGATCAAATCATTTACCACTGTGTACCTGTCATCTTTGATGGTGCCATCAATCACTCCAGTAGCCCATTCATCCTTAGCATACTCTGCTGAAATCAACTCTCTCCAATCATCAGCAATAGCACCTAGTGCACACAGATGAGATCTCCTGGATAACGCATTAGCAACAACATTCTTCTTTCCTTTGACATAAACAATGTCAAAGTCGTAGGCCTATAACTTGCTAACCCACTTCTGTTGCCTCTTGTTCAAATCCTTCTGTCCAAGGAAATGCTTCAGACTGTTGTGATCCGTCTTAACCACAAATTTGCTGCCCACCAGGTACTGTCTGAACTTAGCCAATGCATGCATGATGGCTAACATCTCCTTATCATATATGCTGTAACTCCTCTCCACACCCCTCAACTTCCTACTCTCAAATGCAATGGGGTGCTTATCCTGCATGATTACTGCACCAATGCCTACACCCGAGGCATCACACTGTAGCTCAAAGGGCTTGCTGAAATCTGGAATAGCTAACACAGGGCAAGTACTCATGATCTGTTTGAACCTGTCAAAACACTCATGTGCCTTATCTGACCAACTAAAAGCATCCTTACGAGTCAAATCAGTAAGGGGAGCAGCTGATTGAGAGAACCCCTTCACAAACCTACGGTAATATCCACAGAGGCCAAGAAATCCCTTAAGATATGAGAGATTTTTTGGTGGTGGCCAATCCACAATTCCCCGAATCTTTTCTGGGTCTACCTTCACACTACCAGCACTGATGATATGACCCAAGTATAGCAACTCGGACATCCCAAACTCACACTTTGACATTTTGGCATACAACGACTCACTCTCTAAGATGCTTAACACAATGTCAATGTGTTTTAGATGCTCTTCCCATGTCCTGTTGTAAATTAGTATATCATCAAAGAAAATCAGCACAAATCTCCTTAACTACTCTCTGAACACTTTGTTCATACAGGACTGGAAGGTAGCTGGTGCATTGGTCAAACCGAATGGCATGACCAGGAACTCAAAGTGCCCATAATGACACCTGAATGCTGTCTTCTCCACATCCTCATCTCTGACCCGTATTTGATGGTAACCAGATCTCAAATCAATCTTGGAGAAGTAACAGGCCCCGTGCAACTCATCGATCAACTCATCGATTCTGGGAATTGGGTACCTATTCTTGATTGTTTTCTTATTGAGTTCCCTGTAATCGATACACATTCTGAGAGTCCCATCCTTCTTCTTTACCAATACCACAGATGATGCAAACAGACTCTTACTAGGCCTGATGTGACCCATCTCGAGAAGCTCTTTGATAGCCTTCTCGATCTCATCCTTATACCTCTTTGGGTGCATGTAAGGTGTCGTGATTACTGGCTTAGCACCCTCCTCCAACTTGATCACATGCTCAAAACCTCTATTAGGGGGTTTACCTGGTGGAATATCACTAAACACTTTGGTGTGTTTAGTAAGTATTGACTGTATGTCAGGAGGATACACATACTTCTGCTGGTCTACTACAGGCATCACCATAACCTCAGCTGCCCACTCCACCTGATCATGTTGAATCAGTCGCTCCATCCGCTTGAGAGAAATAACTCTCAATCCACCATCTGAAATGCCTCTGAGCACATGTCTAACTCTGTCCACCTCAAACTTCATTTCCATTGTCCGCAAGTTGAGAGTGAACTCCTCAATATCATTCAACCACTTCATACCCAACACAACATCCATCTCACCCATACCGACAACATAAAACTCTGATTGGCAAGTGTATCTGTTTAGTTGGATTGATAGATTGGGTATCCTCCTAGTGCAGGTAAGTACAAACCCATCCACAACCTTCACCTTAAAGCCCTCAAATTCCTTAGTTTTCAGCCCTCTCTTGGCGACCAAGCACTCGTTTATGAAGTTACGAGTAGCACCTGTGTCAAGTAAGGCAATACATCGCTACCTGCTCAGTACCCCTCTAATCCTGAATGATCCTTCCTTCTGAATACTCATGATACGAGCTGTGGGTCGAGCTAGATCATCCTCTCTATCTGATGCTTCCCCTGAGCCCTCTGATTCTCCACCCTCGGCCTTTGAATGGTAATCCGAGTGGGGTTCCCCATCAACAGACTCGTCGGCTGAAAAATACTCTAACTGTTTTGCTTTTCCTTGGGCAGCACACTTGTTCGTGGGATCCCAAGGCTCTTAACAATGAAAACAGAGTTTCTTTCTCCTCAAGTCATTCAGCTGATCGCTGTCCAATCTAGAAGAACTCTTATGCTGTTGTCTTGCATCTCTTTGAAATGGTCTCCTATCCCTCTCCTTATCTTTCCTTGGTGGAAATCCTTTGGATCGAAATTTATTCCTCCATATTGATGATTCCATGTCTCGGGCCTTCTTCATGGCCTCCTGAAGTGTAGTAGGGTCAAAACCCTTCACCCATCCACAAAGTTGATCTGACAATCCGTCAATGAAAAGAACAACCAACCTGCGCTCAGTAATATCCGGAACCATAACAGATATATCCTGGAAATCAGCAATGTAGGAGTCTACTGATCTGCTCTGTCTCAACTGAGTCAACTCCTTGAACTGTAACTCTGGGTCCTTTTTATCAAACTTGTCGATCAGTCTAGCTGTAAACTCCACATATGATGTGACCTGATCGTGACCCAATGTAACCTTCCCATTACTCCACCATTTGTGAGCAGTCCCCTCCAAGTGTAGAGCTGCATAAGTAATAGCGTCCTCCTCTGGCATGGGACTAATCTGCAAGTAGCTATCTAATTTCTGATCCAAGCTCTCGCGGTGGTCTTACCTGATACATCGAAGTAAGGAAGTGTCATCTTACTTACTTTCCTCTGTAGTTCTTGGTTTTGTGATCTACCTCCCCTCCGAGGTCTACACCTAGTCCCCATTTCAGAATATTCAGCAAATGTCATCTCATTTCTGAAACCCTCATTGGATGCTCTCCAGTCCCTCAGAATCTCCTCCTGGAACTCTGCCTGAGTAGGATCCTGTTCAGGAACTTGATTTCTGGGAGCAAATATCAGAATACCAGGTCTATCTCCCGCAGTGAACTGTGAAGCCCTATGGTGATTAACCGAAGCCTCATCATCATCTCTATCTCTGCGCCTATCATCATGATACTTGTCCCCATTATTCCGTTCTTCCCGATTCCTATCACCGTTATGCTTGTCATTCCCATCATTCCTGTTCCTTTCTCCCCCATCGTGTCTGTTTCTATCACCGTCCTGGTACCTATTCTTGTCACCTCCGTTGTATCTGTTTCTGTCACCTCCATGGTACCTGTTCCTGTCACCTCCATTGTATCTGTTTCTGTCACGGTGATTGTCTAAGTCATTACCCATCCGTTCGATGGCATGTGCTAACTCAGCCTATGCCTCTACCATCTCACGTTGAGACTCTCTCATCTCTCGAGTAAGTGCGATCAAAATGTCACGCGCACTAAGTTCTGGTTCTTCCCTGTGACCCATATCTCCTGTAGGACCTGTAATTGGTGGAAGCTCTCCAGAAAATGGGTCCGTCCGTGATACCTGAGAATTGCCCTCGGTAGTTGCTACCACTATCTCAGTATCTGACTCCAAAGGATCTATTACGGGAACTGGATTCTCTGGATTATTCAACTGCAGAGCCTGTGTTCCCTGTCTTGCCCTTGTACTTCTGAACGGATATCTATCAGCTAGTCGCATGTCTCATTTTACTTCTGCATGTCAAAACTGAACTCACAGGATGGCAAGATCTTTAGCTCTGATACCACTGTAATGTGCCGTACCTGTTTGTATTTTTTAATGATCCTTTATGTGTGATTTTTTATTATTATTGTGTGATCTTTCAGACTAGAGAGAAGAATGCAGAAGGGGTTTTCAGTTTTCCTGCAGATGTGTTGCCGGAGCATACAATATATAGCATATAACCCAAACCTAGAAAATTTATAACAGATATAAAGAAACTATCGACTACCCAGATAGTAAAATGACCAATAATGAATTACTGTGACATACCCATGTTCAGATTTGCAACTTCATATTTCAGCTGTAGCTAGACCAGCAAATGGGCATAGCTAGAATCACTCCAAACTCTAAGGAATAGAAAATATTATGCCTATATTAATAGCAGCAATACAGGAGGCCCTAGATGCCTCATACAATGCAAACTAGAAGCTGCCCACAAAGAGAAATGAAGTTCAAACTCCTGACTTCATGCCTGGATGTGCACGACCATGGCTGGAAGTGTATATCAGCAGCAAAAAACTACCACAAACACTCTGAAATTTGCCTACACAACCCTTCTTAATCAGCAAATGACAATATCATAAATAATATCACATTCAGCTCAGCAACTCTTCGAATATCTTCATTATCAGCACATTTGTGAATGCTGAATACATCCATCGTCAATGGCACCGTTGGGTGGTATTGCACACCTGTGGGATACCGTCACTAATGGAGGTTTCCGTCTCCAATAGCCTGATGCAAAATCTCTAACTCCAAAACCCTAGCAGAGCTCTCATACACAATATCAAAACATAGCATAAAACCAAATGAGCTCCAAATGACCTTTTTATCTTCCTCCAAGATAAGCGTTGGGCAATTAGGAAGGAAAATAACAATTAATTTCACTTTATGTCTCCTAGGGATGGAGAATAACAATTTACTTTCACTTTATGTCTCCATTTCATTAATTTTATTTTTTTCGGCAAAAATATAATAAAGTCCATATTAATATAAATTAATAAATCTTCAGACTTTAAAATAAGTATGAAGATGGTGTCAGAATTCACTGATCTTTAGCTCGCCGAAAAGATCTCGACGAAACGTATCTGATCCAACTCTGAAAATCTCAAACTGACATAGTACCCGAACTTACTAAAAATAGTAAGTAACGGCCAAGAGCCCACTGAACCAACCACGAGGATGCCAACTGGATCCGCTAAATGCGAACCAAGACTCTATCACTACCAAGGACCTCCAGAGCCAAACTAACCACAATTTCCTAACCAAACTGCTAGCCCACGGGAACTCCATGATGGACTAACCATGTGTCTAGAAGGGGACATTACACGTGAACCATATATAAAATTTTTAGAAGAACTCAGTTCGTAAACATAAAGTTATGGCTAATGCAACAGAATGTTAAAACATAGACGAAGTGAATGAGAGATAAACAGTCACAAAATATTCATATCTCCAAAATGACAAACTGGGTAAGATTGATTTTCAGATATGATTTAGATAAACAAAGTTATGGCTAACGCAACAGACTGGGTTTAGAATATATAGAAGAGAATTCATAGAATAATATAAAACTTACATATTACAAATTCATTTCACTAAATCTAATGCAACAATAAACCAATTTCATATCTCAGTCCATACCTGGAATATTACTTCTATCACATCTTCACAAAATTTCTCAATTCGCATCCATTTTCCCCCAAGTCTTTTCTTCTGGAAGCTATGGTTTATGGTGCCAAAAGAAAAATAAAAACTTCCTGAGAGAGAGATCATGAAAACATAAAACATATTCTCCTCTTTGAAATGCACACTCCTTCCCCAAATTATATCTTGAGATTTTAAAATAAAGTTGAGCTTGCATAACCACCCCCATAATTTATTCTAGAAGATTCTCCTTATTAAAGGCAATAAATTCCACCTTTATTACTTTCTTACAATTTTCTATTTTAACCAGACAATAATTTCACTCTGATTTTATTTATTTTAGAATTTGTTAAATATATAAGTTTTTTTTATGACAACTCATAAATATTATAAATTTATTTTTATTGCTACTAACAAAACATTTACTTGTTTATATAATATTTTCATTTTAATTTTATCAATTATATTCCTGTTTTAATAACACTTTATTTTCCTCATTATAATTATTATTATTTATTGACCTTAGATTACAATATAATATAATTTTCCACATTGTTTCTATTTTGTATTATAGGATGATCTGATTATTTGCATAAAAGCGTCTATATTTATTTATCAAAGTGCCCTCTTGGCTTATTTTATTTTAATGAAGCAATTAACCAAAACATTAATCAAACAACTATAACCTAAATAATCCAATGCCGAACAATACCTAACGACCATGCACAATTGAAAAACATAACCACAATAACAGTGACTAACTATCATGCCCAAATTGACAACACTGGCTAGGTGCAAAATTGGATATTCATCCTTTTCAAGGATGATGGCTAACTAGGGGACCATATGTTATCTTTGTTCAACAATTTCCATTGGGTTTAAGGCACACTCAAACCTATCAATTAATTAGGTGTAGTTGATGTCTGATACCTGCAACCTGCAGCACATAACACGGTCTATGCACACGTATAATAAATATAAAATGGTCACAAAGTGAAAGAGAATCACAACGTCGTCGGACGCTTGCCAATGAGTGGTACGACATTGTCTCTTTTCACACCACCCAATAATCAGATCATCCTATAATACAAAATCAGTCGCATAAAAATCAATTCTTGTGACAATCATAATAAGATCAACATCATAATCATCTGAATCTAAAACAATGTCAGAGCATATGAATTATCAGTGTTGCAACAAGGATTATCAATAAAACATGCTAACTATCATATGAAACCACACATGAGGATAATCAGGAATTTCACCAACATGAATGTAGCATCTACCAACATCATATAATGTACAACATCAACTGTCTAACATACCCTAAATATTCATATTATTTTACCTTCATCTTCATGCTCCTTAGCCAAACTATCTACACATCCAAGATGAGAATGGAGGGGCACTACATGAATTAATTTGTATAAACTTAATGGACTTCAAGATCCCTATGTTTTTCTTACTAGCCACTTCAAATTTGTGAGCTTTCACATTTGATGTCTAGTCTCTACTTGAATGCATCCCCTTTCTAGATTCTTGTTCATGCACTGCACCTAGGTTCACTTGCATTCCATTATTCATGACTTAGGTATGCTATATATAAGCTAGGTTCAAGTGGAGAGATCCAAATGTAGGTTGCTAAGTATCCCATGTAATTAATTCCAAGAGCATCTAATAAAGTTGTACTTGACAAACAAGATAAGATTAAAACAATGATATATTTGTCTTGGGAATGAAAAGAACAAGCATGCCCCATTTTACACGAGTACAAGATCAATATCTATGCAGTCGAAGCAATCATCTCCAAAAAGTATTTACGTAGGATGAATGTCTAGCAAAGCATTTGATGGATAACAAAATGGAGTGCTCTATTAAATGTCATATAAGAGAAGTAATAAGGATTGCACAGGGAATCAGAAAGAGAATCTCTTTTCATAGGATCATTTTTGTTTGCCAATGGATCCATGGCCTTAACGTTTGTCACCTGTACCACCACCTGCATACAACACAAGGCATCACTATAGTAAACTATCAGTTGTTGATCTCTCAAAATAGTTCATTGCATCTTTGGATCATTGGCATGAAATGACTGATTGAAAATCACTCTCTTTTCTCTATCATTGGATCATTCACATGAAAAGTACCATTTCATGAGGCTCCAGTGGAGCTAGATGATCTAGACCAACCCATACCAAGGTCCATGATCTTTAACGTAGTACTAGCCTCCAATTTGAAATGCTCATTACATGCATCATCTTTTGATTGTTGGCATGAAATGTCTAATCAAAAGGTAGTCTATCTCTCTATTCCTCTCTCTCTATCAATCTCCCTCTCTCTATATCTCTATGTTTCCCTCTCTATTTCTTTCTCCATCTATCTATCTCTCTATATATCTTATCTCGAGTCATCTCTCTATCTCCCATTCCTTTCTCTATCTCTCCCTTTCCCTCCCTCTATCTTCCCTCTATCTCTTTATATTTATCTCTCCTTGTCCTTCTCCCCTTATCTATCTAACTCTTTATCCCTCCCTCTCTTTATCTTTATCTCTATCTCTATCTCTATATCTTTCTATCTCTCCCTTTCCCTCTCCCGATCTCTCCTCTCTCTATCTATTCCTATCTCTATCTCTCCCTCTTTCTCTCTCCCCTTCTCCTTCTACCTCCCTCTTCCTTAACATTCAAATCCAAGTTACCTAAATGTGAACCTAAAACCCTAAATATTGACACTAAGGAATTAAAAAGTAGAAACTAGCACATGGAAGATGGGTAGACGGGCCATCAAATATATATCTCTCTCTCTCCACATACTTGATATCTCTTTCTCTATTCCTCTCTATAAATCTCCCTCTTTATTTCTCTCTTTTCCTCTCTCACCATCTCTCTTGATCTCTCCTTCTCTACTTCTCTATCTCTCTCTCCCTGTCTATCTCTCTAAATCTTCACCTCTCTCTCTCTCCATCTCTATCTTCCCTTCTTTCTTCCTCTATCTCTCCTCTCTCTCTCTCTCTCTCTCACTCTCTCCTTTGATCTCTCTATCCCTCTGTCTCTATCTCCCCTTCTTTCTTCCTCTATTTTTATACCATACGAGTCTTTATCTCCATCTCTATGTTAGGGAACGAACGAGGAAAATAAATTTGAAAATTAAAAATGATGATGGTGAATACGATTGGCCAACAACCGTTCAATCATCTTGCACGCCTCTCAAGGGAACCAATCCTCTATGCCATCCCATCCTCTCTCTCTCTCTTGCTCTATATCTCTTTCTCTATTCCTCTCTCTAACAACATCCCTATCTTAATAAATCTCTATGACATTTCAAATCTCTACACATCAATAAGGTGGCCCATAACTCAGATGACATTTACTACCGCATAACTCAGACAGTGACCCTAATTCAAATTTCAAATCTCCACGCAATAGTAAGGTGGCTCATAACTCAAATGACATTTACTAGCCCATAACTTGGATTACATGCCATGGAGAATCTGAAAAGCATTAAAATATGGATAACTTAGCTTATGAAGTATTGAAAATGTCATACAATTGTTAGTGTGCTCTATGGTTTCAATGTACCAGTGTAGTAAGGTAGTCCAGGGGTCTTAATGCCTAACCTAAAGAAAAAAATGGTTTTGTAGAATATTTTAAATTAAAGTAAGGTAAGATTATTTTGTAGCAATCAAGATGTTCTTTAGGCAAGGGCTATTAATCAATTAAAGTGATTTGGAAGACATGGTTTTAGACAATGTGCTAAAAGAGGCCATGAAAAAGGATGGACATCATGATGCCAAAGGAGTCAATGCTTGCTAGTTGCGTGGAAAAGCTAATAGTTTCTCAGCATGAGGTTTATTTTGGGTCTCCCAAGGAAAAAAGGAGAGAGAGAGAGAGAGAGAGAGAGAGAGAGAGAGAGAGAGAGAGAGAGAGAGAGAGAGAGAGAGAGAGAGAGAGAGAGAGAGAGAGAGAGAGAGAGAGAGAGAGAGAGAGAGAGAGAGAGAGAGAGAGAGAGAGAGAGAGAGAGAGAGAGAGAGAGAGAGAGAGAGAGAGAGAGAGAGAGAGAGAGAGAGAGAGAGAGAGAGAGAGAGAGAGAGAGAGAGAGAGAGAGAGAGAGAGGGAGGGAGAAAAAGCTAGAGAAGAGAGATAGAGTGATAGAGGAAGGGAGAATAATAGAGAGGGGAAGAGAGGAAGAGAGGAAGAGATAGAGAAGAGAAAGAAAGAGATAGAGAGCTCAGATGGAGAGGAGGAGAAGGAGAGAAAGAGGAAGATAGAGAAAATTGATAATTATATCTCTATTTCATAAACAAATGGGATCTATGGTTGAGAAGCCCAATTTACCCATTGACAACCAAATGTTTATAAACAACAATGTAATTTGATGATTATCAATGACCACTGGGAAGATATATTTAATAGACACAAAATTATATAAAATCTATAATATTCATTATTATATATATTATATTCTATATAATATATAATTTTTTATTTCAATATTTATATACTTTTTAATATACAATATTATATAATTAATATTATAGTTAGTTAAATATTTTATATATGATATTTATATATATTTGTTATTTAATTTAAATATTTATATATATTAAATATTTATCTTTGCAAGGCAACAAGTGTCAATTGTTAATATAAATAAAATATATTCTACAACAATCACTAAAGGAGCTTGAATAACCAAACTTGTGAAATAGAGAGGGTGAGATAGAGATATAGAGAGGGGGGATATTAACAGAGAGGGGAATAGAGAAAGATAGAGATAAGAGATATAGAGGGAAAGAGAGAGAGAGAGAGAGAGAGAGAGAGAGAGAGAGAGAGAGAGAGAGAGAGAGAGAGAGAGAGAGAGAGAGAGAGAGAGAGAGAGAGAGAGAGAGAGAGAGAGAGAGAGAGAGAGAGAGAGAGAGAGAGAGAGATGGGTATAGGGATAATTAAGAGTTATATTCTATTTTGGGATTGTTGACTTCTCATGAGGGGTGTCAAAATTAGCCCATGGTTCTATTGAAATGACAAGTGGTTTATAGGATGGATTTTTTTTATAAATATAACCCTTGGCATAGTGTTTTTATATCATTTGAATTGTATTGTAGGGATTCATAAAGTATCAACATGTTACTAAAGTGTTAGCACATGGGCTACAACATTAGTGGAGTTTCTCAATCTATTGTAAGGTTATTTTGAAGGAATATATTAAGGTTTACTTTTGGTGGTGGGTTTCTTATTCAAAAGGGTTTTCCCAAGTATATATGTCATCTTATCTTCTCTATTTCCTTCACTTATTTTTCCATGTTTAATTAAGGTTACATGTGTTTTAGATCAACATATTTTATTAAAGAGATATAAGGTATATGCAGTCCAAATATGCCATGATTCAATAATGACTATGTGTGGCATTGTAATAAATTAATGAAAATGGAAACAATTGATATCTTAAATGTGAGCATCACTTATAACCTTTATACATCTAAGACAATATAGCTGCCTTAAAGAAAGTTTGAGATTTTTCCTAAACCATTTTGGAAGGATGTTTTGTGTCCACATGAAAAGAGAGTAGTGACATCTCATGTGTGATGTAATTAATTAATTAGCTTCACTAATCTTCTAATGGACATGGAATTTTTCAGTGTTTACATGAATTAGATGTTGTAATGGGCATAAGATTAGTATGACATGAGAGTAGGTTTTATATGGATAAATAAATTGTAATCTATTTTCTTAATAGAATTAGTGTTTTACAATAATTAATAATTATAATTCAATTGTATAGCTTTCAAATTTTATAGTTAATATATAAATTCATATCATTAGAAAACAATGAATATATGAATCCATTTCATTAGGAAATAGAATAATTAGTGAAAGTTATAATGGTGAAATGTGTGCAATGTAAATGAAATATAAATTATGCAATAAAAATTATGACTAATGTATAGTCATGCATTGGTAGTGGTACAAAGCATACATCTAGCAAATGAAATGATTTTGTGTTGTGATGGGTTGTATAAGGAAGACTTTAGGCTCACACTTGTTAGTCACTAGTGTAGATGCCAATGCAAATATGATATAATGGATAAAGAGAGAGGGGGGTAGAGAGAGAGAGAGGAGATAAATAGAGTTAAACAAAAAGAGAGATTATTAGAGAGAGAGAGATAAAGAAAGATATATCTTTATATAGAATGAGATGTTGGAATATTGTTGTCATTGATGTTAAAGGAAAGAAGGAATTCATAATATTTTCATTGATGTCAAAGGTGTGGAGAGAAGTTTTTCAATGAAGGAAACTGTTGCTCAAGAATGTTAGTGATATCGAGAAGGAAATCAACTACATTACACTCATGTTGGCTGACTCCCTTGGATTAAGTACTTTGGAGAAAATAATAAATAAATGAGGCTGACCTCATAAGGGCAGCGCTCAAGAGTAAAGGGAAAAGACATCTCCTTTGGGGCAGCTGACCCCTCTTAGTGAGTCACCCCTTTTAGGGAATATTAAAATAAATAAAATAAATTAAATGTTGTCGACCCTCCTTATGTAAGCGCCACTTTGGGAGAGTAAAGAAAAATTATTAAGTTTCATTAAATTAAAATTAGATCTTTATGAGGCCGACCTAGGTTGTGAAAAGGCACTTGATGGCATATAAATAGAAGGTGTTTGGAGGTCTTTCAAGCAAGTAATCCAACACAAATCATTTCCCATTTAGAGTAGACCTAAGGAGAAGAAGAAGAGCATAAATACAATGATAAATCAAACCATTTAGAACAGTCCTAGAATAGAAAATATGAAGGATGTTGAAGATTTATGTTGAAGGAAGTTGGAGCAAATTTAGCATGGAAGATGCAATGATATTAATGTGAATTTGGAGTAGATCTATGACATATTTGTAGCAAAAATTCAAGGTGATTTATGGCAGATTTATAACAGACCTAAGAGAAGATTTGGAAAAGACCTAAGTGTAGATTTGGAGCATAAATTCAAGGTGATTTATGGCAGATTTATAGCAGACCTAAGTGCATATTTGGAGAAGGCCTAAGAGAAGATTTGGAGCAAACCTAAGAGCTGATTTGGAGTAGTCCTTGAGCAGAAATATTTAAAGGAAAATTGTGTGAAAATGTTACATCAAATACATGCAGATTTGTGAGGGAAGTATATGCAAATTTGTGAAGGAAATATATGCAGATTTGTGAAGGAAATATATGCAGATTTGTGAAGGAAATGTAATTAGATTTGTGAAGAAAAATATGGTCATCATCCATTGAAGAAGCAACATCCCGAAGGTGATATTTTGTAGAAGAGGTTGGTGCCTCCCAAAAGAAGAGATTGGTGTCTCTTGCTGACTTGGTGCTCAGTTGTAGGGATTGGTGTCTCCAGTGGGTTGGTGCCTACAAATTCTACAAGTGGGTTGGTGCCTACAAATTATATAAGAGGGGATTGGTGTCTCTTGTAGGTTGGTGCCTACAAAGCTTGTAAAGACAATTTTATATAAGCAATATTTTTCCTTGGTTTTCTCCCAAAAGGGTTTCCATGTAAATCTTGTGTCCTTGTGTTACATAATTGGTAGATCTTGTGTGATTGATATTTTTATGGTTGTTAAGATTTGAAAAAGTAAAAGATTGACTTATACTAATTCACCCTCCCTTTCAATATGAGCATGTGCTCAATAATTGGTATCAGAGCCCGTTCCTTCGAAGATAGCCTAACTGCTTGAAGATAGATCTTGGAAGCACACATGGCAATAGAAGATGATATCCTTGAAAATGAAGACAAAGAAAATGAAGAAGAGTTAGAAGGAAAAGAATATGACAAAGATGAAGGAGAAGTGGACCTTGAAGCAAAACTCATAAGTTCTTAAGTGATATCAAGAAACTTAGAAGGAAGAACCAGAAACTAAAGCTACAACTTCAAGAGGACAATGAATCTAATGTAGAGTTATTATGAAGTCTTGAAGAATTTGAGAAGATGATCGTTGAGCTAAAAATTTAGATTGAAGAAGGAAACAAGATTGAAGAAGAGGTGAGACTCAAATTAAAGGAAAAGGAAGAAGATTGTGAGAGATGCAAGCCCAAAATTGTTTCCTTAAGGAAGAAACTAGAGAAGACAACCGCTCAATTGAACAAAAATTTGAAGTTTGATAAAAGTACTGAGATCTTGGATGATATTATAAATGGGTAGAGGTCACCATTCATAAATACATATCTTCGTTATGAAGCAAAGGAAGATCAAGTTTCCAATGAGCCACCAAAAGAGACAAATGAAGAAAAACCAAAGAGTTATGCAAATGCCCTCAAAAGTCCTATAAAAATGAAAGTAGTAAGAAGAAGGAGAATCATGTTCCACAGAAATCAAGCACTCCTCCAAAAGTCAACAAGGACAAATTTAGAAGATCTTTCCCTCCAAGACAACCTCATATGACCATGTACTAAAACTCCTTTTATGGTTATTACTATTCTTGTAATCATTTTGGTCATAGAGCAAGAGATTGTAGAACATGTACAAGAAATTTTGGTTGGAACAATAATAAATTATGGGTTCTCAAGAAGGAAATACAATTCCTTTGCACTTTTAGTGGATTACAATGTTATATGCTATAAGTGCAACAAGTTTGGAAAAGGAAGCAAGATCAAGAGAAGGAAAGATCTATGCTTGTGCAAATTACATTTCATGCATAAGAGGTATCACTAAGCCCATAAGGAGAAGTACGAATTCAGGGGGAGCTAATCATTGCATTGTCTTTTAGCCCTGTGAAGAAGACAATTCAAAGATAGGTCATCTTATGCATATTCTATATGAGGGTAATGAGCGTCCCTTTACCATTGATGTCGAAGGGAGAGTTTCAAAGAGGGAGAGTTATAGAAAAAGGAAGAATGATGCCATTGATGTAAAGAGGAAGTATTACAGAAAGGGGGAGCTTTACAAATAGGGGGAGCATCACCAAAAAGAGGAAGAATCACATCATGAAGGAGAGAAGTATGTTACATACCTTTGCCATTGATGCCAAAGGAGGAGAGATACAGAAAGGGGGAGTAGTATAGAAAGAGGGAGTATTATGTTCATGTTGTATTCACAGATTATTTCTTTGCAGGGTTGACATCAATGACAAAGGGGGAGATTGTTGGAATATTGTTGTCATTGATGTCAAAGGAAAGAAGGAATTCATAATATTGTCATTGATGTCAAAGGTGTGGAGAGCAGTTTGTTAATGAAGAAAACCGTTGTTCAATAATGTCAGTGATATCAAGAACGAAATCAACTACATTACACTCATGCTGGTCGAATCCCTTGAATTAAGTGTTGTGGAGAAAATAATAAATAAATGAGGTTGACCTCATAAGGGCAGCGCTCAAGAGTAAAGGGAATAGACATCTCCTTTAGGGTAGCCGACCCCTCTTAGTGAGTCACCCATTTTAGGGAATATTAAAATAAATAAATAAACTTAAATGTGGCTGAAACTCTTTATGCAAGCGCCACTTTGGGAGAGTAAAGAAAAATTATTAAGTTTCATTAAATTAAAATCAAATCTTAATGAGGCTGACCTAGGTTGTGAAAAGACACTTGATGGCATATAAATATAAGGTGTTTGGAGGTCTTTCAAGAAAGTAATCCAATGCAAATCATTTCACATTTAGAGAACTAAGGAGAAGAAGAAGAGCATAAATACAATGATAAATCATACCATTTAGAGAAGTCCTAGAACAAAAAATATGAAGGGTGTTGAAGATTTATATTGAAGGAAGTTAGAGCAAATTTAGCATGGAAGATGCAATGATATTCATGTGAATTTGGAGCAGATCCATGGAAGATTTGTAGTAGAAAATCAAGTTGATTTATGGCAGATTAATAGTAGATCTAAGAACAGATTTGGAGAAGACCTAAGTGCAGATTTGGAGCAGAAATTCAAGGTGATTTATGACAAATTTATAGTAGACCTAAGAGCAGATTTGGAGCAGACCTAAGAGTAGATTTGGAGCAAACCTAAGAGCTAATTTGGAGCAATCCTTGAGCAGAAATATTTAAAAGAAAATTGTGTGGAAATGTTACATCAAATACATGTGCAGATTTGTGAGGGAAGTATATGCAGATTTGTGAAGGAAATACATGTAGATTTGTGAAGGAAATGTAATCAAATTTGTGAAGAAAGATATGGTCATCATCCATTGAAGAAGCAACATCTCGAAGGTGATATTTTGTAGAAGAAGTTGGTGCCTCCCAAAAGAAGAGATTAGTGTCTCTTGTTGAGTTGGTGCCTAGTTGTGGGGATTGGTGTCTCAAGTGGGTTGGTGCCTACAAATTCTACAAGTGGGTTGGTGCCTACAAATTATATAAGAGGGGATTGGTGTCTCCTGTAGGCTGGTGCCTACAAAGCTTGTAAACATAATTTTATATAAGCAATATTTTAGCATGGTTTTCTCCCGAAAGGGTTTCCATGTAAATCTCGTATTTTTCTTGTATTGCATAATTAACAGATCTTGTGTGATTGATATTGTTATGGTTGTTAAGATTTAAAAAAGTAAAAGATTTTCTTATACTGATTCACCCCCCTCTCAGTATAAGCATGTGCTCATCATGAGAAAGCGAGACAAAGAGGGGAGACAAATAGAATTAAACAAAGAGAGAGATGAGTAGAGAGAACTTGAAAGAATAATGAAACATTCATTTTATACTAATTTGGACTTCAATAAATTATAAATTCCTTATTTTTCATAGCCAATTTCCCACCCAAATTGAAGAGGATACCAAAAACAAGTATTGAAAATTATGGACATTATTATTATTTTGATTCTATGTAGCAAATTTGTTTGCACAATCGGCATGCCAATTGTAGACCTATATGGTATTCTGGTAGCTTCACATTATAAAGCTTCATGACTTCTTACCTAAAAATTGATGGGGAGAGTCCTTAGTATATGATGTTAAAGCTTGTAAGCATTTGAGTCTATCCATGTGGAGATACATGGACCAATTAGTAGTTGATGCATCAACAAGGATGTCAATTAGGTCAACACTTAGGTATGGTGGCTATAACTTTGATAAATCCTGAACCAATGGCAAAAGTTTTAATGGAATACTAAATTATTTGTAACCAACATGCATTTCCTTTTCTTGGTTTTTTGGAGGAACATATGCACTATCCTTCAGTGCCCTTATCATTCTCAAGATAAAAGACTTTTGGGAGATTGAAACATAAAACAAAGGGATAATTAATGTGGAGCTACACTTTCTCATTTTTAAAAGCAAAGTTTGCATTACCACTTGGAAGGATGGGGCCGAGAATGACACTATTCTCCAACAGTCTCACTTTTCTTAATTATTTCTTTGTTGAGTACAATTTCCTTTTAGTGTAAAGTAGATTGATAGGCTTCACAAACAATCATTTTGAAATGATTTTTATTATTTATACATATAAGTAGTATCAATTACGACACAAATTAACCAAAATTGAGCACAATTGTTGGTTTTTCATTGTGGCTTCTTAGTATTTGTGTGCTTCTTCTATTCATTTTTTTGACGCTATTATTCTCATGTACCTATCCTTGTGTTTACTTGTAGTCATTTTGCAATCTCATTGAGATTATAAGTTTGAGAGGGGGGCATTTGTTCATTACCTTTGGATTTGTATGTTTTGGAGTAGATTCTTAGACCCATGTTTGTCAAAGAGTGGAAACCATTGTTGAAACTTTAATTATGTAGTGAAATCATTAGTCTTTTGTAAATAGTGCTATTTTGGAAAGTGTCAGGAAGGTGGACACACATATTGAAAATGTAGAATTATTATATAGTATATTTTATATAAATTATTAAATATAGTTCTAGAATTATAGTTAATTATAAAATTCTATATCTATATAAAATATTCTATATTTAATTATACCTTTAATTTATATACCGCATCTAAATTATAGTTATATTTGTTATTATAAAATAGATTTAATATAATATATATATATATATATATATATATATATATATATATATATATATATATATATATATATATTTAACTTGCAAATATATTACTAATAATTAAAATAGACATAGCCTGCATGGGTGGCGTAGTTGGCTAAGGGCTTTGGGCTTGTCCCATATAGGTCCTGAGGTCGATTCTCTCTGCCTAGATTTCCAATGGCTGTTCGGGGTGTGCAGGCCCCCTTGGCAGTCCCCTGAGGATTAGTCTCACCTTTGCTAACCCCGCCGTTATTAGCCCCAACTCGGCACAAAATGTAAGCCCGAGGCAAGGCGCGGTGGGCAACGCTGGGCGGAGTCGCAATGCTCCTGTCTCTTTCGGGGGGCAAGGCTAGGGGATACCTCTGGGTTAATAATAATAATAATAATAATAATAATTAAAATAGACATATACATTAAGTGGCTAAGAAAGCCACTCCGTCCAGTGATAACTTTAAGAAAAGACCCCTAAAATATAAGATCCTAGTGAATCCTAGCTAAGTGCTTTAGTTTTCCTAGAGAATCTTTTATTTTTTTGAAAAAAAATATTAATTTTCCTGGCAAATCTATGCACATTACTAAAAAAATCATAAAATCATGGCAAATCCTAGTGAATACTCGCTAAAAAAAGTAAAAACAATGGTAAATCTTAGCGAATAATTACTAAAGAAATTAATTATAATGACAAATCCTTCCTTTAAAATTTTGCATATTTGGTCAACCCTATATATTCTTTTTTTTTTCTTTAATTTTGAAGTGGGGGCTGGAGACAATTTTATAAACCTAATAATTATCACTAGATTATAGTTTTCTCACCTAAGGATGGTTTGGTTTGCATCCTATTTTTTTTATATTGACTAAGGTTTAATGAATTTCAACCAATAAAATTTAACCATAGGTAATCTTCCTACGAAAAGGTTGTCTCACATAGGGTCTAAACATTTAATAAATAAATAAAATTAAAATAAAATTTCTAACTAATAGATAAATTTATAATTAAATTCTAAAATTTAACCCTTTTGCCTAAGGCAAATTAAAATGATAAACTAAGTCAAATAAAATAATAATAATTAAGAACTCATTACACTAACCTTAAAAGAATAAAGCCAATAAAATATAAGTCCCTTTCATGTTTAACATACGATAAATATTTAAAATTGAATTATACATGGAATAATAAAATATAAATATGAAGATTATACTAAGCATTTATTTCTAACTCTAAAACAAATACTTCTATGAGCGCAACTATTTTAAAACAATTAAAAAGCATGCTACTCCACTAAAGGTGAAGTCAACTACATTTTATGAGCTAATTATGCAACTTCTATTATATTTAAAACTTACTAAAATAATAAAATATTGCATAAATATTTTTGTTCCTACCTAACCCTTTCATTTTCTCATAATCATTTTCCTATGAAGATTTTATTTTCATGAGAGGAGGTTATGCAAGTGGAAGGTAATTTCTAGTGATCTCATTTTTTTACACATCTCATTTGGGTTTACTTCTTTCTTCCTATTTTTTATTCTTCTCATTTTATTGTCCCTAATCTTCAGCTAACCTCTATAGGTCTTTGCTTTGTTTGTAGGGTAAAAGAAATCTTCCACATATTTGACAATTGTAAATTAAAGCTACAGAGTCTTATTATTTTGGGTTGCATGCAGAGGTTTTTCAAAGATTGTATAGGGTTTTATTATTTTGGATTAAATGTAGAGGTTTTTCAGAGATTGTACAAGGTTTTATTATTTTGGATTGCATGCAGAGGGTTTTCAGAGATTGTATTTTTTTAGAAGGAAAAAAAAAGAATAAATCATTTGCTTATTTCCTTTTGTAACTCATGTTTTTCTTCCATGAAATAAAATAATGAATGCTTCTAGAAAATATTTATCTCAAAATATTTAGTCAAGCTAAGCACAAATACATTGTTAGGAATGCATTCAAAAACACAAAAACACATAAATTAAACATTTTAAAAATATCACATTAAAAATTAAACTACAAAAGGAGTATAAGAAAATGCCATGCCTTTCTTACTGAGCCCCTGCACGATTAAATCTTGATTTCACTGCTATTTTTAATTCTAGGAGACAAAGAGCACATGTCGGATGGCCCAAAATCAATTATGAGGCTCAGCAAGCCTTTTAAAAGGCATGTGCTCTTAGTCTCACGGAATTAAACAATAGCAGTTAGATTAAAACTATAATCAACGGTAATGAATAAAGTTGTATTAAAAATTAAAACAACCCTAAAATACATGATATTTTATTAATAATGGCGATATTGAGCAAAATTAATGTTAGAAATCAAGGTAAACAACTATCAATGGAAAACTAATTACAACTGTTATATATATATATATAACTGTGCAGAACCAAAATGGAGATGGTATGAAATCAACACAAAGAAACAACGGAAGAAAAGATCAATCACATAACACATTATTTACGTGGAGAAACCCTTTCAAAAAAAATTCCACACAAGAAGAGATGCACTAGTCTGTATTAACTTCAATAGAGTTTACAATACAACACTCACAATCTCCTCTTTGGTCTTCAATCCTGCAGCGCTTGTAATACACACCCACAACTATAATACAATATCCTCTTAAAAGAGTGTTGCCTTATAGGGCAAAAAACCCTAACATAACCATGACCGTTAGATCTGCAACCTAATGATGAACGATCTAAATTGACTATGAAATTACAATATTTTACAAGGCGACAGTACTGGGGGGCCAAGCCCCCCACACCCCTCGATCGAGTACAAGGATCCAAAGTGTGGCTAAAACAAGATTGCTACTAGGTGAATACTTCATCCCTTATGAATGATTTACAAACAATATTAGGAGTAATTAAATACATAGGATTTACAAGGTTGATGACACTTTAATCCTAACAATTAATGGCTGAAATATATTATTAATGGTGAATATGGTTAATTTTTTTAATTATATTATAAACTGCTAGCGAACTGGCTCTAATGACGCATCATTTACTTAACGAAATAGTTTAACTTATTAGTTTAAAAAAATAAAGCTTAAGCGAATTAACTAAGACTAAATTAATATTTTTGTAAAAATGGGGCGATTTAGTCAGCTTCATAGCTTGAACTATTTGCCATTTTTGGTGGCAACTATTTGCGAATTGGTGAAGATTTGCCACTAAAAAAATTCGTGACTCCGTCATAAAGAAAATTTATGCATAGTAATTAATTTGTACAGAGCTATTACAGTTTTTTGTCACTATATAACAAAAACATCATACTATCTTTTTTGTTCATCACTATTTCATTTTACAACCAATAAACAATTTTAGTCTATTTCCGTCCCTTGTTTTTCACTATCCTTGCTTATTTTCTTTTTCTGCAATGTTCTTATCCTTCTCTACATCATGACCTAGTTCCTTGCGTTCTTCTGTTGCCTCTGGTGCCCTTAGTTATTGCTCACCTTATACTCTTCCTTCTCTGCTCAAGTACACTCTATTATCACTATTCCTGAAGGAGTCCCACTCCTTAAAATCTCCTATTGGTGGTGAGTTCCTCAAAAGATTACTGTCTATGCTAAAATTTTGACAAGTGAATTCTATTTCTTTGGTATCATCCTCCCTCCTATCATCAACTTGTTGATGCTTACTGTACTAATTATGAAACTCCATGTACTCTGTGAAATTTCAGATCCACCTTCTTATGTTCATGGGGCTAGAACTCTACCAACTTGACATCAGATCTATAAACATTAGTTAATCCCTCATCAATGATTTGTATAAACCTGTATATAGGAATCTCCATCGCAGTTTTTACATGTTGACAAATAGAATTAATTGTGAGCCTAATAAAGGACTCTGTAGGAACTCTCTCCTTTCCTTGGTATTCCTCTTCATTTCTAGCCTTCCACAATGACCACAAAATCTCATTAGAAAAAATAAGCTAAAACAAATTAGATTTGATACTCAACTTATTAACAAAGCCACATAGAATTTCCAACCTGCAAATACTCTTATTTATGGACCAACCCTCTATATTACCCATGAATTTAGCCCAGATATTACAAACAAACTTACAGTCAAAAAATACATGCTCACAGGTTTCAATTTGATTACAAATAGAACACACTTTATTGTCAAAACCTAATGCATGTCTTTTAAGAATAAACAACCACTTGAAACAACTTTTTTAGGCTCAAGAAACTTTGACCAAATGACCTAAAAGATTTAGACAACTTGTGTTCTATGTTGACTTTCCAAACATATTTATGTGTTCATAGACCACTTGGGATTCCGTTATGATTTTATACAACTTCTTAGGATTCATTTTCAAACATTTTGTTCCATCCACCCACTTTATACTGTCAAATTCATCCTTATTCGTAACAACAAACTATGACAAGTCTCCTTTGATGGCATTACACAACATACCATATGTTTTCCTCTGCAACTTTGGTATGCCATAGTCAGACTTTATTTGTATCCAACTTTTCAAAGAATTGTTCACAAAGATATCCTTAAAAACAATTATACCGAGTTTATTCCATTTCTTAGCAAAACAACCCTGTAAAAGGGCAAGAATTTTATCCTTATGCTTTAAATTCCACCATATAGATCTATATCCCTTAATAGTTTTGTTATTACTGTTAATAGCATCCTTATTCCTTATGAAAGGCTTAACAACCTCCCAAGCTTTCCAAATGGTGGAAAAGACAATAGACCCTGAGGGTTTAACATTGAAATCGCCCAAGATAATGTCCAGAAGATTTCTGTATTTCCATTCTTTAGCCTTTTTTGGAACTGCGTTTAGCAGGTTTTTCCTCAAAAGGATTTTCCAAGGTTCATTCCCATTCAAAATCTTAACAATCCACTTTGTAACCAGGGTTACACCTTGCATTTTTAAGTCTTTTATCCCTAATCCTCCATTTTCTTTGCCCAAACAACACTAGAACTTCCAAGAAACTGCATGTCTTTTTTCATCCCTTTCCCATCAGACCATAAAAATTCTCTAATCCTCTTCTGTATATTGTCAATTTGGTAACTTGCAAATAGCCACATTGAAGCATAATAAATGGAGTAAGCTGAAAGTTTTTTGACATACTTGCATTCTTCCTGCTAAGGACATGAATTTATTATTCCAATTCCTTAGTTTTTTATCTATTTTTTCATATATCCAATCCCACATCCTTCTCAATGAGGGATTCATAGAAAATGGTATGCCAAGAAACTTGACTTGTTTATTAGCATCCCCCCATTGCCAGCTACTAGGCTCAAACCAATCAGGTGGATCATCTTTCCAACTCATTAAGACAGATTTGAAATAGGAAATTTTTGCTCCTGAAGCTTGACAAAGTAAATTCAGTCTTTTTTTCATGATTTTAACATTTTCTTTTTCCAAAACTAGAAATAATGTTGTATCATCAGTGAATGGCATATTTAATAAGGTGTCATCATTTGGAAGAATAATACCTTTCACTTTCCCCTTAATTAGTTTTTCCCTCAAAAGATAGATTAGAGCTTCAGAAGCTATCACAAACAAAGCAGGTGCCAATGGATAGCCTTGCTAATTGATCTTTCCATGATCTGAAGGATGCAGATAAGGAGCCATTTACATCAATTTGTACTGATGCATCCTGAAACATCTTTACCATGCTGCAATATTGCTCAAGAAAACCTAATGCATTCATCATCATTAAGACAAAAGACCACTCAATTCTATCATAAGCTTTTTCAAAATCTAGTAGAATAATACTTGCATCTTGCCCTGTGCACTTGGCCCATCTCATGGCCTCCCAACATGTTATCAAGTTCTCTAAAATGTATCTCCCCTTAATAAACCCTGTTTGAGTTGGATTTATTATGAGTGGCAGGATTTATGTTAATCTCAAAGCAAGTATTTTGGCTATAATTTTGTAGGAAACGTTTAAGAGTGTAATTGGCCTCCAATTTCTTTTATTACATTTATCCCCATCTTTTGGCAGTAGTTTAATGACACCTCTCTTTATTTCTTTCCCAATGGATCCCTTATTTATTGCTTCTTGGCATAACTCATAGAAATCACCAACAACCCAATCAAGGTTGGCTTTATAAAATTCCACAGGTATATCATCTATCCCTGGGGATTTCCCATTCTCCATAGACAGAATAGCCTTTTTAATTTCATCTTTAATGATACCTTGGCTTAAGGCTTGGCTCATCTCTAAGCTTATTCTTTTTGGGCAGACTTTTTGGCATAACTCCTGAGCATCTTTACATTCTTTGTTGCCATCTTCCGCAGTAAAAAAGATTTTTGTAAAAATCTCTAAAAATATCCTTAATGTCATTATTATCTTTATAGCATACATCATCTTCAATTATGGGACCAACTATTTCTCTGGCATTTTTAGCTTTTAGCAGATTGAAAAAGTATGTAGTCCCCCTATCTCCCTCCCTTAGCCAATTTACTATAGCTCTGACTTTAGCACCCTAGTTTATAAAGGTTTAGAATTTCCTTAATTTATGCTTCACTTCATTTAACTTCTGAATCATCTCCTCATTATTAAAATGCTTCTGCACATTATCTTCAGCTTCTAAAAATTCTTCTTGCAGGATACCTTCTTCTCTTGTTCTGTCCATTGCATATATTTTCCCCACTGTTTGAAAATAATTTTGCAATTTTTCAACAAGCTCTCCCAATACTGAATCCTATTAGATTGGGATGCCATAGCTTTAAAAATCATTCTCAGATTGGTTATCCCTTCCAAACAATCTTTGTCATGGAGCAAAGTTGTGTTGAGTTTGAAAATGTTATCTTTTCTGATTTTAGAATCTGAATTATGATCTTTCAACATAATACGAGCACCAATTGGATGATGACTAGACAAAGTAGAGGGGGAAACTTTCACACAATTGGACCCTTTTAATCCCTAAAAATAAAATGAATTTTCATTAGCATAGAACCAATCCAATCTACTATAAATCCTTCTATTTTCCTTTCGGCTATTACACCATGTATACCAAATACTTCTACTTTACTTCCTCTTTCCTTCTAAAGGATCATACAATTTTAACATTTTTTTCATCCTATTCCAAGAATATTGTTCATTTCCCTTCCAATCCCACTGATTACCTCCAATTTTATCCTCTTTTTGTTCCACCATATTGAAGTCCCCCCCATGATCTAAGGGATTCTTTGCAGTTCAGTTGTCACCCATCTCCATATCTCTATCCTGTCCTTATATTCATTGGGTGCATAGATTGAACATATCCCAAACTTGAAGTTATCTTTTTGAAGAACAATCCATAAACATCCGTTACGTGGAGAGCAACCATTCTGGACAATGTACTTGGACCATTTTTTATTAATCAGAATTGCAATTCCCCCTTTCCCTTTATCATGATTGGAAAAAAAAACATTTAGCTTCTCTCCATATGAACTTCAAATTATTCTATGGAAGAAATCCTATAGCTTTAACCTCTTGTAATAACAAAAAGTCCATGTTCTTGTTTTTATTGCAAAAATTTCTAACTATATATTTCCTATCAGGGGATTCCAATCCCCTTATATTCCAACTGAAACAATTCCTTTTCAGAGATTTCCAGGAGTGTCAGGGTTTGTGTTCTTATATAGCCTATCAAAACAACTGGGAATCTTTTCTCCTCAAATTCCTTTTTTCCCATGTTTGAGTGATCTTGCACTCCTACTTATATATTTCCTTTTTTTATTATCTTCTTTCTTATGTTTTAAGTTATTCCCAGTTTTATCTAGAGCCACTCTATTTTCTTCTTGAGTCTTTATACCTAAACCTTCATCACATTTTTCTAGGCGATTCCTTTGTTAACTCTTCAAGGTCTGTTGCTTCAGACAATTTAACATTCTTATTTTATTTGCTTCTTGTTCCTTCTTTTGGGCTAAAATTTGTGCCTTGAGTTTATCTAGGACCAACTCCTGTGCATTCTTTTTGTACCCCATTTTTTTTTCATTTATAAAATCTTTTTTAATGCTAACATCAACTTCTTTTATAGGGATTCTATTCAAGGATATCATATTATTGTCTTTTATCATGGTTCTTTGAACTAAAGAGCTATTTGTGCTCTTCTCCTTGTGCATGTCCCTATTTAGGGAACCTTAACAACCTGTTGAATCCTCACCTCCTCTATCTTCTTTTCTCTCACCTTGCCTCGAATCAACATTAATCATACAAACTTCTTCATTTGCACCTTTTAACATCAAATCCATAGGGTTATTAGAAATTTGTTCCCTGCATGGGTTCTGAATTTAAGAATCAATGCAACAAAAAGAGTCCAAGCCCCCTTCAACCACAATATTGACTCTCTCTAAACCATCAGAGCCACAATTATCTAAGACTGAGTGTTCCTCTTCTCCTAGACTCAAATCACTTAACCTTTTTTCCAGCCTTGATAGTGTTTCTTCCCACTCACCGTCATTCGAAATAGAATTGGTTCTCCCCTCCTCACGACCACTAGACAAAACTTCCTCAAAATTTTTTCTTTGTTATCTCTACTACCTTTTAATTTTTCTTTGGAATTCCCCTGGTCCCTCAAACTATTACCTTTATCATTCATACTCTTTGCAAACTCTGCAAGGTGTTCATTGTTTTTCCCATAATAATCTTTGTTTAAAATAAGGCAGTTTTTTTAGTGCCCATCACTTTTACAGAGGAAACAAGAATTTAGGCCTTCCAAACCCTCAATTTCACATATATGAGTTCTATCCAGAAACTTAATTTCGATATTGCCCAAAATTTTAACCCCAGTATTAAGGGAAATCAAAACCCGTGCGTTCATGTGAGGCAGGGTTGTCATGTCCCCATATTAAGGCATTGTTTAAATTAAAGATTTAAACATCCCGATAAAGAAAACAACTAAATTACCGTAGTAAATATCAATTCGAAATAATATATATTATTAAAATAATATTATTATTATATGAATATTTTAAATATAAAAAGAAATAATAGCAATTTAATCATAATTATCATAAGATAATATTATGATTATAATTATCAAATCTAAATATAAATTATATAACATATAATATATTAATATGATAATAAATATAAACATAAATAATAAATATATATTTTCATTGCATATTATAAAAGGGACTTTATATATATGTGAGGATTGGGCCTCTTAAAAGAGACACCAATTCCTTAGTAAATGGTGTTTAACAAATTAGGTGAGCAAATATATTAATGGTAATTATTATCACCAATAGTGGTGACGGTTGGGTATAAGCCCATCAAACACTTAAATAGGGAATCATAATTAGATATATAGGAGGAGTAGAAAAGGAGAAAAAAAAAAGGAGTCTAAGAAAAAGAAAAAAATAGCAGATCAATAAACAATAAAGAATAACAGCATTGAGAGTTATCAATATCAAAGACACAACAAAAAGAAATTACAAGGAAGATACGGGACAGACAAGGTAAGTCTGCAATTATATCAGGTATGTTTTTCATTGAGTATTTAAATATAGAATATAATATATATTAGTAATATTCTAGTATAGACTGTGTAAAGTGGATTCATAAATGAATAAAGTTAAATAAATAAAGATATATCAATAGAATGAACTAATTTCATAAGAAATGTAATGATGTAATAATATAATTATGACAGAAGTAAATGAATTATGATTAGAAGTAAAATTAACTGTTAGTTAATTGTTTCATGCGTGAAAGTAAATAGGAATGATATAAACTATAAGATAATGATGTGAATCTAAGATATGAGAAATAAATAAATAAAAAGAATATCCCATAAATAAATATAATTAGATCTACATGATATTTATATATATATTTCTGGGTCATAAGTAGGAAAGATATCATTTATATAGGGAAGAATTATTCAAATAAATATATATATAGAGAGAGAGAGAAAGATTATTAATATTATAACAAATACTATAATATATAAATATTAAAGAATAGGTGAAAGAGAATAGAATCCAATGAACAGATTCAACAAGACAAGCAGCATAAAGAGGTACGTGCACTTTCCTTATTAATATCTTAGGCGATATAAATGTTGTAGAAGAATAATATGAATATAAATAAATGAATATTGCTTATATCAGGATAATAATTGGAATATATTACCATCAATGATGTATATACATTCTCTGTATAAGTATGAATATAGAATAGGTATAATAATATGAGAATAAATAGGAGTGTAGAAATAAGGTAAATCTCCATACATATATGAATGGAATATGGATATAGATGTGAACATTCTTAAATTGAATACAATGAAATGAATGTTGTAATTCAATGAATGTGATAGCTAAAATCCTTAGACAATTAAGTGTATGAACAAATGATAAGTTGGAAACATTATATAAGGACATGAATATACAACTTGAATATGGATGAATAATGATTATATTGTTAATATGATGAAATGAAAAGAAAATAGAACTCTAATGTTCTCTTTTGTGAGTTGAATTGTGCAAGGTCAAAGGAAAAACTTTGGACTCACTAGAAGGGGACATTACAAGGGTGCTCCTAACCTCCTCAATTTTGAGGGTGTAACCTAGAGGTTTCAAAATTTGAGGCAGGACTGCCCATAATTGCTCTGGAACTCTTTTAATATTGAACCATCTCGGTGTTGAATAGAAGAAAATTTCTTCCTTCAAAGTATCTGGTGCCCAAGGATGGGCTTTGAACGTTGTTTGCCCAATATTCCAATAGTTTATCTAAGACTTTTTTTGCATGGCATGGCTCTTTAGAAAGAGTATAAATAAGCCCTTTTGCATCATTCTATAGAAGGAGATTTTGATACCCATCTTCCTTTCCAAAACCAACACTATCCAATTATCAAAAAACTTTCTAGACGGTAGTTTTTCCACATTTTAACAAACCAGGAAAATAATGACATTCTTTAATATGTTTTCCTCATTTTTTACTGCCATTAACATTTCTTCATTAGGGCAAAGACAGATAAACTGGGACAGGAGAGAGTTCTTACCATGCTCCTCTTCGCTTCCATCCCTCGCCTCCGCCTCCATTGGTGACTCCACTGTGGGCTCCGATGCCATTTTTAACTTGGAAGTCAGCATTTTGGGGTGGTGCTTCGGCATGGCTGGTTTTGAGGGCATCACTGTAAGTTTTCGTTTCATTTTCTTTTTCCTTATTGTCTTCAATACCTTCCATTACTCCTCACGGCCGAGCAATTACTACCTCGGCCGGAGGGAATAGGGAGACCCAAGTGGCAAAGATGCATTAAATCTTACTTAACATAGTGTTAAACACACAAAGGACCAGAGGTGGGAAATGCAAATTAAAATATTCAAATTCAAAATAACACAGCATAAAAGTTTGAACACCCCCAATGATCACTAACTCAATAGACAAGGAAAATATAATACAAATTATAGACATGATATTTCCACAGTCCATGATCGAGTGTAGAGCTTCTGGAATCATTGTGTATTGCTTTTTTCTATCAACGTTATGGATCATTGAGTGTGATCCGAAACGTTGACAGAAAAAAGCAATACACAGTGATCCCAGAAGCTCTACACTCGAATATAATACAATTTAAAATTATACTTATTATTATATATTATATTTTATACAAAACAAATTAAACTTGTATAAAAAATTCGGACTCCTTTGATATCACCGCGTATGATTTTTAGAAGCGCAAAGTTAGGGTGCACAACTATTAGGTCTTCTACACCTATTGTACGAGAAGCAAAAACAACAAACAAAAAAGGAAAACCGCTCGAAAAATGGACGGCCGGATTTGCTGCCTAGGAACATAATCTGTACAAAAACCCCTAGGAACATAACGCACCAACCACACCAACCATACAAACCACATCGTGCCGAATCCATTGATACCACTGACCACTATATTACTATAAATACATATCCGTATGACCTGATTATTGTGCCACACTGCGAGCCCCTAGCCCTCGTCGGTGTTTCAGAGCTCTAGATCTGAAAAAACTCTTGATTCGGGTGTACTTTGCCCAGATTATGAGTTGGGTTTGATCTGTGTGTCTCTTTTTTTCCCATATCCTGAATTGGGTACCTATTCCAAAAATGGATTCCGTGAAGGAATGGGGCAACACACCACTGAATGAAGTGGATTCCGAGATCTTTGATCTGATAGAGAAGGAGAAGAGAAGGCAAAGCAGGGGAATTGAGCTCATAGCTTCTGAGAATTTCACTTCCTTGGCAGTCATTGAAGCTCTGGGAAGCCCCCTGACCAACAAGTACTCAGAGGGCATGCCAGGCAACAGATACTATGGAGGCAACGAATTCATAGATCTCATTGAGAACGTGTGCAGATCAAGGGCCCTGCAGGCTTACAGACTGGATCCTGAGAAGTGGGGTGTTAATGTGCAGCCTTACTCTGGGAGTCCTGCTAATTTTGCAGCCTATACTGCATTGCTCAACCCACATGATAGGATAATGGGGCTTGACCTGCCTTCTGGTGGGCATCTTACTCACGGATACTATACCTCTGGAGGTAAGAAGATCTCTGCCACATCAATTTACTTTGAGAGCTTGCCTTACAAGGTTAGCCAGGCAACTGGGTATATTGATTACGAAAAACTGGAGGAGAAGGCCTTGGACTTTAGGCCCAAGCTTATCATCTGTGGAGGCAGTGCTTATCCCAGGGATTGGGATTATGCTAAGTTGAGGTCTGTTGCTGACAAATGCGGAGCTATGCTTTTGTGTGATATGGCTCACATCAGTGGTCTTGTTGCTGCTCAGGTATTCGTTACTTCTTTTTTATTTTATTTTATCTTTTGTAGTGAACAAATCATTTTAGAGACAACCATATAAGGTATGGATTTTAAAGCTTGATATTTGTAAAATAAATGCTTCTTATAAGTTTTCTACACAACGGGGTCTTTTGCTGGACTAGTACAGAACCATTTAAATCTGCTTGAAGTTGCTCTCCTTGGCTTGATTAAATCTAGAAAATTAGGTCAAAGGATACTCAAATTTAGTACTCACTAGGCAATATTTGGTACTCATCAACAGAGACCCACACCTATCATCCATAGGTTTCATTGGGATCCACCTCCATGCTTTCACTGAAGTGATATTGTTTGCATAACATCTAGGCTATTCTGAGATCTCGAGGTTCAACTTGCATGGATCTGTATATGGATATTCGAGGGTTTAGGTTTTAGTGACACCTAACAGGATGAATTATGTTTAGATAACATACAGAATACAAACGTTGCTTTTTTTTTAATATTTATTTTTCACTATTGCATTCTTTTACTCTACTAAATGAGTATGAGATTGATTGGTTAATCTTCGTATTCTCAATGTTGTGAGATTGCGCCTACAATATAGGCATTTCTTCATTTTCCTGCCTGTTTTTTTGGAATGCACAGATAATCTTTGAGATACCTAAATAGTATTTATGATATAAATATTGCATATCTCTAGTATGAGAAACTGGACCGTTGGCTTTGATTGTGAGTCACCTCCATACTCCCGATGAAGGAGCATACCTTTTGACTTTCGACAACTTGTGGCATGGAGAATTAATCCTGTCTTTTAAGGCTTTTGCTGTTTATATGCTCCTAAGTGCCTCTGTATTTTCTGTTCCTCACCGGACCTCATATGGTTAGATGGGTTTGAGTAGTAATGCATTGTTGTTTCTAGTTCATTAGTGGGTTGAAAACTTATGAGTTGACTAGAATTGGTTTGTTTTCTCAGATCTGTCTGGATTGGGTTCCCATTAATGTACTTATTTATCCAAAGCCAATTACTCTTTTTTTTAAGCAGTAACTGTTGGTGTTGGAAATAAGCCACACCCGGACCAATGATGGACTGGTCCAAGAGGGGCCAGTAGCTCAGTGGTAGAGCACTCCAACAGCGAATGGAAGGTCCTAGGTTCGAGTCCTAGCTGGTCCATGTCTCAACATGGTATCAGAGCCAGGCCTGGGCTAGGAGCCCCAAGCACACGAGAGGTGTGGCTTAAGGGGGGGTGTTGGTGTTGGAAATAAGCCACACCCGGACCGACGATGGACTGGTCCAAGAGGGGCCAGTAGCTCAGTGGTAGAGCACTCCAACAGCGAATGGAAGGTCCTAGGTTCGAGTCCTAGCTGGTCCATGTCTCAACAGTAACCATGCCTTTACCTGAGTTATTATGCTTATATCAAGTATACTCTCCGTCATAGTATAATACCTCACATTACATATAATATTATATAATAATATGAATTTATTTTGAGTATATGTGATGTGAGGTATTATAATAATATGAATTTATTTTATTTACTTAAGAACTATTTTATAGTTTTAGTTTTTTTCTTTAAATAAATTTGGGCAGTAAATAGTTCTTTTAATATGGTCACGAAATGACGGTCTTTGATGCCACTGCATAACACCTCTCAGCGAAATTATAACAGAGCATAAATATAATCCTTGAGGTCGTCAACACACTTGCATGGACAAATATATACTCTGAGAACATAGCTTCTTTATGTATACATGGTACACTGGTAGAAGTGACTTACCTCATCTTACCTTCGTCCTCTTTGTTGTTGCAATCCAGGAAGCTGCAAATCCATTTGACTATTCACAAAATGACGGTCTTTGATGCCACTGCATAACACCTCTCAGCGAAATTATAACAGAGCATAAATATAATCCTTGAGGTCGTCAACACACTTGCATGGACAAATATATACTCTGAGAACATAGCTTCTTTATGTATACATGGTACACTGGTAGAAGTGACTTACCTCATCTTACCTTCGTCCTCTTTGTTGTTGCAATCCAGGAAGCTGCAAATCCATTTGACTATTGTGATTTGGTCACCACAACTACCCACAAGAGTTTGAGGGGACCAAGAGCAGGCATGATCTTCTATAGGAAAGGACCAAAGCCTCCCAAGAAGGGGCAGCCAGAGAATGCTGTCTATGATTACGAGGATAAAGTCAACTTTGCTGTATTCCCATCTCTTCAGGGAGGGCCACACAATCACCAGATTGCAGCATTGGCTGTGGCTCTTAAGCAGGTAATGACCCCTGGGTTTAAGGCCTATGCCAAGCAGGTAAAGGCAAATGCTGTTGCTCTTGGGAACTACTTGATGAACCAGGGATACAAACTTGTTACGGATGGAACTGAAAATCACCTAGTTCTATGGGATCTCCGACCCCTGGGATTGACTGGTAAGCATATCTACTTAATAGTCACTTTTGCATCTCTCATATCTGCAAGATTTATTTAAATAGGTTCTACAAGCTTAAACTAATGGTGTTCATTCAAGATGCTTCATTTTATTGAGACTTCGGAATGATATAAATTTTTAAGTGAAATGCTATCAATCATCTGCCTGCTGCAGGAAACAAGGTTGAGAAGGTTTGTGATTTATGTAACATAACAATCAACAAGAATGCTGTTTATGGTGACAGCAGTGCCCTTGCTCCTGGAGGTGTCCGTATTGGTGAGTGACTATTAGTTTTAGTTCTTTCTTCTTTTGCAAGCGGAGAGTAATCATGCTGTAACAATCTTCAATTGGATACTGTTGGTTTAGTCATTATAGATGAATTCGGAGTTGAAAGTCTTACAGCAGCACCCACCATGTAGTGATTGTGTGTGTTGGTTTTTTCTTTGCAGTTCTAACTCTAGTCTTTTCATTGTAGGTGCCCCTGCCATGACCTCCAGAGGTCTCAAAGAAGCTGATTTTGAGAAGATTGCAGAGTTCCTGCACCAGGCAATCAACATCACCTTGTCTGTCCAGAAGGAATACGGAAAGCTTCTCAAGGACTTCAGCAAAGGTCTTGCAAACAACAAGGATATTGAAAATCTGAAAGTTGAAGTGGAGAAGTTCTCTGCTACATTTGACATGCCTGGTTTTGATGTAACTACAATGAAGTATCATGATTAAGTGTACTGAAATGGCATAAATGGTATAATGCCATTCGTTCTTTGCTTTCAATGCAATGTTTGAAGTCCCAAAGTTAGTACTAGAGGGAGCTACGCTCATAGATTGATGGATAAAAAGTTACTGCTCACCAGTTCTATGACCCTCCCGTTTGAGGAATTGCGTTGCTAGTGCAGTTAACATAAGTGGGATGAAGATAACAGTAAAATGTATTTAGCTGAATTTTTCAGTTGATGTGGGGAAAGTTACCTTATAATTTCATTGGTTATGTAATTTTGGTTTTGAAATGAAATAACATGAAATCCTCCTGTAAAAGAGGGACAATTTACTTGTTTGTACATTGTTTTAGTTAGTTTGACCCTCTGGTTGCCTCAAGATCAAACCATGATGCTACTGAGGTTAGACATTCTAGTTTCTATAGTATTTTGAAATGAAGTACGATAGCAGCAGGCTGCAAAACAATCAAAATTACAGTTATGTTGTTTTTTAAGCATTTACAATTTTTTTAAGCAATAACTTGGTTATCTAAGATTTAAATAAGCAGAAAGTATTCACAAAACAACCTAAAGCAAGCGCTCTATCTAGTTAAAAGGTTATTGTTGGGAGCTGTAGGGAACAAACAAAGTTGCTTTGGTTCATGTAATGTAATAAGGCAGTTGAAATTCTGATCTAGGGTTTTGCACTGAAAAATGTATTACTAACCATCAGATAATACACAGAATTTAGGGCACATATGACAATAACAAAACATTGATCAAGCTCCAAATGTGAAGAACAAATCAGAAAACGCTATTGCTGTTGTTACTGCTGTAAACCTAGGACAATGTCCACTGGTAAACATAATTTAGCAGCATATAGAGAAGATGATGGTTGCCACTCAGGTGAGATGATACCACTAATATGAATTCTGACCTGTATGTCTGTGCATTAAATTACACTCTTCACAGCAGTATATGACAGCAAGACAATAAATAACAAACCTGGATAATTGATAAATCAGTCTGAGATTTAAATGAAGCAACACAATCTATTTCAAATGACCAACCAGGTCTGAGTTAGAGTTTCCAACAAATAACTTTAATTACAGTCCTCAATGATGACATTCCTTGCACAATACCCTCAATGCGCAGACCTGAAAGAGAAATGAACATGTTGTTAATGGCAGTTGCAAACCCCTATGGTAGAGTTTGCTAAAAAATATATGGCAAGGGACAGGGTTTCCGTCCTACCGGTTGCCCACTAACTTGGGATTTCCGTCCCAAGTAGTATTGAACGTAGAATGAAACTACTAGTAAATAAAAATTCCCAAATCGCATGCCTTCACAGTGAGAATCGAACCTCCTTTTAAATCTGTTTGGAAAAGGGCGTATAGAATCCTGGGTCAACCCAAGTAAAGAAATTCAAAATTTTAAACTTTTATTGATATTTTTATTTATTATTAATAATATTATTATATTATATTATTATTGGTTAGTGTTTAAAAACATTTTTTTATTAAATTAAAATAATATTTTCATTTTATCCCAGAGGAAAGGACATGAGAGTTCTCCTGCACCAAATATTGCTTGTCCTTAAGCAATGACAGCTCCGAAAACACTACCCTCTTCATACCAAGGCAACATAACATGGTTTCATGCACATCGATGGTGGACACTGCAACAAATAAACTATCCTCTTTAGTCATATTACTCAATAATCCTGGCTTCCTCATTGCCCTTGCTTCCTCAATGACCTTATCATCATATGTGTAAGCTTCAGCTTCATGTGCAATCACTTCTCTCGGAATGGTGTCACAAAGTTTACCTTGGAGTTCCCAAATTGCTAGTTTATAACTGCACAAGGAAAATATAAGTGGGATAATCATACCATGGATGTAACATTGCACCTCTTTGCTTTGAACCGGCTTATAAAGGTGGAAAACCATTCTGTACCAGCGGCAAACACCTCATCACTAATGATGGACTGTAACTCCACCATTTGACTGAAAACTATTCTTTGGCTGCAAGGAAAGTGTGTGCAATGCTGGAAGTGTCGAGAGCAGCAGATCTAAAATTAGGAGCCATGCTCAAAATGGCCCTTAGCTCATGTCTAGTACCACCAAGACGGCTCCTCATTATGTCAAGTTGGTGGTTCTCAGCAAGAAGGTTCCATCTCACAATTGTTTCATTTGGTGGCCACCTTAGGAATTTAATGTTGAACTTAGACCAAACACCATTTGGATCAAACATCTCATCTTTTGGAGGAGTTGTGATTATCACCCAATGGTCTTCCATCATGGCAACGATTGGATCTCTACCTTGAATTTCTACCTTCTCTCCCTTAGATTTCAATTCCACAGTGAACTCTCCCATAGGATGTATCCTTGACATGCCCAACATTATGCTGAACTCTACTATGACACAGAAGTGGTTGCATTCCATGTATTCATCTACTATGTCGTAAGTTGTGCCTACTCGTTCTTCTTAGGTGATGTGTTAGGAAAAATGTGTGTTGTACACCTTGCATAAAATAAAACATTTAATTATGTAAAATAAATATTTATTTGTGGTGCATCTTAGGAGATGTATTTAGCCATATTAAATATTTATTTGGTACGACTTGTAAAGTTGTATGTAACATTGAATTAATTATTTTATATGTGGGAGACAAAATAATTAATTAATTAATTGGAACATAAAGTGAAAATCTAGTCGCAAGAATTAAATGAGGGGTCAATGGTTTTGTGTACTCATGGTTTTGAGACATGATTTTCCCAATACCACAAGTTGTATTTGTGTGAGCTTTAGTCTATAAAAGCAAGCACATGGTTAGTGGTTTGGGTTGGTTGGTTGAGTGAGTTGTCATTGTATTGAGTTTCTCTTGCGAGTGCATAATGGAAGCATGCAATGGGATGGTATCCGGACATAAAAATCCGGCTAAAATAACCCTAGACATAATAACCCCGTCATAATAACCCAAGGACAAAATAACCCAGGGTCATAATAACCCATGGACAAAATAACTTGTGGTCAAAATAACCCATGGACAGAATAACCCGTGGTCATTTTAGATCAAGCTAGTAAACTAGAAATGACATATAATCAATTAGAACATTAGAATTTAGATATTTTTCCAATTCTTATGCCAATTTTTGCTCCACCACACAAAATTTGCAATTACTGAAAGAATTTGAAAATTGGTTTAGTGACGATACACAAGTATTTTTCAACAGTTGTACATGATTCATGGCTTGAAAACTGATGCAATATTTCCACTCATTTATATTCTTATGATCAACAAAACAAGAACCACTTATACACAAGTACTTGCATAACTAAAACAACTTCAACCTGATCTAAACCCAAAAACTATACTTATTGATTTTGAATTAGGTTTCATGGGAGCTATTTCTGAAAATTTTCCAAATGTCACTATTCGAGGATGTTTTTTCCATTTCTCTCAATGCTTGTGGAGGAAAGTTCAAGAAGAAGATCTACAAACACGTTACAGTGTCGATGAAGTATTTGCATTAGCTTTCGTGCCTCAGATAGACGTAATTGATGCATTTCAAACACTTCAACAATCTCCTTATTATACAGAAAATGAGGAGACTCTGCAACCCATAATTGATTATTTTGAAGACACATGGATTGACAGACTGACCAGAAGAGGTAACAGACGATCACCCAAGTTTCCAATCACAATGTGGAATTGCTATTCAGCTATTCAAGATGATCTTCCCAAAACCAATAATACTATTGAGGGATGGCACATAGGATTTAGTGAATTGCTTCAAGCATCGCACAACTCAGTCTGGAAATTCATCAAAGCAGTGAAAAAAGAACAGGGTCTCCAAGAGAATAAAATAGAGAAATATATGGTTGGATACACTGGGCAACCAAGCAAGGAAAAATACCGTGAACTCAAAGGAAGACTAAAAAGACTGGTTGATGGTTATGACAACCATAACATTTTAGATTATATAAGAGGCATCGCTCATAATTTGACACTTTAATTGAAAATTTGAATAATAAAGTTTTTTAGCAACATACATGTAATTTATAAATTTTGTTTTCCTTTCTCTATATTCTTACGGGGTATTATGTCCATGGCTTATTCTGACCATGGGTTATTTTGGCTTGGGTTATTATGACTCTGGGTTATTTTGTCCTTAGGTTATTGTGACCGGGTTATTCTGTCCAGGGTTATTTTGGCCAGGTTATTATGTCCTACAATCACATGGGATGTGTGGATTCATGCTTGGACACATAGAGGATACATTGGAGGAGCTTGATGTTTCAGAAGTGTTCATGGACTTTGTAAGTGTATTGTAATGTTTCATTATTGAATAATACATTGAGTGTGGATGATTTTGGAGGCTGGGTTTTTCCATCTTGAGGGTTTTCCCAGAATATATCTCATGTCACCTTGTGGTGTGTTTTGCCTATTCTTTTGTATGTTGGATTTTGGTTATCATGGCTATGATTTGTTTGCATTTTTATCTCTCATGGGGTTATATGGAAATGTTCTTTATTGTTGTATTTTGCCTTTCATGATGAAGAATCCCAACCATCTATTTGAGCTTCATGACTATATCCTTGAGGCCCAATGAGACTCATAATGCTATTGTGGGTTGATCCTACCAAAACATTATGTAAATCAGTTAGAAATAAATTATAACACCCATGAATCACTCGGGATCTCATTCTATTTAGTACTAGGATGGTTGGAGTCTTTCCACTAACATTTACATGCAAGAAAATCCTCTCAAAATGCATCGATTTACTATTGTTTGTGACTGGAAACACCAGTACCAACACCATAAAAATAATGTAACAACTGCAAGTTATTATTTTTGCTTTACTTTCTAGTTTTTTGCTTGTTCTCCAATACACATGTGGGGATTTCCGTTATTTTGGATTCTTTGATATTATATTCTTTATGATTCATATTAATAGCGCATACTATTTATTGATTTACTTTCTTATTGACTTGCTTGTAATTTATACATAGCAATCATGGCATTATAATTTTTGTTTTACTTTCCTGTTTTCTCTTCATTACTGATAACAGTTATGTTATACTCATGATGATACACATTAACTACTTTGTATTACTCGCTTGCTTTCGTTGCACTTTCTGCCTTAGTTTGACCTTACTGTGCTATATATTATATATTGTATTATCATATGTATTGATTTATTATATATTGTGTTATATATTATATATATTGGTTTATTTATATTGCTCCATATTATAATATAATACTATACTTTTATGACCTTATTTTGGTTTTTAGTTTTATTTCTTTGGTTTATAATTAATGAGTTGGATTCCCTTCAATCTCTTCAACCCTAATCCTCCCTCTCTTCCTTTTTATAAGACAAAGTTCTGCAATCCTATTCCATTGTATCCTCTTCCTGATGATGGATCACTGAGTGTGATCCGAAACATTGATACAAAGAAACACACATAGCGAAATCCAAAAGCATTTTTTCTTAATTGACTGCAAGTATGACAAACCTGAGAAAACATCCGCTATGTGATCAATGTAAAGTGGTAGACAACCATGTATAGATTGAAAACTCTCCATTAGAAGTTACCAACTGAAAATTGCTCTTTGCCATAGCTAGGAATCCCTACAAAACCACTTGTGTGAATGCCAAGGAAGTAACATAGTGGCTATTAACAATGATGACAGTAGTGTTGGGACTGGAAATTAGGTTCATCGATGTCACGTGAATGCTTCTGTTGTGATATGAGGATATCACCTTATCATCACTCAACCCCCTTCTGCTTTGTTGGCAAACTTCCACACAAATATCCCAATTTAGAATCATCCCATCATGCTCATGCTATGCTACCCTAGCATACATATGAATTTCTCTTTGGAATCTTCTTGTGGTTCCTTTAACTATTTCAATGCAAACACCATGCCTCCTCAACTCATGATGATACCTCTACTCAATGGTAACCTTGAAAATTCAAGCACCATGCAATGTGGGTCCAAATTAGGCCAAGTATAATCATCAAAAGATGATTCACCTTTGGATGAGGTGGTGGTCGCTGCCCATTGACATTCCATTCTCCTTGCCATAACAAATCTTGGAGTTTCCTCCTTGATGCCTTGAAGCACTACCTCATCGCTTTTGGTTTCCAATTTCATAGTGCACCTTCGAGCATAGAATGCATTCATTGCAAGCTCCATGTTTTACTCATCCCTCCAAAACCCATGGTATAGAAGTCTTTGCATATCCCTTGTTCATGAGGTCTCCAACTAGCTTGTAGCTTGATACTCAAAACACCATACCAGACTTAGTCACAAAATCCTAAACATCAAAATGACACCTATTTTTCTTACCTTCATCTAGCATCAAGCTTCTCGAGGTGACTATCCCCATTTGGCCATTACCCATGATCTTGTCTTCAATTGTGGTGCTTGGTTCTCATGAGTGATCTATAAATTTATCCTTCATAATGTGGTTAGAATGCACAACAAACCTTATGTGATCCCTCATAAACCTCTTTTCATTCCGAATGCAAGGGATGGAGAACTCAAAAGTAGCACCAATGCCTCTATCCTCTTTGACCCTCAAGAGATTACTTGGATAAGAACAATTTGGAACTTGAAACAAAGAGTCCACATGCCCTAAATTGCAAGTTATATCTCTTACTTTATCACCTTCTTTTTCATGCCTTCCATGATGACAAGAATTCTATAGTGCCATAGGAAACAACAAATATGAAACATTTTCATACCCTTGGCTGCAAACAAAATGGTCATCCTCATTTTTCATAAGAGAATTTGTTGAGATATCCTCAACACCACCATTTTGTGACACAAAACCCCTGAATTAGGGTTAGATATACTCTTCTCAAATGCACATCTGTCCTCACTACTACTTTGAAATTTAGTCAATGGATCATCATTTGGAAGCTCGAAAGATCTTGCATGATTCAATATATCTTCCTTTAACTTGGACTCTCCTCACTCAACAATTGGAACCTTTTCCTCCTTCATTTCATCGATCTTTTGCTGACACATACAATCATTAGAAACCCACAAAGAATCTTCACCTTCAACTTTCTTGTTGGGTCCCTCTTGTTCTTGCTTCATGATGTCTTGTGACTCTAAATTTGACTATTCCTCTTGCTTCCTGATTACTACCCTAGCCATCTCCTTTGGTTGTGATTTTTTTCCTTCTTCAGAAACATTCTCTTCATCCCCAAATGATTCAACCATGCAATATAATCCTTTTGATATGCAATTCAATCCTTATGATATTCATGCATTCCCTGTAACATTTCTAACATGGATTCTTGAAATATCTTCATATTTCTCTGTTGATTCACATGTTGGCAGGATTCTAGCTCTAATACCATTGGAATGTCCTAAGGCAGTTGAAATTTTGATATAGGTTTTGCACTAAAAAATGTGTTACTAATCACTAGCTAAACACATAATTTAGGGCACATATGACAATAACAAAACATTGATCAAGCTCCCAATGTGAAATCATAACACTACTATTGTTGTTACAGTTGTAAACCTGGGACAATGTCCACTGATAAACATAGTTTAGCAGCATATAGAGAAGATGATGATTGCCACTCAGTGAGATGATACCACTAATATGAATTCTGACCTGTATATATGTGCATTAAATCACTCTTTACAACAATGTATGACAGCAAGACAATAAATAACAAGTCTAGATGATTGATAAATCAATCTGATATTTAAATGAAGCAACATAGTCTATTTCAAATGACATATCAAGTTTGAGTTAGAGTTTCCAACATACAACTATAATTACAGTCTCTAAAGATCAAGATTGAACAACACAATTATTACAAATTCACAACCATGTTGGCATTCCTGCAAAGGGTAATCGTTGAGAACAAATGAGCATATTTCCAAGATCAACTGAGTGAAACACATACACATATTTATGACATGCTCGATCTGATCTGCAACACTACTTCACTCCCTAAGTATATCGTTGATGGATGACTTCAAATCTGGTGCAATGCTAGTAGGTAGCATCTTTAGTTATGCATAAAGTAGGTTCCTATTTGGGTCTATTTGGAAGTAGTGATTCAGCTACTGGGTGAGCACTTGCTGTAGTGAGGAATCCAGACACTGGTAAACAAGATAATGGTGTCTCTGACACACTAATCACCTCTTGTTGATCAATGATGATGGTGGCCCAAATCCTTCAATGGTGAACCTATCACCTGGTAATTCACGACTCCTCCCAACTATATATTCAGTGCTTCTACTTATATGTCCTTCACAGTCCTCAATGATGGCATTCCTTGCACAATACCCTCTATGTGCAAACCTGACAGAGAAATTAACATGCTACTAATGGCACTTACAAACCCTTATGGTAGAGTTTTCTCAGAGTTTTGGAACCCAAGGAAGCCCTATAAATCAAAAAATGAGGGCCTTCTTCAAGTAGCCAAGGTTGTTTTTCCACTTTTATCAATGGAAAATCTTGCATTTTGTGAGTTCTGTCTAAAGGTAGCAATCTTTTTTCTTGGTGAGAAAAGTAGGCTTGATAATCTTTCCTCTATATAAATTGCTACAAAATTTCCATACAAATATGATTTGTATTGGGAGGGTTGATTTGAAATTATATAATGGATTCATGGGGAAAGCAATTTTTGAGGAGGCCATGGCCATTCCTCCTCACCCCAATTGTTAGAGATCCTTGCTCCAATTAGCTTTGAGCTAAGTTCAGGTATGGTGGTTGTAACAAGATGTTTGGTAACTTGTTTATTTTTGGAGAGGACAAGGATCTTGAGGTGATAGGTGTTCCCCCAGTAAAACAAATGTACAAGTCGATGAGAGCAGTTGAAAAAAGTCACCCTAGAAATCATCAAGTCTAAGCTGGGAACAAGAAAACTTGAATTGATTGCAAAACACTCCAATATTACATATTTGAAGGAGATCTTGTGGATTAAACATAATCATATTGCACATATGTTACCTAAGGTTGTCACTAATGTGGTTGTGTGGTTGTCATTGATGTCAACACTTAGTTTGGGATGTTTGATGTCAACACTTAGTTTGGACTATCATTGATGCTTATGTTGATGATGTGCTAACAGTGATGTTGCTGATGTTCATGGTTGGATGTCATGCAGCAGAGATGATATCATGATGATATATTAAGATGAGAATTAGAAGCATCAAGATGAAGAATGATAAATTAAGATGGGAATTAGAAGCATTAATGCTGATATTGTGAAGATGTTGCTGATGGCCTATAGCTTGTTGTATGCTCTTTCCTGATGATCCTAAGGAAGTATGTGTTGCTATAAGAAGATCTTGGTCTCCAGAAGTTGGTGAAGGTTTCTACTGCAGGAAGTTGCCTGGAAGACTGCTTGGTAAAATGCTCTGCATTCCTCCACATTCCTCTGCATTTGAAGATAAGATCATGTGGTTCATAACTTGAGTTTAGTGTGCTCTGAATGTATTATATCCAAGACTTCAAGTCATTATACCTTCAACAGCGAAAGTTACAAGTGACAGAGTTCCAGTCTGTGCTCTGGCAGAATAATGTGATGATGAAGGCTGATTGGAATGCTCCGCATTCCTCCGGAAGTGAAAGTTTGTCTATGTAGTTTTTTGGACATGTTCAAGAATGTGCAATTCATGCTTATTTGCAGTATTAAGTATTTTGGTGGTCCGCAAGTTCAGTTTTTCAAGTGACAGTGAGCTACAAATAGTTCTGGAAACCTAATTATTCTTTGAATACATGTTGGTGATGTGCGCCACCAAGTTCTTGTTGTGTGGGGCTCAAGGAGTGTTTGGGGATGGTGTATAGGTCTTGTCGACTCATTTGAAATAAGAACAAGTAATGTTTAATCATTCATGAGTACCGCCAAGATTGTAAAGACCGATATGCTACAAGCTTCATGTTTTTTTGCTTAAGGGAGACCTAATTCAATTGTATGAAGCGTGCGGATGTTGTTTCTTGAAGGATGATGCTATGAAGAATGTTTAGGACCAGATTAAGCATATGTTGGGATCCGCAAGGTGTGTTTATCTTCTTGGTGTTGCATGTAGTTCATGTTAGGGCTTTCCCTCTACATGTTTCATGTTGTGTGATCTCTGACCGACTTGTAAATTGTAATATTCTTGTTGTATTGGCCGACTTGTAATGTAATCAATGTAATACCATGTATATATTGTAAACCTAGTTGGTCTAGGTAAAGCATGATTGTGAATATGAGTGTATGAAGAGCAAAATATGAATATGATATGCATTATGATGTGTGACTGAAGGAGAAAGATAAAAAGCAAGAAGGCCTGTCCTGATTCACCTTGAAGACATTTTTCAGACAGGAGGGAAGTGAAGAGTGTGCCTAATTGATTCAATCATCAAAAGAGGAGTGAAGAGGCATAAGTGCAATCATCAAAAGGAGTGAGATTCATTGTCAGTTTCAGACAGTAGAAGGATTGTCATGATGTAATATTTTCTGAGTTTGTTATCAGTTCAGGGAGTAGTTTCTACCTTGGGTTGTAGCCCTAAAACAAAGTCTGCAGGGAGTTGTAGCTTCCTTGGGAGTGACCCTAAAACCTTTCCTCAGGGAGTAGTAGCTTCCTTGGGTTGTGGCCCTAAAAAAAGTCTGCAGGGAGTTGTAGTTTCCTTGGGAGTGACCCTAAAACCTTTCTTCAGGGAGTAGTAGCTTCCTTGGGTTGTATCCCTAAAACAAAGTCAATAGGGAGTAGTAGTTTTCTTAGGTTGTAGCCTTAAAATAAAGTTGTAATTTTGAGCTTCATATATTGTGAGTTAATACTCACCATGGCTTTTCCCCTTTTGGGGTTTTCCATGTATATCTGGTGTTATGTATTGTGTTGATCTTTTTCTTCTAATGTTGTAATGTTTAAGTTTTAATCTGCTCTAGAAGATTTGAAGTTTGTTTACATATTGATTCACTCCCCTCTCAGTATCTGAGTGTGTTCAACCAAGTTACTTAGAAGAAGCTTAACCGCTTGAGGAAGGTTCGGGATGGCTCATAATGGATCTCACAAGGCTATGTTTGATGGAACAAATTATTCCTTCTAGAAGGTAAGGATGGAAAAGTATTTATCATCTATAGAGTATGGTATTTGGCAATTTGTCAAGAAGGGTTACATTGCTCCTGCTAGTGATCCTACAAATGCAGATGAGATTAAGTTGTATGAGAACAATACCAAGGCAAAGAGTGCTATCATGAGTGGGCTAGCTGATTTTGAACTTGTGAAGGTAATGGGTTGGAAATATGCTCAGGATGTCTGGAATAAACTTCACAACATTTATGAAGGAGATAGTAAAGTGAAGCAGGCCAAGATGCAAATCTTCAAGAGCAAATTTGAGACCTTGAGGATGTCAAAAGAAGAATACATTGCCTGTTATATGCTCTGAGTAGATGAAATTGTTAATGACATCAGAGGACTTGGTGGAGAAGTGAAAGAAGATGAGACTGTGAAGAAGGTTCTAAGATCTCTCCCTAAATCCTATAGTCATAAGGTTTCTACTATTGAGGAAACTCAATATTTGGATAAATATACAGTAGATCAATTGTTTGGCTCTCTCACAACCTTTGAAATGAGAGAATTTGACAAAGGTACTCCAAAGAAGGAAGCAACATTCAAAGCAAGTAAGAAGGTAGAAGATGAAGTGGCCGATCAATATGATGACCTTGATGAGGTAGAGACAAACTTTGTAATACAATTGAAGAAGGGCACCAACAAATACAAAGGTAAGTTACATTTCAAATGTTTTAATTGTGGGAAAATTGGTCATTTTGCTTCTAAGTGTCCTTTTAAAGAATCAAGGGGTAGTAATAAGAGAGACAAGTCCAAAAGAAGTATATATTTCATAGACAACAGTTGGTCTTCAGAAGATGAGGATCATGATGATTCAAATGATGAAACACTTTTCATGGCCTTGAATGTTGGTGACAAAAAGGATGATTTTGGGAATTATGAAAAGTCTGATACCTTGTAGAATGATCAAGATAATGAAAAATCAATGGTTGTATGGACTGCCTTTCATGCAAAAGAAGAAGCCAATGCTTGGGTAATTGACAGTGGTTGCTCAAACCGCATGACTGGTGACAAGGAGAAGTTTATCAGCCTTAAGAAGTGGAATGGTGGAGCTGTTAAATTTGGTGGTGATGAGTCAACACAAATATGTGGAAAAGGTGCTATAACTATTGATGGGAAAAATAGGATTGAGGATGTCCTCTATGTAAAAGGGATAAAGCATAATCTTCTCAGTGTCAGTCAAATGTGTAGTAAAGGATACAATCTTACTTTTCATGCTAAAGGACATGAAATCAGGAAGCCATGGTCTGGAAGACTATTTGCAAAAGGTATTAAGACCTATGGAGATATCTATCATCTAAATGAGGTAAATGGAAGAACCCATTTATTGGCTCAATCTAGTGAGTGTTGGTTGTGGCACAAGCGAATGGGTCACATCAACTTTGACAATATGGTAAAGATTAGCTCTATTCATGTGGTGGGAGATATGCCTAAGATAACCAAGACTACAAACACATTATGCAAGGAATGTCAAATGGGAAAGTAGACAAAGAAAAATTTCAAGAGCAAGGAGTATTCTTCTTCAATGCCATTGGAGATGATTCACATTGATCTATGTGGCCCTACAAGAACAAAGAGTCAACAAGGTGAAAGGTATTTCATGTTGCTTATTGATGATTACTCTAGAATGACTTGGGTTACTTTCTTAAGAGAAAAATCAGAAGCCTTTGATAAGTTTGAGGTTTTTAGAGCAATAGTTGAAAATGAAATGGATGCTAAGATCAAATGCTTAAGGTCTGATAGAGTAGGTGAATTTACTTCAAATGAATTTGAAAAGTTTTGTGAAGATCATGGTATTAGGAGACATCTGTCTGCTCCTAGGACCCATTAGTAGAATGTGGCAGTGGAGAGGAAGAATAGGACTGTGCAAGAGATGGCTAGGGCAATGTTGAAAGATGCAGATCGACCTGATATGTACTGGAAGGAAGCAGTTCACACTGCTATCTATCTACTCAACAGAGTATAATTGAGGGTCAATAGCACTAAGACCCCTTATGAGCTATGGTATGGAAGACATCCTACTATTAGATACTTCAAGATCTTTGGCAGCAAATGTTACATCAAGAGAGATGAAGAAGACCTTGAAAAGTTTGATGCAAGGTGTGATGAAGGAATCTTTCTTGGTTACTCAACCAGAAGAAAGGCCTATAGATGCTACAACAAGAGATTGGGAAAGATGATTGAAAGCACAAATGTCAAGGTAGATGAAGACTTGTATCAAATCTCACAAGAACCATAGGACTGCAGATCTTATGTACTTCCCTGCATTGAAGAAGAAGAGGTGAAGGAAGAAAAGGAACACGAATCATAGCAGATCCCTAAGACTCCAACAAAGTATGTTTAGAGGAATCATTCAGTAGATCAGATCATTGGGGATAACAATGAAGGTGTGCTGACCAGGAGAAGGCTTGCAAAAAAAAGTGAGAAAGTGAATTTGTGTTTACTATTAAGGGTAGATCCCAAAAACTTTACTGATGCTAGCAAAGATGATAGATGGATGAAAGCAATGGAAGAAGAATTGAATCAGATAGAGAAGAATCAGACATGGGAATTGGTTCCCAGACCAACCAATAAGAATGTTATAGGAACAAAGTGGGTGTTCTGGAACAAGTCGAATGAAGATGGTGAAGTTGTAAGGAAAAAAACAAGATTGGTGTGTAAGGGCTATTCTCAAGTTGAAGGCATTGACTTTGAGGAGACTTTTGCTCCAGTAGCCAGGATGGAGGCAATTGGGATGTTTCTTGCCCTTGCTACTCATAAGAAATTCAGGGTTTATCAAATGGATGTCAAGTCAACAATTTTGAATGGTGATCTAGAGGAAGAGGTCTACATTGAGCAACCAGATGGTTTTTAGTTATCAGAAGATCCAGACATGTTGTGCAAACTTAAAAAGGCTTTGTATGAACTCAAGCAAGCTCCTAGAGCTTGGTATGCTAGGTTGGATAAATACTTACTTCAGCAAGGCTTCAAGAAAGGTACCACATATAATAATCTTTACATTAAGGAGGAAGCAGACATGATTTTGATAGTTACAGTATATGTTGATGACATTATATTTGGTGGAGATGATGATATGTGTAAGAAGTTTGCAGAAGAGATGCAAAAAGAGTGAGATGTCTATGATTGGTGAGATGTCTTTCTTATTTGGGCTTCAAATTGTTCAACTAGATAATGGTATCTTTATTTCTTAGCTAAGTATGTTAGATAAATGTTGAAGAAGTTTGGTATGGGGGATTCCAAACTAGTAAGTACTCCTATGGTTACAATTGTCACTTGAGAAATGTAGATGAGTCACTAGAGGTTGATCAGACTCTTTATAGATCTATGATTAGAGGATTATTGCACTTGACTGCTTCTAGACTTGATATTATGCATGCAGTATGTGTGGTTTCCAGATATCAAGCTTTAATCCTAAGCAAACTCATGAGAAGGCAGTGAAAAGAATATTTAGATACTTGAATGGAACTCCGGATTATGGCTTATGGTATCCAAGAGGTAATGACTTTGATCTGAGTGCTTACACTGATACTGATTGGGCTAGTTGTGTTGATGATAGAAGAAGTACAAGTGGTGGTGATTTATTTTTAGGAAGCAGATTAGTTTCATGGCATAGTAAGAAACCAGATTAAATATATTTATCAACTGTAGAGGTAGAGTATATTGCAGCAACATCCTACTGTACACAAGTTTTGTGGATGAAGTAAACTTTTAAAGATATCAAGGTATAGTATGATAAGCCTATTTTTATTTTGTGTGATAATACTAGTACTATCAATATTTCTAAGAATCCAATGATGCATTCTAGAACCAAGCATATATCAATCAGGTATCACTTTTTGAGAGAGAAGGTTGCAGAGAATGAAGTGAAGTTGGAATATGTTCCAACAAAGGATCATATTGCAAATATTTTTAAAAAGGCTCTTGCAAAGGACACTTTTGAGTATCTCCAGCAGAGGTTAGGGGTAATTGCCCCTCCTTATTCTTGCTAGATGAATAGTTGGTGCATCTGTCCAGGGGGAGTAATTCATTGTAAGGAAGCTAAGGTAGTGAAACAACTTCCTACACTAATCTTGAGAGGAGGATAATGCATAAATTTATAGATCTTTAACAGTTATAGAAACTTAAATAGAAAGACATAAATATCATGCATACCACAACACATTGATTTACGTGGGTAAGACCCTTTCGGAAGAATAACCCCACACTCCAAAAGCTGCCCAATATATTATTCATAAATCACAAAGATTACAATATACTTGCAGAGAAAGCTTCTCACAGGAGTATCACCACCAGAGATCTAGAGACAACATGACCGTTATTAAAATATCATAATACATCATGATACCAGCCGTAATACAACACCCTCATAAAATAGGGTTACCTTCTAGGACAAGACAAGCCAACAAAATATCTGCCATCAGATCTAAAACCTAATAATGAATGGTTCAAATTTACAATATATCATTAATTTAATGTATGTCAGCCATTTAATATTTTTTGTTATATATATTCCTATCAACAATAAACCGTATATAATTGCAAGGTTGAGACACATTTTCCCAACAAATCTCCCACTTGTTGAACACCTTGCAAGAGCAATGGGAGGGAGTAAACATCATCTCAAGTAATTGCTAGGGGCCAAAAGGCCCATAGTCTCTGAACACCATCTAAACTTTTTTATGCTCATAGACTTAGTTAAAGAATCAACAACATTCATCAAAGTTTCTACCTTAACCAGATTCACCTTGGCATCTTCAACCATATCTCTAACAAAATGATAATGTACATCAACATGCTTGGTCCTAGCATGAAATGTCAGGTTCTTAGCTAGACAGATCATACTCTAATTGTTGCGATAAATTGTCATTGCACCTTGTTTTATTCCAATATCTGAACATATTCTCTTAAGCCAAATGGCTTCTTTACAAGCATGAGTAGCTACCATATACTCAGCTTCAGTAGTGGACAAAGCAACCACAGCCTGTCGCTTACTCATCCAACTAATTGCACCACCAAATAAAGTAAACACATAAGCACTAGTGGAATGTCTACTATCAATATCACCTGCCCAATTTGAATCCACATAACCATGAATATCAAGGAAAATATCATCTTTAGTCAAATTACTATGATAACACAAGGAATACTCAGAGGTATCGTGCATATCTGAAGACTCTTTTAACTGCATCCCAATGAACTCTACCAGAATTAGACATATATCTGGAAAGAACTCCCACTGCTTGGGCAATGTCTGGTCTAGTACAAACCATAGCATACATCAAACTTCCAACTGCATTTTGGTAAGGTATTCTACTCATCTCTTCCATCTCTGATGGAGATGTTGGACAATCTAAAATAGATAACTTTGTTCCAACTGAAAAGGGAACACACAATGGTCTTCAGTCATGCATGTTAAACCTCTGTAAAATTGAACTAATATACTTTGGCCAAGCCATAGCTTTTTGTTCACTCTATCTCTTCTAATTTCCATCCCAAGAATGTGTCTAGATGCACCAAGAGCTTTCATTTCAAATTTAGCAACAATTTGAGATTTCAGTTATAAAATCATACCTTTCCCTTTACCAATAAATAACATATCATCAACATATAATGCAATAAACAGGAAACAATCACCATCAGTTTTATAATAAACACAATGATCTGATTTAGAATGCTCAAATCCCAAACTCAACACATATGTATTAAATTTCTAGTACCACATCCTAGGACTCTGCTTTAGGCCATACAAAGATTTCTTCAATTTGCAAACCAAATTACTTTACCTTTCACCTTGTAGTTCTCTGGCTGTGTCATATAAATATCCTCCTCCAAGTCACCATGAAGGAAAACAATTTCACATCCATTTGTTCAACCTCTAAATCATAAGCAACAACAATAGAAAGCAAAAATCTAATGGATGTCATTTTTGCAACAGGAGAAAATATCTCACCATAATCAACACCCTCAACTTGAGAGTAACCTTTTGCAACCAACCTTGCTTTGTACTTCTCAATACCTCCATCTGAACCAATCTTTTTCTTGAACACCCATTTGCAACCAATAAGTTTTCATCCTTTAGGAAATGGTACAAGATCCCATGTATCATTCTTTTTCAAAGATATCATTTCTTCATCCATAGCATTCTTCCATAATTCTGCATCCATGTTAGTATTCAAAGCAAAAATACATCTCAATCATTAGGTGAATACCTTTTAGGTGGTCGTCTATGCCTTGTAGACCTATGAACAAGCTGAGTTGGAGGTTCTTCCCCCTCTTCTAAAGATTCAAAGATAGATTAGCTCTTCTCAACTTCTTATCTATCCATGGGCTTTGATTCAACTTTCTCAGGTGTAGAAGGAAATTGAATCACATCTTCCTGTTTACTTTGTTTTGGCTACAATGTAATAGAAGAAAGATTAGTTCCTCTAAAAATAACACTTCTACTATATATTACCTTATGTGCAACAAGATCCCAAAGCTTGTATACTTTCACACCATAATTGTATCTGATGAAGATAAATTTCACAGCCTTGTTCTCCAACTTTGTTCACTTCTCCTTTGGCACATATGCATATGCCTCACAACCAAAAACTCTAAGATGTCTTAATAAAGGCATGTAACTTGACCATGCCTCTATAGGCGTCTTATCAACAAGAGTTGATGTAGGAGACTTGTTAATCAAGTAACAGGTAGTGGCAACAACTTCAGCCCAAAACCTTTGTTCTAGACTAGCACCACTCAACATACTCCTAGCCTTCTTCATTAGTGTCCTGTCCATTCTTTCTGCAACTCCATTCCATTGTGGAGAATATGGAGTTGTCTTTTGTCTATGAATACCACAATCTTTACAAAATCTATCAAAATCATTAGAGAAAAATTCACCGCCATTATCAGTCCTCAAACATTATATTTTCTTTCCATGTCCTTCTACTATAATCATCAATAAATGAAACATAATGTGGATTTTCCAATTGAAGGAACATCTACAAGACCAAACACATCAGAATGAATAAGATCCAATACACCACAAGATTTATGAGAACTCAAGAAAAAACTAAACGTGGTTTTGTTTACCATAAATGCAATGCTCACATAAATCAAACTCAAGTTTACAATCAGACAACCCTTCAACAAGGTTTTTATTTTTTTAAGGTATTTAGACCCTTTTCTCCAATGTGGCCAAGTCTCTGGTGACATAACATAGTTTTCTTTGCAAGTAAGTTTGATTTAGAAGAAAGAGCACCCTTGGGTACCCAAAATCCATGACCATTTGTTGAAGATGAAATCCTCACCTCTTCCACATACTTGCTTTTTCACAGAAGTACTATTGCACTCAAAAGTGCATGCATCAATCTTATATAATGTGCCATATCTGACACCTCTAGCAATCACCATAGCACCTCTAACCATCTTGCATCCTACATAAAAAAATACTACTTGCACACCTGCATCTATTAGTTTTCTCATAGATAACAAATTTCGTGCTAATCCAGGGATATGCAACACACCATTAATCTTTTTTATTCTACCATCAGGAAACCTGATTATAACTTTACCATGACCAACAATATTTAAATAAGAATAATCACCCAAGTACACCTTACCTCCATCAAATTCTTCATATTCAGTAAACCAATCTCTATTAAAGGTCATATGGAAAGATGCACCTAAGTCAATTAACCATGCATCATTACCTGCACGATTTGCCAAAGCTGCAATGAATGCATCGCCATCTTCCTTCTTAGACTTAGAGTCAAAATCAAATCTCTTCTTTTTCTTCTTCTTTTCTTCTTTACATTCCTTACAAATATATACAGGCTTACCGCAATTCCAACAAACAACTTTGGACTTTTCAGGAGATTTGGATCTCCCCTTAGACTTAGATTTATCATGCTTCTCATTCTTCTTGCCTTTTTCCTTACATCTTCTATGAACATTTAGGGCCTCCTTGGCACTGATGGATAGGTCTTCCTCATCTCTGTTGAAATATAGGTCAGACAACTAAGAGGGGGGGTGAATTAGTTGTCACAAAAAGTTAGCTTCATATGAATATCAAACCATCAACAACTTAATTACTTATAATCATATTTAACCATGAAAGCATGAAACCATAAACTTAATCACAAACACACATCCAACATAGTAGACACTAGATTTTACGTGGAAAACCCTAAAAGGGAAAACCACAGTGGGTGTTAGCCCATAGAAATATATGAGTTATAACAATACCAAAAAATAGAGGCTCGCTGCCTACAGGGCTCACTGCCCAAATTGCTCACTGCAAAGAACAACTCACTACCAAAGGGTGGCTCACTGCCAAGGGGTGGCTCACTACCAAAGTGGTGAACTGATTAAGTAGCATCTACTTCATTCCAGGATTCAGTTCCATTGAACCACAATATAACTTCTTTGCTCTACTCTTTCACACCTTCGCACTTATCTCTTCATATTCGCATACGTACTCCTTTTTCACAACTCTATTACATGCTTTTATACAATTCATCAACCTTAGAATGTACATCAAGGTCGACATTACATTCATCAACCATTGGAACATTCTCCAAGGTCGGCATTACAAAACATACATAGAAATAGGTCTAGACCTATTACAAAATTTAGCTAAGGAAATATGTAGAGAAGTATGACGAACATGCCACACCTTAGCTGGGACTCAAATGTAACCCTCCACGCCACAACATGCTTCTACAATCTTCAATGCATCTCCGCAAATAGTGAAATCAACCAAGTCAGCCAAGACTGGAGTTAACACTAGGTCTTCTAAGAACATTCTTCTTTCACGATCCAAAATTCTCTTTGCGGACCAATCCAAAGGTAGGAACAGGATCAAGAGACATGCACAAGCACATTGTAATCACCAAGAACAACTGCACGATCTCTAACCACTCTGTCAAGAAGATTCTTCAAATTGGAGCACAAGAACAACACTATCAGCCACTGTCATAAAGAATGGATAGCTTGTGGACTGCTAAATCACAAACCATTGGAGTTGAAAACACTTAACATCATCTCAGACTTAACTCTAGAACCGTAGATCAAAATACTTCAATGCAGAGGAATGCAGAGCATAATACTTTCTCCTTATCACTGCCAAACATACAGAAAATGTTGTTTTCACTCAGTGAACATAACTCACTCAAATCTTCATACCAGAGGCTCAAACTTGGAACATAGCATCTTCAGACAGACTTCTAAATAACTTCCCATCTGCAGACAAAGATATTCATTCTACAGAAAATGCGGAGCATTCTTCTAGACTGTTCTTCTGTTGCAATATACTGTTTCCACTGCAACTCATTATTTCTACAGAGAAGCTAATTTTCTCAATATCCTCAACATCAAGATTGCTTACATAAGTAAATACAAAGCATCTTACTCATTACAAGCAAACAACAAGATAGGAGCACAGTTGACACCAATGACAACATTGATTAGGCACATACTTGCAACAATCTCCCCCTTTGTCATTGATGGCAACATATGTTGTGAAAAACTGAAAGGACCATCAGGACAAGATTCTCCCCCTTTTCCTTTACACATCTGCATCTACATTATTTCTCCTCCTAAGTTTTTCACATGATTTCTCTCCCCCTTTGACATCAATGGAAAAGGGCACATACTTGCATTCTATTGATTTGATACAAATGAACTGTTACCAACACCTCTGGCTACTCCCCCTGAGAAATAGCTCTCAAAACATCAGTCCAGATTAAACAATGAGACTTTGAGCACTACTAGATTGATGCATTCTCATGCATCTTAGTTTAGGGTAGGAGGGGTAATGACCCCTAACTTTTCTCTGAGATACTCAAAAGTATCCTTAGGCAGAGGTTTGGTGAAGATATCTGCAACCTAATCCTTTGTGGACACATATTCCAACTTTACTTCATTCTCTGTCACCTTTTCTCTCAAGAAGTAATACCTTATGGATATATTCTTTGTTCTTGAGTGCATCACTGGATTCTTGGAAATATTTATGGCACTTATATTGTCACACAAAATTGCAATTGGATCTTCATAAACAACTCTTATATCCTTCAAAGTCTATTTCATCCATAACACTTGAGTACAACATGTTGTTGCAACATACACTGCTTCTACAGTTGACAAGGAAATTGAATCTTGTTTCTTGCTTAGCCATGAAACCAATCTGTTTCCCAAGAAGAAGGCACCTCCACTTGTACTCTTCCTGTCATCAATATCTCTAGCCCAATCAGCATCTGTATAAGCACTAAGAGTGAAATCATTATCCTTTGGATACCATAAGCCATGATCCGGAGTGCCTTTTAAATACCTCAGGATTCTCTTTACTACCATCACATGTGATTCTCTTGGATCAGCTTGAAATCTTGCAACAAGACACACTGCATGCATAATATCAGGTCTGGTTTGAGTTAGATAAAGCAATCCCCCAGTCATGGATCTATACTTTTTTTTATCAATCTTAGGTGATTCATCAGTTTTACTCAACTTGTAGCCAGTCACCATGGGAGTCATACTGGTTTAGAGTCATCCATCCCAAATTTCTTCAACAACTCTTTCACATACTTAGACTGAGATATGAATATTCCTTTATCTGATTGATTGATTTGCAGACCCATAAAGAAATTCATTTCACCAAACATAGACATCTCAAACTCTTTCTGCATTTTACTAGCAAATTTCATACACATACCTTCATTTCCTCCAAAGATGATATCATCAACAAAAACTTCAACAGTCAAAATTTGATCACCATTAATCTTGAAATAAAGATTTCTGTCAACAATACCTTTACTGAATCCTAACTGCAATAAGTACTTATCCAACCTTGTATACCATGCCCTAGGATCTTGCTTGAGTCCATACAATGCTTTCTTCAACCTGCATACCATATCACCTTGATTTGATAGCTGAAATCCTTCCGGTTGCTCAATGTAGACTTCCTCATCTAACTCACCATTTAAAAAAGCAGACTTCACATCCATCTGATACACTTTGAAATCTTTATGGGCAGCAAATGCCAGAAATATTCTGATTGCTTCAATCTGGGCTACTGGAGCAAAAGTCTCTTCAAAATCTATCCCTTCAGTTTGAGAATATCCTTTGCACACAAGCCTTGATTTATTCCTTACAACTCCATTTTCATTCAACTTATTCTTGAAAACCCATTTGGTTCCAATAATGTTTTTGTCAGCAGGTCTAGGGACTAATTCCCAAGTCTCATTCTTCTCTATCTGCATTAGTTCTTCCTCCATTGCTTTTACCCAATTTTCATCATTGCAAGCTTCATTCACAGTTTTTGGTTCACCTGTAGAGAGCAAACATTAATTCACTTGTTCTTCTGCAGCTCTTTTCCTTTTCCGTACTCCTTTTTCTTTGTCTCCAATAATTTGATCTTCAGAGTGATTGATTCTTACATATCTGGGGGTCTTAGCAACAATTTCTAGAGCCTTTTCTTCTTCATCTCAATTGTCTTCTTGTTCAACTTTATCTTCATAAGTTATAGCAGTAGGTTCATCTAACTCATATCCATTCTAATCTACTATTTTTCCTTTGCCTTCATCTACCTTCACATTTGCACTCTCAACAATCTTCTTCAACATTTTGTTGTAGCACCGGTAGGCCTTACTCTTGGTAGAGAATCCAAGGAAGACTCCTTCATCACATCTTGCATAAAATTTTCTTAGGTCTTCATCTCTTCTAATATAGCATTTGCTTCCAAAGACTTTGAAATATATTACTATAGGAATTCTTCCATACCACAATTCATAGGGAGTTTTAGTACCATTACCTTTCACTTGAACTCTGTTTTGGATGTAGACAACAATATGTATAGCTTCTTTCCAGAAAACTTTCGGCAGGCCTCCTTCTTTCATTATTATTTTGGCAGCCTCTTGAATTGTCATGTTCTTCCTTTCCACAACTCCATTTTACTGAGGAGTCCTAGGTGTAGACAACTGTCTCTTTATTCCTTACTCTTCACAGAAGTTGTTGAATTCATTTGATGTGAACTCACCTCCTCTATCAAACCTCAAGCATTTGATTTTTAGTTCTATTTCATTTTCAACCATTACCTTGAAGGACTTGAACTTCTCTAGGGCTTCAGATTTGTCTCTTAGAAAAGTGACCCAAGTCATCCTAGAATAATCATCAATAAACAACATGAAGTACCTATCACCTTGTAGACTTCTTATCCTTGTAGGACCACATAGATCTGTATGAACTAGATCCAACAAACCAAGAGAAAATTGCTCTTTACTCTTGAAACTTGTTCTTATTTGCTTCCCCAATTGACATTCCTTGCAAATAGTATTGGTGGGTTTCACAAGTCTTGGTAAATCTCTTACAGTCTGACTTGAACTTATCTTTACCAGATTATCAAAATTTATGACACAACCTTCTATGCCACAACCAACTCTCATCTGCTTGGGCTAATAAACAGTAATCATTAGTTCCTCTTAATTAATAGATGTTACTGTTATCATGTAGGATTGCACCCATTATGCAAAGCTGTGAAGCTCAACAATCTTGTGTAACATGGGATCAAACTCAGGTTGTGGGTAACCTATGGTGACCTTGAACCTCTAGATTATGGGTTGGTTCCCTTGTAATTTTTCAATGGGTTAATAAATTGGCAGGAAAAGGGTTAAAAGGATCTACTAAAAATCACTAAAACTATAATTTAAAGTGTGGTGATGCACCTAAATTGATAGAAAATTGCAACTCTAACTCACAATGAATCTCAGAAAAATCTATCCACACAACTCACTTTGGTAATATGATCACAAAAATGTTTCTAAGGGAGGCTGGAAAAAACTTTCTTCTTGGAGGAAAATAGGGTTCTCACAACATGAAAGAAAACTTTTCCAATTGCACAACCTAAGACCTGTGATTTTTACTGCTATTCAATGCATGCAAATACAAATGAGACAATGATTTTAAAGGTTTTGATATTAAAGACAATAAAATCTCATCAAATCATTCATAAGGACAACATAAATGAGAAGGTAGACACTTATTTTTTGAAAAAATAAAGGAATCAATTGCATAAAAATGACAGAATAAAACATGTAACCTGTTGTAATCAATAAATCTACAAAAGTTGAGTTACAAAACACTCTTTCTCTCTGCAATGTGTAAGAGAGCAAAAAGGCAAGTTTTTCTTACAATAAATAATATGCTCTCAAAATGACCTAGAAAGGTCAACTGCCTCTAAAAATAACTCCACAAAACTGCTCCATGAGAAAGAATGAAAAATCCCTACAAATAAGGGCTATAACTGATCTAGTTTGAGCTCAAATAGCCCCAAACTGCCCCTCTCTATTAGTTTGACCAAGAGGTGGACCAAACTCTCCAATTTTGACCAAAAAACCATGCAAAGAACTCCAAAGAACCTCAGTTAACTCCATCCTTCAAATTTGCATGATTTTGGGATGAGAAAACAATGTGAGCAAGGAAGAAAGTAATCAGGATGATTTACTTTACTATGTGTTACAAATTTGTTCTATTTTCGACTTTACAACTTTGTGACAAAATAATAAAGTAATTTATAATTATATTACTTTATTATTTGTTTACATTGTTTTAAGTTGCAAGGTCATGCAATTTGTCTTCAAAAAGATTTAAAACAAATAATAACTCCTTATATCTCCCTTTGGATGTGCACAATTACATTAATGCATCCAATGATGATGCCAAATTTAAACAAACCTCCATGCATGCAAAAGATAAAAAATATCCTCATTTTACTCCCTTATGTCTCCCATGCATTATGGTAATCTCACCATGCAAAATACATCATGCATTTTACATTAATTACATGCATTATTTTATCTTTGAGGCTCTCCATGCATCATATATTTTAAAACACACCTTATGACTCCCCTTCCTTCCATCATTTCTTTTTACATACAAAGCACCTTATCACTCCATTTGATTTTCATACATTATAAGGCATAAATCCTTATCCTCGCATCATTATATATGTTTAACTTGTAAAAAATTAAAAGGAAGAGATAAAACCCTCACGGGCCCTTGTGGCATCATTAGGTTTGTGGTAATTATAAGAGTTGACCATGAATCTTTGTAATGGATAATAATGATTTACAAAAACATCAGTCAAAAAGATAGAATTAGGTCATTTTGACCCAAAAGGGAGAAGCAACCCTAAAAATATTATTTGTATTTGTATTTTTGACTGCTGCTCCATTCGACCCGCCGCCATCCATGTTAGGGTTTGAAGCAAAACTTCATGGTTTTCTACTATTTCTGAGGGTTTTTGATGGATTCTTTTGAAGACTTCAACAGGAAATAGCAAGGTAAGATAGGTCTGTACCAATTCAATCCATTTTTCTTTCTCTCTGAGTGCAAAAATTGGCTTATAGGCCGCGACCATGATAGGTTTTCTTCTCTGGTATATTTACAATGTTTCTTTTCCTTACTATGATTTGTTTGCTTCTTGCTTTGAGGCCAACATGGCCGACTAGTCTTGAATCTTTGAGAGCCTTCTCTGTGAGAAAAACAACGGCTTCATACATGTATCTTCACTTAGGAAAAAAGAAGGTAAGCTCTCTTTTCATCTCTGTACCATCTGATTTCTATTTATATGAGGCTTGACATGAGAAAATTATAAGGCATTTTCTTGCATACTATGAAATATATTGCTACAACTTTGTTTAATTTGAAGGTTGTGGGCTTAGCTCTGTATCTTGCACCATTATGAGTTCTTTCTTCTTCTTAGAGGCTGCGGCCATGTATCTAGGTTCTCTCCATTTTGTAATGATAAGGGTTTGCAAAAAAAAATTATTCTCTAGCAGCAACACGAACTGGGTTTCTTTAATTATTTTCTGAGTGTTACCAATCCCTTGTGGGTTTGAACCCTCTATCCTTTTTGTATCTGTGGTTTCTCCTAAATGATGTGATCTTCATTATTCAAAATGTGATAAGGGTTTGTAAAAAAAAGGACACTCAGGTAACAATATGAACTAGGTTTTTCTCCATTTCTATATGCAGAAAATAATAGCATCTCACTATTCTTCTATTCTAAGAATGCAAAACACAACCTACATAAGCTCAAAACTCTTCATTTTCACCTGTAGATGCTTTTCCTTCTACAATTCGATGTGGGTTTTGACATTTTACAAAGAAAATGTATCCTTTGATTGTTCTTGATAACCTATATATATATGATATCTTGTTTCTTTTTCTTCTGTTTACAAAAGGCACCTCTATAGATGGAAAAGCAAGGCAAAATATACCACATTTTGGGTCTGTAGAAAAGACAAGGGTTTATATGTACATGCCATCATGTACTGCTAGGGTTTCGACCTTCTATTTCTTCTTTGCACTTTGCTTTAAATACAAGTCTTCTATGGTATTTGCATAGGCCGACATGAAGTTTGATAGGTTCACCTTTCTTTTAAAAAAAAGCTCATAATGTTTGAAACATTTACCTCCTCTATCACATAAGGTATCTTTGCTCCTCCTTCTTGATACTGCTCCTTCTAAGCATTTACACATTTGGCTGTAATGCAAATGCATCTTCATTTTGATGTTGTCATGAGTCTTCTTGTGACTATTCTAGTTGGTGGTTGTTCCATATGCTTCATGTTTTTGTATTTGATGAAAAACCAAAGGCTATATGCCTTTATTGTATCACCATCTTGATAGCACCTATAGGTGATTATACTTCCATCCTGTCTTCTTGTCTTATTGCATTTGAATATTGATAAAGGTAAAAGTAAAAAGTGTTATGTGTCTCTACTGTAGGTGGATAGGGTAAATACCCTTTTTTGTTATTCATGTTGCAACTATGAGGTTAACCAGTGTTGTCATTGATGTCAACATACTCATATTGCATTGATAAGGTTTGGATGAGATGTGTGCTGAGGATATTGAGAAAATTAGTCTCAATCAGGAACAGTGAAGAACAGTGATGAGAAGAAGGCAAAAGTACTCAATAGGTTGAGGATCAGAGGATGCGGATTAAAGGGTTTGTAGATATGAGTCTTCAAATATTCTAGTTAAAATTTAAGAGGTCCACATGAAGATCTGAAGAAGTTATGGCTGCTTGTGTAGAACCGGTTTCGGCAGGCATTCAATGGTGACAGAGTGTCACAAATTGGTCTGGTGAGCTCCGGAATTACATTCTCTCATTCTGCGGATTGGAGGGAGTGTTGAAGAAGTCAGTGTGAAGTGGCAACTTGATTTGTGCATTGTTTGGAGGTCCAGAAGAACCTTTTGCATTATGACAGTGGCGACAGACTGTGTTCTTGAAGTTCCCGATGAAGAAGAGAAGAATTCCAGTAAGCTGATAAAGTGCGGATGTTCTTGATGACTTAGGAAAGGTTTATGTCATCCGTGGATCATGTACAATTCTTATTGGCAGTCCACATTGAAGTTAGAGTTTGGATTTGATGTAAAGACCACCGGTTGTTGGTGTTCTTCCTGAGACAGGCCGACCGGATGTATTACACGTCTTGCGAATGATCTTGTAGGTGTTTGCCGACTTAGATGATTGTTCCTAAGTCGATGCCTTGTATAAACAAGGGTTTGTGAATTCATTTCAAAGCGTGTCTTGTGGTGATGAGAGTGATATAGCGAAGAGAAGTGCAAAAGATAGAGCAGGAGTTTTGGGCTTAAATGGAACTGATCCAGGCATGGTAAAGATGTCAATCTCCAATTCAAGTTTGTAATACTTGTTATCTTGTAGACAGTGTGTCTGTTGTAGGTAGTGTGCCTCTTTGTGAGCAGTGTGCTCGGGCAGTGAGCTCTAATTGGCATGTGCCATCCATTTTTCTCATTCTTCTAACAGAGAATAATCCTTGGGTTAATCACCCCGTGGTTTTTCCCTTAACCGGGTTTTCCACGTCAAAATCTTGGTGTTTCATGTGTTGATGTGTATCTGCTCTGGTGTTTATGTCTTATGCTTCCATGAATGATTAATTTCTATGCTATTGATTAACAAAGTGGATTTAAGTGTTTGAATTGAAAGCAAATTAAAGACAACTGATTCACCCCCCCTCTCAGTTATCAACAATTGGTATCAGAGCCAAGTTCCTCTAAAAGGAGCTTAACCGCTTGAGGAGATCCAAGATGTCGTCATACAAGAAGAACAATCTGAAGTTTGATGGAACCAACTTCACTCTTTGGAAAGGCTGCATGAAATGTCACTTGGAGTGTATGGGAAAGGCATACTTGTCCATGGTCATGAAAGCATATACACCTCCACAGGGTGGTCCGACAACTCTAAATGAAATCATAGATACTGAAAACAATCTGCGGACCAAAGAAGCTCTTCTAAGCACATTAACTGACTTAGAGCTCTCAAATGTTATTGACCTACCAACTACCTATGAGATCTGGATTAAACTGGAACTTTTGCATGAAGGAGATGAGTTTGTTAAGAGTGCAAGGTTGCAGAGTCTTAAAGGGAAATTTGAAAGATTGAAGATGAGAGATGATGAAAATATCACTACCTTTATGCCAAGAGTAAATGAGCTGGTGTGTGGAATTAGGAATGCTGGTGGAGTTTTGGATGAAAATGAGATTGTCTGCAAAATTCTCAGATCCCTTCCTGTTGCCTACAAAATCAAGGTTGTTGCCATTGATGAATTCAGAGCTCATACAGCTGTCACGAGAGACCAATTGGCTGGCAAACTGGCTGCATTTGAAATGATCGAGTTTGGAGATGATCCCCCCAAGACTGAATCTACATTCAAATCCAGTGCCTATGTGAAAGGCAAACAAAGATTTGATCCGAGAGAAAAGTCTTCAAGGAAGCTGTCATGGTATGATCAAGCAAGGAAAGACATGGAAGAAGAAGCAAAAATAGCCCAACTTGAAGCCCTCATTGCAAAAAGACTGCCAAGGGGATCCGGTAAGTATGAAGGAAAATTACCTTTTAAATGCTTCAACTGCAATAAGATTGGTCACTTTGCCTCAAGATGTCCAGAAAGATCTACAAGGTCAAATTCTAACAGACAAAGGTTCCAAAAGAATTGTTATTATGTTCATGAAGAAGCTGATAATGAAGGAGTAACAAATGATGAATCAGAGATAGAAGACAAATCCGGAAATGAATGTGTGTTTATTGCCATCAAGGAAGAAGATCCAATATCTATCAATCATAAGGTTGTAGAAAGAGCTTTGGCTGCCCAAGTTGAAGAAAAGGATGATTGGGTTATTGACAGTGGATGCTCTCACCATATGACAGGTGATGAGAACAAGTTCTTAGATTTGCAAAGGTATGAAGGAGGAATGGTAAAGTTTGGTGACAATTCTGCTGGTAGAATCAGAGGTAGGGGAACTATCTCTTTTGATGGAAAGAACAAAACCGGTAATGTACTGTATGTTGAAGGATTGAAGCACAATCTTCTCAGTGTTGGTCAGTTGGTGGACAAAGGTTATAATCTCTGGTTCAAGAATGGAAGATGCAGGATCTTTGAAAGCTCCGGAACTGAGATTGCATCCGGTACTCAAACTAAAGGTAATATCTTCCATCTAGTTGGTACTAATAAAAGTTGTCTGTTTGTTCAAGTTGATCAGAGTTGGTTATGGCATAGAAGGATGTGTCATGTAAATTTTGATAACATCATCAAGATAAGCAGTACTCAGGCTATAAGAGGTCTTCCAAAGTTGGTAAAGCCTACAAATATTATGTGCAAAGAATGTTAGCTAGGTAAACAGAGTAGAGTTTCATTCAAAAGCAAGGATCAGTCCTCTACCAGATTATTGGAGTTAGTTCATACTGATCTATGTGGTCCGACAAGAATCAAGAGTATGCAAGGTGATAGATATTTCATGTTACTGGTTGATGATCATTCCCGGATGATGTGGGTTACCTTTCTGAAAGAGAAATCAGAAGCTTTTGAGAAGTTCAAAATCTTCAAGGCTATGGTAGAGAATCAAACCGGATTAAAACTGAAATGTCTGAGGTCTGATAGAGGTGGTGAATTCACATCCGATGAATTCATAGACTTTTGTGAGAAGCATGGTATAAAGAGACAGTTGTCTGCTCCTAGGACTCCATAGCAAAATGGAGTAGTTGAGAGAAAGAACCGGACCATCTAGGAAGCATCGAGAACAATGATGATGGAAGCAAATGTTCGTCAGATGTTTTGGAAAGAAGCTGTCAGCACTGCAGTCTACACTCTCAATCGAGTTCAAATCAGAAGCAATACTGGTAAGACTCCTTATGAACTTTGGTTTGGCATCACTCCTACTGTGAGATATTTCAGAGTATTTGGTAGCAAGTATTACATTAAAAGAGATGAAGATCTAGGAAAGTTTGATGCTAGAAGTGATGAAGGAATTTTCTTGGGTTACTCCACTCAAAGCAAAGCTTACCGGTGTTACAATAAGAGATTGAGAAAGATGATAGAAAGTACAAATGTGAAGGTTGATGAAGGTATTGAGAATCCCTCAAGATTTTATGAGTATGATGAAGATGATCAGAATGATGTTATGGTTCAAGGTACTCCATCCTCTCTTGAAAGTCAGATTCAGACTGATCTGGTAAATCAGGAAGAAGAGACAGGTCTGAATGAGCATGATCAAGAAGCAGAAGTGCAAGAAACTCCCAAAGTTCCAAGGTATGTAAGACTGAACCACTCTGAAGATCAGATCATAGGTGACAAAAGCAAAAGGTGTGCAAACTAGAAGGAATGTTACTCAAAATTCAGATGAATGTTGTCTGATTTCAAAGATTGAACCTAAGACAATAAATGAAGCATGCAATGATAAAAATTGGACAAAAGCAATGGAAGAAGAATTAATGCAAATTGAGAAAAATCACACTTGGGATCTTGTTTCTAGACCTAGAAACAAGAATGTGATTGGAACCAAATGGGTCTTCCAGAACAAACTGAATGAAGCTGGTGAAGTAATCAAAAATAAGGCCAGATTAGTCTGCAAAGGCTACTCTCAAATAGAAGGGATTGATTTTGAGGAAACCTTTGCTCCGATGGCAAGAATTGAAGTAGTCAGACTATTTCTTGCATTTGTTGCATTCAAAGATTTCAAAGTGTATCAGATGGATGTCAAATCTGCTTTCCTGAATGGTGGCCTAGAAGAAGAGGTGTACATTGAACAACTGGATGGATTTTAGTTATCTAAGCATGGTGATATGGTCTGCAAATTAAAGAAGGCACTGTATGGTCTAAAGCAAGCCCCAAGAGCATGGTATGAGAGGCTTGACAAACATCTTTTGAAGATCGGTTTCAACAAAGGTACTGCTGATAGTAACCTATATTTCCAAATTGATCATGCAAACATCTTGATTGTTGAAGTATTTGTTGATGATATCATCTTTGGAGGAAGAGACAGTATGTGTAAAACCTTTGCAAACCAAATGAAAAGTGAGTTTGAAATGTCAATGCTCAGTGAAATGAATTTCTTCTTAGGTCTGCAAATTACTCAGACAGAGAAAGGAATCTTTATCTCTCAGACCAAATATGTGAAAGAACTATTGAAGAAATTTGGAATGGAAGATTCAAAGCCAATGAACACTCCCATGGCTACCGGATGTAAGTTGAGCAAAGATGATGACTCTCCTAAGACAGATCAGAAAAAGTACATATCAATGATTGGTGGATTACTGTATCTCACTCAGACTAGACCAGATATAATGCAGGCTGTTGGTCTTGTGGCGAGATTCCAGGCTGATCCTAGAGAATCTCATGTCATGGCAATCAAAAGAATTTTTAGGTACTTGAAAGGAATAGTTGAGTATGGCTTATGGTATCCCAGATATCATGACTTTTCTCTTCATGCATATACAGATGCAGATTGGGCAGGAGATGTGGATGATAGGAAGAGTACAAGTGGAGGAGCATTCTTTTTGGGAAAAAGGTTGGTTTCTTGGCTAAGCAAGAAACAAGAAGCAATATCCCTGTCTACAACAGAAGCAGAATACATTGCAGCAGCAGGTAGTTGCACTCAACTTTTGTGGATGAAGCAAATGCTAGGAGATATTCAAGTAGAGTATGAGGAGCCTATCACAATTTTCTGTGATAATTCAAGTGCAATAAATATTTCTAAGAATCCGGTATTGCATTCTAAGACCAAGCATATATCTATCAAATTTCACTTTTTAAGAGAACAAGTGAACAAGGGTGAAGTCAGATTGGAGTATGTGTCCTCAAAGGATCAGCTTGCAGATATTTTTACTAAACCTCTTCCCAAGGACTCTTTTGAGTATCTCAGGGAGAAGTTAGGGGTCATGGCCCCTCCAGTGATGAACTAGGATGCACTGATGTGCATCAATCCGGTGGATATCATAGTCACATCTTGTGATCCGGATTGATGATGGGGAGCTGCTACTAAGGGGGAGCAGCTGGTATGATTCTGATGTGTTAGAATTGCAAGTATGAGCCCTTTGCCATTGATGTCAAAGGGGGAGAGAAGACATGTGAAAAACAAGTGGTTGATGATCAAAGGGGGAGCAGTAAAGGAAGAGAAGACATGTGAAGAGTTGTTGCTAATAGGGGGAGTTGTGACAGAAAGGAGAAGTTCTTTTCTTGATGGTTTTTCACATCATATGTTGCCATCAATGACAAAGGGGGAGATTATTGCAAGTATGAGGTTAACCAATGTTGTCATTGATGTCAACATACTCATATTGCATTGATAAGGTTTGGATGAGATGTGTGCTGAGGATATTGAGAAAATTAGTCTCAATCAGGAACAGTGAAGAACAGTGATGAGAAGAAGGCAAAAGTACTCAATAGGTTGAGGATTAGAGGATGCAGATTAAAGGGTTTGTAGATATGAGTCTTCCGATATTCTAGTTAAGATTTCAGAGGTTCACATGAATATCTAAAGAAGTTATGGCTGCTTGTGTAGAACCGGTTTCGGCAGGCGTTCAGTGGTGACAGAGTGTCACAAATTGGTCCGGTGAGCTCCGGAATTACATTCTCTCATTCTGCGGATTGGAGGGAGTGTTGAAGAAGTCAGTGTGAAGTGACAACTTGATTTGTGCATTGTTTGGAGGTCTGGAAGAACCTTTTGCATTATGACAGTGGTGATAGACTGTGTTCTTGAAGTTCCGGATGAAGAAGAGAAGAATTCCAGTAAGCTAGTAAAGTGCGGATGTTCTTGATGACTCAGGAAAGGTTTATGTGATCTGTGGATCATGTACAATTCTTATTGGCAGTCCACATTGAAGTTAGAGTTTGGATTTGATGTAAAGACCACCGGTTGTTGGTGTTCTTCCTGAGACAGGCCGACCGGATGTATTACACGTCTTGCGAATGATCTTGTAGGTGTTTGCTGACTTAGATGATTGTTCCTAAGTCGATGCCTTGTATAAACAAGGGTTTGTGAATTCATTTCGAAGCGTGTCTTGTGGTGATGAGAGTGATATAGCAAAGAGAAGTGCGAAAGGCAGAGCAAGAGTTTTGGGCTTAAATGGAACTGATCCAGGCATGGTAAAGATGTCAATCTCCAGTTCAAGTTTGTAATACTTGTTATCTTGTAGACAGTGTGTCTCTTGTAGGCAGTGTGCCTCTTTGTGAGCAGTGTGCTCAGGCAGTGAGCCCTAATTGGCATGTGCCATCCATTTTTCTTATTCTTCTAACAAAGAATAATCCTTGGGTTAATCACCCCGTGGTTTTTCCCTTAACCGGGTTTTCCACATCAAAATCTTGGTGTTTCATGTGTTGATGTGTATCTGCTCTAGTGTTTATGTCTTATGCTTCCATGAATGATTAATTGCTATGCTATAGATTAAAAAAGTGGATTTAAGTGTTTGAATTGAAAGCGAATTAAGGATAACTGATTCACCCCCTCTCTTAGTTATCAACAATTCCATCTTTTGCTCTTCTGTATATGATCATACTGTACCTTCTAGTGCATTTGAATTTACATGGTGATTGCTCCACTTAGCCTTTGACTTGACTATACCTTGATCATTTGATTATAGTGTGGCTTTTTTACTCCACTGTTCCACCTTTATATCAATGGTGGATGCAACACTTTTGAACTTCTTTTTCTCACTGCTGCTACAGGTCTCATTCCACTTGATATGTTTGATGTAGCTTTCATATGGATGAATGATATCTTCTTTTGATGATGATTGTACCTTGGCTCCTCTTCTTGTCCCTTTGATGCATTTGAGTCTTCATGTACAGTATCCTCCATTTCTATTTTAAATGCTGCCCACTTTATAATATAATTGTGCCTCTTCTTGTTATAGCATAATTGTCCTCTTACAAGGCTACAATGAACCATTGTGTCTTGGCTGTCAAAATAAAGTTTCACTTTGACAATAGACAGTTACCAAAGCTAGGGAATAGCTCATTTTGATAACTGTCTATTGCCAAAGGTCTACTCCTTCATGATTTCTCCAAGTTTACTGAACATTTCTTAGTTTTGGTAACTGTCTATTGTCAGAATGCATTCTTTTAATGACACATTGATATAAAGTGTTTACAAATTGAATATTTTTGCATTAATGACATTATTTTGAGCATGTTGGGCTCAACCCTTATGGGAGCCCATTTCCTCCATGTGCTATTTCATAAGAATTCAATCAGCAATATGATTTCTCCTATCGTGCACAGTGAACAAACAAGTTAGCATATAAAACATACCTTTGAAAGTTCACTGCTCTTTCTCATGATGATTTGGATTTCATCTGATGATCTAATTTTTGCATATGTCTGATAATGATCCAATTGTAGCATTATGATTGCAAGTTTATATATTTGCTGATAAGACATATGATGAGTTTGTATATCCTGATCTCTAACCAAACCTTTCAAACATTGCAGGCTCATCTTTCTGATCAGGAGCAAGAAGCTGAAAACATGAAGGTCAAGCTACAGATAGGAGGATCGACACCAACTCTTCAAGGCAATGATGGATATCACTCTCCTCATATGTTCCTTTTCTTTAATTTATCTTCAGATGTATAGCTTGCATGCTTTGTTGCATTGGCTCAGTTTAGTCATTCCCACAACTTGTGTGGGACATATTTAAACACTCTCTTGAATATAATTAGTTATTTTACTTTATGCAATGATTTATGTATGTTTTGATTTCTGAATCAAATACATAGCATAAAACAACTGAATCTACTTTAAAACACATATTTAAAACATGATAATAAAATGACAGTTTATAAGTATCTTTCATTTTGCATTGTATTGTGATACTTGAATAATTAGTAACATCATAATTGAAAGATGAAATCGGTTAGATACTTGTCATTATTTGAATGCCTGCTTTCTTGTCCTTAGATTAAATTCACTTACCAGGATGGTTTGACATCCTAGCTTGAGCTATCACATTATCCTGATAAGTGATCCTTTATTGCTCTATTGTCAAGATAATAGGCATTTGATTGTGTGATCATGCACATAAAAATTCTCTTTTCCCCTTTTCCAACAACTGCTGCCGAGGCCTTGCTAAATTAGGTTGCAAATATAATTTAGTAACATTTTTGGTGACCTCTCAGGGGTGTTTGCCTGCTAAACAAAACATAACCAGTAGCCTTGAAAATCCATTGGGCATATGAGTCTTTTCTTGCCTGAAACCATGAAAACTTCTACAACTCAAACTGATGGAAAACTACAACAGTAAAACAAAACTAAAATTTAAACTAGTCTGACCCTATTTAGGACATGGCCAGCAAAATGTGCATGTGCACTTCTTGGAAAACAAAACAAAACTGAAATAAAATGTGCAAAAAACACTTATTTGCAGCAAAGTTGCATCTTCTAATAACATTGTTTGAGGTGAATCCCATTGACATGGATTGGCAACACCTCTCCATCTAACTTTGCAATATGAAATGCATTGTGTTTCTTGCATTCTATAATGATATATGGGCCGTCCCACATGGTATCAAACTTGGTGTGTTTACTAGGTTTGCTTTTAAGCTCATCCCACTTGAACGCTAGATCCCCTTCCTTAAAAACTCTTGGGACTGCCTTTTTGTCAAAAGTTCTTTTCATTTGAACTTGATGTATCTCCAAGGTTCTTAATGCTTCTTTTCTAGTCTCCTCCATCTCCATTAATTGTGCAAGCCTAACTTCCATTGATTGTTCCTCTAACAGTTCAAGCTCTTTGACATAACTTAGAGTTGGCAGCTCAACTGAAATTGGCAATTTGGCTTCTTTCCCAATTTGGTGAATTATCTATTGCTCTCTTTGGAGTTATCCTATCAGTCCAAAGGGCTAATTTCAACTTTTCATGACAAGATCTCTGATTATCATCAACTATTTTATTAATTATCTTAATCAGGGTCTTATTTGTTGATTCTACATGTCTGTTACCTTGAGGGTAGTAGTTGGAGGAAGTATTCAAAAATATATTATTTTTTACAGACCAATCAAAAACTCTTAAACGAATGAATGCTAAAGCATTATCAGAAATAATTGAATCAGGAGTACCAAACCTGGAAACTAAGTCATGATAGAAGTTCAGAACAAAAGTCTCATTTGCCTCCTTTAATACAACTACTTCAATCCATTTTGTGAAGTAATCTGTTGCAGTTAGTATCTATTTATATCCTTGACTTGAAGGTGGATTGATGGGACCAATGAAGTCTAAACCTCTCTTTCCAAATGGTTGTTCTACTTGAATTGGATGTAGAGGCATGGCTACAATCTTTTGTTTCCCTGCAACACTGAACATTTATTACATTTCTTCACCCAATCATGTGCATCTTTGAACAATTATGGCCAATAATAACCACCTCTCATAATCTTTAGAGCTGTTGTTCTTGGTGCAAAGTGACCTCCAGAAGGTCCATCATGAAACTCTTCTAGAATTTTATGAATTTGTTCTGGTTCTACACATCTTAACTAAACACCATTAAAATCCCTTTTATACAAAACTCCATCTATTACAACATAAGGGATGGCTTGTAGCCTGTAATACCTTCTTTTAGATCTATCCAAACCTTCAGGACAATCTCCAGTATGTAGATAATGAATCATTTGTTGCACCCAACTTGTAGGTGGGGTTGAAATAGCAACTTGTTCTCTATTTTGTAGCATTGTCTCGGTCTCTTCTGCAAGTTTAGTGTTGTTCTCTTCATTTTCTCCCAGTTGTTCACACAAACCTTTACCTCAGACAAGATTTGTAACCTTGATTTGAATATCATATTAAATAACTTTTGTTATCCATTGTGCCCTCTTGTCATTTAAATCCTTGCTAAGCAAGACTTCCTTGATTGTCAGATGGGCAAGCATCAACTGTATTCTATTGTTAGAAAGCACGTGTTTAAATTTATTAAGGCTTCTTATGACAGACAATACATGTTTCTCAACAAATGAATAGCTTACCTCATAGTTGTGCAGAATTCGGCCAAAGAAAGCCACGGGTTGCTCTAATCCTTCTTCATTTTGCTGACAAAGCATAGTTGAGATTGTATCAACACTACCAAATGCATACAAAACAAAATCCTTGTCAAATTTGGATTAATTAGTGTTGGGGCAGCAGCAAGTGCCTCTTTTATTTCTTCAAAACTTTGTTTACCATCCTTTGTCTAGCTGAAATGAATATTCTTCTTTAACATGGTTGTAAGGGGCTGCAATAATGCTACTATGTTTGGTATGAACCTCCTTACAAAGTTGATTCTTCCAAGAAAGCTTTGTAAGCCTTTCTTATGAGCCAGAAGAGGTAATGCTAAGATTGCAGAAATCCTTTTAGGATCTATTGGTTTTCCATCCTTTGATACTATTTGTCCTAAAAGCTTTCCTTCATGCACAGAAACGATACTCTTTTTCAGGTTGAGTGAAACCCCAAATTCTCTGCATCTTTCAAAAATTAGCCTTAGATGATTAAAATGATCTTCAGCCTTCTTTGAGAACACAGTGACATCATATAGATACACAAGTACAAATTTATTTATGAGACCTTGAAAAGCCATATCCATGGCTCTTTGGAATGTTGCACCTGCATTAGATAATCCAAATGGCATTTTTCTGTAGGCCATTGTGCCCCACTTGGTAGTGAATGCAGTCTTGTACTAGTCTTCTTCTTTCACTAAAATCTAATTGTATCCAGAATAACCATCCAATAAAGAAAACCTTTCTGATCCTGAAACAACTTGTAATATTTGCTCCATTGATGGCAGTGGGTAATGGTCTTTCAGAGATGCTCTATTCAAGTAATAGAAATCAATACATAATCTAATTTCTCCATTCTTCTTTCTAACAGGAACTAAGTTAGAAACTCATGATGTATGCTTAATTGGAAAGATTATGTTACCTTCTATCAGCTTGTTTAATTCAGTCTTCATGAGCACTTCCAGCTTTGGGTTTAATGGCTTCTATTTCTGTCTAACTGGTTTGGCCTTGGGTTCAAGCTCAATAGTGTGTTAAGCTAACTCAGGGTTAAAACCCTTTAGATCTCCATACTCCCAAGCAAATACATCACTAAATTCTTGACACAACTGAGTAAAAGCTTGTTGTTCCTTTTTTGTGCACACTTTTCTAAGCTTAAGCAACTTGTCTTTGAATATCTCAATAGGCTCATAATGCTCTTATTTCACAAATAAGCTGGCTTTATCTCTCCTAACCTAATCATCAGTGTTAAATATTGACTCTAAGATTACCAAACCCTTAGGCAAATTATTTGACTTTAATTGCAAGATCTGGTCATCATATTGCTGCATCCATTTTTGCTGATTTCCTACAGCAAACTCAGCTTCTTCCATCAGAAAATTAACAATTTGTTCATCACTATCAAAGACTTGCCAACTTGTATTATTGTCTGACACTGATGGTCTGACATCAACTTTAACATAAAGAGGAGTATGAATATTCTTCATTTCTGCTGGAATATCATACTCAGTACCAATAGCAACCAATTTGTCAGTCTGTTTATTATCAATCCTTGGTATGGATATCAAATTAAAAGCATCAAACTTATCTATCATATCCCAAACTCTGTGTTTGTACAGTTTCAGCAAATCATTTTTAGTAGCAGCAATATTTCTCACTTGTTTTACCACTAATTCACTATCCCCAAATACTTTAAGGCATTTAATATCTCTTTTTCTAGCCCATTCCAATCCATGTACTACTGCCTCATACTTAGCTGAGTTATTTGAACAACTGAAAGTAAAACGAAAAGATGAATAATAATTTTCACCTGTGGGAGAAAATAAAACAACTCCTCCACTAGCACCAATTCTACTTCTAGAACCATCAAAATACAACTGTCAAACATCATTATCAGATTGTACAGTTTGTTGATTTTATCCTTTTAACAGGTTAGGAATAGCAGCATCTTTCTCTTGGATCATATAAAAACCAAGACCTATTTCATCCATTTGATCAAAAGGATCTGTTTCATGATTTTTTTTTGCCCACTGATCCAAAACTAAATCAGGTATGCCCTCTAAAGGTGTATTTGGGTCTTGGATAGTAGTTGGTTCTTCTTGATCAAAAATTAAAAGATTGGCATTGATTGGACTGGGTGTATATGGTTCAAGATGGTCATTTGCTAATGGTTCTAATTTTATGGTGACTTTAGTGCCATATCTGGTTCTAAAAAATAGGTGAGTCCAATCAGAGGATAAATAGCCTCCTAATTTTGCTATGAAGTCTCTAGATAGATAAATGGCAAAGTGAGGTGGCAGATCATTAACATGGATGTCTTGATGGATTACAAAATTAGGGCATGCATGTAAGGTAAGACCAAGATCTTTCAACATCCCCATTGCATTAACTTCAGTACCATCTAATTGAACAACCCCCCTTGCAACAAGTTCATAATTCAAACCAAGCTTGTCAGCTAACTGTTTGGGTGTCATAGAACTACTAGCTCCTAAGTCAATCATACAGTTATGGACTAGATGGTTGCCAACTATCAGGGTAACATAAAAAGGAGGTGGTTTGCTCACTTGTTTTGGAGGTTCATTCTTATTTTGTGCTTCATTAGTGAGCATAGCGTGGGACTGACTTGTTTGAGCTTCATTGGACATAGATAACTGAGCTAAAGCATCTTGTAAAAAATCATTCTAACCTGGGATGTGTAATGCATCCAATATAGACATGCTAAGAGTGGCTTTCTTCATATGATCAAGAATATTGAAAGAAGGACCACTAACCTTTTGCTGCATTTTGGGAACAGTAGCATTTGATTGTACTTTGGTTGGCTGTGATTGAGCTTCTGGTTGTCTTTTATCAGTTGTTTGCTGTCCTCTTGGTAGCATATGAACATTCTAAGAAGTAGAAGCCTTAGGTTGACTTTGTTGACCTGTAGAAACTTTATTTTTGCCTTTATCAGTTTGTTGTTGCACTTTGTCAGTTTGTTGTTTGCTGACATCAGCTTGCTGTTGTAACTCAACAGCTCTCTTTTTTGATCTGGTATTTACTGCAATGTTGGTAAATGACTATTTCTACCCTGGTAATTGATTTAATCCACAAAAATCATTAACTTGCCAATTCATTAAAGCAACATCAAGATTATTATGCTAAGTTTGGGAATCTAGCTGATCATTAACATCACTTGCTATATTTTTAGCAGCAGCATAATTATTCTGGACCATGAGTGCTTGACTGACCACTCCATTCATGCAAGTATCCTGTTTATGAGGCTGGTTACATGGATAGTACCATACATAATCTTGAACCATGTTATTTTGCATAGGTACAAGCTCTTTTGATGAGCTGACAACATTGGGATTATACTGTTGATTTGGCCTGTTGTTATAATTCCTTCTTTGTGCTTGGTAATCTGCCTGATAAGGAGGCCTGTTTGCCTGATATGGGGCTTGGTATGGTCTACTATTTTGATTTTGTTGTATTTTGAGACTCATTAAGTCATTACTAATAGTCTGCAATAACTTTGCTATATTTTGTTTGTTACCCTTAAGCTCTTGTATATTAGAATTAGATCAGAATTATTTTTTACAATTGTTTGATAGCTAAAGGTTGGTATAGTAGGTATTGATGCAATTGGAGGCACTAAAATTGGCATTAAGGGCTGAATGTCAGGAAATATAGGCATATGAGGCCTTGGTGCAATTTTACTAGCTTGAATTAAACTATTTTCAGCTCTAATAGTAATATCAAATGCACCTGGTAAAGTAACCCCACCCATTGATTGAATCATAATAGAAATATCACTATTCAATGCTCTAAGATAATATAAAAATGCATGCTCAGGTGAAGGCTTTACCATTTATGGAATTCTATTCCAAGTCCTCTAAAATCTGAAATTGAAATCTAACATATGTTCTTGGGGAGCCCTCTTAATGGTTGTCATCTGCTCAACAAGTGACAAGTGATTTGACTTATCTTGAAACTGTCTATTCAAAGCAACTCCTAACTCATCCCATGATGTAATAGAATTAACTCTTAATCCTCTGAACCATTAAAGAGCTTTACCTTTGAAAGATGCTGCTAACAACCTTATTGCTATATTTTCTTTTGTGATATGATGAACACTACATAATGATGCTATATCTCTGATGTGTTCTATCGGTGTGGTTCCATCTTCACCAATGAAACTAGGCAGACTTTTGAGTGCAACTACTGGTATTATATCATGCTGCTGCAAATTCAATGGGCTGCCCCCCATTAAAAGTCACAAATGGTTGATTTCTAGTTGGTGGTGGTGGTCTAGCTGATGCCATCTGAACAATTGGTATTTGTACTACAGGTACTTGTATTGCCTAAAAACAGTACTGGTATCTTTTGGAGAATAGGTTCTTCTTCTTCAAGTTCTTGAAAAATAGGTTCCTCTTGGAAAATAGGTACTTGTTCTCTTGGACTTGATGGTGGAGAACTATCAGGTACTAATGAACTTGCAAATAAAGGATTTTGATGAGAAGCAAATTCAAGATGTGAATTTGGCAGATCCAGTACTGCTGTATTTTATGGCTTTACCACTCTATCGGCTTTAACCCTCCTTTGGTACTTTTTCATAGGCTGAAAAAATCTGATCTATCAAACTAGAAAGTTAGAGTCGCTAGGTACTTGAAATAAAACCTCTAAAAGGATGTAAAATCTACTGATCATACCAAAACAATAGAAAAATAAGTTTCTTTTTGAATGGCAAATCAGTTCAAGGTCCCACCATGCGTGCCAAAAACTGTTATCATGTAGGATTGCACCCACTATGCAAAGCTGTGAAGCTCAGCAATCCTGTGTAACATGGGATCAAACTCAGGCTATGGGTGACCTATGGTGAGCTTGAACTTCCAGATTATGGGCTGGTTCCCTTGTAATTTTTCAATGGGTTAATAAATTGGCAGGAAAAGGGTTAAAAGGATCTACTAAAAAGCATTAAAACTGCAATTTAAAGTGTGGTGATGCACCTAATTTGATGGAAAATTGCAACTCTAACTCACAATAAATCTCAAAAAAATCTATCCACACAACTCATTTTGGCAATATGATCACAAAAATGTTTCTAAGGGAGGCTGGAAAAAACTTTCTTCTTGGAGGAAAATAGGGTTCTCACAACATGAAAGAAAACTTTTCCAATTGCACAACCTAAGACCTATGATTTTTATTGCTATTCATTGCATGCAAATACAAATGAGACAATGATTTTACAGGTTCTAATATTAAACACAATAAAATCTCATCAAATCATTCATAAGGATAGCACAAATGAGAAGGCAGACACTTGCTTTTCTAAAAAAATAAAGCAATCAATTGCATAAAAATGACAGAATAAAACCTGTAACCTGTTGTAATCAATAAATCTAGAAAAGTTGAGTTACAAAAAATACTTTCTCTCTGCAATGTGTAAGAGAGCAAAAAGGAAAGAACTAGAAAAACCTAAGTTTTTCTTACAATATATAATATGCTCTCAAAAAGACCTAGAAAGGTTAATTGCAGTCAACTGCCTCTAAAAATAACTCCACAAAACTACTCCACGAGCAAGCATGAACTTAAAATAAGGGCTATAACTTATCCAATTTGAGATAAAATAGCCCCAAACTGCCCCTCTCTATTAGTTTGACCAAGAGGTGGACCAGACTCTCCAATTTTGACTAGAAAACCACGTAAAGAACTCCAAAGAACCTCAATTAACTCCATCCTTCAAATTTGCATGATTTTGGGATGAGAAAACAATGTGAGCAAGGAATAAAGTAATCAGGATGATTTATTTTACTGTGTTACAAATTTGTTCTATTTTTGACTTTACAATTTTGTGACAAAATAATAAAGTAATTTATAATTATATTGCTTTATTATTTGTTTACATTGTTTTAAGTTGCAAGGTCATGCAAAAATGGATGTATTTGTATTCAAAAAGATTTAAAACAAATAATAACTCCTTATATCTCCCTTTGGATTTTCACAATTACATTAATGCATCCAATGATGATGTCAAATTTAAACAAATCTCCATGCATGCAAAAGATAAAAAAATATCCTCATTTTGCTCCCTTATGTCTCCCATGCATTATGGTAATCTCACCATGCAAAATACATCATGCATTTTGCCTTAATTACATACATTATTTTATCTTTGAGGCTCTCCATGTATTATGCATCATATATTTTAAAACACACCTTATGACTCCCCTTCCTTGCATCATTTCTTTTTACATACAAAGCACCTTATCACTCCATTTGATTTTCGTACATTATAAAGCATAAAGCCTTATCCTTGCATCATTATATATGTTTGACTTGTAAAAAATCAAAAGGAAGGAATAAAACCCTCACGAGCCCTTGTCGCATCATTAGGTTTGTGGTAATTATAAGTGTTGACCATGAATCTTTGTAATAGATAACAATGATTTACAAAAACATCAGTCAAAAAGCTCGAATTAGGTCATTTTGACCCAAAAGGGAGAAGCAACCCTAAAAATATCATTTGCATTTGTATTTTTTACTGTTGCTCCATTCAATCCGTCACCATGCCTGTTAGGGTTTGAAGCAAAACTTCATGGTTCTCTATTGTTTCTGAGGGTTTTTTATGGATTCTTTTGAGGACTTCAATAGGAAATAGCAAGGTAAGACTGGTCTGCACCAATTCGATCCATTTTTCTTTCTCTTTGAGTGCAAAAATTGGCTTACAGGCCACGACCATGATAGGCTTTCTTCTCTCGTATATTTGCAATGTTTCTTTTCCTTACTATGATTTGTTTGCTTCTTGCTTTGAGGCCAACATGGCCGACTGGTCTTGAATCTTTTAGCACCTTCTTTGTGAGCAAAACTGCGGCTTCATACATGTATCTTCACTCTAGAAAAAAGAAGGTAAGCTCTCTTTTCACCTATGTACCATCTGATTTCTATTTACATGAGGCTTGACATGAGAAAATTGTAAGGTATTTTCTTGCATTCTGTTAAAAAATTGCTGAAACTTTGTGTACTTTGAAGGCTGTGGGCTTAGCTCTCTATCTTGCACCATTATGAGTTCTTTCCTCTTCTTAGAGGCCATGGCCATGTGTCTAGGTTCTCTCCATTTTGTAATGATAAGGGTTTGCAAAAAAAAATTATTCTCTAGCAGCAACGCGAACTGGGTTTCTTTAATCATTTTTTGAGTCTTACCAATCCCTTGTGGGTTTGAACCCTTTATCCTTTTTGTATCTGTGGTTTCTCCTGAATGATGTGATCTTCATTATGCAAATGTGATAAGGGTTTGTAAAAGAAAAGGACATTCAGGTAGCAATATGAACTGGATTCTTCTCCATTTCTATATGCAGAAAATAATAGCATCTCACTGTTCTTCTATTTTGAGAATGCAAAACACAACCTACATAATCTCAAAACTCTTCATTTTCACTTGTAGATGATTTTCCTTTTGCAATTCGATGTGGGTTTTGACATTTTGCAAAGAAAATGTACCCTTTGATTGTTCTTGATAACCTATATATATATGATATCTTATTTCTTTTTCTTCTGTTGACAAAAGGCACCTCTATAGATGGAAAAGCAAGGCAAAATATACCACATTTTGGGTCTTTAGAAAAGACAAGGGTTTATATGTACAAGCCATCATGCACTACTAGGGTTTCGACCTTCTATTTCTTCTTTTCACTTTGCTTTAAATACATGTCTTCTGTAGTATTTGCATAGGCCAACAAGAAGTTTGATAGGTTCACCTTTCTTTAAAAATAAACACTCATAAAGTTTGAAACATTTACCTCCTCTATCACATAAGGTATCTCTGCTCCTTCTTCTTGATACTGTTCCCAAGCATTTATACATTTGGCTATAATGCAAATGCATCTTCAATTTGATGTTGTCATGAGTCTTCTTGTGACTATTCCAGTTGGTGGCTGTTCCATATGCTTCATGTTTTTGTATTTGATGAAAAACCAGAGGCTATATGCCTCTGTTGTATCACCATCTTGACAGCACCTGTAGGTGATTATACTTCCATCATGTCTTCTTGTCTTATTGCATTTGAATATTGATGAAGGTAAAAGTAAAAAGTGTTGTCTCTGTTGTAGGTGGACAGGGTAAATACCCTTTTTGTTGTTCCATCTTTTGCTCTTCTATATATGATCATATTGTACCTTCTAGTGCATTTGAGTTTACATGGTGATTACTCCACTTGGCCTTTGACTTGACTGTACCTTGATCATTTGATTATAGTGTGGCTTCTTTACTCCAATGTTCCACCTTTATATCAATGGTGGATGCAAATCTTTTGAGCTTCTTTTTCTCACTGCTGCTACAGGTCTCATTTCACTTGATATGTTTGATGTAGCTTGATATGAATGAATGATATCTTCTTTTGATGATGACTATACCTTGGCTCCTCTTCTTGTCCTTTTGATGCATTTGAGTCTTCATGTACAGTATCCTCCATTTTTGTTTTAAATGCTGCCCACTTTATAATATAATTGTGCCTCTTCTTGTTATAGCATAACTGTCCTCTTACAAGGCTACAATGAACCATTGTGTCTTGGCTATCAAAATAAAGTTTCACTTTTACAATAGACAGTTACCAAAGCTAGGGAATAGCTCATTCTGATAACTGTCTACTGCCAAAGGTCTACTCCTTCATGATTGCTCCAAGTTTACTAAACATTTCTTAGTTCTAGTAACTGTCTATTGTCAAAATGCATTTTTTTAATGACACCTTGATAGAAAGTGTTTACAAATTGAATATTTCTGCATTAATGACATTATTTTGAGCATGTTGGGCTCAACCCTTATGGGAGCCCATTTCCTCCATGTGCTATTTCATAAGAATTGAATCATCAATATGATTTCTCCTATACCTGTACAGTGAACAAACAAGCTAGCATATAAAACATACCTTTGAAAGTCCAATGCTCTTTCTCATGATGATTTGGCTTTCATCTAATCATCTAATTTTTGCATATGTCTGATAATGATCCAATTGTAGAATTATGATTGCAAGTTTATATATTTGTTGATAAGGCATATGATGAGTTTGTATATCTTGAGCTCTAACCAAACCTTTCAAACATTGCAGGCTCATCTTTCTGATGTGGAGTAAGAAGCTAAAAACATGAAGATCAAGCTGCAGATAAGAGGATTGACACCAACTCTTCAAGGCAATGATGGATATCACTCTCCTCGTATGTTCCTTTTCTTTACTTTATCTTCAGATGTATAGCTTGTATGCTTTGTTGCATTGACTCAATTTAGTCATTCCCACAGCTTGTGTGGACATATTTAAACACTCTCTTGAATACAATCAGTTATTTTACTTTATGCAATGATTTATGTATGTTTTTCTTTCTGAATCAAATACATAGCATAAAACAACTGAATCTGCTTTAAAATACATGTTTAAAACATGATAATGAAATGACAGTTTATAAGTATCTTTCTTTTTGCACTGTATTGTGGTACTTGAATAATTAGTAACATCATAACTGAAAGATGAAATCAGTTAGAGACATGTCATTCCTTGAATGCTTAATTTATTATCCTTAGATTAAATTCACTTATCAGGATGGTTTGACAGCCCAGCTTGAGCTGTCACATTATCCTAATAAGTGATCCTTCATTACTCTCATGTCAAGATAACATGCAGTTGATTGAGTGATCATGCACATAAAAATTTTCTTTTCCCCTTTTCCAACAACTGCTGCCTAGGCCTTGCTAAATTAGGTTGCAAACATAATTTACTAACAATTACCCCTGGTCTTCTTACCGGTAGCAATCACAGTTCCAAAGCTTTCCATGATCTTGCATCCATTGTCTTTGAATCTCAGATCATACACTTTCTCACACATCTGACCAACGCTCAAAAGATTATGCTTCAAGCCCTTCACATATAAGACATTGTTAGTATTATGCTTTCCATCAAATGAAATAGATCCTTTTCCACAAATCTTATCAGTTGCATTATCTCCAAACCTAACCAGTCCTCCATCATATTTTTCCAAACTTACAAACTTACTTTTGTCACCAGTCATGTGATGTGAGCATCCACTATCAATAATCCATTCATCCTTGTCTTTCTCAACCTGAACAGCCAAAGCACTTTCTTCCACTGGCTTTTCTTCCTTCACATAGCTAGCAGGATTAGTAGACATAGGTTCTTCTTTAATAACAATAAACAAGCATTCATTTGCACTAGTACTAGCATCATCAAATTCGTCATCAGTCACACCTTCATCATCAAAGTCTTTAACATAGTAGCATTTCTTTGGAGCTCTAAGCATGTTCTCAAATCTTTTTCTATTCCTTTCAATTCTTTCTGGACATCTGGAAGCATAATGACCTACTTTGCCACATAAAAAACATTTGAAAGGTAGTTTGTCTTTGAACTTACCGGAACCTCTTTGCAATATGTCAACAAAGTTAGCTTCAATTTCATCAAAGTCATCATCAGGTTCCACTTTGTATTTCTTAGCTCTGGAGATCTTTTCTGAAGTACTGGCTTTGAAAGCAATTTCAACTTTTGGCAGAGCATCTCCAAACTCTCTCATTTTAAAGGTTGTAAGCTTTCCAAGTAATTGATCTCTATCAATAGTTTTCACAGTCATTACTTCTTCAATTGCAGCTACTTTGCTACTGTATGACTTTGGTAGAGATCTAAGAATCTTCATCACAACTTCCTTATCACCAATAGTACCTCCCATACCTTTTATTCCATTGACAAGTTCATCAACTCTTTGCATGAAGGCTATAATGGTTTCATCTTAATTCATCTTTAGACTCTCATATTTTGCTTTTAGGCCTTGTAGCTTAGCTTCTTTTACAAAATCATCTCCTTCATACAATTTATTCATCTTTTCCCAAACCTCATGCAGTTTCTAGATCCATGACTTTTATCAGCTCAGTATCGGACAAAGCACTCAACAAAGCATCTCTAGCTTTTATATTTAACTCATAATCTTTGATTTCATCTTCAGTTGTTAAACCATTTGGAGGCATGGTATATTTTGATTCTGCATCTTTCCATACTCTATATCCAAGACAAAGGAGATGGCTTTTCATTCATACCCTCGATAGAGCATAATTTGTCCCATCAAACTATGGTGCTTCCTTTTTAAAAGACATCCTGGATCTTCCTCAAGCTGTTAGGCTTTCTTCCGAGGAACCTGCTCTGATACCAATTGTTGAAATATACCAGACAACTGAGGGGGGGGGGGGTGAATCAGTTGTCACAAAAACTTAGCTTCATATGAATATCAAACCATCAACAACTTAATTACTTATAATTAGATTTAACCATGAAAGCATGAAACCATAAACTTAATCATAAACACACACATCCAACACAGTAGAAACCAGATTTATGTGGAAAACTCTAAAAGGCAAAAACCACGGTAGGTGTTAGCCCACAAAAATATATGAGTTATAACAATACCAAGAAATAGAGGCTCACTGCCCAAATTGCTCATTGCAAAGAATGACTCACTGCCAAAGGGTAGCTCACTGCCAAGGCGTGGCTCACTACCAAAGTGGTGAACTGATTAAGTAGCAACTACTTCATGCCAGGATTCAATTTTATTAAAGCACAATATAACTTCTCTGCTCTGCTCTTTCACACCCTCGTACTTATCTCTTCATATTCGCATACCTACTCCTTTTTCACAACTCTATTACAATGCTTTTATACAATTCATCAACCTTGGAATGTACATCAAGGTCGGCATTACATTCATCAACCATTGGAACACTCTCCAAGGTTGGCATTACAAAACATACATAGAAATAGGTCTAGACCTATTACAAAATTTATCTAAGGAAAGATGTAGAGAAGTATGATGAACATGCCACACCTTAGCTGGGACTCAAACGCAATCCTCCATGCCACAACACGCTTCTACAATCTTCAATGCATCTCCACAAATAGTGAAATCAATCAAGTTGGCCAAGACTAGAATTAACACTAGGTCTTCTAAGAACATTCTTCTTTCATGATCTACACTTCTCTTTGCGGACTGATCCAAAGATAGGAACACAATCATGAGACATCCACAAGCACATTGTAATCACCAGGAACAACCGCACGATCTCTAACCACTCTGTCAAGAAGATTCTTCAAACCGGAGCACAAGAACAACACTGTCAGCCAGTGTCATAAAGAAAGGATATCTTGTGGATCACTAAATCATGAACCATTGAAGTTGAAAGCACTTAACATCATCTCGGACTTAACTCTAGAACCACAGATCAAAATACTTCAATGCGGAGAAATGCGGAGCATAATACTTTCTCCCTGTCACTGCCAAACATACAAAAAATATTGTTTTCACTCTGGTGAACATAACTCACTCAAATATTCATACCGGAGGCTCAAACTTGGAACATAGCATCTTCAGACAGACTTCTAAATAACTTCCCATTCGCAGACAAAGATATTCATTCTATAGAAAATGTAGAACATTCTTTTGAACTGTTCTTCTATATGCAATATACTATTTTCACTGCAACTCACTGTTTCTACCAAAGAAGCTAATTTTCTCATATCCTCAACATCAAGATTACTTACATAAGTAAATACAAAGCATATTACTCATTAAAAGAAAACAACAAGATAGGAGCATAGTTGACACCAATGACAACACATATATGTTGACATCAATGACAACACTAATTAGGCACATACTTGCAACAATCTCTTCAAAAAGAAAAGAACCCACCACATCTTCAATCTTCAATATAACAAAAGTACTCCCAATATCCATAACAAGAGAATCCCATGAATTAGGCAAAGAACAAATCAATATCTGACATTTCTCCTCCTCATCCATTTTGACATCAACTGATGCCAATTGAGCCACCAACATATTGAATGCTTCCAGGTGATCTGTAATTCATCTACCCTTTTCCATTATCAAGGAATACAATTTCTTCCTCAAGAAAATCTTGTTCACTAAAGATTTGGCTTGATACATCTCACCAAGCTTTTTCCATAGTTTCTGTACAGAGGTATCTTCATGGACATTGATTAAAACAGAGACTGCCAAACACAATATGATTAGACCCTTGGCTTTATGGTCCATAACTGTTGCAAATATGTGCCTAAGTGGGTTGTCATTGATGTCAACATATCCTTGTTGCCATTGGTGTCAATTGTATTTTATTTTGTTGTCTGCATAGAAGATCAGACTGTTGAGGATATTGAGAAAATTAATGACAATCAATGCATGCGGATCATATGGCTATGTAGAGGATTGTCATAGATTACTCCAGTTAAGATTTGAAAAATTCGCATGAAAATTTGGAGTTATGGCCATCTAAGTAGAACCGGTTCCTGTAATACTCAGGAAAGACAGAGTGATAGGAAGGAGGTCCGGATTGCTCCAGTAATATAAAATTGTGATCTGCAGATTTGAAGGCATGTTTGGGAAGTCAATGTGTATCATCAACACAAGTGGTTCATGGTTTCGAGGTCCGCAAGCTATCCTTCTAGTTTGACAATCATGGTAGAGAGTGTTCTTGAGGTTTCAGAGGAAGATTCAAATGCTTCTAATAATTTGGTTTAGAATGGATGTTATTGGTGAATTCAATGTGATTGTGGAGGTCTCTGGATCGTATGGCTACTATGTTAGAGGTCCACATTGAATTTTGAGCTTGTTGATTGAAGATTTTCTCTTTGAGGTTGATGTTCTTCCCAGTCTTGGCCGACCAGATGTTCCTAGCCTGTTGCGGATGCCTTAGAGTATTTTTATGAAGCGTGGAGTGGTTGTAGAAGAAGATTCAAGTCTCAATTGTGTTTGGTCGACAGTGTTATGATTCGTGTCAAGGTTAGCCGACCTTGTTGATCATTCCAAGGTTGATGAAGTATATAAATACTTGTTGAAGAGGTATTGAAATCATACTTGTGAAAAACAGATCAATCCGAAGAAAGGATCAAGAGTAGAGCAGAGAAGAAAAAGAGTGAGAGCAATATAGAGTGTGAAGAAGATTTTGGGGCAGAGCAAAAGTTCTTGAGCATTCATTGAAACATAATCATGCATGAAATAGATGTTATTTCTCAGTTAATTCTTTCTAAATAAATTTTGTAGGTAGTGAGCCTCTCTTTTGAGCAATGAGCCTGAAGGCATGTACCTTCTATTTTACTAAGTACTTTTAACAGGGTACACATTTTGTGAGTTAACCCCCACTGTGGTTTTTCCCTTAACCGGGTTTCCACGTCAAAATCTTGGTGTCAAATGTGTTGATTATGTTTCTTTTCTTATGTTGTTGATCTATGCATTAATGTTTACATCACTAATCTAATAGTAAGATAATAAAGAAGGTTAAAAGTAGAAAAGTTTTTATTGTGGGACAACTAATTCACCCCCCCTCTCAGTTGTCTAGTTTCAACAATAACATCATATTGAGAAGCCAAAGTAGGATCTGCGGACCTTGAAACCTTCTCAACAACAGTATCCCACAGATCTTGATCTATCAACAGATCCTCCATCTTTAGCTTCCACATTTCAAAATTATTTCCAAAAAATTTATCCACCTTGTTCTCCCTAATGAACTTGATATCTAAAAATTCTTGCAATAGGATCACAAAGTGTCTTCTACACAAGCTCCCAATCAAATATGGATTAGTTCCAAAAAACCAACAACCCACAACTGAAACCAAAGGTGATCAGGCTCTGATACCACTTGTAAGGAAGCTAAGGTAGCAAAACAACTTCCTACACTAATCTTGAGAGGAGGATAATGCAAAACTTTACAGATCTTTAAAAGTTATAGAAACTTAAACATAAATAAACATAAATACCATGCATACCACAACATAGTGATTTACGCGGGGAAAACCGTTTCGGGAGAAAACCCACACACTCCAAGAGCTGCCCAATATATTATTCAGAAATCACAAAGATTACAATATACTTGCAAAGAAATCTTCTCATAGGAGTATCACCACTAGAGATCCAGAGTCAACACGATCACTATCAGACTCTCAGAATACGTCGCGATACTGCAACCATAATACAACACCCTCATAAAATAGGGTTACCTTCTAGGACAAGACAAGCCAACAAAATATCTACCATCAAATCTAAAACCTAATAATGAACGGTCCAAATTTACAAAATATTATTAATTTAATGTATGTCATCCATTTAACAGTTTTTGTTAACAAAAAAATGTTAACACGCATCCCACTCCACCCCATGCTCCCATTGTATATTACACCTATCAGTGTAACTAGGAAATATCTATATAAATATATATCCTATCAACAATAAACCTTATATAATTGCAAGGTTGAGACACGTTTTCCCAACATTCATGCTATATCTTTTTTCTTGGACTGATGATGGCTACCTCTTAGGGGGAGCAGGTAGTGGTTGTTGTTGATGGGGGGAGAAGGTTGAAAAGGAGAGTTTGTGCCTTGAGGAGAAGTTGTTTCCCTTTGTCCTTGATCTCAAAGGAGGAGAATGAATTGGTGTGTGTTGCCATCGATGCCAAAGGGGGATATTGTTGCACATATGTTACCTAAGGTTGTCATTGATGTGGTTGTGTGGTTGTCATTGATGTCAGCACTCAGCTTGGGCTATTTGATGTCAACACTTAGTTTGGACTTTCATTGATGCATATGTTGATGATGTTGCAAGTATGGGCCTAAACGGTGTTGTCATTGATGTCAACATACTCCTATTGCATTGATGTCAAGGATTGGATGAGTTGTATGCTGAGGATATTGAGAAAATTAGTCCCATCAGGAACAGAGCATAACAATGAAGACAGTGAAGTAAAGATCCCAGATAAGATGAAGATCAGAGGATACACATCAAAGGGTTTGTAGATATGTTTCCAAAGGTGATCCAGTAAAGATTTGAGAGGTCCACATGAAGATTTGAAGAAGTTATGGCCATATGAGTAAAACTGGTTCTGACAGATATTCAGAGGTGACAGAGTGACACAAATAGGTCCAGTGAGATCCAGAAATGCAATATCTTGTTCTACAGATTTGGTGGAGTGTTTAGGAAGTCAATGTGAATTGACAACTCAATTGGTTCATGGTCTAGAGGTCCGCAAGCATCTATTCCAATATGATAGTGATGACAGACTGTGTTCTTGAAGTTCCAGATGAAGGAGAGAATGATTTCAGTAAGCATAAGTAGTGTGGATGTTCTTGGTGATTCAGGTAAGCTTGTGGAGGTCTCTAGATTATGTCCAGTTCATGTTGGTGATCCGCATTGAAGATTGAGCTCATAATTGAAGAATTACTTCCGGATGATGATGATGTTCTTCCTAAACTTGGCCGACCGGATGAGTTACACATTCTACGGATGATCTTGAAGATGTTCTACGAAGAATGGTGTGTTCCTCAAAGAAGATTGAAGTCTTAGATCTGTGTACCTAACAGTGTGGTGATCTGGATGAAGTCTTTTGTAATAAGTCAAGTTGTATTTGTGTATTTGCTCTGTAAAGTTTGCTGACTTTGATGATTATCCCAAAGTCGATGTCTTGTATAAATAAGAAGTTGTGAAGTCATTTCAAAGGCATCTTGGTGGAGATGAGAGTGTGGTAGAGAGGAGCAGAGCGAAAGGCAAAGCAGAAGTATGGAGCTTAAATGGAACTGACTCAAGCATGGTGAAGATGCTATTCTTCAGTTCAAGTATGTAATATTTATTATTCTGTAGACAATGCGTCTCCTGTAGGCAGTGGGTCTCTTGTGAGCAGTGTGCTCAGGCAGTGAGCCCTGATTGGCATGTGCCATTTTGTTCTTCTTATTCTTTTAACAGAGAATACAATCTTGGGTTAGTCACCCCATGGTTTTTCCCTTAACCGGGTTTTCCACGTTAAAATCTTGGTGTCATATGTGTTAATGTGTTTCTGCTCTTGAATTGTTGCATTATGTTTCCATGATTGATTTATTATTATGCTGTTGAATTACAAGAAGGATTTAAGTAATTAATAAGAGAAAGTTTTGGGACAACTGATTCACCCCCCCTCTCAGTTGTATGTCTTCTAACAGATGATGTGCTAATAGTGATGTTGCTGAAGTTCATGGTTGGATGTCATGCAACAGAGATAATATCATGATGATATATTAAGATGGGAATTAGAGGCATTAATGTTGATACTATGAAGATGTTGTTGATGGCATGTAGCTTGTTGTATGCTCTTTCTGTATGATCCTAAGGAAGTATATGTTGCTATAAGAAGGTTCTAGTCTCTAGAAGTTGGTGAAGGTTTCTATTGCAGGAAGTTTCTTGGAAGACTGCCTGGTAAAATGTTCTGCATTCCTCCGCATTTGAAGATAAGATCATGCAGTTCAGAAGTTGATTTTGGTGTGTTTTGAAGGTGTTATATCCAAGAGTTTAAGTCATTATACCTTCAGCAGTGAAGGTTACAAGTGACAGAGTTCTGGTCTATGCTCTGGCAAAATGATGCGATGATGAAGGTTGATTGGAATGCTCCACATTCCTCCAGAAGTGAAATTTTGTCCATGCAGTTTCGTGGACATGTTCAGGAATGTGTAATTCATGCTTATTTGTAGTATTAAGTATTTTGGTGGTCCGCAAGTTTAGTTTTTCAAGTGACAGTGAGCTACAAATAGTTTTGGAAGCCTAATTATTCTCAGAATACACATTGGTGATGTGCGCCACAAAGTTCTTGTTGTGCAGGGCTCAAGGAGTGTTTGGAGATGGTGTATAGGTCTTGTCGACTCATTTGGAAGAAGAACAAGTAATGTTTAATCATTCATGAGTACCGCTAAGATTGTAAAGACCGATGTGCTATAAGCTTAATATTTTCTTGCTTAAGGGAGACCTAATTCAATTTTATGAAGTGCGCGGATGTTGTTCCTTGAAGGATGATGCTGTGAAGAATGTTTAGGACCAGATTAAGCATGTGTTGGGATATGCAAGGTGTGTTTCTCTTCTTGGTGTTGCGTGTAGTTCATGTTAGGGCTTTCCCTCTACATGTTTCATGTTGTGTGATATCTGGCTAACTTGTAAATTGTAATATTCTTGTTATATTGTCCAACTTGTAATGTAATCAGTGTAATATCATGTGTATATTGTAAACCTAGTTGATCTAGGTAAAGCATGATTGCGAATATGAGTGTATGAAGAGCAAAATATGAATATGATATGCATTACAATGTGCAATGAAAGGACAAATAGCAGAGGCAATAAGGCATGTTCTGATTCATCTCGAAGATATTTTTTAGACAAGAGAGAAGTGAAGAGTGTGCCTAATTGATTCAATCATCAAAAGAGGAGTGAAGAGGAAGAAGTGCAATCATCAAAAGGAGTGAGCTTCATTGTTAGTTTTAGACAGTAGAAGGACTATCATGCTGTAATATTTTTTGAGTTTGTTCTCAGTTCAAGGAGTAGTTGTTTCCTTGGGTTGTAACCTTAAAACAAAGTCTATAGGGAGTTGTAGCTTCCTTGGGAGTGACCCTAAAACCTTTCTTCAGGGAGTAGTAGCTTCCTTGGATTGTAGCCCTAAAACAAAGTATGTAGGGAGTACCACATAAAACCCATTGAAGCCAAAAAGATGTAATAAAACCATGAAATAACCAATTCTATACCCCCTGCACTGAAACAAACAAGTTGGGCATTAAAGGATACAATTTTGGTACTGAAAGATGTCAAAGGAGAAACAAAACTAGGTGTTGATCTTGAAGGTTTGGGCACTGAAATTTGTTGGCTAAGCACTACTCTGCATAAACTCAGCACTATTCTGACCTGCACAAATAAAAACAAGCCATAAACATGCTAGAAATATGTTAAGGTGGTGGAAGTCCCATTGGGCATGCCAAAAATGTATACAAAAAGATGTGAACTACACTAAACAAGCTAGAATGATTCTAACCTATTCAATTCACAAATCCTTGGAACCTCATGATGACACTAAAGAGCTATGCTAACAAACTATCCTAATTGCACCTAAATTGACTAAGCCTAGCTCTTGATATGTCCTAATGCTATTGCTATAGACTAAATTACTATTATGTTAGTGCTCAAAGTGGAAGAATTTCATTACATTCAATTTTTTGTTGGAAGTGGATGGGGAGGGCTCAATTTATAGATTTTTGGAGCTGAGGATGGAGGGATAGGATTTAATTGAAAGATCAAGGGCTCACATTGCTTGAGGATCCTCAAGTAAGGAGAATTGGACAAGTGGCACAAGGAGGTTGGACAAGAAGAATGTTCCAAGATTCAAGGGAAGATCAAAGGATGAAATTGTATGGTTGAAAGGATGAATGACTAAGATTGAGTAGGTGTATGACATGTAAGGACTCATTTCTAAAAAGGTGTGGTTTGGATTTTGTGAGAATTTTAAATTTGGCATGAAAGGACACATGTCATTTAAAATTAGATGAATAGTGGAGGAATAGTGCCACATGGAATTTAAAATTCTATGAATAGTGACACTAGGAGTGGATGAGAAGGAAATAGGACAAATGGACCTTTTTGGAAGATTTGCACATGCTTCCAAAGTACCACTTGTCATGTTCATGCATGTACATTGAATGACAAGTGGACTTCTAGAAACATGGGGAGATGCAATTGTGGGTTAATTTTAATTAACCCATGTGCACATAATTAGCAAGAAAAAAATAATGATTACTAAAAGTAATCAAAAGTGCACAAAATAGGGAATTAAATAAATAGGAATATTTATTTAATTCTTAGGAGTGTATATGAACTATAGTCCTTCAAAATATTTAATTTTTTAAACTATAGTAGAAGAAATTGATTTTTTAATAATGGGGAAAGGCGAGGGAATATTAATTAAATAATTATAAATTATTTAATTAACATGTGTGTCAGGTAGAATAGTAGGAATTATGAGGTTTAGAATGTGGAAAATAGATGAAAGTGGTTATGACCATTTTCAGGTGTCTATAGTATGAAGCACAAGCGTCATTGCTTTGCATTGATTCCTAAGATTAGCTAAGAGAAATGTGAAGATGTACCAGTAGAAGTCTCAGACCTATTGGAAGAATTTTAGGATATTTTCTATGATAATGTACCAAAAGGTTTACCACCAGTAAGGAAAATAAGTCACCAAATGGATTTGATACCAAGAGACAATTTACTGAATAAGGTATCCCATAGAATGACTCCTACATAGAATGAAGAGCTGAACAGACAAGTTCACAAGCTGTTAAGGAAATGATTGATAAGGGAGAGCCTAAGTCCATGTGCAATACCTATAGTACTAGCACTGAAGAAAGATGGAGAGTGGAAAATGTATGTAGATTCCCAAGCCATCAACAAAATTAAAATCAAGTATAGATTTCCATTGCCAAGGATGGATGATATTATAGATTTCTTGAGTGGAGCGAAGTATTTTACGAAGATTGATCTGAAGAGTGGATATCACTAGATCTGAATCAGAGAAGGAGATGAATGGAAGACAACCTTTAAGGAGGGCATGTACGAATGGTTAGTCATGCCATTTAGGCTAACCAATATACCGAGCACATTTATGCGGCTCATGAATGAGGTACTATAAGAGTTTTGGGGTAAATTCATCATTGTTTATTTAGATGATATTTTGATTTTTAGTAAGACTTTAGAGGAGCACCTGATGCATGTTCAAAAACATTTTGAGAAGCTGGGGGAAGAAAAGTTGTTGATTAATGTGAAGAAATTTAGTTTTGTGAAGAAGGAATTGGTGTACCTGGGATTTGTTATCTCATATGGGGGTCTTAAAATGGATCCAGAGAAAGTGAGGGCTATCATTGAATGGCCTACCCCAAGGAGTGTTACAGAGGTATGATCTTTTCATGGTTTGGCAAGTTTTTATAGAAATTTTATTAGGAATTTTAGTAGAATTTGTGTACCCCTAACTGAGACAATGAGAGGGATAGAAAGGAGTTTAAAGGGACTACAAGAGCAGCCAAGAGTTTTGATACATTGAAGTAGAAAGTCACAGAGCAACCTATTTTGGCACTTCCAGACTTTAATAAAGTATTTAAGGTAGATTGTGATGCTAGTGGCAGTGCCATAAGAGATTTTTGAGTCAAGAAGGTAAACCCATTGCCTATTTCAGTGAGAAGATTAATGATGCCAAGAAAAAATATTATGTTTATGATCAGGAATTTTATGCTATAGTTCAGGCTTTGAAGAAATGGAGACATTATTTTTTGTTGAAAGAGTTTATTTTATATACTGATCATCAAGCTTTGTAGTTTCTTAATAATCAAGGAAAGTTAAATCAGAGGCACTTAAAATGGGTTGAGTTTTTGCAGAGTTATGCTTTTGTTTTGAAGCACAGGAGTGGAAGGTCAAATAGAGTTGCAGACACCTTAAGTATAAGGCAAACTTTGTTGACAAAGATGAAGATAGAGGTCATTGGGTTCAATGAACTCAAGAATTTGTACCCTAAAGATCTAGAGTTTGCAGAGGCCTGGAAAGATTGTTTAGAGCCTGTTACCCTAGATAGGATGAGATGGTTGGATTACATGATCCAAGATTATATGTTGTTCAAAGGAAGCTAGTTGTGCATTTCGAGGAGTTCCATGAGAGAGAACCTGATTAAGGAGAAGCATAGTGGAGGGTTGGCATGACACTTTGGTCAAGATAAGACCATTGCTCTTGTTAGTGAGAATTATTACTGGCCATAGTTGCATCAAGATGTGAAGAAATTTGTGCAAAGTTACAAAGTATGCTAGATGGCCAAAGGAGTGAGTCAGAATACTGGGTTATATCAGCAATTGCCTCTACCAGAGGGGCCATGGGAGGATATTAGCATGGACTTAGTTCTTGGTTTACCGTGGACACAAAGAGGGCACAATTCAATATTTGTGGTAGTTGATAGATTTTCAAAGATGGTACATTTCACTCCATGTCAAAAAACTAGTGATGTTCACATTACAGAGTTGTTTTTTAGAGATGTGGTTATACTACATGGTCTACCAAGGAATATTTTTTTAGATAGAGATACCATGTTTGTTGGGAATCATCTACAGACTAGTGGACAGATAGAGGTAGTGAATCAAAGTTTGGGCAACTTGTTGAGATGCCTAGTAGGAGATAAGCCCAAGGGATTGGATTTGATATTACCACAAGCAAAGTTTGCATATATAACAAATCTATCAAAAAGAGTACTAGTAAATCCCCATTCCAAATTGTATATGGGAGTAGTCCAAGAAATTCTTCTAAGTTGAGAAAGATAGACAAAGGAGAGAAGAGTAGTGTTGTGGCTGAAGACTTTGTAGAGCACCTGAAGAGCTTGCATGAAGAGGTATGACAGTACATTAATAAAATGAATTCTCAGTACAAGGCTAAGGCAAATCAAAAAAATGAAATTTTAAGGAATTCAAGGTTTGTGATGAAGTCAAGGTTCACCTAAGGAAAGAAAGGTTCCCAATGGGGACATATAATAAGTTAAAGATGAAGAAATTTGGACCATGCAAGATCCTGAAGAAGCATGATTCAGGAAATGCATATGAGGTAGAGCAGCCAAGTGAAATCAACATTTCCCTTGTGTTCAACATTGTTGATTTAATAGAGTATCATGAAGGTAGTATAGAGGATGGACCAATAGAAGAACAGTGGAGTATCTCAGCATCTACTTCAAAGGAAGAGATATAAGAAATCATGGATGGTCATGTGGGAAGTCCCTAGAACATGCAATATAAAGAATATCTTGAAGATTCTTCTTGGTTATATAAGGTCGAGGTTGACTATTTGGGTTTTACACAAACACTTGAGATGTGACAAGGTCACTTCTTAAATTACCTTGGATGTCTGATGCAGGAGCATCCGGTGGTGTAAGGCCAATCTTGCATCACCCAAAAAAATGATGATTTTGTTTTCTGTTATTTTCAATTTTGGTGCTGATAAGGGCGTGGTTCGGTGGTTATGTCACTTGGTTGTAGTGGCGGCCACCAAAGTTCAAACCCCCACTAGGCCAACGATCTCACAGGATTTACGCCTTCGATGGGCCAACGAGCTCATGGGTTTGAAGTGTTCTTGCTAGGGGATGAGGTCCCCTGTGTTGTGGCCTCACCGGTTCATAGCTCCGGGCAAAAGCGTTACTATGGAGCTGGAGGGCATGTCGTACCAGTGTCACCGGCCATGTTAAAAAGTTTACCAGGTGCATTAATTTTTTTTTTGGGTATTTTTGGATACCCAATTTCTTGAATAATGATGTAGAACCTTTAGTTTTTTCAACCTGCTAAAAATAGCAAGCTGCTATTTTTAGAAAGTTTGTATTTGAGCAAGTATGAAAGAGGAAATTTACTCAAAGCTTTGAAAGTGAAAAATATAACCTTTGGTTAAGGAATTGGCCAAAGATCACTTGTGGGATGAAAAATAATAAAGTTTTTGTTTCTTTAAAAACACCTAAAAAAGTTTCAAAGTCAAATATGAGGCACTTAGAGGCCTCGTACGATGCCAAAAATGGGAAAGATTGACAAAGCAAATTCTAAGGGTGTAGAGCACTTCATGAGATTTCCAACACATTAAACAGTTTTTCAATCAGACACCTAGATCAAAATGTATGGCTCCTGAAAGTTGACCTATTTTTGGAGGGAGTTACAATTTTTGAAATCTTGGCGGGAAAGCGCCAAAAAAGGATATTTATGACCATTTTTGGGAATCCTTTGGGTAGTAGAGAAAGTGGGGGAAGTGAAGTGTTAGGAAAATGAGGGAAAATAGAAACCTTAGCATATTTGAAGCTACAGAAGGCAAAAGGTTCCAGAATTCAAAGGAAGGAAGTTGTAATTTATTACAACCCATTAAGGATTCATCCTTTGATTTGATTCATGTTTTTGTAATGTAATGTGTTCTTCAGTTCAATAAAAGAACATTCCTATTTTCTATGTGCAATCTGTGTTATTGTGTGTTCTAGGATTGACCCCCTGATTACTTGTAAAGGTCGCTCTCACTCTAGGAAGATTTCAATGGTCATAGCCCTCATAGCTATGGCACATTCTTGAGAACCTGTGTAAAAACATAGCATGTGCCTACTTTCACTCTAAGAATGCACGTACTCACATCATGATTACGCACCAAATCCATGGCTAGGACAATCCCATGTGTACTTTGTAGCCTAAGTTGGACACACTTTGTGTGCCCCCTTCTCTAATGCCCATAGCTTGCCAAACCACCTTCTTCTTCCTTGAGTGTTTTGCATGCCCTTCCAAGTCTCACATAAATGCCTTATATAACTGTTGTCTCTCAGATTTGCACCCTTGCTGCAGTTGTAAAACTTTAGCAATCTAGAGAAACATGGGAATGATCTCAAAGTGTGGGACCTTACAAAATGAGATCAGACCTCTGGAGAAGGTCGGCTTCCTTAACTGGTTATCACCTAAAATCTACTAAATTTGCAGAGGAAAAGGGAGAAGGAATGCTTTAAAAATGAAAGATGAAACAGAAAACTTGAAAAGTAAAGGGGTGATTCACCAAGTTGAACAAAAGAACCCTCACAATACTGAGAAAATGCACAACATAACTAGATACAACAAGTAAACATACACAGATTCAAATGATTTTTAGCAGAGGTGAGAAACAAGGTGGTTGAGAGGAACAGAATGTTCACAGACAACCATATGCAAGTTCACACTAAACTGGAAAATCAGTAAAAGAGGTAAATATCTTGCATATATTCAATAAGAAAGCATAGTTATAGTAGAAAAAAAGCTCTGTTTGGAAACAGAAAAGCCTCAGTGCTTAAAACTTTTTCCAACCCTATTTACATCTTACTCACATGCATATATAGCATTTCAATCTGACCTAAGTCGGCTACAAAAATTTGCTCAAAGAGCTGTAGCAGGAAAATATCTCTGAAGGGACATCCAACTGCAAGGAGTTATGGCATAAAATATCTGGAATAGAGGTAGATGGAAGATATTTTGAATCTTCAATGCAAGCTGTTGCATCATCGATCTGCACCCATGAATTGGTGGAAGATATTTGGGCATTGAATACGAGCAGCTTCATCGTCTATCTTCAAGCATGAATATATGAAGTATCTGAAACAAGACGGTGGAGAGATATTTTTGGTCATTGAATGCGAGCAGCTTCCTCTACCTGCAGCAATGAATGCAACAAATATCTGCATCCTACTCAAAAAATGGTTGCTAAAACATCCCGTAGCCAAAACATGCAAATCTAGATCCAAAACTGAAAGTGAGAATTTGTCCCTCAAAAGCCTGCCAAATGAAAGAGGAGGCAAAAACAAGCACTTTTGCCTTTTGAACCATGTCAAAATTCGCTAGGATGTGGAAGATACAGGTGGTCAAAGTTGTGGTCAACTTGCACTTGTATATCGCACTGCATAAAACTACTTTGTATGTGCTGTATTTTGCAATTGCATATACAAGCGCTCCTGCACTTGACTGCTGGGTTCCTTTATGCATTTATGCGATTTCCCTCCTTTTGCATGTTCAAAATGTCTTGCATATGCGATTGCATGTACCCTTTGTATGTGTTTTGAATCTTCATTTGCATATGCATTTGCCTGTGTATATGCCTTTTTTGCATCTGCCGCCCCTGCCACGTGGCACCACCTAATTCACCACTGAGATGTCTTGAGACCTATCGCTGAGCAATCACATCCTCCATCGGCCGTCGGAATGACCAAAAACAGGGCGGCCGATGCATATTGTCTTGCCGACAGTCATTGTACATTCTCCTTGTATATCCAATTGTATATGCCAACATACAATCAATTCAACATGCAAACTGCGGACTCAACACTGAATATGCCGAATTTGATTTTCAAGTCGGGTCTGCCTTGTATATCGCCATTGTATCTGACCTTTGTATACCACATATACAATGCAGAATATACAAGGGAAAAACTGCATACAAACACTTCATTTCGGCATATACAAAAAAAACCTTTTTATAGCTGATTGTATATGTAAACATACAATCGCAAATATACATACAATGCGCGGACCTCAAAAGATCATCAACCATATTGTAACTTTACAGCAGGTCCGGCTTGTATCACTTCTTCTTTGTATCTCGGCATATACAATGCACTTATACATACAACTCGCGGACCCCAAAATGACCATTCGATACATTTGATTCCCTAGTTGGATCCGCCTTGTATGTTTTCCCTTTGTATATTTCTTTTGTATATCGCAATATACAATGTGACTCAATATACAAGCCGCGGACCTGAACTTTTGTGTTTGCCAAAATTGACTTCTAGGTCGGGTCAGGCTTGCATATTCCCTTTGTATATTTGTCTTGTATATTGCAATATACAATGTGAAATATATACAAAGGAAAACATGTGTACAAACCCTGCACACATACATGCATTTGAACTTGTACTTGCCCCTTATAAGTGCACTTGGTGGGCCCCAGGCCTTGTATCTCTTCCTTGTATTTGTTCTTTGCATCTCGCATATACAATGCGACTTGTATATAGGATACAATCGCATTGTGCATTTAGCGGACCCCACCAATTGCATCTTACCTTTGTATACCGCATATATAATGCAGATTGTATGTAAGATACAACTACCCAATATACAATCACCCTTGTATCAAAGCGGACCCCACATTCCTTTGTATATTCAGCCTTGTATGTCGACTTTGCATGTGCGCCGATATACATTCTCTTTTGTATGTGCCCTTGTAACTTGCTAATATACATTCTGCCTTGTATGTACCCCTTTGTATGTCGGCCTTGCATGTCTTTGCCTTTGTATATTTTCTTTTGTATGTGCCCTTGTAACTTGGTACCTTGTATCTCGCCGATGTACATTTCCTTTGCATATGCAAACATACAATGGCGAATGTACATGCAAACATACATTAAAAATGCATATACTAATACTAAGTATAAAATTGAGATTTATATGCGATGGAAAGCACTTGAAGACAAAGGGTTTCTGGGTTTTCAACAAAGATTCTCAAGGTGAGATCTTTGGGATTTTTAACAAGGCATAGCATAAATATTTGAAGGATTTAAGCCTTGTAGGGTCATTTTCTAAAGGATTTTCAAGGAAAATACAAGGTGAAACTATTTAACTCTGTACAGAGGAAAATATGTCAACAATAACCTTTTGAGTGGTGGTTTTCAAACCATCACACCCTTTCACAAAGGTTGTCATTAATAATTATTTAACAAACATAATTTATCCTCCCTTTTTAAAAGGATTTTTATAAATATTCTTCATTTATCCCCATTTTAACCAGGATCATAATATCCTTTAATTTTCTATCTCCCTTTTAATTTTAAAGAGTTAAATAAATTTTATCTTCTTATAATATTCAAGGGTTATTCATAAAATAGCTTTCTTTTCCATTTTGGGGAAAATGTCCTATAACAGGTGGCATTTGGCAGTGCCATCATCAAGAGTACCACATGTTGAGTCTAGCCAACATGGCTAGATACAACTAGGAGCTTAGCACTCCAAATGACCGCATGCTATAAATAGTCGGCTAGTCACTACAAACATAGCTCACAATTGGTGATATGACCACAAACTAGTGATGCAAGAGCATTCGGACAAACTGGTAATCAGCCTCACCCAAAAATAATTTTTAATTTACTTTCTTCTAATTTTGGTGTGTGTGGTCTTGATTGGCATCTCTCATCCTTAGGGAATGATTGACACAACTAGATTTGCAAAATTTTAGTTTGCACTAGAATCTGGGTTCAATGCATAATAGGTGATTGTTACGAAAATAATTGTTTAGGTGGATTGGTGAGGTTTGATTTCGAATCCTCTTATGAGTAGATTGTTGACCTCATTCCAAAATTGATGACAAAGGTTTCAGAAGCAGAATTCTTCTAGTTTTTGAGATTTTTAAGTTTCATGACTTATGCTGGCAAATTGGTGAAACTTTAAAATACTGAGTTCCATGAAGATTGGCACAAAATGGCTTTGTAGGAAGCTAGGTAATGATGACATGCACATCTCTACAAGTTTTTAGAAGAATTTGAGCTCTTGGAAAAAGGTTGTATCAAAATTTAGTTTTTTGCTTCATGATTGTCTTGTCGAAACTGCATAAGTGAGTTTTCTCCAGTGTTTTAGTAGAGTTCCAAGGAAGGAAAGGTTAAGGAGGTTGATACTCCCTCAACTATAAATTGAGTTGTTTCATCCAAGCATAACATTATTTTGGGGTCCAGGAAAGTTGAGTTCGTGGGAACATTCACTTGCATTTGGGTCAGTTATTGGTGCAACCAAAGGCAATAATCTAGTTGTCACTTCAACCCATGATAGGGGCATCAAACCTTGATGGAGAGGTTGATATTTTCCTTGATTGTTGAAGTTAAAACATATAGCATGAAGAATATAATGTCCTTTAAATGGGTCATGGTAAGTAAAGATACGCATAATATAATATCTCACGTTATTTTTCCTTGTGGGTCATGGTTAGGGGAGCAAAGTAAATCAAATCACTTAAACATTCTATATCAAATGACCTTGGGAGGTTGTGGCATGAGAGGAAATGAAAATCAATAGGTATTCATAGACAAAGTTGGCACCTACAAGGAATGAAAATAAAATTCTTTTAAGAATGTCTATAAGAAATGACAAGGCACTTGAGTGCTATGTGAAGGTAGCCAGAATACTAAACACTAAAGAAGGTGGTTTCGAGAAATGAAATGTAGCATTTTGAAGAGGCCGCCATACATAGAAAGAGGGGAGACACTTCAATAAATAGGCATGCCTCTGTTAAGGCTCAACAACGCTGCCTTGGCATATAAAAAAATTACAAAAAGAGAAATTGGAGCGGCCTCATCTTGGTGCGTGGAAAGGAGGAAACCTCGGTCAGATGGAGTGCCATTTTGGGAGGAGTATAAAGGACTCTTTGTTGCAGATTTGAAAGGGGAGAGAAGTGGTGCGTAGGAAGGAGCTCAGAGTAGAAGGAAGAGTGCATATTGGAGGGGATTTGAAGAGGAATCAACCCATGAGAGGGGCATAGAAGGAGTGGAGTTTATTGTTGTAAAACAGAGTAAGAGACTATCATGTGGAAGAGATTACAGTGGGTATGAGAGGTCGTGAAGGCCATGATAGTTTGTAATTTGTTGCAGAATTGTTTATGTTGTTTGTTGTTATGAACTAAATTGAAATAAAGAAGAATTTGTGTCTTGATAATGAATTGTAGTCTGAGTTGAGTGTGTCGATTTGTATTGCAATGTTCATTTCCTAAGTGAGTGGATTTAAGTTTGTGAGAATGTGTTTTTGCATAAGGGGAGAATCCCTCTACATCATATGGTATCAGAGTTGGTAATCTTAAGAGTGGAGAGGATCTACTAGGACTTGAGAGTAGAGAAGAGGAAACGGTTGTGGGAAGCTCAAAAGGATTGTTGCATGTGGGAGAGAGTCCTCAACAATTGAGGACTAGGAAGCCGCAAAAGAATGTCTTGTAGATTGAGAGTGTGATGTGTGGAAGATTACAATAGGATGAGGATATTCCTAAGGAAGCTCATGATATGGGAAGGCTGGAATAAGTATCAAAAGAGGAAGATCTCCTTGATGATTGTGGATATAAATTCAAGGATGGATAGATTGGAAACATGGTAGCATGGAGAGGATGTCAACAGTGAAGAGGTTGTAGTGAAGACATGCCATGAGGAAGGCATGAAGAAAGAAGAAGAAAAGAATGACCAAGAGGATGCAAGTGCAACATCGGTTGAAGATAGAGAAGAGATGACGGTAGAAGAGGTTGAAGATGCATCTATGTAGATTGAGATGGCAATGATAGAGCTTGAAAGGTTGCAGTAGTTGAAGGTGACCATAATGTTGCAACAGGTGAGGAGGATAAAATTGATGTATTGTTGCAAACCTTAGTGATAGCAAAGGAGTGGTTTGAGAAGCTTTCCAGTGAGGATGAGAAGATGGATGTTGCAGCAGGGCAAGAGACTGTGGTAATTTATGAAAATTTTGATTTCATTTGTGATTTATCTTCCATAGTGAGAGTAAAATAGGATGTTGTTGTAGAGGATAAAGTTGCAGCTGTAGAGTTGTGTGTAGAGGTTATAGAGGATGGTGTAGGTAGAACTTGGTGGAGGTGGTCGGTTTGTGGTGGATTGGATCCCATGAAGGTGGAGAGGAGAGTAGAGAGTATTTGGTGGAGGATGGTACATGGTGGATGCAAATCCATGAGAGGAGAGAAGAGTGGTGAGTAGAGTTGCGGGAGGAGGATGACACTTGTTCTAGTGAGGTGCTGGAAAAATAGGAAGAAGAAATAACTTTGTGCACATGATTTAGCGATGGGGTTCACTGCAGGTTGGTTGCAACCTAGAATAGTAGTTTGACTACTGAACTCCACGTTTGTGAGTGTATGCTCACAAACTTCCTACCTGACGTGTCTGATGCAGGAGCATCTGAGCGGACTAGTATTCGGCATCACCCAAAAACAATTTTTAGTTTTCTTTCTTCTAATTTTGGTGTGTGTGGTCTTGATTGGCATCTCTTAGCCTTAGGGAATGATTGGCACAATTAGATTTGCAAAACTTCAATTTTCATGTAAGAATCTGGGCTCAATGCATAACAAGTCACTGTTGCAAAAACAATTGTTTAGGTGGATTGGTGAGATTTGATGTTGAATCCTCTTACAGGTAGATTGTTGACTCCATTCCAAAATTGATGACAAAGGTTTTGGAAGTAGACTTCTTCCGCTTTCTAAGATTTTTAAGTTTTACGACTTCTGCTAGCAAATTGGTGAAACTTTAAAATATTGAATTCTGTGAAGCTTGGCGCAAAATGGCTTGGCAAGAATCTAGTTAATGATGGCATGCACATCTTTGCAAGTTTTAAGAAGAATCTGAGCTCTTGGAAAAAAGTTGTATCAAAAGTTAGTTTTCGGCTTCATGACCATTCTATCACAACTGCATAAGTGAGTTTTCTCCAGTGTTTGAGCAAAGTTCCAAGGAAGGAAAGGTTAAGGAGGTTGATACTCCCTCAACTACAAATCGAGTTGTTTCATCCAAGCATAACAATCTTCTCGAAGTCAAGGAAGTTGAGTTCATGGGAACATTCACTTGCATCTGGGTCGGTTATTAGTGCAACCAAAGGCAATAATCTAGTTGTCACTTCAACCCATGATAGGTGTGTCAAACCTTGGTGGAGATGTTGATCTTTTCTTTGATCGTTGAAGTTAAAACATACAGCATGAAGAATGTAACATCCGTTAAATTGGTCGTGGCAAGTAAAGTTATGCATAATATAATATCTCACATTTTTGTTCCTTGTGGGTCGTGGTTAGGGGAGCAGAGTAAATCAAATCACTTAAATTTTTTGTATCAAATGACCTTGGGAGGCCATGACATGAGAGGAAATGAAAATCAATAGGCATTCATAGAAAAAGTTGGCACCAGCAAGGAATGAAAATGAAATTCTTTTAAGAATCTCTAGAAGAAATGACAAGGCACATGAGTGTTATGTGAAGGTAGCCAAAATACTAAATTCCAAAGAAGGTAATTTCAGGGAATGAAACGCATCATTTTGAAGAGGCTTCCATACATAGGAAGAGGGGGGAAGCTTCAGGAAATAGGCATGCCTCTATTGAGGCTGAACAATGTTGCCTTGGCATATAAAAAACACTACAAACATAGAAGTTGGAGCGGCCTCATCTTGGTGCGTGGATACCTAAGTCAGATGGAGTGACATTTCAGGAGGAGTATAAAGGACTCTCTATTTCATATTTGAAAGGGGAGAGGAGTGGCACCTAGGAAGGAGCACCAGAGTAGAAGGAAGAGTGTAGATTGGAGGGGGATTTGAAGAGGAATCAACCCATGAGAGGGGCACAGAAGGAGTGGAGTTCGCTATTGTAAAACAAAGTAAGAGACTATTGTGTGGAAGAGATTCCATTGGGTATGAGAGGCCCTGAAGGCCATGATAGTTTGTAATTTGTTGCAGAATCATTTACGTTGTTTGTTGTTGATGAACTGAATTAAAATAAAGAAGAATTTGTGTTTTGATAATGAGTTGTAGTTTGAGTTGAGTGTGTGGATTTGTATTGCAATGTTCATTTATTGAGTGAGTGGATTTGAGTTTATGAGAATGTGTTTTTACATAAGGGGAGAATCACTCTGCATCAACTAGGCTGCAAACCCTATGTTGATCACCGATAGAGATGATGTCACCTAGCATATGATTTGCACAAAGATGATGCAATACAGTATAAATGGTGCAGACTATACCCTTTGATGATGTACGTAGAATATTCCTATGAATATGTTGATGGAATCTACAAATTCTCTCTTGACTATATTGACTCATTTTTTGACAAGTACGCATCTATATGGCAACCATATAGTACAAATCCATATAGAAATTTGACAATGAAAGATCTACAAACTCTCAAAAATGGATGAAATTTTTTTGATGCTAAATATAGAGTACCTTATATGAAAATAGGGGTTTGGGGCCCTTTGGACTCAATGGTGGGGTCTTTTTTTCCCAAAAATGCACCGAGAAAAAGTTCCTACCTAAATCACTCCCAAATTTGAGAAGGGCCTTACAAATTTGAAGCTCTAATACCATGTAAGAGTCACCAATGGACTCAATCTCCCAAGATCACCTATAAAACCAAAAGTAACCTTCCACGAGAGAGTAGAAAGAGGATGAATTGCTTAATTATGGATGCAAAATGATATTATGATACATAAAGTACATGAGGGACCTTGCTTATATAGGCAAGGTAATGAGATAGGATAACATAGGATTATGACAAGTGTCTTAATCATATGACATGAGACACAACAATATGCAATGTGTTATGGTGTATGTTATAGTAGTTAACATACAATTGGTTTTCCTATTAGGTCCTAATTAATATACCCCATTCACACCAACAATATGCAATGTGTTATGGTGTATGTTATAGTAGTTAATAACTATATTTTATTAAATTCACATGTTGTTTTCTATCGTAACCTTTTGTAATCCACTACACTTTCCCTAATCCTCTTCTTATCCTCAGCACTAGGGTATAAATACAATATCTCAAGTACCTAAGCAACGATCTCTGATCCACACCCATATTTTCCAACACATACCATATTTGTTAGTTTTTGTTGTAATTTGACTAGTTTTATCATCCCCTAGGTAGCACCTAGTTAGCATTCTCACATTGCATCATAGTTTCCAATCATTATTTATTCTATAAATTAGTGTGATTTATTAGCATAAAATTTCATTTATTAGTTTTATATTAATATTTACATGTCATATGGATTTATTCTTGAATACTCATAAGGGGGTGATAGAGGCAGCTTCCCCTTTAACTCTTTATTTTTAACTCTTTATTTTGTAGGTGTTTCATATTGTATTTTTGCACTTGCAAGTCATTTTGAGAAGAATCAATAAAGAACTGGGCTTAGTGCTTGTCTAGAAAAGTGATTAGAAGACAAAGAAATAGCTATCTACAAATTTTCTTTTTTGGGCCCTACTTTGGGTGCACCAACTCCTTGTAGTGATGTCTCAATGTCAAAATTACATGAAATTTGGTCTACAAACTTAGAAAAACCTCTTGATTCCAATCTTGACAGTTACTAAGCAAGATTCCTAGGTATATTTTCAAAATTTATATTTTTCTCTCTCCTACAGTGTATTTTTGATGAATTGACACATATTTTATAGTTTTACCACATGTTCTACTCATTGTCATGATAGTTGTCCATACTAAGAGATTTTAAGTATCAGATTGTAAACAATCTCTAAGAATTTATCTCTGGGACCTAAATAACTTCTTCACATGCCCAGACTTCTCCCTAGTCTTAGGCCCTAGTTTGGGTGCACTACTTCCTTGTAGCCAATTCTTGAGCTCAAAATTTTATGAAATTTGGCTTGCAACCTCCTCAGACAATTTTTGACCCAATGCCAATGTGCATTAATCCAAAAAGGTACATTTACTCCAACTCCTTTGTTATTTTAATGTTCTTAGATTAGTGTGTAAATTTTTATATTTATGTCACACTTACATTTGTGTTTGGACCACTAATCAAACTCAACTCTTATTTGTAGGTGTTTATATGTTGAAAGCACTTAATTGTTAATTCTAATTAAATAAAATACCACAAAAGCATCATTAAAATCATTAAAATGAATCTATCTTGTATGTTCTTTCAATATGATAGGAAAATATATTGAGCCTAGTCTAGAGTGAAGGTATTAGGAAATTTAGGAAATATGTATATTTCCCAAACAAAACAATCTTAAAAGTAGATATATTTCCCAAACAAAACTTGTGATAGTTGAAAAGCATAATTTGTGCCTACATTTTTTATGCTCATGTCTTTTTCAATCAATTCATGTGCTTAAACTTGTTTTCACTTAATATTGTTTCTTCACTATAAGAGGTTGAATAACCTAAAAAGTTAATTTGAAATCCACAAATTATAATCCTATGCATGAAAATTTTCTTGTAATTAAGATGAGTAGTCCACATCAAGGTCACAATGCTTCAAATGCACAAAAGAAGTTCAAAATGGGTTCAGGCCCCAAAAACATAAATTTATGGTAAGAGTTAAAGAAATTCATGAATAGAAGAGGGTTTCTCATAGGAGGCCTAAAAAAGTTGAAAGTAGAAGAGAAAGACTATTGAGGCCCTAGCTAGCACATTGTCCAATAAGGAGAAGGAAAAGATAGTGGAAACTACTAATACATTCCTAAATGAGAAAGAAAATAAGAAATAGGTGAATGTCCCATTTATTATTTTCTAGTTGAAGAATGCATAGGAAAAATATTTGAAATATGATACTACTAATGAACCATTGATTGAGTGTGACTGTCCTTCATGGTAGGATTAAAATGGTACTAATGATAGTAGCTAGGACATTCAAATAGGTCCAATACCTTGTGAAATGAGCTATGGCACATCTAGCCATACATCCATTGATTGATATTGCTCTTCTTAGTGTAGTTCATTAAAATATAGTCATCGAGTCCATTAATAATGTACTTGTATATTTCTTATGCTATAAACATTGCTAGATGCACCAACACTTTTGATTGTAATTGAAATTTAGGAGTAGAGATACAATTATTAGTTTTTATGTTTAGTGCTTCATTATCTACGGAGTCAAGCAAGTAGGACAATTTTAGGTTCTCAATGGTAACCAGGTCTTACTTTGTATCCAATATCAAAATTGGTGTTCTTCATTTCTTTCAATGGTTGCTAACATGAAGATTATTGCCATTAATTATGACAAGTCTTTCTTATTCTAGCTTGTTCTATTGTGTCTTAATATATATATTTTGGTGTTTCCATTGTCTCTAGTTCTTATGCATTGTTATCTCAAATGATAGTGAGTATTCAATTAACTATGCAGTAGAGGTTCAATGGGTCCAATGAAGTCAATTGCCCATTTTTTGAATCGGACTTGTGCCATAATTGGCCTCAAGGGAATCTTCCCTACCCTTTAATAGGCATCACATGATCTCACATATATGTTAGCATCTTTAAACAATGTATGCCACCATAATCCTACCAGCGTCACCTTTCTTGCTATCCCTTCTTTGGAGTTATGGCCTCCTAATATTCCTTCGTGAGCCTCTCTCAAAATATATTTCCTTTCATGTTCCAACACAACTCTTCTTATAACCTCATCTCTCCCAATAATATGTAATTCTCCCTCAATTATTATGCAAGGCAATGCCTTGCACATCAGCTTATTACTTCCCTTTTTTGAACCTTTTGGTAGAAATTCCCCTATTGATAACATTTATACTATATCATGTAGTTCTTGTGGTACTACATTGACCCTAAATAGGTTTGTTCTACTAAACTCATCTTCAATTGGATTTAGTTCTTCACCATTATCTATCCTAGACAAGTAATTGGGGTCCTAATTATCTTTTCCTAGCTTTATCATAATCTTGAACTCAAATTTCTAAAATAATTGGTGCAGGGGCACCCATAGGTCCAAAAGGCCTATCTTGAGTTTCTTGCTATATTTTGGTTTGAGTTTCAATAAGGTCTTGAAGACCATTTGTGGAATTTAATAAGGTCACTTTGAAGCATGTTGAAATCTTGGTAGTCACCTTGTAAGGCCTTGGTGCCAATTATGGTAGGTAGACAAGTCAAGTCTTAAAATGGTTAATTGTAGTCATGTAATCCATGATTGTAAGGATCGAGTGAACTTCATGTTTTTTCATGTTTGTATCCATTCATGGCATGTAGGAACTATATTAGAAGAGTTGGGAATGATCTTGTGAAGGGATTATGCACATTGTAAACAAATACACTAATTTGTATTGTAACAAGGTGACAAAAAGGGGCAGTTTGGAAGGGCAGTGGCAGTTTTCAATTGCCAAATTGACCCAAACTGCTTGGGGAAGATGTAGACATGTTTATAAACCTCATCATGGTCATTGGAAAGCATGATGAAGGTTTTTAAGGATAAATATATAAGAACTTTGTTTTTCCTGCATTTTTCTGTGTTTCTTGCTGTAACAGACCGTACAATTCGCTGGTACGGAACTGTCATGACTCCATAGGGTATTGGATTGAAAGGGAACTATGTTAGGTTTGATTCAAGTCTAGTTAGGGATCTTGACATTGAGTTTGAGGGAAGTTAGAAGAGGTTTTCTGCAGACTGGTCGTTAGAACCCTAAACTAGGGTATTGTTGAAACGATGGAATTCTGACCATTCCACTGTTCCTCCTCATCATGGAATCAGTGGAATGGATCTATACCTTCACATTTTTGTTGTTTGGGACATTGCCAGGAAGGGAGAACAGAGTTTTCATGAAGTTTGTGAGTTAAGGCTTAATAAACCCATGTATTAAGCCATTTTGAGTAACTTAAGACCTTAGAATTCATACAGTCAACTGTGGCAACCTAAAACCTGTTGAATCCTTAGTTTTGACACTAGTCCAACATGTTCAATTGGTTTTCTTTGTTCTGTGAGACCATTTGAGGGTAGTCCCTTTGGAAAATAGGGCTAATTGGGGCTCCTGTCAGCAGTAGCAGTCAATTTCTTGGGCACATTTTCCAAAACAACCCAAGGTCACTCTAACATATGTTGTGTACCTTCCAAAAGGGTATCTGAAACTGGTCAGAGTTTGTGGAAAAAGGGTCTTGATCAAAAGTTATTCAATGTTGTTCCCAAATTCAGGGCTACTAGGAGTATGAGAGGTCTGTGAAGCAAGTGTCCCTTACATGTATGCAGGACCCCAATCATTGGTTGGAGTAGGTTGTCTAGGGTGTATTAAAGCCTTGACTTATCTACCCTCAAGTAGATCAACCATTTGATGTCATATCTATGAAAGGCACTCTTGGTTCAAGAGTTCAATGCCTAAGAAGATTGGTTTTGATGAAGGGAATCTCCCCTCCATGATTCATAACTTGTCAAACCTTTGATGTGTCGTCCATCCCTCTTAGGACCTCTACATCAATAATAATAGCTAGTGGCATATGCTCCCTTGTATAACTACTCTATATATTAGGTATTTGAGGAGTTCATGATTTATAATGTATATGAAAGGTATGGATAGAATGTAATGTCTAAATTGATGTAAAGCATACACCATTTCCAAAGCTTCTCTTTCTATAGTTGTATAATTTCTTTCAACATGTGTTGTTTTTTTCTAGTGAATGTAATAGGGTGGTCTTTACTTCATCTAGGTTGCACTAGTATCACACCTATTGTTGTACCTAAGGCACCAACATGGACATGGAATGGTAGGTTCTAGTTTAGAAAAGATAAGATTGGTACCTTTGTAATTTTGTTTTTCAATGTATCAAAGTCTTTTTGACATTCTTTAGTCCAATCAAAGTTTATTTTATTCTTTTTGAGTAGTACTTCAATTGTACCCACAATTGTTGCATAACCCCTAATGAATTTGTGATGGTAACCAATATATCTCAAAGATGTTTTTACTTCAATAGCTATCTTGGGCGGCACTAGTAGGTTCAAGATTATTGCAACTTTAATGGATCCACCATCATGCCTTCTTTACATATAATGCAACCTAGTAGCATACCAAAAGGTACCACAAATGTACATTTTTTCAAATTTAGGGCTATTTGAAGGCTTCAATATCTTTCCAACATCTAATGTAAAACCTAGACATGGTCTTTCATTAATCCATATATTTTCCATTCATCCAATTACACACTTCTAAGAAATCATGAATAAACTCTCTAAATGCATTTATCATTATTCTGTTGTACATGATAGGGGCATTCTTGAATTCAAAGGGCATTACTATGTACATGAATGAGCCCCCCATGTAATAGAAAAGGTAGTCTTTGGCTAATCTTTCTCTTGTATTCTAGCCTGATGATGTCTAGAGAATCCGTCAATAAAGGAATATACTTCCTAATCAACAATTGATTCTAGGACTTCTTCTGTAAAAGGTGTAGGGAAGGGGTCATGAATGTAAGCCTTGTTTACTCCTCTGAAGTCAATGTCTATTCAGATTTCTTCTACTTTATTATGATGGAAAACCATAGGGCTAATCTAGTTAGTGTCTTCTATAGTTCATCTTATTGTTCTTCCTACCAACATTTTATCTATTTCCTACTTTACCTTAGTCTTGATGTTGGAATTTCATCTATAAGGTCTCTTCTTTTGTTCCTTGACCCCCCTCCTTCAATTGAATTTTAATTATTCCTACCTCTTCCTTAATCCTTTTTAAACCAATGAGTGTCTTGGGAAATAAGTTTTCATAATCTTTTAGAATTTCTACAACTTTCATAACCTCTCACTCTCTCCAATACTCTCCTACCTTGGCCATTTTGGGATTTTCTTTAGATTCTAGGTTCTCTTTTATTTTTAAGGGTTGATAAGAATATTCAAATTTGTCTGTGTTTTGCAACCTTATCTCTCTTTCTCCTTCCTCTACCTCAACCTTAGGTTCTTTGGATTCTCTTACACACACTCTTTTTCACTTCCCCTTTTAGTTTTGTAACAAACTCTCTATAGCACCATATGAGACTCTTCCATCCATTCAACTAATTTGTAAATTCCCTGTTCCTTACGTGGAGTTGACATTTTCTTTCCTTCTCCAAATTTCTCACTCACTCTGTTGAGTAGTGATATTAGTACTTCCTTCAACTTTTTTAATATAGCATTCACTTGTTTACTGGGATTATAGAAAGAGTAAGTCCTCATATACCATATTCTAATTCCTTGTCTCCACCCTCTTTTCTTCATTCATGTACCAAGTTTTTACTATGGGTGATAAAGTCTAGTAGAACAAATGTACCCTTAATCTTTCATCATATTTTTTATATCATCTCATTCTCTGATGTGGTACTTAAAATATATCCTTGAATCAACATCTCTGCAATATCTAGGTCTAAGTTGTAAGTCCCCTTCTTCAGGTAAGTATCTTGTTTTAATGAGTACGATCAATAACTTCCAAGTTGGAATGTTGGGCTTGTGAGTGTTCGACTATAATGCAAGAGGTACTCCCTCTACCACACACAACTCAAAACTCACAACACAATTTAGAGATTGTAAACACAAATTTTTGTTTCATTTTATTGAAATAAAAACTCTTATACAATCTACAAATCTGCAACAAACAAATCTCCAATACAAAGACAAACAATGGCCCTCATGGCATCTCAACTCTCTCTCTAGTTCACTTCATTCTCTTCAAACTTGCACAGAAGTCCTTTCACCTTCCTTTGAAATCTGCAACAACAATCAGCTAGTTTCCTTTAAATAAATCAGCCTCTACATGAGGCGTCTCCCCTCTACCAAGCGCCTTCCTTGCCTTTTCTCACACCCCCTTTTCAATCTGCATTACTTTCTCTGCTTATGGAGAAAAGAATCTGCCCCAAATTCTCTCTGTTGGGCTCCCCTCTTCTATCTTTTTTTGGCAGTTAAAATACAGATTTTAATATTTTCCACAAGCTCTTTTCAACGCCCTTCTCTAGAATAAAATCTAAATTTTGTTTTTTTGTTTGCCTCCAAATCTTCAAATATTAATTTGGCATTTTATTTTCTTTATTTGCAATTGAAAGAACTCCAACTAAATCCCCAAGAGGGGTCTCTTCTCTTTCTTTTAATTTTCTGTTTTAAACAAATTGCAATTTCCTCTAATGAGGCGTCACATTTCCCACATTGGTGCTTCCTATTCTTATTTGAATTCTTCTTTTAATTCCCATCAGCCTCCCTTCACTTCAAATGCATCAAAGAATAAAATTAAATATCCCAAATGATACCTTCTGGAGATGTACCAAAATCTTCATTTGTGCTACTGCAACAATACACGAAATCGGGTGTTGGCAGACTAAAAAACTCAAAGTTCTCTGTTTCCCCTGAAAATTTTCCCAAAGGTGTGTTATGAACCCCTCAAGTCCTATGCAAAATTATTTTTCTCCAGCCCTCATAAATTTTGAAATTTTAAACTTTTCGTAAACCGACACATTTTTGACATTAATGACACTAATTTTTGACATTAATATCTCTCAAACCGTTAGAGATTTGAATTCAATTATTTTTGCACTTTTGATATGGTACCTCTAAGAATGCCCCTGCAAAAGGATTTTTCTCTAGCTCTTACGGATCTTTGGGAATAAATTCCACAAAACTACCTACAGAGTGTCTAAGTCAAAGTACAACAAAAACTCAATTTGATCAAATCTGATTATTTAACCTGCACCCCAAGGCTGAGAGATGTCAAAATAGACCCACACAAACTAAAACTAAAAGAAACAACTAAAAATATTTCTGGGTGATGTTGATTGCTCATTCACCCGGGATGCTCCTGCATTAGACTAGCATGTTGCATTGTAAACCAGAGTGTCATCAAAAGCTTATCTTTTTAAGTCCTCTCTTTCAAATGTTTGTTCCATGTTTTCTAGATAACCTAGAAGGTCACCTACTTCTAAGTATCGAGGTAGTTTAATGTGTGAAATTCCCCTAGTTATGTGATATACCCCAAAATTTTGTGGTATAGTTACTTCTCTATTATCAATGTTTTCTATCCATTATTGTTATAGTGTGATGTTTTCTTGTGCGGTGTCACACTGATCTATTTTATTGACCCTTCTAAGACTGTACACTTTCCTAGCTCCTCAAACCCTTATGGCCCTTATCTCAAGTTCATTCAGAAGCCATGTTTCTATTGCATCCTTTCTCTCTACATTATAGTGGGTACAAAAGTTACTCCCCTTGACCTCCTGAGTGTTCTCATATGTCACTTTGTTGGTATGAGATGTTATTTGGGAGTTATTCCCACCTTTGTGTTGGTAAGCATGTTGCTAAGTGACTTAGTCAGTCTTTCGCTGGCACCATCGTTCATGGTGCATAGGTGGTGATGCCTAGTGTGTGTCATAACTTTTGAATGTGACACCTTGTTATTGTGTTATGTGCAGTAACCTTATGTTGCCTCTTTAAAAAATTGGCTTGTCTTTTTTTGTTTTAAGCTAATGGCTTGGGCGAAAGCTTACTACAATGTGTCTCAAAACCATGAGAGGACAAAACCATTGACCCCTGAAATTAAATATTACCCACAAATATTAAATAGGTGTCCTATGTCTCCCACACATAAAATATTTAACCAATGTCCAAAATACTTTACAAGTGGACCCAGATAAATATTTAATGTGGCTAAACACATCTCCAAAGATTCACTACAAATAAATATTTATTTTACATAATTAAATTAATTCTTTCTTGTATAAGGTGTAAAACATGACACTTTTTTCTAACAATAATGTCTCTCCATATGCGTATGTGCCATATCACTATCTATACACTTGTGTACCTAGTGAAACTCCAAATTGTTGGCTTGACTATGTGATGGAAAAGGATTTGTATAAATCTTCAAATTTAGATTAGGAAGATCCACACAAGGATTGCCCCCATCATTAACTCCTTTGTGTATTGTACTATTATCAATCAAATCATGTACCATATGTTTCAATGTCATGCAATTATGTGTATGGTGTCCATTACTCTATGATAATTATAAAATGCATTTTCATTAAATCCCATAGAGGGGCCTCTAGATGGATTTAATAGATGAATAGGAGGAAGAGTAATCCTATTAGTGTGAAGCAAACTTTGAAGCTCACTATCCAAGGGCTCACTCAATTTTGTAAACTTTCAAAAAAATTGAATCTTAAAAAATAATAGCATTAGAAGCATTAGCCACATGATGGGTGCTAATCTTAGTCTCTTTCTTATAACTATCCTTTTGACAAAAACTTTTCTTTTTAATCTTTGAAGGATAAGAAGGCATGAAAAATTACATGAGAAGAACCATGTTTCAATACATTGGAAGCCAATAACTTTAATTCCACATTTTAAAATGAGCACACAAATCCATAAATGAAGAAAAATTGTGCAAATACATTATCCTTAATTGGCAAAAAGAATCCCTAAACAACCCAATGACCAAGAAGGTGATGCCTCATCTTAGCATATAAAGACTAAAATATAATCACATAATCATTAATCATCTAATTAGGTTCTTGTGCACACTCAATCAAATCTAAAACAACAATCTCTATGTCCACAATCACATAGAAGTTATTAAGAAAAGCCTTGGCCAACTCAAAAAAGGAATGAACGAACCTATAAGGTATAGAATAAAATCATTGTATAACATAGTCTCTTAACATACTTAGAAATAATTTGGGCAACAATTTATCTTCATGCACACAATCTAGACATATAGCTTGAAAAGATTGCAAATGTGTACTTGGGTCACCCTTTCCATTATACATCTCAAAGTGTGGTGCCATAAAACCAATTGATAATGGATAAGTCACTATCTTAAAAGAAAGAAGGGTGTGTTGTGCCACAACATAATAATATGCACCATGTCTACTAGGAATGGCATAAACCTTATGCTCTACTCTATCAAGTTTTTGCAATAGTGCATCAAGGGTGGCAGTAGGAATGGTAGTGGTCAGAACATGAGAAATAATGGCTAGGGTAAAAAGAAGATGAGGGATGAGAGGCAAAGATATGGAACTAGAAGGGGGAGTGGTAGTAATGCTATAAGAAAAAGAATTAAGGCATGAAAATAGGTTGAGACAAAGAGATAGCACTAGTCGGATGAGATGAAGGGATGACACTAATAGGATGATAAGTAGGTAGAGTACAAGTGGGGGAAGACCTAGTCATGACACTAGAGGAACATGAGCAGTGGAGTTTACACTAGAAGAGTAACATGATAGGCAATAGAGGTGGGATGAATGAAGGAACATGATGTAACATACCAAGTGGGCTTATGGTGGGAAGTAGGAATAATAAAGTGCTCTATCTCACAAGTGGAGGGTGGAGGAACAATGTAAGAATAAGATGGCTTGGGTGAGGGCATAGATGCACCATGCAAATAGCCTAAAGAGATAACCATAGCACCAATGATTTGTAGAAACTTTGAACAAAAGGGTGAATTATTAAATAAATTATAAAGAGCCTTAACCAATTGTGTAGGAGAAGTAGCACTAGAAAGCACTTGAGAAAGTAATAGTGAGAGAAAAATCTTATTTATCCATATGTACCTCATGATCAAAATCACCTCATTATGATTCTTATCCATCAAACTAGTAAGGAATTTCTTATCAGCTTGACAGGAAGCCAAAATAGGATTGAGACAAAGGCTTCTTCTCAAAGGGAAAGTTGGATGATGGTGAGACTATCAAAAAATCAATACACAAAGTCTATAAGGATGAACAATATGAAACAAGGGAAAGAGTATTGATATATATATCTCGAAAAAGTAGAAAGTCTCAAATATGAAAAAATAAATCAAAAATAAAACCTTAAGGCCAAGACCTAAGGGGGTGTAGGAAGGGATGAATGACCAATAAAATGTATATGAAAATAACACACCACATAAATAAACTAGGATAATGCAATAAATCACACAATGATAAGAAATAACCCTAGTTTAAAGAACTAGGATTGATAATGTTATAAAAATAAATTCTCGAATTTAAATAGATAAGCCCAATAAAGATTCCCAACAACATATTTCGATAATTGATTCACCAATTTATCAATGCTCTATAAATGATTGGATGAATGCCTCTATGTCATTGAATTTATTATCTATTATTTTAGTTCACTTTTATGTCTCTCAAATTGATCTCCATGTCCATGGATTTGAAACTTGTTCATGTACTTAAACCCTAAACATAAATCTAAACTATATTGAAATTGATTTCAAAAATTTACTTGCTTTGATGTTTGTGCCCTATGTCTAACAGGGGCGGTGCCAATAGGTATCATTTAGGAGTTTCTAGGCAAGGAAGGTTCTCCTTTGGTCAAACCCTTGTTATTGATTCAACAATTTGGTACAAATGATCAATGACAAACAAACATCCAATGATGCCTAGGATGATAGTGTAAGCTAATAATGCAATATTGATGCTCTATGATGCTATAAATGTATCTTGATTGCTCATGCCCAAATGTATCCAATGGTCGTAGGATGGATACACATGAATTAAGGTTTATCTTTAAATAAAACACCCCAACACATAAGTTGAAAAACACTCTCTCAAGTCATCTCATAATGGATAATTAGGCGGAGTTGGCTTGGGCCCAACATTTAAATATGAATTGCAAGTTCTAGGACCATTTTGACACCTACAAATTGACTTAGATCAAATTTGCACCCACAAATTTGATGTAGGATAATGAATGGATAAAGTATAGATCAAGACTTGTCCCTAGGAAGGGTACAAATGGAATCAGGTAGGGCTCATGGTATTTGCCACTTTTTACACTAAAATATGCCACTTGTACATGCCTAGAATGCTAGTGTAAGCTAATAATGCAATAATGATGCTCAATGAGCTATAAATGTATCTTGATTTCTCATGCCTGAATGTATCCAATGGTCCTAAGATGGATGCAAATGAATTAAGGTTTACCTTTTACATACAACACCCCAACACACAAGTTTGCAAACACTCACTATCAAGTCCTCTCATAATGGCTAATTAGAGGAAGTTGGATTGGACCCAACATTTGAATTTGAATTTGTAAGTTCTATGACCATTTTCACGCCCACAAAATTGACTTAGAGCAATTCTACACCCGCAAATTTGAGGAAGGATAATGAATGGATAAGTATAGATCAAGACTTGTCCCTAGGAAGGGTGCATACAAAATTAGATAGGGCTCACGGTATTTGCCAATTTTTACACTAAAATATGCCACTTATACATTGGTCATTGCACTAAGGATAACCTGATCAAATTGAATCCAAATAAAATTTCCATATGACACAGTGAATTCTCAACAGTCTGAATCAAGTTTTGGACCTTATTTTGCAATATATAAGAAACTGTTGAAATGGTTTAAAAAATGGAATTGATTTGAGGCAAAAGATAATGAATCCTAAATGAGAAACCATAATTAAGAAAACCAAAGCAGTATGGAGGGTGAGACTGTTAGGCCTAATTACTTGGTTACCTTTTTTCCATAGTGGCATTATAATAGAAAATGAAATAGTAATGAAAGAGTTATTGTCTCACCAAGTTGACCCTTTAGAACTGTCTTTGGATAGCATTCCCAACTCAACTCAAACACCTAGGCATGGTGTTAATAGATGGTCCATACATTCCTCCATCAATGTCCATTTTCCCCGTACATGAAAGTATAAAGATGCTTTGCCCAATAGTGTAAATTTCGTCTATGGATATATATCTTCTTAAAGATTTCCAATATTGTGCAAATACATCATATAAACAAAACTTCCAATTTGATTTTTGATAATAAAGTTCTTTTCTATTTTGAATTTCTTATACCTATTGCTCTCTTCACTATTTTCATAATTTGACTTCTACCATAGTTAAAAAGAACTAGCAATTTAATGAGTTGTCCTAAAATACCAAGCATATCTCTAAATGCATATAAAACTAGTTTAGTAGATTTGCACCACCCCTCACATTTGTAAACAATATGATGCAAACATGCTTCAAATTTCCTATAACTGTCAGCATGCACCATTTTTTGTACTGATAGAAAATTTTGAAAAATCTAACTCTTTATTGTAGAAAAGCTAAGTTATTGGCACTCTAACTATTGCAAGGTGTGACCCTTGGTCTTCTTGTTTAGCACTGCGCTGTGGTGGTTTGCGACAAGGGCTTAACTGCCTCCCGTGCTTGTTAAGTCAAGTGGTTGTATCAGGCATTAACAGGTCGATCTTTTGGTGCAACGGCAACTAACAGTTGGTATTAGAGCCGAGGTCACGGGTTCAAACCCCGTGCTTGCGCTGGGCGGGGGATTGTTGCAAAGTGTGACCCTTGGTCTTCTTGTTTAGCGTTACGGTGCGGTGGTTTGCGACAAGGGCTTAACCGCCTCTTATGCTTGTTAAGTCAAGTGGTTGTATCGGGCATTAACAGGTCGATCTTTTGGTGCAACGGCAACTAACACCAACTACTTACAAAGCAAGGGAAACTTGATTCCTTATCAATTCCTACTCCATTAAAAAATACAAAAAAGTCTCCAAATAAATAATTCATCAAGAGAAAGGATTGACAACCAACATCAAATACAAAATAAATGTATTAAGGTGCAACTTCATACCTAGCACTGGATATTCAACAAAGCATACTACAAATAAAGTCAACATCCAGAAATAAGACAATAATAAAGGGGTTGGGTTTATATATTGTCATCAAACTACCCATTGGTAGACAAGTGCATGGATGGCACCAAGTAGCCATGAACTAAATGTTAGATTTAGGACAAACAACTGAGAGGGGGGGTGAATCAATTGTTCGAAACTTTCTTCCAGTTAATTACTTAAATCCTTTTCTTAATTCAGTAGCATAGTAATAAATCAATCATGGAACCATAATGCAATAAATCAAGAACAAAAACACATTAACACATAAGACACCAAGATTTTTGGCGTGGAAAACCTGGTTAAGGGAAAAACCATGGGGTGACTAACCCAAGATTGTATTCTCTGTTAGAAGAATAGAAAGAACAAAATGGTACATGCCAATTAGGGCTCACTGCCCAAGCACACTACTCACAAGAGGCCCACTGCCTACAGGAGACACACTGTCTACAAAATGATAAGTATTACATACTTGAACTGAAGAATAGCATCTCCACCATGCTTGAGTCAGTTCCATTTAAGCTCAATACTTCTGCTCTACCTTTCGCTCTACTCCTTTCTACCACACACTCATCTCCACAAGACACTTTTGAAATAAGTTTACAACTCCTTATTTATACAAGACATCAACTTAGGGATAATCATCCAAGTCGGCAAACATTACAGAGAAAATACATAAATATAACATAACTAATTACAAAAAGACTTCACGCGGATCAACACACTGTCGGCCACATAGATCTAAGACTTCAATCTTCCTTTAGGAACACGCCAATCTTCACAGAACATCTTCAAGATCATCTGTAGGATGTGTAACTCATCCGGTCGGCCTGACTTGGGAAGAACATCATCATCCGGAAGTAATTCTTCAATTGCGATCTCAATCTTCAATGCGGACCTTCAACATGAACTGGGCATAATCCAAAGACCTCCACAAGCTTGCCTAAATCACCAAGAACATCCACACTACTTCTGCTTATTGAAATCATTCTCTCCTTCATCCGGAACCTCAAGAGCACAATCTGTTATCACTGTCATATTGGAATAGATGCTTGCGGACCTTCAAACCACGAACCAATTGAGTTGTCAATTCACATTCACTTCATAGACACTCCACCAAATCTGCAGAACAAGATATTTCATTTCTAGATCTCACCGGACTCATCTGTGTCACTCTGTCACCTCTGAACACCTACCAAACCAGTTTTACTTAAGTGGCCATAACTTCTTCAAATCTTCATGCAGACCTCTGAAATCTTTACTGGATCATCTTAAGACACATATCTACAAACCCTTTGATGCGCATCCTTTGATCTTCATCTTAGCTGGAATCTTTTCCTCACTATCTTCACTGTTCTTATCTGTTCCTAATAGGACTAATTTTCTCAATATCCTTAGCATACTGCTCATCCAAATCTTATCATCAATGCAACAAGAGTATGTTGACATCAATGACAACACCGGTTAGGCTCATACTTGCAACAATCTCCCCCTTTGTCATTGATGGCAACATATGATGTGAAAAATTGTTTTAACCATCAAGACAAGAACTTCTTCTTACTGACACAACTCTCCCTATCAACAACAACCATTCACATGTCTTCTCTTCCTTTACTGCTCCCCCTTTGATCAGCAACCACTTGTTTTTCACATGTCTTCTCTCCACCTTTGACATCAATGGAAAAGGGCACATACTTGCGTCACTTCAGAATCATACCAGCTGCTCCCCCTGAGTGGCAGCTTCCCAAACATCAATCCGGTCCACAAGATATGACTGTGAAATTCACTAGACTGATGCACATTAGTGCACCTTAGTTCATAATGGGAGGGGTAATAACCCCTAACTTCTCCCTGAGATACTCAAAAGAATCCTTAGGAAGAGGTTTAGTAAAAATATCTGCAATATGATCCTTGGAAGGCACAAACTCCAATCTGACTTCATTCTTGTTCACTTGCTCTCTCAAAAAGTGAAACTTGATGGATATATGTTTAGTCTTTGAATGCAAGACCAGATTCTTAGATATATTTATTGCACTTGAATTATCACAGAAGATTGTGATAGGTTCCTCATACTCCACTCTTATGTCTCTTAGCATTTGCTTCATCCACAAAACTTGACTGCAACTACTTGCTGCTGCAATATATTATGCTTCAGCTGTGGACAGAAATATTGCCTCTTGTTTCTTGCTTAGCCAAGAAACCAATCTCTTCCCTAAAAAGAATGCTCCACCACTGGTACTCTTCCGGTCATCCACATCTCCTGCCCAATCCGCATCTGTATATGCATGAAAACAGAAATCATGATCTCTAGGATACCACAAACCATACTCAACTATCCCTTTTAGATATCTAAAAATTCTCTTGATTGCCATGACATGAGATTCTCTAGGATCAGCTTGGAATCTAGCAACAAGACCAACAACATTCATAATGTCAGGTCTAGTTTGAGTGAGATACAATAATCCTCCAATCATTGACCTGTACTTTTTCTGATCATCCTTAGGAGAGTCATCATCTTTTCTTAATTTACATCCGGTTGCCATGGAAGTACTCATTGGTTTTGATTCTTCCATCCCAAATTTCTTCAATAGTTCTTTCACATATTTGGTCTGAGAAATGAAGATTCCTTTCTTTGTTTGAATTATTTGCAGACCCAAGAAGAAATTTATTTCCCCAAGCATGGACATCTCAAATTCATTTTTCATTTGATTTGCAAAAGTTTGCACAAACTATCTCTTCCTCCAAAAATGATATCATCAACAAATACTTCAACAATCAGGATATTTTCATGATCAATTTTGAAGTACAAGTTACTGTCAACAGTACCGTTGTTGAAACCAATCTTCAAAAGATGCTTTTCCAATCTTTCATACTAGGCTCTTGGGGCTTGCTTGATTCCATACAGTGCTTTCTTCAACTTGCAGACCATATCACCATGATCAAACAATTGAAATCCATCCGGTTGCTCAATGTAAACTTCTTCTTCTAAGTCACCATTCAGGAAGGCAGACTTGACATCCCTCTGATATACTTTGAAGTCCTTGAAGGCAGCAAAGGCAAGAAATAACTTGACTGCTTCAATTTTGGCCACTAGAGCAAAAGTTTCTTCAAAATCAACTCCTTCTATTTGAGAATAACCCTTGCAGACCAATCTGGCTTTGTTTCTGACTACTTCACCAATTTCATTCAGTTTATTCCAAAAGACCCATTTGGTTCCAATCACATTCTTATTTTTAGGTCTAGGAACAAGATCCCAAGTGTGATTTTTCTCAATTTGCATCAACTCTTCCTTCATTGCTTTAGTCCAGTTTTCATCATTGCAAGCTTCATTCACTGTCTTAGGTTCAATCTTTGAAATCAGATAATACTCTTCTGAATCTTAAACAATCCTTCTTCTTGTTTGTACACCTTTGCTTTTATCACCTATGATCTGATCTTCAGAGTGATTCAGTCTTACATACTTGGAAACTTTGGGAATTTCTTGCACTTTTGATTCTTGAACAGGTTCATTCAAACTTATCTCTTCTTCCTGATTTATCGGATCAGTTTGAATCTGAATTTCAAAGGAAGATTGGACTTCTTGAACAAAAACATCATTTTGATCATCTTCATCATATTCATAAAACCTTGAGGGTTTTTCAATACCTTCATCAACCTTCACATTTGTACTTTCTACAATCTTCCTTAATCTCTTGTTATAACACCAGTATGCTTTGCTTTGAGTAGAATAACCCAAGAATATTCCTTCATCACTTCTAGCATCAAATTTTCCTAGATCTTCATCTCTTTTAATGTAACATTTGCTACCAAAGACTCTGAAATACCTCACAGTGGGAGTGATGCCAAACCAAAGTTCATAAGGAGTCTTACCGGTATTGCTTCTGATTTGTACTCAATTGAGAGTATAGACTACAGTGCTTACAGCTTCTCTCCAATAGATTTGAGGAACATTTGCTTCCAACATCATGGTTCTAGATGCTTCCTGGATGGTCTGGTTCTTTCTCTCCACTACTTCGTTCTGCTATGGAGTCCTAGGAGTAGACAACTATCTTTTTATTCCATGTTTCTCACAAAATTCTATGAACTCACCAGATGTGAATTCTCCACCTCTATCAGACCTCAGACATTTTAATTTTAATATGATTTCATTCTCTACCATAGCCTTGAATATTTTGAATTTCTCAAGAGCTTCTGATTTCTCTTTCAGAAAGTCACCCACATCATCCGAGAGTAGTCATCAATTAATAGCATGAAGTATCTATCACCTTGCACACTTTTGATTCTTGCCAGACCACATAAATCAGTATGAACTATGTCCAATAATCTGGTAGAAGACTATTCCTTACTTTTGAATGTGACTCCACTCTGCTTACCCAACTGACATTCTTTGCACAAGCTATTAGTAGGTTTCACAAGTCTTGGAAGATCTCTTACAGCCTGAGTGTTGCTTATCTTGATGATATTATCAAAATTCACATGACACATTCTCCTATGCCACAACCAACTCTGATTAATTTGAACAAATAAGCAACTTTTACCAGTACCAATCAAGTGGAAGATATTACCTTTAGTTTGAGTACTAGATGCAATCTATATTCTGGAACTTTCAAAGATCTTGCATTTTCCATTTTTGAATCAAAGATCATAGCCTTTGTCCACCAACTGTCCAACACTGAGAAGATTGTGCTTCAGGCCTTCAACATACAGTACATTACCGGTTTTGTTCTTTCCATCAAAAGAAATAGCTCCTCTACCTTTGATTCTACCAGCAGAATTATCACCAAATTTTACCACTCCTCCTTCATACATTTCCAAATCTATGAACTTATTTTTGTCACCTGTCATATGGTGGGAGCATCCACTATCAATGACCCAATCATCATTTTCTTCAACTTGGGCAGCCAGAGCTCTTTCTATAATTTTATGATTGACAGATTCAGAGGGCATTGGATCTTCTTCCTTGATGGCAATAAACACCCAGTCATTTCTGAATTTGTTTCCTATCTCTGATTCATCATCTGTTACTCCTTCATCATCATCATCTTCATGCACATAGTAACATTTCTTTTGGAACCTTGATCTGTTAAGGTTTGGCCTTGAAAATCTTTCTGGACACTTTGAAGCAAAATGACCAATCTTAATGCAGTTAAAACATTTAAAAGGCAATTTCCCTTCATACTTACCAGATCCTCTTGGCAGTCTTTTTGCAATAAGGGCTTCAAGTTGAGCAGCTTCTGCTTCATCTTCTTCCAGGTCTTTTCTTGCTTTTTCATACCATGATAGTTTCCTTGAAGAGTTTTCTCCTGGATCAAACCTTTGTTTTCCTTTTACAGAGGCACTAGCTCTGAATGCAGATTCAGTCTTGGGGGGGGCATCTCCAAACTTGGTCAATTCAAATGCAGCCAATTTACCAACCAATTGATCTCTTGTGATACCTGAATAGGATCTAAATTCTTCAATGACAGCAACCTTATATTTGTAAGAATCAGGAAGGGATCTAAGAACTTTGCCAACAATTTCATCTTCATCCAAGACTCCACCAGCACATCTAATGCCACAAACAAGCTCATTTACTCTTGGCATAAATGTAGTGATATTTTCATCTTCTCTCATCTTTAGGTTTTCTAATTTTCCTTTTAGACTTTGTAGCTTGGCACATTTAACATACTTATCTCCTTCATGCAGAAGTTCTAGTTTTTCCCAAATCTCATGAGCAATTTTTAGGTCAACAACATTTGTCAACTCTGAATCAAATAAGGCACATAGAAGAGCTTCTTTAGTCTGCAGATTGTTTTCAGCATCTCTGATTTCATCTACGGTACGCGGACCATTCTGTGGAGGTTCATACTTCTTTGACGCCATGAACCAGTATTGCATTCCCATGCATTGTAAGTGACATTCCATGCGACTTTTCCAAAGAGTGAAATTGGTTCCATCAAACCTCAGACTATCCTTCTTGTAGGATGACATCCTGAATCTCCTCAAGCGGTTAAGCTCCTTTTAGAGGAACTTGGCTCTGATACCAATTGTTAGATTTAGGATAAACAACTGAGAGGGGGGTGAATCAGTTGTTTGAAACTTTATTCCAATTAATTACTTAAATCCTTTTCTTAATTCAGTAGCATAATAATAAATCAATCATGGAACCATAATGCAATAAATCAAGAACAAAAACACATTAACACATAAGACACCAAGATTTTTGACGTGGAAAACCCGGTTAAGGGAAAAACCACAAGGTGACTAACCCAAGATTGTATTCTCTGTTAGAAGAATAGAAAGAACAAAATGGCACATGTTAATTAGGGCTCACTGCCCCAGCACACTGCTCACAAGAGGCCTACTACCTATAGGAGACACATTGTTTACAGAATGATAAGTATTACATACTTGAACTAAAGAATAGCATCTTCACCATGCTTGAGTCAATTCCATTTAAGCTCAATACTTCTGCTCTGCCTTTCGCTCTACTCCTTTCTACCACACACTCATCTCCACAAGACACTTTTGAAATGAGTTTACAACTCCTTATTTATACAAGACATCGACTTAGGGATAATCATCCAAGTCGGTAAACATTACAGAGAAAATACATAAATACAACATAACTGATTACAAAAAGATGTCACACGGATCAACACACTGTCAGCCACACAGATCTGAGACTTCAATCTTCCTTTAGGATCACGCCAATCTTCACAGAACATCTTCAAGATGATCCGCAAGATGTGTAACTCATCCGGTCAGCCTGACTTGGGAAGAACATCATCATCCGAAAGTAATTCTTCAATTACGAGCTCAATCTTCAATGTGAACCTTCAACATGAACTGGACATAATCCAAAGACCTCCACAAGCTTGCCTGAATCACCAAGAAAATCCACACTACTTCTACTTATTGAAATCATTCTCTCCTTCATCTGGAACCTCAAGAGCACAGTCTGATATCACTGTCATGTTGGAATAGATGCTTGCGGACCTCCATACCACAAACCAATTGAGTTGTCAATTCACATTGACTTTATAGACACTCCACCAAATCCGCAGAACAAGATATTTCATTTCCAGATCTCACCAGACCTATCTGTGTCACTCTGTCACCTCTGAACACTTGCCGAACCGGTTTTACTTAAGTGGCCATAACTTCTTCAGATCTTCATGTGAACCTCTAAAATCTTTATTGGATCATCTTAAGACACATATCTACAAACCCTTTGATGTGCATCCTCTGATCTTCATCTTAGCTAGAATATTTTCCTCACTATCTTCACTATTCTTCTTTGTTCCTGAAAGGACTAATTTTCTCAATATCCTCAGCATACAGCTCATCCAAATCTTATCGTCAATGCAACAAGAGTATGTTGACATCAATGACAACACCGGTTAGGCTCATACTTGCAACACTAAACATGGGTAGCCTGCCACACATGATGGGGTAATAAATAAGCATTCATCTAACAAAGGATTGACAAACAGATTTCTATAAAATCTAAATCATGACACTGGATTGGTTTTACCAATCTCCTCAAAATCATGTTATTCTCATCATGCCCACAATATTTTTGATATCCCATCTATTCTCCTCCCCTTGAATATGACCAAAGAGTAAGAGTATTATGCTCCTTGCCCTAAAATCTAGTTTCTTAAAAGTAACTTGTGGTCATTTCCAACAGTCAGATACTTAAAATAAAGCCTAGCATGTTTTGCTTATTGATTGAAATCATATATAAGTTTTACATCTATGTGGCTCCAAGGCCACCACCTGAACATTTGTATGATGAAAATCTATGAGTTGCACATATGGAGCAAGCTTCTCCTTCCTTTTAGACTTAAGTATATTAGCTAATCCACAGACAAAAAAGGCAAGATCATCCCTCCCTCTAAAAATACCCAACTGCCACAATGATCTCCAACTCTAAACAAATCTTAAACTAAGATCCCCAGATTACCCACTCAAACTCTTAAAAGATGGACTATTAACAATTGCATGCTACTTGTTTAAATTACAATGTCAACTAATTTTTTTCCTTTTTTTAAGTAGTTAGATATTATTAGTTTCACATAATATTATCAAAGACTACTTTTAAAGGGATTATTAATTTGACTAGGTCTATTATAGATTATTATTACTTGATTTTTTAATCTCCCAAACATTGTAGCACAAAAGTGTTAAAAAGTATTTTTCAAAAATTTCAAACAAATTTAATTTAAAATAATAATTAGAATAAAAAAGATTAAAGTTGGTCCACTTTCTTTCTAACTTTAATTAACTTATATTTTCCACTTTTATTAACTTTAATAATAAATTTTATATGATGCAAGTTACTTACACAAGATGTTTTCTCTAAAACATTCTACTCTTTTTCTTTCTTATGAGGGTTTTAAATTGGCTAGCATGCCCCAAACAAGCTATTTTTTGTAGAAAAATCCTAAAGGTTTTTTGAATTTCATTATCATAGGAGGTGTCTAAAATGTGCATCTGAACTATTATAAATGTCCGGCATACTCTCTTTCATCTATCGGCATCAAAACCTCCATTTAAATACTTTTTAGGTCATGGTAGTTTGATTGTGTGACAAATTTCCACTCTCTTCCCTTCTACACTGGAAACACACAAGATTTTGTTTCAAGAAAGGCTAGTATTCTTAGCTATAATAAATTGTTATGGTAATTAGTGGAAACTACTTGAAAAGCATCTAAAAACCATTAATATCTTTTTGACACTAACACTTAGAAGAAGTAAAATGCTCAATTTTACTATCATGCTCTTTCATTTAAGCAATTAAATTTCATTACAAGGTTTTTAAGCTCAAGAATTTGCAATAGAAACTCGTAAGTGCTACTTGTCTATTATCAGTTAAACACTTGTTACAGTACCATGTGTGAGCATACACTATTTGCAAGTCTTTTATAATAGCTAATTTGTTATCAGTTAAACACTTATTACAGAATTATGTGTGAACATACACTATTTGTAAGTCTTTTATAAATGAAAATTAGCTACAATTTGAAATTGGATTGTTATCTTGTGATGTGAATTAATGGAGCGATGTTGTTCTTGTGGGTACTAATGTTTGTGAAGAAAATTACAAAACTTGTAATTTCAATGTTAAATATCTATGGCATCTAGGTCTTACGGGAATTTATGTAGAAATTCCTTTGAGTGTCTTGATGCAGGAACATCCAGTGGTGTAAGGGCAATCTTGCATCACCCAAAAAAAGATGATGATTCAAAATCATTGATATTGTTTTCATTTCTTTTCAAAATTAGTATTTTTGGTTCCATAATCACTTGAATAATGATGTAGAACCTTCAGCTTTTCTAAACTACTAAAAATAGCAATCTGACATTTTTGGAAAGTTTGCATTTGGGCACGTATAGAAGAGAAAATTTACAGGAAGCTTCATAAATGAAAAAGAAGACCTTTGGCAAAGGAATTAGGCAAAGATCATTTGTGGGTTGAAAGATATTAAAGTTTTCGTTTCCCAAAAAACCCTTGAAAATTATTCAAATTCAGGTTTGAGGCAGTAAGCGGCCCTGTACAACCCAAAAAATGGGAATAGTTGGTAGAGAAAATTCTTAGCATGTAGAGCACTCCGCGAGCTTTCTAACGCTTCAAACGGTTCATCAATTGGATACCCGGATCAAAAGTTATGGCTCCTGGAAGTTGACCTATTTTTGGAGGGAGATGCAAAATTCAAAATTTAGCTAGAGGCCACCATAAAGGGCTATTTATAACCATTTTTGGGAACCCTTGGAAGTAGTAGAGTTAAGGGGGAAAGTGTAAAGACAAGAAAAGGTGGGAAAATAGAAACCCTAGTTGATTTAGGGTTACAGAAGGCAGAAGATTCCAAAGTCTTGAGATAGAAAGTTGTAATGTGTTGCAGCCTGTAGAGGATTCATCCTCTGATTGTATTTGAGCTTCAACTTAATGAGTTGTCCAAATCAATAAAAGAATATTCTATTTTCTGTGTGCAATTTCTATTGTTGTGTGTTTTGAGATTTACCCCCTTCATCATGTCTACAAATATATATCGTCCCATGTGTGTAATAAACCAATTTACCCTACTGATAAGAATTATAAGCCAAGAAAAGTTCATAAAGCAGTCTATACCCCAAAAAAATCCAATCAATTACTTTTCTATGAGCTTCAACTGAGACAAATTGTTTTTGCAAATTGATTCCCCTCCCCCCATCTGGCAATTGAATTCATCACAAAAGATTTTAGGTTATTATTAAATATCCATTGTTTAGTGTAGTAGATGGATTCCCTAGTCAACATGCATTGTTTAATGGTATTATGTAATTTGCAAATGCCCAATTTATTGTCTATTTTTGTTCTCTTTCTTGATACAGATTTTCAATGCCACAAATCTAAAATTTGAGGCCAATGGTATAGGCAATTCTTATAAAGTTAATAAATTGTCAACTTGAAAAAAGTTCTATTCTTTCCTAAAAATAAAAAGTGCCAAAAAAAATTTTATAGCAAAACATTTTAAAAGGCAATAATGGGGTTTTAGTTTTTTCTGTGCTTAATGAACTTGCAGCAAACAGATTTTAGTTTTTGTGCTGGAAAAACAAAGAACTGATGCAATTTGATATGCTCACCTAAAGTTATTTGCTTTCAAATTGTTTTCCCTTTCCTTTTTCTTTGGAAAAAAAATAGAAATCCCAGAGTATCCCGCAAGGGACATTTAAATGACATGAGACTTTTTCTAACATGATTTTTTCCAACATGAAAACAATTGACGAGTTTAGAAAATTTTCTGGCATGAATTTTTTATGGTGTGAGACTACATTTCCAGCCATTTTGGCATTGAAGCTCACACTAAAAGCCTATCAGCTAATAATTCACTAGGAGAAATGGCTACAACAACCAACATCAAATACAAAATAAATGTACTAAGGTTCAACTTCATACCCAGCACCGCATATTCAACAAATCATACTGCAAATAAAGTCAGCATTTAGAAATAAGACAATAATAAAGGGGTTGGGCTTATATGTTGTCATTAGGTTGCCTATTGGTAGACAAGTGTACGGATGACACCAAGCATCCATGAACTAAACATGGGCAGCCTGCCACACATGATGGGGCAATAAATAAGCATTCATCTAAATCATGACTGCAACAATAACAAATATATAACAATAATTGATTTGGGATTTCATTACATTCAATCTGGTTGATTTTTACATTGATTCCATTGTTTTATAAAGCCACTAGTTTCCTGTATAAACTACCAAAACAACCTACAAGAATAACTTCCCAAAAACTAACATTTATTTTATTTAACAACTATCATTTGTTTTATTTATTTATAAATTCACTATCATCTAAAGATGTAATAAAACCCCAACACCACACACATATTTTCATAAAAAATTAACAAACCCATAGCCTCTTCCAAGGACATAGTTCTTAACCCAGCGACAATATCTTGGTTCAGCACATTCTTTTGCTGCTAGTTCTTGTATCTTTGGTTCAATATAGTAGTCAAAATGTTGAAGTTTGGGCATCAGTGCTCCAATGTCTCCGCCATACTTGTAAACAATAGCAACTTCACCAGCTCTATGGTTAGAGAATGATATATAACCATTTCCTCAATGATTATGCTCTTCACTAGAACCATTTTTCCTGGAAGATGATTTTACATTATTATCAACTAGCTTTGAGGACAGCAAATTGGTTTGAATATTTGTATCCTCCACACCACCAGGCCAATTTTTTACTGAAATGTTTCACTCAAAATTTCCATTCTCCTTTAATAGCATTGTATGACATAAATTCTGCCCTCAACTCTTTAGTTCTTCTTTTCCAATTTTTCCCAAATTTGTCCACTTCCACATCCTCCATACAATGTTGACATGTCTTCTTGTCAACACATTTAACATTTAACAAGGTTACCTCTACTGGTTTGTTAAGGCCCTGTCCTGTAAATGGTTTACTTTCATCCATATAGACAACTTCACACTTATTAAATTGAAAAATACTCTCTAAATCCAGCTGCCTAACATCAGTTTCTCCAAAAAACTTAACATATCCATAACCTTTCCTTCCAAAGACAAAGTCCTTAACATGGCTGTAGTAACCTGGTTCAGTACGTTCTTTTGCTGCTAGTTCTTATACCTTTGGTTTAGTATAGTAGTCAGAATGTTGAAGTTTGGGCATCAGTGCTCCAATGTTTGCACCATGCTTGTAAACAATAGCAACTTCACTAGCTCTATGGCCAGAGAATGATATATAATCATTTCCTCTATGATTATGCTCCTCACTACAACCATTATGTCTGTCTATAAGATGATTTTATAGGACCATCAACTAGCTTCAAAGACAACAAATTGTTCTGAATATTTACATCCTCCACACCACCTAACCAATTTTCTATGGCATCTGAAAAACAACCAATCCCAAATGATTAAAAAACCTCAATATAAAACTTCCATGCATTTTTAATCACAAAAAGTTGTAACAAATTATAATATAATATCCAAAGATTACTTTAGCTAGTAAGGTTAGAAAAGTTACTTTCAGGTTCCTGTGCAAATGCTTCATTTTCAAGTAACCTTGTCCCATTACTATCTTCTTCCGTAGTTTCTGAAAATATTCCTCTATGATTATGCTCCTCACTAGAACAATTTTGTTTGTAAGATGATTCTACAAGATCATCAACTAGCTTTGAAGACAACAAATTGTTCTAAATGTTTGCATCCTCCACACCACCTGGCCAATTTTCTTTAGCATCTAGAAAACAACCAATCCCGAAAGATTAAAAAATCTCAATATAAAACTTCCATGCATTTTTAATCACAAAAAGCTATAACAAATTATAATATTATATCCAAATATTACTTTATCTATTAAGGTTAGAAAAGTTACTTTTAGGTTCCTGTGCAAATGCATCATTTTCAAGTAACCTTGTCCCATTTGATGTAGGAGCATCCATGGTTCAAGAGCAATCTTGCATCAACCAAAAATATTTGCATTCATTTTATTTCTTTCATTTTCCCAGTTCAATACAGTCAGTTCAGTTAGTAGAAGTTTATGTATTTGGTCCACATTATGTCACAATTTCATTTTAGACCTTGCGGAGCTGGACTTAGCATCTAGACATCTTCATGTACATCATATCCAAAATTTAGATCATTTGGACCAGTTTTCAGAAAGATATCACTATCAAAAAATCAATTGTTTTCTCAGAATAGAGCATTCAAACAGCCTTAGATAGACAACTAAAGGAGAAGACTTGCGGAGCACTTTCACGACTTGCGGAGCTAAATGACACATCATTCAAGATAGTTTGGGACACGGTCGACCTTCCCTAGGATATGCACATTGTTTCATTCTCTTGCAGAGGATTTCCATATGTTTAGGGCTGACCTATCTGTGTACACACGTTACATATCTTTCATTAGAGTTTGTAACTTTCTTGGCCGACGCGGAGGATTCTTTTGATCTAGAAATGATATATAATCATGTAATAGATGCCTAGGAAAGTAGTTAATCAGTGATAGATAGTTCATAAGTTAGATTTCCTTCTGTAAGGCACTTCAAATACATATCCTACGCATATAGTGTAACTGGAGAATTAGGCTTGTGAGCCCTAATTTGTAAGCTCATATGTTGCCGACATATTTGCACTTTAAATCAATGATACTAAATGATTAAATCTGTATTTACATTCCATAATTGAGTTGCTTCCATTGTGTTACTTTTTATGCACGGTCTGGACTGTTCACCTTGTGGACCCTCCTAACCGTGACTGCAACAAGTGGTATCAGAGTGAAGATAGAATCCTTTGGGAGTGAAGCAGAGCAAAGTTTGAATCTGTTGGTAGCGAAGTGAGCGAAGTTTATGAAGGCATTCTATAAGATCTTGATGTGAATAGACCGCCAAACCTGAGGCAGACTACCTATGTTATCAACCAATCACCGATTGTAAGACAATTGTCACCTTGTAGCCCGATCACCGAATTTGAGGCAGTTACACTTGATCCTAGGAAAAGATGCCACCGAGGAGAATACCTGATGTTAGTACTATGGCTGGAAGAATGGATGAGATGATGGAAAGAATGAAAACAATGTGAGTTCACTTGGATGTTGTTGAAGAAGATCGAAGAAGAGGATTGACACCTCAACCTAATGTTGAAAGTAATGATGAAGAAGAATTTTAGTCCGCTAATCAAAATGAAAAAACCCTAGAAGAAGAAGAATCAGATCAAGTGAAGATGTTGCGAGCTATTTCAAAGATTGGGAAAAGACCTAGAGTGGATGTACCAAATTACACTGGCAATTTGAATCCAGAGGAGTTGATTGATTGGATAAATGACCTAGAAGAATACTTTGAATATGAAGAAATTGAAGATCTGGAGGAGGTAAAATTTGCAAAGACTAAGTTGAAAGGACATGCTACTTTTGGTGGAAAGAAGTTTAGTTTGATAGAAACAGAAGAGGAAAAGAGAAGATCTTATGCAGGAGCATCCAGTGGTGTAAGGGCAATCTTACATCACCCAAAAAAAAGTTGATTCGAAATCATTGCAGTTATTTTCATTTCTTTCCATAATTAGTGTTTCTAATTCCATAATCTCTTGAAAAATGATGTAGGACTTTCAGTTTTTCCAAACTGCTAAAAATAGCAAACTGCCAATTTTAGAAAGTTTAACTACAATTTCAAGATAGTTTGCATTTGGGTACGAATTGAAGCAAAATTTTACAGAAAGCTTCATAACTGAAATATAAGACCTTTGGTGAAGGAATCGAGCAAAGATCATTTGTGAGCTAAAAGATATTAAAGTTTTTTATTTTCTGAAAAGCCCCTGAAAATTTTTGAAATGAGATATGAGGCACTAAAATATCCCATAACATCCTGAAAAGTTGACGGAAATCCATTTATAAATTTCTGGCATGATATTTTACATCGTGAGCTTTCTGGTACTTAAAACGGTTCGTCAATTGAACACCCGAATCAAAAGTTATGCTTCTTGGAAGTTAACCTACTTTTGGAGGGAGTTGCAAATTTCAAAATTTACCTTGAGGCCCCCAAAAAGTGCTATTTATGACTATTTTGGGAACCCTGGGTAGTAGAGTTAAGGGGGAAAGTGTAGGGTCAAGAATAGGTGGAAAAACAGAAACCCTAGCTAATTTGGGATTACATAAGGTAGAAGATTCCAGAGCCTGGCGATGTGTAGCTATAGTGTGTTGCAGCCTATGGAGGATTGATTCCTCTAATTGTAATCGAGCTTCTGTAATATAATGAGTTGTCCAAATCAATAAAGAAATATTATATTTTCTGTGTCATTTCTGTTGTTACATGTTTTATGATTTACCCCCTTCATCAAGATCATAAAATGGGATAGAATGGTAAAAAAGTTGAAGAATCAGTTTATACCTACTGACTATGAGTTGGAACTATTGAAGAGATTGCAGAACTTAAGACAAAAGGAGAAATCTGTGAAGGAGTACACTGAAGAATTTCATAAGATGATCATAAGAATAGGACATAGTGAAGCAAGCAAGGAGAAAGTGGCAAGATACATCAATGGACTAAGATTGAACATTCAAGAAGAACTAAGTTTGGTAAGGATGACAACATTGGAAGAAGCATATCAGTTTGTCCTGAAAGTTGAAGAAAATTTGAACAAGAAGCATGAGCAGAGACAGAGAGGTAGAGGAGGTAAATTTTAGAGAGGTAGAACATTTTCCCGAGGAGAAAGATCATATGCAGAGAAAAAAAGACAAGACAACACATTCAAGGAGGACAGAGATAGCAGTTCATACCGGAGAGATGACAGAACCTTCTACCGCAAAGGAAACCTTAATTCATATTGGAGTGAAGGATACAGAAGAGATGGAAGAGGACCTAATAGAACATTCATAGGAACTTGTTTTAAGTGTGGAGGTGAAGGACACAGAGAATTTGAATGTCATCAAGGGAGTACAAGCAAGAAAATAGAGAACAGTGGATAGCAGCCTATGTGGAAGAAGAACTTGTTGGATCACCTAGTTCAGTTGGTAAACCTGAGAAAGGAGAATCATTGGTCATGAGAAGAGCACTATTTCAAGCAGAGACAAATGAGGAACCACCGCAAAGGAATAGTGTGTTCTGGACAAGATGTAAATTAGGAGGTAAATGTTGTAAGGTTGTAATTGATAGTGGTAGTTCAGATAATTTGGTTTCATAGGAGATGGTGACTAAGTTGAAGTTGGAAAGATTGAAACACTCTAAGCCATATCAGATAGCATGGATTCGGGATGATCAGAAGGTACTGGTGAGTGAACAATGTTTGGTAAATTTTCATATTGGATCTTACCATGATGAAGTATTATGTGATATTATGCCTATGGATGTATGTCATATATTGTTGGGTAGACCATGGTAGTATGATAGAAAAGCTATACGTAATGGGAGAAAGAATACCTACACTATAACATCAAATGGAAAGAGAATTTCTTTGATTCCTTTGGAAGATGAACCTAGAAGTGAAGTTTGTGGGAATGCTAGAATCTGTTTGTTTGATGGAAGTTTGAGACATGAGAATATGTGTTATGCATTGATTCCTAAGGAGCCTGAAAACCTAAAGACAGAGACTGAAGAATCACAACAGGAGGAGATAACTAATTTGCTGACAGACTATGAAGACATCATATCAGATAATGTACCTAAAGGACTACCACCAATCAAGAGTAGCAGTCATCACATGGATCTTATACTTGGAGCTAGTTTGCCTAACAAAGCAGCACACAAAATGACACCAGCAGAGAATGAAGAATTAAATAGATAGATACAAGAATCGTTGAGGAAAGGTTTGATCAGAGAAAGTTTGAATCCTTGTGCAGTACCTGTAGTGGTAGCACCGAAGAAGGATGGAGAATGGAGAATGTGTACAGACTCTAGAGCAATCAACAAGATCATAGTTAAGTATAAATTTCCATTGCCTAGGACGGATGATATTATGGATTGTTTGAGTGGAGCAAAGTATTTTACAAAGATAGACTTGAAGAGTGGATACCATCAAATCAAAATCAGAGAAGGAGATGAATGGAAGACTGCTTTTAAGACAAATGAAGGATTGTATGAGTGGTCAGTGATGCCTTTTGGATTGACTAATGCACCTAGTACTTTCATGAGGTTGATGAATGAAGTTTTGAAGAAATTCTGGGGTAAGTTTGTTATTGTATATTTGGATGATAGTCTAATTTTTAGTAAGACAAAAGAACATTTGTGGCACCTGAGACAAGTATTGCAAAGGTTGAGAGAAGAGAAATTGTTGATAAACATCAAGAAATGTAGTTTCATGAAGGAAGAATTGGTATACTTGAGATTTATGATTTCTGTGGAAGGATTGAAGATGGACCCTAAGAAAGTTAGAGAAATTGTTGAATGGCCTACACCTGAGAGTATTGGAGAAGTCAAATCATTTCATGGATTAGCTAGTTTCTATCAAAATTTCATCAGAAATTTTAGTTCAGTAGGTAACCCTATGACAGAGATAATGAGAGGAGATAGAAAAGACTTTAAGTGGACATCAGGAGCAAATAAGAGTTTTGAGTTGTTGAAGTAGAAAGTGACAGAACAACATGTATTGGCATTACCAGATTTCAATAAGGTATTTCAAGTAGACTGTGATGCAAGTGGAAATGCAATAGGAGCAGTGTTAAGTCAAGAAGGTAGACCTGTAGCATATTTCAGTGAGAAGTTGAATGATGCAAGGAGAAGATATTCAGTTTATGACCAGGAGTTCTATGCCATAATTCAAGTCTTGAAGAAGTGGAGACATTATTTGTTGCCTAAGGAATTTGTGTTGTATATAGATCATCAAGTTTTGCAATATTTGAACAGTCAAGGAAAGTTGAATCGGAGATACATGAGATGGGTAGAGTTCATGCAGAGTTAACTTTTGTTTTCAAGCATAGGAGTAGGAAATCAAACAAAGTTGCAGATGCACTGAGTAGAAGAAGGAATTTGCTGACAAAGATGAAAGTTGAAGTGTTAGGTTTTGAGGAGTTGAAGAATATGTATGAAGAAGATCTTGATTTTGTAGAACCTTGGAAAGCATGTAAGGAACCTATTTTGACAAATAGGAGTAAGTGCTTGGATTATTTCATTCAGGAGGATATGTTGTTCAAAGGAAATCAGTTGTGTATCCCTAGGATTACAATGAGAGACAATTTGATCAAAGAGAAGCATAGTGGTGGATTGGCAGGACATTTTTGAATTGACAAGATAGTGGATTTGGTAAATAAAAGTTACTTTTGGCCTCAGATATATAAAGATGTTAGGAAGTTTGTACAGTGTTGTAGAGTTTGTCAAGTTGCAAAAGGAAGTAGTCAGAATACTGGATTGTACAATTTTTTGATAGTACCAAAGAGACCTTAAGAAGACATAAGCATGGATTTCATATTAGGATTGTCGAAGACACAAAGAGGACATGATTCTATATTTGTAGTGGTGGATAGATTTTTAAAGATGACACATTTCATACCCTTTCAGAAGACAACTGATGCAATTCATGTGGTTGACCTATTTTTCAAAGAGATTATGAGATTGCATGGATTACCTAAGAGCATAATTTTAGATAGAGATATAAGATTCATTGGATACTTTTGGAGGACACTTTGGAAGAAGATGAAGACAGACTTGAAGTTCAATTCAGCATTTCATCCACAAACTGATGGATAGATAGAGGTAGTGAATAGGAATTTGGGTAACTTGTTGAGATGCTTGGTTGGAGAGAAGGCAGGAAATTAGGACTTGATTCTATCACAAGCAGAGTTTGCATACAATAATTCAATGAACAGAAGCATAGGAAGAACACCATTTGAGATTGTGACAGGAACTAACCCTAGAGGAGTCGCAGAGTTGAGATATATTAGTATGGAGGATAAGGGAAGTGCAGAAGCATAAGAATTTGCAGGACACATGGAGACAGTGCATAATCAGGTTAAGAAGCATTTGGAGGAAATGAACAATAAGTATAAGGAACAAGCAGATGAGAAGAGAAGACACAAAGAATTTGCAGTTGGAGATGAAGTAATGGTATATCTAAGAGAACAAGTAGATGAGAAGAGATGACACAAAGAACTTGCAATTGGAGATGAAGTAATGGTATATCTAAGAAAAAAAATATTTCCAATTGGAACATATAACAAGTTGAAGATGAAGAAGTTTGGACCTTGTAGGATACTTAGAAAGTTTGATTCAAGAAATGCATATGAAGTGGAGCTACAAAAGACATTGGGCGTATCACCTATTTTCAACATTTCAAACCTATATCAGTATCATGAAGCAGAGTTTGGTGACATCATTGAAGAAGACTTAAAGAAGCAGTTACCACAACAAGCACTAGAGCATATTGAAGACATCTTGGACAACAGAGTTGGGTGCAACACCAGAGGAAAGCAATACAAAGAATATATTGTGAAGTGGAAAAGAAAATTGGAAGAAGACTCATCTTGTATTTCTCAGGCTGAGGTGGACCGTCTTAGTTTTCCTCTAGCCCCAACAAAGTGAGGGACTCACTTTTTCAACAACCCTGTGTGTCTAATGCAGGAGCATCCCTGGCTCAAGAGCAATCTTGCATCGACCAAAAATATTTGCATTCATTTTGTTTCTTTCATTTTCCCAGTTTAGTACAGTTAGTTTAGTTAGTAGCAGTTTATGTATTTTGGTTCACATTATGTCGTAGTTTCATTTCAAACCTTACAAAGTTGGACTTAGCATATAGACATCTTCATGTACATCATATCCAAAATTCATATCATTTAGACCAATTTCTGGAAAGATATCGCTATCAGAAGATCAATTGTTTTCTCAAAACAGAGCATTCAAACAATCTCAAACAAACAACTAAAGGAGAAGACTTGCAAAGCACTTTCATGACTTGCAGATCTAAATGACACATCATTCAAGATAGTATGGGACACGATCGACCTTCCCTGGGATCCACACGTTGTTTCATTCTCTTGCGGAGGATTTCCATATGTTTAAGGCCGACCTATCTGTGTACATACATTACATCTCTTTCATTGGAGTTTGTAATCTTCTTGGCCGATGCAGAGGATTCTTGTGATACGGAGATGATATATAATCATGTAATAGATGCCTAGGAAAGTAGTTAATCAGTGATAGATAGTTCATAAGTTAGATTTTCTTTTGTAAGGCGCTTCAAAGCCATATCCTATGCATATATTGTAACTAGAGAATCAGGCATGTGAGCCCTAATTTGTAAGCTCGCATGTTGCTGGCATATTTACACTTTAAATCTATGGTATATTGAATGATTGAATCTACATTTACATTCCATAATTGAGTTGGTTCTGTTGTGTTACTCTTGTTGCATGATCTGGACTGTTCACCTTGTGGACCCTCCTAACCATGACTGCACCACCATTGCTATTTTCTCTTGTAGTTTCTAAAAATATTCCTCTGTGCTTATGCTCCTCACTAGAACAATTATGTCTGTAAGATAATTTTACTGGACCATCAACTAGCTTTGAAGACAGCAAATTGTTCTGAATATTTGCATCCTTCACACCACGTATCTAGAAAACAACCAATCCCAAAAGATTAAAAAACATTAATATAAAACTTCGATGCATTTTTAATCACAAAAAAGCTCTAACATATCATAATATTATATCCAAAGATTGCTTTAGCTATTAAGATTAGAAAAGTTACTTTTAGGTTCCTGTGCAAATGCATCATTTTCAAGTAACCTTGTACCATTGCTATCTTCTCCCATAGTTTTTGAAAATGAAAACAGCATGCATGAAATAACAGCAAGATGGCCAGACAACATACTATTTAATAAAGTTTCAATTTTTACTCAATGAAGGGTGAGTGCAAGATCATGATAGGCCAAACACTACCCCTAAGTGGCAATGTAAATGTGAAAAATAGACTTAAGTAACTTCATGTCAAAAATTGAATGAGTTATCTACACAATTTAGAAATAAGATAGCAACAAAAATTGTAATAAATTGAATGTAGTTTATGGGCTACTACTTTTTTTTTTTTTTTTTTTTAAATAGTTTGGTGAAAATTGGATATTTCAATGAAGCACTACTAAAATTTTTAGAAAAACGTAAAAAGTAGTCATTCCGGCCAACCTAAGTATGAGAAAAAGATAATATTTTTCATCCATGATTTGGATTTAAGTAAATGGCACATGAGCGGATGTGACACATATTTTTTTTTAAGTTTGAAGTAAATAAAAAATTATTCATGAATTTTTTACTGACTTTTTTAAAATATTAAAAATTAATTTTCCATCCAACCTAACTTGGTCAAAAATATATGAAACTCAAAAAATTTAAATTTTAACGTATACCCAATAAATCTTAGAATATGATGCATCTTTTGGATTTAAAAAAGGATTAATATGTTGAAAGTTATGGACGTTTTGCAATATGTATATCTTTTAGGAAATTAGACAGTGTATGTCAAAAATTAATAATAATTACCTATTAAAATTATTATAAGGTTTATATTATATTTTCAGAATCTTAATAGCTTCCTCTATAAACCCTTTTTGATTTGATTAAATTTAGTTACAAAAAAGTCTTAGCTTCAAGGATGAAATTGTGGAAAATTTTAGAATAAGACTAAATGGGTGGATTTGCAAGTTTTTTTGACAAGTTTTGGGACTCCCACTTGCCTAAATATGAGGTAATCCTAAGAAATTTTTGGAGGGAATCCACATTTGAGCTAAAAATATTAACATCATTTCCATCCAAATCTAATATTAGTCTAAATGATAGCACTTTTTCTTCCAACTAGTTTTTTCTCCATTGCCATTGTTTGGCCCATCAAGACCTCACACTCACCTTGAAATCAAATCTCAGGGATAAAAAACTAAATAAAATCCACATTGCAAACTTAATAGCATAAAAGATTGAACATTAAGAAACATCCTTTGTTCCACAGTATTTTAGGGACAAGGGCAGGGATGGTGGGATGGCGGGGTATGCATTTTGGGGACAGCAGCCAGGGTCATTTTTGGGGGATGGCAACATTTGTGTGTGTGAGAGATTTTTATTTATATTTCCTTTTATTGGATTGGAAGAAATCTTTGGTCAACAAAAAAACACTATGTTATAGCTCCTCTATGAAAGCTCGACTCTGGGATGTTTCATCTTTTTGGAAAAATTTGAGGATAGTCAGGGGACATCCCCTGCCATCCTGCTATCTTAGAAACTTGACGTGGGGTGGGGACACCGGTTTCAGGGCTTGTGATGCATCCCCGTGGAACACAATTATGAATCCAAGTACCCTGAACTAATCCAGGTATAATCTTCTAATAAAAGGCCTAACCATGATCATTAAGAGGCACAACCATTTCCATCATGTTAACTACTGGATTTTCCCTAGCGATGAAGAACACGGTATCTGAATTTGGAGTGCTCTGTGCTTCTTCACCATCACTGAAAAATGATATTTGTGTGGTAGCAACAGAAAATAGAAAAAGGTTAAATTTCAAATTTAGATATGAAATACAGAATCAGATGGGAAACCAAAAACATTTGTAATAATAGTTCAAATTTATTTACCCTTGAACCATCCTTTTCAGGATTACATCTTCGTGAATGCTTGCAGATCCTTGACCTTGGAGCTAACAGGGATGTTGTCCTTACTTTAGCGGCTTTTTCATTATCCTACATACATATTCATTTATCCATACATAAAGTAATCAAATCAAAATAATATATGCAACAACTCTGTTGAAATCATTGGTTCCATGCTTACAGGCAAGCTAGATATTCCATGTTGAATAGATGGAGCAGATCCTGCACTCTGGCCAATAGGCATCTGAGGTATTGGTGGGAGAGTTCCAAATATTTGTACTAATAGTTCAAGTTTATTATCCTTTTTAGGATTATATCTTCGTGAATGCTTGCATATCCTTGACCTTGGAGCTAACAGGGATGTTGTCCTTCCTTTAGCAGGTTTTTCGTTAACTGACATACATATTCATTTAGCCATACATAAGGTAATCAAATCAAAATAATATATGCAACAACTTTGTTGAAATCATTGGTTCCATGCTTATAGGAAAGCTAGATATTCCATATTGAATAGATGGAGCAGATCCTGCATTCCGTCTTATGGACATCTGAGTTATTGGTGGGAGATTTCAAAAAGGATTGCTAACCAGTTGTGGCACCATAACCATCATGTTCTGTTGAGCACTGTAACAAGAGAAGATGGAGTAAGTAAAATTTGTTTAATGATTGATTTTTCTAAGTACTTCAAGCAAAACAATAGTCACAGAATCTCACGGTTGTGCAAACTTGATCTGTCCAAAGGCTGGAGTTGATGCAACACCAAAACCACTGGAAGCAACTGATAGAACCCACATAAAAAAACATGTCAAAACTCACGATCCAATAAATCGTGAATGACTATTGAACATGAATCCAACTTCACACTCAAAATATGAGAGTGCCTCATCATATTGAAATATCACATACCTACACCAACCTATGTCTGGGTGGGAGTAGGATTTTGGAATCCACAAAACTGAGAAGGCTGCAATTCATATAAAATCAATCATTAAGACATAAACTCCACTGGAACCATACCACATTTAGTGCACAACATTTGTAAATAAAGTTGATGCTAAAAACATAAAGCACGTAACAAAAAAAACTATACAAAAACTATACATGAATGAAGTTGCTAGCAAAATAAAATTTTAAATTGTGCTAGTTTAAACAAAAAAAATCCATTAAACATACCGTTGACTGTGTAAGGCCTGTTGGTTTGCTCTGTGACATCATTGATGTTGTACTATTGGAAAACAGGTTGCTTCCAAAAGTAGGCATGCTCTGGCCAGAAGTATGTCTGAAGGCAGGGGTAGTCTGACCAAAAGCTTGTTTGGATTGCCCAAATGCTAGAGTAGACTGACCAAAGGCTGGCGTGGTCTGGCCAAAAGTAGGTGTAGAAGATTGGAATGGTTCATTTCTAAAAAGGGGTATTTGATCCAAATGCAGAACTTGATCCTAATGGAATTGAACCAAACAAAGATCTAGGCTGAGAAGCTTGGCAAAAAGGGGTTGAATCAAATGCTGGAGAACTTGATGTGTCAAAAGGAGAGGCAAAAGATGCCCCTCCTAGGGCCGGTCTTTTTGATGATCCAAAAAGAGATGGTGATGAAGAAACTGTACCAAAAGGACTAGAGGAGGTAGCCGCAAAAGGTGAGTTAAATGCAGCACTTGATGAAGAACCAAATGGTGTGCTACCACATCCTATTGCTTTATTTCCAAAAATGCCAGGAAATGTAGAAGACAATGGGTTTGCAGTGGATGCATGCCCAAAGGCAGGAGTTGTTTGACCAAAACTAGTTGTTGTCTGCGAAAGACAGATGGTGTTTTCTCACAACAAGGGATAGATTGTGTTGGCTAAGAAAAAAGACAACCTGCAGGCTGTTGACTTGCAGGATTCAGCCCACCTGCAATATACAAATGATTAGTTTAAGAGTGGTTTTTGCATAGCCAATACCAAATAATAACAACAATCAGAATTCTAGCTAAATACCTTTGTTGCCTAATTGATAGTCCTCCCATCTTAGTTCCTCGTGACTCTTCTCCTTATATTGTGGCATAGCCGATGTAGAAAGGAGATTTCCAGAGATCATCATCTCCTCACTGACATTGTTACCAGATCCAAACAAGGGAGCACTTGAAGCCCCAAAAGCTAGAGTACTCGAAGCCCCAAAAGATAGAGTACCAGATGCACCAAACGCATGAGTTGAAGTGGAACCAAATGCAGGGATACTAGTAGAACCAAAAGAAGGTGCAGAAGATGCACCAAATGTTGGTTTTGAAGTGGCACCAAATGAAGGAGTTGAAATGGCACAAAATGCAGGTGTGTATGAAGAACCAAATGGGGGTAAATTGCCCCCAAACAATGTACTTCCGGTATGTGCACCAAAAGGACTTGTACTCCCAAAAGGCCTTGCTGCAAAAGGATTATTAGATGCAGTAATTTGTTGTCCAATCAATGCTTACATCGTTAAATTCATCACACAATCGAGCTAAAATCTAAGCATCTGCCAAACAAAATCCATATAAAATCACAAGAACTCATTCAAATTAGTCCCTAATTTTGACCAAAAAGTAATCGAGATACTTACGATTCGATCGAAACATTGTTAAATCTTATATTTACCGATCCTGCGGACACATAAAACGAGCACAAAAATCTTTCATAAAAACATCAAAAACCATTTAAAAAATCTTACATGCAATTCAAAATGTACTCTACTTGAAATTGTCTGAAAAGTGCCCTAGAATGCATTGATCTCTACCCCTTTTTTTGGCGGAAAGATGAGTTTCCAATAAGATTTTTTATGTCAAATGTGAGATTATATCATTTAAGATGGTGGAGCCGAAACGTTGGATTCCTCAAGGGATTTCGTAAATACAATAACATTTTTAAGGATGAGCAGAAGAATAAGAAGAGGAAGAAGAAAGAAAATTTATTTCGCCTACTCAAACACTAACTTTGAGTTATAGCAAGAATTTGAGTTACTGTTTTTATCGTAATAATACCAAAAATCTTTTTTATGTGTGGGAAAAAAATGGGAAAGGTTGTTGTTTTGGGATTCTGCATCTGCTTCTCTAAGTGCACTAAAGTTTTTAGAAAGGTTGTTGTTTTGGGGTTCTGCATCTACTTCTTTAAGTGTAGTAAAAATTTTGGGAAAATTGTTGGTTTAGGGTTCTCCATCATAGCCATAGTGCTTATGCAGCCTGTGCCTCAGCTGAAAAAGGGAAGAGGTAGGAAGTTCAATAGTTTTTTTTGTCTTGAATATCTTGGCAATTATTTTGGTCATCTACTTGTTTGCTTGCCTTCGATCTGACTTGGATTCTAGGCGCAGGAAAAATTTCCCTTTCTCTCCAATTTAATAAGGTTATAAAAGCTCCTATTTTTTTTTTTTATGAATAAGTGACTATATCTATATTAATTAAAAATAATAGTACACATATCCACAAAAAAAGGTGGATAGTTAAAAGGCACACCCCAAAGTCAGATGGACAGAGCCCAGAAAGTCATAAAGTCATGGGCTACGCCCAGAATGCAGAAAACGTAACAGAAATAGTAATAGAAAAAAAGGCCATTAAGCAGTTAGAGCAATGCCAGCAAATGGAGGATCATTGTCATCCAGGTTGCCCTATATAGCAGCAGGGTCTAGGATGACGTTCGGAGGAGCCCAACCATCGTCATCCTTTTCTGTTTCTATATTTTTATCTTCACAGCAAGGTGAAATTGCCAAATCCAAACATGGGACCCATTTAGAATTATCAGTGGGCCAACCAGAATTGCTGCCAGGAGTGGAACCACCAAAAGGCCACCCAAAATCTCAGCTTCCTCCCCCCAGAGCTGCACCAGAAGGCCACCCCAAGCCAACCTGCGGAGGGGGAGAGGACGACCGCCGCTTGCGAGGGTGAGAGTCGCGACGAGGAGGAGCCTAAGCATGGGGGCGCGAATCCCTGGCAGAGCCACTTCGCCGCAAGCCCCGTGAAGGCGACCGGCCCCTGGAGGAAGTGGGAGAGGGAGGCACATGAGCCACAATGCAAGGGGCATTGCCCCAATGGTCCAGCAACTCCTAAAGGTGAGAAACTTCAAATGCAACTTTGTTAGCTTGCACTTGAATCTGCAGGAGAACATTAAAACAAATAATGGCTTTAGAATATAAAGAAACAATAGTATCCAGCTTGCTATGAGAAAATATGCAGGAATTTCTATCTTTCCACAGATTGAAGAGGATTTCCACCCTGAAAGTGTGTCAAATCTAAGTATACTTTGTGGGAATCTTGGGACAACCTCCCAATAAAACCATATGCCAAGAGAAAGGCTTTGGCCGAAATGGTTGAAAGAAATTGTGGATCCAAGTCCACAACTGTTGCGCTCTGGTACAATACCAGAAAAGATGCTAGAATGATTCAGCATACCCACAAAAAGGGCAGCGAGGGTCTTGAATTCCCAAATGAAATAGTTGAGCTCCCATTGGTAAGCCTTGGAAAAGAATACACCAAGAAAAGTGGACAAGCTTGGGTTCAACAATTGCAGACCAAATAGCAGAAAATATTTTATGCCAAACGGTTGTCAAGGACTGAAGAAGTCGTCGCTGATTTAGGGCATCAATCATGGGAAAATGAGGTGAAAGCCATTGATAACCAAGCTGAGGCTTGTAGTTTCTGAAAGGGGTTTCTAGAAACCATTTCTAGTCCTTCCACCATGGTTTATTAGAACAGATATCCACCTTATGAAGCATACTAGCCGGAATGGCACTCACCAGGCCATTATAGGTTTCACGGTTATGGTTTTGAAAGCTAAACTGGGAATGAAGAGCTTCCCACGAGAGAATGCACATGGTGGATCTATGAAAGAGATCTTGTAAGATTCAGATACCCTTCTTGTGGAATCTGAGAGCCTTAAGCCAATGAAGCTTAGCCAATGGTTGATCAATACTAGAAAAAAGAGGAGACCACCATATATTTTGTTGATTAAAGGAGAGCCCATCACGAAAACCATTCCCTGACCAACGGAGCCAGGGTTTGACCACCTTCCAGGAACACCATATGTTTTTGGTGACAAAGGTACCCAAAAACTAAACAAGCTCCCGCATAATAAGAAGGGTTGGAAGGCCAATTCCCTTCCAAGAGGGTTTGTGAGTGGCAAAACCTGCTTTAATATTATGCCTAAGGAGGATTTTCCAGGCCTCATTACCAATAAGAGCACAAATGATCCATTTGACAAAGAGAGCAATGCCTTACCGCTAAGTAGAGAGAAGGCCAAGGCCACCAGAATCTCTAGGGAGACAACAAAACTCCCAGGCAATGTGGTGAAAGTCGCAATGGGTCTCAGAAGATGCCCAAAGAAAATCTCTGAGTAATTTCTCCAACTTAGCATATAAGGCCTTGGAAGGGGCCCAGCAAGAATAGTAGTACACGAGTCACTGCTAGAACTTTCAAACATACCTGAAATTTCCCAACCAGAGAGAGGTTTAGTACCCAGAAGGATAATTTTTGCTCAATGCGAGAAAGAACCGCCTGCCAGAGATCAGTAGAAGAAGCTTGAAAGGTGAAAGGAATGCCAAGAAATTGAAAGATTTCACTTGGAGCAATCTATTTGCACCCATATTGTTGAATCCAAAGAGGGATGGGAAGAACAGATTGTCTGTAACACAGGGTTTTGTGCCACTGAATGGCCGAACCAGAGGCCAAGCAAAATCTCTCAAGACAATCTAGAGTAGCTTTGACAGTATTTTCTTCTTCCAACAAGGTAAGGAAGGAATCATCAACAAAGTGGTCATTGACAAGTTGAGCGGATGAATTAGGCAAGGAGATCCTATGAACCAATCCCTGGGAAACGGAATGAGCAAGAAGATAGCCAAACCCTTCAATAGCCAGTACATAGAGTGAGCAAGCAAGCGGGCAGCCTTGACGAATGGAATGGAACAAACCAAAGGATTGGGATTGGCGGCCATTAATGGTGATGTAAGTTGAAGTGTCAGAAAATAACATTTTAATAGACTAAAGGAAAATTGGGCTAAAACCGAGTTTTGAAAGCATGGCTAAAATGAAAGGCCATTTGATGCAGTCATAGGCTTTGGTAAAATCAATCTTGAGGACAATGCCCTGTTGATTAGAGCATCTCGCCCACTCCATACCCTCCCAGACATCAATGATGTTGTCCAAGATGAACCTGGATAATGAAGCCAATCTGTTCAGGGCGCACAACCTGGGGTAAGAGGTATCAGATTTTGAGTGCAAGAGCTTTGGCAATGATTTTGTAGGAGACATTGAAGAGCGTAATGGGCCGCCAGTTACAAATATCCTCGGGATCACCAGACTTAGGTATGAATTTTATATTTCCTTTATTGATAAGATTACCTAGGGATCTAGAATGAAAGGATTCAAGGTAGACTTTATGCAGATCATGTCCTACACAATCCCACAGAGCTTTGTAAAATTCACAGGGAAATCCATCAATTCCCGGAGCCTTGTCATTGGCCATAGTGCAGACGGCTTCTTTGAGGTCTTCAATTGTGAGCAACTATTCACAGAAGGCTATCTAGGCTGAGGAAAGCCTATTTGGCACAACAGTAAGACAATCCTAGAGCACATTTGACTGCTCAAGAGTATACTCTTGGGTTGTAAAAACTTGCACATAGTGCTTAACAAATGCCTGAAGAATATCAGGTAATTCTGATAGAGCAATGGTGCCTTCTTTGATGTGCTTGATGCCAAGTGAGGAATGTCTAGCTCGAAGTGCCATAAAAGATTCTTTCAAGGCACGATCCCCAATCTTGAGCCAGTGTAACCTGGCCTTGAGTTGTGCCCCTTTGGCTGCACAGTTGTCAACAACTTGTTTTTTATGCCGTATCTCTACAACCCTGACTTGCAGAGAAGGGGAGAAAGGGTTGGCCACCAAAGCCTCCGTGGACATCAGCCATTATGGCTGCATAAGACCGTCTGCAAAAAATGGCCAAGAAGAAACCTTGCAGTCTGTGTAATAGCATCATTCCACCATTGGATCCAACCTGTTGAGTGGGGCATTCAAGATTCCAGATGGTGCGGATGTGGGCCAGTGTGGGCTGGTGACTTAGCAGAGAGGTATTCAAAAAAAATGGGTCCAACTAGCATGGGGTCGTCTGATGTGCCATCTAATGCAAAATAGAATAGGAAAGTGGTCTGATAATGTCACATCCACTAATGGTGTTATCGGGAGTGGTGAAGAGTTGGAAAAAGAGAAAAAAGATTGTGCCGATATCATAGCCTGATCAAGGATTTTAAATATCCTGTCAGACCCAGCTTGAAAATTGCACCAAGTATGCCAGAGAGAATGAGAATGGCAGTGAACCAATGTTGGGATCGAAAAGACCCAACTTATGTCCCATGTAAGCCTCTCTTTCACCAGATGCCCAACAAAATGGAAGATGACCATCTTTATCGTACATCATCTCAACCATATTGAAATCCCCACAAAGCACCCAGGTGGCAACTGGTAATGATTCAGCAATCCAACACCAAAGATGAGATCTTTCAACATCATCATTTGAGGCATAAACATTAATAATCCCAAAGGAATGATTATCAATGTTCAGAAGAATCCAGATAATCCAATGCATGGGGTCAGACCCATGAGCAACCACCGAAGCGTGCCACTGTGGGGACAAAAGGAAGACCACTCCGCCACACCTGGTATCATGATCTATACAGAACATCTAACTGGCTGACCAAATAGAACGGCAAGCCGAAGAAAGCAAAAAAATAGCTACTTTCACTTCTTGAAGACATAAAACATCAATACTAGCATACTTCTAAAGAGTATCCCAAACAGAATACTTCCTAGAGAGGTCAGTGAGACCTCAAACATTCTAGGAAAGAAATTTCATTGGAGAAACTCCACCATGTCATCGGAGTCTGGCTCTTCTAGAGAGGAGTAGCGATTCTGCAAAAATTCTGGTGGGACTATTCCAATCTGAATGGGAGGAGATGAATGTCTTCATTTCTCCTAAACATATTCTCGTTCTTCAAGAGGTCTAGAAGGGTTGTGAGAGGGCTTGAGAGATCCCGACATAGGAGGAGACTCAGTAGGTTGAGTTATCATAATTGAAACAGGCTGGGGTGTAGCCGAAGGCCTTGTTTGAGCTGGAATGCTAGGAGAAACCTTGTGGGTTTCCTTCCCCTTTGCAGAAGGGTTTGAAACATCTTTTGTCGGTGCAGGGGTTTTGGTAATCACCCCGGAGCCAGTGGACTTATTTTTCTAGTTGGTAATCATTGACCCTTTTTTGTCTGGTTTTGCGGCAGCACCATCCACTGTATGGGGCTTGTCAATTTCCCATGATGGAGACTGAGTATGGGGGATTGTGAGAGGACAATCCTTGATCTTATGTTCAACAGACTGACACTGATAGCAGGTGTTTGGCAGATTGAAATAAATGACCTTCTGGGTATGACGCAGAGAGCCAATTTGAATATCAATGGACTCTTTCAATTCATGTAAAGGTCCACTTCAACACAGACTCACTTTTGAGGGCGAGCTTGAAAGAACCTATCAAGTTTGACACAAATAACTCTCCCAGGGAGGATGCAAGCAAGGCAAGGGTAGACCGGGGAACTCAACCTATATTGGAACCCACAACTTGGTGTCATTTGAGACAACAAAGTCTTGGGTCCAGGGCTGGAAGACCAGCACAGAGGACTAGATGTACCAAGGACCATGATTCAAGATTGCCTAAACATGACTGACCTCTGCAAAGCGAAAAAGAAAAAAGCCCTTTGTCAAATTTTGGACCATATCAAGGCAGACCCCATGAGGGACCCAAGCCTTTTGAACCCAATCTTTAAGCACACTTTCAGGGGGGAGTCCTCCCAACAAAATAACCAACAAGAGTATGTTGTTCTAACCATTGACATGCAGAATCAAAATCCTGTGTGGGTAAAACCACATCCATAGGAGATTTAAAAGACTTACCTCGTAGAAAATGTTTGGAACAAATTTTTGGGGATGCTTGTTCGGGGGAGGAGCCATTGAGTAGAGCCATTGAACCACCAACACTAGCAAGAACTGTTGAGTTAGATCCAGTTGGAGGCATTTTAAACCACTACAACTGCAGTAAATGTGGTCGTACTCACAGAGTAAGTGAAAAATCTTGCGCCAATGGCACGGTATGATGCAAGGAGGACCAAAGAAAAACATAAACACTGGAAACCCTAGTAGAGCTCATTCACCTTCCAAGTTCAGAATCCACTCTTGGCTTTGGATGGCTTTGAGATTGGAAGGTTCAAAAGCTCTTCAGCCTTCACAACTTCATATTATTGTTTTTTTTACGATATAAAGCAATAAAATATTTATATTTTAAAAGGGTTGGAAATAGAATCTTTGTATAGTTGAGGATACCTCACGACCTAACTTATAGGTATCTTGTAGCATATGGGACTACCTCATACTCCTATTGGTGTTGAAAGAGGCACCCAATTGTGTTTCAATGCAACGCAATCATACCCTACCCCCTACAAGAACTTGTGACCTCTCTTTCCAGAGGACAATTTTTTCACTCACAAGCCAACTAAGATTGTAATTATTGGTTTGCTTTCATTCACAAGATTTTTGGATTAAACTATTCATAAGAAAATTAACTTGGGTGGTTCAGTGGTCAATAAAATTAGGAAAGAATGCCATGGTAGGAAAAATGGGATTCCATGTTATAAGGATATCATACCTACTCCTAGGCAAACATAATATGCAGGCACGTCTCTATTCTTTTATTGCTATTAGGGGTTTGTCATCATTTACTATTAGAGCTCCATGTGAAAGTGAGAGCGAACTCAATACTAAATCATAGTAAATGGTGGAAATAAGATTTATTTAAGTCGTATTTTCTTTTTAACCGTCATGCATGTTTTCAATTAACCGTCATGCATGTTATTTGAGTTGTTTGTGATTATTTTTCTATGCTTGATTAAAAAGAGATTCTCATTTTTTAGGTTAGTAAATTAATTTATTTATTTGGTACATGAACAACCAGTCTCTCTATTAAATTTGCCCAAGCACTTTATGGTGTTGGGTTAATATTGGGTACATGAATTACCCTTGATGTTTTTTCTCTACCAAATTTGTGTCTAGAAAGATTAGATCCTTGATTTTTTTGAGTCAAACAATTTTCCTTAAATTTATTATGGGTAAACACTATCCCAACTATAATTGGGAACTAAGTCTTTACTAAATTTTCTTTGTACTAATTTAAAATTTGGTAAACTTCATCAAAAACAACAAGCATTCAAAATCATCCTGGAATTTTTTATGTTAAGGTTTGACTTTTATTGGTTTTTTTTATTGTTAGGTTTCTGCTAGGGTTTTTGTATTTTTTTTAGTTCTCATATTTTTAGTGATTCCTTATGGAGTGTGGTTAGAAATTTCTCCAGAAAATTCATATTATTATATAATACTAGCAGTTGGTCCCATAGGTTCAATAGTCACATTGATAATATTTCACAAGCAAGCAACACATAAAGCTTTGGCCTACTTGTAAGGTACCTACAAGGCAACTAATTTAATATTATTTTTTGAGTTGTGTGTGAAGCTCTCTCTTTGATTTCATTTACTCAAAAGGACCTAATGTGGGGCAACAAGGGTAAGTGGCATGATTTTAGGGGTTTCATTAATCGCATGGCCAAACATACATGACCGTGGTCTCCCAGTGTAATCTCTTCAAGATGCTAGTAGTGAAATAGCCACAAACACCCTGTTCAAAGTCAAGACTGTTGTTCAATGTTGACAAGCACTCTACACTGGTCGATATCTAGAACCATGATTATCCAAATGGCTACATCAACAAATCAGATGGTGAGCAATGTGAATGTATGAAAGAAAAAATGAAGTAGGTCAATTGTTTGTTTGCTTACATTGAGAGTGACAAAAGGAGATAGCTTGTGAACATCCTTCTCATGAAAGGAGGAATTTGTAATTGACTTCCTTCTCATGAAAGGAGGCCAACACATTTGTTGTGTATGTGGAGTGCGAATGAACCTATACTTTGATTGTTACACTCACCATTGCAAGTTACTCTACTTTCTAGAGGAGATAAAGAGATTATATAGGAGATTAAGGAGAAATTGTGTTTCAATTATTTGGCTAGTTATCAATTTATAGTCCTTAAGTTTAGAGGGTCAACCAAACACAAAATCTAAATGTTCCCTTAGTGAGGAGCACTAGATGAAATATATAGATCAATGGTCCAAATTAAAAGGGAATTCCATGAAATAGATCTTGGCCATTGATTTTCCAAACAATAGCATAAATGACATAAAAAAATAAAAAAAAATGTTCACTTCCCATTTATTTTTTAAAACAATGTCATAGATACTAATAAACTAAAAAAACTTTTCAACTTGCATTTACTATTATTTTCCTTTATTTTTGTCTTATTCTGACCGATTGAAAATAAATTACTAATAATGTATTTGTTCTCAACGATTTTTAACCATAAATATAGGAAAATGATTTTTTTATTAATCATCAAATATAAATTTTGATTCATTTACTATGAGGTAGTGTACATGCACTCCAAGCTCTCTATCTCTCTCATGCGTTCTAAACTCCCTTGAATGAATCCACACCTTATACATCTATGTTGCATGGAATGATTTGCACCTTACAAGTGCAACCAAATCAAATTATGATAAGATTGTAAAGAGATTTATTTTGATAGCTAAATATCTATATCAAATCATATTGTGATTAAAACAAAATATCAATAGATTATGAGCCTGAGTATAAAATGAGATTGAGTGAAAAAACTTATAAAAGTTAAACAAAACATTTCAATCAACATCTAGATGTAGTTGAAATATATAATATAGCATATGTCAATTGTGATCCAAGATTAATAAAATGTCTGAAAGAAATAAAACAAACAAAAAATGGACACAATTAAACTATAAATTGAACACATACCAAATTGGTTTTGGTGAGAGATTAGAAGGGAATAAAAGTAAAAGAACTCTATGATCTCTATTCTTGTGCAACTTTATTATGAACTCTAGCTTAGAAACAAATGGTAGTAAATGAAAAAGAAGCACTCATGGGATCCAATGATTGAGTGGTTGACAAGTCAAAGAAAATTAGTAGAACAATCTATTAAATGCTAATGATATGAAATCAAAAGTTGACGCTTAATATCAAAATTAGTCTATAAATATTTCAAATCCTTTTTAAGGTATAATTCTTTTCAATTAAATAGAAAGCTAGATTCTAGGATGAGATAAATTAATATCAATTACATTATACATATCTAGTGGTTGGGTAATACTAATATTTAGGACAAGGCATGACAAATAATAGTAATCACTAATACTAACCACGGGGATTACAAATGTGATACATGCAATTGTAGCTACTTTTGCCCTTGCTTTTACTCCATCTATATTTAAATATCTATCAATATCCACATTCATCAAACAGAAAAGGCTCACCCTGATTTCCTAAGAGATGCCTAGTTTACAATGTCATTAACACACATCTAACCTAATGCTAATTTGATTTTTAAAAATTGGAATTGTGGAAGAAAATTATGAGTGCTATGATTACCATGTGAGCATTCCTTTTCTATGGGTTGAGTGGTGCAATTGGGTGTAGTGAGAGGAAAAGGCATAGAATCCATGGCCATGTCTCATCTCTTCACTTCCTACCAATCATGTGCATTAATTACATAGCTTAATACTCTATTATGTTCTACTAAATTTATAGATAACTTAAACACGCTTAGTTGTAGAGATAATGAAGAATCTAGGTATATGTTAAGGTTTGAAAAAGTAGAGTAGTTGTAGATGGGATTGAATATAAACTATTGTCCACTACGAAAAGCATCGCATCTCGTCAAATGCATGCTTCATCAATATTTACTTCTTTAGATTTTCTCTTTCAAGTAAGCCCTTGGATTTCTCAAATAGAAAGTCTAGAAGTCTATGTGCCTCTTCAAAAAATTTAAGAGAATCTACAGAACTAGAAGGAAGTTTGTCGTATTCCATTTGTAGCTTGTAGAACTCCCTTTTTACAACCATGCAAATTTGATCCTTGTATCTATTAAGATCATCAAGGAGGCTTATTTAATTGGCATGGAGATCAATATTGCACTCGTTTGTGAAGTTCAACAAGTCTCATACTTCACAACAAGCTTTCATAACTTTCCTTAGTTCACCTTCAATTTGGGGTAAAACTGAAAGTGTTTTTAAGATTAGTCTCTTTAATATGGGATACATTCTTTTATTAATTTGAAATTATCTAATTGTTTATCAAGAGTATATTTAGAGTACTGTTTTTTTACAAAGAGGATCAAAGTATTTAAGAGTATTTATGAAAGTATATCTTTTTAAGTTTATTATACACTTGTTCTTTGTTAGAGTCATAAATCCAACTCATCTAGGGGTTCGATTTAGTTCTTAATCATGAGATCAAATATACACTCACAAACATGATTTAGAGTGGGAGACAACAAGTTTTTTAATTTTGAGATATTCATTTGAGTTTATTAGAAAACTTCAGAGTATTGGTGAATCATTTTCTAATATTTTTCACAACACTTCTTCATCATTTAAAATCTAGCTTAAAATCACATTTAGTTTTATTTGATTTCTATCTTTATTTTAATTATTTACATTGGTGGCAATGATCAACCTAACTATAATTAAGATAAATTAATTGTATTTTATTGAATACATTTCTTAATTAGAGACATCAATATGCAGTCTCCAGCCAATTTTTGTAGTTATATTAATAGACACCTATGTTTGTATCTACTATTGCTTTTGCTTTCTTGATATTTTTCTTCATATTGTTCAATTCACCTTGTTATAGATAACCACATATTTTTAGTTATCATAACATATTTATTATGGTGTTTTCATATTTAATTCTTTAATTGCATGCTTCCTAATGTGGTTTTGACTTTATTTCTTTCATAACCATTTTGTTTATGTTTTTTGGATATATTCTAATCACATAATTCTGAATTTCTTTTATACCTATACATGTAGGTTTATTTCTTTATAGGTAGGTAGGTATGGATGCTTGCATGTAGGCATATATACATATATAGATGTGCATGTAGGATCTCATTCTTGTAGTTGTGCATGCAAGGGAGGACATCTATGCATATATGTTTGGTAGATTAATATTTTTTTTGTTATTTCTTAGGTTTGTCTTATTTCTTTACTTTAAAACTATGATTATGGTCATTTATATTACTTCTCATTTCTTATTGGTTTGTTTCCTCATTTATCTTTTCACTTTTATATTTTGGCACTCCTCTGTCCATTTACTTTTCATTTTTTTCTCTTTAATTTTTTCCTTCTTATCAACATACTCCCATTCTCATATTGAGATATCTAGATTTGCTTACACACTTTTATTCATTTATTTAGAAATGCATATTCAATCATATGAATTTTAGTGCACCAAGACACTACATGTCATCTTGTAGAAGTAGGATCTCAAACCTCACAATCTCCCTTTTTGGTTTAGATCAATCTCATTTAGTCACATTATCACAAAAGTATAAGGACTAAGAAGTGTGGTAGACTAACTAGTGAATCTAGTCACAGAAGTATTAGTATTCACAAATATGAGTAATTGGTCTTGGATAATATTGAAAGAATGGAATGGCTTATTGAAACAGTAGTACTTGCATATTTGTAATGTCCATAGGAACATCTCCATTGAAATCTCCCAACTTTATATAAAACATTTATATAAGGGTAGTTAATATATATCAAACATTGTTTTTAAGGGTAGTTAATATATAACTTTATAATAGTTTATAGTATAATGTAGGGAGCATTTGGGTAAGGGGGTAAGATACAAAACCCTTTCTGAAGATTGTTTGCCCTCAAATCATGGTGAGATATGGATATTGTTATCTAAACGATCAATTTTCTCATGATGCATCTTCAAAAAATATATTTTGACATAACAATCTGCTCTATGATTTGTAGAAACCTCAAATATTTTGGATTGAGCTAGTAAAAGTCATTCAGATTCTAGCACTAATCTTCCATCTATATCATGGAAGAATGTTTGAAGTTCTTTTTGAGAGAAGAAACGTGGAAGAATGTGTGAATGCATCCTTTGATGAGAGGATTCGGAGCCTATGCAACTTGGCTAATCCTTTAGTCAATTTAATATGATTCTAATGATGTTGAATCTAAGTTCTCACTCCTTACTCTTTGTATTTAAGGACCATTTGCAGATGGACCATACCATCTTCAAATTCTAGTTATTACAATGATGCTTTGACTATCTTACTATGATTTCTTTTCTTATGCCAAATCTCCCTAAAAAGTTGGATGATAGTGTTTTGTCCAAGTAATATTTAAGACTCCTCTATCACTGAACTTGTACCAATAGAGTTCAAAGAGGAAAAAGCACAAGTTAACAGACTTTACCTTTCAAATCATGAGCTCTTGAGGTAGGCCATGCTTGTTGGCATGAGCCTTTGGACCATAAGGACATCTCTTACCATTTTGTTATAGTTTGTTGAGGAATGTTTGTTGGTCTATAAAATTGAAAATAAGTGTCTCATCCAAACAAGATTTATTTTGATTAAAATTTATGGCTTCAAGAAAAGATATTGCATGTAAATCAAAAAAAAAATTATTTCAAGTTATCTACCTATCCTTACAATTTGAATGACCTTGATGCAAATTTTATTTAGTATCCACCAAAAAAGTTTCACAACTCCTCCAATATATATATATATATATATATATATATATATATATATATATAAAGAGAGAGAGAGAGAGAGAGACATATTTAAACATGAAGATAAAAAATTTATTGTTTCACCTAAGTAATTTAAAATACCCTAATAAAATTTCCTAAGGCAACATTATTCTTTTATTGCAATGGATATCCATTTCAGCAATAACCATTTATTGCTACTGCTAAACCATGGTTAGAAAATGGTATATTGCTGATATGGATGTCATCAGTACCAATAAATGGTTTATTGTTGATATCGATATCCATAGCAATAAATTGTTTTGTTAGCATGGTTTACCAAGGAGGTTAAAATCAATTTTGTTAGTCATTTTTTTGTGCAATTGGACTTTGATTAGTAATACAATGTTTAACTCATTAACAAACTAGTTGAATAAATGAAATTTATAAGTGAACTAAATAGGTAACTTGCAATTGGATATATCATAATTTGTCATTTTATATACAACAATGACCAATTTGGCATAAAATATTTTAAGAATGGAAAGAACAATAAACAACAAGACAAAATGTAATCTATAGCCTAGTGGGTCATTGCTAAAGTAAAGTCTTCTAAGACTTTACCTACATTGACTACTCACAATAGGAGATGCTTTGTAAACTTCTCACCATTCTCACATGCCTGCAAACAGAAATTATATAATCTGAGTAGTAACAAACAAACATCAAAATATCCCAACAATGTAAGTTTCAAGATCCAACAGAATTCTTTACTGCATGTACAACTGAAAATTTGTATACAACTATTAAAACACATTTGCATAATGGTAAAAACACATACAATTGCATAGTTAGACTGTAAATAATCCAAGTAGTAGCCATTAGAGCAAAATATCCCAATAGTGGTAGTGTGATAACCAACACAAATTCATAGTACAATTCCACATTCAGTGGTCTAAGTATGATGCACTTGTGTTAAGAAACACAACAAAATAGATAAATTTTGAACTATACACCTGTCTTCAAAACTGTAAGAAATAGTAGCTTGAAACCATCAGTATAAAACTTTGGCATATATTATTATAAATAAACCAAAATGGAAGTGCATTGTAGGACAGACGAGAGATTATTGCAGCAAAAGGGGTCTACAATATCTTGGAGTTACAATGTGCACATATGAATATAGTTGCTCACATATATCAACTATATACATATATATGTTGGCAAGAGACACTATATGGATTCATGGCTGTTGTCATTGATGGCAACAAAGGTCATCCCACATATCCGCAAGTCATGATGTGTCTCTACCGGAAGTCAGAATAAAGAATGTTGTGGTCTGGTGAAGAAGAACAGAGCATGTGGCAAGGTCCGACAGATTGGTCCGGATCTCTCAGAGGAAGTGTCTTGGTGCAGTGCGGATTTGGGGAAGTCAAGAGGACTACCTTGAGTGGTATATTCCAAGGATTTAGCCTCCGGTGATGGACAAGGAAAAAGATATGAATGGTTGAGTACCGGATTCCTGAGAGACAGTGAAAACAGAGGAAGAACTGACTGGCAGAGTATCAGACTGCTTTCCGGATGGGTTACTATTGATGACAGAGGTTGTGAAGGCATGAATCATGTCTGGCCGACATGATTAATGATATCTACAAGTATATGCTTGATCCGCATTGCTTGGTGAGGAAGGATTCAGCCGACAGAATGAAAGTTTATAAGAAACTAGACTGTTCCGGATGCCGACTAGAAAGGTGATGAAATTACTTGTGCGGATATATATAGAGGATGGATTTAGTTGTGAAGTGTTGTGTTGTTGAAGAGATATATGCGAATAAGTCCAGATAAGAGCAGAGGTAGCAAAAAGGATCCGGTATGTGAAAGATAGCAGAATAAAGAACAGAGGAAAGATGAAGTGCAACAGATCAGTGTACTGAGCCTAACCGGAACTGAACTCCAGCATATGCAGATGCTTCCAATCAGTTCAAGACTGTGATTCTCATCACTTTGTAGACAGTGTGTCTTCTTGTAGGCAGTGGGCCTCTTGTGAGCAGTGTGCTCGGGCAGTGAGCCCTAATTGGCAAGTGCCATTTTTGTAATTTCCTATTCTTCTAACAGAGAATAATTTTGGGTTAATCACCCCGTGGTTTTCTCCCTTAACAGGGTTTCCACGTCAAAAATATTGTGTCATGTGTTTCTTATTTCATGGTTAATGTTTTGTGTTTGATTTTATGCTGCATCAATTAAAAGGAAAGTTCAATAAAGGAAATAATTAGGTAACTGATTCACCCCCCCCCTCTCAGTTATCAACAATTGGTATCAGAGCTAAGTTCCTCCTAATAGAGCCTAACAGCTTGAGGAAGATCTGGGATTTCAAATGGATGCATATGGTTTAAGGGAGCAACTCAAGACTGCTCTTGAGGATCTTGAACAGTCGAATTCTGAAGTTAGTGAATTAAAGGAAAGACTCAAACAGGCTGATGAATTCATGAGAGAATTAAAAGACAAATTAAGTCTCTCCATGAAAAAGAGAAAGGAGCTGCTTCAACAGTTGGCAAGACAAAGTGAAGAAAGCAATACAAATGAAGAATTGACTGAGCAAACCAAGTTATGTGAAAAGTTATCAAAAGAAGTCATTATGTTAAGACATGAAATGGAATCAGGAACTATAAAGTTTACTCAAGAGATTGAAGAAAAAAGAAAGGCTGAAGACAATCTAAGACAATCTCTTAAAGAAAAATCAGAAGAATGCCACCAGATGGACAGGATTATCAGACATCTTGAATCTGATCTTGAAGATGCCAAAGATAATGAAGGAAAACTTGAGGATCAAATTGTCTCTCTCAAAAGAGACCTTCAAACAGTAAATGAATATAAAGAGAAATTCAAGATAAGTTCTGCTCAACTTGAAGTTCTTCTTGGAAGTCAAAAGAGGACAGATGACAAGTATGGTTTGGGATATGAGAAAGGAGAAAGCTCCGGATCCGGTCAGAAGAATCTTGGATCAGAAAATCCAAGGAGCAGGCCTAGAAGACCTCCGGTAAGACAGCCAAATGCTCAAAGATATCCATCCTTCAATGGATACTGCCACAGCTGCAACCACTTTGGTCACAAAGCTAATCAGTGCAGAATGAGAATGAATCAGATTAATTCATCCTTCTCCGGACAGTGCTTCAACTGCAAAAGGTATGGACACAAATCCCATGAATGCAGAAGTATGCAAGTAAACAAATCATTCAAAGGTAGATGCTTCACATGCAATAGAGTAGGTCATATGGCTAATCAATGCAGATCAAGAGGATATCAGTCAAACATGCAAAGAAATGTTATTTGCCAAATCTGCAATAGGTCCGGTCATAATGCTAAAGTTTGCAGAAACAAGAATCAGGACAAAAGAGGTCCGGTGTATAATCAGAATCAAGACAAGGGTAAACAAAAGATGAATGCGGATGAGGTTAGGAATCAGATGAGCAAGATTTGGGTGAAGAAAAGTTCAGAGAATGTAGAGGTTGGATCCGCACCAGACTCTGGTGCTGATATTTCTTCCGGAAATTAAAAAGTGAGCTCAGGCTCAGGGGGAGACTCAAAGAAAATCTTGTTCCCCCAGCCAAACAAGTGGTGCCGGATGTGGCACAAGATGCGGATCAAAGGGTTTGTAGATATGAGTCTTGAGATACTTCAGTTAAGATTTCAGAGGTCCGCATGAAGATCTGAAGGAGTTGTGGCTGCCGGTATAGAACCGGGTCCAGCAAGTATCCGGAGGTGACAGAGGATCACAAAAAGGTCCGGTGAGGTCCGGAATTGTACTATCTTGTTTTGCGGATTGGACAGAGTGTTTGGGATGTTCTTGCAATATGTTACCTCGATTCATTCATGATTGAAAGATCCGGATGATATCCACAGATCAGGACTAATCCGGGATACTCCAAACTATCCAGACAAGGCAAACCGAAATGATGTAGGTGAAGCATTTATTGCAGACAGATATTAGGGTTCGCGGAGCAATTTAAGGGATTTCTCAAAGGTCATTTGCTCATTCTGCACTCGAGAAGAAGCGAAAAGTGGAGCTCTGCAACAAGGTTCATCAAGCACACCAAGGATCTCCTGCCGAAGCTATTGCATAAAGAAATCAATCCAACCACTCCGTGCAAACCGAAGGCGCATAAGGTATTCTCCGTTTTTCATTACCTCACTGCAAATCTTTGAAGAATGGCTACTCCAAACATAGTTAAGATCTCTGATAGACCTCGCCCCTCATTCAAGAAACATCCCTACAAATCATTGGAGGTAGACCCACTAGGAGCCTTCTCTAGTGTTCCTCACGGAGTTTTACATACCGAAGACATTAGGGTTTACATACATGCAAGCATTGAAGAATTTGGGGAATTCAAATTAAGAGACCTCTATCACAAGCAACTGATAGACAATGCTTTTGAGCTTAAACCAGAGTATAAGGATATCCAGAAGAAACAATTTGAGCAATTTATTCATTTCCCCTGTTTTGAAGAAGATGAATGGGTCCGGTATGTACTGAGCAGGATGCATGACAACTTTCTATGGCTAGATAGACCCTGCAAGATTACAAAAGAGGCAATTAGAGCAGTAACTGGTCTATACTCTTCCGGAGGGGTACCTATCCTCAAATCTGTCAAGAACAACATTGTAACTGAGGCCACCGGATCAAAATTTGACAAGAGGGCAATGACCATTGAAGATATTTCGGATCCGGATATCAAATATGCATCAATGATAATAGGATACAAGATCTATCACTCCAGCAGGGAGAATTCTGTATCCGGAACTGCAGTATACACTACCTATGAGATGCTAAGAAAGAATGCAGAGTATGATCTCTGCGAACTACTGTTAAGCCAATTAATGGAAAATATACAGAAAATCAAGAAGGATAAGAAGAATTCCTTTAAGTATGGTACTCTGATTGTATGTCTATTCTTCTACTTCATGAATGAGCTACCCGGAACAAGTGGATGGGTATGGCAGAATGACAAACCTGTTGCAGTCCAGATAAGAGACTATCTACATGGACTTGGGGATGCAAAAGCGAGAAATACAGCTCTATGGGGATACTTCAAAAACTTTCAGAGCATGATGCAAGCAAGAGAGAGAATTCCCCAGTCTCTTGTTGAAAAATACAAAGACTCAGTGTGCTTTATGGTTGACACTGATCAGTGCCTAATGGAGGCAGTAGAGCCAAGGACTGTCTGGATCATGCCCATGGGGTATGAAGTAGATGAACAGATAGTGGAGCTGCATGTTCAACACATGCTAAGTCAGCCCAAAGATCCTAAGGCAGAAAGGTTTGGAACCTTTGAGGAGCTGAGTGTAAAAATACATGTAGAACTCAGGGAACCTGAGATTAAAAGAAAAGTGAGAAAAGAAGTTGAGCACATTGCTCAAGGCCTAGGCATCTCAAAGGAGGCACTTGATGCCAGCCGGGAAAAGAGGAGGAAGGCCGAGGAAGAAGAGAAAAGTAAAGAAAGTGCTCCGGTTGGAGCTTCCACCCGGACCAGATCATCAAAGAGATCTGCACCTCCCTCAACCAAAAGTTCAAAACTGGAAGTCCAGGCATCCGGTAAGAGATCCAAGACAAAAGCCACAAGGGCTTATGGAAGCCAAAAGGATGAAGAGGAAACAGAATCAGATGAGGGAGTAAGAGAAGTAAAGAAACAGAAGAAGAAAGGATCCGGTAAGCCCTCCACAGGCCAAGACAAGGATGAAATGGCAGAGGTAACTGTTGAAAAGCCCACTCTGTCACTGGAGAGCATAATCAAGTCAGTCACGGTGGATGGAAACCTTCAACCAATGACTGAATCATATGATGACTTCAGTGAGGCCGACCAAAAGACTCTGCAGGAGGCCACAGTAAAATATCTTAATATATATAATAAGGCTTTCATTGAAATAATATCTCTTATTCCTAAAAGCCTAGAAAAGGAAATGGAAGTAAGAAAGAATAATGCTCATGCTAAAGATCTTGAGATCCGGGAGCAGATAGCTATTCAGCTATATCCTCAAATTGATCCCAAGACAATGAACATTATCTTCAAAGACTGCAAAGATGAGTTCAGAAGCAAAGCCAGGATGAATCAACTCATGCTTGGCGAGACTGACAAAGTGGCCCAAGAAACAGAAGAGATCCTCCAGAAGGCCTTCAAAAGGTTCAATCTTCCGGTTGTAGAGGATTTAGGTACAGAAACAGCTGAGGACTTGGGACCCTCTACTCCAGAAGAAGTGGCTCATGAACAAACTAGCATCTCTCCTCCGGTTTCCCCTACAGTCTCTGGATCCAAAGAAGAAGAGCAACTACAGGAGAAGGAAGCAGTGGTGAAAGACAAAGAGGTTGACAGTTCTAAGACTGCAGAAGAAAAGAAACATCTGTCTCCGGCAAGAGACACTGCACAAACTGTTCAACAATTTTTGAGTAAAGAAACTCTAGAGATTGATGAACCGGAGCTTCTAAAAGGCCCATTTGATTTTGACTCTCTCTCTCCGGTACAAACAATGAAGATAGCCTCATTTGCAAATGCCAAGGCAAATGAAAAGCTCCTGAAGTCTCATATGGAAGACTGTGAGTTGATAGAGGCTGCTTCCGGAGTACTTGTAAAAATCATGCCATCAATACAGATAGATCCGACAGCCTCCTCTTCCGGTAATCTAAAAACCTTAGTCAGCAGTGTTGATACACATTTTGATTCTCTAGAAAAATCAGCTGAAGAAAAGGTCCGGAAGGAATTTTTGGATAAAAGATTTTCAGAAATATTAGAATTAATCTCTAAGGATAGGAAGATTGTAAGCATTGGAATAAGGAGCTTAGAGAATGCTCTTAAGGATGGCGGTGACATCTACAAATTTTGTATATCCTGGTCAAAGGCAACAGCAGCATTTGACAAGAAAATAAAAGAGGAACAGGATAAGCTACAAAGCTTATCTCAAAGTTTTGATCCTCTCTCTTCCTCTATAATAAATCAAGAATGTCAGACCATTGCAGTCTTGAATGAAATAAAAAATCTTGAGAAGGAAAGGAAGAACATCACCAACCGGATGGGAGAACTTAGAAGGATTATAATCCCTAAGTTGGAAACTATGCATGAGGCCATCAATGATGCTCAGACCACCGCCCAAACAAAAGATCCCACAGATCTCAAGCGGGCAGAAGCGTTTGCATTTTTGTTGAGTGGTCACATTTCAATTTTGGACAGAATGAAGCAAAGCTGGGCTACAGAAATGATCCAATTGCAGACATCCTTTGCAGACATTCTTCAATATATGTGAGTATGTAAATATGCGGCTAAGTATAAGAAATTTTTGAAAATTTTGTTATGCGGACCCTACCCTTTGCCATTGATGTCAAAGGGGGAGTGAGGAGCAGTGAAAAATGAGGGATCCAACTAAGGGGGAGTTCCGGAAATTGTATATAAGGACAGAGCATCAGCAAAGGGGGAGCATAGTGAAAACACTTAGTCATTTTTCACTAAGTGTTGCCATCAATGCCAAAGGGGGAGATTGTTGGCAAGAGACACTATATGGATTCATGGCTGTTGTCATTGATGGCAACAAAGGTCATCCCACATATCCGCAAGTCATGATGTGTCTCTACCGGAAGTCAAAATAAAGAATGTTGTGGTCCGGTGAAGAAGAACAGAGCATGTGGCAAGGTCTGACAGATTGGTCCGGATCTCTCAGAGGAAGTGTCTTGGTGCAGTGCGGATTTGGGGAAGTCAAGAGGACTACCTTGAGTGGTATATTCCAAGGATTTAGCCTCCGGTGATGGACAAGGAAAAAGATATGAATGGTTGAGTACCGGATTCCTGAGAGACAGTGAAAACAGAGGAAGAACTGACTGGCAGAGTATCAGACTGCTTTCCGGATGGGTTACTATTGATGACAGAGGTTGTGAAGGCATGAATCATGTCTGGCCGACATGATTAATGATATCTACAAGTATATGCTTGATCCGCATTGCTTGGTGAGGAAGGATTCAGCCGACAGAATGAAAGTTTATAAGAAACTAGACTGTTCCGGATGCCGACTAGAAAGGTGATGAAATTACTTGTGCGGATATATATAGAGGATGGATTTAGTTGTGAAGTGTTGTGTTGTTGAAGAGATATATGTGAATAAGTCCAGATAAGAGCAGAGGTAGCAAAAAGGATCCGGTATGTGAAAGATAGCAGAATAAAGAACAGAGGAAAGATGAAGTGCAGCAGATCAGTGTACTGAGCCTAACCGGAACTGAACTCCAGCATATGCAGATGCTTCCAATCAGTTCAAGACTGTGATTCTCATCACTTTGTAGACAGTGTGTCTTCTTGTAGGCAGTGGGCCTCTTGTGAGCAATGTGCTCGGGCAGTGAGCCCTAATTGGCAAGTGCCATTTTTGTAATTTCCTATTCTTCTAACAGAGAATAATTTTGGGTTAATCACCCCGTGGTTTTCTCCCTTAACAGGGTTTCCACGTCAAAAATACTGTGTCATGTGTTTCTTATTTCATGGTTAATGTTTTGTGTTTGATTTTATGCTGCATCAATTAAAAGGAAAGTTCAATAAAGGAAATAATTAGGTAACTGATTCACCCCCCCCTCTCAGTTATCAACAATATATAACTGTATAAACGCACATATGTATCTATAATAACTATTATATGTGTGTGTGTGTGTGTATGTTCATATATATCATCTATCTATATAGATATATAGCTATAAATAACTATATACATATATATAGCTATAAATAACTATATACATATATATAGCTATATAAATGCACATGTGTGTGTAAACACCTATATAACATATTATATAAAAAAATATAAGTATGTAAATTTCCATCATAATTGTGTATGTATATAAGCATGTAAATGGAAATATTTTTTACATCCTTGTTTTCCACATTAGAAAATAACAGAAGTTGAGAAGCTGATAAAATATACAATGTTGTACACAAATGACCTACGTGCAATAGTCCAGAAATATGAAAAATAAGCATTAATTAATATTGAAATAGACACATTGATTTAAGTTGTATAAAGACAAACGGATATATAGATATGTGTGTCTATACAACTATGTATATATGTGTATAGATATATAGCAGCTCGCCAATGTCAATGCCTTGATTCGAGTGGAGAGGATTCAATGAGCTTCTAGAATAATGGGCAATGTTGTAGTCGTGAAGGAAGCAATGTGAAAAATGATTAGGGTGAAAAGCTAGCTCTTTCAATGGGCACATAAGGCATTATGTATTTGAACTTGATTTAGTTATCTAAGATCTAGTTAAACTAATTTGTTCATAGATAAATTTGCTTTAGTTATCTAAAAGATTGAGTTATGTCTTTTAAAGTTTATCTACAATAGATTTATGGTGGTGTGGTATGGAATTTTTTGTAATATAGTCCTACCCAAGGGATGAAATTCAAGATTTTATTTGATAATGTATGGTATATATTCCATTTTACAAAGGTAGGCCTTAATTTTCAACAGTAGTAGAGTTCTAAAATAGTCCTCATTTATTGCAAATTTTTGGCCTTTTAAATGCCTCCTACTGGTTCTGACCCAGCACTTGTTGCTGGTGTTGGCAGTTTGATGGCTCTGTACAATGGCTCCTCCACCGACCAAGCATCCCCGAAAGTTTGTTCCGAAGGTCTTTCACGAGGTAAGCCCTCAAATTCTCTTGCTGATGTGATTTTGCCCACCCAGGGATTTGATTCTGCTTGTTTATGGATAGAACAGCATACTCTTATTGGTTACTTTGTTGGGAGAACTTCCCTTGAATCTATGCATAAAGACTAGGTTCAAAAGGCTTGGTTCCCTCATGGGGTCCGCCTTGATATGGTTTAGAATCTGACCAAAGGATTTTTCCTTTTCCACTTTGCGAAAGTTAGCCATGTTCAAGCAATCTTGAGCCATGGCCCATGGTATGTTCAGTCTTCCTTGCTTGTTTTCCAACAATGGACCCGTGATTTTGTGGTTTCTAATGATACCAAACTCTGGGTCCCTATGTGGATTGAATTCCCTAGTTTTCCTTTCCCTGCTTGCATTTCTGGCATGATATTGCTTCTTCACTAGGCAGAGTAATTTGCGTAGAACCAGATAGGTTCTTTCAAGCTTGGCCTCATAAACGCGTCTACGTAGAGGTGGATCTTTCAAAGGACCTCAAGGAATTCATTGATATTCAAATTGGTCCCCTTTGGCATACTCATAAAGTTACCTACTTTAATTTTCCAAACACATGTTACCATTGTCAGTCAGCCGAGCATAAAATAAGGAATTGCCCTCTTGTTGTGCCTTGCCCCCGGGCTCCACCCAGGGAGGTTGCTCAGCCCCTTCCAATAGATACTGTGTCCAAGGAGGAAATTTCTCACCCAATGGACACTTGGGCTACTATTGTCACTCATAAACACAAGGCTAAGGCTCCTATGGAGGCTCTCAAAGATGTTGAACCAGCTAAGGATGTTTCAAAGCCTTCTGCAAAAGGAGGGAAGGGAAACTTCAAGGGTTCTAATGTTCTGCCATCATAGCAAAGATCACCACCCAAGGCATGACCTAGTTCAAATACATCTCTGTCACCTCACCGACACTCTCGTAGGTAAGAACGTCCTGAGGAGGGCGAAATTGTTTAGGAGGCTAAAAAGCAACAAACTCCTATTCAATTTGGGTAAAACCCCACTGAATTCCTGCATAATCATTTTTCTTCTTTTGAAACTCTAGATTCTGAGGAAATGGTGGAGGATTTACAATGAAATTTCTCCCTTGGAATGTTTGAGGTCTAACTGACCTCGTTAGGAAGTACTCTGTTAGAGCTACTATCCAACACTATGCTGCACTTGATGTGCTATGCCTACAAGAGACTAAAATTACAGGCTTTATGTTGTCTTCAGCTTGCCGATCCATTTGGCCAGCTAGTAAATTATATTGCACCACTCATGATGTTGGAAAAGGTGGTGTTTCTACCCTTTTTTCCCCTCAGTGGCACGATTCAGTGGTAGCCCATGGGGTGGACCCCACTAACCATTTAGTCTGGACACTTCTCAATGTTGGTAATCATTCCTTTAGGATTATTAATGTTTATGCATCGAATGATGTGGCAGAAAGATCTACTCTCTGGCAGTGGATTGCGGACTCTCTGGTGGTTGCCACAAGGCTTATTTGTAGGGATTTCAATATGATTGAGACGGTGCATGATAAAGATGGCATTCTACCTTTTCGCTGGCTAGCTGGCGAAAGAGAGGCTTGGTTTCATATGCATAATAAATTGGGCTTCTTTGATCCCAATACTGGCCACCGTCAATCCCATCCTTTCTGGCATACTTGGTGCAATTTTCAAGCTGGGTCTGACAGAGTTTTTAAACACCTTGATCGTGCCATGATCTTGGCCCAATTTTTCTTTTCTTTTTCCACATCAAACACCCTCCCAGTAAAGCCGTTAGGGGAGGTGACGTTATCAGACCACTTTCCAATTCAATTTTCCATTGAATGGCAGGTCACACAGCCACACGCCAGTAAGTCTCAGTTTTTCCTTAACACCTCTTTGCTATCTCACCAACCCACCCTGGCACACATTGCAACTATATGGAATTTACAATGTCGGCCATTGCATTCTACTAGCTGGATACAGTGGTGGAATGATGCCATCACCTACACTATGAGGTTTCTTCACATTTATGGCCGTCAGCTAGCAAATTTTAGAAGATCTTATGAGGCTACAACTACTACTTTGAAAATGGCCACTGCAGCATTGACAACTGACCCATTTTCTCCTTCTCTACAAATCAATGTTGCCAATTTAAGGCATCAAAAGCAAATGGCTGATACTCATGCTACCAAAGGAGCACAGCTCAAAGCCAAGATGTACTGGCTAAAACTAGGTGACCGTGTCTCCAAGGAATTCCTTCTAGCTCTTCGAGCCAAACATTCCTCGCACAGTATTAAGCAAATCAAGGAGGATAATATTATTCTTTCAAAACTACCTAAAATTCTCCAGGCATTTGTAAGACATTATGAAAAAGTGTTCACAGCTCAAGACTATACTTCTGGGCGACAAACTGCATTACAAGATTGGCTTGCAGTGGTTCCAAAAAGGCTTTCTTCAGCCCAGACTCGCTTCTATGATCAGTTACTAACCATTGAAGACCTCAAGGAAGCAGTCTGTTCTATCGCTGATGGCAAAGCTCTGGGAATTGATGGCTTTCCCTGTGAGTTTTACAAAGCCCTTTGGGACTGCTTAGGAATGGATTTGCATAATGTTTACCTTGAAGCTTTTCATTCCAACTCTCTAGGCAAACATATTAATCAAGGGAATATAAAGTTCATACCTAAAGCTGGAGATCCTGAAGACATTTGCAACTGGCGACCCATTACACTCCTCAATGTTTCCTACAAGATCATTACCAAAGCCCTTTCACTGAAGCTCCGTAATCTACTTCCATTGATTGTGCCCCCTGAACAAACTAAATTTATTAAATCTAGGTATATCTTAGTCAATATCATTGTTGTCTAGGAAGGAATGGAATGGGCAAGAAAATCTGATCAAAAAGCCATTTTCCTCAAAATTAATTTTGCTAAGGCCTATGATCGGACTGAATGGCATTTTATTCTTGCAATGCTTGCAGCATTAGGGTTTGGTCCATCCTTCGTCCAATCTATCAAAATGCTCTTCTCAGATGCTTCTACATGTATCACTATCAATGGGCAAAAATCTCATACCTTTGGGCTCTTTCATTCAATACACTAAGGATGTCCTCTTACACTAGCCTTGTATGTTCTAGCCGCAAAAGGCTTTAGATACCTTCTTGCTCATTCTGTGTCAAATGGGCTTGTTCATGGAATTTCTATACCCAATTCTTCCAGCCAGCTAGTTAATGGTCATTTTGTAGATGACTCCTTTCTAACCTTACTGGAAGAGGAAACTACATTTAAAAATGCTCTTGGATGTCTTGAGACCTTCTATCTAGCCTCAGGTTCTTCCATCCAGTGGCACAAAACTTTATGTTACAGGCAATCAATTCTTCCCATTCCTCATTGGCTCCAACAGTATGGCTAGCGCTGGGTTGCTCATAGCAAAATCTTCTAATTTCTAGGCATCCCATTTGCCTTCCAAGCCACTTCTACAAATCTCTGGCAAGCAATTATTTCCCATGTGGAACAAAAACTTGCCTTCTAGATTACTAAGCCACTTTCTCTGGCTAGCAAATTCTAGGTATGTTCTAAAGTTTTAGTAGTAACCCATGTTTACAACTCTTCTTGTTGGGCCCCTTCCAAAGCCTCTTATGCCAAACTGGAAAAACTTTTGAGGGATTTTCTTTGGACCTCTTCTGAAACTCACCATGGTTTTCACCGTGTTGCATGGGAGTTTTCCTGCTTACCCAGAGATTCTAGTGGCCTTGGTCTACTTTCTACCTAGTGCCAAGGCACTGCTTTGTGTGTTAAATGGATTATTTGTGCTCTCTGGTAATGAGGCATGGAAAATTTTACTTCAACATAATATTGAAATGGGACATCCTGTGCACAACCCTGCATGGAAAGGGATTGGTTTTTCAATAATCCTTGTCATGAGAGAGCCAATACAAATTTTAGGTACATTTGTGGCTAAGAGCATTTGGAAAGTCTGGGAGAAAGTTAAACCATGGCTCCACTAGGTTAGAGATGGATTTCGAGATGGTCTTTCATTCAATCAACAGAACATCTGGTGGTCACCTCTCTTGTCCACTGCAGGCCTACCATTAGACAAATTGCATGGCATAAAAGCTCTTTGATTTCATAAAAGAGGTATCCAAACTCTTCAGGATATTTTTCATAGACCCACCATGAGCCTTATGGCATGGGAATCTCCTCGAGATAAATTTGGCCTTCAAAGAAATGATCAGGCTACGTATGATGGAATTGTTAGTGTTATTCTAGCAGAAATGCTTCACAAAGTGGGAATCCACTCCAGCAGACCTTGGTGGAAAGATTGGAAATGGTATCCAGACACTCCAATGAATCATTATAAGCCAAGGCTTGGTTACAGGTGGATCTCACCCCATTTGCCAATGATAGATACGCTTAATAAGTGATGGCTCCTGCATAATTCCATGAATGCTTGGCATAACAAATTTTCCATTGTTTGTTCAGCCATTCTAGAGCCAAAGCTAGCACATTTTGCCTAGTGCCTTCTATTTCAAGGTTTGCTAGTCAGAGCAAGGCTTTTCCATGTTGGGGTTCAAGATCCTCGTTGTCCTTTTTGTGGACAAGCTAAGACTTTTCAGCATCTCTTATGGTATTGCACCAAGGCCCAGCAATTTTGGCTATGGATTTATGATTTCTTTAGGCCTTTCAGACCAAAGCCTTTCTCATGGCAGATAATACTTCTGGGTGATTCTCCCAGGTTCCTTGCAAGATTTACTCAGATTTGGCATATTTTCAGGGTGGAGATTCTTTTCACAATTTGAAAAGATCATAATTTTTGTGTATTTTCAGACAATCACATTGGAACAATTGTTTCTCTTTTTATTAAAGCAATTATCTATTCTAATGTTCTTCTACAAATACAAGTTCAAGCAAACAAGGTAGTTCTTGAGGTTGCTCACTTACAGGAATTGTTGGATCACTGGGGTAATGCTCCTTGCACAGTGGCACGAGTTCCTCTCTCTCCTTCCTCTGTTAGAGCTCGTTCACTTTCCTAGGGCCACAGGCGAAGGAGTGGTTCTGCTAGGGATTCCCGGCCACATTCTCAACCTCCTCCTCCTCGTGCTCCTCACCATCGCAGACGCTCGTCCTCTCCACGCAATCATGACTGGACATCAGGACGTCCTGCAGGTGCTACAGGTGACAATGCAGGTTGGCCTATTGGTGACAATGCAGATTGGCCTACTGGTGATAATACAGGTTGGGTTGCTCCTGGTTCTTCCAATCCAACCAACACAGGTTGGGATAGCACCAAAGTTTTTCCACACTTAAATTTGGCAATTTCACCACAGCACCAAGAGCCAAATACAGAGAATGAAAATCAGGAGAATGACGATGGGTGGGCACCACCAAATGTCATCCCAGACCCCACATCAATTTGGGGAAAACTGGATGACAGGGATCCCCCATCTGCGGGTGTTGCTTTGGTTGCTTAAATCTGCATAATATTATGTTTTTACAATTTTTGTTATGTTTTTACGAGTGTGTACCCATTGACTTTCTAGAACATTTTGGGCTATGCCCATATGACCGACTATTGGGGTGTGCCTTTATACCACCCAAACCATTTTTTGTGAAAGTGTTTTCTTTTATCTTATAATTAATAGATAATTTGGCATTTTCATCAAAAAAAATAGCTTTTAACTGTTCTAGTAAAGTGCTCTACAGCTGCAGACCTACCAAAAATAGCATTCCAGTACTAAATAAGAAAAACCAGTTCATATCCTATAATAAGTCCTTATAAAGACACATCTTTAAGATAATTGATGATATTATTCCTATCTCAAATTTATCGATATGAGCCAAATTATATAATGTCTCTTTAACCAACTAGAGGCATACTTACATCAACATGTATACTAAATTTTCAAAATCATTTGTAGAACTGAGCTTCATGGGATGAGAGTTTGTTTTTGCAAAGTTTGTGAGCCAAATGTCCATTGTACCCTTTAAATTGTCCATGCAAAGCCAAGTTGCTTTTCTCTATGATAGATGCAATTTCCTTCACTATTGTTTTTGCTTATCCATGGTAGCTAAAAGATACTAATTGCTAACATGTGATATATTTTTTCATTAAGGTACTAAGTACATTTTATGTTGTATCACAATTAGTGGAATTACTAATGTTCATTTTATCTCAAAAGTTCTTGAAGCACACATTAAGTTCCTTCTAGCTGACATAACAACCACTGCAAATTTAATCCAATATATCAGACTTGGCCCTAGCTTCTTAGATATATTTGGCATCATTTGCAGTCTTGTGGTATTCTAATTACTATTATTTATGGGGGTTTTATTCAATTGTTTGAGATAAAGTTAACATCAGTATTTTTTTTGGGTTAGCATGTTTATTTCAATTCTACAAATGATTAGTAAATGATATCTAAAAAATGGCCTTGAAATGAAAATATCATAATTATTGGTGTTAAATACATTGGAGAATATCATAATCATTTTCTATTAATGGTGCTAAATACGAACCTTGACCATATAGGGTTATAAATTGAAACCCTTGATATACAGTGTAACGATTTTTCAATATGACCCCTAAATATATATGGAGATTAAAGAATAAAACCCTCAATATATACAGTTTCATGAAACCGTATATATTGGAGGTTTCATTTTAGAGCCCGTATACAAAATGAAACACATTTTAATCTAATCAAATAAAACCCAATTTAAAATTTGATTGAGAAAAATCAAACAAAACAAATTTGAAAAACTTTATGTAAAATGATGGCTAAAACATATGATGACTGAAAGAGCCTATAATTCAGCCGCAGGAATGACGAAAGGAAGACAGTTATATGATTTAAAAAATAGACGACCCATAAAGTCACAAATCAAACTAGTACCTTTAGTGGAAATTGGAAGGAGATGTCAATGCTCATTGAGTGGAGAGGATTCAGCAAGCTTTGGGAATGATGGAGAGTGCAAGGACCCTAAAGGAATGAAAAATGATTAGAGTGAAAAGCTAGGTTTGTCAATGGGCACAAAAGGGATTATGTATTCGTACTTAAAATGTTATAAAGTGGATATTAAAAGGAGTACAGTCCATGCCAACACAAAGCCCTAATGTGGCATTTGGAACGAAAAAACAAGACACCCTAAACCTTTAATGCCTTAAATTGATTTAATTAGGTGACAATAATTTTTATTTTTGTCCTTAAATATATATGTATGATTAATAATATTAATTGGAGGAGTTGTGCAACTTTTTTGGTGGTCATAGCACACAGTTATGTCTATGCATGGCTATCAATTGACACCTCCAAATGACCAATTTTGGACCTTTGTGTACGTAACAACTCATCATGTGGTCCTCATAACTACCCAGAAGTTGAAACAATAGCTTTAAGCTCTTAAGTTATATACGAGGAAACCCAAAAAAAATTGTCAAAATCTGATGTACCATTTAGGAGCTTAGGGTGCATGAAGTTAGGGTGGGTGGCTACTAGGTCCTCTCCCCTAGTGTAAATTATTCTCTTGTTAAATTACTAGCCATTAATTTCTTATTTTAGCATCCTTTGGAAAAAAATAATTGTCTATGCTACTCATGGTTATAGTGTACACTTATAGTTCACCACTATGGGAGCACATGGTCAAAAACATCAAGACACTTCACTTTAATTTCAATTTTTATGTAAAAAAGTAAAAGGGAAATATAGTTTTTAAGGCACCTCTAAGAAAAAGACAATTTGTTGGTGTATGAAATTTTCCATTAGAATTTTATTTTAAGTAAATATGTAAAGAGAACATTTGTGGCGACTTTAATATGGAGTTGTTTGAGGATATATTTTTCCTTAAAATCAATCCATTACTACGTATATTTAGTATATGTGGATTAAATGTGAAGGGCACAAACTCTAAAAACAAGTGTCATGTAGTGGCCAATACTTGCCTTTGTAGTATTGCAATAATAGTATTTGTTGGCTAGTGGATAGATGAGCTATGACATAGTGATATAGTTTGAGATCAACAAATTCTTTCAAGTTGTATGTATTGCGATTGTACTTGGTCAATGAAAATTAAATTTGTTAGGGTTAACCTTGACTTCAAGTTCAATTCTCAAAAATCAATTAATAGCAATTATTAGCAGTCTTATTGGTTTAAAACTTTACCTGTTATTGTGGCCTTTGCATTTTTCAAAATATACAATAATAAATTGTGTACTATTTATTCAACTTCTTAGATATGGCTACATCTTTCTATTTAATTTAGTTCTTGGATAATACCTATATTTTAGGTGTCCTTGGTAGCGGCTAACATTGGGATCGAAAAGACCCAATTTATTATGCATAATAAACCAAGCCTATCTTTCACCAGTTGTCCACCACATAGGCAAGGCTCTGCATTTATCATATGCACACTCAACCATATTAAAATCCCTGCACAGAACCCAAGTGGCGTGCGGGATTGAATAAGCGATCCATCTCCAAATAGAAGATCTATGTATGTCATCATTGGGAGCGTAAACATTAATAACGCCAAATGAATGATTATTGATGTTAAAAAGACCCCATAGTGCATGGTTGGTGGGGTCACATTCATGATCGACCAATAGCTAATGTGGTGCAGTCATGGCAGGAGGGTTCACAGAATGAACTGTCCAAACCATGCAACTAGAGTAAACACAACGGAAACAACACCAACTTAGAATGCAATGGAAGATTCATATATTCAAAATATCAAAGGATTACAATGTTCATATGCCGGCAACATGCGGGCTACAATCAAAGGGCTCATAGGCTTGATTTCTGGTTACAACAAATACATGAAAGATATGGCATTGAGGTGCCTTTCGGAAAGAAATTCAGTATCTAAATTATCATAATCACTAACTATTGCTAACTAAATACCTTCCTAATGCATCTAAGAGATGTATATATATCATCTTCGAGCTCATAGAATCCTCCACGTCGGCCACAAGAAGTCACAAACTCCAATGAAAGATGTAGCGTGTAGAAACAAGGTAGGTCAGCCTACACATCTGGTAATACTCCGCAATTGCATGAAACTTGGTGCAGACCTCAAGGAAGGTCTATCTGATCATTGTGTGTCGTGTATGATGTTCCATTAGGCTCTGCAAGTCACAGAAGTGCTCCACAAACCTTCTTCTTCAACTAACTACCTGAATGCTCTGCTCTGTGAAAGCTGATGAACTTCTATTAGCGATAACTTTCTGGAAACATATCCAAATCACTTGAAATCTGAATATGATGTAGATGACACTATGTAGATGCTAAGTCTTGCTCCGCACACTTTGATATGAAGATGCGGTAAAATGTGGTACAAAATGTTGAAACTGTAAATGACTAAACTGCACTGAAAATGAAAGAAAAGAAAGAATGCAAATATTTTTGGTTGATGCAAGATTGCTCTACAACCCGGGATGCTCTTGCATTAGACACTCAGGGTTGTTGAAAAAGTGAGTCCCTCACTTTGTTGGGGCTAGAGGAAAACCAAGGCGGTCTACCTTAGCTTGAGATATCCATGATGAGTCTTCTTATGGTCTTCCTTTCCACTTGATTAGGTATTCTTTGTATTGCTTGCCTCTGGTACTGCGTCCAACTCTGTTAACCAAGATGCTCTCTACTTGCTCTATTTGTTGTTGTGGTAACTGATTCTTCAATCCTTCTTCAATGTTGTCACTTGATTCTCCCTCATGATACTAATATAGGTCTGCAATGTTGAATATAAGTGATATACCAAATGTCTCTGGTAGCTCCACTTCATATGCATTCCCTGAATCAAACTTCTTAAGAATCTTACATGGTCCAAACTTAGTCATCTTCAGCTTGTTGTATGTCCCCACTGGAAATCTCTCCTTTCTCAAATATACCATAACTTCATCACCAACTAAAAATTATGTGTCTCCTCTTCTCATCTACTTTCTCCTTGTACTTACTATTCATCTCCTCCAAATGCTTTCTGACCTGATTATGTAGTGTTTCCATGTATCCTGCAATTCTTCTGCCTCTGCACTTCTCTTATCTTCCATAGTGATATCTTTCAACTCTACTACTCCTCTAGGTTTTACTCTTATCACAATCTCAAATGGTGTATTCCCTGTACTCATGTTCACTAAATTATTATATGCAAACTCTGCTTGCAGTAGAATTAGATCCCAATTTCTTGCCTTGTCTCCTACTAAACATCTCAACAGGTTACCTAAACTCCTATTTACCACTTCTATTTGTCCATCTGTCTGTGGATGAAATGTTGAACTGAACTTTAGGTCTGTCTTCATCTTCTTCCACAATGTCCTCCAAAAATATCCAATGAATCTTGCATCCCTATCTGAAACTATACTCTTAGGTAATCCATGCAATCTCACAATCTCCTTGAAAAATAAGTCAGCAACATGCACTGCATCATTGGTCTTCTTACAAGGAATGAAATGTGACATCTTTGAAAATCTATCCACTACTACAAATATAGAATCATATCCCCTCTATGTTCTTGGCAAACCTAATATGAAATACATGCTTATATCTTCCCAAGGTCTCTTCAGTACTGTCAAAGATTTATACAATCCAGTGTTCTGACTACTCCCTTTTGCAACTTGACATACTCTGCAACTCTGCACAAACTTCCTTACATCCTTATATATCTAAGGAAAAAAATAGTGTTCACTTACCAAAGCTACTGTCTTGTCAATCCCAAAATGTCCTGCCAATCAACCACTATGTTTCTCCTTGATCAAATTGTCTTTCATTGAACTCTGAGGTATACACAATTTATTTCCTTTGAACAACATGTCTTCTTGAATGAAATAATCTAAACACTTACTTCTATCTATCACAACAAGTTCCTTACATGTTTTCCACGCTTCTGCAAAATCAAGATCCTCTTCATACATATGATTTAGTTCTTCAAATCCTAATACTTCTACCCTCATCTCTGTCAGCAAATTCCTTCTACTCAATGCATCTGCAACTTTGTTTGACTTCCCACTCCTGTGCTTCAATACAAATGTGTAACTTTGCATGAACTCTACCCATCTCATATGTCTCTAATTCAACTTTCCTTGACTGTTCAAATACTACAAAGTTTGATGATCAATGTACAACACAAATTACTTAGGCAACAAATAATGTCTTCACTTCTTCAAGGCTTGAATTATGGCATAGAACTCATGATCATAAACTAAATATCTTCTCCTTGCATCATTCAACTTCTCAATAAAATATGCTACTAGTCTCCCTTCTTGACATAACACTACTCCTATTGCATTTCCACTGGCATCACAATCTACTTGAAATACTTTGTTGAAATCCAATAATGCTAAGATTGGCTTCTATATCACCTTCTGCTTAGATAACTCAAAACTTTTATTTGCTCTTGATGTCCACTTAAAATCCTTTGTCACCTCTCATTGTTTCTATCATTGGTGTGCATACTGAACTGAAATTTCTGATGAACTTCTGGTAGAAACTTACTAATCCATGAAATGATCTGACCTCTCCAATGCTCTCAAGTTTTGGCCACTCAACAATTGCTCTAACCCTCTCAAGGTCCATCTTCAATCCTTCTGCAGAAATCACAAATCCTAAGTATACCAATTCTTCCTTCATGAAACTACATTTCTTGATATTTATCAGCAATTTCTCTTCTCTCAACCTCTACAATACTTGTCTAATATGTCACAAATGTTCTTCTTTTGTTTTACTCAAAATTAGAATATCATCCAAGTATACAATAACAAAGATACCCAAGAATTTCTTCAAAACCTCATTCATTAATCTCATGAAAGTACTTGGTACATTAGTCAATCCAAAAGGCATCACTAACCATTCATACCATCCTTAATTTGTCTTAAATGCAGTCTTCCACTCATCTCCTTCTCTGATCCTAATCTGATGGTATCCACTCTTCAAGTCTATCTTTATGAAATACTTTGCTCCACTCAAATAGTCCATAATGTCATCAATCATTGGCAATGGAAATCTGTACTTAAATGTGATCTTATTGATTGTTCTAGAGTCTGTACACATCCTCCATTCTCCATCTTTCTTTGGTGCTAGTACTGCAGGTACCACACATGGGCTTAAACTTTCTCTAATCAATCCTTTCCTTGACAGCTCATGTATTTGTCTATTTAGCTCCGCATTCTTTGTTGGTGTCATCCTGTGTGCCACTTTGTTAGGCAAACTAGCTCCATGTATAAGGTCCATATCATGACAAATACTCCAAATTGGTGGTAATCCTTCAAGTACATTATCTGATATGATTTCTTCATACTATGTCAACAATTCAGTTATCTCCTCTGGTGGTGGTTCTTCTTCTTTTCCAATAATAGTCTCTGCACTTAGGGTTCTGCAGTTCTTAGGAATCAAAGCAAAACACATTCTCATGTCTCAATCCATCCAGATATTTCCTTCCATCTACCAAACAGATTCTAGCATTCCCACATACTTCACTCTTAGGTTCATCTTCCAAAGGTATCAAGTATGCTTATTCCAATTCAATGTTATAGTATAAGTATTCTTTCTCCCATCATGTATAGATTTTCTATCATACTGCCATGGTTTACCCAACAATATATGACATACATCCATTGGCATAATATCACACAATACTTCATCACTATAAGATCCTATATGAAATTTCACCAAACATTGTTCACTCACCAATACCTTATGTTCATCTTGAATCCATGCTATCTTGTAGGGCTTAGGGTGTTTCAATCTCTCCAGGTTCAGCTTAGTAACCATCTCCTCTGAAACCAAATTATCAGTGCTACCACTATCAATGATCACTTTACAACATTTACCTCCTGATTTGCATCTGGTCTAAGACAAACATTTCTTCTGTGGTGGTTCCTCAATTGTCTCTGCTTGAAATAGTGCTCTCCTCATGACTAATGATTCTCCTTTCTCTGGCTTTCCAACAGAATTAGGTGATCCAACAGGTTCTTCCTCCGCATAAGATGCTCTTGCACTGTTCTCTGTCTTCTTACTTGTACTTCCCTGATGACATTTAAATGCTCTATGTCCTTCACCTCCATACTTGAAACAAGTTCCTCTAAATGATCTATTATCAAACCCTCTTTCTTCTCTCCCGTATCCTTCATTGTGGTAAGAATTATGATTCCCTCTGCTGTTGAGGTAGAAATTTCTATCATCTCTCCGGTATGAATTGTTATCTCTATCTTCCTTCTTGTGTGGACTACTTTCTTTGTTTTTCTCTGCATGTGATCTTTCTCCTCCAGAATATGTTCTACCTCTCTAAAATTGACCTCCTCTACCTCTATGTCTTTGGTCATGCTTCTTATTCAACTTGTCTTCAAATTTGAATGCAAACTGACATACTTCTTCTATTGTTGTTATCCTTACCAAACTTAGTTCTTCTTGAATGTTCATTCTCAATCAATTTATCTATCTTGCCACTTTCTCCTTGTTTGCTTCACTATGTCCAGTCCTTATGATCATCTTATGAAATTCCTCAGTATATTCCTTCACAGATTTCTCCTTTTGCCTTAGGTTTTGCAATCTCTTCAACAATTCCAACTCATAGTCAACAAGTATGAACTGATTCTTCAACTTTGTCACCATCCTATCCCATTTTATGATCTTCTCTTTTCCCCTCCTATTTTTTTCCAATTGAACTTCTTTCCACCAAATAGCAGCATGTCCTTTCAACTTAATCTTTGCAAATCTTTCTCTGAATCTTCAATTTCCTCATATTCAAAGTATTCTTCCAAGTCATTTATCCAGTCAATCAATTCCTCTGAATTCAAATTTCCAGTATAGTTTGGTACTTCCAATCTAGGTCTCTTACTAATCTTAGAAATAGCTTTCAACATCTTTGTCTGATCTGATTTTTCTTCTTCTAGGGCTTCTTCATTTTGTTCAGTAGATTGAAATTCTTCATCATCACTTTTAGCATCATGTCTAGGGTTTAGTCCTCTTCTTCTATCTTCTTCTACAACATCCAATCTAACTTTCATTGTCCTCATCATCTCAATCATTTCTTCCATCCTTCCAGCAACATTGGCCATAACAGGCATCCTCCTTGGCGGCATCTCTTCCTAGGATCCAGTGCAACTGCCTCAATTTAGCGATCTAACTACAAGGTAGCCACTGCCTCACAATCAGCGCTCTATTGAGAAACATAAGTAGACTACCTCAGGTCAGAAATCTATTCACCACAAGATCTTACGGAATGCCTTCATTTCTCAAAGGATTCAAAACTTTGCTCTAATACCGCTTGGTGCAGTCATGGCAGGAGGGTTCACAGAATGAATCCTCCAAACCATGCAGCTAGAGTACACACAACAGAAACAACACCAACTTAATGCAATGGAAGATTCATATATTCATAATATCAAAGGATTACAATGTTCATATGCCGGCAACATGCGGGCTACAATCGAAGGGCTCACAGGCCTAATTTTTTGTTACAACAAATATGAAAGATATGGCATTGAGGTGCCTTCCGGAATGAAATTCAATATCTAAACTATCATAATCGCTAACTATTGCTAACTAACTGCCTTCCTAATGCATCTAAGAGATCTGTATATATATCATAGTCGAGCTCATAGAATCCTCTGTGTCGGCCACAAGAAGTCACAAACTCCAATGAAAGATGTAGCATGTAGAAACAAGGTAGGTCGGCCTACACATCTGGTAATGCTTCGCAATTGCATGAAACTTGGTGCGGACCTCAAGGAAGGTCTATTTGATCATTATGTGTCATGTATGATGTTCCATTAGGCTCCGCAAGTCACAAAAATGCTCTACAAACCTTCTCTTTCAACTGACTGCGTGAATGCTCTGGTTTGTGAAAGCTGATGAACTTTTGTTAGCAATAACTTTCTGGAAATAGATCCAAATTGCTTGAAATATGAATATGATGTAGATGACACTATGTAGATGCTAAGTCCTACTCCGCATGCTCTAATATGAAGATGCGATAAAATGTGGTACAAAATGCTAAAACTGCAAATGACTGAACTGAACTGAAAATGAAAGAAAAGAAAGAATGCAAATATTTTTGTTTGATGCAAGATTTCTTTGCAACCTGGGATGCTCCTGCATCATAATGCCACATAGGAGAGAGGAAGGTGACAACCCCTACACAGCCAGCTTCATGGTTACTACAAAAAATGGCTAGAAGGCCAAATGACACGACACGCTGCTAAAAGAAAAAAACTAGACACTTTGACCTCCTGAAGGAAAAGAATGTCTAAATCTAAGAATTGAAGTTAAGCATCACAAATGGAGTGGTTCTATGGGAGGTCTATTAGACCTCAAACATTCCACAAAATATAGTTCATAAGCGGTGGTCGAGAGTCATCTCCTTGTTATCCAGATCCTCAAGAGCATAATAGTTGTTCTATAGCAAAGCATCATTTGCCTCAAAGCTTCCAATTTGGAAGTTGAGCTAGACAGGCTATCATTTCATCAGCACAAATTCTCCTTCCAAGCACCCAGGCGGGTTGTGGGACCTCCTCTATCCAATAGGAGGGGAGGGGCAGCAAGCCATGATGGCTAGCGGTTGTGAAACAACTGCGGCCATTGGTGGAGATTTGAAAAATTTTACCTTTCCAAACAACTCCCCAAGAGGGGAAATGGAAGATTTCCCAACATCAAGAGGTTTTGAAACATTCTTCAACACCAAAGCCCCCAACCCAAAGGTTCTAGGGGTGGGCTTGGAGTTACCCAAATCCTTGTTTCGTCAGTTGACCACTATAAACCAACCTTCCTCTTCTTTTGCAAGAGGTGTCGGCCCTATCAAGGGCTTTGGTCATGGAGATGCCAAAGGGAAATCTCGAATCTTGTATTCAGTGGACTAGCACCGATAGCAAGTGTTGGGAAAATTAATATATTGAACCTGCTGAGAATAGAGAGTTTAGCCAACCTGTATATTTGCAGTTTCTTTGAGGTCCTTAGAGAGATCTACCTCCACACAGACTCGTCAGTTGTGATGTCTCGATATTAAGGTATTGTTTAAATTAAAGATTTAAACATCATGAGAAAGACGGTGAAGTAGCTTTGGTCAAATATGGTGTTTGTCATCGTCAATCATGTATATAATAATATTTAATAAACATATATAATATTATTTTATAAATATTTTTACAATTCAAATATAATGTATTTATTGTAATTATACAAATATAAATATTAACGATTTACATATTATAATAAGTATTAAAATATAATACTATAAATTATATTAAATTAATTATTAAATCTTATAAAGTAAATATTCTAAATAAGGAGACCAGCTCCCTCATAAGACAAAATGTCTTATTTACAATACATACTATAATCAGCGATTAATATAAAAGAGCGGTAAAAGATAAATGAGCAATGACTTGAATAAGAGATCAAGATAATAATAGATAGGAAACGATTAATGGTGCAATCAGCTTACAATGATTTCATTGTGGATAACAATGATCATTAAGAAATATTAATATGCAGTGATTAGTTCGGGAGGATAAAAGCAATGATTGATAAACTCATAAATCATTAATAATGAGGAGAGACCATAAAGACAAGGGCTGTGATTAACCTTTACTAAAGGCAGTGACCTATGAGAAAGGTTGTGTCTCATTAGAGACAAAATATATAAGTGAAATCAATGGAAGGTAGAATAGACATTATGAATCCAAGATATAATCTACAAATATTAAAGAGAAGGGGTGAACAAGAAAGACATACAATCATAGGAAGTAGAAGATATACTAATAACCATGAAATCTGATAATATAGTTGTTGATATTTATTTCAAATCATATTACTTATGTAGAATGGATAAATGTGAACAACTAGAATAAGAAATGTTAATACAACATAGATGATAATGTTTGTATCAATGAATAATCATCTTTAATGTATTTCAAATGTAAATAATATTAAATCTCATCATGGAGGAAGGGAAGGAGACATAGATAAGAGGGTATAAGTTTTCCATCTAAGTACCCCACCTTGGATAGATATCAAAGCCCTGCCATCAAGGCCAGAAGGGTCAAAGTCCCGCTCTTGGGCTTAGATTGGATAAACTGAGAACCCCACTATGATCCTCATACCATTCGTACCATGATGAGTGATTAACTATAAGGGATAAGACATGGGTACGGAAGCAAGAGAAGCACTCTACTAAGTACCCCACTTTGGTGGATGTTTAAGTCCTGCCACCAAAGCCAAGAGGGCCAAAGTTCTGCTCTTGGGCTTAGTATGGGTTGGCTGGGTCAAACCTATCATGTCCCTATTCCTATGCTCCAAATGTGTTTGATAGTAATAGTAATTGTTGTCATATTTTGGCCCCCCCTCAAAATATTTTTGTTCCCCTCTTTCTATCAGAGAAATCCGATCAGAGAAAGCCTAAATAGAAGTAGAAAAGGCTTAAATCTTTCAATTACTCATGTTGTGCCTTGCAAAAAATCCCAAAATCTTGTTTGGAGAATCCTTGCCAAAAACCCAGAAATCTTTTAGCTTCAAGTATTTTCCATCGCAGGGATTTCTCAGTTTCATGCTTGGTATTTGTGTATGCATTTTCGAATGTATATTCGCATATACATTCGTCATTGTATGTCCACATATACAAGAGAGTATACAAAGGCAAATGATACAAAGGAAAGATGCAAAGGTGAATGTACAAGACAAACATACAAGGGATTTTCAGCGAGATAATGTATATCGGTGGCTCAACTCATAGTCTCTCTGATGGCCGATGAAGTATACAAGGAAACATACAAAAGATACAAGAGGTGGGGTCCACCAATTGTATGAATATGCGATTGTATCTTTGCACATACAATCGCATATACAAGGGCATATACATTCCTGATATACAAGTCTCGGACCCGAAATGAATATGCATTCTGGTCGATAAAGGCACAAGTAATTGAATGCATCTTTTGTTTGCATGTTCGCATTGTATGTTTAAACATACAAGGGTCATATATAAAGCATATGCAAGGGTCACATGTATATGCCGAGATGAAATGTTTGCATGCAAGTTTGTATGCAGTTTTTGTTTGTATATTTTGCATTGTATATGCGATATACAAAGGTTAGGTACAAGGTAATATACAAAGCGGACCCGACTGGAAAATGAAAATTGCCAAACACAAAGGTGGGGTCCGTAGTTTGTATGTTAAGTGCATTGTATATGCCGAAATACAAAGAAGAAAAGATACAAGGGCCGGACTTGTTCTAAAGTTTCATTCTAGTTGATAATCTTCAGAGTTCCGCACTTGTATGTATATGCTATTGTATCTCATATACAGTCGCATATACAAAGGCACATGCAAGGGGTCTTTCGGTGAGACAGTGTCTATCGGCGAGACAGTTTAAGATCTTTCCGACCACCGATAAAGCATGTAAATGTTCAGCATTGGGTCTCAAGCTCAACTCAGCGGCCAATCAGACAGTGCCACGTGTCAAAGCCGATCCAATGGTGATTCAAGTCGCATATGCAAAGCGATATACAGATGTAGTTTGACCGCAACTTTGACCACCCATATCTCCCTCATTCTAGAGAATTTCAACATGCTTCGAAAGGAAAATATGCTTGTTTTTGCCTCCTCTTTCATCTGGCAGACTTTGAGCAGGATATTTTCACTTTCAAAATTTGATGCACCTCTACAGGCTCGATCGACTGGACGTTTCAGCGACTAATTTGGCATATGCAGATGCAGATATTTGTTGCATTCATTGCTAAAAATTGATGATTCATCAGCTCACATTGAAGATTCAAAATATCTTCCACCTGCCCTGTTCCAGATATTTTATGCCATAACTTCTTGTAGGTGGACGTCTCTTCAGACGTAAATATTTTTCTGACAAAGCCCATGGGCAAATGGATTGTAACCGACTGAGGTCAAAAATGTAAAATGATATATATACATGTGAAACAGAGGTATTGTTGTTGGTTGTTCTTCTGGGTTATTTTGTAATGGCTACTTGGCCTCTATAATCAATATAAACTAGTATTTTGCCTCTCTTTTATGATTTTAGCATTGTGTTTGTTCTTTGGATTAGTGTAGGCTGTGTATTGTGGACAAAACGGTCCCTTTCATTCCTTTATTATTCTATCTTGACCTCTGTTAGAATCAATATGAGTCTGTGTAAGTCTTCCAACTATGAGATTATTACTGTGTCGATTCAGTTGTAGCCAAACACATTTAAATCTAGTGTATCATCCCCTTTCATTTCAGTTTCCTTCTAACCCTTTTCTCAGCAAGCATTAGCACTAGATTGAGTTACATTTCTCTAAGTAATAGGCTTAGAAAGAGGAAGCCGGCCTTCTCCGAAGGTCTGATCTCAGTTCACAAGGTCCCACACTTCGAGATCATTCCCATGTTTCTCCAGATTGACGAGTTTTTTGCAAACTCAGCAAGGGTGCAAATCTGGGTGACAACAGTAATATTTCAATTGTATTTTGAGTTTAATATATACTTAGCTAACCCTAACAATGGCATTAGTTTATATGTATATATATATGCACTTGTGTTTTCTATATGATGATTGTAGGATTTATATTCAAGAGCATAATGAAGAAATAACTACCTGTAAGTCATCTCCCTAACCCTAATTTATTATAATTGTGATTGTAGGGTTTAATTTAGGGCAATTCTAGAAGGGGACATTACATGATAATTCTGAAACCCTAACCCTAAACTTGCGGTATTTGAATTTTTAAGGTAAAATTAGTATTGTTCCAATAGGGGACATTACAATTGGTATCAAAGCATCTTTCATGCCATCCTGTGTATACTTTGTGACTTATGCACTCATGTGAATACTTTGTGTATTATGTGTATTCGCTTGTATGCTTCATGCTTGTTGTGTATACTTTAGTATTACATGTACTCATGTGTATACTTGGTGACCTTGGGATGGTGGACAAACCCGCAGTGTAGTATGGGATGCACCGAATCCCCTTTCCAGTTGTCCGACAGTATACTTACATGTATTAATGCAACTTACATGTATTCATACCTTGTGACTTATTTGTATTCAAGTGTATTCAAGTATATTCAAGGGTATACCTTATGATTTATGTGTATTTAAGTGTATTCATGTGTATACCTTGTGGATTATGTGTATTCGAGTGTATACTCTATGACTTTGTACTCAAGTGTATACTTCATGACTATGTATTCGAGTGTATACTCTATGACTTTGTATTTGTATTCGAGTGTATACTCTATGACTTTGTATTCAAGTGTATGCTCTATGACTGTATTTGTGTTTGAGTGTATACTCTATGACTTTGTACTCAAGTGTATACTTCATGACTTTGTATTCGAGTGTATACTCTATGACTTTGTATTTGTATTTGAGTGTATACTCTATGACTTTGTATTCGTATTCGAGTGTATACTCTGTGACTTTGTATTCGAGTGTATACTCTGTGACTTTGTATTTGTATTTGAGTGTATACTCTATGATATTGTATTTGTATTCAAGTGTATACTCTGACTTTGTATTCAAGTGTATACTCTATGACTTTGTATTTGTATTCGAGTATATACTCTGTGACTTTGTATTTGTATTCGAGTTTATACTCTATGACTTTGTATTTGTATTCGAGTGTATACTCTATGACTTTGTACTCAAGTGTATAATTCATGATTATGTATTCGAGTGTGTGCTCTATGACTTTGTATTTGTATTTGAGTGTATACTCTATGACATTGTATTTGTATTCGAGTGTATACTCTGTGACTTTGTATTCAAGTGTATACTCTGACTTTGTATTCAAGTGCATACTTCATGACTATGTATTCGAGGGTAAACTCCATGACTTTGTATTCAATTGTATATTTTATGACTTCGTGTATTTGAGTGTATACTCCATGACTTTGTATATTCAATTGTATACCACATGATTGATGTGTGTACTCCATGACTTATGTATGTTCAAATCCACACTTCATGACTTACTTATATTCATGTGTATACTTCATATTCATGCATATACTTTGTGTGTTACATGTATTACGTGCGTTTACTTTTTATGCTTCATGCTTTGTGTATCAAGTGTATACTATATGTTTCATGTATTACATACATATACTTGTGTATGACATACTATGTTCATGCTTCATGCTTCATATACTTTTGTGTATCATGTATTAAGCGTATAAGCTTTGTGTATGTTTCATGTATTACGTGTATTTATGCTTTGTGTTTTACGTGTATACTTCATATATCACATGTACGATTCATGCTTCACATATATTTGTGTGTATATACTTCATATATTTCGTGTATCTATGTATATGCTCCATAAGTGTATACTTCGTGTATCACGTGTACTTATGTGTATGATTCATGCCTCGCATGTACTTAAGGGTATACTACATGTCTTACGTATCACATATGCATCATAAATTATGTATATCTATGTGTTTCCTCAAAAAGCTTATTCCATGTGTGTATTAAGATTACTTTATGCTTAAAATTTATGAAAATGCCAAAACCATCTTAGGTTGTAACTAATGAGACTCCCTAAAACTTGAGGTGAAAAAGGGGAGAGCATTTCATCTAAGAAAGACATCCAAAACATCATTAAAGAATTCAATTGAGGTCCACTAAGGTATCATATCGACCTAGGAGGGTCAATCTCTTAAAAGCCAAACACAATTTTGAGAGGACATAATAAAAACAACTCAACTCTTTAGGATCCCACAAATGGGGAGAAGGATCTTAAAAGAAATGTGGAAATTTATAATAGGATATATTCATCAAACTTAATTGTTCTATCCGTTTAGAATGAGATCAAATGTACAAACAAGCGATCTATCCCTCACTCATTGAAACAATGACGAAACAATCCAATCCATATCATATGATCCACCTTGTAACTTATAACATTGATCTAGTGAACTTTGTCTTATTTTTTCTACATATAATATCTAGGGTAGATCATTCCATCCAAGGGTCTTCTTCTCTTAAGCTCTTTAGAGTAAACCCTTCATTCATGATTAAAGATCAAGGATATCAGTGTTAGGTTCATAAGTACCTTCGATAAAAATTAGTACACATCAAGTTATACCAAATTTGTCATGTAAGGATCATTCTCATTTACCAAAATTAATTGATATTGTCTACATAAAATAAATACTTTTCCAAAATATGAGAAAACAAAATTAGTACCAAAACATAGAGATATGTAAAGAGAAGGATAAAACCCCAACAAAATTGAAAGATAGGACAGAATTGAATATTAGAGTTAGACCTATAGATGGTAAGTCCTATTACTTGCTAAAGAATGACTAACTAATTGTACATCTTTCATTTAGCAATTTGTACATATAGGTATAACAAATATTTGGTTAAGATAAGTGATTCAAAACCCTGTAAACTCCTTATAAGAAATCAGATTATCACAAACTTTGTTAGAATACTTACACCAATTTTCTCTCTATGACATCATATAATCAATTATTCCTCAAAACATGGTTATCTTTTCCTATCATCATTGAATTTGAACATGACTCTTATTTGGGGTCAATAACTTATCAAAGGGTAAAACTACAAGATGACAAGTACAAGATTGAATTTTGGGATCAAAGATCAAGATGTCTTTTGGGTCCTTCTCTCTAAGAACAAGAGACAACTTGTCTTAAGTTACGAACATCACTAGTCACCAACTCTTGTTGAGAGATATTGGGAAATACAAGTACATAAACCAAAAGAATATGACAACAAATTGCCCTCATAAGTTAGAGAATGTTAATGTTGGCAGTGGATTGAGACAAGAATACTAACAACAATTCTTCAAAAAGATCGATTTAGGATCCCGATAGTTTTAAAAGCATCCTAGTTGTGATTGCTTGAGGACAAGCAATCTTGGGCGGGGCGGACTGTGATGTCCTGATATTAAGGTATTGTTTAAATTAAAGATTTAAACATCATGATAAAGACGATGAAGTAGCTTTGGTCAAATATGGTGTTTGTCATCGTCAATCATGTATATAATAATATTTAATAAACATATATAATATTATTTTATAAATATTCTTACAATTAAAATATAATGTATTTATTGTAATTATACAAATATAAATGTTAACGATTTACATATTATAATAATTATTAAAATTTAATACTATAAATTATATTAAATTAATTATTAAATCTTATAAAGTAAATATTCTAAATAAGGAGACCAGCGCCCTCATAAGACAAAATGTCTTATTTACCTTATATACTATAATCAACGATTAATATAAAAGAGCAGTCAACGATAAATGAGCAGTGGCTCTTGAATAAGCGATCAAGATAATAATACATAGGAAACTATTAATGGTGCGATCAGTTTACAATTATTCCAATGTGGATAACAACGATCATTAAGAAATATTAATATGCAATGATTAATTCAGGAGGATAAAAGCAATGATTGATAAACTCATAAATCATTAATAATGAGGAGCGACCATAAAGACAAGCGCTGCGATTAACCTTTACTAAACGCATCGACCTATGAGAAAGGTTGTGTCTCCTTAGAGACAATATATAAGTGATTTCAATCGAAAGCAGAATAGACATTATGAATCCAAGATATAATCTACAGATATAAAGAGGAGCGAACAAGAAAGACATACAATCATAGGAAGTAGCAGGTATACTAATAACCATGAAATCTGATAACATAGTTGCTGATATTTATTTCAGATTACATTACTTATGTAGAATGGATAAATGTGAACAAATAGAATAAGAAATGCTAATACAACATAGATGATAATATTAGTACTTATTATGTATCAATGAATAATCATCTTTAATGTATTTCAGATGTAAATAATATTGAACCTCATCATGGAGGAAGGGAAGGAGACGTAGATAAGAGGGTATAAGGTTTCCATCTAAGTACCCCACCTTGGATGGATGTCAAAGCCCTGCCATCAAGGCCAAGAGGGTCAAAGTTCCGCTCTTGGGCTTGGATTAGATACACTGAGAACCCCACTATGATCCTCATACCATTCCTACCATGATGAGTGATTAATTGTAAGGGATAAGGCATGGATAGGGAAGCAAGACAAGCACTCTACTAAGTACCCCACTTTGGTGGATGTCTAAGTCTTGCCACTAAAGCCAAGAGGGCCAAAGTTCCACTCTTGGGCTTAGTATGGGTTGGCTGGGTCAAACCTATCATGTCCCTTTCCTATGCTCCAAATGTGTTTGATAGTAATAGTAATATTGGAATTGTATTTTGAGTTTAATATATACTTAGCTAACCCTAACAATGGCATTAGTTTATATGTATATATGCACTTGTGTTTTCTATATGATGATTGCAGGATTTATATTCAAGAGCATAATGAAGAAATAACTACCTATAAGTCATCTCCCTAACCCTAATTTATAATAATTGTGATTGTAGGATTTAATCTAGGGCAATTCTAGAACGGGACATTACATGATAATTTCGAAACCCTAACCTTAAACTTGTGGTATTTGAATTTTTAGGGTAAAATTAGTATTGTTCCAATAGGGGACATTACATCGGCGGGGACAAGCTAAATAGAACCATTTAGGTTCAACACAAACGATGGTGCCTAATGAGGAGGCTATTTGATGCAAGAAATTACAAAAAGGTAGCGGAAGACTAGGGAACTCAACCCAAATAGGAACTCGAAAGGACTTGTCAAAAACGACAGTCACAAGTCCAAGGTTTGAAAACAAGTAAGGAAGAGCGGACAAGCCAAGGGACTTGGTTGAGAACAACCTCAGCATGGTTGGCCTTGACGAAGCAAAAAAGGAAAAATCCTTTGGTGGGGAATTATTCTCTTGTTAAATTATTAGCCATTAATTTCTTATTTCAGGGGAGAGGACCCAATAGCCGCCCACCCTAACTTCGTGCACCCTAAGCTCCTAAATAGTACATCAAATTTCAATGAAAATTTTTGGATTTCTTCATATGCAACTTAAGAGCTTAAAGATATTGTTTCAACTTCTAGGTAGTTATGACAACCGCAGGATGACTCGTTACATGCACAAAGGTCCAAAAGTGGTCATTTGGAGCTGTCGACTGATACCCACGCATAGACGCCCCAGTAATCATGCACTACAACCACCAAAAAAGTTGCACAACTCCTCCAATTAATATTATTAATTATGCATATATATTTAAGGACAAAAAATTTAAAAAAAAGTATTGTCACATAATTAAATCAATTTAAGGCATTAAAGGTTTAGGGTGCCTTACTTTTTCGTTCCAAACACCACATTAGGGCTTTGTGTTGGCATGGACCGCACTCCTATTAATATCCACTTTATAAAATTTTAAGTCTGAATACATAATCCATTTTGCGCCCATTGACAAACCTAGCTATTCACCTTAATCATTTTTCAAGATGATTCCTTCACTGCCACCGCACTCTCCATCATTCCAAAAGCTCATTGAATCATCTCCACTCGATCAGTGTTGACATGGGCATTCAAGAAGTTTGTCATTGTTGTATATAAAATGACAAATTATGACATATCCAATTGCAAGTTACCTATTTAGTTCATTTATAAATTTTATTTATTCAACTAGTTTGTTAATGAGTTAAACATTATATTACTAATCAAAGTCCAATTGCACAATAAAAAATGACTAACAAAATTGATTTTAATTAACATGAATAGACTCCTTGGTAAACCATGCTAACAAAATGGTTTATTGCTATGGATATCCATATCAACAATAAACCATTTATTGGTACTAATGATATCCATAGACCATTTTCTAAACATGGTTTATAAGTAGCAATAAATGGTTTATTGTTGACATGGATATTCGTTGCAATAAAAGAATAATGTTGTCATACGAACTTTTATTATGGTATTTTAAATTACTTAAGTGAAACAATAGATTTTTATCTTCATATATATATATATATATATATATATATATATTAGTAATTGGAGGAGTTGTGAAACTTTTTTGGTGGATGCTAGATAAAATTTACATCAAGGTCATTCAAATTGCAATGATAGGAGGAGAACTTGAAATGAAATTTTGTTTTGATTTACATGAAATATCTTTTCTTAAAGTCATAAATTTTAATCGAAATAAATCTTGTTTGGAGGAGGCACTTATTTTCAATTTTATAGACCAACAAACATTCCTCAACAAACTATAACCAAATGATACGAGCGATGTCCTTATGGTCCAAGGGCTCATGCCAACAAGCATGGCCTACCTCAAGAGCTCACGATCTGAAAGGTAGAGTCTGTTAACCTGTGCTTTTTCCTCATTGAAATCCGTTGGTACAAGTTCAATGATAGAGGAGTCTTAGATATTACTTGGACAAAACACAACATATCATCCAACTTTTAAGGGAGATTTGGGATAAGAAAAGAAATCACACTAAGATAGTAAAAGCATCATTGCAATAAACCAAAATTTGAAGATGTTATGGTCCATCTACAAATGATCCTTAAATACAAAGTGTAAGGAGTGAGGACTTAGCTTCAAAGTCATTAGAATCATATCAAATTGACAGAAGGATTAGCCAAGTTGCATAGGCACCACATCCTCTCATCAAATGATGTATTCATACATTCTTCTATGTTTCTTCTCTCAAAAAGAACTTTAGAAATTCTTCCATGATATAGATGGAAGATTAGTGCTAAAATCTGAATGAGTTTTACCAACTCAATCCAAAATCTTTGAAGTTTCTACAAATCATAGAGCAGATTATTATGTTAGAAAATATGTTTTTGGAAGATGCATCATGGGAAAATTGATCATTTAGATAACAATATCCATATCTCACCATGATTTGAGGGCAAACAATCTTCAAAAAGGGTTTTATATCTTACCCTCTTACCCAAATGCTCCCTACATTATACTATAACCTATTATAAAGTTATATATTAACTACCCTTACAAACAATGTTTGATATATATTAACTACCCTTATATATAATGTTATATATAAAGTTTGGAGATTTCAATGGAGATGTTCCTCTAGACATTACAAATATGCAAGTACTACTGTTTCAATAATCCATTCCATTCTTTCAATATTATCCAAGACCAATTGCTCATATTTGTGAATACTAATACTTTTGTGACTAGATTCACTAGTCAATCTACCACACACTTCTTAGTCCTTATGCTTTCGTGATAATGTGACTGAATGAGACTAATCTAAACATAAAAGGGAGATTGTGGGGTTTGAGATCCTACTTCTGCAAGATGGCATGTTGTGTCTTGGTGCCCTAAATTCCTAAGATTGAATATGAGGATGTGAAGAACTACTACCAATGAAAGGCAAAAGGATGATTTGCATGCATAGTATAAAAAACATAACAAGACAACATGGTTTCCTAGAGATGACTTGGACTTAAAACTAGGCAATGGCAAATCTATCGTGAAGCATAGTTTTGTGCTATGAATTAGCCAATTCGAAGGCTTGTTAATCTTAGTGGCTACATGCAACAAACTTCTAAAACAAAATGCACACAAGCTTTCAATGTAACAAACTTCTAAAACTTCTAGTTGATTGTTGACTTAGGCTTTACAATAACTATCATTTTCAAACAAAATGTTTAACTTCACATGAGTGATAAACCATGCTAGGAAAATGTTTTTTTGCTAGGGATATCCATATCAACAATAAATAATTTTAAAAATATGTCTAAATGGAGCGTTTGAATGGAACATTTGAGCGGGATGTCTGTTTGGAGCATTTGAATGGTGAGTCTGTGCGGGATGTCTATTTGTAGGCAGATTTGCTCAACGTGTCTTTGTTGGGTGTAGGATTGGAACGCTTCCTACCTACTGCTTTGCCTTCTGCTTCTAGGTCAAGGGAACAAATATCTCAAGATATGTATGCTATCTTTCCTGGGGAAGCTTCGACTTTTTCAAGCAGGGTGTGTGATCCCAGACAAGCAATTTCCTCTTCTCCTGTTGAACACGAGACTCTGGGTTAGTGTTCTGTTCGGGTTGATGGGTCGGTGGTTATTGAGAAGGTTTCGTCTAAGCCAACTCCTGGTTTGACTCAGGGGATTAGAGATGCTTAGCCTGGCACCCCTAGCTGCCCTCAGAAATCATTTATTGATGTTGTAAATAGCTCAAGAGCTCAAGCACTCATCACAAGCTTCGGTTAGGCCTTTGCCTTGTGTTTGTTCGTCCCCAGTGGTGGTGTGTGGCCCAGAAGTTGCAAAAAATGAGGAGTTTTATCTTAAGCGCAGTGTGATATGTCAATTCAACAGTTTATGGCCCTCTCTCCCCGATCTGCATAGCTGGGTCTTGGAATCCTAGAAATCCCTTGTGATTGGACAGATCGAGCTTTATCCAGCACAAGGGGTTTCTTCATAGCGACTTTTGCTTCCTCTGATGAGAGGGACTTAGTGCTGGATGGTAGGGTTTGGTTGTGGGGTGAACATTCACTCTCCATCAAACCTTGGGCTCGTTCCTTCAATCCACTCACAGAGCCACTTAATATCATACCAATATGGGTTTGTCTCCCGAATCTCCCTCTTCAGTTTTGGGAGGATTCTTACTATGAGGCCATTGGCAACACTATTGGCCGCTTCTTGAAGGTAGACTCTACGACCTCACATATAGGGCATACTACGGTTGCTCGCATATTAGTGGATCTTGTCATCTCCAAACCCCTCCATGGAAATGTAGTTTTGATGGTCGGGGAAAGGCCATGGATGCAACAGTTAGACTATGAGGGTCTCCCTTTTAGGTGCAGAAGATGTTTCTTTATTGATCACTTGGCCTCCGGATGTCCTCACTCTCACCACAAGGGTGCGACAATTTGGTGGAAGAATGCACTCCCTGATCATTGTTAGCACTTCACTGGTGGATGGTTCCTCCCAGGAGGGCGAGCCTTCTTTAGAGGGTGATTCCTCTCAGGGGGACGATCCTTCTTAGGAATCCTTGCCCACTCCCCCTATGGGGCGTATGGCGGATAGAGTGGTTGTTGTTCTTGATCATGTTGGGTCTCCTCCATTGGCTCCGGTGGTTTCCTCGACTCTTGTTCGACCCTCAGCTTCTCCAATCGCTTCTGATAGACCTTCGACTCCTTTGTCAACCCCATCTGCCTCGGGTTGGTTTGCTACTTTGTCAATACATGCTTTATCTTCTGTGTTGCCGACGTCTGGTTCTACACATGAATTCTCTTTGGCTGCGACGTCTATCGAGGGTCCCCTCCTCTCACCTCGCTCTAAGGATTTAGACTCAGAATTTTTGTGTACAGTGGTTCAACGAAAAAAGGAGGGACTCCCCAAATTTGTTATTGCTTTGTGATCAAGGGTTAAGAAAGTTAGATTTGCTTCCTCGGGATCTAGTGTTATTTAGATCCTTGTTTTGTTCTATAGCATGACTATTGTTTTTTTGTTGTTTATGTGTTGTTGCTAGCCTATTTGTGGCCAATTTTGTTTTACCCTGTGGGCCTTTGTTTAAAGGATCAACACCCTAGTTTGTTGCTTATCTTAATCAAAAACAATAAACCATTTTATAACCATGGTTTATCGCTAGCAATAAATGGTTTATTGTTGATATGAAAATATGTAGCAATAAAACAATAAGGTGGCCTTATGGTTTATTATTGATGTGAAGGAAGCAATATAAAAGAGTATGACAAAATGATTTGTTCTATTCTACAAAACAATTTCACAAAATTTAGATATCTTCTTCAAAATTTATATATTGTCAGATATATTCAATTCTCCATAAACTCAAGAAAAGGAATTGGTTGTTCATCTTCTGTAGCAGTAGAATCATTTCCAGGTGGACTTAAATTGATTAGTTGTGCAATATTTTGTAGGATTGTAGTTATACAAGCAAGCAAAGTCTGATTTGCTTCTACATTTAATTATAACTCTTTTGAGCAGTCAGGTGCAAACCCAGCTTGTAGATTGCTAAGAGCTAAAAACACAGGGGTCAATATGTTGAACATCTCTATTAAAATGGGATGTTGTGGTGGTAAAGGACACAATGTTGAACTCAAATGTCTATGTTTGTGTCCTCGATCTACATGCCTTTTAGTTGTCTTCAATTGTCAAGCAATCTTCGTCTACAGATGTTGAGAAGCTAACAAATGTACAATGTTGTACACAGACTACTACCTACAACAGATAGAAATATTTAAGTTAAGGATTTGATATTACTCAAATACACACATTAATTGAAGTTGTATAAAGACACAGACATATAGATATGTGGGTATATAGAACTATGTATATATTTGTATAGATATATATAGCAGCTTGCCAAAGTCAAGGCCTTCAATTGAGTCGAAAGGATTCAGCGATTTGGACTTGAAATGTTATAAAGTGGATACTAATAGGAGTGTGGTCCATGCCAACACAAAACCCTAATGTGGCAACAAGAACACAATAACATGACCTTACACACACAAAGCTCTAAAAGAGAGATTATTGCAGTGATATATGTAAAATCAAATCCTGAACATATATATATATGAACAATGAAACCCTCAATATAAACATAAATGTATATACCCAAATATGCATAACATATTTACATCTAAATATGAAACCCTGAATATGAATATAACATATCTATCACAATGTATTTGGAAGTATGTAAATTCCCATCATAACAAAACCTGTAAAAAAAATTACCCTAAATATGAATATAACATATCTATCATGGTGTATTTGGAAGTATATAAATTCCCATCATAACAAAACCTGTAAAAAAAATTATGTAAATTCCCATCATAACAAAACCTGTAAAAAAATGCATGTAAACTCCCATCATAACTGTTATTTAAGCATGTAAGTGTAACTTCACATATGCATAACATATTTACATGCTTCTAAATATGTAACCCTGAAAATGAATATAATATATCTATCATGGTGTATTTGGAAGTACGTAAATTCCCATCATAACAAAACTTGTAATAAAATATAGTATATAAACTGCCATCATAATTATGTATTTATTTGAGCATGTAAGTGTAAATTTATTTATTTAACATCCTTGTTTTTCACATCACAGATTAACAAAAGTTGAAAAGCTCATAAAATTTACAATGTTGTACACAAATTACCTATGTATGAAAGCATAGAAATATGATATGTATGCATTTGATGGTGCTAAAATATAAACTACCAACCTCAAGAGTTCTGGAAAAGTCAGGAACTTGCGAAGGATATTTGCTACACACCTGGAGGAAACTGATGGTTTACTACCCTGATAATATAACGCCTACATAATTTCCCTCTTATAATTGATCCAGTTTTGAAAAAGAAATGCATTCAATTTGGTTGTTGAGTTTAAATTTGAATTAATACCAAGAACTTGTTGTATTCAATCATTTGAATTTGAAATTATCTTTTGTATGAAATCTAGGATGACATGATTGAATTCTGAAATATATTTATTTTCATGTCTGGTAGGGGAGCCTTCAACATTTATTGTTTGTGCAAATACCTATAGTAAATGGACTTGAATCATGTGGGTGTGAGAGCAAGTATGGGAGTATGTGCCTTTGACAGCCCTAGTGGAGAAGGGCTTGCATTTATGATAGCTTAAGCACCAATAAATGAGCACTAAGATGTGTAAAGATACTGTTGGACTTTTGTACCTTCTCCAAGTGAGTGGTTATTGTAAACATTAAATTTTGTAAGTAATTTAAAAAATGTGTATTTTAATTGAAGCACCCCCTATTTGGACCAACTTGTCCTATATTGCAATGACATGTATTTTGTCAACCTTCAATGGTAAACTACACATGCACAAGTGAACATGTATTAGTACATTTGAAATACTTTACTAGGCTTTTAATTTTCATGTATTGGTTATTGTAGAGGATTTAATTGGGGGCTTAGGTGCGCCACACCATAGCGGCTATAGGAACATGGACGGCTACTAGATCCTCTCCCCTAAAGTGTGAAAAAAAATGGATTTCACAAAAAGATATCAATACCTAGTTGTCTTGAGAGCCTTCTCTAAGTGACAAAAAATGGTGTGATCAACAAATAGCAAAATGGCAAATACACACCATATAGAAAACAACAAATTAAATTTATTGCACATCATATAATATCCTCCAACACATCTATGTATAGCCTAAGGATCACCAACAACTTAAATACATGATATTTCGACAGTCCATGAAAATAATTATAAATTTTTGTACAAACATTTTGGATCACACTCCATGATCCATCATTAAGAAGAAAAGAGAATCACATAGTGTGATCCAAAACACTAAAACATCACTGCAAAATTCTACATAATTACCAACAGATATTTCATTCTTTTGAAAAAAAAAAAATCAACGCATGTGTTCCCCTTTTTTTCTTACTTCAAGGAGCTCGAGTTACTACACTTATTTCAACTCTTTCAAATTGAGGTGTTCGAGGGGTACTTCACAAGCACCGATACTCTGGGCAAATTAACAATTTAATTTTTACATAAGGTCTTTCTCAACACATTAGAGGATAGTTAACTCCATCGAGCAAATGCATCTCAAATTCGTGTTCAATTATACCTTGTTCATAATGAGCGGGTGAATGCACAACGTGGACCAAGGTCATTATTGCAGCATGCACTCCAACTTAGTTACTTAGAATTCTGTTACATGTTATGGAATTTTCTTTCAATCTTTGTATACTCCTATCTGTGATACGATGAATCAGAAAAAAGAGTTAGTCACACTATGGATACATGATCAAAAGAAGCACAGCTTGAAGAACATGTTACACAATGGTTTCATGATGAAAAGAAGCTCAGCTTGAAGAACATTCTTGATTAAGGAAATAGGTGTTTGGGGCCAAAAAAATATAGAAGTTTTGTACTTCTGTGCACCATTGGTCCCGACAGAGTCGATTAGATAAATGCCAGTTCCGAAAAGCATTGATTTCGTAACCGCCTGGGCAAATTACAAACCATTGGTCTTGCTTGAAGTAGAAGTTTCATCCCACATCTGAAAACGGTCTGTAGTGTTCCAAATTCTGCACTTTTCGACTACCCAGTGTCCTTTCACCTTTTGTTCAGGCTGGGAAAAGCATAAGTAGGCATTGCAAATGCAAAATAGCATATAGGGGAAGCATTCAAGTGATGTATAATTGAATATTTCAGCCATTTAGTGAGTAATTATGACCGTATGTAGAACAGAGGGAACTGTTGCAGTAAGTGTTGATCTTAGGGGCAGAGCATTGTAAGAGGCCTAAGATTGTAAATGGATTCAAGATAGTGGACAAGGAGGCCATAGAACTCACTCTTGCTGGAGTTTTCTCACAAAATTCCGGTTATCCAAGGTAAAATCCTTCATGTTTTCCATTTTGTGTTTGCTTACTCATAATATCTCAAGCCCAGTTGCTTATTTGATTGCTAAAGTATTGCATTCCTCTTTTAAATCTGTAATTGAAGAACTATAGTATGGAATATCCATCTTAGCTTACAGATTAATCTGTCTTTCTGTAGCAGGTTTAGCAAATATTTGGTACAACTCAAATTTTCTTGATGCCAGATCCTTATCCATTCTTATGACTGTAGATGTGCCTATTGACATAAAGTAGAGAATAAAAATTGTTCTTTATTGCTTATTTTCTTAAAAAAGGGTCAAATTTAAACTAAATTAAAAAAAAATCATCCAAATTTGTAAAGAACTTATTAACAGAGGAAATCTACAGATTTAAAATTTCACTGGTTTTAATGTTTGCTTTGCTAAATATTTCCCCATTGTTGGATAGCATATAAAATCTTACAGGTTTGATCTTTGACAACCATCAACCTGCTCACGAATTCATCTTTTACATGATAACAGAAGCACCTGCCCTTCCTTTGCTGGGTTAGAAAAGAGTATTCTCTGGTTTTGGTTTGAACCTAAATTTACAAATCAAGAAATACAATTTCAAAATAATGGAAAGCATGCATAACCGTCGTTTCCATAATAAATAGCTATATCTATAGCTCACCTGAAAGATGGACAATACATAGATTTGCTTCATTGCAGCCTCCAACGAGAGCAAAATTACATGACTGTCATGGACTGATACAATACAAACAATTAGTGCCCCTTAATTTTCCAACTAACATATAAGAGTAAACAAGAAAACTCAAATCAGCAGCCCTCTATCAGATACTAGACCAAAAAAACTCTCAAACAAACTTTAACTCACAAACTAACTCAATTGGGATAGATGTTGCCATACCAGCAACAAAAGATAAACTGTGAAGCTAGTATGTCAATTAGTGGAGGTAGAAGAAAAAACAAAATGATATATATATACAATAAAGATCTCGCTAAAATACATTTGAAAATGACAGTTATGTGAAACAGAAAAACTGGAATTCAACAATAGAATACAGAGACCAAACATAATGTACTACAGGAATGGAATGAGAAACAGTTGGAAATGTTTAGGTGAGAAAGAAACAAATTAAAAAGCGCCCACAAATGACCAGAATAGGTCAACGGGGCTAGAAATGTACAGCTAGCAGAGAATAGACAGGATCAATCTGATTGTTTCCAAAGTGCTTAAATTAAAAGTTGAAAAAGACAATATCAGACATGAGCTTTCCACAGTCCATCGAATGAAGAAGAAATTGCTTTTGGATTTGACTGCGTATATTCTTTTGTATCGACGTTTCGGGTCACACTCTGTGAACCATCATCAGGAAGAGGATTCTAATGGATGGGATTGCAGAATTGCCTTATAAAGGAGAGAAGGGGGGTTAGGTTGAAACAGTTTCAACCTAACCCCCCTTCTCTCCTTTATAAGGCAATTCTGCAATCCCATCCATTAGAATCCTCTTCCTGATGATGGTTCACAGAGTGTGACCCGAAACGTCGATACAAAAGAATATACGCAGTCAAATCCAAAAGCAATTTCTTCTTCAAAGACAATATCTTCACTAAAAACTTAAAAAGGGCTTCAAGTAGCATAGGATCAGGTCCAAGCTACAGTGAATATAGAGCTCAACTGTCCTCAAAGCAAATGCAAGGAGATTCTCCCTCTGATGAGGGTCAGAAAGCCATGAATTCTGTATGCTTACTGAAGAAGGAAAATGGATAGGAAACAGTGAATCATGGCATTCATATGAACAGCATTTTGATTTTAGAGGAAACAGAACACAAATCCTGTGGCTGTATCTACAGTCCATGGTTCTAGAATATTACAAACTTGTTTAGTTTTAGATTTACTGCTTCAATCTGCCTACAATACTTATGAATCTTGATGCTGTATAAGAAAGAATTTCCCAGAATCTATTGACCTGGGTTTAATTGTTCAGGCACTAAATTATAATAACTTTCGAGTTCATACCGGATCATATGTACTAGATCAGATATCTTAAATATAGATATATGTTAAACACCGATAGGTATCAACTTCAAGGCCTTATATCAAGATGATTAAAGAGAGGCTTGAAAATTAACTATTCTTCTTTTGTTTTGCTTGCCCATTCTTACCTTTATCTTTTATATCACGTGTAAATGTATTATGTTTTAATTTACATTTTTGGTGTGTATGCGGAAAGACAATTTGACTCTAGTTTCTTGTTTTGTTATAATAATTCAAGGTTATTTGTGGTTATTTTTCTTGAACAGCTCCAATTCCAATAAAAATGGGCTTAAATAAAAGTTGACTGCTAAAAAACATAGGCTCGATTATTTATTCACTTAATGAAATGGCAACTTTATAGCCTTCACCCTCCCCATGGCTCCTACTGTAGAACACCTTTCAGAATAACAAGTACATGATAAACAATTATCCAGAATATTTGAAGTATGTGTTAGTATGCCTCAAAGAAGTTTTGATCTCAAAAAGACATTTCTGACCCTTGTAAATAAACTTTAAAAATCAAAAGAAGATTAAGACAATTGATTATTCAATGTCAATAAGAAATTTAACAGGTGAGCATTTAAAATATGTTATGAGAGAGCAAAAGTCATATAGAGCGATCTTCCAAACAACGAATAAGGAGCATGTAAGGATGTTTGCTGGTCGCAGCTGTTTTATCTTAAGCAAAGAGATGACCATGCAGGAGAAAAGCCTGCGGACGTGTTTGGAATTTAGCACAAATTAATTAAAAGAAAGCACAAGACCAGAATGAAATGTCTGGATACTAGCATTTAACAAGCATCTTGCTTGAAACATAATTGGCAATAGCAAGGTACTTATGGTGAAATAATTAGAGAAATTGAGTGAAATAATTAGATAAGATTCAATTTCTCAAGTAGTGAACATGCACGTCAATATGTGGGCAATTGGGAAATATTGGTAGGATTTTGAAATTTAATGCCCTCAAAATAATAAAAACAATAGTATACCTTGGGGATACGTCCCTAGGATTTTTCTCACGTTTTCTTATGTTTGGTAGAATTTTTTTGGGAAATGTCCCTAGGACATCTCCACGTATGTTTCCTAGGGCATCCCCCTTCTAACTAAACCTTGTAGGGACGGCCTTCTATCCCCAATGTCCTGCTGACTTCAAGATGTCCTCTACTCCTGTCAAACTCAAGACCCTTTACAACACAATAAAAACAAAAAAATTGTTTCACTCCCAAAAACCCTACCACAAAGCCCCCTAAATAAAAATTGTTATTTCACTCCCAAAAACCCTAGCCCACAAAGCCCCCTAAATAAAAATTTGTTATTTCACTCCCAAAAACCCTAGGCCACATTCATTTTTATGTTTTCATCATTTGTTATCGGCATTGTTACAATTTACTTTTGCAAGCATGAAGAGGATGGAAAAATTATGTCATGTCCCCTCCATCTAGGAGGTATGATATAATTATTTTAATTTAACAAGTGTTTGTAAACACTAATAAATAATAATATAATATTATAGTAATAATAATAATATTAATATTATTAATAATAAAAAAAATATAAACTTCAAGTCGGTGCCAAAGGAGGTTCAAAATGCAAACAAGGTCGGCTTCATTTGGGTTATTTTCATATTGGTATAAAAGAGCACACCCATTGTTCATTTAAGGGATCCAATTTTGAAGCTAATATTCATTTTGTGAAAGATTTATCTCTGATTTAACCTAAGGACGAAAACCCTGGGCTAAATCTGCAAGTGGGAGGGTGAAAATCCTCTTGATTCACTTTACAGGAAGTGAGGACGAAACCCTTCATCTCTTGCTTTGGTAATTCCAATTGGGGATTGCAAGTTGGACAGAATTTGGGGAAGTATTGTGCTTGTTTCAGTAGTGAGCGAACTAACAATTGCAGGCTCTACTGGTGGTGTACCATTCTAAGGTCTGATTTCATTGATTAAGGGGCCAAATTCCTCATTAGATACACATGGATCATATTTCAAGGTTGCAGCTTGAAGTAATCTGCAATTGCAGGCTCTACTGGTGGTGTACCATTCTAAGGTCTGATTTCATTGATTAAGGGGCCGAATTCCTCATTAGATACACATGGATCATATTTCAAGGTCGCAGCTTGAAGTAGTCTGACTGGGTGAGAAGCTGGTTCTAAAACCCCAGGTGAGTTTGTGACAGTCGTGTGAACAGCAATTTCCAGCTTAAACTCCATCAATTGTTTGCCCAACCAATCACTCCTTCCAAGGCTGCTGTGTGCTGGCCACACCACACATGGGACTTAGAGCAGATCCATCGCTATACTCATGTCAAACAAAGAATATTCCAGTAATTATAGGAGCAGAGCACAGGCTACCAGCATTCTAGCACATCAATTCAGGAGTTTATTTCATCTGATAACAGCATTCATCATCTAACAGTCAATCCATACTCAGATCTGCTATTTGCTGCTGTATGTCATCAGTATTTATTTCTATGTAACTTCCAAATTGTTTTCAAATATATGTTGCAGACTGTGGAGCATGATAATCATTCTAGGGTTTACATCAGTTGTTGCAACTAATTAATATTGCTTGAGGGTTTATATATCAATTGTGGAGGTTGTATGTGCTGTTTATGATTATGAAGATCTGAGTGGTAACTCCCAGCCAATCATATAGTGATTAGAATTTATAGTTGTTGTTTGGGGTACAGCATTTGTGCATATTTGGTCTTTGTTCATCATTCGAGTTTGCTGTTTTAGTTGTTCATTGCTCAAAAAACATAGAAAAATCAGATAATCAGTACATCCCAGAAAAGGGACATTACAAATGGCATTCACAATAGAGGTTCATGTGGACTTGAAGGCCTTAATTTTGGCTTCGTATCAAGAAACTCAACCTCTCATCCCCGCCCTATATCATGCCAGGGAAAGTTCCAAGGGCGCTGCCCCCAGACCTCACGAGGGGCTCTGCCCTCAACCCTGCTGGGGGGTGCCACCCCCAGATCCCCATTCTGGTTTTGAAAAACAAAAAAAATAGTTTATTTTGTGCCAAGCCGAATGGGAAACAACATTTGTTTACTAATTTTTTCCAATTAAATCCTAAGTAATTGAATTCCAATTATGCTTTTGGTTTGCCGAGTCAATCCCAATTTTGAGCAGTACTACTATGATATAAACCATTTTGATTTATCATTTACATTTATGATTTGACTATTGACATTGGATTAGCAACCATCAGTTGTATTGTCAATTCTGTATTCAATTTTGTACATTTTGTGCAAATTATGATTATTCAATTCTATGTTTGCAAAAAATATACAAAACTCAATACAGAATTGAGAACAACTGATAATTAAATGTCAATTGTCAAATCATTGATGTTAATGATAAATCGATATGGTTTATATCATAATCGTAGTACTTGGAATTGGGATTGACTCAGCAAACCAAAAGTATAATTAGAATTCAATTACTCAAGATTTAATTGGGAAAAAATTAGAAATATATATAAATCCCCCACACTGTTGCGAGAATCAAGGAAAAATTTTGCTATCCCCACACTGTCGCCAAAGTCTAGGAAAATTTTTGCCGTCCCCCTATCCTAGAAACTCAAATAGACAATGAAAAACATTTGTTTCTCAGTCCATGTATTCCTGCTATTCAATTTCACTAAATATAGAAATATGTTGCCTCTCTAATTGTCTAATCCCTTTGGCAGATAAGTAAGATGAGAAAATATGATGTAAGGATTTTTTCAATGCAAACGACTCCTAGGTTGCTCACCTCATAGACAAAAAAATCTGTAGAAAGTGCCATTTGAAACTAATGCTGCTTGATCCTGGTCAAACATCAGCATCAATCCATAAAGAACTTTGAACATGATACTGTCATCCTCAGGGCTGATGCTTCCTCTTCCTTTGATTCTTCTGTTTATACACCAAGGCATATGAAGAGTGTGAATAAGGAGAACTAGCAAGTTCCCGAGGGATGGGTGCTTTGGCTGCCTTTAAAAGCACAATGAAATCCTTGAAAATGGCCTTGTCCTCGTTATTAATAAAAACAATTGCTGATCCTGGCATCCCAAGCCTTGACGCTCTTCCAACCTGATGAATATACTCCTGCAATGAATTTGGCATATCAAAAACAATAACTTGACATACTTTTAAAAGATCCAGCCCTCTTCCAAGCACTCCAGTGGCCACAATAACCAAAAGCTCTCCTGTGAGAAAAGATTTTAATATTTGCCTTCTTTCTGGCATTGCTTTCTCCCCATGTATGGATGCCACTTTCAATCCAGTCATGTGTTTTATAGCATCAGACAGAAGATCGGCACCTATTCTGGAATTCACAAACACTACGGCAGGTGGCTGAAAGTGATGATTGCTTGACAAGATGTCAAATAGTTTCTGCTTTTTATTCTTAGTTTCAACCCAGATCACTGTCTGTTTGACTGCTGCATTAGGAATGCTCGGTTTGCCTGCAGATATAATAAGAGGATTTTTAAGTATTGTCGATGAAAGTTTTTCTATGTCACGTGGAATGGTTGCCGAAAACATCATTATTTGAGGTTGTGATAAAGCCTGAATAATCTGCATGACTTGCTCACGAAATCCTTGCTGAAGCATGCAATCAACCTCATCCAGAACAAGCATACAAACGTCACCCAAGTCAAAGTCAGTCTTTGAAAGAAGATCAACTAGTCTTCCTGGTGTGGCAATAATCAACTCAATTCCTTGTTTAATTCGATAAACTTGTCGAGGCATGGCATCTCCTCCTACAATGAGGGCTGTCTTGAAAGGCAAACTTTTCCCCAGTGCTTTGGCCTGCTCTTCTATCTGTGCACAAAGTTCTCTGGTGGGAGCCAAGACCATAGCCAATGGTTTTGTTTGTTCAGAGAGCTTTTGGATGCGAATCATTGCACATCGTGAAACAATAGGAATTAAGAATGAAGCAGTTTTGCCAGAACCAGTATCTGCCGAGACCAAAATATTTCTACCCTTCAAAGCAGCCGGTAAGGTCTGCATTTGTACAGGAGTGGGAATGTCATATCCAGCAACTTCAAGATTCTCCTTAAGCTTTGGATCAAATTTACAGTTAGCAAAATCTAGGATAGGAGGTGGTATATCCTCTCCTTTCACATGAACCTCTATCTCTCTCCTCAGAGATTCTACCTGATCATTGTTCATTTTTTTAATAATTTCCTCTGGCTCCCACAAAGAAAGGCTGGACTGTCCATCCCTAACATAAGTGCACTCATCCTCAACTGGAACCTTGATGGCATGAACAATGGTTCCTGGTTTCTTGCGTTCTGATTGGTGCTTCTTAAGAACCGACTCTTTACATTGTAAGCTGCAAACATCATCATCAGTTTCATCACAAATGTATTGCCCATACCTGCCACAAATTACACAGCGAGGCTCCCCTGGCTCTGCTTCTCTCTGTTCCCAACAATGTGCCTTTACTGGACTTCCTGCAAGACATGTCAAAAGCAAACTTTGAATCCATCTTAAAAAATGGCATTGATTTTACAGGAGAGTCAAATGAATCATACCAAAGTGGTTGAGCAAGCTAACCATCTGTAACACTACCCAACTAAAGGAACTTAGAAAGAAGCTCATCAAAATTTCCTATGGAGAGAATAGTTACCATAGCAAACAGTTTTGTTCCATGCTTAATGCAGTAAATGTAGAAATAGTAAAATACACATCTACCAAGCTTATGAATTGGGGAGAAAATTAAAGAGGTAAATTGCATATTGAATCTACTAATTAGAAGTACTCAATACAAATTAAAGGGAACACCTAGTGCAAGAAACCTGAAGCATCCAGACATAAGGAAAAGCATTTATCAAACCCTATCAATGTTGCGTGTAGCCAACCAGCCACCACATAATTGAAAATTCAGATCAATTGCAACAATTTCTATGTCTTCAGTAACACTTTAAAGACCCACAGCTAAGACAATAAGCAAGATTAAAATTATAGCTTTAAAGCTTCAATAAAAATAACATAATGCTACACATTTTCAAAAAAAGGCCTTTATAAAGTTGCTACAATTCAATGCAATTTGCAGGTCTCTTGATCTAAACTCACAATTAAAATTTGAAGCAAAGACAGCACTAAAGCTGATGGACCATGGTCATGTATCTACTACTAACTTCGACAATATGCCAAAATCGAGGATATACACATACTTGCAATCAAATAAAACGAATTTGAGGATGAATAATGTTTTCAGCTTAATTTTTATAGATACATTCAACTTAATTCCTTAGTTTCAGGTTTTGTTAGCATACTGCAGAACAATCGCAGTTGTTTTAGATATCTTACACTGTAGGTTTTGAAATTGTGCTTAAGGATAGGCTTAACAGTGTTCCCCAGAATGCTGTTTCCTAAAGAGGGATGTTTCAGGGACAGGGGGATGGGGACAGAACATCTGAAACATCCCCACCTCATCCCCTTTTTCCTGAAAATTTGGGGACATCCCAGGGTTGCCCCTAACTATGGGGGGTGTCTCCTTGGAACATCCCCTAAAGGGGGACATCCTTTTAGGGGGCGTCAGGGTTACCCGGGGACTCATGAAAAAAAAATACTCTGATCTGACTCTTACAGGTGCTTATTTCTGCCATTCTATCATTTTAAATTTCTGCTACTGCTCCCCAAACACCCTTTTTCTGCTCTTTGAATGCTACTCCTACTGTTCAGCTGTGGAAGATGCCTCTTTATGCATTCAGAAGACTGAAACAACTGCCTTTATTCTGTTATTTGCTACTATAACTGACTTTTATTCTGCTGTTACCTGCTGTAAAGGGCGAACAAATGTGAGAAAAACGGTGATTTTACCTTGTACATATGGCATTTTTTGCTTGTAATCTGATCATGTCAGCTCTAACCCTGCCCTTGTACAGCTAGGCAGCTAGGTTGGCTCTCTTAAAAAAAAATCTTTTGAAAATTCACAGCAATGTAACAAGTTGATATGTATTGAACTCATTTTTTATCTATGATGTGTACTGAACTCTAAGTTTGATATATATATATGAAGGAAATCGGTAATATGTTCCCTAAATTCAATAATATGCATGTGTTTGAAAAATATTTTTACAAATTTATGTTAGAAGTTATATGTTATTTGTTAATTATGGTATATATATAGTTCCCCTGCTGTCCCAATTTTTTGGGAAAAATTTGCCATCCCCAGAAACCAAGCTTACACAGGGGCGCATCCCCGGCTGTTCTAGCCCCATCCCTGTCCCCGTCCCCAGTGGCGTTTCCGGGACGGGGGGGGGATGGCAGGGGACGTTCCCTTGGCGTCCCCAGCAGAGCAGAAAACGGAGAAACGTTTCGGGGACGGCAAGGGAAAAAAGGAATGCCTGGCCGTCCCCGGGACGGTCAAGGGACGTTTTTTTACAAATTTATGTTAGAAGTTATATGTTATTTGTTAATTATGGTATATATATAGTTCCCCTGCTGTCCCCAATTTTTTGGGAAAAATTTGCCATCCCCAGAAACCAAGCTTACACGGGGGTGCATCCCCGGCTGTTCTAGCCCCATCCCTGTCCCCATCCCCAGTGGCGTTTCCGGGACGGGGGGGGATGGCAGGGCACGTTCCCTTGGCGTCCCCAGCAGAGCAGAAAATGGAGAAACGTTTTGGGGACGGCAGGGAAAAAAAGGAATGCCTGGCCGTCCCGGGGACGTCTCAAACGTCCCTTGACCGTCCCGGGGATAGCCAGGCGTTCCCAGCGGTTATTTAAAAGTTGCAACGCCCAGAAAAAAAAATTAAAACTTTAAGATGCTAAGAGATATCATTAGAAAATGGAAGAATTTTTACATGTGCACACTTTTTAAGTAGTCGAAAGATCTGTGGGCTCATTTAAAAAAAACACTTTCTTTGGCAACAATGTGAACACAACGAATGGTATACGATGTCATTTTCAACGGGGTAGGGGTAGGGGGAGGAATACACACATGGGAAGTTTAAAGTCTGTAAAACAAAGTCGAAACATCTTTTAATTATTGAAATTTTTGGAAGCCTATTCTTGTTAGCATTGTCAATGGTCGACAGCACGCCATTCTTGTTAGCATGCTTAATTTTTAGTTTATTTTTACACTCAAATCAACTATTACATGAATGCATTGAAAGGAGAGTATGTTGAGTGTTAAAGTCAAGTCTTGTCCCAAACAAAAGTAACAACACAGTGGGCAGTGGAAGATGCAATGAAACAACGGAGGTATGAAAGAGAAACGGAGGTATGAAAGAGAGGGTATGTATATGTTCATCACATTCCATCCAGATGACCACCCATTTTTCTACAGATTAGAAGAAGAGGCATTGACATATATAAGATTTGAATGGCATACTCAGGACGACATTGACAGTCTGCTTTTAATGCACACTACAAAGCTTTTAGATTGTCAAACAAGCTCACCTCCTTCACACACTATGATTTGGGAATGCCAAGAAAAATAGGAAAAATAGCCGTATTCTTTAATGTTTTAAACTCAATCATCTATTACACGGATTCTTTAATGTTTTGAATATTGCCGTATTTTCACTGTTATAATCTTTGTGGGGAAAGTGGAAGATATGAAAAATTCATATATATATATTTTGAAAAATTCATATATCACTGTCCCCCCGCCGTCCCCAAAAATTGGCCCTTGGACTGCCGTCCCCCCATCCCCGAAACGCTGTGGAACACAGCCAGAAACCCATCCCCATGTACCCCTGCTCCAGAAACTCGGAGAAATGCTGCTTAAAAATCCAAAAATGGATCAGAAAATGAGTTCATGTCGCACTACAACTCCGTGATGAAATGGGTTAATTGTGGAAATGTGAATTAGTATCCAAAAGAAGGTAACACCCCACTTTGTTTTCTCCCAAGAGAAGATGACATGTTCCACTTTGAATCTTCATTTCCAAAGAGGAGATGAAACATCCCACCTTGCCTCTTCATTTCCTAAGGCAAAAAGACCTCTCATTTGGAGAGTTAAGCAGCTATTTACTTGTTAGTGACTGATCTTGGAAGCATAACACTTAATGTTCTTACTTGTTAGACACCCATCAGCCCTGAGATTGTAATCACTCTTTCTGGAGTTTTTTCTCCCAAAATCTGGGTTTCTCCGGGGATAATCCTTGTGGCTTTCATTCTTTTATTGATAACTCTTGTTCTTTCATGTTCAGTTGTTTGTTTGAGTGCTTAAAGCACCACAAATACTTCAATTCTTCTTTAATCCACAATTGGTGAGTTACGGAATGGAATATCCATCCTAGTTTGCGGATCACTTGAACTCAAGACAGCCCACAGAAAAACCCTCTTTGTGAAATTTTATGATCAGTGTTAGACCCAACAAGTAAGATCAAAGCCTAATGCACAAATGAGCACCAAAATAAATGGTAAACTTTAACAATTTGTATGTTTGAAATTTCATATAGGTACCTGGATCTTCTTCCTTGTCTAGCTCAGAAAATGTTTCAGCATGTCTCTTCTCTTCATCCATGACAGAAATCTGCAAAAACCCAAAACCAAACTGTATCAGACACTAGAGAAATAAATAAAGTAGAGATGACATATTTTTTATCTTGTTAGAATATTTTTCCTTTTCTCACTTTTGATTGATAATACAACATCATGTACCTTGCAAGAATACAGAGGTGGATATGCATTCTTTATATCTTGTTAATCCTATCACAAACATCATACTTAAGAGTTGAGATGCCATAATGAATATCAATATTGTCACATGGCCCTAACCTCTTCATAACTTGGGTCATATCTGAAACATTTTAATGGTTCAAACAAATATCAAACATTTTTTATTGCTTTAAACTTAAAATAAAAGATAAATAAAGTCTAGTTATAAACAAATTTAAATTGAGCACCCCAGAAACATCTCCAGTACAGAATCTACAGATGAGAACCATAAAGTAAACATCACACTCTACATTCAAACTTGAAAAAAAGTAGTGTAGATCTTCAACACGAAAAGATGATACCTGTCTTCAGACCTGAAAATATAACTTGTGAAACAAAGCAACATTTTTCACCTCAACTTGGCTTTACACTTCTTTGACAAACCAAGTCAGTTTCATTTATGGTAAAGTAATTTGAAATTCAAGAGTTTCCCCAATTTTAGGCAACGCTGAGAGAAACAAATTCATATGCCAACTTCATTAACTGCAATGACAACAGACTAGTAGAAGATTATTTGATGCATTTCAATATGAAATGATTCCATTTAAAAATTCAATGGTTAGAAGGAACAGGACAAAGTATATAGTGGATGCTCAATGATATAAAATAGACAACAAGTTTTGAGTTTCACTTTGATGGATGTAATCAGATAATAGACAACTAAGAGTTTTGAATTTCAGATTGATTGATGTAATCAGATCAATCTCATTAGTTTGTATGACTAATGAAGTATCTTAGACATGCAAACACTTGCTCCATGAAGAAGAATTAGGCAAACATACCTGCAGAAGCAGAACAGAGGCAAAAAACAGATGTACAGAAATGAAGAAGAACAAAGGCATAAGACAGCTGCCCTTGATTCCATTGAGGAGTTTCCTGTCCACGTTATATATAACCTGAAAATCTATTGCTCCGTTGACGAGCTTCATTTCCATGGTATACCTAATCACTATCTCAAGCCAAATTGAATGTACAGAACTATGACAAAGCATAGTTACTAGAAATGAGAAACAAGAAATAGCAACTGCAACAGCAATGTGACAAGAAACCATGTTTTGGAGGTTGTGGATAAGAAATGAATACTTTTCTATACTTTATGGTTGTACCCTTTGTTATTGGTTCTTTCAGAAAAGCCCCAGATCCAGATTCTGTTCGATCCCACTCTGGGTCCTGATTTGGATCCCCTATGGGGCCATCCAGGATCCTGCCAAATGGACCTGGATTTGGCCAGGTCCGCTGCAGGGCAAATCCGGGTCGGTTTTGCAGGACCCAGACAGAACCCTGTCCACTAAACTTCCATCCCCATGAATCAAAACAACCATGTTCTTCGTCCTCTCCTTGTCATTTTAATAATACTATTTTACTTGGGCTTTCCCAATGACAACAAGATCAACCACTTCCAAATGACTGGGATTAGCAACCAGTGAAAGATGAATTATTTTCCCACGCGTGGTAGGCCTATCATACGATGTGCCCAAAAGGCCTTTCACATCCCCCCTTTTCGAATGTAAGATCCAACTTCTGCACATTTTACCTCTGCTTCTGTTGAGGATAGTGACTGGAGTTGGAGACATATTTTCATTTGAGCTGCACCATGAGACAGGTTACGTGGTCAGGCCTGCTTGCCACTTTGGCAATCATATCATGCGTGGAGGAGGCAAACTTAAGTTTTCTATGTTCATTGCCTCTTGTTTACATTATTTCCCACTTTAAAATTTTTGAATTTTAATATGTTCGGAATAAACTTAAAAGACCCACCCCCATAATATTTTAAATTAGAATTTTCTTTAACTTTATAAAACCTTATAGATGCCATGTGGTATTTTCAAGTTTGACCTTTTATTTTTGGAGGGTAAATGCTTTTGATTGGAGCCATAGACCCGGTACATGAAACAGCAATGCTAAGATGTATATTAAACACACCATTCAGCGGTAACGTATCCTCAGGGGGATTTGAACCTTAGTCTTCATCACAAGAACCAAGTGGCCCGGCCACTTGAGCACACCCCACACACTTCAAGTTTGACAAATTGACATCAAAGTAGTATTTTTTATTTTTATGGAGATTTTATTTATTATATGCATGCTATGTGGTATTCTAAACTTAATTCCTATTTTTAAGTTACAAATATGTATATTTATAATTTTTAGCCCATAAGGACGCAATGTGGTGGTTAGTTCACATGGTTGTTGTGCTGGCCACCAAGGTTCAAACCCCCACTGGGCCCCGATGAGCTTGCAGGCCATGGGCCTTCGTTGGGTTGCCGTGCTCGCAGGATATGTGCCTTCGCTAGGTTGGTGTGCTCGCAGGCTATGTGCCTTCGCTCGGCCAATGAGCTTGCAGATTTGAACAAGGTGATAATGCCTTGGGGACTGAGACCCCCCAATAGTGGTCTCGGCGATAAAGTCATGGGAAGAGATACCCTATAAGGGTCTCTCTGCGCTCGATCCATGCTAAAAAACGAGTTTACCAAATCAAAAAAAGAAAGTATATTTATAATTTCTATATGTTTTTCGTACAAACAAACCCAACCCCAAAAAAAAATTGCCATACAAACATATCCAAACCTGAACCGGTAACTTAGGTTGTATCTATAAATCTTGGAATGCAGGACTGAACAAAAGTAAACTAGTAAACAGTGTATAATTGTACTCAGGATTTCACACACACACACGTGTGTGTGTGTGTGTGTGAAACCCTGAGTACAATTATGCACCATTTTCTAGTTTAATCTTGTTCAGTCATGCATTCGAAGACTTAAAGGTACAACCATAAAGTACGGAATAGTATTCATTTGTACGTTTAAAACATCTCAACCCTTCTCTATCAATATAACTAATAATACATGTTAATGCTAAACAAATAACTAACTATCGCTGATTTGTATTTGCAATTTTGAATTCTTTCCTGTTTTCTATTTTAAAGTATTTTTGGCTAGTTATGTTTTTTAATTTGAATTTTTTTATAGACAATGCAAGACAATAACATATGCTTTATTTGATTTATAATTTCTCCATCATGCAGATGTAATTCACAAACTTCTAGAACAACCTGGACTTGTTAATATAGCAGATGAGGATTGTTGTACACAACCTTGTATATTAATTCCAGTTTCAATGGCAAATTCAAAAAAAAAATAGTCAGATTGGAGTAATATGGCTGTGATAAATGTATCAAAAATATTTTACAGGTTGGGTTTAGTCTCAAAAATATTTTATCATTGGTGAAGGGAAAAAGCACGGTTGATCAGGGGTCACAAGAATGGACAGATCAATGAAGATTCACAATTTGTTATCAGTATGAGTGATGAATACAAGTAGATTCATATGTGCTAATTTTAACGTGCAGTTTTTTCTAAGACTAAATTAAGAATACGAAGGATTGAGAGTTGGAAAGTTTGAAGATTGGAACTACATTTTTTTTTATGCTTGCAGTGATTGCATTTTGAAGTATAGAAACCCTAAAGAGGATTTCATTATTAACATAGCTTCTGGGGGTCTGCTGCTTCTCTGCCATACTGCTACTCTACTCTGTTGTTGCTTTTTGAAGACTGAAAGACTGCATGCCAAATTATAGACTCCAAAAACGGGTTAGAAAAGAATTTTTAGGCTTTTAGATTGTGGTGTTGGTGTGGTGTTTATGTTGCTGTGTTTGGGTCTGTATCACGTGCTGTTACACCCAAACTTAGTGATAGGCAACAACGGTCTGCATCCTGTATGCAATGGCTGCTTGCATCATGTATGGCTTTCGGGCTGTTCTGACGCAAAATCGCCTGTTGTCGTTGTTTTTCTTGCAACTATGAGATAATGTGTTGCACATACCATAAAATCTATAAATTGGCGCATTCTGGAATTACTCAGACTTGTATTGTGCATGATAGATGTTAGAATTAAGCCCTAGCAAAAACATAAGAACACACTTACATAATGCTAAATGATATGTTGAAAGAATAATATTATATTATGCAAGAATGATCTTCAATGTTTAAAAACAAGCCTTTTATTAAAGGCACATACATCAACTACAACCACCTACCCAAAAACCACGTATAAAATAAACTAATACTTAAAATATTAAGCATAAAAAACAAACCACTTTTGGATCACAAGGATCAGAAAACCTAACAAACCCCCCTTGATCTAAAGGGGAAAACCAAGATGATCTAGAGCATCCATCAATCTGACTCATCTTGCCACTCTGTAAACTTGGTCTCTTGTTTTCTAATATTGATCAACCTGTGTCGACACTTGTACACATCCTCCTAATGCTTCACCCTTTGTTCCACATTCCTTTGTGAGCAACACCCACTAGTCATGTACATCCAATGCCATGTACCATTGCCTCCTACAATCTAAGGACCTATTACCTCTCTCCCTTACACTACTTGACACAACCGTGCTAAAATTCATCTCTCAACATGCCTCTAATCATCCATACCACATGCAGTATGAGCAAGATTTATCATTGCCCAACAACAGTGACCATTGTCCTGGTGATTAAGGATGCACTTGAGGTCTATGGGTACAACAATGACCATTGTCCTGGTGATTCATTGTACCCATAGACCTCAAGTGCATCCTCAACCAATGCCCAGTTGCCTAAACCCACACACACATCAGTTGACCATTTTTTGCCACTGCTCCTCTGGCATAGGCTGATATGTCAAAGGTGTAAAATCACTCGTTGACAGATCATGCAGACTTGCCTTCCTCCCCTATCAACCAAGAGGCAGGAAACAAAACAACATAACTCCACCAGACTACGGCTTCTCATCAAACCTCAACAAATAGAAAACCAAAAAGAACACAACACTAAACACCACACTGCAATGAAACACCATACAACTGCCATATTGGAAACCAAAACATGCTGAAAATTAGAAAAGTGTCTACTCCTACCAAAACTGCCTTCCAAGCAGTATATCTAATCTCTAAGTGAGAATCTAACTAGAGATGGGAATGGTCCTCCATCCTCCAGTGGGTCCTCCAACCTCCTCTTTGACCCCCTTTAGGCTCTAGCAACCAGATGCAACATTAAAGGCTCCAACATTCAAGTCAAGATGCCTCATATTACAATCTCCGAGAGCACAAGTATAAGAAGATACAACCATTTTTAAAGAAGAGTGTTGGTTTCGACCGAGTTGTTATAGTGAATAAAGTTATATATCACCTGTAAAAAATAATATTTACTTATACCTCCAATACATAACAAAATGTAACAAGGACTCCTTATTTCCATGTGATCGGAAATTACATCCATATATCAATGTATCATATTAAATAAAATCAACTCCTTATTTCTCCATGTGGTTGGCAATTGCACCATATATCATATTAAAAAATGCCATAAAAAGTTTGAGAGGGGCTTGAACTAACATTTTGCAGCCACAACTTGTGTGTCTTATCTCTTAACTGCCCAAACTATTCAACAAGCTTTTATGTTTCTTCTCCATGTGTTTGGCAATTGCACCATATATCATATTAAAAAATGCCATAAAAAGTTTGAGAGGGGCTTGAACTAAACTTTTGCAGCCACAACTTGTGTGTCTTATCTCTTAACTGCCCAAACTATTCAACAAGCTTTTATGTTTCATGATACCACTCAGTTCTAATGCCAGAACAAATAAAATAATTAAAGCATGAAACCATTAACTATCAAATAATACTCATAAGAATACAATCAAATCACTTGAGTCTTTGAATATATTTCCTCCTTTTCAAACAAAGCTATCAAACAAGAAAGTAAATTAAAACCTACCACTGATGATTTTCCGAAATCAGTGCATCCTTGGACTCCAATATGGTGTTATTTTGTTAGGAAAATGACAAGCAGTAGCAAATATTGGTCTTAATTTTATGGATCTTCAGTTTCCTTTCTTAATTCACAGAGGGCACAGATCTCGGGCAGGAGGATGCATTCCAAAAACAACATTGCAGTTTGGTAGAGCGTGCAGGGATGGCATGCTATAAACAATGTTGTGTGAATGTTATGTGCAGACCTAAGCACAGCAGCAGACTTTTGCTGTCAATGCTAAACCATCAACAACCCAACAAAGCTTTACTTTACTCTCATTAACACAGAAGGCAGAGAATTTTCAGAAAACAACTTCATCTCCACAAAAATGCACTATGTTTGCTGACAAAGAATGCGCTAGCAGACCAAAAAAACGAGCCACACTTGCTGCTGGTGATTGTAAAAGCTTTTCGTGACTCCACAGATCAAATGAACAACAATAGGCACACACCCATCATCCTTCAGGGCCTTCCATGGCTTTGATACCACTGCCGGAATTAATCCCAGGCAAAAACATAAGAACACACTTACATAATGCTAAATGATATGTTGATAGAATACTATTATACTATGTGAGATTGATCTTCAATGTTTACAAGAGAGCCTTTTATAAAGGCACATAAAACGACTACTTAACTAGCTCACATGAAACTTCCTGTGTACAACCACCAACCCGAAAACCACATAAAAAATAAACAACCATTTGATATATTAAACATAAAAAACAAATCACTTTTGGATCACAAAAGCTAACAATAGATTCTAGTCACAAGAAAATGTGGACACAGATACGGTGATGGTATCAGGATTTTAATTCCTATACTAGATTTTCATGGTGACTATGAACCAAATGATCAGAGTAATGGTTAAAGGGTGCATTCTTGTGTGATAGTAACTCTGGTTTGAATGGCACTGACATTTACGGCCAAAGTGTTATGGTGTAATGGTAAAAGCATGCATTTGTGCGAAAGTGACTCAAAATCAAAATTGTCATATCCTAAAAAGGCGACCAAGGGCGCATTTCGAAGGTTGTGGAGTATTAAAATATAAGTGAGGTGATAAGAATTCACACCCTACAATAAGGCCTAAACAGTCGCGATATTTTTATGGGTTATTTTTCGCCAATTGGACAATCTTTCAGAAAAAATCCAAAAATTAAATTTGCAAATAGGCAAATTTTCCTCTAATATCCACCAAGCTTCAATATATATTTTTTTAAAAAGCAATTTGATTCACTAAAATATACGTGCATCCATAGTAAATCCTATAGTTTTTCCTCAAAACTGGTCAAAATTTACAAGTTTTCCTTTGAAAAAGCAAGAGAGGTTTTCCTGAAAAAGATCCCTAAAATATGTGTCTTAAACTTTTTTTCCGGAAATCTCTCTTTTAAATTCTCTATTATTTTAGATAATTCTCTATTCTTTTAGATTTTCCCTGCAATTGTCTCACTCCTACACCGCTACAAGGAATTCCACACTCTCGAAGCCAAACCCTAATTTTTTTAAAGCAAACACATTTTTAGAAAAATTACTAGAAAAGGACAATTATGCATAAAAAAAATGGAGCCTGATCAATACCTCTATCTTAACTATACACCAATTGCAGAAATTCGACCCAAGCATCAAATAATTTGTTTGCAAAAAAGAAAAAACATTACAACTGACAAATCTGTACATAATTTTTTAAATTATAATCCCTAAAACCCATAATAAAATTACAAAATTCGTTAAGTGTAAAAAGCTAACAATTGGCGATAATACGATTTTACAGTAGAACCAAAAAAATCAAATAATCCAATGCAATCGAAAGGGCAAGGACGATGTACCTGGGTGATGGGAGAAAAGTATTCCCGCCGCGAGCTGAACTCAGATGCTGAATGTGTTCATCCCATACCATACGGCAGCGGCTCCTTAAAGAATAGATAGTTGCATTCTTGACCTGAGAGCCCTCGGACGTAGTAGTAGTGTATTGCGTGTAACTGGGAATCTTTTGTGCCACAGTTTTTCTTTCCGGATGTAGATGAATACAGGGGAGAGAACCCAAGGGTTTCCCTTCTACGAGTGGGTTTTATTACGGAGAGGAGATTTATGAAAACTAGCAATTGGACCCATAGGTTTAATAGGCGCGCTAATAATCTTTTACGGCAGCGTCTACGGGGCATTCAGGATGCACCGATCCCATTGATGGGATGCTGTTGCCATCCATACAACCATAGTTGCTGTGAGTGTACCTTCGTCCTTTGTTCAACCATCGCTCCTGTCATGTACAGGTAAAATAATAATTATCGCAACCGCATAGTTTTAGGTTTTAACTTGTAGTTTTTTATTTTAAAATTTTCATAAGATTTTAATTTTAATTTAAAATATTAACTTAAAAATGTTTAAAATAAAAAATATAAATATAAATTTGTAATTTTGAATATTAATATTATATTCTTATTTTTATTTATTATATTGAGTATTTTATTAAATATAAATATGAATTTATAATTTTAAATATTAATATTCTATTTTCATTTTTATTTATTTTATTAATTAGATAATATGATTATTAATAGTTTAAAAGTCTTGTTTAATAAGGTCATTTTTTATTTTTTAAATAAAAATATATATATATTTATTATTTTTATTTTTAAAACTTAATTATAATTTTTTTTTTCAATTTTTATCAACTCACAAACTTGTTTTTTGAATTTTGCCTTTTACTTAGGTTTGTAAAGAATGAAACAAAATCTTGCTTGGCATTGATTTATTTGAATAGGTAAGGTTAGAAGTATTATTGTTAATAAACAATCAATTAAGTTAATAAGAGACATAATCTTTCCACATACCATGATAGTGGTAGAGAGTGATTTTGGATATAAACTATGTCACAGGGGTCACTTCAAGCCAAAAAAACAACATCTAATACGATGTTCACCACACCCTTCGCCTAGCAAGCCTAATTATAAATTGTAATAAAATAAATAGAAAAGTAAACTAAACTATTGGAATTAAAAACTTGGATGATGACAATTGAATGAAATCTAATTTATTAAAAATTAAAAATTAAAAATATAATCTAATTTAAAACAAAAAAAATAATTTATGAAAAATGTAAAAACCTAATTTAAAGATGTAAAAAGTAATTTATTAAAAATTAATTAATTTCATTAAATGTTATATGTGCTCCTTTTTGTTGTTTTCCCTTCTCTGATTAGTCAAACTACATGTATTTAAAGTTGTATGGAAATAATTTTGTTAAGTTAAAGTTGTATGCCTCGTTTTATAATGAAAGATGATGGAAATATAATAATTAAAAAAAAAACAATCTATTGAAAAATATTATACTCAAATTCTAATCTCTCCCCAACAAATCTCACCTCTAATCCTAACTCTAAACCTTTCCTTTGTTCAAGTCCTATCTCTAATCCTAACCCTAACCTTAACCATAATATGGTATATTACTTCAAGATTAAAACTTTATACCAACCCTAAATTATGAAATAAATGCTATCACACTGTCGATTAAATTCGTATCAACTTATCTTGTTTCTAACATTTTTATCCCATTTTTTATATAAACATCCACCTTAGTATATGTTTTATGAATATATATCCATATTAAAATAATTAGTTATACATAATTAACTATATAATTAATTTAATAGATTTAATATATTAAAATGATATATAGTATAAATTACTATAATTAATTATATATTTAATTTTATATTTTTATATATTTAATTTAAAGTACATTACAAATATATAATGAAGTTATTTATATAAATTGTATAAATATAATTTTAAAAAATATATATCTAAAGTACATTACAACATCTAGATCCCTTATCAAGATTGTTACAAAATTTACCCTAACCTTAACCATAATATGGTACATTACCTTAACCCTAATTAGATTAAAAGTTTATACCAACCTTAAATTCTGAAATAAATTTTCATATCGTCAATTAAATTCCTATCAAATTATCCTATTTCTAACATTTTTATTCTATTTATATATAAACATCCACCATAGTACATGTTTTGTGCATATATATGCATATTAACATAATATTATGATTGTCTTTATATTGTCCTCTTTCTATTGATAGATTTTTATGAAGTTTAAACCTACACTTTCTTTTTTCATTTCACTATATAAATTATTAGTTTATGTCTTTTCATCTAATTTCTTTTGTGATTTAATCCTATTTACTACTCCTTTTAACTCCTCTCTCGTCCTACTCTTTGTTTTTTTGTTCTCTCACCACCTCCCTTCCTTTTAAGAGGTTCCATTGCAATCTATGTCTTGTTATCTTCTTCTTAATGTTGGATCACTAAACCTGATTAAAACTTGATTTAAAAACACACATAGTTAAATCTAAAGCACTTTTACACTTGAATTCAATGTTAAAAATAAAATATTATTAACTTTTAACACTTTGATTAATTAGATCCATTAAATAAAATATTATTAACTTTTAACTTTTTAAGTGACTATATGTCATACTCCAACTTATAGCAATATTTAGCCAACATAAAAATAGTTTTCTATATTATAATTTTTAAATATAGTTAAATATACTTCATTCTTTAATTTTTTAATAATTCAATTACATTAAAACTTTATCCTAACCCTAATTACATGACCCTAATCCTCACCCTAACTGTAATAATAATTATTATAATATTAAATATATTCATATAGAATTATTATATAATATATTTTAATTTACTCAAGAGTTAAAAATCTAGTATTTCAATTTTATTTACTAAAAAGCTAAAAATCTACAATATCATGAAAAAGAATGAAGTATATTTAACTATATTTAAAAATTATACTATAGTGAGATCATGATAGCCGATTGATAAATGATGGCGTTCGTGTGCTCTGCAAGCCGAGCTAGGGCGACCGTGCCCTAGCTCGTTCTCTATGTGTTGCTCGCTTCTGCGTTGTGGGGGGGGTTTTTTGAAGCTTTCGGGGTGGTGGTGGTGGGTTTTTTTCTTTTCTGGAGGCCTTCTTGCTGCCGTTTAGGTGGCTTGTGGGTGGAAGGGTTTTGATCCTTCCCTTGGGGTTTTGTCTTTTTCCATTTCTTGCAAACGTGTCCTAGGGGTTTGCATGCCTGCTGGGGTTCTTGTTTTTTGCTATGCAGGGTGGGGAAACATCTAGGGCTAGCCCCAAATTGGATTTTCGATCAGTAGTTGGTTCGAAGCCTCCGGCGCATGGAGTGAATGTTTTTGATAATACGTTGTTTTCTTCAGCGATGGAGATGAATGATCTAGGATCGGTTAGTGGTTCCCGAATAACAAAGATTAATGGGTGTTTGGAAAGATGCAAAGAGCGACCGAAGTTGATTATCCCGATGGAAATGCTTGCAGATGATATTGAATACTATTCAAGGCACTCTTTTTATTGCAAGTTCATGGGTTTGAGAGTCTCGCTGCAATTTTTGGAATCTTGGGCTCAGCGGACTTGGATGCCAGAGGGGGAGATGGAGATTAGGCTCCTTGCGAACAACTTTTTTATGGTCTCTTTTGATTGCATGGCAGATCGGAATAAAGTCTTCGAGGGCGGCCCCTATTTTTATAACCAGGTGGGTTTGTTTATCAAGCCATGGCATGCTGGCTTCAACCCGACTGAGGCACTACCAAGTCAGATCCCAGTTTGGGTTCGGTTGCCGTGGTTTCCAGTGGAGTGTTGGCGGGATGACGTGTTGCATTTGGTGGCTTCAATGCTCGGTAAACCTGTTGGGTCTTCACAACAGACACAGTATAAAAAGGTAATGACTTTTGCTCGTATCTGTGTCAAAATTGATTTAAGCAAGCCACTACCAGATTCTATTGAAGTGAGTGTTGGATCATATACTTGGGTGCAACAGCTAGATTACGAAACCCTACCTTTTCGGTGTCGTCTTTGTCATGAATATGGTCACTTGCAGCGTAGGTGCCCTAGGGCTAAGCCTGTGGTGCCCCAACCTTCTCAGCCTTCTCGTAATCCACCTAGGGCTGATAATGGTAAGGAGCCTATTCCGGGTGATGGTAATGGAGATGATGGCTATGTCCCTGTCAAGGCTCGCAATAGGAATCGGGGCCAGAAGCGGACCTTGAGGGAGAGGCAGGTTGATGAAACTTTTAATAGGTTTGAGGTGCTGGATGATCTCAGCCAGGGGGAAGTGAATCCAGGGTTGCTGAACTTGGATCAGGGAACTTTGGGTACAGGACAGGATGGGCCACCATTGGAGGCCATGCAGGTTGTGCAAGAGATTGGGGTTAGAGAGATGGATACGGATCAACAATTGATTGTCCAGACTGAACAAGAATCTTCTATTGGAGCTTTGAAGAGTGGTGGAGGTGGTTCCCCATTGCCCATGAAAGGAGGCAAGAATGTGGGGAAGAGCTCTTTGGCCTCCCCTCTTTTGGGTATTCAGCAAATTGAACTGAAGAAAGGGATTAGTGACAGGACTTCCAAGTTGGGAAGGAAGAAGGATATGGAGAAAATTAAATTAACTAGGGAAACTTTGGTGGAGTTAGGGTCAGTCAAGACTCTGGATTCACATTTTTCATGCCCCCAGAAATGATTGTTCTCTCATGGAATGTAAGGGGCTTGAACAGTGGCCCTCGACAAAAAGCTGTTCGTGATTTGGTTAGGAATCATTCTCCGGATGTTCTTTTTCTTCAGGAGACTAAATTATCTGTAGATAATATGTTGGCCATGGCTCCTAAGTTGTGGAAATATGGTGAATGCCAGTGTATGGGGGCTCTTGGAGCTTCTGGAGGGGTGGCTTGTTTTTGGAACCCTCGAAAGATTTTCCCTCTCTGGTGGATGTCCTCTAGATCCTCTATATCCTTAGTCGCCTCTTGGTATGAGACTGGTGAATGTATTCTCCTCTCTAATGTGTATGCTCCTGTGGAGTTTCCGGGTAAACAACTTCTTTGGTCCCATCTTAGTTTTGTTCGTAGCTTAGCTCCTTACCATCCGTGGGTTATGGCTGGCGATTTTATTGCTATTGTGGAGTTGTCTGAGAAAAGAGGTGGTATTCCTAGGTTGGAGCCTTCTGCTCTGTTATTCAGAGATAGCATTTCTGAATTAAATCTTATTGATGTTCTGCCAAGTAATGGTTGCTTCACTTGGAATAATAGGAGAATTGGTGAGAGTTGTGTTGCTGAGAGGCTTGATCGATTCTTGGTTTCCTGTTATTGGGTTGGAGACTTATGGTCCACTCGATCTGAAATTCTTGATTGGAGAGGCTCTGATCATTGGCCTATTAAGCTTAGCATTATCTCTGCTCGGAGGCCTCGTTCTCCCTCATTCAAGTTCCAGATTATGTGGTTACGGGATCCTACTCTTCATGAACTTGTGGCTGAGTGGTGGCGGATTGGTAGACCAACTTTTGGTACGGCAATGTACACATTCTCCAAGCTTCTTCAGTTTGTCAAATATCAGCTTAAAAGGTGGAATCGGCGATGTTTTGGTAATATCTTTCATGCTAAGGTTGCTGCCCAGGAGGAGTTGAATAATATTACGCAGTTGATTCGTGAGAATGGGGCCTCTGAGGATCTTCTAAGGGAGGAAGCTAAGACTTTGAAAGTGGTTGAGGAATTTGAATTGCGGGAAGAAATCTATTGGAAGCAAAAGGCCCGGGTTGAATGGTTACAGGAAGGTGATAAAAACACCGCCTTCTTCTTCAATTCTGTGAAGGACAGAAGGTATGGTAATTCCATTCCTTTTTTGGTGAATGATAGGGGTGAACGTCTTGCCTCGTTTCAGGAAATCTCTGCTGAGGCATCTCAGTATTTTGCTACTTTATTTAGGGAGGATTCTCGAGGGGGCTCTGTTGAGGAAGCATAGGTTCTTTCTTGTATTCCTCAGTTGGTCTCCAGGGAGGCGAATGAGTATCTGATTAAAGATATCTCTCTTGATGAGCTGGAGGGGATTGTGTTTCAGATGAAGAAGGGTAAAGCTCCTGGTCCCGATGGTTTCCCAATTGAATTTTTTCAGGAATTCTGGGATATCATAAAGTTGGATCTTCTTGCGGTTGTCCTTGAATCCCAGAGGAATAAGCAGATGCTTCGTGCTCTGAATTCCACCTTCCTTGCTCTCATACCCAAGTGTGAAGGGGCTGATAGGTTATCTCAGTTCCGGCCTATCTCTCTTTGCAATGTGGCTTACAAAATCATTTCTAAGTTATTGGCTGAGAGATTGAAGAAGTGGCTTAAAGTGCTGATTTCAGAGGAACAGAGTGGATTTGTGGCGGGTCGATAGATTCTTGACGGGGTTGTCATTGCTACGGAGACCATCCACTCCATGGACAACTCCCATGAGAAGGCTATGTTCATTAAGCTAGATATGGCTAAGGCTTATGACAGGGTTAGATGGTCTTTTTTGCAGAAGATCCTTGTTTCTTTCGGCTTTGGTGAGGAGTGGATCCAATGGGTCATGAGCTATGTCACGTCTATTTCCTTCTCAGTTTTGATAAATGGAGATCATTCTAAACTTTTTTGTGCCTCAAGAGGCTTGCGCCAAGGGGATCCTCTTTCTCCGTATCTTTTTCTGCTTCTTGTGGAAGGCCTTGGACGTTTGTTGAAACGAAGGGTGGAGCTTGGCACCATTCAGGGTTGGCGATGGGGTGGAGACTTGCCTCCGCAATCTCATTTACAGTTTGTTGATGATACTGCCTTGATGGGGATGGCTACTGTTAGGGAAGCTACTAACTTGAGGCAGGTGTTGGACATATATCTTGTTGCTTTAGGACAATTGATTAATGAGGAGAAGTCATCCATATTCTTCTTCAATACGCCGACCCCCATTCAGAGAAGAATTGCTAATATCTTGAGGTTTCAGATAGGGGTTCTCCCTTTGACGTATCTGGGTTTCCCAATTTCTGTTCGCCCTCTTCCCAAGGGTTCTTGGCAGAATATTATTGATAAGCTCCGTGCAAAAGTTAATCATTGGACCCACAGATGGTTGTCTTTTGCGGGGCGGGTTCAGCTTCTCAAGTCGGTGGTGCAGGCTCTCCCTACTTACCGATGTATGCTTCAGGTGGCTCCAATGGGTTTTCTGAGGGAGTTGGATTCTCTTGCGAGGCAGTTCTTATGGGCAGGAAGTTTGTCATCCTCCAAGTGGAGCCTGGTCAGGTGGGATGTTGTGTGTAGCCCAAAGCAATTTGGTGGTCTTGGTCTTCGACAGTCTGCGTTATTTGGAGTGGCTGTAGCTGCTAAGCTATTTTGGAGATGGTGTGTGGAACTGGATCAGCCATGGGCCAGGATATTATCTCATAAGTATTTCCCAGGGATTCCACGGCAGGATCTCCCTCGTTACCCTCTTGAGGGGAAAGGTTCAGTGATTTGGAATACTCTTCAAAAGGGTGCTAAGCTTATCAAGGAAGGTTTATTTTGGATTTGTAGACGGGGAACTGAAGCTCTCTTCTGGTCGGATTCTTGGGATGGATTCCCTCCACTTACTTCTCAGTTCCCCAACCTTCTTCCTTTGTGGCAAAGATTTCTTGAGGCTGGCTGGGCTAGGGTGAGTGACTTCAAGTCTGTTGCTTCTTTTGGTCAGTTGGAGGTAGCTCATTGGAAGGATCCCGCAGTGTGGCCAGATTTGGGACTTGTGGAAGATAGTGCTGAGCTTCACAAGATTCTTCATAGTAGGAGTTGTAGTTCTCTTCTGGAAGAGGATATTCCTGCTTGGACCCATAATCCTAAGGGGGTTTACTCTGTTGCTTCTGGTTATCAGGTGTTATTGGCTCAAAATCTAACTGGGGTTGAGGTTCATTGGTGGAAAAGGGTGTGGAATAAACTCTCGTGGCCTAAATGCAATTGCTTTGTTTGGACTTTGGCTTGGAATAGGTGTTTGACCTGGGATAACATTTGTAAACGGGGATTTCAAGGACCTTCAATTTGTGTTTTGTGTGGGGGGAGCAGAAGAGGATTCTTCGCATTTGTTCTTCCGGTGCCCCTTTGTTGTGCAGCTTTGGCATTGGTGGTGGGAGGTATGGAAGCTTCCTTGTATTCATGCGTGCTCTTTGGTTGAATTCTGGGATAGTATGGGAAGACCTCCTTCTATGGCTTCCTTTTTGCAGGAAGTTTGGTTCGTGGGTCCTACCTTTCTACTTTGGTAGATTTGGCTGGAGCGGAACCGCCGAATTTTTCGTGATTAGAAGTTGGTGGGTCGGCAAGTTTGGTTGCGTATGCTAGGAATGGTGCAGGAGTCAGTTTCAGCTAATTGTGATTTGGTTTTCCCCTTGGAGAGAGGTGATGATGAGTTGGTGGCCAGACTGGGTCTTCAAGAAATTCATTCTTCTTTTGTCAGTTCCAGGAACTGTAGGCATGGAAAAAAGAGGGTTCAACGGGTTGGAAGGTGGTTACTTCCTCCCAATGGATTTTTAAAGATCAATACTGACGGTTCTTCTAGGGGCAATCCTGGGCCTGCTGGAATTGGTGGAGTTGGTAGGGACTCAACTGGGTCGGTGATTTTTCTGTTCTCTATACATGAGGGGGTGAAGACTGTTAACTTCATGGAGGGTCTGGCAATTCTGCATGCTATTGAGAGGGCCCTTGCTTTGGGCTGGAGAAAAGTTATATGTGAAGCTGATTCACAGATTTTGATTAATCTCTTGAATGAGCGAAAGATATCTGATATTAATTGGCAGTTGGCTTCGGTGGTTCAGCGGATTCTTCAGGTTAGTTCTCGGTTGGACGAGGCATCCTTTGTTCACATCCCAAGGGAGTGGAACCGAGTTGCTGATTGCTTGGCCAAATGGGCCTCTGAGCATGATAGTGGTTGGAAAGTTGAGGATTGGGATCAGGTTAACCCTGAGCTGCATCTAGATTTAGACCGGTTCTTGGAGGAGGATAGGAGGATACATGAGGATAGTTGATGTTGTTTATGCTGTGGGGTTTTTGCCTTGTTTTCTGGGGCTGGGTCCCTTTGTTATTATTGTAATGCTCTTTTCTGCTTTCTAAGAAAGTTTTTACCCCTTTGTTTTTAAAAAAAAATTATACTATAGAAAATTATTTTTATGTTCGCTAAATATTGCTATAAGTTGGAGTATGACATATAGTCACTTAAAAAGTTAAAAGTTAATAATATTTTATTTAATGGATCGAATTAATCAAAGTGTTAAAAGTTAATAATATTTTATTTTTAACATTGAATTCAAGTGTAAAAGTGCTTTAGATTTAACTATGTGTGTTTTTCAATCAAGTTTTAATCAGGCTTAGTGATCCAACATTAAGAAGAAGATAACAGGTATAGATTGCAATGGAACCTCTTAAAAGGAAGGGAGGTGGTGAGAGAACAAAAAAACAAAGAGTAGGATGGGAGAGGAGTTAAAAGGAGTAGTAAATAGGATTAAATCACAAAAGAAATTAGATGAAAAGACATAAATAACAAGAGCTGCAAAGCAGCCAAGTTTCTGCCAAAATGTTCATGAATAGTCTTGTTTTGTTTTAATATGTTGTGTTTGTTTAGTTTTAGCAACAATGTTGATAATATAATAAATTTATAATAATCTTGAAATTTGTGAATTTTTTGGTTTAAGTTAGAATTGACAGTTTTGTAATATTTACAGTGAATGTTGAAAATTGAAGAACTTTGAGATTCTACATTTAATAATTAGATTGCATAAAATGGAAGTTGCAAAGGAAGTGATTTTTTATTATACCTGAAGATTTATGATTATACTTCAAGATTTATGGTGAATTTAACAAAATAGATTATTTGATTGATACAGCTTCCTAAGGCTAGAAATGGGCACCCTGGCAATTAAAACTTGGTTCTTGACGGTCTAACAAGAGGCAAATATAGAAGGCTATAAATGCACTAGCCTTCAATAGTTTGCACTTAAGCTACAATACAAAGAGTTGTTAGTGCTATAAAAATCACTTAACATCATGAATACAAAGAGTTGTTAGTGCTATAAAAATCACTTAACATCATTATTTTAAAGATTTGAAGTTATAGCTTATAGTGAGGGACAAGTGAAACCCTAAAACTAGTTCTACCATATAACTAGCACTTGCACCAATAAGAGGATCATGGAATACCTTGTTTGGAATAGCAAACGAGTTTAGAAGATCTTCGAACGTGAATGTTGTTTACAACATGAAATTCAGGGAATATGCTGATAGGAACAATGCACAGCCATGTCATTCACATATTAAATGATGAGACTACAAAATACGAATAGTTTTCTGCAACTCAAAATATGAAGATGACTCTGCAAAGAAGATATTAGAATGTGATAGTTGATAGCACGCGGCAAAAGCAATATCTTCCCTCAGTTTCAGATCAGATAATGAAAGAAACTGTTGAGCCAATGACAGAAATAACAACTACTGCAAGAACCCAAATCAATAGTACCTCGAAACTGAGATATCTCCAGAAATGTACCAAAATTTGCATAACTCGGTAGATTGTCCTATCATAAATTTGATTTAGAAAATGTAGGGTATTTATTTTGGCATAAAAACGGTTTGGGTAGTTGAATGGTAGGTGAACTGCACGGGTTTTTGATTTAGGTTTTTAGGTTTGCAAATAATAAATTAAATTCCTTAATTTTAATTTTTATTTACAGAGGAAAGATTTAATTATTTAATTAAAATTAATTAAATCTTATGATTAAAGGTAGATTAAGGATTAAGGGAAATTTAATTAATTAATTAAAATTAATTAAATTTCATGTGAAAGGAGGACTTATGGAATTGATCACTAGTCAATTTTTCCTATCTATGCATTAATATATATTTTAAAATTTTGATGTATTAGTATATTATTATCATAGATTAAGGATATTATCTATGTAAATGATATATTATTATTAAAGACATACATATAAATTTGGGATAAACTTATAAATTATATTTGTATTTAAATTCCTATTACTATTAATATTGATTAGTAATAGGAATATTATATAGTTATATAAGATTCCTATTACTAATCAATATTAATATTAATAGGAATTTAAATACACGTTTTTTAATATTTTATTTTTATTTTAGTTATAATATATTTAAATCAGTTAATAGGTGAGATGCTAAAAAAAAATTACTGCCTAATATTTTACCCATAAAGTCTCAAACTAGAAACTTAATAGTTTTAAGTATTAGTATATTATTATTATTATAGATTAAGGATATTATCTATCACAAAACTTTATAATATAAACCTTGATGATCCGCAATAATAGCCCTTGTCGGGTGAAAGTTTTCTGCCAATTAGATTGAAGAAAAATCATTTTTCAAATATGTTTTGTTAAAATATTTGCATCTATACAATAGCAATAGCTAAATATTTTTTAAATAGAAAAACTATTTCAATTCTCATTGGAAGAAAGTGTAGGTTTAAACTTCATAAAAAACTATCAATATAAAGAGGACAATATAAAGACAATCATAATATTATTTTAATATGCATATATATGCACAAAACATGTACTATGGTGGATGTTTATATATAAATAGAATAAAAATGTTAGAAATAGGATAATTTGATAGAAATTTAATTGACGATGTGAAAATTTATTTCAGAATTTAGGGTTGGTATAAACTTTTAATCTAATTAGGGTTAAGGTAATGTACCATATTATGGTTAAGGTTAGGGTAAATTTTGTAACAATCTTAATAGGGGATCTAGATGTTGTAATGTACTTTAGATATATATTTTTTAAAATTATATTTATACAATTTATATAAATAACTTAATTATATATTTGTAATATACTTTAAATTAAATATATAATTAATTATAGTAATTTATACTATATATCATTTTAATATATTAAATCTATTAAATTAATTATATAGTTAATTATATAACTAATTATTTTAATATGGATATATATTCATAAAACATATAATAAGGTGGATGTTTATATAAAAAATGGAATAAAAATGTTAGAAACATGATAATTTGATACGAATTTGATTGTCGGTGTGATAACATTTATTTCAAAAATTAGGATTGGTATAAAGTTTTAATCTTGAAGTAATGTACCATATTATGGTTAAGGTTAGGGTTAGGATTAGAGATAGGACTTGAACGAAGGAAAGGTTTAGAGTTAGGATTAGAGGTCAGATTTGTTGGGGAGAGATTAGAATTTGAGTATAATATTTTTCAATAGATTATTATTATTTTTAATTATTATATTTCCATCATCTTTCATTATAAAACGAGGCATACAACTTTAACTTAACAAAGTTATTTCCATACAATTTTAAATACATGTAGTTTGACTAATCAGAGAAGGGAAAACGGTAAAAAGGAGCACATATAACATTTAATTAAATTAATTAATTTTTAACAAATTACTTTTTACATCTTTAGATTAGGTTTTTACATTTTTCATAAATTAGTTTTTTTGTTTTAAATTAGATTATATTTTTAGTTTTTAATTTTTAATAAATTAGATTTCATTCAATTGTCATCATCCAAGTTTTTAATTCCAATAGTTTAGTTTATTTTTCTATTTATTTTATTACAATTTATAATTAGGCTTGCTAGGCGAAGGGTGTGGTGAACATCGTATTAGATGGTTGCATTTCTTGGAACAATTTTTTAAGATTTTCTTGAAGTTCATTGGATTTCAACTTTTTTTGGCTTGAAGTGATCCCTATGACATAGGTTATATCCAAAATCACTCTCTATCACTATCATGGTATGTGGAAAGATTATGTCTCTTATTAACTTAAATGATTGTTTATTAACAATAATACTTCTAACCTTACCTATTCAAATAAGGCAATGCCAATCAAGCAAGATTTTGTTTCATTCTTTACAAACCTAAGTAAAAGGCAAAATTCAAAAAATAAGTTTGTGAGTTGATAAAAATTGAAAAAAAAAATTATAATTAAATTCTAAAAATAAAAATAATAAATATATATATTTTTATTTAAAAAATAAAAAATGACCTTAATATAATATTAATATTTAAAATTATAAATTCATATTTATATTTAATAAAATACTCAATATAATAAATAAAAATAAGAATATAACATTAATATTCAAAATTACAAATTTATATTTATATTTTTTATTTTAAACATTTTTAAGTTCATATTTTAAATTAAAATTAAAATCTTATGAAATTTTTTAAATAAAAAACTACAAGTTAAAACCTAAAACTACGCTACGAGTACGGTTGCGATAATTATTATTTTACCTGTACACTGACAGCAACGATGGTTGCATGGATGGCAACAGCATCCCATCTATGGCGTCGATGCATCCTAAATGCCCCGTAGACACTGCCATCTTTTACAACTAAACAACACAAAGTTTAGGCCTACTTGCAAGGTATTTATATAGGCACATAATTTAATCTTGTTTTTAGAGTTGTGTGTGAAGCTCTCTCTTGGGTCCCATTAACTCAAAAGGACCTCATTAGAGCAACAAGGGTAAGTGGCATGAGCTTAGGGGTTCCGTTAGTCGCATAGCCAAACATGTGACTATGGTCTCCCACTATAATCTCTTTGAGGTGCTAGTAGTGAGATGGCCACAAACACCATGTTCAATGTCAAGACTATTGTTCAATATTGACAAGCACTCTGCACTAGTCAACATCTAGATCCATGACTGTCCAAATGGTTGCATCAACAAATCAAATGGTGAGCGATGCGAATGTATGAAAGAAAGAAAGAAAGAAAGAAAGTGAGTCAACTATTTGTGTGCTTACATTGATAGCAACAAAAGGAGATAGCTTGTGAGCGTCTATTAAGAAGTCCACCTAGAGGAATTTGTAATTGACTTCCTTCTCATGAAAGGAGGCCAACATATTTGTTGTGCCTGTGGAGTGCGGATGACCCTATACTTTGATTGTTGCACTCGCCATTGTAAGCTACTCCACTTTCTAGATAAAATAAAGAGATTATAGAGGAGATTAGGGAGAAATTGTGTTTCAATTATTTGGCAAGACATCAATTTATAGTCCTCAAGTTTAGAGGGTCAACCAAACACAAAATCTACTTATATTATCTTTAAAACTGAAATCACGCTTGAGAGTAGATCGAGGTTAAAACAAAAATATATATGAAAAGCACTCAAAATAACGAAAGAAAACTAGGCATGATCAAAACAAAATATTAATAGATTCTGAGCCCAGGTACAATGAGATTGAGTGAAAGTTAAACAAAACATTTCAATCAACATTTGGATGTAGTTGAAATATATAATATAGCATAAGTCAATTTAGAATGTCTAAAGGAAATAAAACAAAAAAAAAAATTGGCATGATCAAACTATAATCTAAATCACATACCAAACTGGTTTTGGGGAGAGCTTAGAAGGGAATAAAAGTGAAAAAACTATGTGATCACTATTCTTGTACAACTTTATTATGAAATCTAGCTTAAAAACAAACGTAGTAAATGAAAAAAAGGGCTCACGGGATACAATGATTGAGTGGTCGACAAGTCAGAGAAAATTAGTATAACAATCTATTAAATGCTAATGATATGAAATCAAAAGTTGACGCTTAATATCAAAATTAGTCTATAAATATTTCAAACCATTTTGGAGGTATATTCATATAAGGGTTATGGTTTCATCACCCCTGATGATGGCAGAGAAGATTTATTTGTTCACTAGATGTTGATTTATTTTGATAAGTTTTGATGCTTGACAGAAGGGGAGTTGATTGAGTTCTTTGTTGAGAATGAGCAGGACTATAGGACCAAGGCTCTTGATGTGCTAGGTCATAATGGGGCCTTTGTGTAGGGGGAAGTAATGGAGGAGGGGGTGATGGTTATGGTGGTAGCTAAGGAGGTGGTAGAGGCAATAGTGGTGATGGAAGAGAAAGCTATTATAATTGAGGGAAATCTGGCCATTTTATACATGACTGCTCCATCGACAATGATGGAAGATAGCTAGATCTGGAAGGGTTACCTATTATAAGAAATTGGGGTTTTGTTTTTACACTTAGCAAAGGGCTCTATCCTCCAGTTTGTAAAAAAATTAGTTTCGTAAAATATCAAAATGCCTCCCGAAAAGATCACCAGACCTAAGTTACTCATTATATGTGAATTGTGTAGGGCATGTTAACTATGCTAGTGATTTTGGGGTTTCTTCATTGCTAGAATTTCAGGAAGGCTTTACTTGCTTCATGTTGTTAACTCATATGCTTCATGTTCTAAATTTTTCTATTGTGATTAGGCTTAAGAAAATAAATGTCATGTTTTGGTGGTTTCAAAATTTGTTTAGGGAGACATGACAAGTATATGATGTTTCAATTTCTCCATTTGTTGAAATGAAGGATGGCATATCAAAGATTTATGGTTTTGACTTTTCATCTTGATTAAGACGAAGGGTGGCATCACAGTTATTGATACACAAAATAATATTATTGCACATGTTGTCAAGTGAGTATACAACTGAGTTATTGCAAAACATGTTCAAAAAATGTGTTTTTTTTTTGTTCTTTTGACAAAAGCTCATAAGTTCATATTAGTTATTTGAGAGACTCCAAACAGTTTGTTGTAATTTTAATAATTTTTTATTTTAGTTAAAAAGGGAGATCTAACATTCAGAGGAAATGGTATGAACCTTAAAAGAAAGGGTTTTATCATAAGAAACTATTTCTTATGGTTGTTTCTCAAACTTAGCATTAACAATTGTTATGATTGAATAAAACAATTTTGTAAGAATTTTTTTAAAAATAATTGTGAAATATATAAGATCATTGATGTTTTGGATGATACTTCATGATGATGGTTTGGATGACACTTAATGACACATTATCAAGACAAGCGAGGAATTTGGATTGTGTACAAGAGATCCTCATTGAGCTAACTCTTATAAATTATATCACAACAATATTGTTTAACTAATTGTATTACAACAATTAAAGATTATGTTGAAAATATTAGAATGATGAAAATGGAAATGGAATCCTTTTATAGTGTACAATGTTAATTTTTGGTTTTGGGTTTACAAATGGCTTATTGATGAGGTGAAGATAGCACTCATCATATTAAATTAAATACCCTGCTTTATCACCTAAAAACCATGTCATGCTAGTATTCAATTGATTTTATGATAAATTAATAGCTAACCTAACTAGAAATGATGTATATGCTTTTATTTTCCATTCTACATTAAAAATAATTTCAATGCTAATGAATTGTGGCTCGTAAAGATTCATTTTTGTCAAAACAAGACATCCAGCTCCAAAAAAGGTGCATGAGGATACTCCAGAGGAAGAGGAAGCTCCATAATGTTTATGGCATTAGAAGGTTCACACTCCAAAGGTAGATCCGGAAGAATGATGGCAACAGAAAAGGATCCCTTGTTCTACACACCTGTCCCCTGATTCAGTGCACCTATTCCCCTATTTGGCAACAATTGAAGATATTTGGAAAATGTGACCCACAAATGTTTCAGAAAGTACTCTACATAAGAAGACTACTAATGGAAATCGACTTCATTAGTTTCCTTAATTTCTCTATTGTTGTTTATGAACCAAACTCTTTAATATTGATGGTTTTCTATTACACAACTTTAAAACAACAGTAGTGCACATACTGCACGAGGTTGGATTATAAAGATAGTTTTAAAACTTAGTGTTTAGGAGATAAGATATATAGTATTGTATTATTTATGTAATAGATATAGACAATTTTCTCTTGAATGAATGAAATATAGGTAGCCTCTATGTTTACTTTTAGAAGTGTTGGCAAATCTATGTATATGGATGATAATTTGAGTCTTAAAGTTCCATCCTCCGAAGAGTTGGCCACTCACTTGAGGAAAATGATCAATGTTCATAGCTAAGTATTTGTTATTTTCTGATTTTGTTAGATGAATATTATGTTTACTGTTGAAATGATGTTTCTATGCTTTATTTTGTTCATGTTGAAATAATTGTTCCAACGAATGCAATAAAGTGCTTTAGTGTTCACCTGCAGGTTAAGTTGATGTGTATGTTTTCAGTGTTGTCTGTGTTGTTGAATATCATATATTGTTCAATGAAGGTTGTGAATGGTTCAGTGAATTCATAAAAGTTGTGTTTTATAGAGGAAAATAATGTCACACCCCAAATTTTGACTATGTTCTACTTTTTACTTGCACGTAATTAGTAGTTAATTATGCATGAATTAATGATTTGACGTTATGTGAAAATGTCAAGATAAATCAATGATATCATGAGTTTATGATAATATGATTAGAATTTAGACATGTGATTATAAGACGTCATGATTATTTATTCGTAAGGTTTATGAATTGACTAATGATGCACTAATCCCAGTTTGGTGAATGCAAGTTGTAACCAGGGAACAAGTTTTCCACCCTATGAGAAGAGATAGGGAGAGCATCATTGGAGAGAAGAGAATAGATGTATGGATAAGAATATATTGTTGCCATCTAAGTCTTGCGCTTTCATAGTATAGTGAACCTTCGTTGAGTTGGTAAGTTATGTTTGACCAATTGGTATGACTTTAGTTTTGACTTGACAAATCGTCGATTGTCAATTAGATCCATTAAGTTGAGGTTGTTGTCGAAAACTAAGTCAGGATAGTTTGACTGTCGACAAGAAATGGTCGATAGTAGATAAATTATTTTATTATCAGTAATTCCTGACTAGAATTCTATCTTGTCATTTTGTCTATTTTGGCATTTACGCGATTTTTGAGAGGGGGGGAATACCTCGACCCCATTCTCATATATTGTCGAGTGTTGGAAACAATGTTAGTATACGTTGTATACACTTACATTATGTTGTTATATTTATATACATTTAATATGATTTATAAGTTAAATCTATTGTGTTGTGGTCAATAAGCTTCTTAATGGAACGTGGTAAAGATTTTAAATTAAATGCAAACCACGTCATTATAGTTATGGGCATTCGAATCCTTACCCCATGTCAATTTTGGAGAGTAAGGAGGAGCATAACAATTAATTTGGGAGTGGTCTTAATAACTAGTTACTCCACAATCTTCTGCATGTCTTTTGAGAGTGGTAAAAGACATAAATTTAGGAAGGATCGCCACCGGTATGGGGAGAGTAAAGCCTTGAAAAGGTTATAATATCGAAGCATTGGGTATGCGTTGAGGGACGCTCTAGTTTGGGGGAGAAAGTCATTTCAAGTGCAAAAGAGAAAGTATTTGTTATTTTCTGATGTTGTTACATGAATATTATGTTTACTATTGAAATGATGTTTTTGTGTTTTATTTTGTTCATGCTGAAATAATTGTTGAATGCAATAAAGTGCTTTAGTGTTCACCTATAGGTTAAGTTGATGTGTATGTTTTCAGTGTTATATGTGTTGTTGAATATCATATATTATTCAATGAAGGTTGTGAATGGTTCAATGAATTCATAAAAGTTGTGTTTTATAGAGGAAAATAATGTCACACCCCAAATTTTGACTATGTTTTATTTTTTACTTGCACGTAATTAGTAGTTAATTATGCATGAATTAATGATTTGACATTATGTGAAAATGTCAGGATAAATCAATGATATCATGAGTTTATGATTATACAATTAGAATTTAGACATGTGATTATAAAACATCATGATTATATATTCATAAGGTTTATGAATTGACTAACGATGCACTAATCCCAGTTTGGTGAATACAAATTGTAACTAGGAAACAAGTTTTCCACCCTCTGAGAAAGAGAGGGAGAGCATCATCAGAGAGAAGAGAATAAACATATGGATAAGAATAGATTGTTGCCATCTAAGTCTCATGCTTTCATAGTCTAATGAACCTTTGTTGAGTTGGTAAGTTATGTTTGACTAATTGGTTTGAGTTTGGTTTTGACTTGACAAATCGTCGATTGTCAATTAAATCCATTAAGCTAAGGTTGTTGTCAAAAACTAAGTTAGGATAGTTTGACTGTCGAGAAGAAATGGTCGATAGTAGATAAATTGTTTTTATTATCAGTAATTGTTGATTGGAATTTTATCTTGTTATTTTGTCTATTTTGGCATTTACACAATTTTTGAGAGGGGGAGAATACCTCAACCCGTTCTCATATCTTGTCGAGTGTTGGAAACAACGTTAGTATACGTTGTATACACTTACATTATGTTGTTATATTTATATATATTTAATATGATTTATAAGTTAAATCTATTGTGTTATGGTCGATAAGCTTCTCAATGGAACCTGGTAAAGATTACAAATTGAATGCAAACCACTTCATTATAGTTATGGGCATTCAAATCCTTACCCCACATCAGTTTTGGAGAGTAAGAAAGAGTATAATGACCAGTTTGGGAGTGGTCTTAATGACCCATTACTCCACAATCTTTTGCATGTCTTTTGAGAGTGGCAAAAGGCATAAATTCGGGAAGGATCTCCGCTGGTATGGGGAGATTAAAGCCTTGAAATTTAGGCTATAATATTGAAGCATTGGGTATGCGTTGAGGGATGGTCTGGTTTGGGGGAGAAAGCCATTCCAAGTGCAGAGGAGTATACATTAAAATAGAGATGGTTGTCATCAAAAATCTGCGAGGGATATTCATCATAGCTAAAAGGGAAGGGAGCAAAGAGAGAGGACTGTGTGAAACACAGAACTCTATCATCTTCCACAGCAAATGACTCAATGAAGGCATTGAGCTAGATTGAGTAGCAGTGAGAAAACCCTGAGGTAAGTTTATCTCATATAGACAATTATATCATTTTAAACTATGATAATTATTTTTGGTATAAGCATACAATGATCTTATGATCACAACAACTACCTAAATTTAGAGTTATGTAAAGCAGAGATTTTATAATCGCAGCATCTACATAAACATAGGTACATAGGAAATAGGGAAATACTATCATGGAAAACTTTTTAATTACACACAGAGTGCATAAGACATTTGAGTCCAAATGTATGATAGAGTTAATGCCTTCGAAGGATCATTTGAAACCGCAATATATAAACCTTGGAATGCTATTATTAATAAGGAAATACTATGAAGATATCCTTTTTGTGACTTTGTGTCGTATCATCGAAACCATAGAAGACCAAGGTGTTTGTTAGACATATGAAATATGTAAATGATATGACTAGCATATTTATATTTTAAAAAATGTATCTAAAGTACGCAGAGAGATATCCTTCTTGAGGCACCTATTTTTTAATCACTAATCCTAACATTAGGGACCTCGAGAAGGATATCTCTTGGTGTACTTTAGATATATTTTTTAAAATATAAATATGCCAGTAGCATCCAAAGCGGCAAGGCTAATTCTAAGTATATTATATATCTTAAGAATTATTATAATTATATAATATATATAATAATTATAATTAGAATATTATAGTCGAGTGGGAGTGGTCTAGTGGTTAAGACCACTTGGTCATTATTATGGAGACCAAGGTTCAAATCCCCCCAAAGACATCTTGGCTTCTAAATGGTTGTGGTTCTCTGTCGGTGACTCTTGGTACTCTGTGGCTCTTGAGTGGAGTGTGTTCAAATTTTGGCATATCTTGGTCATCTGCAGCTCGACAAGGTCATGGCAACAATGGTATACAGTGACAGATTTACCGGTGGTGATTCGTGCTACAAGTGGCATGATTACAATGGTGGCAGACTTAGCAGGGTCGCACTGCTGGTGATCCATGTTGCGGTGGCAATGGCAGTTCTATGGGGAGGAGGTCCCCCTTGTGACCTTCGCTGGGGTGGGCCAGCCAAAAAATTCCCACACTTATCGAGCAAATAAAATAATTATAATATTATAATATAGGATAGGATAGGTATATTATAATAATATTTTATAATAACAAATTATATATAATATTATAATATAGTTTAGATATATTATTATAATATATTATATAATAATTATAGTTATATATTATATTATATCAAAAAAAATATAATATACCTATATTCTAATATATAATATAAATTATAATATTATAGTAATTATATAAAATAATATATAATTCTAATAATAATATATAATTATAATAATATATCTAACATATATTCAAACCCTAATTGTATTTGTAACCCTAACCCTAACATTAATCTTAACACTAATGCTAACCCTATCTCTAGTTAAACATAATTCTAACCCTAACCCTAGTTCTAACCCTCACCCCAATACTAATGCTAGCCCTAAACCTAATTCTAACCATAATTGTTACTATAACCACAACCCTAACCTTAATCCTAACAATAATGCTAACCCTAACCCTAATTCCAACCATAATTCTAACCTAAAGGATAACCCTAATTCTAACCCTAACTTTAATTCTACCCTACATTCCACTAACCCTAATTTAATCCCTAATTCTAAACCTAATTCGAGACCTAACTATAATATTAACTGTAATCCTAATTCTAGCCATAACCCTAACATTAATCCTAATTGTAACCCTAACTATGATTCTAAACATAACCCCAACTTGAATTATATCCCTAACCTCAACCATATTTCTAACCCTAATTCTAACTTTAATTTTGAACCCTAACACTAACCCTAACTGTAACTTGAATCTAAACCCTAACCCTAACCGTAATTATATCCCTAACCTTAAAACTAAACAAAACCCAAATTTTATCCCTAACTATAACTCTAATTTTAACACTAATCCAAACCCTAATTCAAACACTAATTGTATTTGTAACCCTAACCCTAACCTTAATCCTAACACTAATGCTAACCCTAAGTCTAGTCCAAACCATAATTCTAACCCTAACAATAACCCTAATTCTATTCCTAACACTATTTCTAACCTACCACTCACCCCAATATGAACCCTAATTCTAACCCTAACCTTAACCCTCACCCCAATACTAATGCTAATCCTAACCCTAATTCTAACTCTAACCCTATTTCTAAGCATAATTCTAATCCTAATTCTAACCCTAACCTTAGTTCTAACCTGAACCATTTAATAACCCTAATTCAAACCCTAATTGTATTTATAACCCTAACTGTAACCTTAATCCTAACACTAACTCTAGTTAAATATAATGCTAAACCTAACCCTAATTATAACCCTAAACCTAACCCTCACCCCAATACTAATGGGAACCCTAAACCTAATTATATCCTTAATTGTAACCCTCACCTAACACTAATGCTATCCCCAACCCTAATTCTAACTCTAAGCCTATTTCTAAACATAATTATTACTCTAATTGTAGCCCAAACTCTAATTGTAACCCTAACCCTAATTCTAACCTAAACCCTTTAATAACCCTGATTTAATCCCTAATTCTAACCCTAATTCAAGACCTAACTATAATATTAATTGTAATCCTAATTCTAGCCATAACCTTGACACTAATCCTAATTGTAACCCTAACTATAATTCTAAACAGAACCTTAACCCTAATTATATCCCTAACCTTAACCATATTTCTAACCCTAATTCTAACTTTAATTTGAACCCTAACCCTAACCCTAATTATAACTTGAATTTGAACTCTAACCCTAACCCTAATTTTATCCTAACCTTAAATCTAAATAAAACCCAAATTTTATCCCTAATTGTAACCCTAATTTTAACACTAATCCTAGCCCTAATTCAAACGCTAATTGTATTTGTAACCCTAACTCTAACCTTAATCCTAACACTAATGCTAATCCTAACTGTAGCTATAACCATAATTCTAACGCTAACAATAACCTTAATTATATTCCTAGCCCTATTTCTAACCCTAACACTCACCCCAATATGAACCCTAATTCTAACCATAACCCTAACCCTCACCCCAATACTAATGCTAATCCTAACCCTAATTCTAACTCTAACCCTATTTCTAAGCATAATTCTAATCCTTATTCTAACCCTAACTCTAATATTAACCCTAACCCTAATTCTAACCTAAACCCTTTAATAACCCTAATTCAAACCCTAATTGTATTTGTAACCCTAACCCTAACCTTAATCCTAACACTAATGCTAACCCTAACTCTAGTTAAACATAATTCTAACCCTAACCCTAATTATAACCCTAAACTTAACCCTCACCCCAATACTAATGCGAACCCTAAATCTAATTCCATCCTTAATTGTAACCCTAACCCTAACCCTCGTGCCCAATACTAAAGCTATTCCCAACCCTAATTCTAACTCTAAGCCTATTTCTAACCATAATTCTTACCCTAATTGTAGCCCAAACTCTAATTGTAACCCTAACCCTAATTCTAACCTGGACCCTTTAACAACCCTAATTTCAACCCTTAACTCTAATTCTAAACATATCACTAACCCTAATTCTATCCCTAACCCTAACCCTAACTTGGTTATTCTAACCATAGTTCCAACACCTAAACAACATTATTTTAACCATAACCTTGATTGTAACCCTAACCCCAACACTAATTCTAGCCCTAACCCTAATTGTAACCATAAACCTACCCTAATTCTAATTATAATTCTAACCCTAACTCTATTACTAACCCTAACCCTAATCCAAACCCCAATTTGAACCCTAATTGTATTTGTAACCATAACCCTAACTTTAATCCTAACACTAATGTCAACCCTAACATTAATCCTAACACTAATCCTAATTGTAACCGTAACTATAATTCTAAGCATAACCCTAACCTTAATTATATCCCTGACCCTAACTATATTTATAACCCTAATTCTAACTTTAATTTGGACCCTAACCCTAATTCTAACTTGAATTTGAACGCTATCCCTAACCCTAATTAAATCCCTAACTTTAATTCTAAACAAAACCCAAATTTCATCCCTAACTCTAATTCCAATCATAATTGTAACCCTAACCATATTTCTAACCATAATTCTAACCCTAACTTTAATATTAACCCTAATTCTAACCCTGACTCTAACCCTCACCCCAATAATAATGCTAATCCTAACCATATTTTTAACCCTAACTATAACTTGGACCTAAACCCTAACCCTTACCCTAATTGTAGCCCTAACTTCTAATTCAAACCCAAATTGTAACTATAACCCTTACCCTAACCTTAATCATAACATTAATGCTAACCCTAACCCTAATTCCAACCATAATTCTAACCTTAAGGATAACCCTAATTCTAACCCTGACTTTAATTTTACCCTACAGTTGATTAACCCTAATTTAATCCCTAATTCTAACCCTAATTCAAGACCTAACTGTAATATTAATTGTAATCATAATTCTAGCGAGAACCCTAACACTAAATCCTAATTGTAACCCTAACTATAATTCTAAACATAACCCTAACCCTAATTATATCCCTAACCATATTTCTAACCCTAATTTGAACCCTAACCTAACGCTAATTGTAACTTGAATCTAAAGCCTAACCCTAACCCTAATTATATCCCTAACCTTAAATCTAAACAAAACCCAAAATTTATCCCTAACCCTAACCCTCACCCCAATAGTAATGCTAACCCTAACCATATTTTAAACCCTAATTCTAACTTCAACCTGTACCCTAATCCTAATTGTAGCCCTAACTTATAATTCAAACCCAAATTATAACTATAACACTAATCCTAACCTTAATCCTGACAATAATGTTAACCCTAATTCTAAAACTAATGCTAACCCTAATTCTAGCCCTAACCCTAATTCTAACCATAAACCTCCCCTAATTCTAATCATAATTCTAACCCTAGGTCTTGCCCTAACTCTAATACTAACCCTAACCCTAATCCAAACCCTAATTGTATTTGTAACCACAACCCTAACCTTAATCCTAACACTAACGCTAACCCTTAACTCTAATTTTGACCCTAATAAAAACCCTAACCTAACTCTATTTCTAACTATAATTCTAACCCTAATTGCGGCCCTAACTCTAATGCTAACCCTAACCCTAATTCTAACTCGAACCCTAACCCTAATTTAATGCCTAACTCTAATTCTAAATGTAATCATAACCCTAATTCTATCCCTAACCCTAACCCTACCTTGATTTGCAACATCTAAACAACATTATTTTAACCCTAAGCTTAACATTTGTCTTATAATGGAGAGTTATAGATTTGGTCTTTCTTACGTATGACGAGTGGTGTGGATATAAGAATTTAAGGTTGTCTCATGTTTCTCTTATGGAGAGTTTTGTAAAACAAGTTAAGCTGAATGTTGTGGAAAAGCTCTACATATATTGTATTAAATTATTTAAGATCCTCATTTAGGGTACTTAGATGATCAAGATTCACAATGTTTTTTCATTAATATTAAATATTGTATTTAAATATTTACGTTTTAAATGATTTAAATGATTATCTCATAAGAATAGTTAGTCTAAGCCCTTATCTATAAAAAATAAATAACTACGTGCTTCTTATTAAAAAAATATTGATTATTTTACATTTTCTCTTGCTTTTTAAATATTTTTAAGGATATTCTTTTTTTCATTTTTTCATTTTTTTTAAATACAAATTTGTATTTCTTATTTTTGTTGTTTAATTTCTAAATTAAATAGATTATGACTTTTTTTGAAATGTTTTTTTTAAACCATTGTTTTTCCTTCTTGTCTTATTAAAAACTATTGATGTTTCCCTTTTTATTTTAAAGTTTTATTTTCTTTTTATAATATTTTTTTTTTATATTAAGTATAAGGAGTTCAAGGAAACAACAAAAACCACCGAGTATCAAAGCATTAGAGGACAAGCCTCACACAGCAAAAAAGCCGAATATTACATATAACCAGAGCTAACAAAGAAAGGACTGGAACAACAAATAACAACTATTGTAACACATCTTCAAAGGTGTCCACCCACGCAATCCAACCCATAGCACCTTCCATCCAGACCAAGTTCTTCTGAACCTGGATCTGCTTAAGCATGTAGATCATCTTCTCCAGTAGTGTTGTGAGGTTTCTTTTAATCTCCTTGCTGATGCGGTTGACAGTTTGGTTAAAAGTGTGGATATTGTCCAAGTGCAGCCTCCAGAAATAACCATTTTTCACTTCGTTAGCAAAGAATGTCGCATGTCCATCTTTAAGCAATCTTTTGAATTTAGACTTGTTGACTTTCATAGTTATTTGAATCTACGAAAAAAATTTGAAATATGTGAGACTTCGAAAAGACTCAGTAAGCAATCTAGGGACATTTTGAAATCTTTCTTCATTTCTACACTTCCAAATTTGCCATAAAATGTTAGCTGAGAGAATATCCCAAAACATGTTAACATCTTTTTTTGCATTAGAAATAAAACCAGTAATAACTGCAAGAATATTGAAAGTAGCAGGGATGGAAATGCCAAACATCAACCAAACCTCTTTAGCAAAAGTGCACTCAAAGAATATATGTCTTCCCGTTTCCAAGGTTCTGCAAATGCTGCACAAGTTAGTATCAGAGAAAGAGTTCCTAATAGGAAGCTTGTTGAGAATAAGTAACCATTTAAAACATCTAATTTTAGGATCAATAGAACTTTTCCATAGATTGTCAAAAAGCTTATTCCAGGAAGGAACATCTAAATTAGTATACCAAGTATTATTAGTATGGCTGATAATTTCATCATTGCAGTTAATAATAGAGTAAATGTTCTTAGCTTTAAAGCTTGGAAATGATAATACCACCAGGCCATTTAATTTTTTGATAACTATTAGAATCAACATGACATAAAGTAGGAATATTCTTGCTGGCCCTAACAATCATATTATAAGTCTTCTTATGAGAATCAGGAAGGTTAAATTTACTCTTTAACTCATCCCATTGAATAAGTCTATCATTTTCAAAGATGTCAATAAGTTGTTTGATCCCATGATTGGCCCAACTCTTGGCGGAACAACCTTGGGTAAGAGCAAGGGGCTTATTACCGAGCTTAAGGTTCCACCAAATGGACCTCTCACCATGGAGGGTCTTATCATCATAGAAGTCTTTATTCTTGATAAATTGCCTAACATGGTTCCAGGCCTTCCAGATGGACTTGAATACAACCGAGCCTTGAACAATGATAGGAAATTCACTACAAATAAGATCAGTGAGGGGAAGATTTTTCCAGAATTTGGCATTCTTTGGATAACCCCTTTCAATAGTGTTACGAATAAGAACTCTCCAAGGGTCATCTCCCTCCAAGGCATGAAAGATCCATTTGGAGGCCAAAGCAAGACCACTTAGTCTTAGGTCTTTAAGCCCCAAGCCCCCAAAGAGCTTATCAACATGACACCAGCTCCACCTGACAGAGTGAGTTTTGTTATTTCCTTTCCCATCCGACCAGAGGTAATTCCTGATGACTTTTTGAATTTCCATAACTTGGTAATCATTAAACATCCAAGCCGAGGCATAGTAAATATTATAAGAAGAGAGAATCTTTTGACAGACTTGAAATCTACCAGCAAAAGATAGAGACCTATTGTGCCATTTATCAACTTATTATGAATCTTGTCCTTAACCCAACTCCACATTTCTTTTAAAGAAGGATCAACAGAGAAGGGAATACCCAGATATCTGACAATTTTTGAGGGACCACCCCACTGCAAACCAAATTTACCAAACCAATCAGGAGGTTGGTCATTCCATCCAAGACAAATAGACTTGGCTTGAGATAACCTAGCTCTAGAAATCTTACAGAAAAAACTAAGCTTATTCATCATAGCTTCGAAGTTGGCTTCAGAGACTTCATGAAAGAGAGAGGTGTCATCAGCAAACTGGCAGTTAATAATATTCTTGTTATCAGGAAGGGTGATGCCTTTGACAGCAGGGGATAAGGTGCTGTCTCTAAGAATATAGAAGAGAGCTTCAGAGGCTATAACAAAAAGGGCAGGGGCAAGCGGACAGCCTTGCCTAATCGATCTACCCAAAGGGAAAGGGGCTGAAAGAGATCCATTAATATCAACTTGAGCATGAGCATCTTTAAGAAGCATTTTAACAATACCACAAAAGAAAGAGGGGAATCCAAAAGCGTCAAGCATCATATTGATAAAGTCCCACTCTATTCTATCATAAGCTTTTTCAAAATCCAGCAGAAACATAGCAACATTTTGATCAGTATGCTTGGCCCAATTAAGAGCTTCCCAACTAGTAATCAAGTTCTCTAAGATATATCTCCCTTTAACAAAACCAGTTTGAGTAGGACAAACGAATTTAGGAAGAATAGTTTCCAACCTTCGAGACATGATTTTGGCGAAAATTTTGTAAGAAACATTTAAAAGAGTTATAGGTCTCCAATTCTTTATGAGGGATTTATCTCCCTCTTTAGGGATGAGTTTGATAATTCCAGAGTTAATCTCCCTACCCAGAGTTCCAGTATCAATGGCTTCATTATAGATGTTAAGTAATTCTTTGCAAATCCATTTACTGTTGGCTTTATAAAACTCCACAGGCAGCCCGTCAGGTCCAGGAGCTTTATCATTGTTAAGAGAGTTGATGGACTTTTCAATTTCCTCCAAAGATATGGGTTGTTCAAGAATAGAGGCATCAATATCTGAAATCCTTTTGGGGATAAGATTCCTACACTGATTTCTAAGAGTCCTAGCATCTTGAGAGTCTTCGGAAGTAAAAAGATCTTCATAAACTGAGCAAATTCTTTTTTAATATCATTAATATTAGAAATCATTTGATTGTTAATGAACAATTTATCAATAGATTCCTTAGCCTGCTTTTGTTTAATAAGATTGAAGAAGAATTTACTACCTCTGTCACCAAATTGAAGCCAATGAGCTCTAGAACGGATTCTAGCTCCCAAAGCTTTCTGGTGTTGGTGTTTTCTCAGCACATTCTTAGCATAAGCCAGTTGATGACAGAGATAGGGGTCATCAAACTTATTTTGAATGGCCATTTCAGCATTGTACAAATTATTGTTAAGCCAGGACTCCTTATATCTGTAATCCTTGGCCTTCTTTTGACCAACCATTCTCAACAAATTCTGCCAAGCAGAAATATCCAAATTCCACCTACTAATATAAGATAATGAGGGATATTGAGATTCATTAATAAGTCTAATAATCGAAATAGCAATTAGAATGTCTTTGTCTTCCAACAGGCTAGTGTTAAGGATGAATTTACTATTAACATTATTGCTAAAAGTAGGGGAACAACCAAGATTGATCGAAATAGAGATAGGATGATGATCCGAAAGAGTAGTAGGGGAAACAAGCACGAGATTGTTATGTTTATCCAGGATCACAGAGAAAAAATTATTATTAAGATAAAACCGATCCAACCTAGAATAAATTCTAGACTGACCTTTCTGACAATTACACCAAGTAAACCAGAGACCAGGATTATTGTTCTTGTTCCCACTTAACGGATCAAAAAGAGATTTAGAAAATTTAAAATTATTCCAAGCAAGTTTTTCCTGATCTTTCCAGGAAAAGGGGAGACCACCCATCTTATCCTCTTGATCCTCTATCATATTAAAGTCACCTCCAAACATCCAAGGGATATCTAGAAGCAAGCAGAGCCACGACCAAAACATAGTTCTTTCATTAGAGCTTTGTTACAGGGAGAAAAACCAAAGCTCTTAATTTTAGGTCCCCATCTAGGACTAACTAATATCGCAACACCTCCTCTCCCCTGAGAGTGATTAGTGGAAAATTTGACAGCATCCTTCCAAATAAAGTTTAGATTGGATTCAAGATTGAATCCAGTAGTTTTGATTTCTTGCAGCATGATAATATCAATATTATTTTTGGAACTGAGGAAATTTTTAACTACAAATTTTCTATTAGGACATTCAAGTCCTCTGATATTCCATGAAATACAATTCATTGAGACAGAGTTTTAGGGATGGACGCTTCAGGACCAACAACATCCTCCATAGGAGATACCTCGTCAGGGATATTCTGATTTTGCTTTTTATTATTCTTATTTTTATTTTTTGAGCCAAGAGGTCTCCCTTTCCTCTTTGACGTGAGGATATCTTCATTATCCGAGAGAGAAGGAGAAACCATATCCTGCTCCGCGGGCTGATTGGATGCAGGCGTCGCTGGTATGACTTCAAAAATGAACTCATCAGAGATTTCTTGAAAAATTTTAACAGGGATCTTCGGGTTGGGGGCTTTTGAGGCAGGGGTAGAAGCCTTAGTGGTTTCCTGCACAACTGCATTGACCACAGGGGTAGAGGACTTTGTAGAGTCCTGAACCTTAACAATCGAATTAATAGATGAAGGAGGCGGAATCACTTTTGACGCCACATTATTCTTGTTAGACCTATTTTTTCTTTTTTTAGTAACTTCTTGAAAACCATCAACATCCACAATGCCAGTAACAAAAGCATTACTAAAAGATGTTGGATCTAGGGCATACAACTGAGAGGGGGGGGGGTGAATCAGTTGTATAAAACTTCTTGTTCTTTCAAACACTTGATTCTTTGTTGTTAGTTAGCAGCATATCAAATAATCATCCATGGAAGCATAATACATAAACACAAGAGCAGATAAGCATCAACACATTGAACACCAAGATTTTGACGTGGAAAACCCGGTTAAGGGAAAAACCACGGGGTGATTAACCCAAGAATTATTCTCTGTTAGAAGAATAAAGAAAAATGAATGGCACATGCCAATAAGGGCTCACTGCCCGAGCACACTGCTCACAAAGAGGCCCACTGCCTACAAGGAGACACACTGTCTACAAAGTGATAAAAATCACAGTCTTGAACTGGAGAATGACATCTCTACCATGTCCGGATCAGTTCCAATTAAGCCCAAAATCTCTGCTCTGCCTTTCACACGTTTCTTCACTATGCCACACTCATCCACACACCACACTTTGAAATGAACTCACAAACCGTTATTTATACAAGACATCGACTTAGGAACAAACATCTAAGTCGGCAAACAACCATAGGAGTATCCGCAAGATGAATAACACATCCGGTCGGCCATCACAAGAACATTCGCAGGATGAACAACTCATCCGGTCGGCTAAACAGAGCAAGAACTTCATCCGGAAGAATAACTTCAATTCCGGGCTCTACCATCAATGCGGACCAACAACACAACCTAAACGTGATCCAAGATCTTTCACAAGCCTATCTGAAGGTCCGGATACATCCGCACTTCCTCTACTTACTGGGATCTCTTGTCTTCCTCATCCGGAACTTCAAGAACACAGTCTGTCGCCACTGTCATAATGCAAGAGGTACTTCCAGACCTCCAAATCATACACAAATCAGGATGACACATCACAAGGACATCCCAAACACTCTGTCCAATCCGCAGATTAGGATAATACAATTCCGGACCTCACCGGACCTTTTTGTGATCCTCTGTCACCTCTGGATACTTGCCGGAACCAGTTCTATACCGACAGCCACAACTCCTTCAGATCTTCATGCGGACCTCTGAAATCTTAACTGAAGCATCTCAAGACACATATCTACTAACCCTTTAATCCGCATCCTTCGGTTCTCATCCTATACAGTACATTTGCCTTCTTCTCATCACTGTTCTTCACTGTTCCTGACTGAGGCTAATTTTCTCAATATCCTCAGCACACAGCTCATCAAATCCTTCTTGTCAATGCAATATGAGTATGTTGACATCAATGACAACACTAGCTTACCTCATACTTGCAACAATAGGGTGTTGGCAGAGAGGAGAGAGGTGAATGTGAAGAGGTGAAAGGAGGAGACGAAGGGTTAGGTTTAACAGAGGAAGAAGGGATCGATTGAGTGAGGGAAGGGCTATTCATCGAGGAAGGGTTTTTTGGAGCTTTATTTTTGATGATAGGGCAGTCTTTTCACAAATGCCCTTCTTTCCTGCATAAGAAACACACATTTAAACCTCCTAGGGTTTCGACAGGGCAAGAAATCTTTTCCTTATCAATAGCAATAGAAAGCTCTTTGGGTAAATCATGGCCAGGTTTCAAAGCAATAAGAACCCTAGCATCAAGATGGGGAACCAGACGAGCCGAATCATCCATGCGAATAAATTTACCAAGGGGTTCAACCAGATAGGGAATAAATCGCCACAAAAAAGGTGGAATATTTTTAATGAGGACCCATCTGGGGGCCGATAGGGCAACAATTTCATCTAGGTTAGCCTCAGTGTTCCATGCCAAAGCTCTGAAGGTTGTGTTACCTACTATCCAATATTCCTTTTTTAGAACAGCAATCTGAGCATCATTATTATTATAGAAAAGCACAAATAAGCCTTTTTGTATTTGCCTACAAAAGGAAATTTGATATCCTAGTTTCAGATTCCAGTAATTATAAAACCAATCATCTAGAAATTTTCTTGTAGGAACCTTGTCAATTTCAACTGCAGAGAAGAAAATGGCAGTGTTCCTTAATCTTTCCTTTTCCTTTATTATCTCAGATAACATTTCATGATTTGGAGTAACACGAAAGGTTGCAAGGTCCGCAGATTGCTTATTGATTGTTGAGTTTTCATCGCGCGAGGGTGAAGTAAAACGAGCTCCAGAGACAATCGCTGGGGTTGAATTAGCGACTGCCTCCAAGAAAGATCTCAGCTTACCACCTGCACCGATGTTGTTTCTTGTAGCATTGCTAACGTTATTATCCAAAGCATTGTTTATGGTTGTAGAGGAGTTGGTGTTACTCGGTACAGAGCCTGCGGAAAAAATAAATGCAGGAGTGAACTTAGGGTTAAGGGGAGAGGACAAATCGCACCTGATCCCGTCCTTGTTTACCGGATCGCCATTAAGAGCGCCTCCAACGCTTGCCACCTCGCCATTCAAGTTGCCTTCAACGCTTGCCACCTTGCCTTCATTTCGGATACCAAGATCTGGAGTGACGCCAGCTGGATCCGCTGGCGGATCGCCGTCAGGCATTCCAGCGACGAAAAAACAATAAACCTTCGCTTTAACGCTTTCGCTAAAATTTGGAGAGCAGACCTCTTTATAATATTTTAAAAAATATATATTATTATAATTACTTTTTAATTATAAATTTTTATTTCTAAAGATATGTAGATTTTTTTGTGTTACTAAAAGTAAAAAAAATACTATGTTTCCCTTTTTATTTTGTAGCTAACTTTTGTAAGAGATATTATTTTTATTTTTTCTTCTTAATTTTGAAGGATTATGACTTGCTTTTATATGCTTTCTTTTATTTTTAACCATTGTTTTTTTCTTTCTTAGTTCACATTGCTTTTTTAAACAAATATTATTTTTTTTCAAATTTTTATTTTTAAAAAATTATGAATTTTTATTTCTTGTTTTTTGTATTTAACAAATTTTGATTTCCTCTTTTCATTTTTATTTTAAAAGTTCTACTTGTTTTATATATATATATTCATCTTTTTCATTTTTAAAAAATTATGAATTTTTATTTCTTGTTTTTTATATTTTTTTAATTAAACATGTTTTTACAAATTCAAACTTATTCTCTATCTTCCTAGATGTTTAAAAACAAAAATCATCCCCATATTTTTACACCTCTATTCAAATGGAGACAAATCATCATTACTATTCCATTTCTATTGAAACACCTCTTTTAGTTTAAAAAATAACTAGTATACCTATATTTAAAAAATATATCTAAAGTACGCCTAGAGATATCTTAGAGGCGCCTATTCTACCTATGTGTGGTAAATTGATTTAAAAAAATTAAAGATATTTGTGGAATAATATATATAAAATATGCGCTTGAAGCTAGTAAGACATTAATTTAATTAATATATAATTATATTGTATAACATTATCAAATATAATAATATTTATTTATATTGTTACATTATAATAATATTATATATTATTATATAATATATAATATAATATAATTATATATTAATAATAATATTACTAATATAGTCAAGTGGGTGTGATCTAGTGGTTAAGACCACTTGGTCATTATTGTGGAGACCAAGGTTCAAATCCCAAAGACATCTTTGCTTCTAAATGGTTGTGGCTCTCTGTAGATGACTCTTGACACTCCGTGGTTCTTGAGCGGAGTGTGTTCAAATTCTGGCATATCTTGGTCATATGTAACTTGACAAGGTCATGGCGGTAATGGTATACAATGACAGATTTACCGGGGGCTGCACCGCTGGCGATCTGCACTGCGGTGGCGCTGACAGTTCTATGGGGAGGAGGTCCCCCTTGTGACCTCCGCTGGAGTGGGCCAACCTAAAAATTCCCACACTTATCGAGCAATAATAATAATAATATAATATTAATTATTATAAACCCTAACTATTTTAAAGTACTAATTATTAAAAACCCTAATTATTTTAAATCAAAATTATATAGCATAACAATATTAAATATAATAATATTAAATTTATATTATTATTACATTATTATAAAACATTAATTAAATTATTATTACCTTTCTTTGAATACAACAATTGGGGTGTCTCACTTCATGACACTTTATACATGATTTTTTAGCTCTGCAACTTTCCCCCTAGAACAAGATTTGAACCTGCTCTCGTCATGGTTACCGTCAACCCTGGGGGGCCCTCTACCCCCTACTGGACCTTCTGGTGGAACCTGCTGCCTATACAGGCAATACTACTGAGTGGGATTCCCCAGCCTTGGGACTGAAGCACTGGGCTTGGAAAAAAGCCCTTCTAAGCGAGGAAGAACTTGTCAAGGAAGACCAGACCGAACCTGTGATGTCAAAGTCAAAGAATGGTACTGACCTCCAAATACCTGATCACATGATGGAGAAAATCGTTTCATCCATGGAACTCTCACTAGTGGGTAAATTCCTGGCCCTAAGACCTAACATTGACATGGTTAGGTGATCGATTGCCGCTAGGTGGAAGCTGAAAGGTAGTGTCACTACCAGTGCTATGGCAAGGGGCCTCTTCCTCTTCAAATTTACTGCAAAAGAGGACCTATTGGCAATCTTAGCGGGTGGTCCCTGGCTATATGGCAAACACAATCTCTGCCTAGGAAGCTGGAAACTTGGTTTTGACGCGGCCCTGGAGTTGAACAAGGCGGCACCGGTTTGGGTCAGACTGCCTGGGCTCCCCCTGGAATACTGGGACGAGGAGATCCTCTCATGAATCTGAAACTCGTTTGGAAAGTTCATTGTATTGGATGGAACCACCAAACTCAAAACAAGGTTAGTGTTTGCTCGTCTTTGTGTTAGCATTGATATCAATAAAACTCTCCCTAATAGTATTAAGTTAAAGTCTAAGTATGGCGGTGGGAATAGCCCTTGTGTATGAGAATGCTACCACATTCTGTCAAAACTGTTCCAGGAAAGGCCATTTGATAAATGAATGTAAATTCCTGAGGAATAGGGAACCTAAGGAAGCAAGGGAAGAGGAGGTGAGTGTTGAGGACTACCCATTTAAGGAGGACTTGGTCAGCATTATCAAGTCCCTAGAGAACTCTAAACAACCGGCTAGAACCCAAGAGAAGTGCTCTTCAGTAACTGTTCATCCGCATTCAAACTACTATCAACCTGAAACTGTTGACTCAGAGGAGATGGAAAAGGAGAAATCAAATGCCAGACTCCCAAAGAGAAGGAACCCATTGGTGGAGATTCTGAGGTCATACTAGCTAACACAGAATATTCCAAGGATTCGAAGAATCTAAAGACAATGACTGTTATATCCCCTACCAGAGTGCTATCACTTGGAGCTGGCCCTAGCTCCACATGGACCAACCAAGAAGGCTGGGTGACCCCCAAAAAGAAAGGAAAAGAGAAAAAGTCTACGGATGTGGGAACAGAGGGGAAGGTAGGCAGACGTTCTCAGAGAGAAATAAGAAATAGGGAGGCCAGCAAGGATATAGCTATAGGAAGGCAAAGCACCCTAGAGGCTCTCTCCAGACCATGTAAGAAATGAGAGTTCTCTCCTAGAATGTGAGGGGACTCAATAGCCCCCAAAAGCAGTTCATGGTGAGGAACTGCATATACAAAAATAAGGTTGACATTATCCTACTCCAGGAAGTTAAGATGAATGAAGAAAATTTCAAAATTTTGCTGGCAAAGTCTGGCCTTCGACTAATTACCTCATCAACCCCTCTATTGGGGCCTCGGGAGGCCTAGTTACTATGTGGAATAAGCACATTTTCACCAGAAGCTATTGCTCTCATAGCAAAAACAGTCTGGAAGTGAAACTCATTATCAATAAGGAAGAATGGAAAATTATAAATATTTATGCTCCTAATACTAGAAGTGCTAGGAAGGACCTCTAGGAAAACCTTGTTCTTAGAATCAATATGGAGAAAAGGACTAAATGGATGCTTGCTAGTGATTTCAACACCCCGTTGTTCCGCTCAAAAAAGTCTAGGGGCATCACTGATTACTTTGATAGCATGGTTGATCTTGCTGACTTCCTTAATCAGACAGGACTGATGGACATAGAGGTCAACAACCAAATCTTCTCCTAGACTAATACAAGAAGGGGAGACTAGTTTATTCAAGTTAAATTAGACAGGTTCTTGGTCTCGTCCAATTGGGACATTGTGCAACACTCTACTCTGACAACCCTTCCCCACACCATCTCTGACCATAATGCACTCCTCTTCTTCTGGAGAGAAGGTGTCTCAAAAGGACCTTTCCTGTTCAGATATGAAATCATGTGGGCCTCCCACCCTGACTTCAGAAATTGCATTAGTGATTGGTGGAGCATCACGGTTCATGGTTCTCCGATGTTTAGACTCACCTAGAAGTTCATTCATATTAAATAGAAAGTCAAAGGTTGGAATAGGTTTTGTTTTGGTAATATCATGAACCAAAAGAAGCAAATCTCTGCCAGTCTCTCAGAAATCCAGGGAAACATGGCCAAGGGAGACAAAAGTGAGACTAACTTCAATAGGGAAGAGGCCCTCCAAAAGGAGCTAAGGGCAATAATGAAAAAGGAAGAGATCTTCTGGAAACAAAGTCCAAAGCTTAGTGGCTGACTGCAGGCGATCAAAACACTACGTTCTTCCATTAGTCATCCATGAAACACAAGAAAAGGAACATAATATCCAAGCTTATCGATGAAAACAACAAGGAAGTCAATTCTGAGGCTGCTATGGGGCTTCTGGCCTCCAACTATTTCAGGAACTTCTTAGCTGAACAAAGGAACACTACCGACCAGTTGGTTGTGGAAGATCTGCTAGACTGCATCACTTCCATTCTCTCATTCGAAGACAACAATAGCATGTTGGCTTCCATTACTGAGGAGGAAGTCAAGGCGATTGTGTTCTCTTTGGGGCTTTCAAAGCCTCAGGCCCGGATGGGTTCCCTCCGGCCTTCTTCTAAGATTTATGGGAAATTGTTTGCTTCGATGTCACTGTTGCTGTCAGGGACTTCTTCAGGACAACAAAGATTCTCAAGCAAATTAATGCCAATTTTATAGCCCTAATCCCAAAGAACACCCTGGAGAAAATGGATGATTTCTGTCCTATCAACCTCTGTAACACCATATATAAGATTTTCACGAAAGTGCTCGTCCTCAGGCTCCAACCACTGCTTGACAGCCTCATCTTTGATTGTCATAAAGGTTTTGTCCCTAGTAGATAGATTGTTGACGCTACCATCTCCACGCATGAAATTATCCATTCGATGGACAAAAGTAACACCTGTAGCATGGCTCTCAAACTGGACATTTCTAAGGCTTACGGCATAATTTCTTGGAAATTTCTCTTTTTGGTTGTCAAGAAATTCAGTTTCCAAGACAAGATGATAACCCTGATCCAGGAATGTGTCACTACTGTTAAGTATTCAGTTCTTGTCAATGGCTCTCCCTAAGTATTATTTAATGCAGGTAGAGGTCTTAGACAGGGGGATCCCCTCTCACCCTACTTGTTCATCATTATGGCTGAGGTCATGGGAAGAAACATTCTTTCTTGCTTGGATAGATAGGATCTGAAGTGGATCAGAGCGACGTCAATAGTGAGGCCTTTGGTTGTCCAACAATTCGTTGACGACACTATGCTATTTGGCACAGCTTCAATTATGGAAGCCAGAAGATGGAAAAACCTGTTGAACTCTTATGCTAATGCCTCAAGATAGTGTATAAATTATGAAAAGAGTAATGTGTTCTTCTTTAATACTGAATTGGTTCTCTAGGAGAAGGTCAAGAAAATTATGAACTGCAATTAGGCCAACCTCCCGGTGACTTACCTTGGTCTTCCCCTCACTGTTAAGGAAGTGACCCCCAACTTTTGGAACTCTGTCCTGGAGAGAATTCAAAGGAAAATGGAAGGTTGGAAAGGTAAACTCATGAGCTAAGATGGTAAACACCATCTCCTAAAGGCCTCACTTCAAGGCATCCCCACCTATTATCTATCCCTCTTTAAAATGCCCAGTTACATAGCGGACAAACTAGAAAAAATTTAGAAAACCTTTCTATGGATGGGGGTGGAGGAGAACAAGAGAATGTTCTCATCATATGGGACAAAATATGCCTTCCAAAGTTTCAAGGGGGATTGGGGATAAGACCTACTCAATTGATGAATAAAGCCTTGCTGGCCAAGATTGGGTGGAAGTTCCTCAAGGAAGATAAGGACTGGGTTTAAATAATGAAAGCTAAGTACCTCCACAATGGACAAAATACTGAGTTGATTGAGAGGGAGAGCCTACCTAAAGGCTCAGTCATCTAGAACAAAATGATCAAAACTAGAAGAACGTTGTCACAAGACAGTAAGTGGAAACTGGGAAAAGGAGACAAAATCAGGTTCTGGGAAGATAACTGGTTGCATGGGACTCCTCTATCCAACCAGGAAAATATCAACATTAAAGACAGAGCAATCACTCATTTTGGGAGGTTTGTCAGCAACTACATCACGACTCAAAACCATGGACAAAGGCAATGGAAGAACATAATCGACTGCTGAGAGGATAGCCAGACTGGGAACTAGGAATGTTTGTCTCTGCAATTGGAATTAAGGAATCACAAAATTCTTTTATTCCCTAGGGAGGATGAGATGCTTAGGGCTCAGGATCAAAAGGGGGCCTTCTCGGTTAAATTGGCTTACAACATGCTGATAAACAACGGTCAAGATAACAACTTGTGGAAGAAAGTCTGGAATAAAAACCTGACTCCTAAGATCAACTTTTTCTGGTGGGCTGCCACACACCTAAAAATTCTCACCACTGATAATCTGAACAAGAGAGGTTTCCAACTTGTCAACAGATGTGTTCTTTGCCAGAAAGAGGAAGAATCCATACAACACATTCTCTTCCACTGTGACTACACCAAGGAGGTATGGGGAAGGACCTTGACTACTCTCAGTATTGATTGGGTTCAAAATGAAAACCTAATGAACTTCATACATGGCTGGCTCTCCTCCTTTTCCCACCCAAGGATCAGAGAACTTTGGAAGCAAATCCCCCCCACACCTAGCTTGGAGTATTTGGAAAAAAAGGAACAACAAAATTTTTAGGGAAACGGTGAAGAGTGCCAAGGATGTTTTCTTCTCCTTTTGTAGAATGGTCTCAGAAAACACATCCATCTGTACCCTAAAAGCTGCTAAGGAACCCCCCTCTCAGCTGGAGATCCAGATTGCCAAAAACTAGGGTTCGACAGCTGACATAACTAACTTTGACAACTCTAAGCAGCTTGCCAGACAAAGCACCACCTGGAGACCTCCCTTGAAGGACTAGGTCAAACTCAACTTCAACAAGGCTAAGAAAAAGACCACAGGAATGGCAAGTGCAAGTGGGGTCATAAGAAGTGATCAAGGGAAGCTCATAGCTGCTTATGTTGGGGGCATTGGTACCCAGTCAAATAATGTGGCTGAGGGGCTGGCTCTCTTATGGGGTCTGAAACTGGCCCTTTCACTGGGATTGGATAAGCGCCAAATCGAGGGAGATTCGAGACTTATTATTGATGGTGCCCTTGGCAGGACTGACAGCAGATGGAAACTCAAAGACATCATTGAGGACATTAAGAGCTTATTGAATGGGTTCACCTAGAAGGAGATAGGACATACCTATCGTGAAGGCAACAAAGTGGTTGATAGCATGGCCAACCTTGGTCAGAACTTGAGCCATTGGAGATGTTGGAGGAAGCTCAATAACCTCCCTTCTCAAATTCAAAAACTCCTATGTACGGAGCAAGACACTATACCTAAAACATCATGATTTTAATCTTTCCCAAATCTGTTACTCGGCCTAAGGATTGCCTTAGGAGCTGCAGGAGGAATGCTTCTAATAATAATGATTTTAATATTGTTAAAGAAACCAAAAGATCCAGTGATAGGATGGAATTCAGGCAAATCATCGTTGAGAGAAATATTAATTACATTTGGTTGACGTGTTACAAAAGCAACATGATGACATGGATGCCCCAAGTGGTTAATCACATGGTCACTCACATGCATTGCGATGGTTTCAATACTCCTAATCTCCATAGCACCCAGCTCCAAGATTGTACAGTAATCACAAGATTGGATGGCATGTTAATTCGTATGAGACGAATTTATTGAATAATGTCACCTCGAACTGGAGAGGTGACAAGTTGTTCATTATTCTTCATGCCTTGAGTTGCTTGTGGGTTCATATTTGTTGTGATAAAGTTTTTTCACCGCAAAGAATTCTCCTATCACCAAATAATTCTGCTAAGGGTGGTAAAGAGACTAGTCTGCAAAGAGCCTCATTTATGTCCAAAATTTCTGCTAAGAGTGGTAGCTATCTGCAAATGGGGGGATAGGACTCTTACTGAACCAGAGTCTTGTGAAGAATTCAGGAAGAACGAGACCCTATGGCATATCTTCCAAGTGGGTGGTGTGGCGTCATTTTTAGAATGCCTACAAAGGCATGATGAAAACTTATCCATGCAGTTTGCATGGTCTTGGATGAACAGACATGTCAAAGTTGGTGGCATAGGTTTTGAAGTGACCGAAGAGGCTATTGGGATGGCTATGGGTATGTCCACGGATGGTGTGAAACACAAGAAGACCAGCAAAGTCTCAAACCTGGATGGTATGGCTCTGTTCTTAAAAAGGATGAAGTGTTGCATAGTCTACAAGGAGGGTTCGATAGAGGCAGTTCTCCAAACCCTAAGACGACGTGTGCTATATGATCATCAAGTATTTCACACTTGAAGGTAGGTTTCATCATTTCTTCCACTACCACTTTGTGTTACTTAATCACTTTAGACACAACAAGTTCATTAGGTTCCCTTTTTACTTGTTATCTTCTCTGGAAGTTTCTATTGAAGTCGCCATTGAACAGCACAAGAACGAACCTAAGAAACCCCCCATTCCGCTCCACCAAGGGCTTATTTACAGGCTTATAAGTTTCACTTAGCCCTCTATCCACCCAAGAATATCATCGCCCACCGCGTTGACAACCCCTCTACAACACCTAAACCCAAATTGAAACCCACTTGTAGCAACCTCATGATCATCACTGAAGTGAGCCCTGAGAAATTCACCCACTCCCACAAAACCACCAAGTCCTCTTCAGCTAAAAAGAAAACCCCTATGCTGGTTTGACCTGATACTCATAATGTGGAACAAACTGATCTTGTGAAGGCCAGCCCTAAACCCACCAAGAGGAAACTTACTATTAGTGAGGTGAAAGGTGACACTCCCCACAAAAAGGTCAAGGTTGGAAAAGATGGGGGTATCCTCTCTATGAATTCTGAGAATAACCCCAGCATGGAAGTCCAAAATCTGGAGGAAGGGTACGAGGATTCTGTGGATGGTGGGGATGGAAGTGAAAACAAGGTGGACGAGGAGTATGTTGCTCCTCAAAGTAAGGGAAGGGTTCCGTCAACCAGAAGGTTGACCAGATTGGCTGCCAAACCTTCCCCTATGTGTAAGCAGAAGTACATTATTGAGTTGGAAGGTGCCGAGGAAAACCTTGATGGTGAGACCAAGGCTGAGAACCAGGGGGACACCGTGGTTCTAGAGACTATGGATGAAGGACCGAGCAACTTCCCTGAATTCAATGCCCAAATTTTGAAGATGGATAGCTCAGAGGAAAAACAAGAAACTGGCAAAAACAAAAAGGGTAAGAAGACTATCAGTAAAGGTAAAGAGACACAGGATATCAACACCAGAATGCCAATGCTAGAGAAGAAATTTATGACGCTAGCGAGGTTCACCTCTAAAGTCATGCGTAGGTCTGTGACTACCTTGGCAGTGCTGCAGGATATTAAACTCACTAGGCATGGAATGAAGGATAAAGAGCTGAAGGAATACGAGGACATGTAAAAATTTCTCACTGAGGATTGGGAGCAACTCTTCAATTAGCATGTGGGCCTTTTATGTGTTTTCTTTGTTCTGTTTACTATCTGTCAGTTGTTAGATTGTTGTTTCTAGTTTTTTGGCTTTGGTTCCTTTTTGTTGTGATGGTCTTTTTTGTTGACTCTCTGACATGCCCTTGAGGCTACTTTGTAATGGGTTCAACACCCTTGGTTTGCCGCTTATCTTATCAAAAATATTATTATAATACTATTACATTATTATAGAGAATGTTTATAATAATAAATATAGTAATAAATACAATAAAGAAAATTATTTTTAAAACCCTAATGTTTAGGCCAATACTAACCCTAATTCTAACCCCAACCCTAACCCTAATTGTAGTCATAGTTTTAACCCTAATTCTAACACTAATTCTAACTCTAATCCTAACCCTAATTCTAACTATAATTATAACCCTAACCCTAAGTCCAATTATAATTCTAATCTTGAGATATCCAAGTTTGTAACCCTAACCCTAACCTTAATTGTAACACTAATCCTATCTCTGTCTCTCTTACCTCTAATTTCCACCTATAAATACTCCTCACCTCTTCATTGTTTATCATCACTTTCATTCACACAAGCTTTCAAGATTCTTCATAGGACTTAGTGAACCTTTTACATTTCCTATTTTAGCTTTAGTTGTATCTCTTATGATCTCACATTTTAAATGGAAGTTTCTTAGTTTTCAATCTTTTCACAAGCTTCTCTACATGCCTTGAGGCTTTTGCTTAAAGCTTTTAGCTTAGATATCCATTAGATAAATATCTCGTAGAAGATTTAGTTCATCCAAGATTCTCAGATAAGCCTTGAGCCTCATTGTGTTTTAAGTCATACAAGGCTTTGTGCTTTATTTCTTCTTTCTTTTTAAAAATATATTCAAATCCTTACCCTTTTTCTGTCATCAAGTAGAGTACTCGAATACTGTGGAGATGGTTACCAAAAAGATAGACCTTTGAGGATATAGCCTAGCACTAGCACCCATTATCATAGGTTCTTTATTGTTTTACTAGTAATTAACTCACATTTTGCTCCTGAGGAAGTAAAACATTCTTTTGTCTTACTCTTGATAGGATCTAGAGTTAAAATAGTTATTTACTTTCCTTAGAATAAACTTCTTATTTTCCTTAGAGTAGTTGCAAATTTAGATTAGAAGCTTCAAAACTTGAAAACATAGTTACATTGCATTAGGAAAAGTTATATAGAATTACATACATATTTCCTTTCAACATTAATTAACTCATCTTTAAATTGAAAAATAAAAAAAAATTGCATTCATTCAACAATAGTTGCATTAGAAATTTATTTTAAACATTCAAAAACACCAAACAAAGCCTTGATTTCACCATGGGCATGTACAACACAAATGTTCATACATTCAACTCTTCAAATTTCAAATGTTTCAAACATTCAAGACCTCAATTTTCCCATGAGGCATACAACGTATAAAATTTTAACATCCAAACATCAGAGAAGCCCTCAATTTCACCATGAGGCATAGAAATCCAACAACATTTTCAACATTTTTCAAATCAAACAAACATAGGAAAACATCAAGGAAACCCTTGATCTCATCATGAGGTACACAAACTCAACATTCAAACATACACAACTCCACCATCACTTGTGACACTCTTCTTCCATGTGAAGAGAGTAATCATCCTAATCACCCCTACCTAGCTAGCTTTCCCCAGAAAGGTAGGAGTGATTTGGTTGATTCCTTTATCAAGGGTCTAGTGCATGTGTTGTCTAGAGTCTGAATCACCCACATTGTGTTTGATTCACATTCTGATTATCATAGTAACATGATCTTTATTGAATTCAAAACTTCAAATGATTACAATCTAGCACAATAGGCTTCCTCTATGCTAAGTTGCAACCATTTGATTACTAATATGGAAATTACTACATTCAAATGAAATTCAATACGTTCAATGACATCTACATCCTCATCATCAAATTCCATTCTAACCTTCATCCTTTCATTCACACTCAAACCTCCAACATCTTGTTGAATTCTCTCTAATTCTTCTTGATGATCTCAAATGATTGTGACTAACAAATATATAGCAATCTCAAACCTCCAAAATGATCTCTGTTAGTTGTAAGGTGGTGCAAAGTTTAATACTCCATGAAATGTGTGGTCTACTGAAGAAACTAATTCCTTGAAAAAAAATGATAATGCAAAAGAAATCCATGTAGTGCTCAGTGTTTGCTCCCCTCGGTCCAATGAATCTTCATATGTTCCTTGATTTTAAAAACTTCAAATTCTCTAGTGCTAACAATAAATTTGTAACTATGATAGTCTGTCGGTCTAGTGTAGTATTCAAACAAAATTATGTCACTCTATGCATCCAATTGTCCTCAAACATGGATATGACATCTAAACATCTTTGTAGAACATTATCTCAAATCACAAGATCAAAATGCAAATTGTGGCAAAGTGCAGTGATTTCTTCTACAACTGACTGGGAAATAAAAAACTTGCAAACAAATAAACAAAGTAAAATAAAATATTAAAGAAAATATTTTGAGTGATCCAAGATTTCTCCCACAAGGATAATCCTGCATTAGTTTGGGCCTTTCAAAAACCCAACTTTACCCTTAATTGAAAACTTAAATGAATTTATATATATTAATTCATGAAAATTGAAATTGATATCAATTTTGATACAAATATATATCAATTCATATCAAAATTGAAATTAATATGAAAATTAATTTAGTGGTCCATATGAAAATTTAAAAATTGGTATCAAAATTAATTCCTTTTTTGAGTTGTCTCTGCACCTACGTTTCAGCACCTCTGGCACGTCTTTTAATATGCAATTTTCTCAGTTATAGATTCTCTGAAAATCGTTAACTGCCAATCATCTAGCTGATAGAATCAGAAAAAAATTATAATAATTAGCAAGTTTCTTTAATTTTTCTTCTGCCTGATTTACAACGCCAAGTAATATCCTTGGCGGAACGGTAGTGTCTCTGCTTTCATTTTCATTTTCATTTTCATAATCTCTGCTGTTTCATTTTCATTTTAAGTAATCTGCAGAAATGTCAAAGTTTTCGACATATCAAAGTCTGGCCATTGATTCTGCCATATCAGCTACGAGCCTCCGACCAACAAGGCTTGCTTTCGCAGCCATTCTGAGCGTATGTTTTTTTTCTGCTCTCTGTTTGCTCAGATAACAACAACTCTTCTATTCATGGCAGCCATGTGGACTCTTGTTAACACTGTTTTGTTAAAATTCAGGGCAGATAATGCATTTATAATTATAAATGGATATAGACAAAACAAAGAAACAATATCAATTCAAAAATGTGTCTTGTCACCTCTTCCTAAATTCTCCAGAGATATGCCTACCAATATAACTTATCCTAAGTTTGTTCCACCACAATCCCATTATTTTGTTCACACAGCTTCCCCTGCGGTCAACAGCTGCCTTTCGGCCTATGAGGAGTTTAACTTCACACAAGTTTAGCTGGCCCCCTTTAAATAATAAAGGTCTTCCTCTGCCCATGTCAATGGAACAATCAATTGAAGCCTTGGAGAAATTTGGTATTTATCCTGATATCGTGCAGTGGAGATATGAGCTTCGTCAGTGGTTCTCCATTGTTCTGTTGAATCCTCTGGTTAATAAAATTGAAGGCAGTCATAGGTAGGTGATTGAAATAGCATTGCAGCTTGGGATTTCTATCCCTAATATAAAACAAGTAGAAAGCAGCATAGCAGAAGATAACTCGCAGTGCATTCCTCACGAAGATTATCTTCGTATGTTGCTTGCTTTTCTCATACAAACTCCACAGCCATCCCCCATCATCGAAGAATGTGTGAATATTGTGAGAATATTGTGAGAGAACATCTGAGGCTGACTCCTCTAATGAAAGGAGAGTGGGTGAAAGGCCTTCTAGCCTATGCTCTTGTTAGCTCTGAGTACACTCTACAAAGGATTAAACAATTGGGGAAGGAACATGTGTGAAAAAGTATGAGTTTAGTAAGAGAATTGCAAGTGGGTATGATGGAAAAGTGCCTGAACATATTCCCATTTTTTGCTCTATCTTTTTCGTGCACTTCTGCATCCCCATTGGATGCTCCATGATCGTATGTTGCCTTCCCACATTCCTAACAATGCCTTGTAGATCATGTGGGTGAGACATTGTCTCAAAGCCTCAAGGAAAGGCCTAATGTGGCACTAAAATATATTGATGTTTTATCTAGTGTCCCTAGTGTTATACACCTTGGTGCTACAATGTTGGTGATTGGAAAGCAGAGTCCTCTTGTGATTGTAATATATTGGGATGGAAAGCTCAAGTTCTCTCTGCAAGGCCTCACTACTTTGTGGGATGCAATTTTGATTCTCTGCCACAGAATCATGGTAAATGGAATTAGCCTTGGCACTTCTTCTTGTAACCTGGCTCTCCCTCCAGAACTTCTAATTTGTAATGCCATGGATACTTTGTGATTCCAAATGTTACCTTGGCATGCCATATGATCCACCTCTTATAATGTCATATGATAACATTTCTTAATATATTGATTCTTTTTAAAATTAATCAATTATTTAGATGAGTTTAATGTTTACATGTATTTAAATTATTTTAGAAAAAAGGATATATTGGTGTTATTTGTAGGTGAAGTTGTTGGAAATTAGATGTGGTAGTTTCAATCTACTCAAGGTGACAATCACTTATCACCACCTTACTTTGTCCTTGTGTTTAGTGGTGATTGTTCCTTGTTGTCTATGCCATCTTCAATTTAATATTTACACAGGTTTATATTATTCCAAAAAAACAAATATTATTGATGCTATTTGTGGGTGTAGAAAAACAAATATTATTGATGCTATTTGTGGGTGTAGAGGTACGGGGGAGTTGTGGGAAAATAGGTGTGGAAGTGGGTTTCACAACAATGAATTTTTTTTATTTTTTTATTTTTTTATTTTTTTTTAATTTTTTTCTGGCTTAAGAGTTTGGATATCCCTTAAGGACTTGAGCTCTGGGACAACCTTTGAAAACTTTCTTTGATATCAAGAGGAAACGAATGGGTTAGGATAGGGCTTGTCATTGCTTAGGCTTGATCTCTTTGTGTTGTGATGCATCTTGGCTGTAGCTGTGTTGTTTCTGTGTCTTTTGACTATTCTATCCCTCTTGAAATTTATTTTGTTTGTCTTAGGCTGTTTTGTTGTAAAAGAGTTTGGGCCCTTTCAAAAACCCACTTTTTACTATGTTGTTCTCAAAATCAACTACGCTCGTTTTTGTAGACAACCCCTACGAAACTTGTCTGTTTCGTAGTCTACACTCTAAGTTCGCTTATCGAGGCAAGTCCTTTTGACCTCACGCGAAGTCTTCTAACAGCATTGAAATAGTTTGCGACGTTCTCCTAAATCGATTCCTCGAAAATCATGAAGATTGACTAAGTCGTAAGCTTGTCAAAATTTTAGTTTTGACTATTTTAAGGTGTTAGAAAGTTTTTTGTTTTCACATGCAATAGCGGTCAAAATTACCGCTCTTACATGTGTGTTGTTATTAAATATGCAATATTAGCCAAAATTGTCGCCGCTGCATATTTAATTGTCTTATTCTTTATAAACCTGTGTGAGCGGTTAAAACTGCCACCTATGCATGTTTAGGTTCGTGTCACATATGTGATAGCGGTTAATTTTGACGCTTGGGCATATCCTAATGTGTTTGTAGTGACGAGGTTTTTCACCGTCCGAGCAGATCCCGTGAAATCGCCAAACTCGAAGTTGGCATTAATGGCACTCATGACATGATTAATGCACAACTTTAAAGCCTTTTAAAGTGTTTTACATTCATTTTGATTTTCTTATCTTTTATTTCCGCAAGCTCCAATGAACCTAATACCTCCTCGATATCGATTTTTCTTCACAGCACTCACGTGGATTCCGGATCTAAGCGGATTTTATTTCCTGACTGCATTTAGGGTTTTGCTTTTTCACTAGGTAAGTTGATGTTTTTGATTCTTGTTTTTTGTTTTAGAGCTAGGGTTTTGTATGAGTTTAACGACTATATTTTTATTTTTCTCTTTTATGGATTAGTTAAATTGTATCATTTGTATATGTATTTTTCATCATTTTTCTTTAAACCCTACTTCTCTTTTTGTTTCAACTGCATTGTTAAATGGGTCAGTTTTTTATTGTCCATGTTAAGGAACTTAGGTATTGCTAATCTGTTCTCGTCAACATGTATTGGCGGTTAAAATTGCCATTGATACACGTTTTTCCCTTGTAGTGGATACCTCATGTAAGGGCGGCGATTTTCGCCGCACTTACATGAGCCTTATGTTTTCTCCCACATGTAAGGGCAGTTAAAACCACTGCCCTTACACAAACCGTGTATTACCCCAATATGCAATGGTGGTAGAAATTTATGCTCTCACAGATAACTTGGAGTTTCAAGAACATATGCCTGAGCAGTCTTTTCGACCGACCCTACATTAAAACACTCTTCCCTTACGCATGCAATGGGGGCCCTTTTCGCCGACCTTGCACACAACAAAGTTTTTCCTTTAACATGCGTCAGCGGCAATTTTCACCGCTTCTGCATATCCGATCAAACTTGCAAATCCATCTTCATGCATAGTCAGCAAATTTTGCCACTCGAACATGAAAAGGTTCCCAACATGCAGGGTCAGCTAAATTTGCCGCCCTAACACTTGCAATTCATCCCTCTAATGCAAGGGCGGCAAATTTTGCCGCGCATTCACTCTCTCAATTTTCTCTAACTCTGAGACATTTTCAAATTTACTTTCCTGAACCTACTTTCCTCCATTTTTTTAACCTGCTTGCGCTCTAGCCCTTTCAAGTGTATCCTCGTAGTCATGATTGTCAACATGCAATTTTCCCAGATTACCAGTATTTCCCCTAATTGCATGATCATGGCTTTTTGTTGTAGTTTCTTCTATGGATTTCCTCTCTTTGTCGACATCCTTCTAGTGTTAGTTTTTTCAAATGACTGAGTTGTCTCCAAAGAAGTCGAAAACAATGAAGTATAAGTATCAGGGTGTTTTTCCAATCACCTCGGTTACTTCTAATGTTGATGACATTCGGGATATAGAGATTGGCCATGTAGACATGGTTGATTTTGTGGAAAGAACTAAGTCTAACAACCCTAGTTTTGCAATGAAGAAGATTGTTGATAGCAACATTTACTTGGTGTCATCTTTCCCGGTGGCAGCTCATAATACTGAGTTTGTTCTTCAATGCGCTCAGTTCTACAACAGAGACACTAGGGCAGTGGTGGATACAAATGGCAATGTGATAATCAGATTGGATCCAAAATTCATTGATAAAGTTTTCATGTGTCCTGTTGCTACAAAAGTTGTGAAATTAGATTTTGTTGAAGCTCAAAAGGAATATGATAAGAATTCTGAGAAGGTTAAGAAGACAATTGACACCAAATGGCTTAAGACTTCAAGGTCAAACTTATCTAGGTGGCCGAGGAGTTTTCCCAGAAGTGATTTTATTGAGGAGGTTGGTGATCTCATAACTCTTCTTAGCAGGATAAGGGGGCTAGCTTCTTCCTCTCTTTTTCATGAATGGATGTACCCGTTTATCAAGGTTATACTTCAAGGCAAGCAAGCCATCTTTTGGGGTGAGCAAATCAGGAATGCTCTGCACGAGCAATTGACTAAGGTATCCACTACTTTCAAATTCTATATGACTTCTTACCTTGTGTATATAGCAGCCTCAATGAGGATCTTTCCAGGTTTGACATCTGAAGGAGATAGGAGAGTGGTTCTTGTATATCACTACTATCCTCAACTGACATTGAAAGGTTCTATTCACCACTTTAGGAGGGTAAATGATGCTTTCTTCGCAGTGTTCTTGTGTCTTTTTGACCCTCAGTTAGAGCAAAGAAGAGTTTCAAACGAAGCTTGGTTAGTGGTGAATGATTATGGGTGCATGTTCTTACAATTTCTGACTTTCTCATATTTAAGGGTTGGCTTTTTCCAAGGTTATCCTTATATGTTGCCAAGGTTTCCTTCAGATAAACTTGTTCTAATGGAATTATGTAGATAAATGATTGTCGTACATAATAAGCAAATGGAACTCAAGAAACCAAGATTCAGATTTCCAATTGAAGTTGGCAGGTTTTCAGTGTCAACTACTGCAAAGGCTAGGGCCATGGAAACTGAAATGCAGCTAGTAGCCATGAAACAGTTCAAATGAAGACCAAGGTTTGATTACAGGGGTGTAAAAGACAAGATCAAAAGGAAGACCTAGTTTCATGAGCCAATGCTTGAAGACATCTGGGTGGACTTGAGGACAGAAGAGGATATCATAAAATTAGACTATAGTAGGTTATCTCTAGAACATATTGAGTATCTAGGATTGGCTGATATTCCTGAAGACCTGTGGATGATGAAGAGTTGATTTATCCTAGATATAACACTGAACAGGTTGTTGGTTCTCCTCTTTCTGCTATCCAGTGGTCTCAGAAAGAATTGACTTCTCTAAGGAAAAGGTTTGAACCTATATTGGCTAACACAAACAAGTGGTTAGAAGGTAAGGGAATTGCTTTGAAAGAATTCCTTATGGGATCAGAGACTGAAGCCCAAGAACAAATAGGTAAGAAGGTGGAGAATAGAACAAAGAATAAGAGTGACATTCCCTCTTCTTCTAAGCCACATAAACCCAGGATCAAATTTGTGTCAAAGAAGTCAAAGCTTGTAGAAAAAGAATCTAAGGTAGAAGAAATGGAAATTGAGAAACAGAATACTGATGAGCCAACTACTGAGGAAATGGAGGTTGAAAATAGACCAACAGAAGAGATGGGGGAAGGACAAAGAGATGAAGTTTTGTCTCCATAGGAGAATGTACAACAGGAGATGGGAGTCTCTTCTCCTTTGTCTAACATACCTGTTTCAGTTCCTCTATCTGCTTCACCTATTGACATCCCATCTTCTGAATCTCCATCACCTTCAAAAATAATTTTTGATAATCCTCAATCTACTTTTGATGATGTTCTTCGTTCTTCTGAGTCTATTCCTAGTCTGTCCTCCTCATCTTTTGATATTGGAGATTCTTCAATATTTGATCACTTTGTAATAGGTTCTAAGCAAGTTTCAAATGCCAATGTGTCAGGTGCAGTGTTTACTAATACTCCACCTATTGTTTCTACTTCCAATGCTAGTGCAGTTCCAATAACACCAACAATGGAAACGGATCCAAATGTGAGTACTTCTGTGTTTCCCCCATGGTTGTCAGCATATACACCTAAAAGAAAGAAACAAGCCATCTCTCCAAATGACTTTGATTTTGGTAAGCTGGTGCCTGCTAAGGGTAAGACTCCAAAGAAGCCAAAAATTCTTTCAAGAGTGCTGGGAGACAAAGGTCACAAATTTGTGGAGATTGCAAGGCCCCCATAGGATGCTACCGTAGAAAATTTCAGTATGAGTGATTACTCTATTTCTAGGATTGAGCTAGGCAAAATAACACATGAGATTGCAAAGACTGACATGTAGTCAGCAATGGATATTTTGATTCAGAAGTTTGATAAAGAAAAGGAGATGAAAGATCATTATAAAGCAATGGTAGAGCAATTGACTGCAGTTGTAAGGAAGATTACTTTGAATTCAAAATCAGTGGCTCCTAAGGCTGTTTCTGTGGAAGATCATGTCATCCAGAAAGCTAAAAAGACTCACCTTAAGGGAAGAGTGCTTGAAGAATATTTGGAAAGGATGTGCACACAGGGAATCTCTCTTCTTACAGAGCTAGCTAAGAAAACAAGCAAAATGGAGAAAATCAGGGCAGAACTTGATGATTTGATTGATGCTATTTCTCAGGATATTGAACGTTTAGAACATAATCATGATAAGTGGGTAGAAATGAGGAAGCTGAAAATAAGTGCTTTGATATCAATTGGTGTTATTCCAAATAGAGATTCATATACTGAGACTAAGGAGGCATTGACATATTGGAGCCGTGTGCTAAAAGCTCTGATCAATGACTTAGAAACTATAAGGAAACTTAGTGAATAAAGTGATGTTAGTCTCTTACACAAGTTGGAGGAGCTGCCATGCAATTTGGTGTCACAGGATAATCAATTTCTTTTTGTAGAGGAGATGATCCAGGAATTTGAGAATATGTCTCAGAAGGAGTTTGAGGACAAAACATTTTCAGTAGCCTCCGTGGATAATATTCTTGATAATTAGTTAACTTTGGATAATCTGAAGGCCAAGTTAACTAGCCATGCAAAATCAATTACCACGGTCAGAGATGCAATAGTCAAAGCCCGGATGATTTTCAAGAACATAGTTAGTCCGGACAGTTTGGGGATGCAAGCTGCGTTCTCTATGTATGATTGCCACATGAAGAAAGAAGGCAGTGCAAGTTGAAGAAGCTTTTTCATTACTTAGTTTATTTTCTATTTTTTAGATGTACTTTTGAAATAATTTTGGACATATTTACATGTACTTTTCTCATATGTAATTGCATGTAAAAACATAGGAAGTCCTAAATCAAAAAGGACTCCTTTGTTGAATAAGTCATAGTTAGTTGATCTTTTCCTATTTTTGCTCTTGGTTTCTCTTATAAATAAATAGGACCCCCATTGTAAGTGTCATCTTTTAGTTATTGAAGCGAAACTCTGCCAAATTGAAGAGCATTTTGAGACTTTGTGTTCAAATTGTAAATCATATTTTATCAAGTGAATAGAAAAGCAAGTGATCTTTCAATCTTTGCATTGGAATAACTTGTGGTGTATTGGAAATTGTTCTTATGTCCTTTTCCTTATACTATCTTATCTACGTGATCAAATTGTAGTGTGAGTGTGAATAATCTGGGAGATGTTCTAAAGCTGATTTTGGAGACTTTGTGTTACAACAATTATCTTTAGCTTGTGATTTTGTGTTTTTTAGTAAGAGATATTGGAAAGGCTTTGAACTACTATTATCTTTTGTGATCGTATATTTTGTCGTAGTATTCGGTGAAGACTTTCAACTGCACCTTATCCTACTTGGTTCTAAATTGTAAAATAGTAAAAGGAGCAATGATAGACTTTGTGTTCTCATGAGTTTCTTGGTTATTTCGATTTGTATTGTGAAAGTGCTCTTTTATATTGTAAACATCATTTCTGAAAAAAGAGAAATGGATGACATGGTTTCATCCCAAAATTAGTTTTTAGTGTAAATAAGTTTGTAATAGTTAATAGGGAACCTCCCCTTGCTGAGAGGAGAGATTTATCTCATTACACTGTGGTTGATATAACCATTTTGCCTTCAGTTAGTTGAAGATAAAATATTCACCCAACATACCAATATCAAAAACAAATAGGGGCATCTCAAACTCTTTTTCAACAGCTTGGTTATAGCTGTGTTGTTTCTATGTCTTTTGACTGAACTTATTTTGTTTGTATTGGACTATTATGTTGTAAAAGAGTTTCGACTGACCTTTTCAAAAACTTACTTTTTACCAATATCAAAAACAAAACAAATGACCCATTTGAAACTTTTTTGATTCACAAGTATGATAGTGAAATCTCTATGGGCCCTTCAGAATGTAGGGAGTCCTTATGTACGACATTCATAATATCAGAGGATGGATAAATAATGTAGTGAAAAATGATATAAATATCATATTTAAATTTTTGGAAAAGAGCTTTAAAAAAAATATAATCCATAACATATTTAAAGAAGTTTTTGGAAAAAATTTAACAAGTTTTTGATAGAAATTTGGGATGACACCCACCGATCATCACCAATAATGATCACTAATCTCAAATGTCAATTCAAAAATTCATCATTTGTTCAAAAAGTTTCTTTCTTCTATTTTTTCTAATATAACTGACTTACCACCTTAGACAACTCTCAATTAAATTTATGGAGATGTCTCTCCATATTGTAGTCAAAATGGGTAATGTTTGTAGAGTTACCAGAGTTCTGATAGTTTCTCCTTTGTGGTGTTTACACATGTCACACTCTCGCCAATTGTTTGATATTATGTTTTAAGTTTAGCCCAAAAGAAGTTTTATTATCTTTTATGTTTTATATTAGTGGAAGTTTTACGGTGATAATCCTACTAGATCCATGTATAAGTTAGCTAATAATCATGACAAACAAAGACATAAATTTGAAAGCATGACATCAAACAAACCTCTATTCTCCATGAAAACATACTAGCATCCACATCTAGCTAAGTAATATTGAACATGAGAAGGTAAGTATTAAACACTAGACACATTCCTTAACTCAGTAATGGAGAAAATTTACCCAATACACAACCCAAGTACTAACCAAACACCATTGACATCCTTTATCTAAGACAATCCTACATGCCTACCTCAACAAGACCAACATGATATGTTCCACTATTTGGATACCAAAACAACTACATTAACACTAATACTTAGTAATACAATAAAAAATCTTACATTCAACAAAACATAAATCAAGGTTTAATCTCAATTTCATCACAATATTCATGCCCAAGATACATGTCTACACAACTAAAAATCACGTGCATATGCAAAGGTAATTAAAATAAATAAATAAAATAGATAAATCTTTGCTCTGTTTAATCACAATAATCATGCCTAAGATACATGTCTACATAAATGAAAATCACGTGCATATGCAAGGGTAATTAAAAATAATAAATAAATCTTTGTTGGGTAAAAAAAAATTGCCCATTAGTCATAAAACGGACATAACTTTCCCATTTCTAAACAAAATTTAAAAATTCAATTTTTTTCAAAAAGATAAAACATAGGGGAATGTAACGTCGAAAAATGTCCCCTTGGGGGCTTTTCCGTCATAAGGTTTAGCTCCCGGGTCTTTTATCTGAATTTAGGATATCTTGCATCATATTTTGACATCTCGATGAAATGATCCTTAAGTTTCATGACAAATGGGACCTAGGGGGATCCCTTGAACCTAACCCTGACCGAAATAGGGAGGGAGGACTTGGGCGCCCGCGCCCTAGTCCTGCCCTATTTTGGGTTAGTCCCAAATTTTGAGTGTCGGCTTGTGACCATTTTTTGGGTCCTATGTCGACATGGTAAGTTTGAATTACAAAATTCTTGGCAGGAGTGTTTGTAGTTGCATATATAAGCATGTTTAGGCATTCATTTGTAAACTAGATTACAACTAGATGAGCATTGACATACTAAAGGTGATTCAAGGCTTTCATTGCGTAGCAAGAGCAGATTTGTGTTGTCTATGTGTTTATATTTGTAGATTTGAGCAATCATCTCCTCATGGCATGAAGAGCTTCTTCCTTCCATGAGATCTTCACTACAAGGTGACATCATTTGTGTTCTTAAGCATTTATCATTTAGTTTTTGCCTTTGTCTCTCAAGGGAACGCACTCTCTACCTGACAATGGTGTTCAGAAAACTTGAATGTCTCTCCGAGGCTTGACTGAGGCAAGCCTCTAAACACCGCAACCCCCTCCCAAAGTTTCTGTGATTGCAGGTTACAGGTTGAAGATACAAGAAAGGTGGAGTTGCAGGAGTATTACAGAGTGTCAGATTTGCAGATCAAAGTTGAAAATAGCACCCTAGACTTGGGCGCCCAGTCTTTAGTCCTTCGGATTCTGTGACAGGAAAATTATGATGCAACAGGAACAGGTTACAGATCAAGCTTCCAGATCTTGACAAAAATCTAGGCATTGGACTTGGACACCCGCTCATTAGTCCTCGACTGTTCCGCTTCTGAACCTCAAAAATAGGTGCATATTTATCTATCGTTTTACATCTTTCTGTGGCAGTATTTTCTGATACTCGTCTGTTAGCTTTCGTATTTACATAATTAGGGTTTTGATGTATAATTGAGCATAAGTGAGCATATTTGACAATCAAATCATACAAATCCAAGTTTCCCTACATCTCATTGTGACCAAGCATATGATAGTGCATTGCCACTCGACCCAAAGTCCTTGAATGAAAGGGTGAAAGGAGGATACACACACAAAACTACCAAAAACCAATCATCCAAATTTTACCCTTTACAGGGAATAAAACCCAAAAATGGATTAGATAGATTAATGGTTATGAAAAAGATGATCTTATTGAAAACAATAAAAAAATGGTTTAGAAAAGTCTAGATTGGTGCCATAAAATGATAGATTTATTCTTGTTGAATACTAGAGCAGAAATGGGAGATTTGGAAGAGGCGTTGGACTTCCATAAAAGCATAAAGAAGTAAGGAATATGATAAATATTAAAGTAGCAATAGTACTAGATGATATGTAAGAAAAATATGGAAGCAAAGAGAAGGTGCTATTGGAAGACAAGACATAAACTATTAAATAAAGTATGTACGAACAAGGCAAAAACTATGTGACTAACTATTGATCTATAGGTTAGTACTTACTAGCAACAATCTATTTCCCTTCATGTATAAATATTGGTGATTCCATTCTCTGTCATTATTGAACTTTCAAAGTTGATGCACAAAGCTAGGTGTGTTATGAGTCACATCTCCCACTTGTTCTAAGAGGAATTCCATGCATTTCTATGGAAGAAAGAAGGTGAGAATAGTAATATAGACAAGCTATGGAAAAATCTACTCTGATTCAAACACTCTATCAAATTGGAGATCCACTATAAGGCATAATAGTGATTGATGGATTGACATCTTAACAATCAAGGCTTGGTGATCATGTTGTATTGAAGGGTTAGAATCTGCTACATTTGGAGACTATAAAGCAAACATCTTTGTTAGATTCTGCGAGAAGCGAGAACCCAGCCAGGATCTGATGTCAATCATAGATCACATGCACTCCAGTTGACAAATGATCAAAGATCAAAATAGCGGAATGGAGAGAGAATCATGAAAGAGAGAAAACAAGAGACAACTGCAAGAGAAATTTGAGAATGCTTACATTATTCTCACTGACTAGACCTGAGAGGGGAGAGGAGAGTTGTATATATAGTGAAATAATGGGCAAATACATCCAAGAGATGTAATAACTCCAACTACCCAAATAGGTGGAAGTTTTACCTACTTGATAAATGTCAAAATGCATGGTTGCACATACCTAGATAAAAATAGAAAAATAGTTATGACAGGTGGCATAAAAATCCAAAAGAGGGTGTGAAACTTAACTACCCAAGTGTGGGTGAGAGTGACACATGTAGCTAATGGATTTAGCCATGTGGCCTCATAATAACCAAGTTTATTATAACCTAAGAAAGCTTAATAATGTGTAGGAAAAATAAATATCCCTAAGGAAAATAAAAAACCTACACTAACACCCCCTCTTAAGCGTAGCTTAGGTGGGTGAAACGATATGGGTCATGGCAGATGAAGCTTGGTGAGGTACCCATGTACAAAGAATTCCCCCCCAAAAGACAAGAATCCCCCCACAAAGGAATAGCCCCCCCAAAAAATTAGAGAGAGAAAACACCCCTCCCCCCAAAGTAGAGAGAGTGAAAGCAAAGGACTAAGAAGCCCCTCCTGAAGTAGACACTAGCCACACCCCCAGTAAAGCTCACAGATGAATGAATGCACTCTCAATGAAGGGTTTGGTGAAGATGACTATGATCTGCTCTGATGTCCGAATGTACTTGAGATCAATGGTGTTTCCATGAATTAGCTCCCAGATGTAGTGCATATGTATCTCAATGTGTTTTGTCTGCTGGTGATGGACTGTATTACACTCTGATTATCACAAAAGATGATTGTGGGATTTCTAAATCGAATTCCAAACTTAGTGAGAATATTCTAAAGCCAGATGGCCTCAGTGGTGGCATTTACTATCCCTCAATACTCAGCCTCTATAGATGAAAGAGCAATTACAGATTGCTTCTTGCTCAACCAACAAACTAGACCATAACCAAGTGAGAAGCAATACCCTGAAGTAGACTTGAAATCATGAGTATCGCCTGCCCAATCTGAATAAGTGTATCCCACCAAGTCAAAATCCATGCCCACTGCATAGTGAATGCCATGACTATGAGTTCCACGAACATAGTGGAGAATCCACTTAGCTACTTTCCAATGCAACTCATGTGGCTCCTACATAAACTGAGAGACCATGCCCACGACATATGAAATGTTAGGCTTCATGTGAGTCAGATAGATGAGAATTCTGACAAACTATCAGTATAAAGTGCCATCAACCAAAGGTGAAGAACACTTCACCTCAAGTTTGACCCTTGACAGAAATGGAGTCGGTACAGGCTTACAGTCAATCATGTGAAAACTGGAGAGCATATCAAGTGCATACACTTGGGTTGTGCCATGAAGATACTTGAGGATGCCTAAGTGATCTCAATACCTAAGAAGTAGTGCAAAAGACCCAAGTCTGACATGACAAATTGATCATGTAGAGCAGTTTTCATTGCTTTGATGGTGGATGAGTGACTCCCTATGATCAACAAGTCATTGACATAGAGAACCAAAAATGTTAGAGTATCATCCTGTTGTAGAATGTAGATGTTTGAATCCGAATGGCATCAAGTGAACCCAAATGATAGAAGGAAGGAATCCATCTTAGCATACCAGGCACGAGGAGCCTGTTTCAGGCCATAGAGAGACTTTCAAAGATGGCAAACAAGTGAAGGATCTTGAACGAATTCCTGTGGCTACTCCATGTAGATTTCCTCCTAAAGGTCACCATGAAGAAAAACACTCTTCACATCCATCTGATGAACTTCCAGCAATGGGTTGCAGCTATAGCAAGGACAAGTCGGATGGAATTTATTTTGGCTATTGTCACAAAAGTCTCAGAGTAGTCAATCCTAGGCACTTGGGAGAATCCTTTGGCGACCAAGCAAGCCTTATGCTTGTCAACTGACCCATCTGCCTCAAATTTTGTTCGATAGATCCACTTGCATTGAACAAGTTTTCTTCCCTTAGGAAGAGGGGCTAAATCCCAAGTATAATTTCTTTCCAAGGAACTAAACTCTTCCTGCATAGCAGCATCCCACTCGGGGACACCAGAAGCTTCCTGAAAAGTTTATGGATTAGAAATTGAAGCAATGAAGAGATGTGGAGCCTGCTAAAATTGTGACCTTGTTCTTTGAGTATTTGAAGGATCACCAACCCAATCACTTGCTGACTGCAAAGTTTGACAAGCACAAAGAGGTCCTGTGGTAGGAGAATCTGGAGGAGAATCATCAACCTCTAAATGATGACTAGGACGAGAGGGTGGATCCTCATTATCACTTTTGCCATCTGAAGTGGAGGAAAAAGATTCCTCATCATGATTAGGAGGAGTAAGATCCTCTAAAGAACTATCATCATGCTGTAATGTCTCCAATGTGATTGTTGATGGAGAAGTGATAAGAGAAGAACTAGAAGAGTCCTCCTCGAAACGAACACTCTTCTTGATGAACAACTCATGTGTAGTGGTATGGAGAAGCCTGTAGACCTTGACACTGCCTAGGTACCCAACAAATATGCAAGGCTTGCTCTGTGGATCCATAGCCTTGCATTTCTCTACTAGAATGTGGGCCCATGCAGGAGAACCAAACACTTGAAAGTGCTTAACTGTGGGTTTCCAACTAGTCCAAGCTTGGAAAGGAGTTACCCCCTTCATAGCTTTGTGAGGAATGTGATTCTGGATGTACCACACACAGTTGATGGCCTATGCTCAGTACTGAGGTGCCATAGACCTAGGGTGAATCATATAATTGACCATCTCTTTCAAGAACATGTTCTTGCATTCTATAACACCATTTTGCTATGGACTATAGGGAACTGTGTGTTGAAGATCAATACCCTCTAAGGCACAAAATTGTTCAAATAGGTCTATGGTTGACATATTCCCCCCCCCCATTATCTATACATAGAATCATGATGGCCTTCCCTGATTGTTTCTCTACAAAAGATTTAAAGTCCTGAAAAGACTCAAAGACCTCAGGCTTATGTTTGACAAAATAAACCCAAGTGTATTTGGAAAGATCATCAATGAATGTCAAAACATATCTAGCCTTGTTGAAGGAAGGATGTGGAAATGGTCCTACTAAGTCACTATGTACCAACTCAAGAAGTTATATGGCCCTCCATGCTTTGCCTATGCTCCCCCAAGTTTTGGGAATGGGGAAGGGTGGGGACGAGGGGACTATTGGCAAGAGACACAGTGTGGCTTCATGATTGTTGTCATTGATGGAAACAAAGTCCATCCCACTCATTCGCAACACATGGTATGTCTATACCAGAAGTCAGATTGAAGAGTATTTTGGTTCGGTGAGCAAGAACAGAGCATGCAGCAAGGTTTGACAATCAGGTCCGGATCTCTTAGAGGATGTATCTCAGTAAAGTACGGACTTGGGGAAGTCAAGAAGAGTACCATTACTACTACATTCCAAAGATTGAGCCTCTGGTGATGAAAGAGTGAAAAGATATGAGCATCTAAGTGTTGGGTTTCTGACAGGCAGAGCAGACTAAGGAAGAACTGACTGGCAGAGCATCAGATTCTAATTCGGATAAGAAATTAATGGTGATCAAGCTTCTTGAGGGATCATTCATGGTTGGCCGACATGATTGATGACTTCTATATCTATATTTTTGATACGCATCACTTAGTAAGCATGGATTCAGCTGTCAGACCAGAGTTTGGGAAAATCTTGAGTATTCTGGATGCTGACTAGAAAGATGTTGAAATCCTTGGTACGGATATATATACCAGATGGATTTTGATGTAAAGGTGTGTTGTTGTTGGAATGGTATGCAAATAAAAATAGGAAGTAGTGTGAAGTAGCTATACAAGTTCAGTATGTGACAGAACAACAACACTAAGCAGAGGAAGAATGAAGTGCAGTAGATCAGTATATTGAGCCTAACCAGAACTAAACCTTAGCATATGTGAATGCCTCTGATCAGTTCAAACACCTGATTACATTCTATATACCTTGTAGATAGTGAGTCTCTTGTAGGCATTGAGCCTCTTGTGAGCAGTGTGCTCGGGCAGTGAGCCCTAATTGGCAAGTGCCATTTTGTACTTCTTATTCTTTTAATAGATAATACAATCTTGGGTTAGTCACCCCATGGTTTTTCCCTTAACAGGGTTTTCCACATCAAAATCATTGTGTTATGTGTATTGATTTTATTTCTGCTCTCATGGTTATGCATGCTTATATGTTTTGATGATGTACTAATTGTTAAAGAAGAACAAGAAAGTTAAATTATTTAAGATAATTGATTCACCCCCCTCTCAGTTATCTACCTTGTTTACAACAATTGGTATCAGAGCTAAGTTCCTCCAACCAGAGCCTAACATCTTGAGCAAGATCTGGGAATCTCAATGGATATGTTGGTATAAGGGAACAACTTCAGTCTGCCCTAGATGATCTTGAGCAATCTCACTCTGAAGTTAATAACCTGAGGGAAAGACTCAAACAAGCTGATGACTTCATAAATGAACTAAAAGAAAAACTGAGTATCTTTGTGAAAAAGAGAAAGGAAATTCTTTAACAATTATGAAGTCAAAGTGAAGCCAATGATACTAATGAAGATCTGAAAGAGAAAAACAAGTTATGTGAGAAGCTATCAAAAGAGGTCATTATGGTAAGACATGAAATGGAATCAAGGGTTATGAAATTCACTCAAGAAATTGAAGAGAAAAGAAAAATAGAAGATAATCTAAAACAATCTCTCAAGGAGAAGTCAAAAGACAGCCACAAAATGGATAGAATAATCAGGCATCTGGAATCTAATCTTGAAGAAGTTAGAGATAATGAAGAACAACTTGAAAATCAGATAGACACTCTTAAAAGGGATCTTCAAACAACAAATGAATACAAAGAAAAATTCAAGATAAGCTCTGCTCAACTTGAATTTCTTCTTGAAAGCCAAAAGAGGGTAGATGACAAGCATAGCTTGGGATATGAGAAAGGTGAAAGCTCTGGATCTGGTCAGAAGAACTCTGGATCAGGAAATCCAAGGTATAGGCCTAGAAGACCTCCGGTAAGACAACCAAATGCTCAAAGATATCCATCCTTCAATGGATATTGCTACAATTGCAATAACTTTGGTCATAAAGCAAATCAGTGCAGAAGAAGAATGAATCAGACTAATTCATCCTTCTCCGGATAGTGTTTTAACTGCAAAAGGCATGGTCACAAATCTCATGAATGTAAAAATATGCAAATAAACAATTCATTCAATGGTAGATGCTTTGCATGCAATAGAACGGGACATATGGCTAATCAATGCAGATCAAAAGGATATCAGTCAAATATGCAAAGAAATGTAGTTTTCTACATATGCAATAGATCTAGTCATATTGCCAAGTTTTGCAGAAGTAAGAATCAGGACAAAAAGGGTCTGGTGCATCATAACCAAAATCAAGACAAAGGAAAAGGAAAAGTGAATGCAGATGAAATTCAAATGGAAATGAACAAGATTTGGGTGAAGAGAAGTACAAAAAATGTTGGGGATGGATCCGCACCAAAATCTGGTGTTGATATTCCTTTCAGAAACTAAATAGATGAGCTCTGGCTCAGGGGGAGTGACAAAAGAAAACAATTTCCCCCAGCCAGTCAATTGGTGCCTAAAATTGGCACATGGAGTGTTACGGATTGAAGAGTTCTCAAAGAGATATCTAAATGACCCTTGGTAAAAATATAAAATATCCGCAAGGAGTTTTGAAGAGGTTAATCATCCAAGATTGATCCGGTTTAACAGTCATCCGGGAAAAGCAGGATTTTCACAGTTAGATCTAGTATGATTCAAAAATTGAAATATCTTGATCTGCGGATAAATGGAATGATTGGAGAAAGTAAGATAGATTGTCAATAATCACCGAGAATAACTCTAAGTGCATCTCAGTGATCCGGAAAGATCTCTCTCAGAACAAGGAGAACAAGGCAACCTGAATGACTTAAGTTGTGCATTTATTGCAATATGGAATTAGGGTTTGCGCATAAATAAAAGGGTTCTTTTGTTCATCATTTGTACATTTGCATTCGAGAAGAAAGAAAGAGCTCTGGAACAAGATTGTTTCAACCCTCTCAAGGATCAATCACAGAATTTGATTCAACCAACGATCTTTTCGGCTCTTATCGTGAACCCTAGAAGCGTAAAAAGGTATTTCCACTCTTGAATATCTCTCTCTGAATCTTTTGAAAGATGGCTGCTCCAAATGTTGTTAAGATCACTAATAGGCCGCGCCCTAAGTTCAAGAAACATCCTTACAAATCCCTAGAAGTTGATCCCCTAGGCGCATTCTCTAGCATTCCTCATGGGGTTCTGCATGTAGAAGATGTTAGGGTATACATTCACGCCAACATTAAGGAATTTGGGGAATCCAAGCTGATGGATATCTATCACAAGGAATTAATAGATGAAACATTTGAAATTAAACCCCAATACAAGGCCATCCGGGATAAGCATTTTGGACATTGCATCCATTTCCCCTGTTTTGCAGAAGATGAATGGGTCCAGTATGTTCTGAGCAGAATGCATGATAACTTCATGTGGTTGATGAGGCCATTTAAGATCACCAAAGATGCCATTAGGGCGGTAACCGGATTGCACTCATTCGGTGGGTTGCCTACTCTCAAATCAGTCAAAAACCAAACTGTAAGTGAGGCTACCAGATCAAAATTTGACAAGAGGGCAATGACAATAGAAGACATCATAGATCTAGATATCAAATTTGCCTCTATGATAATTGGATACAAAATCTATCACTCCAGCAGGGAGAATTCAATATCCGGAACTGCTATATATACTGCATATGAAATGCTAAGGAAAAATGCTGAGTATGATCTTTGTGAGCTTCTCCTAAACCAACTGTTAGAGAATTTACAGAAAATAAAGAAGGATAAGAAGAATTCATTTAAGTACGGTGGCTTGATACTATGTCTATTCTTTTACTATATGAATGAGCTACCCGGATCCAGTGGTTGGGTATGGCAAAATGATAGACTTGTGGCCATACAAATCAGAGACTATATGTATGGGCTTGGTGATGCCAAGGCTCAAAGCATAGCTCTCTGGGGACATTTCAAGAATTTCCAAGGTATGATGCAGGCTAGAGAAAGAATTCCTTAGACATTAGTTGAAAAATATAAAGATACAATGTGTTTTATGGTAGACACTGATCAATGCCTAATGGAGGCAGTAGAGCCCAAAATAGTCTAGATTATGCCAATGGGCTATGAGGTGGATGAGAAAATTCTGGAACTGCATGTCCAACACCTACTAAGTCAGCCTAAGGACCCTGAGGCTGAAAGGTTTGGCACCTTTCAAGAATTAAGTGTGAAAATTTATGTTGAACTAAGGCAACCTGAAATAAAGAGAAAAGTCAGGTAGGAAGTAGAGGAAATTGCCAAGAAATATGGCATATCAAAGGAGGCAGTTGATGCCAATAGAGAGAAGGTAGAAAGAGCAGAAAAAGAGAGACAAGAAGCAGAAAAAGAAAGTGTTCCGGTCAAAGCCCCCTCTCGGACTAGATCCTCAAAGAGATCTGCACTGCCACCTCTAAGAGCTCAAAAGCCTCAAAACCGGAAGCAAAGACATCCGAAAAAGGAGAGAAGAGAACAAAGACAAAGGCCACAAGGTCATACACAAGCCACAAGGATGATGAAGAGACAGAGATAGATGAGGAAGTTAAGATTATGAAGAAGAAAAAGAAAACTTCTGTGGAATCATCTGCTGGCAAAAACAAAGAAGAAGAAGCAGAAGAATTTGTTGAAAGGTCCACTCCTTCTATTGATAATGTTATCAAGACAGTCACAGTGGATGGAAATCTACAACCATAAACAGAATTTTATGATGAGTTTAGTGATACTGACAAGAAAATCCTGGAAGATGCTACAGTCAAGTATCTTAACATTTATAATAAAGCATTCATTGAAATCATCTCTCTAATTCCCAAAAGTTTAGAGAAGGAACTTGAAATGAGAAAGGAGAATGCTAAGGCAAAGGACCTAGAGATCCAGGAACAGATTGCTATTCAACTCTATCCTTCCATTACCTCTCAACAAATGAACATGATCTTCAAGGACTACAAGGATGAGTTTCGGAGCAAAGCAAGAATGAAACAGCTTATGCTTTGAGAGACAGATCAAGTTGCCAAAGAAACAAAGGACATCCTCCGGAATGCATATAAAAGATTCAATCTTCCTATTATAGAAGACATAAGTGATGAACCTTCTACCATGGATGTAGAAAGATTAAGTGCATCAAAGGAAGATTCTATTGAGAAAATTGTAGAAGAGTCAAAGGAGATAGGTGAGGAAAAGACTAAGGACTTGGATTCCTCTTTTCTGGAAGAGGAAGTCCATGAAGAAGTAAACATCTCTCTTCCAGATCCCCCAGCAGACTCCGGAACTAAAGGAGAAGCAAGAAAAGAGGAGAAAGCAAGTCAAGAAGAGAAGAAAAAGGAAAGAGAAGAAGATCAAATAGAGAAGACCCCAGGTGACAGTTCTGAGGCTACAGAAGGAAAGAAGGCTTTGTTTCTGGCAAGAGACACTGCAGAAGCAGTTAAAGACTTCTTAACCAAAGAAATGATGGAATTAGATGAACCGGAGCTATTCTAAGGACCACTCAATTTTGACTCTCTCTCTCCGGTCCAGACAATGAAGGTAGAATCTTTTGCTCAAGCCAAAGCAAAAGAAAAGCTCCTGAAGTCTCACATGGAAGATTGTGAGCTGATAGAGATTGCATCCAGTGTGTTGGAGAAGATCATGCCATCTTTCCAGAAGGATCCTTTGACCTCTTCATCTGGTAACTTGAAATCTCTTGTTAATTCTATTAGCACACATTTTGATTCTTTGGAGAAATCAGCAGAAGAGAAAGTCCAGAGAGAGTTTTTGGGAAAGAGATTCTCTAAAGTACAAGGACTTATAACAAATGATAGGAGAAATCTGGATACTAGGATAAAGAGCCTAGAAAATGCTCTTAAAGATGGTAGAGATTTATATAAATTTTGTCTATCTTGGTCCATAGTGACAACAGATATTGCCAAGAAGGTGGAAGAACAAGAGAATAAACTGTCAAGTTTATCTCAAAATTTTGATCCTCTCACATCATCCATAATAAATCAAGAGTGTCAGACTATTGCCACTATTAATGAAATAAAGAGGCTTGAAAAGGAGAAGAAGAATAGAATAAGAAGGCTAAGTGAACTAAGAGGGATAATTATCCCTAAGTTAGAGGCAATGCATGAGGTCCTAACTGATGCTCAGACCACAACCCAGACCAGTGATCCGACAGACTTAAAAAGGGCAGAAGCTTTTGCATTTTTGATAAGTGGTCACATCTCAATTTTGGATAGGATGAAGCAGAGTTGGGCAACAGAATTTATCCAGTTGAAGACCACCTTTGTAGATATACTTAGGTATATGTAAGTATAACTTGTATATATACTTATGCGGCTGTGTATAGGTCACTTTTTGAAAAATTTGGTATGCGGATTCCACCCTTTGCCATTGATGTCAAAGAGCGAGTGAGGAGTAGTGAAAAATGTGGGATCTAGCTAAGGGGGAGCTTCGGTAAAAGTGTACACAAGACAGAGCATCGGCAAAGGGGGAGTGTGCTATGACACTTAGTTATTTTTCACTAAGTGTTGCCATCAATGCCAAAGGGGGAGATTGTTGGCAAAAGACACTGTGTGGCTTCATTATTGTTGTCATTGATGGCAACAAAGTCCATCCCATTCATCCGCAACACATGGTATGTCTATACCGGAAGTCAAATTGAAGAGTATTTTGGTCCAATGAGCAAGAATAGAGCATGCAGCAAGGTCTGACAATTAGGTCCAGATCTCTCAGAGGATGTATCTCAGCAAAGTGCGGACTTGGGGAAGTTAAGAAGAGTACCATTACTGCTACATTCCAGAGATTGAGCCTTCGGTGATGAAAGAGTGAAAAGATATGAGCATCTAAGTGTTGGGTTTCTGACAGGCAGAGCAGACTAAGGAAGAACTGACTGGCAAAGCATCAAATTCTAATCCGGATAAGAAATTGATGCTGATCAAGCTTCTTGAGGGATCATTCATGGTTGGCTGACATGATTGATGACTTCTATATGTATATTTTTGATACGCATCACTTAGTAAGCATGGATTCAGCCAATAGACCAGAGTTTGGAAAAATCTTGAGTATTCCAGATGCTGACTAGAAAGATGTTGAAATCCTTGGTGCGGATATATATACCAAATAGATTTCAGTGTGAAGGTGTGTTGTTGTTGGAATGGTATGCGAAGAAAAGTAGGAAGTAGTGTGAAGTAGCTATACAAGTTCAGTATGTGACAGAACAACAACACTAAACATAGGAAGAATGAAGTGCAGCAGATCAGTATATTGAGCCTAACCAGAACTGAACCTCAGCATATGTGGATGCCTCTGATCAGTTCAAACACCTAATTATATTCTATATACCTTGTAGACAATGAGTCTCTTGTAGGCAGTGAGCCTCTTGTGAGCAGTGTGCTCAGGCAGTGAGCCCTAATTGACAAGTGCCATTTTGTACTTCTTATTCTTTTAACAGAGAATACAATCTTGGCTTAGTCACCCCGTGGTTTTTCCCTTAACAGGGTTTTCCACGTCAAAATCATTGTGTTATGTGTATTGATTTTATTTCTGCTCTCATGGTTATGCATGCTTATATGTTTTGATGCTGCACTAATTGTTAAAGAAGAACAAGAAAGTTAAATTATTTAAGATAACTGATTCACCCCACCTCTCAATTATCTACCTTGTTTACAACAGGGACACATTTCGGGGACAACATTTTTTTTGGCCATTTTTTAGGGGATGGCAGGCGATGGCTACTAAAAAAAAAAGATTTTTTTAAAAAAAAAGGAAATTTCAAATATTTAGATGATAACATTGATAAGACATTCATTATAGACATTATAGAACATTAAAACATGCATACATAACAATAACATTACACTTGAACTTAGTTTTCAACTTGTCACATGATAATTCTCAAACAAATAAACAAAATTAAATTGTTTTCATTGTTCAATGACAATCTACATATATATTATATCAAAATTACATCAAAATGCCCAAAGGTTGCAAGTTTCAACAACAAAATGACAAAAACATAGAGAATATATGGTTGTCCGTAATCAGCCTCTCCTAATATTGCATCAAAATCAAAATCTGAGTCTAAATCACTACCACCATGAGGGTCTACATCATCTAGTGGAACCCCAACCAATCCCTCCTATGCCTCCTCATCAATCTGCATAACATCCTCGGGATCAACATCCCAACATACAGCTGGAGTCTGACAATACTCAGGTCTTTGTCGATCATGTAGCCACAAGGCACTATGCATTGCCACCAACTTCTCTGATCGTCTAGAGGTAAGGTTGTTCCTCTTCACTGACTGAATGAAGCTATATGTGGACCAATTCCTCTCTACAATAGAGGAACTGGCAATCTGTGAAAGGAGGCGAGTGGCAAACTGTGTCCTCAATTCTGGTACATCCATGCCATGCCACATCCACCATCCAATAGGGTTAGTTTGAGCTAATGTAGCTCTATCCATCCTCGCCTCTTTTTTGCTGAAGTTTGGATCACGTAGATTGACAAAGGCAATCTATTGTGAGTGAAGTATAGAAGCCTCCTCCTCAGTATACATTTTTTCAAGGGCCCTCATGAACCCTTGTTTCACCTCATCATCATGAGATGGAGGCACTCTTTCAGGTCTAGATACATACCATTTGGGGTTTAGAGCATATGCTGCCATATGAAGTGGGGTGTTCATAGTGTCCCACCTCCGCATCACAATGGGCCTAAGATGCTCCTCATAAAATCCCAAAGTAGGATCCTTGCTCTGAATGGCTTGCTTCATTTTCCCAAGCATGCTATCAAATGTCTCATTAATCTCTCCAAGACTAGAAGAGTCTATGTCAGCATGTCTTATGACATCCACAACAGGTGCAATGAAGGAGCAAACATAGCGGCAAGTGAAAACAAGTTATAAAAATCAGCAATTTAAGAACAAAAATTAAATTTTCAATAAAATAATAATATCATAATATAAATAAAATGAAAATCAACAATTTGAAATTTCAATTTTATACCTTATTGTGGACTACCAATCATTGTCAAGGACCTTTTGCCTCACACTTTTTCCTTCAGCTGAATTTGACTCTGGCCATCTATTCCATTCTGCATTAACCACCAATAATTGTAGAGGCTCCTTCACCTCAACCATCCTCTCTAACAAAATGAAATAGTTGGCATATCTAGTTTCCATAGGCTTGAGGAATTCCTTCTTCGAAAAAGTCTTGAACAATGCAAGTGAGGTTTGATGGTTGCAAATGAACATCTGTATATCTCTAGCTTCTGCCACCACTTCCTTCACCCAAGCAATCTTCCCAATGTCTTTCAATGCGTTGTTCAATGCATGAACACAACATGGGGTCCAGAAAATGTGCTTATAAGCACCCTCCACCATCAAACCAGCTGACTTACATGTTAGAAATGAAAGCACCACTACTTCAATGGAAATCTGATTCAAATAAATTTCTGCAATCTTTAACTGCGTGTTATTAATGGAGATTGTAACACAAAAACAAAACTATGCTTCACAGAAATGCAAAATCAGAAATATGAACACATAACACAATGTTTAACGTGGAGAAAACCCTTTCAAGTAAAAAACTCCACACAGGAAAGAAGCCCAATGTTTGTATTAATCTAAAAATGATTTACAATACAAGAACACTTCAACTCTCTCCACAAGTCTTCAATCTGACAGCATTCCGGCAACACCTAAGTACCTAAAATCTATATTGTAGCAACAAATACATGGAAAATACTTATAGAAACATTTTCCAACTCATCCTAGGCATTCACCTTCTATCTCCTAAGATTCTCCAACATGTAAACATTAATTACCATCTTACAAGCATCTTACACTTGTCCAAAAACAACCATGCAAAGTTTGGGGGCCCAAGACTAAATCTGGCCTCTTACAACATCTTATGATGCGTCGTAACCATCATAGATTCCATAAAAGAGTATATTTCTAAGATAGGAGCCTTGGTCTAAGTATAGAAAATATACAACTAACATATCTGTCATATGCATCATAGAATCTCATAATCTTATGACAACTTGCAGCTGTCATAGATTCACTTACCAAACATTATGATAGTTGTCATACATGCCAAAAATAATATATTCCTCAAGGGAGCACGCCTACCCTCATTTAATTTGAGTTTTTACATTTGCCAACTGTAAAAGTCACTCCGTAATTACCTCCAGTTACTCTAAAATTACCCCTACCAGTGAAACTAGTACATCTCCTCATGGATAATTACAAATTACATATAATAAATGGAATAAATACAATATTGGGATTTACATGGTTAATGGCACCTTATCCCAACGTTCTCCCACTTGACATTATACATTGTAAATCAACACATAAGAAATCAAATGAAAATAATCAGGCACTAGAAACAAGGCCCATGGCCTCTCTGCACCATACGAACTTCTCTGTACTCACAGGCTTGGTCAATGAATTTGCAACATTCTCTTGAGTGTAAATCTTCTTCAGATCAATCTCTCCATTTGCAACCAAATCTCGAACAAAGTGATACTGAACATCAGCATGCTTAGTCTGAGCATGATACATGGGATTCTTGGCCAAATAGATAGCATTCTGGCTATCACAACCAATCTAAATGATCCTACAATCAAAACCAATACCTGTACACAGTCTCCTTAACCCAACTGCCTCCTTAGAGACATGAGTAGTAGCCATATATTGTGCTTCTATGGTGGATAAAGCAATTGTAGGCTACATCTTACTCATCCAACTCACTGCACCTCCAAACAAAGTAAACACATAGCCACTAGTGGACCTTCGACTATCCAAGTCACCTGCCCAATCTGCATCAACAAAACCTTGTATGTCCAAAGATTTGTTAGCACTATCAGTACCAGAATAAACCAAACAATAATCAGGAGTACCTGCAAGATATTTAAACACCCTCTTTTCATAGTTCCAATGTTGTCTACCAAGGTTAGACATAAATCTGCTCAAAACTCCCACTGCTTGGGCAATATCTGGTCTAGTGCAAACCATTGCATACATCAAACTCCCTACATCACTAGCATATGGCACATTAGACATATCCTCAAGATCATCCTCAATCTTTGGACACATATCTAATGAAGCTTAGTACCAATGGGTAAAGGAACTCTAACTAGGTTACAGTCCTGCAAACTAAACCTCTGCAAAATAGTATTCATATAGTTACTTTGTGACAACCAAATCTTTATGTTAACTCTATCCCTCCTGATCTCCATTCCCAAAATATACCTTGCAGCACCAAGATCCTTCATCTCAAATGCACCTGAAAGTTGGGCTTTAAGCTCACTGATCATACCCTTAGTATTGCTGAAAAATAACATGTCATCAACATACAAAGCAATAACCAGTATAGAATCATCAACATAATGAATGTAAACACAATGATCCTCCTTGCTTCTAACAAAACCCAATTTCAAAACAAATGAATCAAACTTTTGTTACCACATTCTAGGGGACTGCTTCAAACCATAGAGAGACCTCTTTAACCTGCAAATCCAATGTTCTTTTCCTTTTACCTCAAAACCTGTAGGCTGCTGCATATAAATTTCTTCTTCAAGATCTCCATGCAAGAACGTGATCTTAACATCCATTTGCTCAATCTCCCAATCATAAGCTACAACAATGGATAAGAGAAATCTAATAGAAGTCAATTTAGCAATAGGAGAGAATATCTCACCAAAATCAACTCCCTCTCTCTGGGAGTAGCCCTTGGCTACCAATCTAGCCTTGTACTTCTCCAATGACTCGTCTGCTCCAAACTTCTTGAAGACCCACTTACATCCTATGGCCTTTCTTCCTTTGGGCAAACGAATAAGATCCTAGGTGTTACAAGAGTCTAAAGCCATCATCTCCTCCTGCATGGCTAACTACCAAGACTCACAATCATCTGCAAAAATAGCTTCCCTGTAGGATCTAGGTTCATCATTAGTACTCAATAAAGCATATACACAACAGAAATCCAGTGGACCTCAAGGGTGGAGTAAGAGACTCTGCTTGTTCTTCTACATGATCATCTGCACCAACTTCTTCTATCACAATAGATTCATCTTCATCAGAACTACTTGAATCTTCTTCTTCTTCTTCACCCCCCAATTCATCATTATGTTCTTCCTGAGGTGCATCTTGCTGCTCTAAATCAAAGTGCACATCAAAATAGGAGAAACCATCCAACAATTTTTTATTCTTAATAGTTTTCAGTACATTATTGCTTGTGTGGCCTGATCTATGGTGCCACAACATACATGTATTTTTAGTAGTGGCCTCAGATACATAGGAGACATTACAAACTGAAGTGGCTTCAAGTTAAACAAGTTCCCAAATTTCTTCCCTTTCGCTACCACCAAGTTCCCTCTCACCAATCTACAGCCATGCTTGTCAAATGTCACATGCATTCCCAAATCATTGAACTTCAAAACTGAAATTAGATTTCTAGCTAATCCAGGAACATGCAAAACACTAGGAAGGGTTTTAATCCTCCCATCACTGAAACACAACAATACCTTTCCTTTCTCGACAATCAGATATGAAGAGTTGTCACCAAGGTAGATATTACCTCCATCATATTCTTCATATGTGGAGAACCATTCCTTATGTGGGGTCATATGAAACGAGCATCCCGAGTCAACCAACCAGTGATCATTAGAAACAAACTTACATGCAGAAAGTAAAACATCTTCACCTGCATTCGAGGACTTATCCGAAGTACTCTCCCACTATCTTGGGATTTTTGCACTCCTTTACATGTCCCCTTTTACCGCAATTCCAACACTTAACTGTGTTCTTTTTACTAGGATTCTTAGATCGGCCTTTGGACTTGTCCTTAGCCCCTTTCTGATCTCCTTTAGGTCCCCTTTCCTTAGACCTTCCCCTGACACTAAGAGCATCCCCTGAACCATCCAAACTCTTCTTCCTCAATTCCTGTGACAGTAGCATTGAAACAAGAGCATCCAACTTCAGATCCGTAATGTTAGCAGTGATAACAAGGATAACATTCTCCCAAGACTCAGGTAAAGAACAAAGAAGTAAGATACATTTATCTTCCTCACTAACCTCAACATCTACTGAATCAAGCTGACTCAATAACAAATTAAAAGAATTTAAAAGCTCTACAACTGATTCACCTTCTCAAATTTTGATGGAAAATAATTTTCTTTTTAAATAAATTTTATTTACCATACTCTTGGCTTGATAGATCTCACCTAACCGATTCCACAACTTGTGTGCAGTCTCCTCCGTTGCAACATTCAATAGGACAGAGTTTGAAAGACACAACTAGATGGTACCCTGTGCCTTCTTATCCAGTCTTTCCCACTCATCTTGAGAGACATCGTCAAGTTTCTTTAGAACAACCAACCATTGGTTTCTTTCTTCTAACAAATCTTCCATTTTTAGCTTCCACAACTCATACCCCATTCCGTTGAACTTCTCAATGTCCAATCGAGAGGTTGATGCAATAGTGGATCCAACCATAATAACAACACAAGATCTTCAAAACAAACACAACCAAATCTCCCACTGTAGCTACAGCTTTCACACTACCACCCAAGAGTCAAAGTTGGCCAAGATCTAATACCAAATGTTAGAAATGAAAGCAACACTACTTCAATGGAAATTTGATTCAAATAAATTTCTACAATATTTAATTGTCTGTTATTAATGGAGATTGTAACACAGAAACAAAACTATGCTTCACAAAAATGCAAAAATAGAAATATGAACACATAACATAATATTTAACGTGGAGAAAACCCTTTCAGGTAAAAAACTCCACACAGGAAAGAGGCCCAATGTTTGTATTAATCTGAAAATGATTTACAATACAACAACACTTTAACTCTCTCCACAAGTCTTCAATCTGACAACATTCTGGCAGCACCTGAGTACCTAAAATCTATATTGCAGCAACAAATACATGGCAAATACTTATAGAAACATTTTCCAACTCATCCTAGGCATTCACCTTCTCTCTCCTAAGATTCTCCAATTTGTAAACATTAATTACCATCTTACAAGCATCTTACACTTGTCCAAAAACAACCATGCAAAGGTTGGGGGCCCAAGACTAAATCTGGCCTCTTATAGCATCTTATGATGTGTCATAACCGTCATAGATTCCACAAAAGAGTATCTTTCCAAGATACCTTGGGCTAAATATAGCAAATATACAACTAACATATCCGTCATATGCGTCATAGAATCTCAGAATCTTATGACAACTTGCAGCTGTCATAGATTCACTTACCAAACATTATGACAGTTGTCATACATGCCAAAAATAGTATATTCCTCAAGGGAGCTTGCCTACCCTCATTTACTTTGAGTTTTTACATTTGCCAACTGTAAAAGTCACTCAGTAATTACCTCTAGTTACTCCAAAATTACCCCTGCTAATGAAACTAGTACATCTCCTCATAGATAATTACAAATTACATATAATAAATGGAATAAATACAATTTTGGGATTTACAAGGTTAATGGCACCTTATCCCAACATTACATACACGGGCTGAATCTGTTACCACTTGGACAACATTAGATGTCCCAACCTCTTGTATGGCATCCTTCAAAATCTGAAATTAGAACTTAGCATCCTTCTTCTTCCCTGTACAATCAATAGCTCTAAGAAAATAAGAGCCAGATGGACATGTGACAATGATATTGATGAGTGGCCCACGTTTGATGTCAGTCCACCCATCCATGACAATAGAGTAGCCATCCCTAATCCAAGTTTGTCTCATGTCCTCCATCAAGATACTCACTTGAGAATATTCCTTCTCAAGTAAGGTGGTGCGTAGCTTATGTTCTCTAGGGGGACATATGAAGGAGCAACATCTATAGAATCTCTAAACATTTGTTTGAAATAGGGAGAGCGTGTCACATGAAATGGTATGGCATGGGCAAAGAAAAATTTAGCAATGGAAGAGTTGGCCACCTGTTGTGTTTGTGCATTAAACAACCCTACAATAGTAGTAGTTATTTTCTTTCCCTTAGTAGAAACCTCTTCCACTTGGCTTTTTGTAGGCAATGACACACTAAGAATACTCTCCATTGACAATCCCTTAGATCTTGCCTCCCCCTCCATGTGCAACCTAGTTGCCTCGACCTTCTCAGCTAGGGTAATTTTTGGACAACCTTTTACGCCCAATCCACCCAATTGCAAAAGGTGATAATAAACTCTTGTATAGCTGCCCCTATAGGTTTCATTGCAAATGTGACAAAGCCATACTCTAGACCCCCCAGTATTCTTTTTCTTGTCACTATTTATGCGGGTTGCAAATTGTAAGAGAGGTTTTTTAGGATTAAATGGGCCTTTTGCACAAGTGGCAAGTGTTAAATGGAGGGGCATTCAAATGGATTAGATTTGGATGAACTCACATTCACTGTTGTACCACTGCCACTGGCACAACTGAAAGGAAGCTAGGTGTGCAGAAATCGCTTCCTACGAGGAGAGGGCTATGCAAATTTAAATTATTCCTTACAACTACAGCAACATAGAACATGTAAATGAGATATTGCAGCAATACACAAGAACCAGAAAGAAGATAGAAGAGAGAGACAAAGATTTACGGTGGGGAAGACCTTTATCGGGTGAAAAACCCCACACTCAGAAACCTGCACAATGTATTAACAAATCTGAAAGTTGTTTACAATACACTTGCAATGCAAGCTTCAATAGTCTTCGACACTCATATCTGGAGTCAATCCGGCAGCATAACAGTACCTGTAAACCTGTGATACACCACCCTCTCCAAGCACCTATTTATATAGAATATACAAGGCAATATTGGACCTATCTTGGGATGGGCATCCAACTTGGCCTCATGGTCCAAAACCCACGCCTAAGGACACTTGGTCAACATTGTAGAATGTGCCTGACACTTGTCCACAACTCCCATCCCAAAGAGGTCACCTATTTCCAAAATGGGCTATGACAGATGCTTTTACGACACTTACAACTGTCATAGAATCTATCATAGCGGTTACAACTTACAGCTGTAAGAGAATTTGTCATACACAGGCTATAAATAGCATATTCTCTTACAACATGTCATAGTCCACCTTGGGGCGCCCAAATATGCCTTATTCAAAGATGCTTCATGACACATGTCTTCACCACCTGTCTTACATGCTTCTATTTTTGACTATTACATGTCATAAATCCGTCATAACCGTTTCGGTCAAATATTCCCTTACACAACATGGAAGATGTCGACACATGGAAAAATGCTCCTACCAAAAAGTGGGACACCTATCTCCTTATGTGAGGACAAAACTACAAGTTGTCATATTCCATGTAGGATTGACACATCACTGTGCCACATCCCATAATATGACAATATGGAATTTACAAATATTTACAGCATAGGCAATTAAATAATAAATACAAACATTGATAATGTAAGGAATTACCAAGGTTGAGGCACCTTAATTCCCAACATTCTCCTACTTGTCGAATAGCTTGTAAGAGCCAATAGAAAAACATCATTTAACTACTATAGGCCGAGAGGCCCATAGACTCTGAACACCATCTGAACTTCTCTGTGCCCATTGGCTTCATCAATGCATCTGCAACATTCTTCAAAGTATCTACCTTCTCCAAATTTACCTTTCCATCCTCAACCATGTCTCGCACGAACTGAAACTGAAAATCAATGTGCTTTGTTCTAGCATGGAAAGTTGGATTCTTTGCAAGGCAAATTGCACTTTGGTTGTCACAATTGATCGTGATCTAACTTGCATCAACACCAATATCTGAACACAATCTCTTAAGCCAAATAGCTTCCTTACAAGCATGAGTTGCTGCCCTATACTCAACTTCTGTCGTGGACAAAGCAACAACAGGTTGTCGCTTACTCATCCAACTAATAGCACCACCAAATAGTGTAAACACAAACACTGGTGGATCTCCTACTGTCAATGTCACCTACCCAATCTGAATCCACAAATATCAATGGAATGCAGAGGTCCTGTAACATTACCATGATAGCATATGGAATACTCAGAAGTACCCCTCAAATATCTAAACACTCGCTTAATTGCATCCCAATGAACCTGTCCAAGATTACCCATAAATCAACTAAGGACTCCCACTGCTTGGGCAATGTCTGGTCTTGTGCAAACCATAGCATACATCAAACTGCCAACAACACTAGCATAAGGTACTCTTCTCATGTCCTCCACCTCACTAGGAGATTTTGGACAATCCTCAATAGACAACTTTGTCCCCAAAGAAACAGTAATAGACAATGGTCTACAATCTGCCATGCTGAACCTAGCCAACATGGTCTTCACATACTTACTCTGGCTTAACCAAAGTTTTCTGTTGGTTCTATCTCTTCAGATTTCCATTCCTAGAATGTACCTGGCTGCCCCTAAATCTTTCATTTCAAATTGTGCTAACAACTGAGATTAGAAATCAGAAATCATATTCTTACCCTTCCCAATGAGCAACATATCATCAACATACAGTGCAACAATGAGAATACGATCACTATCAAACTTATAATACACACAATGATTTGATTTCAATCTCACAAATCTAATTGACAACACAAAGACATCAAACATCAAGTACCATCTCCTAGGGGATTGCTTCAAACCATACAAAGACTTCTTAAGTTTGCAAACCAAATTTTCTTTACCTTTCACCATGTAATGCTCTAGCTGTGACATGTAGATCTCTTCCTCCAATCACCATGAAGGAAAGTTGTTTTCACATCCATCTGTTCTACCTCCAAGTCATAAGCTACGGCAAGAGACAACATGAATTGAATGGATGTCAACTTTGCAACAGGAGAGAAGATCTCACCATAATTTATACCCTCCACTTGTGAATACCCCTTCGCAACCAATCTAGCCTTATAGTTCTCAACACTGCCATCTGCACCAAATTTCTTCTTGAACACCCATTTGCATCTAACAGGTTTCCGTCTAGGGGGCAAAGGCACCAAGTCCCAAGTTTGATTCTTTTCTAAAGAAGCCATTTCATCCTCCATGGCCTCCTTCCAAGAACCTACATCTTTCATGTCCATAGCCTCTGATACAGGTCTAGGTTCATCACTACTAGTAAGCAAAGCAAAAGCACAACTAGAATCAAGCAATGTAAAACTAAACCTTTCAGGTTGTTTTCTTATCTGTGTAGACCTCCTCAAGAGCTAAGGTTGAGGTTCAGTTTCTACATCTAAGCTTTCAGAGTTGCTAGAGTTCTCCTCATCATCGGGTCCAACATTGTCTTTTTGTTCAGTCTTCTCAAGGGTAGCAAGAAACTGAACAACATCCTCTTTCTTTTCTTTTTCTTCTGGCTGTAAAACAATGGAAGAATGTGTAAGCTCTCTAAAGATAACACTTTTGCTATACAACACTTTTTCAGCCACAGGGTCCCAAATCTTGTATCCTTTCGCACCAACACCATAGCCAATGAAGATACACTTAACAACCTTGTTCTCCAGTTTTGACCGCTTCTCCTTAGGCACATGTGCATATGCCTCAACCAAAAACATGAAGATGCCTTATTGAAGGATCTCTACCAAACCACACCTCCATGGGTGTCTTTCCAACAAGAGATGATGTAGGAGTTCTATTAGCAAGATAGCAAGCAGTGGCAACAGCTTTAGCCTAAAACTTTTGTTCTAGGCCAGCTCCACTAAGCATACTCCTAGCCTTCTCCATCAGTGTCATGTTCATCCTTTCTGCAACTCGATTTTGCTACGAGGTGTATGGAGTTGTCTTATGTCTTTCAATCCCAAGTTCCTTGCAATATTTATCAAATTCTGTAGAACATAACTCATCACCATTGTCAGTTCTCAAACACTTAATCTTTTTACCAGTCTAATTTTCAACAAAGGCCTTAAACTCCTTAAACTTACTATAGACTTCATATTTGCTTTTGAGAAAATAAATCCATGTCCTTCTACTGTAGTCATCTATGAAAGATACAAAATATACAGATTTGGATAATGAAGGAACATTAACAGGACCATATACATCAGAATGAACAAGGTCCAACACACTAGAAGACTTGTGAGAACTCGAATAAAACTAAACACAGTTTTGCTTTTCATAAATGCAATGTTTGCAAAAGTCAAACTCAAGATTACAATCATCACCCTCAATGAATTTTTTATTTTTCAGGGTACGCATACCCTTCTCACTAATGTGGCCAAATCTCTTATGACATAACATTGTCTTTTCAGCAGGAAGTTAACTTCCAAGGCATGATTACAAACATCAAAACTAGAAACAACATATCTCTTAATTGCTCATTCAGATGGTGGGGATGAAGTGATTGCTGCCCTCTTCTTTGAATCAGAAGAACTATTGCATTGTGAAATGCATGCCTCTAGCTGAAATAGAGTACCTCTCCTAGTACCCTTGGCAAGCACCATAGCTCCTCTAGTCATCTTGCATCCTTCTTTCAAAAAGACAACCTGCACACTTGCATCATTCAAACTACTTACAGAAAGCAGGTTCCGTGCTAAGCCTAAGATATGTATAACCCCAGAGATCCCCTTCACTCGACCATCAGGGAATCAGATAGAGACTCTTCCACAACCAACAATCTTCAAATGAGAATCATCACCCAAGTACACCTTTCCACCATCGAACTCCTCATACTTAGTGAACCAGTCTCGATGCGAGGTCATGTGGAACGATGCACCAGAGTCAATCAACCACACATCATCAGATGCATGGGTTGCCAGGGCTACGATGAAAGCATCACCATCATCTTGTGATTTGTTAGAATATGAATCAGGAGATTTCTTCTTCTTTTTCTTCTCCTCTTTGCATTCCTTTCAGAAATGCTTAATTTTACCGCGGTTCCAACAAAGAGCCTTCGAATTTCCAGGAGATTTGGATCTCCCACGGGATTTGGATCTACCCTTTTCACCTTTCTTGTCCTTCTTCCCTTTCTCTTTGGGTCTTCCACGAACCGCAAGAGCCTCTTTGGCTGCATCAGAAGACTTTCTCTGCATCTCTTCAGATAACAGTGCAGATACCACATCTTCCATCTTAAAGGTGGTAGTGGTGCTTTTGATAGCCATGACAAGATGATCCCACGAATCTGGCAGAGAACAAAGTAGGGTCATGCTTCGATCCTCCTCCTCCATTTTCACACCAACATGTTAAAAGCATTCATATGTTCAGCAACGGATCCTCCGTCCTCCATTCAAAGAGAATACAATTTCTTTCTTAGAAAAAATTTATTAACCAGGGATTTGGCTTGATACACATCTCCCAACTTCTTCCAAAGAAAGGTTACAATTTTCTCCTCATGGACATTTAACAACAAATAATCAGCAAGATTAAGTCTTATGAGACCCTTAGCCTTCCGATCCTTGAGATCCCAATCAGCTTGTTGCATTGCAACTGGTTTAGTTCCAGTAATAATTCCCCAAAGGTCTCAGTCAACAAGCATGTCTTCCATCTTGAGCTTCCACAGCTCAAAATTTTTTTCCATTGAATTTCTCCACTTCCATTCTTCCAGATGTGCTTGCCATCTCCTTACTATAATAGAAATCAGAATACTCTACACAGATTCCCACTCAACTTAAGATCAGCTCAAAAAACTCCTACCCAACAGCTAAGACCAAAACTGGCCAGGCTCTGATACCAATTGAAAGGAAACTAGGAATGCGGAAATCGCTTCCTACACTAATCTAATGAGGAGAGGGCTATGCAAATTTAAATTATTCCTTACAACTATAGCAACATAGAACATGTAAATGAGATATTGTAGCAATACACAACAACCAGAAAGAGGATAGAAGAAGAGAGACAAAGATTTACGGTGGTGAAAACCCTTATCGGGTGAAAAACCCCACACTTAGAAACCTGCACAATGTATTAACAAATCTAAAAGTTATTTACAATACACTTGCAATGCAAGCTTCAATGGTCTTTGACACTCCTATTTGGAGTCAATCTGGCAGCATAACAGTACCTGTAAACTTGTGATACAACTCCCCCTCCAAGTACCTATTTATATAGAATATACAAGGCAATATTGGACCTATCTTGGGATGGGCATCCAACTTGGTCTCATGGCCCAAAACCCACACCTAAGGACACTTGGTCAACATTGTAGAATGTGCCTGACACTTGTCCACAGCTCCCATCCCAAAGAGGTCACCTATTTCCAAAATGGGCTATGACAGATGCTCTTACGACACTTACGACCGTCATAAAATCTGTCATAGCAGTTACAACTTACAGCTATAAGAGAATCTATCATACACAGGCTATAAATAACATATTCTCTTACAACATGTCATAGTCCACCTTGGGGTGCCCAAATATGCCTCATTCAAAGATGCTTCATGACACATGTCTTCACCTGTCTTACATGCTTCTATTTTTTACTCTTACATGTCATAAATCTGTCATAGGAATCTGTCATAACTGTTTCGATCAAACATTCCCTTACACAACATGGAAGATGCCAACACATGGCAAAATGCTCCTACCACAAAGTGGGACACCTATCTCCTCATGTGAGGACAAAATTAGAAGTTGTCATATTCCATGTAGGATTGACACATCACCGTGCCACGTCCCACAATATGACAATATGAAATTTACAAATATTTACAACATAGGCAATTAAATAATAAATACAAACATTAATAATGTAAGGAATTACCAAAGCTGAGACACCTTAATTCCCAACAACAACCACTGCCACTAGCACAACCCCCACTCTTTTTATGACCTCTAGTACTAGTTCTACTTGGTTGCACTTGAATTTCAATCTTATTTTCGAGACTTTCACTACTCTCATTGTTGCTTTTTTTTTTTGTTTGAAAAATGATAATAGATAGCTGCAAGCAAACATAAAAAAAAACAAAAATAAAAAATAAAAAACAAGAAACAAAAAACCCTCCCCATGTGTTTGAAATTTTATAAAAAACTAAAAAAAATACAAAGGAACATGAACAACAAAATAAAGAATGTCAATCTTACCTCAAATGATGATGATTTGATGCCCTAATGCCTTCTCTTCACTGTTGTTACCCTCTTCCAATTGTTGTTGCTCCTCTTCAAGCTGTTGTTCAACAATGTGAAAATGGGGTAATGAGTTTTTTTTTGGATGATATAACTTGTGTTTTAGGTTTAGGTTTGTTTAAGAGGGATGTGCGGGTCCTTGTGGCCCCCCCCATCCCTTTTTTTAAATGTGTTTTTTTCTATTTTTTAAGTGGCATTTGGGTGCTTAGCTGTCCTTGACGTCCCCTAAAAAAGGGGGACATCCTTGGGGAAACGAGGATGGTCAGGGGACATTTCTTGGCCGTCCCCATGTCCCCAGTATGGGTATGGGGTCAAAAACATAAGGGACTCGTCCCCGAGGAACGTAGTGCTTTGCATTTGTCATATTTCTCCATTGGATGCTTACCGATAATGCATCCCTGGCAAACTCCATCAGAAAATCAAATAGAAGGCAATCCTAAAACCATGTCTTGTCGACTGAGTTGCTGCAAGTAGCGGTAATTCAAGTGACCAAACTGTCGATGCCACAAATGACTCACCTCATCTTAGTGAGTGAGTAGAACTATCAAAGGAGAGTCAAGAACAAAATGAGAAAAATGATACATTCTTGATTGATGATTTGCTTTTCCCATGGCAACTGTAGACCCATCGTGTAACTCACTGATTACCACTTTGTCTGGTGTGAACTCAACCTACTCGCTAGAGCCTATGTGAGTGATCTTATAAAAAGATAAGAGATTAGTTGATAAAGATAGAACACAGAGAACATCTTGAAATGTTTCTTCACCCACATCAACATACCCTCTCCCATGCACTTCAACAGGAGTGTTATCACCCATTAGAATGTTAGGCATAGTAGATGGCTCTAAGGAGGCAAAACCATCCTATGAGAAAGCCATGTGGCATGTAGCACCCAAGTCAATGATCCAAGTATCAAGTTGTGAAGAAACTGCAACTAGGGCCTTACCCTTTCCTTTCCCTTTACTCATTTCTATATCCTTATAATACTCGTTGGACGAACTCTATTTGACAGAGTCATACACCTTGATATTGTTCTTCTTAAGAAGATGTGAAAGGTGATCAATATGTCTCTTTAAACACTTGTGTTCATCATGGCCAAGCATTTTACAATAAGAACACTTGATCTTCTCCTTCTTAGGTTGATCACCTTTTGATGAAGAGATCTAATTAGCTATGTTTGGAGCAGCAGGTTTCTAATCTTTCTTCTTTTTTCCTTGACCTTGTTTGGTTTCTTGTCCTATTTTCCAAACCCTTTTTGTTCTTTTGTGCCTCGATTTGCAGCCAAGCCATGTGAATTAGATGGTTTAATTATACCCATGTAAACTAGTTTATCTTGCTCCTTAGTGATTTTTGTAGTAAACTCATCTAGTGAAGGCATTTTATCATTGGAACCAAGAGCACATTTTGTGGCATAAAAGGTAGAAACAAACACAAAATAATTCAGACCAAGCTTAGAAAGAATGCTTAAGATCAGTTGTTTGTGTTCTTTTTCTATTCCACATTGTTTCAACTACAATTTGATGCCTTTTAATTCTGTGAAGAAGTCTTGTATGATGTCAAAATTGCTAGGACTTAACCCTATGAGTCTGTTCTCCAGTTGATGATCCCTTAATTCATCTTGCTTACCAAAGATGCTTTCCAATGTGGTCTACACATCATTGGGTGTTTTAGCAGATTCAATATGAAAAAGTACATCAAGAGAATCTGACATACACATAGTACCAAAGGCTTCATCACATTTGTTAAACTATTTTATCTTTTCTGCAGCATCTTTGGGTTCTATCTCAAGTCCCATTGTAACTCTGTGATAGTCATGCCTTTTGAGATAGATTATCATCTTTAATGTCCATAGTTATATGGTGTTAAAATAGGAGTTGATGATGCGTCCATTTGTGCAGGAAAAGTAAATTAGAATACAGAAAGAAAAGTGTAAAAAGAGACACACAAGACACCCCCCTTTTCACTAGTTGCTGAAATGACCCCCCAAAAATTACAATGTTGGCACTTTATAATTAGTGTGATTTATAATGCAAATATCATATATTCAAACTCATACAGGGCCCAAAATGGCCAAAACACTGAAACTACAACTTAAATACAATATGAGATCAAATTGAGAGCACCAATGTAGAGCAGATAGAAAAATATGAACCTTGGAAAAAATGGTACAAAAAATGAAGTCTATTTGCATAAGTTATGGCTCCTGGAAGGTCTCAAAATAAGAATTATGCAACAAATTCTGAGAGAATCTTCAGTTTTTAAAAATCCAGAGCATCAAATCAGAAAAACAACTTCACCACAACATAAAGTGCAAAATTCTACCCCAAAACAAAAAAAAATTGCATCAAAAAAGGAGGTCGTATGCTGCCAATCAAAAGTGCAAATGGAGAGGGGTCGGCCTGCTAATGGTCATTCTGACATCAAATTTGAGACAATCCTTTGTGATGATCATATGAACATCAAATTTAAGATAGTATTTTTGACGGGTCAGATGAATGTTAAATTTAAGACAATGCCCAGTGATGGTCATTTGACCGTCAAATTTAAGACAATAAAAAAATCTATAATCGTATAGTACAAACATCGTATGAACCAAGGGTGAAACATTTTGGCTTAGAACATTGTCGACTCTGATTTCGACGATTTGATTGTCAATCTTAAAGTTTTTGGGCCTTCTAAGCACGATGGTGAATGACGAGTCTAGTTTATGACTCAATTTTGTTAGAATTTATTATCCATTTGCTATAGTTATCATGGACTTTGGTACCTAGATCTTGATCTTTTTATGATATTTCCTCAAAACCATAAGATATTGGGCATAGGTCATTTCCTATAATATTTAATGACATTGACATGCTATATAAACTATCTATGTTAATTTTACATGTGGTTAATGAATGTTACTGTAAGATAGTTACATATATGCAATTATTGTGTGTACTAATATTGTTATGCAGATATAAAGTCAAGGAAGATTCTGTCAGTTGGTTACTCGCCATCAAAGTCAAACAAGGTGGTCATTCAAATGTCAAATGGAGGGAAGATAACCACCTTGTAACTGGGCTTCTTTGCTTGTTGAGCGAATATAGGAGTTATTGTTGTGCTAGATCTGCACCAAAGCGAACATGCTTGACTAGATTCCACGCATGCATAACCTCCTCTCCACTTTCTATGCTTTCCCTAAAGTGGTGTCCTCCTAATCTGTTGGAGTTGACCACCTTGCTAGGTAGTTGGTTTGTAGTTTTTCTTTCTATTAAGAGGACTCAGATGCTCCTTTTGAGGGGTTGATTAATATGAGGTTTTACTCGCATTATTAAGTTTTTCAGTAATACAGTTATGTTGCTCATTTGTACTCATGTTTTCCAATGAATAAAATGAAGTTATAAGTTCACATCTCTAAGTTTACATTTGTCTTAAGGGATACTCATCCAAGGGGGCCCACTTGGTGAGCATTCCATCCTTTAGTTTAGTTGTTATTTTCTGTTAAGCAGTTAGTTAAAATCTGGCACTGAATGTTCCTGCAGCGACTAGAATTCAATTATGTGTTTGTTCCTGCAGCCAAAGCAGACAGAGTAGTTTCCTATTTGTTTTCCCAGATTTTCATTTTCTGTCATGCACTTCAGCTTAGTATAGTTGTTGGTTGATGTTCAACATTCATGTTATTTCTTTCCAAGCAATTTACTTTCAACATTATGTCTTTTTTAGCCATAGAATGAATGTGGCTACTTTGGAGTCCTAGTGCACATACTGTGCTGACCCATTTCAAGTTCACATCCCTGGGTTGATAAGTTAAATGCATCTTCATAGCGATTAAGACAACTATTCAGGTTAGATGTCCAATCTCTGAGTCACAACTTTATGGGCTTAGTTGTTAAATCATTGTAGGATACCAACAATGAGGTCCATTTGGGCCGAAAATTCTCTGATTTGATGGCTACATTTAAGAACCTCTCTGAAAACCTCTATTACAAGTAGTCCTCTGATCTCTTATTTTGGTGAAATGAAAGCCAATCTTGACGTTCTCAAGCCTTCTAAACACATGGAGCCACTAAAAATGCCTCCAAGATTACCAAAAATGCTACAATCACCCAGGTCTCATAGAAACACAAATATGTGTAAATCAAAATATTAATGCTTATTTTCTTTCAAACTATTTTGGTTCTCCAGATCATCCAAGGATACAAGAGAAGAGCATATTGGGTTATCGAGAAGATATTAACTATCTATTAGTTCCAAATCTCTCAGATAACAGGATCATAAAAATGAACTAAACCAAAAAAATAGGCTCAGATACCATGTTAGATTCTGCAAGAAGAGAGAATCGAGCGAGGATCTGATATTGGTCGTAGATCACATGCACTCCAGTCGACAAATGATTGAAGATCAAAAAAGTAGAATGGAGAGAGAATCCTAAAAGAGAGAAAACAAGAGACAACTGCAAGAGAATTTTGAGAATGCTAACATTACTCTCACTGACTAGACCCGAGAGGGGAGAGGGGAGCTGTATATATAGTGAAATAATGGGAAAATACATCCAAGAGGTGTAATAACTCTAATTGCCTGAAATAGGCAAAAATTTTAACTACTTGGTAAATGCCAAAATATATGGTTGCACCTACCTAGATAAAAACAAAAAAATGGTTGAGAGGTGGCATAAAAATCCAAAAGAGGGTGTGAAACTCAACTACCTAAGTGTGGGTGAGAGTGACACATGTAGTTGATGGATTTAGCATGTGGCCTCATAATAACCAAGTTTATTATAACCTAAGCAAGCTTAATAATGTGTAGGAAAAAGAAATATCCCTAAGGAAAATAAAAAACCTACACTAACATTCTTATCTTATTAAATTATGAAATATCTCACATATTAAATAAATTAATACTACATGTTATGATTCTAATACGAATATGTGATACCCAAAGAAACAACGCTTCACCCAAATCATCATGTTACTCCAACATATCTTCAAGAGACACCAAGAAGTTTAGTAAATTAAACATTTATATTAACTTCATTCATAGGTTTCTCAAAATCCCTATTATAAGACCTTACTCCTGGACAAACAAGTAATCTTTTTAAATCTAACAACTAGACAAAATACCTTTGTTACATATAGTCATTTCAAACTCTTCAATAAAATGTTGAACTAACTCCGAAAAAGAACATAATAATTGAGGTTCAGTGAGAACTAACAAATTTAAATTGAAACAGTGATAAAGTGAGACTCAAAGATCTCAATTCCTTAGCTAAAGATGCTAAAGTGTAAAATTAGATGCATAATGACTAAAATTTTCATATTTGATTAACAAATGTTAGACTTTTAAGAATAATTTGGAGACATGACAACCAAAATACCTTTTGCAGATCTAAAGGAATAATTGAGCCATAGTCTCACATGATGATCAACGTCTTTATTCTAGTATTCCATAGACCAGGAAATAATTGTGCTCCTTTTTAGCATACATGCATAGTTTAACACAATAAAGAAGTTATTATTAGCAATTTTGGTTCTAAAGACCAGTAGAACTTTAAAAAATATCAGAACTCTTGCTAAAATCATAAACTAATATTATTTGAAAATAGCCTTAAGTGTTGTCATAATGGCACTCAGATCTGGAATAGAGTCTAATGCATAAACTGCACCCATTGTAACTTTTGGACAGGGTATAAACATTCACAATTACATCAAGAGCAGAGGGATTTCATCATAGTGGCTTTTTGAACCTATGCACTAGATTTATAAATTTTATAATGTATTATCATATTATATGCTTAAGAAGACAACTTATCTAAGTTAGATAAGTAATTGCAGTTGGTTATGGAGATTTTGTGTTATGCTCATTTGGAATAATTTCTGGGCATGACATTCTTCCACCCAAATATGGCAACCCTAGTAGTCCTATGATTACAATATCCATTGGTGGAGTTAAAATTCCCAACGCACTTGTGGATTTAGGAGTTGCTATTAATGTCATGACTATAGAAGTCATGGAGATGTTACCATTAACATATTTGCAACCCACAAGTACAATTCTTCATATGGTAGACTAATCTATTACCATCCCAAAAGGGGTCTTAAAAAATGTTCTAGTTATGGTTGAAAACTGGGAATATCCTGTAGATTTTTAGGTTATTCAATCACATACCCCTAAAGATAGTTATCCATTGATATTGGGAAGACTCTAGCTAGCTATAGTTGTGACCCTGATAGATTGCAGATCTGGAGGAATGAACATTTCAAATGGCATTAATAGCAAACAACTATCATTATATCCTCCTGCCAAACCATCTGCAAACAAGTATAGTCAGATATGGGTAGATGAACTGAATCAGACTAGTAAACAGGAAATTTTGGCTTTTTAGAAATGGTTGTGATTAAACAACATGGTAAGGAATTATAAAATGAGTTGGAATGCGATAGCAATCTAGACACAAATAATGAAAATAACTTTGAAATGGATGAAACTCTGCATAGACTTATTCAAACAAGCATAGTGGAGTTTTCTCATAACAAAAAGGAGGACTTTCTCCCAACATTCCATTGTCCCTTAGCTAATTTAATTTCAAGAAATGAGTGTTTCTTCAAATATATAACCACTTTTCATATGATGTAGCCTCATAGTTGCCCCCTTAATATGTTAATGAGTGAAACCTATATGATCTCCTCTAGTCACCCATTGATGCAAGAGCACCTAGAAAATCATGTTTGTATTGTAATAAGGTCTATTTGACCAATGCATTTTCATTTATGTTGGTCTCTAGGTCTTTCAGGACCTAGAACTCTTTTTATAAGTCCCAAGTGACTTAGGTCACATTTGTCAAATTGTTAATCTCAAGTCGGTTGGTCTCCCAGCCGCTTCGAATCGGTTGGTTTTTCTCCCAGCCACGTGGAATTGGTTGGTTTTCCTCAGGGCGAGTTTATAACCCAGAGGAATGAACCAAATAAGTATTGGTAATTAGATCATAGAGGAGAGGAATGTGATTGTGTATTGTGCTAAGGAGAAATAGAACGATTCTATTCCATCAATTTGATTTTCGTTTCTTGTAACTACAAATTGTATAGCTGTAGATTTCCATTCTTTCTGTGCTTTTCGTTGTTGCAATATGTCAATGTGAAGCATTCCACTGGTAAGATTTCTGTCAAAATCAATGGAATGGCTTCATTGTATAAATATATGTTTTTGTTTTCTATTTTGTTTCATTATTCGGCGGTGCAGAGGACCCAGATAATGCGAGTTGCACAGTAGGTTGACCTAGCATCTCCATGTGCTAGGGTTTGGGAGAAGGTAAACTGTGCATCAATGTATCGGAAAAGCAAACCCTAATGTGGCCGATAGTAATTGTCTCGCCGACAAGTGAAGGTTAAAGGTGACATTGGAGTGATTGGCGCATCGGCCAAATATTGCAAGTGTTCACCGACAGAACAAGTCTCACCGAAGGTAAATGCCATCGATGCATCGGGAGACAAGTTAAGAGTTTCACCGACGGGAAGGGTCTCGTCGATAAGGTCACTTCCAATCGGTGTGGAAGTCATCACGGTTGAGACGAGGAGGAACTTAACTGTCATCGGGCATCGGCAGAAGGATGAAAGACTTGGCCGATAGAAGTAAGTCTCACCGAAGATAAAGTGAATTTGAGCTATCGGGGTGAGTTTGATCACAGAGAGACTTAGGAAAGTCTTTTCGACAATGGTTGTCTGACTGATGGAGATATATCAGCGGTTCATTTGTTAGTCTTGTCGACTGTAGCAAATTAGGGCCCGTGCTGCATTTCCCGTTGTGCGCTCCCCATCATATTGGTATCAGACCCTAAAACGATTTGGGTGGCAAGTCAAATTGAGGATTTGTAGAAGTGTTGGCATTTGGGTGATGTTTGTGAATAGTGTATGTCAGATAGAGAAAGCGAGATAGAGGCAGAGGGGATGCCTCCCAAAAGTATGTCGCAGGACACCATCAAGACACTGATCAAGGAGATGCTTCAGTCCAAGTTGGGAGAGTTCAAGCAATCCAAAAGCAAAGATAGGGAAGATGGAAGTGACATCAATGAAGGCGATACAGAAATTGATGAAACCAATAAAAAGACAAAGGAGATACCAGCAGACCAAAGGGCATTTGTAAATGCATTGAACTCAGTCAATAGGGACACCATAGATGGGTTACCTATGTATAGTGGAAATATGGACGCTGAGAGGTGATTGACTAGATTGAGGCATTGAACAATCACTTCGAATACAAAGAAGTCCCTGATGATAAGGGGGTTAAGTGGGCAAAGGCAAGATTGAAGGGCTCTGCTCTTGCATGGTCAAATTATGAGTAAGGAGAGAGAGTCAAGGAGGGGAGGAATATGATAACCTCCTGGGAAAGGATGAAGACCAAAATCAAGGCACAATTCTTACCCCTGGACTATAACGTGCAAATGTATAAGAAATTGTAGAACCTCAGACAGAGAGACCTTGATGTGAATGCATACACACAAGAGTTTCATAAACTCAATCTCAGATCAAAGAGACAAGAAGAAGAGTCAGAGAAGGTGGCCAGGTATTTCAATGGCCTAAGGATGAACATCCAAGATGAGATCAACATCTTAGCACCGAAAATAGTGAACAAGTGTTTCCAAATGGCCTTAAAGGCTGAAGAGAAGATAAAGAGAAAGAGTGAACAGAATAATAGAGGTAAGGTGGAAGAAATTTTAGAGGCAGAGGTAGTTTTGGAGGAAGAAGTCCTAACTAGAGGCCTAGTGGTTAGTCTAGCCAAGAAGAGCAAGTTGGAGACTCCAGTAGCAGAGGAGGCTACTGAGGAAGAAGGCCTAATGGAAGAGGTGGGACAAATGGATCAGGTAGAGTATCCAAATTCTCCAATATGAGATGTTATAACTGCAATCAGATAGGGCACCCGACATACAAGTGTCCAGAGAAGGCCTCAACTTCTCATGGCGGTGAGAAGAGAACCACTTTGATTCAAGAAGATGCAAGGAGTGTGACATCTCCTGAAGTGAATCTAGCATCAAAAATGGGAGAAAATCTGATGATCAAGAGGACGTTGCTCAAGGAACCAGTGCAGACTGAACCATCTCAAAGAAGGGATTTGTTAGAATCAACTGCAAGATCCAAGGTAAGGTTTGTAAAGTTATTATTGACTCTGGTTCTACTGATAATATTATATCTTTGGAAGCAATGAATAAGTTGAATCTAGAAAAATTACCCCATAGCAGTCCATATAAAGTCAGTTGGTTGAATAAGGGGCAGCACATACTCATCAATGAACAGGCATGGGTAGAATTTAGTATTGGGGGGTATAGAGAGAAAATTTTGTGTGACATCCTTCCAATGGATGCTTGCCATCTTTTGTTAGGTAGACCATGGCAATTTGACAGAAAGTCTCTTCATGATGGAGAAAAGAATGCTTACTCATTCCAAAAGGATGGTGTGACTTATAGGATACAGTCATTGGTAGAAGAGGATCCACAACATGTAGGATCTAGTGTAAAGATGGTAGGAGAAAAAGAATTCATGGACACATTAAAGGAAGGTGATGGAGTAGGTTTTGCTTTGATTGTGAAGCCTAAGGGGGAAAAGAAGGAAATTGTGAGAGAAGTAGGGCCTAAGGAGGTCAGAGATTTGCTTGAGAGTTACAAAGGAGTGATTGCAAAAGATATACCTGATTCCCTACCACCTGTCAGAGACATTAGCCATCAGATAGATCTCATACCCGGAGCGGTACTCCCCAACAAGGCAGCATATAAAATGACCCCTCAGCAAAATGAAGAGATAGAAAACCAAATTCAAGAACTCCTAAACAAAGGGCTGATAAGGAAGAGCCTTAGCCCATGTGTAGTACCTACTGTTTTAGCCCCAAAGAAGGATGGGAAATGGAGATTGTGTACTGATTCTAGGGCAATAAATAGGATAACCATCAGGTATAGGTTTCCTATTCCTAGAATAGAAGATCTAATGGATTGTTTGGGAGGGGCTACTTATTTCTCCAAGATAGACTTGAAGAGTGGGTATCACCAGATAAGGATAAGAGAGGGGGATGAGTGGAAGACAACTTTCAAAACCAATGAAGGGTTGTATGAGTGGCTTGTGATGTCTTTTGGTCTTTTAAATGCCCCTAGCACCTTTATGAGGCTGATGAATGAGGTGTTGCAGAAATTCATAGGGAAATTTGTGGTAGTCTACCTTGATGATATCTTGGTGTTCAGTAAGAGCAAGGAAGAACACTTGGAACATTTGGAGATAGTCTTGAAGAGGCTGCAAGATCAGAAGTTACTGATAAACTTGGAAAAGTGTGACTTCATGAAACAAGAATTGGTGTACCTAGGTTTTGTCATCTCTAAGGGTGATTTGAAAATGGATCCTTCCAAGGTAGAGGCTATTTTAAATTGGCCTACACCCAGGACAACAGGAGAGGTCAAAAGTTTCCATGGCTTGGCCACATTTTACAAAAAATTTATTAAGAACTATAGTGATATTTGTGCACCTATGTTAGAGACCATCAAGGGTGGAGGAAAGATGAAGTTTGTGTGGACAAAAGAGGCAGATCAGAGTTTTGAAAGTCTGAAGTAGAAAGTTGCCAAGTATCATGTCTTAGTACTTCCTGATTTCAATAAAGTCTTCATCATTGAATGTGATGCAAGTGGGCTGGCCATAGGGACAGTATTGAGCCAAGAAGGCAGGCCAGTAGCCTTTTTTAGTGAAAAATTGAATGAAGCTAAGAGGAAGTACTCCTCTTATGATTTAGAGTTGTATGCCATGGTACAAGCTCTGAAAAAATGGAGGCACTACTTGCTCCCTAAAGAATTTATTATATACACTGACAATCATGCTCTCAATTTTTTGAATGGACAGGAAAAGCTCGGCCATAGACATATGAAATGGGTGGAAAGTCTTCAAGCATACACCTTCATCATCAAGCATAAGAAATGGATAACCAATAAGGTTGTTGATGCTTTAAGCAGAAGGGTGTTGACAGTGCAAGAAGTGCAGCTACAAAGCATGGGTGTTGAGGCACTCAAAGGATTGTATAAAAAGGACCAAGATTTCAAGGAGATTTACAAGGTATGCAGTGAGTTTGCCAATGCTTTCCATAGTGAATTTTCAGATTATACATTGCAGGATGGACTTTTGTTTAAAGGGAGTCAACGATGTATCCCTAAGTGTTCAATGAGGGATAATATAGTGAAGGAGAAACATAGTGGTGGTTTAGGAGGACATTTTGGGCTCAATAAGACCTTAGATCTTGTAAAAAGATTTTACTTTTGGCCAAGGCTACAATCTGATATCAGAAGGTTTGTTGAGAGTTGTATGATTTGCCAGAGAGCAAAGGGGGTCTCAACCAATGCAGGACTGTACCAACCTTTTCCCATACCAAACAGACCTTGGGAAAGTTTGAGTATGGATTTTGTGATGGGATTGCCCAAGACAAGGACAGGTTATGATAGTGTGTTTGTTGTGGTAGACAGGTTCAGCAAGATGGCTCACTTTATTCCTTGTAAAACCACCAATGATGCTAGTTACATTGCAGGTTTGTTCTTTAAAGAAATCATCAAGATTCATGGGTTACCTTTGAGCATTGTATCTAACAGAGACAGCAAATTTGTGGGACATTTCTGGAGAACCTTGTGGAAACAATTGGGTACAAATTTGTCTTTTAGTTTAGCCTATCATCCTCAAACTGATGGCCAAACTAAGGTTGTGAATAGGTCATAAGGCAATCTGCTGAGATGTTTGACAAGAGAACATGGCAGTAGTTGGGATGTGGTACTCCCACAAGCAGAGTATGCCTATAATGATTCTACAAACAAAAGTACAGGTCTAAGTCCTTTTGAAGTTGTCTATGGTAGTCATCCTAGAGGAATTTTTGAATTGTGAGATGTTCAAGGGTTGGACAAAAGGAGTGGACATGCTGATACATTTGCAGAGGCTATGAAAGAGATCCATCAACAAGTCAGAGATACTCTACACCAGAACAATCAAAAGATCAAGGCTAGAGTGGATCAAAGAAAAAGGGATGTGCAGTACCAAATAGGAGATATGATCATGGTTCATCTCAACAAGAATAGACTGCCCACAGGAAAACACAGCAAGTTGATGATGCGAAAAATTGGACCTTGTCATATTCTGGAGAAATATGGTCCTAATGCTTACAAAATTGAACTCCCTGATGATATTGCTATTTCACCTATATTCAATGTTGTTCATATGACATTATACAAGAGTCCTGATATAGGAGAAGGTACAACAGATTCTGTCCAAGACAATGCAGAGTGGGTGTAGTCTTTACCACCTAAGGAACCACCGAAGATGGAGTGCATCTTGGATAGCAAGACAGCCAAGAAGACAAGAAATCAGACCCATTTTGAGCACTTAGTCAAATGGCAAGGACTTCCAGACTCAGAGGCCACATGGATGCTGGAAGAAGACATCAAAAAGTAGGGTGGTGATTTGCAGCAATTAGTCTCTAAGAAGACTTGAGACAACTTTCACCCGGGGAGTATGGTGCAGGAGCACCTAGAAAATCGTGTTTGTGTTGTAATAAGGTCTATTTGACCAATGCATTTTCATTTCTGTTGGTCTCTAGGTCCTTCAGGACCTAGAACTCTTTTTATAAGTCCCAAGTGACTTAGGTCACATTTGTCAAATTGTTAATCTCAAGTCGGTTGGTCTCCCAGCTGCTTAGAATCGGTTGGTTTTCCTCAGGGCGAGTTTATAACCCAAAGGACTGAACCAAATAAGTATTGGTAATTAGATCGTAGAGGAGAGGAATGTGATTGTGTATTGTCCTAAGGAGAAATAGAACGATTATGTTTCATCAATTTGATTTCCATTTCTTATAATTGCAAATTGTACAGCTGTAGATTTTCATTCTTTTTGTGCTTTCCGTTATTGCAATATGTCGATCTGAAGCATTCCACTGGTAAGATTTCTATCAAAATCAGTGGAATGGCTTCGTTATACAAATATCCATTTTTGTTTTTTGTTTTGTTTCATTATTCGGCGATGCGGAGGATCCAGATAGTGCGAGTTGCACAGTAGGTTGACCTAGCATCTCCATGTGCTAGGGTTCGGGAGAAGGTAAACTGTGCATCGGTGTATCGGCAAAGCAAACCCTAATGTGGCTGATAGTAATTTTCTTGCCGACGAGTGAAGGTTAAAGGTGACATCGGAGTGATCGGCGCGTCGGCCAAAGATTGCAAGTGTTCGCCGACAGAACAAGTCTCACCGAAGGTAAATGCCATTGGTGCATCGGGAGACAAGTTAAGAGTTTCACCGACGGGAAGGGTCTCACCAATAAGGTCACTTCCAACCAGTGTGGAAGCCATCACGGTTGAGACGAGGAGGAACTTAACCATCATCGGGCATCAGTAAAAGGATGAAAGACTTGGTTGATAGAAGTAAGTCTTGCCGAAGATAAAGTGAAGTTGAGCTATCGGGGTGAGTTTGGTCACGGAGAGACTTAGGAAAGTCTTTCTGATGATGGTTGTCTAACCGATGGAGATATATCGGTGGTTCATTTGTTTGTCTTGCCGACCGTGAGCAAATTAGGGCATGTTCTGTATTTCCCGTTGTGCGCTCCCCATCACCCATGAACTAAGTCCATAATGATATTACCTAGTAAGACTTTAAATATCAATAGCTAGCTCACAAAACAACAGGAACTCAAATTGTTTGATGTTCTTGTGAATCAATCTAGGGATTTTTCTTGGGATTATAAGGACATGAGGGGGATACATCCAAAGATTTGCACTCATCATATTTATACTAAGGATTTCAGACCGGTTTGTCAACCACAATGTAGGCTCAACCTTGCACTTTGAGAGATAGTTAAAATAGAAATTAAAAACTACTATAAGTAAGGTTCATATATCCAATCTCTAATAGAAAATGGGTTTCACCTCTTGTGGTTGTACCAAAGAAGGGTGTGAAATGGAGAATATGTGGGGATTATAGAGAACTCAATAAGGCAATTTATAGATACTATTTTCCTTTACCATTCATTGACCAAGTCCTTGACAACCTAGCTGGCAAAACTTACTTCTAATTTTTGGATGGATTCAGTGGTCACAATCAAATATAAGTCACTCCAGAAGATCAGGATAAAACCACCTTTACTTTCCCATGGGGGACCTTCACATATCACATTCTTCCCTTTAGACTATGCAATGTTCCAACCACCTTTTAGAGAGCAATGTTATCTATATTTGTTGAACTTGTGAATGATTGTGTAGAAGTCTATATGGATGACTTTACAATTTATGGTAGCACCTATGAGGAGGCACTTGAAAATTTGGATAAATCCCTCCAACGATGTGAAGAACACCAATTATCCCTTAGTCATGAAAAATGTTTCATAATGGTTGAACAAAGAATTTTGCTAGAAAAACATTTCTCTACTAAGGGCATTAAGGTCAATCCCAAAATTATCAAGGTGATACAAAAGTTAGAAGCTCCAAAAACTCATGCTGATGTACAAAGTTTTCTTGTACATGCTGGTTATTATCGAAGGTTCATTGAAAATTTCAGCAAAATCATAGCCCCCATGTTTTCCCTGCTCCAAAAAGATGTTGAGTTTTCCTAGACTCTAGAATGCCAAACCTCATTTGAAATCATTAAATAAAAGCTAACAACTGCTCCTGTGTTATGTGGACCTAACTACAATTTATCATTCTACATTTATACAGATGCTTCGAATGATGCCATTGGTGCAGTTCTAGGACAAGAGGATGAAAATGGAGGAAAATATACTATTTGCTTTACTAACAAAAATTTAACTCCTATAGAAAGGAACTACACCACTACTGAAAGAGAATTTCTAGGAGTTGTGCATGCTATTAACAAATTTTGCCATTATATCACAAGTATTAAGGTGACTATGTACATAGATCACTCAACCATTAAATATATAATGAATAAACTTGGTGTAAGTGGGCAAATAATTAGATGGTTGTTACTTCTCCAAGACCATCATAGATAAACCTAGAAAATTTAATGTAGTTGTTGACTTTTTATCTAGGATACATCACAAAGACCAAGAACATGAAATGGTTAGAGTGAGTTTTTAGATGAGCAGTTGTTTGCCATATCCACTCATTCATCCTGGTTTGTGAATATAGTAAATTATTTGGCTATAGCAAAATTTCCACCATATTTTTCTACAAAACAGAGGAAGAGACTAGTGAGGGAGAGTGAATTTTAAATGGGTTAATGGTTTATTGGTTAAGTGTGGACCTAATTAGTCCTATGCAGATGTGTGAGAGCTGATGAAACCTACAGTATCCTACGAGCCTACCATGATAATCCTTCAAGAGAACAATATTCAACGAAATTGACCTCCCATTAAATCTTAGGCATCAGGTATTATTGGCCCTCTATGCACAAGGATGTTAAGAGATATGTCTGGCATTGTGATGAATGACAATGAATGGGAAAACTAGTAGCATCTAGTGAAATGCCCCTTTGGCCCTAAGTAGTCCTCAAGCCATTTGAAAAATGGGGACTAAATTTCATAGGTCCAATTGATCCACCATCTCAAGGGAAAGAATACATCCTTGTGTGTAATGATTATCTCACAAAATGGGTAGAGGTACAAGCGTTCAAGGTAGCTGGAGAAGAGCAAGTTATAGATTTCCTCTATAACAGAATATTTCTTAGATTTGGGGCCTCTAGATCTATTGTATCATACCAAGGACCTCAATTCATGTCAAAAGTGTAGACACCTAAAATTGGCCATGTCTTACAACACTGCCTTTCAACTCACCCTTGCATCCTCTTGCGACACTTAATGACACCTTTTCTTCTAGGTCCTTTTCATGACCCCTTCCATCATTCCCATTGGTTAAATAAATTATATTTATCTAACTAATCCCTTTTATCCATTTATCCTCCTCTTCCATCATAAATCTTATTTATTTAATTCCATTTGTCCTCCATTTACACCAAATTAAATAAACCTTATTTATTTAATCCTATTTTCCTCCATCATCCAATTTAAATAAATTAAATATTTATTTCAATTCCACGTCTCTCATAATTTAAATAATTTTATTTAAATTATTTACCCCCACTCACATCCAGGCTATTTTTAACCTCATTCATTGTGTGTCATAAGCACTTCCTATCCAAAATCAATTGAAAATCTTGGATTTATTCCCACTCTCCTCCTAATTTTGGCCACCTTTCATAACCATTTATGGTGCATCATAAGCACTAAGTTTGAATTGCAATCTTGTTCGTCCACCTCATCCCTCACCATTCTAATCCTAGCCATTCATTTGATTCACTTTCGCTCTATAAATCAAACTTCCATTTTCATTTCAAACCATCACAATCTCCCATAAAAAGCTGTATGCATGTTCATATCATATTTTCTATCATTTTCTGAGTTATGCTAGTTGTGTGAGTAGCCCACAAATCATCCAAAGGTCAAATCAATGGAGCTTGGGTGCACTCCATTCCATCCTATCTGAAGTATGAATTTGTGCAAGGTCTGATGGTATATTTGCATTATTTATCTTTATGTTATTGTCTTGCATAACTTTTTGGGTTTCATTTTGGCACACCTGATGGGACCATAAAAAATCATTCTTCCATCCATCCTGAATTCTTCCGTCCATCTATCCTTTATGCATTTATCATATATTATCGACTATTATCCATCCCTCTACCTATCCATCCATTTTAAACTTCCTATCCCTCCCATCCACTATCGCCCATCCTTCTACCTATCCATCCATTTTACACTTCCTATCCCTCCTCCACTATCGCCCATCCATCTACCTATTCATGATTTTCCCTTGTCATTGGTATCTAGCATCTAGGCCATCCAAACTACAATCCAATGTCATCCCACAACATTTCGAAAAAAATTCAAAAAAATCAAAACATTCTCAAAATACCAAAAAAAGTATAACATTTACCAAAAATCCAAAAAAACAACATTTTCAAAACTACAAAAAAAATCAAATATCCAAAAAATCCAAGCAATAAATACAAATGCAAGTCACCCTTAATCCATACCAATCTAGTCAAAGGAATCTAGCGAAATCATCCAATCACATCCTTGGTCTTAATCCTAATCTTGTTGTCAACCCAATCAATCATCATCATAATCAATGGGATATATCGTTCTTGCATCCTTGTGTTGATCTAGGGATATATTGTTCCCCACAATGACAACACTATCTCAATCAATTATTGGTTTACAGCTTGACAGGGGCAATCACCTTGTTTGTTTTTGAATCATTTGTGCATGATTGCTTGCTTGTGTGTGTTATCATTTTATCTTGCATTTATATCAAGTTCTTCTTACTCCAGCTAATATTCATATCTTGTGTCTAGACAAGGTTGTATTATGCTGGGCAAGTCTATGCAAAGGATACAAAGTCACCTTGGTTCCTTATACCTTGGTGCATAATATCCTCTTGCTATATCAAACTAGGGTTGCATACACATTATACCAGCATAACCATCTCCTCTCTATCCACTATATCCATTATGAATATAACTTATCCGTTTCCAAATCCTATTCTAGACCATTCTTCACCTCTCAATCTATCTTTATCCACTATCTATTTGACCTATCTCTTTCAACTTAACCATCCATCCTAACTATCCATTCCTAACCCTTAGCCTTTTCCATCCAACCTCTTTTCATCCATATCAAGAGCATACCTGTGTTCTCCTAACCCGCTTATCATCTCGAGGAGGCATCCCATCCTTACAGCATTCCTCCTCATCACTCCTTCAAGTGGATGGGGCATCCTCTTCGCTCCATCCATATCTTTTCTTCTTTGAAATGATGTTACTTCTCTTAGTTGCAACATCATCTCAAAGAGAGGCAAAACGTAGACACCTAAAATTGGCCATGTCTTACAACACTACCTTTCAACTCTCCCTTGCATCCTCTTGCGACACTTAACAACACCTTTTCTTCTAGGTCCCTTTCATGACCTCTTCCACCGTTCCCATTGGTTAAATAAATTATATTTATTTAACTAATCCATTTTATCCATTTATCCTCCTCTTACATCATAAATCTTATTTATTTAATTCCATTTATCCTCCATTTGCACCAAAGTAAATAAATCTTATTTATTTAGTCCTATTTTCCGCCATCATCCAATTTAAATAAATTAAATATTTATTTAAATTCCACATGTCTCTCATAATTTAAATAATTTTATTTAAATTATTTATCCACACTCACATCCCTATTTTTAACCTCATTCATTGTGTATCATAAGCACTTCCTCTCCAAAATCAATTAAAAATCCCATGTATTCCCACTCTCCTAATTTTGGCCACCTGTCATACCCATTTATGGTGTGTCATAAGCACTAAGTTTGACTTGCAATCTTGTCCGTCCACCTCATCCCTCACCCTTTTAATCCTAGCCATTCATTTGATTCCCTTTCCCTCTATAAATCAAACTTCCATTTTCATTTCAAACTCTCACAATCTCTCATAAAAATCTATACGCACGTTCATATCATATTTTCTATCATTTTCTAAGTTATGTTGGTTCTGTGAGTAGCACATAAATCATTCAAAGGACAAATCAATAGAGCTTGGGTGCACTACATTTCATCCTATCCGAAGTCTGAATTTGTGCAAGGTCTGAAGGTATATTTGCATTATTTATCTTTATGTTATTGTCTTGCATAATTTTCTAGGTTTCAAAAAGTTCTTTTGACCTTCACTGATTATTTCCAAGTGAGCCAAAAAATGTCATCACCATATCATCCCAAAGCAAATGGTCAGGTAGAAGTAACCAATAGGGAGTTAGAGAATATACTCACTAAAATAGTCTCAACATGTAGGAAGGTCTAGGCCAAGAAATTACATGAAACTATATGGGCATATAATACCACTTAGAAATCAACTACATGCTTCACACCATATGAACTAGTCTTTGGAAAGAAACCCATCTCGCATGTTGAATTTGAACTCCAAAAATTGAGGACATCAATGTATGTAAGTATAGATCTAAATAGAGCATCTAGATAGAGTGAGTTCTGCAACTAAATGAGTTGGATGAGCTTCGATTAGGGCTATATAATATATTGAATCGATGCAGCAACAAAGAAAAGCATGGAATGACCGTCATATAAAAGAAATGAAGTTATACAATGGAGATTGGGTACTATTATTTGATTCCAGATACAAAGACCTCAAAAGAAAACTTCAGACACGATGGTTGGGGCCTTATGAAGTGGAAGAAGTATTTAGTAATGGAATTGTGTGTATGAATCCAATTGATGGAGATACAAGAACACCTCTGGTAAATGGTCACAGATTACATTTGTACCAGAAACTAATGAGCAAAGAATAATTCATCCATATGATTGAAGAACAAGCAAATATTTTTTGTGTGAAGGGAGTCTTTCCTTCTCTAGCAAATTGAGGTAAGTATTCCTAACTTTAAAAAAAAAATGTGTGGTTCACTTTTCTCCATAAATTATTATGTTTGCTTCAGAAGTTAATCATTAAATTCCTTCAGAAGCATCTTTCTAACAGACAAACCACTATGCTGAAGCGGCAGCTGCCTATCATTCTATTGCTCTAGCTCACGCTAAGGGTTATAGTAAAGTCTAGCTCGAAGGAGACTCTATGAACATTATCAAATGTCTTAAAGGCACCTCTAAACCTAGCTAGTCCATTGAGACCTTAATCGAAGATGCTATAATGTTGTTAAATACTTTTGAAGCCACCCATATTTCTCCCATATATCGTGAGGGGAACAAGGTGGCAAATGCTTTCGCTAACCTAGGGGTTAATAATGAAGCTAAGATCATATGGGATGAATTTATTTCAACCCCGAGCAATGTTAAAGACTTGCTTTTAAATGAAAGTATCCATGGTATGAATACCGAGAACCTCTAATCAGATCATCATGAAACCTAAAGGTTTGCAGAACTCGCCCATCCAGAAAATTCATCCCGCATGGATTATGGGTGCGATTATCACCAATTTAGCTCTGTTTGGCCTCATTGTTACTTACACTTCTATTTGCAAAGAGAAAGATTTATCTCAGTGTCTTAATTTTAGAATGGGTGGTGATAGAAATAGGGTTGAACCTTCTTCTTGTGAGGGAGTTAAGCAGAAGCCAAAGGTGTGGAGCATCCTGGAGGCTGGAGGTCTAATGACTTTTATGGAAAATCTTCATGGTGCCAACCCAAATGTCACTGACATGTTTGTGAGAAGCTACAAGAACAGGAGGATTATGGCGTATGGGTGGGATCTGGCTATTTCTGAAGACTTAATTGCCAAGGTGACGGGGATTTACACTTGTAAGAAATTATTTCATGAGAGAAAGCAGAGCGAGGAAGCCCTCAATAGCTTCTTTAAAGGAAATGAAAGGGATAAGCTTATCAAATTTCAGACTGGAGGGTATAACCGTCTGTCCATTAAGCCTATCTGGGCGGAGGTGGCTGAAGTTATCATGAGATATGTGACCCTGGATGGAAGGTATGTGGTCATTTACTCCTATCACTTCAATTTGCTGAACCATTTTAGACATGGCTTGTTAGTGTCTTTATCCTTCTATCTTTTTTCTTCTTTAGAGTTTGGTCTGAAAGAACATAGTAGAAACCCTAAGCTTATGGTTTTGCACGAGAGTCTCATTTTACTCATTATGGAGCATATGAAAAACAACACTCCCAAAAAGTCTTTGAAACATAATCCCAGTACTAAGAGGAAGGGGAGGGTGGTGTCTAGTGAAGAGGAGTCAGATTCTGAGGATGAGAACTGGGAGATGGAAGAGGAAGATGAGGAGACGGAGGAGGAACCCTCTAGTAAGAAAAAAAATGCAGAGAGGGAAGTGTCCATTTCTTGGTCAGCAGGGTTCAAAACGGGTGATGACTCTGACTCCTCGGTGAAGGAGATTTTTGACAAGAAGATGATGCCTAAGAAGAGGAATATCCCCGCTATGATGAAGAAAGGAAAAAAACCTATGGAGGAGGCTCAGGATTGTGTGTAGGATGTTGGTGCCTCTTCTCAGAAGTAGAGTAGTAAGTTGAAGCTTCGTAAGAAGGTCAAGTTGGGGGAAAAGGAACAGGGTAAGGAAAATATCTAGTTTGTAGGAAGTACAGTCCACAAACAAGGGATTGGGGAGAAGAAGTCTGACAAGGAGAAGGACAGGTTGGAAGACCCTCCGAGTATGTCCACCCCTATACCTGATCCGGGTGTTAGCGTCAAGTTTCCTGAACTCAATAGCCCTTTGGTAAACCTCCCTGAAGATTTTGATGAACTGTTAGCCAAGGCGAGAAGTAGAGATCGGGTGGAAGAGGTTTTTGAGCTGGTCAAGAACTCAGTGAACTCTCAACACAAAATGACTAAATGGTTCTTCCTGGAAATTAGCAGAATTAACATCAAACTGTAGTTGCTTCAGGATAGTGTGGCGAATGGGACCAATTCTACTACAGAATAGGACACTGTAATTTTCATAAATTGGGATGCCATTCCCAAGATGGAGGAAATAGAGAGAAATGATCAAGATGAGGGAAGAGTTCAATACTAGGATTCAGTATCTCGAGGGGAAGATTACTAAGGTGAATAGTAACATTGAAAAACTCTGCAACATCAGTAAACTCTCTATACAGAACAGTCTCAATGGAATGAAAATTTTGACTGAGAAGCTTAAAGAGCTTAGAAAGGAACAATTCAAGGACTTCAAGGCTGAGGATATCATGAAAGATGTGGATCTAGATAATCAGGACAAAGGAGCTAACACTCTCAACGCTGGTAAATAGGTGGTTGGAGAAGACATGGGTGGACCCTCGACCCGCACCAGGGGGAGAAATAAAAAGCAGTTCGAAGCTGAGAAGAGAGAGCTGTTAGACTTTGCCAAAATGCATCAGACTTTTTATGAACAGGAATTAGAAGTGACAGAGACCCTAAAGAAGATGAACTAATCTTGTCTAGTTTGGTTTTATCTAGACTCTTTGTAGCTACTTTCTATATGTTTATGTTTTCTGGTAGCTTCTAGTTAGCTTACGGTTGGCTTACTTCTTTTTGTATGCTTCTTTTTGTGAAGGGTTTCGGGGTCCCTCTCAAAACCTGTTTGACCACTTTAATAAAAAAACAATGCTCTGGAAGTTGTTTGTATTTTCTTAGTTTTCTTCCAGAAGCATCCTTTAAACAATGCTCTGGAAGAATGTTCATATTTCCTTCGGAAGCATCCTTTCAATGGTACTCTAAAAGAATGTTCGTGTTTCCTCCTGAAGCATCCTTTCAACGATGCTTTAAAAGAATGTTTGTGTTTCCTCCAAAAGCATCCTTTCAATTATTCTTTGGAATAATGTTTGTGTTTCCTCAGGAAGCATCCTTTCAATGATGCTTCGAAAGAATGTTCATGTTTCCTCTGGAAGCATTCTTTCAATGATGCTTCAAAAATTTGTTCGTATTTTTTTGGAAGCATCCTTTCAATGATGCTCTAGAACTTTGTTCATGTTTCTCTAGAAGCATCCTTTCAATAATTCTCTAGAACATTGTTTGTGTTTCTTCAGAAGTATCCTTTCAATGATCCTCTGGAACCTTGTTTGTGTTGAATGCATTGATCTCTTCCATGAAAAACACATTACCTACCAGGAAATGATAGATAAATTTTCAGAGGGTGAACCCCTTCCTCTAATCATAGTGGGTAAAAAGGGATTCAACAAAGTGATCAATAGGGAAACCATATCTAAACCTTGGAAGTTCATAGTATCGTGGATAATGAGATTTCTCACCTGTGAAGGCAAGTTTGGCACAATTATGGGACCATCATTTTGAATGTCGATCCACCTAGGCATGGGGCCAAAAATTTATAAGTGAATGTTAACCTATCGGCTTACCTACTCGAGTCTTTAAAAATCATGATACATAAATACAAAAAGGGAATTGGGCCCTTAAAACACCATGGCCTGATCACATTGTTATGAAAACATCAAATCTTGAAACATCATAAAAATGATAAGAAATTGTTGAAATTCCTATAAAATATTGAAAATAAAAAGCAAGAACAAAACCTAGAAAGGGGAGAAGCCCTTAGAGATGCAACCCTAGCTACAAAGGAAGTAACTCTAGAAGTCGAATAGGAAATTTAGAAAGGCTAAACCTCCTCAAGGGTGCGAGAATTTCTGAAGCACCTATCCCAGCCATCAACCGAACCACCTGAGTTCTTAGCAAAAACTCTAGAAACTTCATTAACAAAGAAAAACCATGTTTCACAATTGAAATTTGAAGGAATTGTTTCAGATGAAGAGGGGGAAATAGATTCACTAGTTGTAAAGATGAAACGAACCAAGTGAAAATTACAAAGACCCCCCTCTTCGGAGGAGCAAATGGCTAGCTACAAAAATTGCCTCCAATGTTGTTTATACCCATGTGTAAAAAGAACAAGAGGGTTTACAAGAACAAAGAACACATTCATCAACAAATATCCAAATGGAACCTTCCACAACTCCAAAAGTTCCAGTTGAAAAACTATCACAAGTCCCAACATCTTCTCTAGAAGATGCAACAATGGAACTCCAATAAAATCTTGTAGAAACAAAGAAGGTAGCTCCAAAGGATACAAAGGCATCTCTGGAAGATATTAATGTTCCTCTAGAGTTGCACAATTTCTTGTTAATGAACCTCCTCCAGAAGATACTTTTGTTCCTCCAGAGTTGCATGAATTTCCTGTCAATGAACCTCCTCTGAAAGATACTTTTATTCCTCCGAAGTTGCATGAATCTCCTATCTATGAACCTCCAAAATGGGAAGATAATACAGTTTTGGGGGAAGGCATACCCACGAGCATGGATCAAAGTGACATTCCCCTCCAAAGGAGCCCAACCCAAGGGAAGGCTCCAATAATAACTACAGAAATTGATGAGAATATAAATAAAGAATAAATTCAACAAATTCAATAGGCAATTGAACTCTCCAAGGCAAAACAATTTTTTTTAGCGAAAGTAGGAAATAGAAAATTTGAAAGCATTGTTAGCAAAGAAGGATGAGGAAATCTCATATTTGCAAGGACAAGTGAATAAGTCACCAGAGGCATTAACAGGGTCAACTTAGGATGGACTACAAGAAATCTTGTTAGAAAAAGACAAGCAAACTGAGAATCTTACAAACAATCTAAAAAATGTCCTTACAACATTTTTGAAATGGAGAGAAGAGGATCAGGCAACACTAACAGCCACCACAATCCAAATTGTTGAAATGGAGGAATAATTGCATGATAAATTAATCTCTTTGTTGGGGAGGTACAATTGAGATCTTTCATCTCCACTCTATAGAATTGGGTAGCTTGGTAGAACAAGACAAAGGAATATTACCAAACAGAGAAAACTATTGGGTTATTGATGAGGCATCAGTACGATAAGCCACAAGCATTCAAGAAAGAATTTGAGAGGATAATTTAGTATTCTGTGCTGACAGAGAAATACACCAACAATTTAAAACAATGTTACCTAGCTCTGCAAAGTGTCATCCCTTACTTGCCCAAAGATTCCTTTGAAACATGTGAAGAAAGGTATAACCCTTTACCTATACATCTTAAGAGGTGAGAAATTATCTCTCCAAAAAATCTAATGTGGTCTTTTTGGCGAGCCAAAACAGTAGCAAAGATAATTCATCAAATGAGAGCAGAATGGGTTGGCATGAGATTTAGGCCTCCACTACTTCTTCAGCTAGTAATCCCAATACATGTACATGGTGAACAATTTGAGTGGGAATTTAAAATATGGAAGAATAAGATAGAAATGGTAAAAGGCTTTGTCATTGATCCCAAGGAATTAGATGCCACAACACATCTAGTATATGACAATAGCAAAAAATTTGACTTGAGTATTGCAAAAAGAGAGAAGTAGAAAGGTAGCAACAAGTAGAGGGATCCACACAACACTGAACATGAGGACCTACACAATCTTAGGTGTGGGGGAGAGTGATGAAGTGAAGATAGCACTCATCATATTTTGAATTAAATACCCTCCTTTATGACGCAAAAGGTACTCCCTCTTGCTTAAACAATCCACAAACTCACAAAGCAAACACAAATTGTACAGACCAAATTATTCTTTGTTCAAATTGAAATTTCAACTTCACATTTGATTGCAACAAAATACATGATCTTATTTGAATAAATACATAAAACAAATCTGCATTACAAGATTTACAAAACTTGGCTCTCAATATCCATCCTCTCCACAAAGTCTTGCATCTGCAATCTCCAATCTCCACTTTACACAATCATCTACAACCTGCATCTCTCACACAACTCTCTTTAAGCCCCTCACACAGGCTGAGATCCCTCCTCTAACTCTACCTGAGAAATCTACCTCCTTTGTGCAAAAATATTGCTTTTAAATAACATGTTATCTACAATCTTTGGCCTTTCATTTCTACCACGTTTTGGCAGGCCTTCTCCTTTGCGAATATGTTATTGGTGGAACCTCAAAAGAGACGTTTGATCTTCTGGTGCCTTGGTATTTTTATTAGTTCTGGAATCTTTTATTTGTTGAACACCTTTCCTGTTGCTTTGGCCTCTAAAGAGGTGTGATAAAGCTTGAGTAAATATGTTGGAATCTTTTCTAAATGTGGCGCTTCATATCCCATATTTAGGTGCCTGAATTCCCTGTTTCAAAGTCTTGTGAGAGACTCTTGATATATGTGACCCTTCTATTGTTTACACTCTCCTAAGGTGTTGCATAACATAGGCCCCAATTCCTCACGTTGGCATCCATCTCATTGGATGTTGCCTGCCATTCTTTTCAAAGAAGAGTTTGCCGAAGACAAAACTCTATAATGAATGTTTAAAACATAACTTTTAAGAGGCACGAGATTCTCCAATTTGGCACTTAGTTATTAATTAAATTTTCTATTTAAAAGGATAAAAATTTGCAATCTCATCCCATTCCTATCGGCCATCAAAAGATATAATTATATAGATTTCATGAAGTGAAAGCAAACTTCTCTTCGTCACCATGGCAGGTAAGTATAACCTTCAAACATGATATAGCCATTTAGATGTTGAATAGATATCAATATCTGAAGTATATTTGAATGCATTCCTAAATGACCTTAACAACGAACTTTAAAGCATTCATATGACTGATATAGAGCTACAAGATGTGACAATCATCAATTAAGATGCTCTGTAATGAAGAGATCAACATAGACTTGGATACGAACTTCTTGTGCCCTTGTATCTTTGTTTCGAATGACATGAACTAATAATTCCTTTCCAGAATATCATTGAAAGAAGAAAATATGTAGGCTACACCAAACACATGTTCTCCAAGCAATGTCATTCGACAATCGGCCAATGAGGCTGAAAACCAACAATGGTCATAACTTCTTACCAAAACCTCAAAATCTCACCAAAACTGACTGGGATGAAGATATCAACATTCATAAGGCCTCCACCAATCCGTTTGATCTCAAGTGCCATAGAACTCTAGATTTTGTATGTTCACCAGACTTGCATTCCAAACAGTCTTCATCATCACTTAATCCTGCCAGAGCACAGACCAGAACTTTGTCTCTCATAACTTTCATGGTAGAGGGACAAATGATCTAAACCTTTGGATTTAGCATCTTTACATCATACTTAACTTAACTTATGAACCGCATGACCATAGCATCAAATGCGGAGGAATGCGGAGCATTTTACCAGACAGTCTTCCAGGCAACTCTCTGTGACAGAAGCCTTCACCAACTTCCAGAGGCCAAAACCTTCATATAACAACACATGCATCCTTAGGAACAAGAAGAAGAATCATACAACATGCCACAAGCCATCAGCAACATCTTCTCATCCTTAGCATTGCTTAATGTATCATAATTCATCTTAGTGCTTCTAATTCCCATCTTAATATTTCATCATGAAAACATCTTTGCTGACCAACAACTTGAATAGGACATGACGTCCAACCATGAACATTAGGAACATCATTGCATCTTATTGCTTTACTGACCACAAGCATGCTCAATAAACCTTGTCTTGACCTTTAATCCGAGCATGACATCCAACCATGAACATCAATAACCCACTATAAACCTCAAGAACATCATTGGATATCAGCAACTCTAAACATCAACATCACCACTGTATCTCACTGGTATATCATCATCACAAACTAAGTGCTAACATTACTCTAAGTGTTGACATCAATGACAAGCCACTGACATCACATATTGCCAACAATAACCTTAACAATGAACTTTAAAGCATTCATATGACTGATATAGAGCTACAAGATGTGACATTCATCAATTAAGATGCTCTGTAATGAAGAGATCAGTTCATAGACTTGGATATGAACTACTTGTGCCCTTGTATCTCTGTTTCGAATGACTTGAAATAACAATTCCTTTCTAGAATATCATTGAAAGAAGAAAATACGCAGGCTACACCAAACACATGTTCTCCAAGCAATGTCATTCAACAATCGACCAATGAAGTTGAAAACCAACAATGGTCATAAATTCTTACCAAACCTCAAAATTTCACCAAAATTAACTGGGATGAAGATATCAACGTTCCTAAGGCCTCCACCAACTTGTTTGATCTCAAGTGCCACAAAAATCTAGATTTTGCATTTTCGCCAAACTGTTAGCACAAGTCGTGAAACTTAAAAACCTTAGAAACTGGAAGGGATTCGACTGTGAAACCTTTGTGTATAATTCTGGAATGCTCTCAGGATTCATCCTATCAGAGGGTTTGTCGCTAAACTTCATAGATTGCTTCAAACAATTATTTCATTGAAACTGCCCTATTATGCGCCGGGAGCGAAATTGCAACTTTGCAATTTTGACTATGCCAATCACATCCAATGTCGAGAAATGTCATTAGAGCCCAAACAAACAAAATTAAAATCAATTAAACCTGCACTTTTTTTTGGTTGATGTCAATTGCTTGTTCGCCCGAGATGCTCCTACATCACTTTATCACCTAAAACCCCTGTCATGCTAGTATTAAATTGATTTTATGATAAATTATTAGCTAACCTAACTAGAAATGATGTATATATTTTTGTTTTCTATTCTACATTAAAAATAAATCCAATGATAATGAATTGTAACTATAAAGATTTTTTTTGTCAAAACAAGACATCTAGCTCTGAAAAAGGTGGAAGAGGATACTCTAAAGGAAGAGGAAGTTCCAAAATGGTGGTGGCATCAAAATGTTCACACTCCAAAGGCAACTCTAGAAGAATGATGGCAACAGCAAAGGATCCCTTGTTCTACACACTTATCCCTTGATTCAACGCACATGTTCCCTTGATTGGCAACGATTGAAGATATTTGGAAGATGTGACCCATAAATGTTTCAAAAATTACTCTACATAAGAAGACTCCTAATGGAAATCGACTTCATTAGTTTCCTTAATTTCTTTGTTGTTGTTTATGAACCAAACTCTTTAATATTTATGTTTTTTTGTTAAAAACTTTAAAATAGCAATAGTGCACGTACTGCATGAGACTGGATTATAGGCATAGTTTTAAAACTTGATATTTAGGAGATAAGAATATAGTGCTATATTATTTATAACAGATATGGATGATTTTATCTTGAATGAATAAAATATAGATAGCCTCTATGTTTACTTTCAGAAGTGTTGGCAAATCTGTGTATGTGAATGATAATTTGAGTCTTAAAGCTCCATCCTCCAGAGAGTTGGCCACTCACTTGAGGAAAACAAACAATGTTCATAGCTAAGTATTTGTTAAATTCTGATGTTGTCGTGAATACCATGTTTACTGTTGAAATGATGTTTCTATGTTTTATTTTATTCATGCTGAAATAATTGTTCCAATGAATGCAATAAAGTGCTTTAGTGTTCACCTACATGTTAAGTTGATGTGTATGTTTTCAGTGTTGTCTGTGTTGTTGAATATCATGTATTGTTTAGTGAAGGTTGTGAATGGTTCAGTGAATTCATAAAAGTTGTGTTTTATAGAGGAAAATAATAAGCAGTTTTATTTTAAAAGTTCAATCATCATAGTTATTTTTGAAGAGTTGGTAGCATAAATTTGATTTTCCAAAAATAGTCATACTGTGTTTCATTTCTACAATCATCTTTGAAAGTTTCCATAGTTAGATTTCAACTATTTTCTTAGAATAAATTTTGAATGCTTTCATGATTTCCATTTATGTGTATGCATTTCTTTATTCATTATTCTATAGCTTAAACATTATTACTGGATTGAGATATTTGACTTCCTCTTGTGTATAGTCATCGGACACCAGCCAGGTTGACAAACATAATAATGAATTAAAGTACGAGGTTTGATGGCATCTCATCACTTATAATATATTTGAATAATAAATTAGAAATGAAAAGATTTAAGAGAATTTAAATCAAATAAAAATATTATGTTTGTTGATTTATGTGTATTGTAGCATTTTAGATTAATTTTTGACATTATTATTTAGAAACTAATAAATTAAAGTTATTTAATAATAATTTAGCTTAAAAAATTCATTTAAATTTAGTAATTGAATAAAATTTAATTATTCATTTTAATAAATGTGTATAATAAATGTAATGAAATCGTACTTGAGAATAGGAAAATCTCGCAAAGAAATTTTATAAAAGAAGAAATAAAATAGGAATGAAAGTGTGAAATATCTAGAGATATTTACCTAGGAAATAAATATCTATTAATATTCTAAGATGTGATAAATGCATAAATACACCAACACCCCTTTAAATACAACTTAAATGGATGAAATGGGTCTTGACAAAATAACGTCATGTTGAGTACTCGTGTATAAAAATGAATCCCTCAAAGAAAGAGAGATAGAGCCCTTTTAATGAATAGAGATGGGAGTTATACCATTGCGATTACTTTTAACAAATTAACTTTGAGAAATCTCAAAATTCATATTTTTAGATCAAAATACATTTACTTGTTGATGTGTTATAACATGAACCACAAACGATGTGATGTATATTTTAAATTAAGTACCAAAATAGAATGGACTGTAGTGTGGGATGTCATTACAAGTTTATGTAGCTCAAGATAAGCTAGGTAGGTCTAGATATTTGTCTTCTAAAAGGGTTTGGGTTAGATGTTGTTTTTGTAGCTAAAGGACATGCTAAAAAAATCTTGAGCATGATGATGGAGAAACTTCCCAAGTTTAATCTATACACCCTCAAAATTGTAGACATCAAAGTGTTCATCAAAGAAAGCGAGACAAGAGGGATACATACTTTGATTCAATCATAGCCTCTTCTACTGATCATGTTCTCCAACTCTCTAGCAATAAAAAGGTCCCTTCAATTTTCTAGCCCCCACTTTGTAACCCGTTCCTTATTCTTCTTCCTCTTCACCATCTTCATCACTTGAGAAGGAAGCATATGAGAGAAAGAAGAGGAGGAACAACCATGGATTGCAATTCTTTCATCTTTATCAAGGGATTCCAAAGAAATTGGGGATAAGATTGCCAAATCTTTGCTAACAAACTCCTCTTATTTTGCCCTAAGTAGAATATCTGATCTAGATAGATTGAAATTAAAATTAAAATCATTATTAATGTCTACAAATGACCACAAAGGTAATAAATACTCTAATATCTACTAATATGATCCAAGTACTCTTCATCCTCTATTCTAAATGGCCTACAATTAAGTTGTTTGTAAGTTTTCTATTTAATTCTCAAATCCAAAGCTAAATTCCACATAGTAGAAATCTTCCTATAATGGAAATTGCTAGTAAAGATACAAATAAAAAGGCTACCTAGAAATCTAAAATATCTAGTCTTATTCAAGTGTAAATTGATGGAGTACCATCCCCATATGCAAGTTAGTCATTCTTTACTCATTTTTTAGTAAAATTGAGGGGAAAATTGAATGAACTATGCAAGCATGAAATTGTTGGATATCTTCGTGTAGTGGGAATTGTTGGTAAAGATGAAAATAAAAAGGCTACCGAGAAATTTAAAATATCTAATCTTATTCAAGTATCAATTGATGGAATGCCATGCCCATATACAGGTCACTATCTCTTTACTCATTTTTTAGTAAAATTGAGGGGGAACTTGAATTAACTATCTTATGAAGCATCTTATGAAACAAATAAAAATCGATATGTAGTGTGGGCATCCAACCTCATGTAGCATATTCCATCACACTAGATATTATGCCACTATGATGAAAGATACAGCATTATCCTATCATTAGGAAACAAATGGAAGTTACATTAGGGAAAGCTACTTGTTGAGGATTATTTTTCTTTCATTGTCAAATTTTCATAAGTCGAATTGTTGGGATCATAGTTCTTGAACTTAGTGAGTCGTCAAGTATTAGCTATTTTTTTTTGCTCTCGAGTTTTTCTGAAGTAAACTCGCTAAGTCTTGGGTGTTTGAGGTTTTATCGAATCTACATGAGTTTTTTGTCAAGTGCTCACTGAATACTAGCAAGTCTTAGGGTTTGACTCACTCATATGCCAAACACAAAAATGCTAAAAAAACATATTTTTTGGCCTTTTAAAAAATTATGAAAATAGTGTGCACCATGAAGATCTATGTGGTTTTAGAGGTCTTCATTTGGTGGCAGGTCGCTCAACTTTGCCTTATACTACGACAAGGAATTCACCAGGAGTGTTGCCCCTCGACTCCACTAGCGATGTTGTCCCCTGACCTCCGTGAGGGGCACTATGTCGTGATTCCATTTGATTGAAATCAACCTCTAGATGCGTTATTTCAAATCCCTAAAAAAAGGCAAATACAAACAAGGGATTGAAAGCCTTAATCGACATGACAATTCTAAAATGTGTAAATCTTCCATGCAAGATGATTTTCTTTTGTAGACCTTATTCCACACAACCTCCACCTAATTGATCAACCAAAATATAGGTAGATTACTAGTATAAGAAGATCATTTCTTGTACAGACTAACATGTGAACATTCAAGGATGGACACGACCGATTAAGAAGTCAACAACCAAAACATTCAATTTTTTTTTTCATTTTCAAAAGCTAAAAATAATTACTATATGGACAAAATCGAGTACCATTGAGAAAGACCAATCAATTGACCTTGACGAGATTGATCCAAATTTTGAGTGGATTGTAAATGATGATGTCCTTGATGATGATGATTATGATCTCCTTAAGGGGTGCAACTATGATAGTGATGTAGTCGAATGATTCAAGAGAGGCTCTAACCTAGAAGCTTTAACATCACGAATTGCAACCCTCTAGTGTAACTCTCTTCATAGCAACAAGAGTCATTGGCTACGTCTGATTTTTGGAAACTTTGTATTTAATTTGTAGTTTAACTTTGTACAAAATAGATTGTAATTGAAATTTTGAAAACTATTAGCTTCTACTTATTATTTATGCAGTAGGAAGTATGAACATAAATGATAAAATTCTAAATTCCACAATTCATAGGCTAGACTCTTGATTTTATTTGCTCTCTATATCTCTATGCTATTGAAAGGCCTATAAATTTAAAAAAAACATAGATTTTTCTCCTTTTTCCAACATTTTTTGAAAAATCTTTTACTTTTTATTTCAAGATTTTTTCTCCAAATAGAATAGTTTATAGAAAATTAAATTGAAAACTATTACTTTTGTAAAATTCTCACCATATAACAGTTTCCTAGTCTCGTGGTGACAACAACGCAACCTCAAAATTCTTGATCTTGCCCGTGCATTGTTGAGGACAGTCAGTTCACGCCCTCTCTGGAATTGGTGATGCTGAAATACAGCAGGAACTTAGACGTCAAGTCGTGCTTGGTATTGGTTTCTTGTTCAGGGCTGTTTATCTCTGTTTTTGGCTCTATGGTTTGTGGATGCTCATAGTTTCGTGTGCTTCTCTGTTTTTGGCTCTATGGTTTGTGGATGCTGATAGTTTCGTGTGCCGCGACTGGCCTGCTGTTAGTTCTCTCTATTCTTTCCTGTAGCCCTGTTGTATATTACTGCTTGTTTAAAAAAAATATATCAACAGGGTCTGAATGTTTTGCTGATTAAAAAAAGCGACAGGTGCTATTATTATTATTAAAAATGTTATTTTCACATCTTAAAACTTAAGACTTTGCGTAGGACCAGGCCCCTTGCATGCTGTACTCACTGGTAAAGCTTTTGGACCTTTTACAAAAGTCTAAACCCAGGTTCAAGCCACTGCCTGTCTCCCCATATGTGGCCTCCCCTCCCTGTACCCACACCAGACAAACATAGGAAATGTAACCCTCTTCGTGGATTTTCGTCCTTCATCGATCAGCATTTGTATGAGTGGTAGAATTGGTTTTGACCCGCTCATAGCAACTGCCCTGCTGGCATAGTTGAGTATTGATTGGCAATAGTTTTCTACTCTCTTGAGCTCCGCGCAAATAGACTCCAGAGATTATTTACCTTTGCCCAGCCTAGCTAGTTTTAATGGTATTCCCCAACAAGCCTATAAAAATATATATTTTCTGTGATATCAGATATGTCCATAAATTGTGTATTTTGAAATTATTTTTACAACCATAAAATCTTCACTCTTAAAAAGAAAAAACTTACCTTGCTTGATAGGCTTGATTTAAAATCTTCTTTCTTCAACAAAAACCTTGCTTCTTTCTTAAAAAAAAATTGGTTTAAAATCTTCCTCCTTTAAAAAAAAATATATCTCATGCTGGTTGAAAAGCTGAGTCTGTGATAACATATATACTCAAATATATTCTTTATACCAAGAGAAGCGATTACACAAGTAGCTCTCCTATTAACATAATGGTTGATTAATTGCAAATGAATATGCTTGTTAATTCAACTTCTCCTAACAATTGTGCATCTTAAAATTGTTACTACAAATATAAAACCCTCAATTCTTCAAAAATTAATCCCCATGCATCTTAAAATTGTTACTACAAATATAAAACCCTCAATTCTTCAAAAATTAGTCCCCAAAATTGTGTATTTTGAAATTGTTTCTACAATTATAAAACTCTAATTCTTTAAAAATTATGCCCACATTGGTTGAAATTGTTTCTACAATCATAAAACCCCCAATTCCATAAAAAAATATCCCCAATTCCACAAAAAAATAATCCCCACATTGGTTGAAATCTTTTCTACAATTATAAAACCCTCAATTTGTAAAAAATTAATCCCCAAAATTGTGCATCTTGAAATTGTTTCTACAACTAGAAAACCCCCCAATTCCTTAAAAAATATTCCCACATTGGTGGAAAGACTTGATCCATATGATTTGTTCGGCATTCCTCTTCTGCGACTTACAAATCCAAAAAAGATACTTCCTAAAATCCTAATTCTTAGGGTAACCATTCTAGACTGATATTTGATCCAAATGCAAAATCTGATAACAAAACTTCTCCAAGATTATGATGTGTTCAACTTAGAAAATACATGATTTATAGCAAATATCAAACAAGAAGCGTAAAACAAAAATGTCACGTCACTTCTCAATACACACCAGAATATAACATGCATTGAAATCATAGTGACTTTCCGAAATCATTCAAGAAATTTGCCGCCTCAGCTTATAGCTTGCTTCTTTTAGCTTCTACATAAAAGATGGCAAAGCCTTCAATAGTAAAATGTAACCACCTGTCAAATATTAATTTCAAATCCCTATCTTTTCAAATTGGTTAAGGGCGTGTGATGTGTCACATTTTTTTAAGCTAACCAAACTAAAAAAATCGCTATAGAAAATAGGCTCCGTATTCTGATATTGATAGTAAACCTCCCCACGTTCCCCATACTGCCTCCAAAACTAATGTACTTTTTGGTTGTCATTCCAGTGACAGTCCTAAGGTGAATTCCCCCAGGGTGCTGTATTAGCAAGTTTCTACTTGATGAGATATCCTAGCATTTCTCTACCAAATGCTTATGAGATCTGTGTGCTTTATTGGTCCCCTCTGATTTGTGATTATTACCAATACATAGAGAGAGATATATATAAGAGATTACACTCGTGAGAAAAGATCATGAAAGAACAGAGCATAAGATACAAGGAGTTAAATCCCACATACATAAATATCTAAATACTTCTATATCTTTTTCTGTGTTTTCCCATTACTGTTAATATTAAACAGTATAACGTATAGAGAGATCATATAAGAAAGTACACTCGTAAGAAAAGATAATGAAAGAACAGAGCATAAAATACAAGGAGCTAAATCCCACATACATAAATATCTAAATACTTCTATATCTTTTTCTGTGTTTTCCCATTACTGTTAATATTAAACAGTATACTGTGTATAGGAGCACAAAACCATAGAAAATACTTTGAACTTCAAATGTTTAACCCGAAAAAATATGAAGCTTCTGAGAACACAAACATGTTAATTTCTGTTAATTATAGAAAACTGCAATTTCAATATAATTCCAATAATTGATGATTTCTCGGGAAAAATGTTATCTGACTCCTCCAACTAACCAGGCTCGATGAATGCAGATTATGTGAGCGCTCCTTAAAATCTATCCCTCAGTTACATATAAAAACAGAAGTTTATGACAGACATGTTCACTACGAGCACTGAAACACGCTTTAAGACAGAATTTGTTCACTACAAGCACTGAACAGTGCTGTCAAAAAAATTACTCCATCCCAAGCATCTTATGTCTCACGCCTAGATCTCCTTTGGCGAGGAGCTGCTCCTTCTTCTCCTATTTCATTTTCACTTCCACTTCCAGATTTCTCTTTCTCTGCCACATTCTCTGAACCTTCTTTGTCCTCGGAAACAGGAGCCTCATCCTGTTGAGGCTCATCTTTTTTCTCTACAGCCTTGACCACCTATCAGAATTTCAAAGGTTCAGCATAAGCAACCAGCATTTACGAATAGCTACTTACCAAGAGGTGATTCTGGCAGAAAGTATGTATAGAAGAACAGATACACTAAAATAATCCCAAGAAAGGACTAACAAGAAAATAAACTGTTGAAGGACTAACAAGAAAATAAACTGTTGAAGGAAGGGTAACAAACCTGTGGTTTCTTCCCACCAAAGATAATCTTGAACAAAATTGTCAAGATAACGACAAAAATGGACACCAAAATGCCAATCGTCAAATTCGGTTTCTTTTCACCTTGTTCAATTAAATCCTGTCAAAAGGAACAGCCATAAAAACTTAAATCACCTTGTAAGAAAGCTCAATCCCAGTAAGTCTTAATTGACTGAAGACAATAGATACTAAACACGGTAAAATTGACAAAAAGAAGACAAATTACTGTTTTACCCATTGGAGAGAACTTCCACCTACCAGAACACCGCTGAGAATTGTTGACACAAGCGACAAGACAAGGAATACACAAAAGGGGAAAAAAAATACTTACGATGATCTTTAACTTGTAGGCGGACAAGAATGGAAGGTCTGCTATGCTATACAAAATGTCAAATGCCTTCTTCTGCAAAGAAAAGTGAAGTGTAAGGAGAATTTATGGAACAAACACAAACAGCAGCTAAAGAATGCGATAGTCAAAGAAGATAAGGTAAGCTACAATGAAAGCCCTAAATAAGTAGCATAGAATACCTGGTAACCAGAGAGTTCCCCTGGTAAGGAATCTTCAGCATCTTCCAGCTTCTGTTGTTCTTTTTCACTGCTAAATTTTCCCTTCCATGTTTTCTCTCTGTACTCCTCTGCAACCTTCTCATCCAACCCAATTAGTATGTTGTCGAACAAAATTCCATCTTGCATTGTCCAGATTTCAATGCCAATAGCAGCTATTGGTTCCAAATTGGGCCTCTCCAACTCAAAGTATTCTGGGTTGGGAATCTGTTGCGGCTTCCAGATACCCTTATAATTTGGGTTATCAATCATAGGGGCATACCATTTTCCCTTGTAAGCAGGATTACTCTTCATTGGCCTCTTCCATTCACCACAACCAGGTGCCTCTTCACACTTGGGATTGGAAATCTTTGGTGCTTCCCACTCTCCATCTTCGTCATCATCCCAATCATCTGGCTTTGTAGATTCGGGGTCATCAATTTCCTCAGGCTCGTCATCCAACCATCCTTGAGGCTTTTCAGCTTCCAAATCTTCAATTTCCATTGGAGCCTCCTCATCCCAATCTTCAGGCTTGGTTGCATCAGGATCTGGTATCTTGGCTCTCTCATCCCAGTCTTCAGGCTTCTTGTCATCTGGATCAGGAATGGTTTTAGGTGGAATGAGAGCAGGCTCAAAGTCATCAGACAGAAGATTTGCCTTTTTCTTCTCCTCTCCATCTATCAAAATCCTCAATTCATTATCGGGTTTGATAATCGCTGTATAAACATGGCTTAGCTTATCAGATGGAACAGAGGGAGGGTACTTGAGATGGTGCTCAACATACTCCCCAGACTTTGGATTCTTATGCTTGTAAATGAAGTGCACTTTATTGGTAGCTCCACATTTGTCTGGTCCAAACATGATGGAGTATGGAGCCTCATTGTCAAACTCCTTTGGCTTCCATCCAGCTTCCTGGGGACGCAGGTACTTCAAGTATGCACCTCCACACTCAAGGCCATTCTGTAAGCGTACTTCGTACTGTAAGACTAGTGACCCATCTTTAGGGTCAACAGGCTGTGGTATTTCTTTAACTATGGCGTACTTCCTTGCAACTTCACTCACAAGAAGACCATAATCTTCATGACCTTTACTCTTTTCATGTTTCCACACACCTGAAAACCAATTAGCTTTTTTATTAACTTGACTGACGATCCTACAAGCAAACCTTAAGAGCAACAGAATAGAATGCTGCAAGGAGGAATTAAATAAGCAGGCAGATAATTTATAAATAACCGAGACGACAATGTACCGCATGCATAGATCATAAAAAATGAGTATAGCATATAGCTAAGGAGACAAATTGATCTAAAACTCTTCAAGGTTTTCAGAAGAATTGTTATTAATCAGCAGACGGAATTAACGAATCAATATAAAGACAAAGTACTGTATATATAAACCATAAAAATTAGAATACCATAAATAAGCAGCACACAAATTGATTTATGGAGCACCTGCACGTGCCCACCACCCACAGAATAGGCAGTGAATTTGATTTATGAATTACCCACAAAAATCTACAATCTAATACAATGGTGCAGTCCCAACCTAAAGAATATGAATAGTTGCCGGTGAAAATAATTTATGAATTACCCACAACTCAACAATCTAATACAATGGTAGAACCATGTAAGGGCCTACAACCTCAAATTTTACGTTGGCAGGTGGTCCCATAATATGGTTTTACTTCAACTGTAAAATTCTCAACATTTTAAAACAAATTCAAGAAAATATAATAGGCTACGTTTTAGGAAACAAATTTTCAGCTGATGCTGCAAATGGGGCCAGGGAGTTTGATACATAAGACCAAGTAAGTTATTGCCAAGTTGAAATCTGTTATTCTTATCACTAAAAAGTAAAATACCGACATATTGATTTATGAATTACCCCCAAAAATCTACAATCTAACAATCGTGCAGTCCCGTGGAGGAGACCTGCAACCCAATGAATATGAATAGTTGGCAGTGATATTAATTTATGAATTACCCACAAACATACAATCTAATACATGGTAGTCCATGGAGGGACCTACAACCCAAATTTCACGTTAGCAGGTGATCCCCGTAAAATGGTTTTACTTTAACTGTAAAATCCTCAACATTTTAAAACAAATTCAGGAAATTATAATAGACTTAAGGATTAGGAAACAAATTTTCAGCTGGTGTTGTAAATGGGGTTAGAGAGTTTGATGCACAAGATCAAGTTAGTTATTACCAAGTGCCAATCAGTTATTCTTTTCACTAAAATACCTACATATTGATTTATGAATTACCCACAAAAATCTACAATCTAATACAATTGTGCGGTCCCATGGAGGGGACCTAATACCCAAACGATATGAATAGTTGACAGTAAAATTAGTTATGAATTACCCACATATATACAATCTAATACAATGATAGTCCATGGAGGCACCTACAAACCAAATTTCACGTTAGCAGGTGGTCCCGTGATATGTTTTTACTATAACTGTAAAATCCTCACCATTTTACAACAAATTCAGGAAACTGTAATAGGCAAAGGTTTAGAAAACAGATTTTCAGCTGGTGCTGGTCTGAGAGTTTAACGCAGAAGTTAAAGTAAGTTGTTGCCAAGTATTAATCTGTATTTGTCCTAAAAATTATTCTTTTCACTAAAAATATATGCATATTTCCTTAAAAAAGGATATTGCTGCAATTTCCAAATCGCACTAGACTATCTTGCTGTAAAAATCTAAACTGCGTCATGGTCCCATGCAGCTACTAAAAGGCTGAAATTTTTAGAGGAACAGGTGGTCCCATGGAAAAGAGAAAAATAGCATAATGTATAATATGGAACCTTCTCCTAAAATGGTGGAACGCTGGTGCTGTAGGTAGGATCTAAGAGTTTTGACGCAGAAGTTCAAGAAGGCTATTGTCAATTGCAATCTATTTTTCCCCTAAGTTACAAAATACTTTTCAAAAAATGTATATTTTGCTGTAAAAAGCTAAAAGGACAAAGCCTAAAATATCCCTCAATCGAAACAATGGATTTATGAATAGATAGGCAGTGAAATTAATCTATGAATTAGACGCAAAAATCTAGAATCTAATACAATGATAGGGTCCCACGGAGGGGCCTACAACACCAAATTTTATGTCAACAGGTGGTCCTGTAATGCGGTTATACTTTAACCATAAAATCTTTAACCTTTCAAAACAAACTCAGAAAACTGCGGTTATAGTTTAACCATAAAATCTTTACCCTTTCAAAACAAACTCAGAAAACTGTGATAGGCTAAGATTTAGAAGATATATTGAGATTTTCAGCTGGTGCTGCAGATGTGGCCTGAGACATTGATACACGAGTTCAAGAAAGTTATTGCCAGGTGGCAATCTATTTTTGCCATTTGGCCTAAAAATTACAGAATTCTTTTCACTAAAATGACTTCATATTTCCATAAAAAATGTAGTGTTGTAAATGGCGTCTGAGAGTTTCTATACTCAAAGTTCAAGACAGTTACTGTCATAGTGGTAATCTGTTTTTGCCTAAAACTTACAGAATACTTTTCACTCAAATGCCTTTAAATTTCCTTAAAAAATGCAACTTTGCAGTAACTTCCAAACTGCATCGACTGTTCTTCTGTAAAAACTAGACCCAGAAGATTCAAGCAGACTGCTCTATGGAACCACTGGATATATGTCTAGGGCAATTACGCCAACACTGTCTCATCAGACTATTGCCACAACACTTACCAGTGGCAGTGCACAAAAGGAGGCAGACTTAACAAAAATCGCAATGTGCCATAACGGCATTCTTGAAATGGTAACACTAATGATTTACAACACAAAATTCCTTTAACAGTCTAACAGATGTAGCCCTTGTAACAGTTTGTCGAAGGTTGATCAACACTCGGGTAAGACCTAAACACAAGGCACCGTAACTCTAGAAGTAAATATTACCAACAATGCGTGCTAGATGCTCTAGGCTAATGTTGCAGTTGAGTCATGCCCTACATGGTGTTGGAGCAAGGTAGCTAGGTTACGCACAAATTAAAGGCACAATCGTCACTTCAAATAAGCCTACAACTGTACACAGACAATCACCCAACAATATAATACCCAGCCGTGCTAATGGAAGAGCTGAGCTCTCCTACATGGTATCAGAGCTAGGTAGATAATTACACTCCAAATTAAGGGTGCTCGAGGCTCAATCATCACTCTAGCAAAGCCTGTGCCTGTGAATTAACGAGTAGTGCAAATGAAAAGCTCGAAGTTAAACACTGAGTTAATCGCTGGTACAATAGCCAGCAGAGCAAATAGATAGCTCTGATTTCAGCACAAGGTTTCTCCTGTTACGATAACCAGCAGAGGAAATGGGACGATTCGAAGTTTAGTCATCACCCGGTTCATGTACTAAAACAGGCCGATGTCTAATCACAAAAATGCTACTTTACTCAAATAATTAAAGCCAGTCATGATACTAACCTTTATAATCCTCCTTTTCTGATACAATCCACTTGCCCTCGAAAGGCTCATCAAAAGATTCATAAAACAGCTGCACAAAACCAGACATTATCTCAATACCAAAACCAAAATCCTAAACATTGGATAAGTAAGGTTAAATTCACATTCAGGATTTAAGAAAGAAAGATAATAAAAGAATTCATAAAGTACATTATATCAGTCATTAGGCACAAAAATTTTAAATGAAAACCTCATACCGTGCTATATTAGGATAAATCCCTCAAGATAAAACTACAAGTAACTAAAGTATCTGCGAGCTTCACTAAATTTAACATTTAAATCTATTATTGCGCGCCATTAGGACATAATTCTCCAGATAAAACTAAAACCAATTGAATAGTCATCACTAAGTTTTTCTTTGATCTGTAGAGTCTTAAATCAAAATTGCTTATAACTAAACACATAACTGAAACCCCGAGCAAGATCCAATGAAAAGAGCATGTATTTAAACAAAATTTACTTCGATCTGTTAAGTTTACCCTGAAATTATACAAAACCCAAAGTAAATCCCAAACCCTTAGCGAAATTCCTTCACCTAGACATGTATTCCACCAAACATTATAACGATCTGTAGAGTTTTACAATTAGAACTGGATGTGTCCAAAACCCTTATTAAAATCCAGCGAAATAAACATGTACTCTGACAAATTTCAAATGGATTCATTAGGGTTTACAGGACATAAATCGCAAACCCCAACGCATAAAAATCAGTAAGTAGAAGCTCATAAACTAAACTCACCGGTTCAGAAGCTGAAACGAGGACATTCAACGCGGCAATTGCACAGAGCAAAGCCAAAAACGACGAAATCCGCCACCGATCCATCGTGACCAATTAAAGCCCCTGCAAATCCAACATAATTTCAGCAAATTCACCGTCAAAAGATCCCCAAACTCAAATCACCTTGCAAATACACCGAAAACCCATGTCATAGTACATAAAAGACACTCACAGAAACACTCAAAATATCCATTAAAACAAGCCCTCTCAAAACCCATATGGTAAGAAATCGAAAAAACAAAGCAGGAAAACAAATTCCACATAAACTAACCCCTACAAATTCAAAAATACACGCACAGAGCGTCTCTCAGAAAAAAAATTCCGATGTGAACTTGGTCGATCTACAAAAGAGCAAAATCTTTAATCATACTTCACTTAGAGGAACCAAACCAACCTCGAAATGATCTGAAGAAAACTGCCGTTCGACCTTCCAATTTGAACCCCTCCTCTAGAGCGGTTTTCAGCGAGCTTTAATAGAACTACTTATGAGCATTTGAGGGTTTCCAAAATTATTAATACGGGGAAATACAAAGATAGCGGTCTTAGGCTTACATGACCCGGCTACTACACGTCGTGCCGGCCAATCGCGTTTGCGCTTTCGCCAAATGAGCAATGGGAGCTTGACACGTCATGCGAATGACGTGCATTACTTTGAGGATGTCCACGTCAGCTCAGTTTTGGCCACGCTGGACGTGTTTTAATAGTAAGCCGGTCGTCTTTTAATTAAGTGATATATTATCTATTAGGGTTGTAACTTGTGGAGGTTATTCTTCAAGAGTTGGATTTTGTCACTTCGTATAATTGTGTAAATCATATACCTTATTGTGTAAACAAAGAGAACACCCTTCTACAAAATTATGCTAGCATTTCCATTGTTAGGAGGAAAATTTTAGTAGAAAAATATTGTAATTAATTTTATCGAGTAGGATAACAAGTTTTAATTTTTTTGAGTGGGTATTTGAGATGGTGGATAAAACATAGAGGAGATAGAGTCAAAGTGAGATGGAGATAATGGCAAGAATGATGAGACAAATATATAAAAGTACGTGCAAGTGAGAGTGCAAAAATTACATGTAGGCTTTGTATGGTTTGGTTATGCAAGTGCTTTTTAATTGAGTTTTAATAAAAACATAACAAAAAAATTATTCTAAAGGATTTTAAATGATATTTAAAAAGGATATCTGTCTTAAACCAAAAATACTATGAAATATTTTTACATCTCAAATATCTTACTAGCTTTTATTTTAACCTTTAGAGTTTTTTGTTTTTTTATAAAAGCTTATTAAAAATCAAATTTTTAAATATAAAAGCTTCAATCACAAACCATCTTAGGGTGTATGATAGCCAAAGTAAAGTACTAGCAATCACATCTTATTGTGCAATGGATACGCCCAGAATGGTTGTAGAAAGAAGCAATCAATATTTTGCATATGGAAAATTTTATAGTATATATTTTTTTATATTGATCCAAATTGGTAAGTACAATAAATATGGGAGGCATATTTGTAAGAGTAGTAAAGTGGTTTCTTTTTTCTTTTTGTTTTCGGTCCATTTTGATTTGTTGATTTTCGCTCATAATTTGAACATTGAAAGCATGTAATGATGTGTGTTGTTTTGCATTGGAGATGAAATGTAGTAAAGTAAACATGTATACATGGTTGTACGTAATTTTGGTTGTGAATAAAAGGAGAGAGCTTCGTAGGTCAATTCACAAATAGGTGTATAAATGGCAGACATTTTTTTTTATCTTTATTTTTGTTGGTCATCCGTTTGCACTTAAAATTGCTTTTAAGCGCTCCTCTTCTTGCTTTCTTAGTGCAACAAATGGACTATGCTACATGCATGCATATCTTTGGAATGTGAAGCTCGGGCATATTCAAAGGCTTTCAAGGTTGCACATTATTGTTATTACTGTGACTATTAGCCCTTGGCGATCAATGTTTCTGATGTCGATTGTTTCCCTTTGAAGTGTTAGGCCTTGTGATTTATGTATTGTTGAGGCCCAAGCCATTTTTAGAGGAATTTGACGGCGACCTCCATGACTTATTGGGACAATTAGCACATTTTTTTATTGTTGTGATCCCAAGGTGGGCATATGTAATGCTTGAATTGTACCACAACAAATAATGGAAGGTTAGGGGGGTTATGTCCATCTTGATATTCAATTCTTTGAACCTGACCCAATGCACCATTTACAAGGCCTACTTCCACCCACAAATTTGAACTTAGCATAACTTGATGGCCACTGTACAAGAGAATGTTTGCTTCGAGTTGTTCATCATCTAGATTCCAACATGATGTCCCCTTAAGTTGCTCTACATCGGATCTTGCAATGGGCATTGACAAATTTTAGAGCATATGTTTATTATGCGGTGAAACTAAATCATTTGTTGCAAATAAATGTAGTGAGGAAGAAAAATTTGACTGCTCAATTGAGTTAAGTGTTGAATTTGAACGTGACATTAGAACCTCCCAATCTTCAAGTGTTGGCTCTGCATTTCTTAAATTTGATAGAAGAGCATGAAATGCAATTTGTGATGGTTCTTCTCCAATCTGGCAGAACATCTTGTTTAGTGTTACTACTGTGTCAAAGCTTCGCTAGAGCATTGTGCCATATGACATTTCAGCATACATGGGAATGTCTTTGATTGAGGGGTTGCCCCAAATCACCGAAGAGGATGATTGAACGGGCACCAAATGAGATGTGATTATGATTGGGAAATGCTTCCATGACCTGTTGTCAATGCACTCCAATAACCTTGGGCATATGAAGCTTATTTCATCTCTTAGAATATAACAAATGAAATACATACTTTCTTGGAATGCTGCTAATGTTTGTCATTGTAATGGGTTCATCTCCTTTATTGGTATGTGTAGTGTTGAATGTATGGTGGATCCATGTATGTTGAATGCTACAACTCCAATTATTGCGAGCAATAACAATGGTGATTTGCCATTTGGTGTGGTTCCCATTAGTGCAAATTTGATGTTTGTTATCAAGTGTGATTGTCTTGTTCCTGTCATTCCTTGAATGGTCATTTTAAGTGGTGGTTGTAGTTCCCTGGCAGAAGAGTGAAATAATTATATCATATGTTTTTTTTGTTCAGTAGAGAAATTGTTTGGTGTAGCTTGATTTCTAATATGTGGGACATGGAACATTAGATGATTGGCTTCAATGAAACTAACTACTTCCTTTTTTTAAGTTTGATTGAGGTTATTGTAGCCCAGTTGTGGCTATTATCGGTCTCACATCAGCTAAGCATTTCAGCTCATCCAATTGAGCAAGTAGGCCTGGATGACATCCTAACAAGACTTTCCATTAATCAAGACTAACTTTGTACATTACATTGTCCTTATCAGAAGGAGATTCATCATCAGTGTTTGTTAATGGGTTTGCAAGTGTACAGTGTACATGTCAAGGGTGGTAGGTGGTAGAAATGCTCTCCTAGTGGTTCACAATATCTTCCTTTGATGCACCAAAATCTATCCAAACAAAGAAATCAAACCTGACATTTCAAATACAAAATAAGTGTTAGAAAAAATTGTTTTTCCACTCCACATATATATTAAATAAAACAACTAAATCAAAACATAAAAAATATATACTTGTATTTGGTATATATAAGAAAAAAGTTACTAAATAGTTGTTTAAAAAATAATCAAGATAAACATTTTTTTATCATTTATATTTTTCTTTAAACATATTGGAAATTAATCTATATTTCTATAACAAATTTTAAAAGCAAGTTTTTAAATTGATTGTTCCAAATGTTAAGATAAACATTGTATAAAGAAAAGATCATTTATTTATTTTTTAAAAAGAGGGGTAAAAATTTATTAATAAAGAAACCACAGGTACAAAACTAGGAGGATAACTGCCCCCCATAATCGACAGATATCTAGAAAAAAGCACCAACAGAAAAACCATCCAAACCAAACCTAGGGAAACATCCCCAACCCCAAAGCCCCAAGTAGGGGCCTCAGTTAACCATCCATATCCTCTGAAATCAACTGTTCCAAGTTTTGAATACTGTCTTGGGACAACCGGTCCTAATCACTAACATTCCACTCCCCCACCTGCTTCGAAGCCCACTTAGCCAAGTAATCAGCCACCTGGTTCCATTCCCTAGGGACATGGACAAAAGAAACAAAGTTCAGCAAGTGACTCAACCAGAGAATATGTCGAACCACAGTTGCCAACTATCATTGCTCACCATCCATCACTCACTCATTCAACAGATTAACCTTGTGCCATCCCAAGCACACCTTTTTTCCAAAGCACAAAGAATAGCAAGAGCCTCCATAAGATTATTAGTTTTTTGCCCCTTATAGATAGAGAAGAAAAGATCATTTATAGTTATTATATATTATTATATGTTTCTATAACAAAATTTGAATGTAATTTTTTAAATTAAATATTTTTAAAATGTTCAAGATAAACACTATATAAAGAAAATATTGTTTATATGTTATATGGAGCCCAATTAGACTCAGAGGTTGAATTTTCCCCACTTTTGTTGGCACATTTTCCTCCCAAATTAATTAACGGGGGAATTGGAAGGGGGGCAGAGCCACCTTTTACAAAAATTGTTTGTTATTTTATAAAGGCATCGATAGTTATATTTCTATTGGCTGACATATAAAACCCTATTTTTGTAACCAACATAAGTCTTGATAAAAATGACTGGAGAAGGGAAAAGGCTTAGGGTTAGGTTTTTCATTGATATTGTATTGTAGCATATTGTAGTGGTATTGAGTTACAAGATTGCTGGTTGTAATCAGTTCTCTTTTTGCTAGATAATAATATTGGACTCACTGTTGGTGAATGTAGCCCGAGTTTGAGTTAACCACGTTAAACTTGTCTCTCGTTGTTATTTCTATGTATTTTAATTTCTCTATTTAATCTATGATTATCTACATTTAATTGATATCTTCTGCATGTTATTCCTAACAAGTGGTATCAGAGCGGGTTGACTTCGATTATCGTCTGCAAGGTCTCACGGTTGGGTGGGAGTCTCACAGTTAAGTAGGAGCAATGGCAGACAAGGGTAAATTGAAGGTAGATAAATTCAATGGGAAGAACTATCAGTTATGGAAGATGCAGATGGTGAGGCCACCTTTATTAGAAGGATTTATGGAGGTCGTTGCAAGGGAAAGCCAAGAAACTAGTAGCAATGACTGATGAGGACTCGGAACTTCTGGATAGAAAGGCACTGGGAAGCATTCATTTGTGCCTGGTGCCATCGGTGGCATTCAATATTTTAAAAGCGAAGACAATAGATGAGTTGATGCAGACATTGGCAAAGTTATATGAAAAGCCTTCTGCTTCAAATAAAGTATTTTTATGAAGCATTTATTTAATATCAAAATCGTAGAAGGTGGATCAATTACTGATTATTTAAATGAGTTTAACACAATTACCAGTCAATTGACTTCTGTAAATGTAAATTCGATGAAGAAGTTAGAGCTCTCTTGATATTACGTTCTTTGCCTGAAAGCTGGAATAGTTTGGTAATGGCAGTTAGTAACTTTGTTTATGGTTCAAATACGTTGAAATTTGATGATGTTGTTGGTGTTATTATGAGTGAAGAAATTCATAGGAAAAGCTCAGGTGGAACATCCACATCAGGCAATGTTTTGAATGTAGAAAGCTGGGGCAGATCAAAGGAGAGAGGAAAAGATTCTGGAGGTCATGGGAAGTTAGGAGGAAAATCAAAAGACAAGAGGTCCTAATCTAGAGGAAAGAAGGATTGATGGTACTATGGGGAATCAGGTCATCTGAAGAAAGATTGTTGGTCTCAGAAGAATAAAAGAGATAAATAAGAAGGCAATAAGGAGGCAAATGTGGTAAGTAATAAATCTGAAGATGATGCTTTGATTCTTTCCCTAGATAATGCTGATGATTCATGGGTTTAAAATTTAGGGGCCTCATTTCATGCTACGCCCCATAGAAATTATTTTTTTTATTATGTATAAAGGGATTTTGGGTTGGTTTATTTGGAAGATAATGAACCCTGTCAGATTGTTGGAAAGTGAAGAATTAGGATTAAGTTGCAAAATGGGAATCATTGGCTACTACAAGAGGTAAGGCACATTCCAAGGTTGAGTAGGAATTTAATTTCAGTGGGGCAACTAGGTGATGAAGGTTGCATAGTTACTTTTAGTGATAAAAATTGGAAGGTTACAAAGAGGTGCCTTAATAGTAGCAAGAGGTGTGAAAGTAGGCACCTTATATCTTTGTACATGTCATATTGTTCCTTCTACTTTATTTGTTGCAGAGAAAAATCAAACATATTTAAAAACAGTTGTTGCAAGTTCTAAGACAACACTATGACATAACAGACTTGGGCATATGAGTGAAAAATGTATGAACGTACTTCATTATAAGAAAGTTTTACCAGGTCTGAAATGTATTAATATGGATTTCTGTGAAAGTTGTGTATGACAAACAAAAGAGGGTTAGTTTTATCAAGGATGGGAAGCAAAAGAAAGATGAAAAGTTGGAGCTTGTGCATATGGATGTATGGGGACCAACTCAGGTATCTTCTCTCGATGGCTCTTGGTATTATGTTTCATTCATAGATGATGCAACTAGGAAGGTTTGGATTTATTTCTTTAGGCAGAAATCTAATGTATCTGAAACATTTAAGAAATGGAGAAGCTTGGTTGAGAAGAAGATGGGTAAAAGATTAAAATGTCTCAAATCTGATAATGGTGGTGAGTATTGCAACAAATAATTTCAGGATTATTGTTCCTTTAATGGAATTCATAGGCAGAAAATGGTTTCAAGGACTCCACATGAGAATGGAGTGGCTGAGCGCATGAATAGGACAATAATGGAGTGTGCAATAAGAATGAAATTGCATGTTGGGCTGCCTTTAAACATGTGGGCAGAGGCTGTCAATACCATTGTATATTTAATTAATAGAGGTCATTCAGTTCCTTTGGTGATGCAGGAGCATCCCTAGTTCAAGAGCAATCTTGTATCAACAAAAAATATTTGCATTTCATTTTATTTTCTTTCATTTTCTAGTTCAGTATAGTAGCAGTTTCAGTAGATTGGTCTACATTCTATCACAATAGCATTTCACATCTTGTGGAGCTAGACTTAGCATCTAGACATCTTCATGCACATCATATCCAAAATTTAGATCATTTGGATCAGTTTCCAAAAAGATATCACTATCAAAAGATCGACTGTTTTTTCATAGCAGAGCATCCTGACAATCTCATACAACCAGCTAAAGGAGAAGACTTGTGGATCATTTCATGACTTGTAGAGCTAAATTACGCATCATTCAAGATACTTTGGATCATGGCCGACCTTCCCTAAGATCCACATGCTATTTCATTCACTTGCAGAGGATTCCCATATGTTTAGGTCCAACCTATATGTGTACACATGTTACATCTCTTTCATTGGAGTTTGTAATATGTTTGGCTAATGCAGAGGAATCTTATGGTCTGAAGATGATATATAATCATGTAGTAGATGCCTAGGAAAGTAGCTAGCATAATTTTACAAATTGTATAGTTTGAATTTCTTCTATAAGGTGCTTCAAAGCTATATCTTGCACATATATTGTAACTGGAGAATCAGGCCTATGAGCCCTAATCTGTAAGCCTGCATGTTGCCGGCATGTTTGTGTTTTGAATCTATGATATATTGAATGATTGAATCTCCATTTCCATCCTATCTTTGAGTTGTTTCCATTGTGTTTACTCTTGCTGCACAACCTAGACTGTTCACTTTATGGACCCTCCTAGTCGTGACTACACCAAGTGGTATCAGAGTGAAGCTCGAATCCTTTGGGAACAAAGTGAACAAAGTTTATGAAGGCATTCTGAAGATCTTATCGTGCATAGATCTCCAAATCCGAGGTAGACTAATGTTAACTTACCTCCCTCCAGTTGTTGTCCCTGATGTTCAAACCACAACTTGATATCACGTGGTTCCTTGATGGTTGATATGGTTTCCTAATAGGCAGATTGGTCCTTGGCAGGGTACTTGAGGTACTATGACATTATGTTAACAGATAACATGTATTTATATATTGTGGGTTCATATTCAGTTTGGCACCTATGGTAATCATGCTCAGCTTCATTGGCATTGGTTTTGTTGGTCATGTTAATATGGTTTGGCATCATTGGTCATGTTAATATGGTTTAGCATATTTTGATTATGCTCAGTTTGGTACATGGTGATATAATACTTCTTGGTGATGATGACCTTGTATAACAATATGTTATAATCTTTCTCTTGGCACAAATGCTTGATGTCATATTTAAGATAAAAGGCATTCAATGTCCAATGAGAACTAAGGCATGTTATGTTGTTTTAAAGTGTTGACCACAATATATTATCTCCTAGCGGGTATTTCAAATGTTGTAAAATATCACAAACTTGCTCCTCATCAGCATGCTTTAGTGGTTCACCTCCCGAACAGGTTAGTGCAAATTTAATAAGGCTAAATGAATGAGTTTTTCACTGAATCTTTAAGACTTATCGAGGGCACCAGTCGCTCAGACATTTTCTGGCAAAAGTTAGGGTTAAACACTCATTTTGCATATTCTTTGTTTCGTCTTTGGCGGCAGAAAGTAGGGTTTCACACGGTGAAACATGATGAGGTTTCATGGAACTCTGATTGGAATCCTGTTGATTCAATGCTGGTAATCATGGAGGTTGGATTGAGAATCTTCAAAAGTCGTATTGTTGATGTGACAAAGCTCAGCTACTGTGGTAAACATCTTATTTGTTCTCTCTTCTTCGGCCAACAGGTGATTTCATTCTCACACCTCCTTACAAATTCTTTTATGTGGGTTCGTTGTTTGGTTCTGCATAAGAGTTTTAAATTTAAATCACTTTTTACAAGGGCTCTGCGATGATATTATTTCATTTCCATATTTGAAGTTCTTACATTTGATAGAAACAACATGTTAGATTTTTTCATTCAGTTTGTGGATCTTTGAAGACAAAATGGAAGGATACCCACAAAAGGTGCATTTGGGGTTTCACTCTATAGAATTCTTTTTCTGTCAAGGGTTTTGAATATTTTTATGACTGTGATCTTTTGAGAAAAGGGCAGATTTCATGGCTAGCAGTTAACTATGTTATAGAGTTTTCTTCCTCTTTCAAGGTTTGTAACATTATGAAGAGACTATTTTGTTTGCTTTTGAATCATGTCAATAATAAGGACACACATTATAGTTTTTATGTTATGGGTACTTGAAATTCTGGTACAAATAGTTATAACAGCTAAATCAATTATCAAATGATCTCTTGTTCAGTTATACTCGAGTTCGGTATAACAAGGAAAGTTTTTGAGTATGGTTATAATTCTGGAAGCAGTTGCAATTAGTTTCATGTTTCAGTTATTTGGTTCAGTTGTACTCGGTTGAAAATCCAGTTATTACCTGAAACAGTTTTATGGAAATGGTTATCTCTTCAAACTGTCTCATGAGAAGAGGAAGATATTGTGAAATGTATAAAAAGGGGCTTTGAACAAAAATTGTGTGTGGTTGTATATACACCTAATGTAATGTTGAGGATAGATGACTAAATGCATTATCATTGATATCAGATCAGAGATTGAGGATCAGTGAAATAGAGTGTCCCTCTGTATTTGTTTTTTCTTCATGATTGAAACATGTATTGAAAGGTCAAGTCAATGAGACAAGAAATGACCTTTGCCAGTGAGGCATTTTGTGTAGCCAATGAGGCTCTGCAAGTGAGGCATTTTGTGTAGCCAGTGAGGCTTTACTAGTGAGGCATTTTGTAGCCAGTGAGGCCTGTAATCAGTGAGATTCATTAAATAAGCCAACGAGGCATTTTTTAAATGGTTTTTATGCCCCAAAGGGTTTTCCACTCAGGACAATCTTTGTGTCATGATTACTTGTTCTGCTCATGAGTTTTTGTTCATTATTTCATAATTTAATTGTTATATGATGCTCATAGTAAATCAGTACAAGTGCATAATACTTTGATATTTATTTCAGTCCAATGAAGTAACAATCTGCCTCTATTGTTTGTCTTGATGAATTGTTCTAATGATTCTTCATAGTTCACAAACAATTGTTCTGTCTTTTCATGCTCACAAGTTGGTTTGATAGTTCATTCTAGTTCTTAAATGAATGTCTTGCTTTCACTATTCAAGGTTGAAGTTCACAATTGGTAAAAGTTAATTAGGTGTTGCCAAAAATATGTCTGTTTTATAAGACATTGATACACCCCCCCTCTAAGTGTCTTGCGTACTCCAACAAGTGGTATCAGAGCCAAACCCCTGTTTTTAAGTTTAACCAACTTAGGGGATTCCTGGTCGTGGAGTACTCATCATGGGTAAGTGTAAAAGAAACAGAAGTCAAAAGAAAAACACCAATGTCAAGTCAAATGCAGTCTTGTCTCAGGAAAAGTTCTTGTCAGTTGAGTCAATAAGGGATAATAAGAACAATTCTATAGAAGAAGAGTGTGTTAGTAACCTTGAAGGAGTTGTTGTTTTTGAAGGAGAACAAGAATTTAATGTTGAAGAAAGATATTTCTTTGAGGATGAAGAAGATTGTGGAGTTGATGTTGAAGGAGAACTTCTGTGTGCCCTAGATACAATCAAACAACTTGACGAAGAAAATAGGAGACTAAAAGACCAGCTTCAACAAGAAAAACAATCCAAGGACAAGGTATGTTCAGATTTTGAAAAAGCTTCTTTAGAGTTTGAAAATGCCATAAATCATATTGCAGAATTAAAAAGTCATGTTAATGAATCTGATAAATTGATTGTTAATTTAAAAACTAAGATTGAGGAAGCCAAAAGAATAATAGATATGACTAAATATGATTTTGAAGTAAAAAGAATAGAATGTCTGAAGTTAGAGGCAGAAATAGTCTCTTTAAGAAAGGATTTGGAAAAGGCTTCTTCTAAACTTCACAAGAATATTCAATTTGACAAGAGTACTGAATGTTTGAATGAAATATTGAGTAGTCAGAAAAAACTAGAAGGATCATTTTGGCTTAGGCTATGAAAAAGGGGAAAGCTTTGGTGTTAAAGATGAAGTTAAAAGGGAAATAGTTTTTGCAACAACAAATAGGAAGAGTTTCAAGGTTAGGCGGACTCCTAGGCAAAAGATAGATCTGAATTATCATTTTGCTATTTCTGATGATGACAAGAAGAAAGCAAAGGATAAAACTATTGATATTGGGAGAAGAAGAACTAACAGTTTTTCAAGACCTTCATCTATCAGGCAATATCATTTTGTCAGGTACAACTATTCTCAATTTCATGGTTCTTGTTATGTCTGTCATAAGTATGGTCATAAAGCTAGAGATTGTAGTTATTATGGTTTGTTAAATCAAAACTACAGTATTGTTTGTTATAACTGCAATAAGGTTGGGCACTTGAAAAGAGACTGTTGGATGAATGCAAGGTATGACTCTATGATGCAGAGGTAAACGCAACAGAAGCTTACAAATGGGAAGGATGAGTCATTAACACAACCAGCATGTTAAAATCCTATCGGCTTATCATCATCATCATATTTCTTGCTAACACAGACAGCATCATCATATTTCGAAGGGGCATGAAATATCCTCTTGCTGACCACTGTTCACTTCCTTATCGCCTATCGGCGAGAGATGGTTCATCGGCCAAGGGGAAATGTCTTACCCCCGATGACTAATGTCACCCCGATGAATATATCGGTCGTATACCGATCGGCCAGACTTGGCTTATCGGCCGGACTCCAACACTCTGTCCCGATGTCTGATATCACCCCGATATCTCTTTTCATCGATCAGGTTGCCTATCGGCAACACTTCTTCTATCGGCCAGGCCGAAAAAGGTCTCCCCGACGCTATTACTCCTACCGATGCCGAAACACTTAACGTCAGCAGGATAAATCTGCATCGGGTGATATTCGCAATATCCTGATGACGATGACGTCACATGCACCTGATGATGATGTCACCCGGTTATAAAACTCTTACCTCCTCCGCAGCATGATAATAAAATGTCGGGTGATATTATACATATCCTGATGATGACCTTTAAGATCCTGATGACGACTTTTAAGAACCTCCTGTCCTTAGCCAAAAAAATGATTTTTCCCTCCCGCATACGATAGCGATATGCGGATGATGGGTACACACGAAAGATGATCCTAACAACGATATACACACTGAGTATATATCCGACTTATATCATCCTGATGCATTCAAAACATGCAAACTTCGTCAACTTCATAACCTGATCCGGATAGCGATATACTCACAGATGTCGATGCGATTCACTCCGTCTGGAAAAGCACATGCGGATTCCTATATATCCGTCAGCTGCATGTAAACTCACAGAACCGCACAATTTCACAAAGAAAATATGATGATCGGGCCGGATCACCTTCAGATCAAAACTTAACAGTTTATCTTCCTAAACCTAGCACATGAGGATGCTAGGTTGATTCATAGCATGCTACCAATCGATCTCCCACACAATGAAATGCATAAACAGAAACTAAAATACAACCTAAACTAACATGCATGGCCATTCCACCGATTCACAGAATCAACCGGTGGAAGGGTTGAAAGTATCCATTAACCTATAATCAGAACATAAATCAAAACATAAACAGCTGATAAACCAGATAATGCAATTGATGAGATCTTATTCAGATGAAATACAAATGTCCTGTTTCTACAACAATGTTTCACAATGTCTGGACTGATCTCTGGATCTCACTCAATCACCAGTACAACATAACACAACTACTACTCTCTCTCTGATATGATATCAAACCCTAACTGATCTGAGTTATTTATAGCAATATCCTACGAGTACTACCAACTCGATTCCCAGCGGCTGGGAGAGGACAGCTCAGACAACCTGATCACGAACTCTAACTACCTGCACACTCTCCTAGGCTGATCTAATACATATGCATTGGTCCAATGGACCTTATTACATTATGAAATCAAACATGCTAAAAATAGACTAATGTCCTGTCATGCGGACAATGAATCTATATCCCGTCTTGGAGGGGTGCTCCTGCACCACTCTAGAAGAAACTATTCTCCTCTTGATCAAAACTATAATATGTTGTGCTATAGATGTAAAGGATTTGGTCATAAAGCAAGGTTTTGCAGGGAGAAGTCATTTGAAAATGGATCTCTATGGGTTTGGAGAAGAAAACAAGGAAAGGAGAAGGGAGGACTTAGTCTTGTGCATGATGCACAAGGATTATCTCTTAGCATTTAAATGGTTGCATGTTTTTAGGGGGAGTGATCCAATGTTTTATTTTCTAACCCCAAGGAGTCTTAGGATGTAGTGGACTGAAATTTGATCTGAGATATTGTTTGCTCTTTATGGAAGTTTTGCATGATACTCTCTGTGATTTCTGTTGCAGTCATTTGATGATGATATCAAGGATGTCATTATGTTTTGTAATAGGACATCTTTGGAATAGCATGGCAACAGTTTTGATTGTTCTTATCAGATACAATATTCAAGTTTCATTTCAGTATGCATTCTTTGAGGAGCATTCTTCAGTAACAAGGCACTTTCAATTTCAGTGAATATTTCCAGTGATCTTGGTGTCCCTCATTTGTGAGTTCTCAAACAATATTTTATGCAAGACAATGACTGCATGACAATTGTGGTTTGGTGACTTAACATGTACAATGCCAAGTATAGTGCTTAGTTCCTTGAGTGTATTGAAACAGTGTTTGGTGTTTGATGTTTTAGCAATGACAGTAGTATATGCAGTTTCTGGGTATCCTTAACAAGATCTTTGATGCCAGATGGTTAAACCGCCTAATAACATCTTGCTACCATGATAACAATGGTTGTTGCACAACAAGTTGAGTAAGCTGGGTGATCTTGATTTAAAGACCAAAGCACAATTAGGGAGAGTTGAATATCAGGGAAACATACATACTCATATACTTGTTTCACAATGATGCTGGAACTTGGACAATGAATTCTAACTTTCACTTGGATCTTGTTGGTTGAGCAAAAGTGCATGCAGGAGGAGTATTGCTTATGATTTTCATGATGACTGTGGATCTTGCAATGATTTGTTTCTTTGACATGCCAGCAAACAGTAAAGTGGCTTGATGAACAGATTGGACACCATGCTTTGTTGATTTAGCTTGTAATTCCTTTTCATATTCTTGCACCATAGATATACATGAAAGTTGTCATGATCTTCATATATTGCTTAACTTAGGAGGCTACATGTGCTTCATTATGTGTTCTTGACAATATTGGAAATGACTTGTTGCAGTGAAGTGTTTTCTTGCATTTGCAAAGTGGTATGTGCACGGTGATAGTTCTTTCAATGATACAATGATAGATGAAGGTGGTTTGACAGTACTTATTTGCTAAGATCTGATAAAATAGTATTTCATGTGTCTTATTCTAAAGACAGTGATATGTTGCTTGATTTTAGTATTTCTCTCAAGTAAAGGCAGTGCTTTTCATGTCTGCCACCTCAGTGATGATAGTGTTTTGATCAATTGTATGCACTGATTTTAACAATGATATACATAGACTCAAAAGTCAGTGTTATGATAGTGCTACACTGTTCTCTCAGTGTTTCTAGATACAATGTTTTTAATGTTTGCTCTTGATGTAGAGGTTTATCAAAAGTAAATATGCTCATTGCATAGTGTTGTCAGTTTATGCATGTCAAGGATATCTCTGAAGTATGAACTAGAATTATTGGTTTGATCTTAGACAGTAGTTTTTGTGATTATTTTTGCTTGCCTTCTTGCACATGGTATGTGAGGACAAAGATTTTTTGGTTTATGAAATGAACTTGAGTGGCAGTCAATTCATGCTGATGATTCTTTGTATGGTGACAGTGAAAATTATATCTTTTGTAACAGTGACAATGGTGATGGTTGTGATCATGGTACAAGTGTTATTTGCACAGTAAAGTGATATTTTCTGATGTTTTGGACAGTGGTAACATCATTCTCAGTTGTTGTCCATCTTTGCTACATGCTCTTCATGCTTTTTTAGATCTCAGGCAATCGGAAAAAATGAAAACTTTTAAGCTGACATCTCTTTTTTGTTTCAGATGTTCTAGATACTTCTCACTCATGGGACAATCAGATTGGTATGGTTTTACATTTAAGGATTTAAGTATATATATTGGAGGCATTTGTATACTTTCACTCCCTTTGTCCTGATGTCAAAAAGAGGGAGAGGAAGTTGTGTTTTGCCCATCATGGACAAAGGGGGAGTTTGTTAACTTACCTTCCCTCCAGTTGTTGTCCCTGATGTTCAAACCACAACTTGATATCATGTGGTTTCCTTGATGGTTGATATGGTTTCCTAACAAGCAGATTGGTCCTTAGCATGGTACCTTGAGGTACTATGAAATTATGTTAACAGATAACAAGTATTTATATCTTGTGGGTTCATATTCAGTTTGGCACCTATGTTAATCAATCTCAGATTCATTGGCATTGGTTCTCTTGGTCATGTTAATATGGTTTGGCATCATTGATCATGTTAATATGGTTTGGCATATTTTGATTATGCTCAGTTTGGTACATGGTGATATAATACTTCTTGGTGATGATGATCTTGTATAACAATACGTTATAATCTTTCTCTTGGTACAAATGCTTGATGTCATATTTGAGATAAAAGGCATTCAATGTCCTATGAGAACTAAGGCATGTTATGTTGTTTTAAAGTGTTGACCGCGGTATATTATCTCCTAGCGGGTATTTCAAATGTTGTAAACATCACAAACTTGCTCCTCGTTGGCATGCTTTAGTGGTTCACCTCCCAAACAGGTCAATGCAAATTTAATAAGGCTAAATGAATGAGTTTTTCACTGGATCTTTGAGACTTACTAAGGGCACCGGTCGCCTAGACATTTTTTGGCAAAAGTTAGGGTTAAACACTCATTTTGCATATTCTTTTTTTGGTCTTAGGCAGTAGAAAGTAGGGTTTCACATGGCAAAAACATCATGAGGTTTCATGGAACTCCGATTGGAATCCTGTTGATTCAATGCTGGTAATCATGGAGGGTGGATTGAGAATCTTCAAAAGTCGTATTGTTGATGTGACAAAGCTCAGCTACTGTGGTAAACATCTTATTTATTCTCTCTTCTTCGGCCAACAGGTGATTTCATTCTCACACGTCCTTACAAATTCTTTATAGTGGGTTCGTTGTTTGGTTTTGCATAAGAGTTTTAAATTTAAATCACTTTTTACAAGGGCTCTATGATGATATTATTTCATTTATATATTTGAAGTTCTTGCATTTGATAGAAACAACATGTTAGATTTTTTCGTTCAGTCTGTGGATCTTTGAAGACAAAATGGAAGGATACCCACAAAAGGTGCATTTGGGGTTTCACTCTAAAGAATTATTTTTCTGTCAAGGGTTTTGAATATTTTATGACTATAATCTTTTGAGAAAAGGGCAGATTTCATGGCTAGCAGTTAACTGTGTTATAGAGTTTTCTTCCTCTTTCAAGGTTTGTCACATTATGAAGAGACTATTTTGTTTGCTTTTGAATCATGTCAATAATAAGGACACACATTATAGTTTTTCTGTTATGGGTACTTGAAATTCTGGTACAGATAGTTATAACAGCTAAATCAGTTGTCAAATGATCTCTTGTTCAGTTATACTCGAGTTCTATATAATAAGGAAAGTTTTTGAGTATGGTTATAATTCTGGAAGCAGTTGCAATCAGTTTCATGTTTCAGTTATTTGGTTCAGTTGTACTCGGTTGAAAATCTAGTTATTACCTGAAACAGTTTTATGGAAATGGTTATCTCTTCAAACTACCTCACGAGAAGAGGAAGATATTGTGAAATGTAAAAAAAGGGGCTTTGAACAGAAATTGTGTGTGGTTGTATATACACCTGATGTAATGTTGAAGATAGATGACTGAATGCATTATCATTGATATCAAATTAGAGATTGATGATCAGTGAAACAAAGTGTCCCTCTGTATTTGTTTTTTCTTCATGATTGAAACATGTATTGAAAGGTCAAGTCAGTGAGACAAGAAATGGCCTTTACTAGTGAGGCATTTTGTGTAGCTAGTGAGGCTCAGCCTGTGAGGCATTTTGTGTAGCCAGTGAGGCTTTGCTAGTGAGGCATTTTGTAGCGAGTGAGGCATGTAATTAGTGAGATTCATTAAATAAGCCAATGAGGCATTTTTTGAGTGGTTTTTATGCCCCAAAGGGTTTTCACTCAAGACAATCTCTATGTCATGATTACTTGTTTTGTTCATTATTTCATAATTTAACTGTTATATGATGCTCGTAGTAAATCAGTACAAGTGCATAATACTTTGATATTTATTTCAGTCCAATGAAGTAACAATATGCCTCTATTGTTTGTCTTGATGAATTGCTCTAATGATTCTTCATAGTTCACAAATATTTGTTCTATCTTTTCATGCTCACAAGTTGGTTTGATAGTTCATCCTAGTTCTTAAATGAATGTCTTGCTTTCACCATTCAAGGTTGAAGTTCACAGTTGGTAAAAGTTAATTAGGTGTTGCCAAAAATATGTCTATTTTATAAGACACTGATTCACCCCCCCTCTTAGTGTCTTGTGTACTCCAACAACTACTTGTGTTGTCAACTAATCGTCAATTGTGAGGCAGTTGTCACATTGTAGCCTAATCACTGAATTTGAGGCAGTTACACTTGATCCTAGGAAGAGATGCTGCTGAGGAGAATACCTATTGTTGGTACTATGGCAAGAAGAATGGATGAGATAATGGAAATGATGAAGACAATGTGAGTTCGCTTGGATGTCATTGAAGAAGATTGGAGAACAGGACTTACACCTAGACATAATGTTGAAAGTGATTATGATGAAGAATTTCAATTCGCTAATCAAAATGAAGAAACCCTATGAGAAGAAGAAGAATTAGATGAAGTGAAGATGTTGCAAGCTATTTCAAAGATTGGGAAAAGACCTAGAGTTGATGTACTAAACTACACTGGCAATTTGAATCCCGAGGAACTGATTGATTGGATAAATGACCTAGAAGAATTCTTTGAATATGAAGAAATTGAAGATCCGAAGAAGGTGAAATTTGTAAAGACTAAGTTGAAAGGACATGCTTCTATTTGGTGGAAAGAAGTTCAGTTGGATAAAAACAGAAGAGGAAGAGAGAAGATCACAAAGTGGGATAGAATGGTAACAAAATTGAAGAATCAGGTTATACCTGCTGACTATGAGTTGGAACTATTGAAAAGATTGCAGAACCCGAGACAAAAGGAGAAATCTGTGAAGGAGTACACTGACGAATTTCATAAGATGATCGTAAGGACAAGACATAGTGAAGCAAGCAAAGAGAAAGTGGCAAGATACATCAACAGACTGAGATTGAACATTCAAGAAGAACTGAGTTTGGTAAGAATGACAACATTGGAAGAAGCATATCAGTTTACCCTGAAAGTTGAAGAAAAGTTGAACAAGAAGCATGAGCAGGGACAAAGAGGTAGACGAGGTAAATTTTAGAGAGGTAGAATATTTTATGGAAGAGAAAGATCATTTGCGGAGCAGAACAGACAAGATAGCACATTCAAGAAGGAAGACAAAGGAAATAATGCATACCGAAGAGATGGCAAAACTTTCTATCGTAGAGGAAACCCTAGTTCATACCGGAGTGAAGGATACATAAGAGATGGAAGAGGACCTGATAGGAGAACATTCAGAGGACCCTGTTTTAAGTGTGGAGGTGAATGCCATAGAGCATTTGAATGTAATCAATGAAGTACAAGCAAGAAGACAAAGAACAGTGGAAGAGTAGCCTATGTAGAAGAAGAACCTGTTGGATCACCTAGTTCAATTGGTAAACCTGAGAAAGGAGAATCACTTGTCATGATGAAAGCACTATTTCAAGCAGAGATAAATGAGGAACCACAGTAGAGGAAAAGTTTGTTCAAAACCAGATGCAAATCAGGAGGTAAATGTTGTAAAGTTGTAATTGATAGTGGTAGTTCTGATAATTTGGTTTAAGAAGAGATGGTAACTAAGCTGAAGTTGGAAAGATTGAAACACCCTAAACCATATTAGATAGCATGGATTTAGGGTGATCATAAGGTACTGGTGAGTGAACAATGTTTGGTGAAATTTCATATTAGATCTTATCATGATGAAGTATTGTGTGATATTATGCTTAAGGATGTATGTCATATATTGTTGGGTAGACCATGGCAGTATGATATAAAATCTATACATGATGGGAGAAAGAATACATATACTATAACATCAAATGGAAAGAGAATTATTTTGATCCCTTTGTTAGATGAACCTAAGAGTGAACTATGTGGGAATACTAGAATCTGTTTAGTAGATGGAAAGAAATTTATAGATGGTTTGAGACATGAGAATATGTGTTATGCTTCGATTCCTAAGAAGCTTGAAAACCTGAAGATAGAAGAATCACAACTGGAGGAGATAACTGAGTTGTTGACAGAGTATGAAGATATCATATTAGATAATGTACCTGAAGGATTGCCACCAATCAAGAGTATTAGTCATCACGTGGATCTTATACCTAGAGCTAGTTTGTCTAATAAAGTAGCACACAGAATGACACCAATAGAGAATGAAGAACTAAATAGACAGATACAAGAGTTGTTGAGGAAAGGTTTGATTAGAGAAAGTTGAGCCCTTGTGCAGTACCTACAGTGTTAGCACTGAAGAAGGATGGAGAATGGAGAATGTGTAGACTCTAGAGCAAACAAGAAGATCATAGTTAAGCATAGATTTCCCTTTCCTAGGATGGATGACATTATGGTTTGTTTGAGTGGAGCAAAATATTTTACTAAGATAGTCTTGAAGAGTGGATACCATCAAATCAGAATCAAAGAAGGGGATGAATGGAAGACTAGTTTTAAGACAAATGAAGATTGTATGAGTGGTTAGTGACGCATTTTGGATTGACAAATGCACCAAGTACTTTCATGAGATTGATGATTGAGGTTTTGAAGAAATTCTTGGGTAAGTTTGTTATTGTATATTTGGATGATATTCTGATTTTTAGTAAGACAAAGAAGAACATTCGTGGCACCTGAGACAAGTATTGCAGAGGTTGAGAGAAGAGAAATTGTTGATAAACATTAAGAAGTGTAGTTTCATGAAGGAAGAGTTGGTATACTTGGGATTTGTGATTTCTGCAAAAGGATTGAAGATGGACCCTGAGAAAGTTAGAGTAATTGTCGAATGGCCTACACCCGAGAGCATTGGAGAAGTTCGATCAATTCATGGATTAGCTAGTTTCTAATAGAAGTTCATCATAAATTTTAGTTTAGTATGTAACCCTACGACAGAGACAATGAGAGGTGATAGAAAGGACTTTAAGTGGACATTAGGAGTAGATAGAAGTTTTGAATTGTTGACTTGTAGAAAGTGACAGAGCAACCTGTGTTGGCATTACCAGATTTCAATAAGGTATTTCAAGTAGATTGTGATGCAAGTGGAAATGCAATAGGAGAAATGTTAAGTCAAGAAGGTAGACCTGTAGCATATTTTAGTGAGAAATTGAATAATGCAAGGAGAAGATATTCAGTTTATGATTAGGAGTTCTATGCCATAATTCAAGCCTTAAAGAAGGGAAAACATTATTTGTTGCCTAAAGAGTCTGTGTTGTATATAGATCATCAAGCTTTGCAGTATTTGAATAGTCAAGGGAAGTTGTATCAGAGACATATGAGATGGGTAGAGTTCATCCAGAGTTATACTTTTGTATTGAAGCATAGGAGTGGAAAATCAAACAAAGTTGTAGATGCATTGAGTAGGAGAAGGAACTTGCTGACAAAGATGAGAATTGAAGTATTAGGTTTTGAGGAATTGAAGAACATGTATGAAGAAGATCTTGATTTTGCAGAACCTTAGAAAGCATGTAAGGAGCCTGTTGTGACATATAGAAGTAAGTGGTTGGATTATTTCATTCAAGAGGATACGTTGTTCAAATGAAATCAGTTATGCATACCTAAGAGTTCAATGAGAGATAATCTGATAAAAGAGAAGCACAGTGGTGGATTGGTGGGACATTTTGGAATTGATAAGACAGTGGCTCTAGTAAGTGAAAATTACTTTTGGCCTCAAATCTATAAGGATGTTAGGAAATTTGTGCAGAGTTGTAGAATTTGTCAAGTTGCAAAAGGAAGTAGTCAGAATACTGGATTGTACAAATCTTTGACAATATCGGAGAGACCTTGGGAAGACATAACCATGGATTTCATAATGGGATTGTTGAAGACACAGAGAGGACATGATTCTATATTTGTAGTGGTGGATAGATTTTCAAAGATGGCACATTTCATACCTTGTAAGAAGACAACTAATGCAATACATGTAGCTGACCTATTTTTCAAGGAGATTATGAGATTGCATGGATTACCTAAAAGCATAATTTCAGATAGAGATACAAGATTTCTTGGATATTTTTGGAGGACACTTTGGAAGAAGACAAAGACAGACTTGAAGTTTAGTTCAACATTTCATCCACAGACTGATGGACAAATAGAGGTAGTAAATAGGAGTTTGGGAAACCTGTTGAGATGTTTTGTTGGAGAGAAGGTAGGAAGTTGGGATTTGATTCTATCACAAATAGAGTTTGCATATAATAATTTAGTAAATAGGAGTACCGGTGTAACGCCCTGCTAAGATACCTTAGAGAACAGCTCGACTAAGCTAACCAAAAAGGGAATTTTTTTTAAAGAGAAAATTATGAAGAAATGTAAATCATATTTATTCAAACATCTAATTAAGCTTTATCCTCTAGGGATTCCAAAGCTGCATTACTAACAACTATTAACATGATCTAACCAACATTATGAATTAACTAACAACCATGGTTCATTCTAAATCTAATTGCATCAAATGAATAAACTCATACATTCCCATATTATATCATCAGATAAGTAAGCATCAAGATCCTGTATAGGATTACAAGTACATATATAATTTCCTTTACGTGAGAGTACAACATTACATGTTTATAATATCGCTATCCAGATTACATTGGAGTACTTACATCAAGATAACAATACATGATTCAACTGATATATAAGACTAGAACATGATCATAAGAATCTATCTCCTCAACTAGACCAATATTTGAAGTCAGCTACAAGCGATACATCCTTCTCGCACACGAACAACAACAAGGGAAACCAATGGAGATAAAAGCACAACCACCTGACCATGTGGAACCCTAATGTCCACCCCTCGTGCTAGGAGATAACAATAAGGTCCCACTAAGCAAACAGTCAAGAAGACAATAGGCTAACAGGTGTAAGGACTACACATGACTCAAATATAACACTGGTCAATATGAACATCACAAGCAACTCAACAACACTTACACACTTAACTATACTTTCAGAGGCACTCACACAACTGAAGGAGGAAAACACAATTAGGGAATGCTAGGTTGCAGTAGGGATGAGTGTCATCACATGGTCCTAACATGGGTTACCCTGACAGTCTCTTTCTAGACGTCAACCCCCACCCACAAGTTATCCTAACAGTCTCTCGCTAGGCATTGGCCCCATCTATGGTTACCCTGACAGTCTCTTACTAGACATCGGCCCCATAGGGTGACACATGCGGAACCAACATTCCTTTCGTGAGGACAAGGAAGTTGATTTTGCCAACCACGACCTTCTCATTCCATCCTTGGCCTGAATGAACACTACAGGAATGGGTGAGACATCCAATTATCTTAATTAGTGTGAAAACTACCTAACCCTCTAAATTTATTATTAAGTTATCACTGGATTAACAACTTCCAATGGGTTACCCCGACAAGCCACTTTGGGCACCAGCCCCACATTGAAAGCCACTCCCCCTTCACTACATCTAGATTCACCAAGCCCAAAACATAAACCAAGCATGAACTATCACATTTCTCATCATGATGCATTTACAACACACAAAATATACATCATTTCACATCACACAGAGCAAGGCATTACCCATCTTGCATAGTCATCATAACCACGTCAATAGGTACATTAAGCAAGGCATTATCCATCTTGCACATGTATCATACCAACATGAATAGGAGATAATATTTCAAGAATGCATTTCATTCAACTCACATGATGCACACATAGCCAACCCCCACACAATCACACCCTCCTAGGCCTCTGGAAACAACTTCCCAAAATGACACAAACACTTGACACCACTAAACACAATAGTCACGCATCACATTCACTCTCAAATGCACATCATAAACTATGATCCTTCATCAATATTTCAAATACAATACCACAAATGTAACATACAATATAATGCACTAATTATGGGTCTTAAAGATTGTAACATTAATCCAATCATGATCAATCATCTAACAATTACAAAGTGAATCTATCTCATCAATACAGAACTATAACTTTCTAACCACTAGTAGTAGTTACTAATATGATCATAAGATATAAGTGTCCACGAGTATCAATATTTTAACTAATAATTCTCAAGACTTATTTTAATTTCATTTAATTAAAATGATTGTGAACAACATGCAAATAACCCTAAGACATACAAATTAAACACAACAATTATTTACACTATTTACACTGATGTAGATTTCATTAATAATCAGGACAATTTTGTAAATACTATTAAATATAAATGTATAAGCAAGACTAAAAGCCCATGCTATAAATCTCTTGCACTAGTTAGAATCACAAGATACAAAACCCGAAGCTACAATAAAAGAACCTTGTTCTAAGGTTAGCTTGAGAAGAAAGAAATATAGAACAACAAAACATTCCCATAGATCTAACATCTTCATCAAATTGACCTCATTTTTAACCACATGTATATGATAGGATTATTACACATTTTAAGGATGGTTCAAACCAAGTAGAAGTATCATGGCTAAAGCAACTCAAGGGTGAACGCTAAGAGGGCACAAGTAAAAGAACAATATTTTTCTAGGTTTTACCAAATTCCGTTTAACACACGAATAGGAAGAGAGAAGCTCAGGTTGCTATAGAAAAAACTTAAGTGTCAACTTGATCAATCTTCTATAAACCAATACTACATTGGTCCTATGAATACCAAAATGATCATACCTAATACATAGTTCTTCTAGAGGTGTCTACACCTCATAATGATTACCAAGCTTGTTAAAATCCCTTACCCAACACTAGTATTAACGGAATAAACTAGTACAAAGCATTCTAACTTGCTAACATATCAAGTCTAGGAATAGGAAGGGTTGATTGAGTTCAAGACATAAATATGATACAAACATTTTCTCAACAACAAGGTTAATAAGAACGTGAAATTTCTTAAGAACAAGTTATAAACATGCTTTATACAACTAATGAGCCACAACATCCGCAAAGGACTTTATTATCACATCAAAATTCACTTACAACATCGCATACACATGAAATTAGGACATACTAATCTATGCATCAGGAAAACTAAACCTCGACAACATTACGACCACTGATACAACTTACACAAGTTCCATTTACCTTATACAGTTCCACTCGTAATCAACTAATTTCTAAAACAAACTTATAAATCAAATCTTAAATACATTGTTTACAAACCTAATTCCAAACCTACTTAAATCATATTTCTACTAATAAATCGTAATAAAATCAGTATTAATTTAAATTAAATCTATACATTCACTCTATCCAAATTGAATTCTTATACTTCTATTCTATATAGATTTAATAGCCTTCTTATAACCTAACAAACAACCAAAATAAGTAGAGTTATTTATAATTGAAAGTATATTCACCTACAATAGCATAGATAAGAAGATATAATTGTTGGAACTGCTCAAGTAATGTTTTTTTTTTTTTGACAAATGCCTCAAAGGGATGGCATCTCATGGATATCAGTGATTGCAGGATCAACACAAAATGAATTTATTGAGAAGGATTTAGAAGCTACCAGCAATGCAAAATGTGAAAGCATAGACAGGGCACGCGAACTGGTTGGTAGGATGCCTCAAAGATAGTCATATTATGGAAAGCAATGATCATAAGATGTGCACAAAACAAATTTGTTGAAAAATTTCAGAGAAACTTAGTTCAAAAATATAGGGTTATTGGTGGCGCAACTATCTATTTTAACAGAGACGAAATGGGTGAGAGGTAGACAGTCACAAAATATTTATATCTCCAAAATGACAAATTGGGTATGGATGATTTTGGGATATGATTTAGATAACTAGGTCACGCACCATATATAAAATTCTAGAGAAACCCAGTTCATAAAACTAAAGTTATGGCTAACGCAATAGACTGGGTTTAGAAAATGTAGAAGAGAATTCACAAAATAATATAAAGCTTGCATATTACAAATTCATTTCACTAAATCTAATGCAACAATAAATTAGATTCATATCTTAGTCTATACCTAGAATATTACTTCAATCACATCTTCACAAATTTCCTAGCTCGCATCCATTTTTTCCCAAGTCTTTTCTTTTGGAAGCTATGATTTATGGTGCCAAAAGAAAAATGAAAACTTCCTGAGAGAGAGAGATCCCCAAAACATAAAATATATTCTCCATTTGAAATGCATGCTCCTTCCCCAAATTATGCCTTGAGATTTCCCAATAAAGTTGAGCATACATAACCACCTCCATAATTTCTTCCAGAAGATTCTCCTTTATTACTTTTTTCCAATTTGCTATTTTAACCAAACAATAATTTCTCCCTAGTTTTATTTATTTTAGAATTTGCTATTTATTTCATTTACAACCAAACAAAAATAGTTTTTTTCTACTTTTCTAAAATTAGTCTCTTACTCAAAAGAAACATTTATTTCTAAGATTCCCTCTTGAGGTGCGTAACTGCCACTTCTTCCAAGTGGCCAAAATAGAAAATAATTACTCAATACAATAATAATAAAGAAAGAGAATCTTTTTCAGACATAATAATACATATTTCCCCACAACTATAATTTACATAAACGCATCTATATTTATTTATTAAAGTGCCCTCTTAACTTAATAATTTTATTTTAATGAAGCAATTAACCAAAACATTAATCACACAATTCCAAACAAAATAACCCAAATGCTAAACAATACTTGACACTATGCACGATCGGAAAGCAAGACCACCACAACAATGACTGACTATAATGCCCATACCGACAACACTGACTAGGTGCAAAACTGGATACTCATCCTTTTCAAGGATGGTGACTAAGTTAGGGGACCCTACGTTATCTCTGTTCAACTATTTCCATTAGGTTTAAGGCACACTTAGACCTGTCAATTCAAGTGGAGTCGATGCCTGGTACCTACAACATGCAGGACACAACACGGTCTATGCACAAGTATAATAAATATAAAATGGTCATGGAGTGAAAGAGAATCGCAACGTCACCGGACGCTCACAAATGAGTGGTACGACATTGTCTCTTTGCACACCACATAATAATCAGATCATCCTATAATACAGAACTAGTCTCATAAAATCAATCATAACATATAACAATCATAGAAAGATCAACATCATAATCCCCTGAATGTAAAACAATGTCAAAGCATATAAATTATCAGTGTCACAACAAAGATTATCAATAAAACATACTAACTGTCATATGAAACCACATATGAACATAATCAGGAATGTCATCAACATGAATGTAGCATCTACTTTCATCATATAATGTACAACATCAATTGTCTAACATACCCTAAATATTCCCATTATTTTAACTTCATCTTCATGCTCCTTAGCCAGACTATTTGCACATCGAAGATGAGAATGGAGGGGCACTACAACCGGAAGAACGCCATTTGAGATTGTGATAGGAACTAACCCTAGAGGAGTAGCAAAGATGAGAGATGTCAGTATGGAAGAAAAGAGGAGTGCAGAAGGAGAAGAATTTACAGGACACATGGAGACAATGCATAATCAAGTTAAAAAGCATTTGGAGGAGATGAACAGTAAGTATAATGAACAAGCAAATGAGAAGAGAAGACAAAGAATTTACAGTTGGAGATGAAGTGATGGTATACTTGAGAAAAGAAAGGTTTCCAGTAGGGACATATAACAAGTTAAAGATGAAGAAGTTTGGACCATTTAGGATACTCATAAATTTTGATTCAGGAAATGCATATGAAGTGGAGCTACCGGAGACATTGAGTATATCACCTATTTTTAATATTGCAAACCTATATCAATATCATGAAACATAGATTGAAGAAGAATTAAAGAAGCAGTTACCACAACAAGCCTCGGAGTAGATTGAAGACACCCTGTACAATGGAATTAGACGAAACACCAAAGACAAGCAATACAAGGAATATTTGGTGAAATGGAAAGGCAGACCAAAAGAACACTCATCTTGGATTTCTCAAGTTGAGGTGGACCGTCTTGGTTTTCCTCTATCCCCAGCAAAGTGAGGGACTCACTTTTTCAACAACCTCAGGTGTCTGATGCAGGAGCATCCTTGGTTCAAGACCAATCTTGCATCAACAAAAAATATTTGCATTTAATTTTGTTTTCTTTCATTTTCTAGTTCGGTACAATCAGTTCAGTCAGTAGCAGTTTCAGTAGATTGGTCCGTATTTTTCCGCAATAGAATTTCACACCTTGTGGAGCTAGACTTAGCATCTAGACATCTTCACGCACATCATATCCAAAATTTAGATAATTTGGATCAATTTCTAGAAAGATATCGCTATCAGAAGATTGACTGTTTTCTTATAGCATAGCATCTTGACAATCTTAGACAACCAGCTAAAGGAGAAGACTTGCAGAGTATTTCATGACTTGCGGAGCTGAATTACATATCATTCAATATACTTTGGATCATGGCCAACCTTCCTTGAGATCCACACACTATTTCATTCACTTGTAGAGGATTCCCATCTTTTTAGGTTCGACCTATTCGTGTACACACGTTACATCTCTTTCATTGGAGTTTGTAATCTGTTTGGCAGACACAGAGGAATCTTTTGGTCCGAATATGATATATAATCATGTAATAGATGCCTAGGAAAGTAGTTAGCATAATTTTACAAATTGGATAGTTTGATTTTTTTTTGTAAGGTGCTTCAAAGCTATATATTAACTGAAGAATCAGGCCTGTGAGTCCTAATTTGTAAGTCCGCATGTTGCTGGCATGTTTGTGTTTTGAATCTATGATATACTAAATGATTGAATCTGCATTTGCATCCTATCTTTGAGTTGTTTCCATTGTGTTTACTCTTGTTGCATGGCCTGGATTGTTCACTATGTGGACCCTCCTAGCTATGACTGCACCATTTGGGTTGTGGTATTTCAGAGGAAGCATGGACAGGTAATAAGGTGAGTTATTCTTTTCTCAAAACCTTCAGATGTGAAGGATTTGCACATGTAGATTCTAAAAATAGAACCAAGTTGGATGCAAAATTAAAAAAGTATATCTTCGTTAGATATGACATTGATGAATTAGGTTATAGGCTTTGGGATTTTGAAAATCTAAAAATCGTGAGAAGCAGGGATGTTGTATTTAATGAGAAGGTGTTGTACAAAGATCAGTTGCAATAGCATGAGAAGAAAAAAAAGGATTTTGTGGTGGTGGATGATACTTCAGACAATGATGTTCTAGTGGTTCCTCATGCTCCGCAACAACAACAACAAATACCACAAACTCTAGTGAATGTTAGATGATCAACAAGGATAAGTAGACCTCCTGAAAGGTTTTCTCCCTCTTTGTATTCTATTTTTTTAACATTTGATGGTGAACCAGAAGGGTATGATTAAGCTATGCAGGTGGATACAAAGGTTTAGTGGGAGCATGCAATGGAAGAAGAAATCGATTCCTTGCTAAAAAATCAAACTTGGAAATTATGCAATCTGCCTGCAAGTAAAAAGGCTTTACCAAGCAAATGGGTTTATAGGTTGAAAGAGGACAATGGAGGTAAGAATAGATTTAAAGCTAGGTTAGTTGTAAAAGGATTTGCACAGAAAAAGGGCATTGATTTTGATGAGATTTTTTCTTCGGTTGTTAAGATGACTTCTATTCGTACTGTTTTAAGTATTGTGGTTGCTGAAGATTTGCACTTGGAACAGCTAAATGTGAAAAATGTCTTTCTCGATGGTGATTTGGAGGGGGAGATTTATATGGAGCAGCCACAAGGATTTGAGGTCAAAGGAAATGAGAAACTAGTATATAGATTGAAGAAAAGTTTATATGGCTTGAAACAAGCACCTTGGTAATGGTACTTGAAATTTGATAGTTTTATGGCTGAGGAAGGCTATAGTCAGTGTAATTCTAACCATTGTATTTATTTTAAGAGGTTGGATAATGATAGCTACATTATTTTATGTTTATATGTTGATGACATGCTTATAGCAGTGTCTAACATAGATACATCAGTGAGTTAAAACAACAGTTAGTAAAATCATTTTCTATGAAGGATTTGGGGGCAGTGAAACAAATCCTTAGTATGATAATTTGTAGAGATAAGAAGAAAAGAAAATTGACTCTATCTCAAGTTGATTATGTTGAAAAGGTGTTGCAGAGATTCCATATGGAGAATGCAGAAGTTGTCAGCGCACCTTTGCCTAGTCATTTGAAATTGACTAAGGAGATGTGTCCAAAGACACAAGAGGAGGAAAATAAAATGTCCAAGGTACCATATGCTTCAGCTGTAGGAAGTTTTTAATGTACACCATGGTATGCACGAGACCGAATATTGCACATGTTGTAGGAGTTGTAAGCAGGTATATGAGTAATCCTGGATTGGAGCATTGGAATGTGATAAAATGAATTCTCTATTTGAGAGGTACATCTAATAAACATTTATGTTTTGGAGACTCTAATACTGATTGAAAAGTCTATGTGGACTTAGATTTGGCAGGGGATATTGAAACCAGGCATAGTACTATAGGTTATGTCTTTACTGTAGGTGGGACAATGGTGAGTTAGATCTCTAGGTTACAAAAGGTGGTTGCTTTATCCACCATAGAGGCGGAATATGTAGTTGCAATAGAGGCAACCAAGGAGATGATGTGGCTGTAATATTTCATGGAAGAATTGGGCAAACAATAGGTTGAAAGTTATTTGTTTACAGACAACTAGAGTGCCATACATCTTGCAAAGAATTTTGCCTTGAATTCAAAGACTAAACACATACAGCTAAGGTATCACTTCATCCGGTCGGTGTTGGAGGATGGACAGTTAAGGATAGAAAAGATACATACAGATAACAATCCAGCGAATATGTTTACGAAGGCGGTGACAAGGGAGAAGTTGAGCTCCTCTTTAGCTTCGGTTGGCCTTCAAGATTGACAATAATAAATTCAAAGGTCCATGGTGCTTATTTCCAATGGGAGCTACAGGGGCAGTGGTGTTATGATCAGTCTCCAAGTGGGAGATGATATGGTGTGGAGTCTGATCAGTCTCCAAGTGGGAGATTGTTGTTATATGGAACCCAATCAGACTCAAAGGTTAAATTTTCCCTACTTTTGTCATCGTGTTTTCCCCCCAAATTAATTAACAGGGGAATTGGAAGGGGGTAGAGCCTCCTCTTACAAAAATTGCCTATTATTTTATAAAGGCGTCAATAGTTATTTTTCTATCGGTCGAACATATAAAACCCTGTTTTTGTAACCAACATAAGTCTTGATAAAAATGAATGGAGAAGGGAAAAGGCCTAGGATTAGGGTTTCCGATGATATTGTATTGTAGAATATTGCAAAGGTATTGAGTTGCAAGATTGTTGGTTGTAATTGGTTCTATTTTTGTTAGATAATATCATTGGACTCTCTGTTGGTGGATTTAACCCAATTTTGGGTGAACCACGATAAACTTCTCTCACTGCTATTTATGTGTATTTTAATTTCTCTGATTTAATTGATATCATCTGCATGTTATTCCTAACATTATAGTTATGTTTGTAAATATTGCAAATAAATGTATATTTGTGTAACAAAATATTATACCATAGATAACTGAAATACATCTATCTAAAAGACGCTGAGATATCAGTCTCGAGGCGCCTATCTATAGATTAACCATTAACACCATTATTCCAGCAAATCATGAAATTCATACCTGTGATTTTGGTTTTTTCTTTATTTTGATTTTTTTTCCACTTTTGAATTTTTATTTTGTGCTTCTTCCTTAATTAGTGATTTTATTTTTGGTTATTTTTCGTATTGGAGACTTTCAAACATTTATGCTTTATATATGTTTTAATTATTAATGTTGCATTTGTCGACTATATTTTTTTAATGTTTATGATTATTTATTTTAATATGTCAGCTATTTAATTATTTTTTAAATTTGTTTTTATTAACACGCTCATGCCATTTCACCCCGTGTTGTCACTGTAGGTTATGGCTCTCGACGTAAAAATATTGTATATTATAAACTTTTAAATAAAATGTCAAGATACATGTTTCATCTGGTTTTTGGTTGTTTTGTAAAAGGCTTTTAAACTATTATTTATCTTTAAAAATATTCTAAATTAATATATATTTCTATAAAAAAATTAAGGATTGAGTTTTTTAATATTTTTTTTAAATGTTCAAGATAAATATTCTATAAAGAAAAGATCATTTATAGTTATCTTTGGAAATAAATGTATATTTCTATAACAAAGTATTATAAAATGATATATATTATAAATAAGAATACTACATTATAATTGATTCTTTTAAGTAGTATTTCACTTTTAAAATGAATGGTGAAGATTATTTGGATCATCTTGCAACCTGATTTTCTTACTATTGATTTTGAAAGTCAAGTAGTTGAAGACGATCACAAGCACTATCCAAGCAAAGAAATATATTCAAACAAAGAAATAAAACCTGACATTTCAAATACAAAATAAATGTTAGTAAAAATTGTTTTCCACTCCACAAATATATTAATTAAAACAGCTAAATCAAAACATTAAAATTATTTTAAAAATGGTGTTACTTACAAGTTATACAACACTTTTCTTCATCTCTTTTGTAATTGTAATTTGTAAATGTGTACTTGTATTTGGTATATATAAGGAAAAAATTGTTAAATTGATGTTCAAAAAATAATCAAGATAAACATTTAAAAAACAAAAAAAAGATCATTTATATTTTTCTTTAAAAATATTGTAAATCAATTTATATTTCTATAACAAATTTAAAAGTAAGTTTTTAAATTGATTGTTTGAAATTGTGTACTTGTATTTGGTATATATAGGGAAAAAGTTACTAAATTGATGTTTAAAAAATATTCAAGATTAACATTCTAAAAAGATCATTTATATGTTTCTTTAAAAATATTGTAAATTAATCTATATTTCTATAAAAATAAATTTAAAAGTAAGTTTTTAAATTGATTGATAAAAAATGTTAAGATAAACATTGTATAAAGAAAAGATCATTTATAGTTATCTTTGTAAATAAATGTATATTTGTGTAACAAAATATTATAAAATAATATATATTATTAATTTTTAAACAAAAGTTCAAGATATCTATAAATAAAAGATTATTTATAGTTTATATTATGATGACTAGGGCTTAAATTTGACAGTCAACCTTGCTTGTCAAGCAATTTTTTAATGACAATTATCTATTCAATAGTGCCTTTAAAATACTATGACATACTTTAGTATAAGTAAATTATATAAAAATCAAATATATATATCATCGTAATCCTATATAAATTTTGACAGTTTGTCTAAAATCTCTCCTTTCATATGATACAGTCTTTTCAAGATTTCAGTTGTATTTTATAGTTAAAATGCTTAAATACAGCTATACAACTATCAAATTTAAGCCCTGACGATAACAAAATATTATATTTATATTTAAAAATATTCTAAATCAATAGATTTCTATAACAAATTTAAGTTTTTTTAATATTTTTTAAAAATGTTCAAGATAAACATTCTATAAAGAAAAGATCAGTTATAGTTATCTTTGTAAATAAATGTATATTTCTATAACAAAGTATTATAAAATGATATATATTATAAATAAGATTACTACATTGTAATTGGTTTTTTAAATAATATTTCACTTTTAAAACAAATGGTGAAGATTATTTAGATTGTCTTGCATCCTTCTCGAAATTTTCTGACCATTGATTTCGAAAGTCAAAGCATTGGTCTCAGTGAGGGAACACCTTTGGCATAATTCGTGTAACAATGCCATATATACCTAAATACATCCTTGAATTTCTATTTTTATTTTTGATGGAGATCATCCACAAGATCATTTTTTCAACCTAATACAGGAGCACAAGCCTTAGGTTGAACCTCTTCGGCTTAGAGCCAAGGACTAAGGGGTATCCATTCCACCAAATTCACTTGGGGCATGATCCCAACCTCATCCCTTATGGTGTCGGGAGCCTTACACTCAGTAAGACTTGATCCCTAGTGGGTTCATTCAAAACCTTACAATTTCACCAGCAGACCAAGGGCCCTTTAACTCCTTAATTTTTTTGAATATTACTAAATACACAAAAATCAAATGCTAACTTAGTTCCCACAATTCATAAGATTATATGTTTGCAACTTCTGTAAGCATTGACACAATGGTGTCCTATAGATACAAGTTTAAATCGAATAACAAATAATAATCCAAACCAGTAGAAAAATATGTGGTACTAGTGTCATGAATCCATAATATTTATATTTAAATATCTAAATTACTAATGCACATCAAGATGGATGTATATTTGATTAAGGAGAGTCATTTGTCAAGTGACATACTAATACATAGAGTTCCTTTTGAAACCTTTATATTGCCCTCATTGCTTATCCTCAAAGACTAAATATGTTGAACTAAATTCAAGCCTTTTTATATGAACACTCTACTAGAAGCATAATTTAAAGTATACATTAAAAATAAACAAAAATATTCTTTGTAATGGTAAATTTGTATAACGGGTGGATGCAAAAAGTTGGGGGGCCAAAAAGTGGCCAACTTAAAAAAAAAAAAAGAAATAACGCGAGCGCGTTATGGCTTGGTGTTGCCGAGCCTACACCAAGCCATAATGCGCTCGCGTTATGTGCTATTATATATAAAAAAGCCAGCATTCTATTTCATTATTTCACAGTAAATTCTAAGAAACACGCAGCTTGTAGACAGAAAGGAGCACGCTCGCATTATCTAAGGTCCAATCGTAAGCTATTTCTCGTCGATTCATCATCAAAAAGCTACCACAACATCGGGGAAATTGAAGAAGTAAGTTCTATTTGCTTTCTTGTGTGAATTTGTTGCTAAATAGGTAGGTTAAAATAGTTTTTGATGTAAATTTCTTAAATTCACAGGAGTTGATAATGCACCTCCTTGTCCTTCTAAAAATCCACAAAATCCTCCAGCAAATGAACAACAAATACTTGCTGAAGAATAACCCCAACCACAAACACCTCCATTTATTCCAAAATATGCCCCTGGAACACAAGAAAATATAATGGGGCAAATTGAGAATAATAAGAAACAAATTAAGGACATAATTGCAAGGTTGAAAGAACCTACAACTTCAACCTTGCATAGATCCACGCTTGCTCAATCCCTTGAATCTATGTTATCAAATGTAGATTCAATAAGCAAGCAAATCACTAGTTGGACAAAAAAGAGGAGAGAATTTAGAGAGTATTATGCTGACAAGTTATCATATGAACAAGTGAAAAAAGAACAAATTACAAAACTTGACTTGTGTTCTATTTTCACAGACCCACGAACAAATGAATCTCTGCCCTTTACATGCAAGAGGTTCCCTATCTATTGGTGTAACAACTAAGTGATAAGGGACAATTTTGCACAGAGGTGGTGGATGGTTTTTGACCATCCTCCATGCAACAATAATGAGGTCTCGCAATATTTTTTGAGGAAACTCTACTGTGAGTTTGTCAAAAATAAAGTGCCAAATTATTTTGATATATGTGGGAGTTCCTAGGTAGAGGTTGGGGATCAGCACAAGATAGACCAAGGGCACGTGTTGACCCACAGCAGCCAGCGAGACGAGCACTCACCAAACCATCCCATGAGAACATTTCTATCCAATCCATTGTGAAGGAGAGTGTTGAGGTCGAGACACTTCAGTCCATTAGTGCCTTGACCTAGAGCATCTTACAACATGCTAGTCCTGCAGCACAGCGTGGGCCAGGGGAGAGTTCGAGTATGGTTCCACCCCATACTTGTCAGACTTGCGGGTCAACATGTGGTTATGACTCCACAGATAGTCATGACGCAGGTGCGCATGCTACATCTGTAGCTGAGCAGATGGTGATGACAGATGTCCTCCTGAGTGAGACTTTCAGGCTTGATACTCAAGTAAATCTTATCAAGTTCATTGAATTTAAGTTATTAAATTTTATTTTTGAAATGCAAGATTAACTAATTTAGTTTGATGATTTTAATAAAATTTCAAGGTCATAGCATTGATGCAGTTTTCAGTGGTTCTCCGCCTGCATATTACACTACATCATCTACTGTCGGGGTATGTAACTAGTAAACAATTATAAATATTACATGTGAATAGCATCGTTATATGAATGGTATTCTAATATTTGATTTTGGATGTTGAATAGGTTAATATTGGAGATTTCACGGCAACACCTGCTAGCGGTGGTGGACTTCAAAGTTTCACAGAGGTAATAAAATAAATAGTTTAATACATGAATTGTACTTACTAGATTTTTGTATGTGACTTGTGTGTTTTATTGTGTGTACTTCCATGTTTAGGTGAATGTGTGTGTATGTTAGGAGCCATGATTTGCATCACTATTATAGTTTTTGTAATTGAATAATGTTGTTTTATTTCCAGATGATGCAAGTTGCGGAGACACCTCCCGATGTTCACAGGGCAATGGAGCATGGTGTGTCCTCTGCGATTCATAGCTCCATGCCATTGATGGGGGTATGAGGCAGATTAGTAAATTTCAATTTACATTCATTGTTATAGTTGTTTATTTTAAAAAATCAAAAGATTATTGATTTGAAGTTTAATTTCTATCTGGATGGTTTCTATAGGACATGACATCACCACGGCCTAATCCTGCTGCTAAGGCAAATGAGGACACATATTATATGGTAGCACTAAGTGATTATTTTGTTAAATGTTTTATTTTTTATAACATGTAATTTCTATATATTAATGTCTATACTTTTTATTATAACAACTACAGATGCACAAACAACTAAATAGGAGGAGGAGCCCTCAGGTTCGTAGTAGACCACCCACATATGCATCTCCATCCCTTAGAAGATCAAAGGCTACCCGTGATCTATTTTCTTCACCAGCCAGAGGGGAATGACTTTTTATTGTGTTCCTTTGTTGTATGCCTATATGGCATTTGTGGACATATATTTTGTATTGCATATAGTTGACATTGTATGCCTATATGGCATTCTTGTAAGCCTATATGGCTATTTTGTATATATGTTATACTTATATCGACATATATTGATGTATGCCTATATGGATATTTGGTTAATACAATTTTTTTTTATTGATGGCATCCATACTTGCATTATAAATCCACGTTTGAATGGATATTTGTAGATGGTTACTTCAAATATTTAAAGCCCAATTGTATTACATAGGATGTTTGTTGATCCAATAAGCCAGCTATTATTATTCAAGTATCATCTAAACCTCATTCTGGAACTAAAAGATTAAAGTTGTATTTAAAATAAAAATAAATCATCATGTTGAACAGAAAATATTCATATTATTTATGAGTTGCTCTTATGAGTTGCTCAATTGAAAATATTCAAATGAGTATGCTGATCCATATTATTTATGAGTTGGTCAATTGAAAATATTTCTTAATTTCTTGTTATTATACCATATTGGGATGCAAAGAGTATGTTTGTTGTTTTGAATAAGATAGTCAAAATCATATGCTTATGAGCACTTGATGACCATTGTGGTTATTAAATGTAATTCCTCTTGCATATAAGGCAAGGTTATGAGAGTACATTGAGTCTTACCAAATTTTAGTATGCAACATAACATTGGGGCTATAGGCTTCCATACGTCATCAATAATCAAGGTTCAAGATTGTCATTGAAGTCAAAGGGTCAAGGTTGTTTGTCATAGATGTCAAGGTTGATGCCATGATGTTGATAAGGTGATACAGTGATTCAAGGTAGGTGATGGTCATGAGGTGCATGATGTTATGAATATGGTTTTCATGATAAGGTCTCTCAATTCATGTTGATGTTGCACAAGACAAACATGGTTCATATGATGCAAGGTTCATGTTCATGGTGGATGTGGTTTTGTTCATGCAAGGTTTTGTTGTGAATATGGTTTTCATGATAAGGTCTATCTTGGAAGGTTGATATGATGCACGATTCATATTCATGGTGGATGTGGTTTTGTTCATGCAATAAGAAGTTAGAGAAGACACAATCTTTCATAATCATAATTCAATGTCATCATCAAGGAGAGTTATATTTATCAAGGGGAGTCATGAGTTTGATTTGAATGTCAAGTTGTTCATGTCTTAGAACCCTAAGCCTATGATAAGTATCATATTCTAATGTCTTTCTTATGATGTTCTTGAGGTCTTTGAAATGTCCTAGATATCTCTTGATGAAAATTAGAATGTTTAAGTATTTCTTATTGATAGTTAGGGTTTGCATATTGGGTATTAAACCCTAAAAAGAATCTAATTTTCTTAAGACTTTAAAACCCTCAATTGCCTGTCGTGTGTAAAGTGCACTTTTGTTTTAATTTAATAGACTTATAATCACAAGTTACTATCACTTAAATCAACCTACTAAAGGGTCTTTAAGTCATTAGTTCACTGGCCCTTCAACCTAACTCAACCGGCGTCTCTGGTAAACTCTCATAAGCTCGAGTGCCATATCATAATCGAATGTCATATTTAATTAATATGAGGGCGGGAAAAAGGATTGGAAGGTCAATATTTAAAAGGAATTTGGAATACAAACAATCATCTCTATGCGGTTGAATTTGATGGGCATGCCTTTATAAAAGGCTAAAAGACAACTTTATGCAGGATATCATGGTATTTGTAGTGTTTGAACATTGAAGACTAGTTAGTGTTTGTAGCTCGGACTGTTTCAACATGTTTGGGTATGAAACAGGACCATGCCTAGCCTAAAAGTACCCATCCAAATGCGTTGGAATTGTTGGTTTGGTCACACGAGGAGAACAACAAAAGTTACACCCCTTTGCAACTTTACCCTGCCTCCTTTTGATAATTTTTGGGGTAGCAGAAAACCTTTCACCACGGGCAAATGCCTCAGAGATATAAAAAACTGAGAGAGGTTATTGTAGAGGGACCCTACGTGATCACGTTGCCTTAGACATAATGTATCTAAGTGATAGTTTCTAAGTAACAGCTCGTCAAAGATTGCTCCCTTTTTGCACTTTGAACTCTTCAGGGATATCATTGGTACAATGTAGCTCAAACTATTTCAGCATGTTTGGGTACAAAACAGGACCATGTCTAGCCTAAATGTACCCATCCAGATGCGTTGGAACTATCAGTTTGGCCACATGAGGAGAAGAACAAAAGTCACACCCCTTTGCAACTTTACATTGCCTCATTCTAATGATTTTTGGGGCAACAGAAAACTTGTCACCACGGGCAAACACCTCAGAGATATAAAAAACTGAGAGCTTATTGTAGAGAGACCCTACATGATCGCATTTCCTTAGATGAAATGTATCTAAGTGACATGGTTTCTGAGTAACAGCTCGTCAAAGATTGTTGCCTTTTTGCACTTTAGACTCTTCAGGGATATCATCGATACAATGTAGCTCGGACTGTTTCGGCATGTTTGGGTGCAAAAAAGGACCATGTCTAGCCTAAACGTACCCATCCAGACGCATTGGAACTATCAATTTAGCCACACAAGGAGAAGAACAAAAGTTACACCCCTTTGCAACTTTACACTGCCTCCTTCTGACGATTTTTGGGGCAGCAGAAAACCTTTCACCACAGGCAAACACCTCAAAGATATAAAAAACTGAGAGAAGTTATTGTAGAGTGACCCTACATGATTGCATTGCATCAGACAGAATGTATCTAAGTGACATGATTTATGAGTAACAGCTCGTCAAATATTGATGCTTTTTTGCACTTTGGACTCTTCAGGGATATCGCCAGTACAATGTAGCTCAGACTATTTCGGCATGTTTGGGTACAAAACAGGACCATGCCTAGCCTAAATGTACCTATCCAGATGCGTTGGAACTATTATTTTGGCCACATGAGGAGAAGAACAAAAGTTACACCCCTTTGCAACTTTATACTGCCTCCTTCTGACGATTTTTTGGGCAGCAAAAAACTTTTCACCACGGGCAAACACCTCAGAAATATAAAAAATTGAGAGAGGTTATTGTAGAGGGACCCTATGTGATTGCGTTGCCTTAGATGTAATGTATCTAAGTGACATGGTTTTCGAGTAACAGCTCGTCAAAGATTGCTGCCTTTTTGCACTTTAGATTCTTCAGGGATATTGCCGGTACAATGTAGCTCGGACTGTTTCGACATGTTTGGGTGCAAAATAGGACCATGCCTAGCCTAAACATACCCATTCAGATGCGTTGGAATACTCATTTTGGCCACACAAGGAGGAGAACAAAAGTTACACCCCTTTGCAACTTTATACTACCTCCTTCTGACATTTTTGGGGCAACAGAAAACCTTTCACCACGGGAAAACGTCTCAGAGATATAAAAAACTGAGAGAGGTTATTGTAGAGGGACCCTACATGATTGCGTTGTCTCAGACAGAATGTATCTAAGTGACATGGTTTTAGATTAACAGCTCGTCAAAGATTGATGCCTTTTGGCACTTTGGACTCTTTAGGGATATCGTCGGTATAATGTAGCTCAGACTGTTTCAGCATGTTTGGATGCAAAACAAGACCATGCCTAGCCTAAATGTACCCATCTAGATGTGTTGGAATAGTCAATTTGGCCACACGAGGAGAAGAACAAAAGTTACACCCCTTTGCAACTTTACACTGCCTTCTAACGATTTTTGGGACAGCAGAAAACCTTTCACCATAGGCAAACGCCTCAGAGATATAAAAAATTGAGAGAGGTTATTGTAGAGGGACCCTACATAATCGCGTTGCCTCAGACAAAATGTATCTAAGTGACATAGTTTCTGATTAACAGCTCGTCAAAGATTGTTTTGCACTTTGGACTCTTCAAGGATATCGCCGGTACAATGTAGCTTAGACTGTTTCAACATGTTTAGGTGCAAAACCAGACCATGCCTAGCCTAAACGTACCCATCCAGATGCATTGGAACTGTCAGTTTGGCCACACGAGGAGAAGAACAAAAGTTACACCCCTTTGCAACTTTACACTGCCTCCTTCTGACGATTTTTGGGGCAGTAGAAAACCTTTCACCACGGGAAAACGCCTCAGAGATATAAAAAACTAAGAGAGGTTATTGTAGAGGGACCCTACATGATCATGTTACCTCAGATAGAATGTATCTAAGTGACATGGTTTCTGAGTAACAACTTGTCAAAGATTGTTGCCTTTTTGTACTTTAGACTCTTCAGGGATATCATCGATACAATGTAGCTCAGATTGTTTCCGCATGTTTGGGTGCAAAATAGGACCATGCCTAGTGTAAATGTACCCATCTGGATGTGTTAGAATATTCAGTTTGGCCACATGAGGAGAACTACAAAAATTACACCCCTTTGCAACTTTACACTACCTCCTTCTGATGATTTTTGGGGCAGCAGAAAACCTTTCACCATGGGCAAACACCTCAAAGATATAAAAAACTGAGAGAGGTTATTATAGAGAGACTCTACATGATCACGTTTCCTTAGATGAAATGTTTCTAAGTGACATAATTTTTGAGTAACATCTCGTCAAAGATTGTTGCCTTTTTGCACTTTAGACTTTTCAGGGATATCGTCGGTACAATGTAGCTCGGACTGTTTTGGCATGTTTGGGTGAAAAATAGGACCATGCCTAGCCTAAACGTAGCCATCCAGACGTGTTGGAATTGTCAGTTTGGTCGCATCAGGAGCAGGACACCAAAAATGCAAAAGTTGCTTTGTACAACTTGACAACATTGACACTTTTTTGCAACAAGACTCAAAGAGTCAAACTGACTCAAAAACATATGAAATGGTCTTAGAAGACCTTATTAAATACAATTGACTCAATCAAAACAAATTTTTATTTTTTGACCCCTCTTGGAGGCATGACAACCTGGGTGCCCCTACACCATTAGTGCAACTGAAGTCGATAAAATTTTCCTATTAAGAAAAAGAGCTTCCCTTAGCTTCAAGAAATATAAATATTCTATACTGACAATGCCAACCACGTAAAGGTGGAAGCTCATGTGGCCTCACCTAAGACCTAAGACACATGTATTCTAGTAGACGTAGGACACCTATTGTATAATATAAATCTAGATTTTATAAACATAGGAGACCTAAGACACCTAGTCTTTATACCTTATCATAGTCTAGACCTAAGTCAACTAGACACCTAGATTATAATTCTACCTAAGACACCTATTATGGTGACCTAGTTGACATACAGTACCTACCTAAGACACCTAGATTAAATTATAGAAGACACCTAGATCATTCTAGATTATACCTTATTCTAGTCTCTAGACAGGTCGTTGATATATAGTATCTACCTAAGACATCTAGATTAGATTAAATACCTTTTTTCTAGTCTTTGTCTACCTAGTTGACATATCGTATATACCTAAGACACAATTAGAGACACCTATTATCTAGTTAGAAACCAAGACACCTAGAGACACCTATATTTTATACATTACCTAGATTTTATACATTATTCTCAGGATCAACTTCATCCATCACTTAGGTCTAACCCCATGAAGCATAACATGATGATGTAAAAATGTGTATATGTGTAAAAATGCAGCAGCAAATAAAAAAAGACAAACCTTACAGATTAATGTGCATACTTACAACTCAATGTACCATGACTTTACAAAATCAATGTGAATACTTACAAATTAATCCAATGAACCATCCAGGTCTGCTCTAATCTTTATTGTGTCAAGTATTGCTTCATGGTCAAACTCACGCACCTTCCACAAGGTCTTGTTCAAAGGTCTACCCCAATATTGTATCAAATGACTATTAGATGCCACGACAAGGTTCGAGTAATGAAGAATCTTCTGATGCGTGTCAAAGTCCTGAAACAACCAAACATTAACACTCTTATGTGGGTACCCTCTAATCCATGTTCCAGTAATAACCACCGAGTCTGTAGGGTATTTGATGTTTTCTCCATCTGTAACTGGGGCCTCCAATTTCTTTTTGGCCTCAACACAACGACACAAGTAATAATCTATTCCCTCTTCATTATCTTCATCTGTAATAACTGCTTATACATTCCCTACATTGATATGTGTAGCAAATTAGATGAAATTAGTCAACATTACAAAAACACTACAAAGTAAGATGACATTAGGAATTTAAAAAACTATGCAAATAGATATATTACCTAGTTGAACTAGATCTGATATGTGGTCAAATTCAACTGATGATTCCATCTATGTTAGTTCTAGTGTCGTCGGGGGTCGATACGTGTCAAGTGGGCTAAGATAACTTAACTACCATTCGTCAACCCACTCCTTTGACTCGTACTCATCCCAGGCTTGAATTGTACAGGAAGAACAAAAGCATGACATCTTTCACGTATGGATACTCCATGAACCTGCAATTGAGCTTCTGAAAGAGTGCATCTCACTTGATTCTGTTAGTGTAGAATAGTCCTCATATGGTGCAATGATAGTATCATCTATCAACCAAAAAAATCTATGAACTAAAGACTTACCTTCATTATCTGGACCCATGGAAGCATTACACCACTCGACGATCGATTTTGCATCTGACAACTTTGCATTGTATTTATACTTTAACTCTTCTCGTGCTATGGCTCTTTTGATACATGCTCATCCACCATCATGCTCCCCCTTTCCATGCTCGGCCTCACAAAAGTTCCACATATGCTAAATACCTGAAAATTATGCCTCCTGATCAGCTAATAGAAATTTCGTGAGTTCTTGAATTATGATGCATAGTTATCCGACCATATGATATGTTGATTGAACGATATGCCCCTTCTAGTCAAATCATTGTAGAACACCTGAAAGCAACCTTACACGAACTCTATAGAATGCGTGCGATCATCATTGATATAGAAATTATACTCCCTTATGATCTTTCTGTCATCCTCTATACTATCATTCGCATGAATGAATGCGATGTGCACAAATATAGAAACCTGTCTGGAGTTGTAATATTGTGATTACAGCTCATGATGTGGCTGTAGACTGTAGTTCTCTGCAAAGTCGATGACTGAAACAATGCTACCAACCGAAAATGTGTTATTGCATAACTTGAATTGCAAGTCCAACCATCGAGCTCTATGGGCATGTCTTGCATACTCATACACTGTGTTGTCACGAAATATAGTCATAAACTGATACACTGGAATCTTTTCGATAACCAATTCACACCTCTTTACTTCTTTACCATCTTTTGTATTATATGCCATTGTTTTATACTTGCCGAACTCTACTAGTTTGTTTCCAACCACATGTGTTCTTTCCATATGTTCACATATTGGTAAACGTTGCAAGCCTCCGCAACAATGACATGTGCCATCCAAGCATAATTCTTGTAGAATATTTGACTTTCCTCTCTTTCACATAAAATTATTGATATGAAGTCTCTTGAAGATGTTGGTGGGGCACGTATACCACAACCCTGCAAAACATTGTTAGTATGCAAATCTAAACATATAGACCTATAAACATCAAAATGGTTAGAAAATTCAATATGTAATCTACAACAATAAGTAGTGCGTGTGTGATTTATCTTGACATAGAAATGTTTTAGCATTTCAAAATATCTTTGACAAATTTTAATTTGAGGATACTTCTCTAGAAATTTACCATAAAACTGTGTTTGAGTCTCACCCAAAAAATGCTTTGGATGTGGCTCACAGTTCCGACTACCGATTCTCCTTCTTACCACATCCCTTTGATTCAGAGATACCCTTGTGTAATTCTTCCAAAAGTCTTCAATTAGTGATCTCAATGCTTCAACAATTGGTTTGTCGTTTCGTGGTAGTCTCCCCAAGAATGCCCATAATTCACTGGCATTAGTGTCCTCAATTCTTTGGCGTCTTCCAACGGCTCTTGATAAAGTTTTCCTATTAATTCTCAATTCTTGACTTGTCTTTCTAATGAGACGAGCTTTCCTTGTTTGACTACTTACTATAGTCAATGTAATCACATGCCGTGTTGCATTATTATCTTTTGTGCATGAGGTGTTACCCAAACTCTCATACGCACTCATTAGATTCTTGACAATATATTTTTCACTTGAAGCCTTTGATGTTCTCAACCCAAGAATCTTCATGATGGACCTATACTTTATAATTTGTATCATTTCAATGAATAGTTGACATCTTGCAGTCTCATTTAACTTTTTAAAGAACAATCTCCAAATATTATGAGCATATATTCTACAAGTGCATTTTAGAATCTTACCTTCCATTGGCTGCAAAATATTCTCATCAATATCAATCAAATACTTTGGCTTTCTATGCAAAATTCTAGGTGGTGTTAAGTTAGGTAAATTCATCTGAACATTAGGAATTTAATCAATATTTAAATGAGATGGGCTAGATGGCATACCTTCGATCAAAGATGGAATAGATGACATACCTTGAGGTTGAGGTGGGAACGATGGCGTACCTCCTTCATCACATGTGAGTGATGATGTACTCTCAACTTGAGATGCGGTAGATGGTGTTCCTACATGTTGACTTGCGGTACAGGACGTGTCTCCAACTATGGTTTTCAAATCTCTCATAGCATGAAGTTTTTCCATTCGTTTTCTTTGTGCCGCCAATACCATATCTCTTTGTGATTGTTGCGGTTCCTCTTCAATTGGCATGTCTTCATTTATCGTGTCCAATTTCCTCTTCTCATGAAGTTCCCTCATAGTTGCTGCTTTATTTGCATTCTTAGCTTCTATCTCTTCCTGTGTTGGTTTAATTCTTGATCATTTCCTCGACATGACAGAGAATTTGTCTGTAGCATCATAAAGAGACCAATATTAATTCCTAAGAAATGAATCCATACAAATAACTAAAATATATGTCATTCAACCCTTCATAGTAAATGTACATACAATCATTGTGTAAAAGAGTAAATGTCACGCAACCAAAATAGGTACAAAGCAAATTATTGTAGCCATACAAAGCATTATTGCACAATGTTATTGCAGCCATACAAAGCATTATGGTACAAAGTTCACTTCAGTCCTAGATGAGGATAAGGTCAAAGGAGAATCACCTATTAAGGCTACAAGTGAAGAGTACATGGGACTTCATGCTTGAAAAGGTTGAAGCAGACCCAATTTGACATGTTTGTTGCTAATAGGGCTACTAAGATTTGGAATTGAGGTGTTTTGTTGGTACTAGGGCTACTAGGATTTGGGTGGCTTGTGAAGGAATAGACAACAATTGAAGAGTGTAGACTTGAGTAAGGGTTTAGAATGGTTGTGTCTAAGTTCCTAAGGGGTAAGAAGACCTCTAGTAGCCTTGTTAGGTTTTGAAGTATTGAAGACCCTCTTTGTGCCTTTGTAAAGGGAGATTGCTTGAGAGGAAATCTTATGAAATTTGAAAAAACTACTGATATGAGCCCTTTGGATTGAGTTGAACCCTACCTCTGCATCACATACCTAGGATTGTCATAAAAATCATTAGACTAATCTCTATAATTTAGGGTATTGAATGGTATATAGTCGATCAAGGTAACCACCATCATGTGCTAACAAAGGACAATTAAGAAATTTTGAAATATTGTTGTGTCATGTGCATACAAATCATCATGAATAGGTGCATAAGGAATGTCCTAGCCCACGATATGTGCATACAAATCATCATGTCATGTGCATACTTGTATGATCTTAGCACCTATTCATTTGTATTTTAACTTGTTAATATGATAAGATAATAGTGGGATTGTATTTTTATTATGTTGTAAGGATTTATTCTTGTATAGTTTGATATCATGGTATGTTAAGGTCTGTTTATTACGCAAAATTATTAAAGAGCCCAAGTGTAGAAAATATACATTTTCTATTATATAAACACAAGATATGTATACATAGCCTTTTATTATGCATGCTGGATACAAGTGGTATAAACATGTATGATAAAGCATGATAAAGTAATTCAAATAGAATTAAGGAAAATGTAAAGAACATGCATGTGTAAAGACTTGACATACCTAAAAAATAGAGATTCGAATGGAGAGAGTACCCAATTATGTAGTGTTTTTTTCTTCTTGCATCAAATTTCTCAACAATTTGAGTTTTTCACCACTTGCTTCCTTTTTAATGTTAAATTGAATAACACTCAAATATAATTAGTAACAACAATACTATTAACCAATCTATAATGTTAAATTCCTAAAATTGAATCACAATTAACATTGCAACACTACAACAATTGAAACTTGAATAGATATATATCAAATTTGATGTGAAAACTATGTTATTTCCTCCTTCTCAAGTTGGAAAAGCAAAAAAGGTGGTGGAAATATCATGCAAAGGTGGTAGAATGTGTAAAATGTGCATGTGAACTTCCCAAGAGCATGAAAGCACTTCTTTTTTGTTGGAACACGCACATAATTAGCATGAAAACAGAGCATGTGGGCCTAGATCATGGGGGTCCAGGCTTTTTTACCATTTCTATAGCAGGAAATAACGCGCTCACATTTTGTCCTACTATAGATTGATCCATAAATATTTGTGCCCATCTCACCTTCGATAGCACCTTTACAATATCTCACCTCTAGTTCCATTAGCTCATGTTCTATCTCTCACCTCTCTATATCTCACTTATCTCTCCCCCTCACATCTCCCCTCTCTATGTCTCTCAATCACTCCTTGTCTACCTCTCCATCCATCCTTAGCCATCTAGGTCTCACTTAATCCTAAACCCTAAAGCCAGTTATCCCTATTCCTAAACCCTCAATGGGCTTGATACTATACCTTAAACCCTAATCCCTTATCCCTAAACCCTCCAACCCTATCCCTAATCCTTATACCCTCAACACTCTATTTTAACCCTAATCCCTTGACCCTCAACCCTATCCCTCAACCCTATCCCTAAACCCTCAACCCTCAAACCTCAACCCTCAACGTCAAACCCTAATCCCTCAACCCTTCACTCTAATCCCTCAACCCTCAACCCTATCCCTAAACCCTAAACCCTAAAACCTCAACCCTCAACCCTCAATCTCAAACCCTAATCCCTCAACCCTTAACTCTAATCCCTCAACCCTAAACCATATCCCTAAACCCTCAACACTATACCTTAAACCCTAATCCCTCAACCTTAAACATTAAACCTTATCCCTAAACCCTAATCCCTCAACCCTCAACCCTACTCCCTCAACCCTCAACCCTAATCCCTCATCCCTAAACCCTAAATGCTATCCCTATTCCTAAACCCTCAACGGGCTCGATACTATACCTTAAACCCTAACCCCTTATCCATAAACCCTCCAACCCTATCCCTGATCCTTATACCCTCGAGACTCTACTTTAACCCTAATCCCTCAACCCTCAACCCTATCCCTAAACCCTCAACCCTTGAACCTCAACCCTCAACCCTCAATGTCAAACCCCAATCCCTCAACCCTTAACTCTAATCCCTCGATCCTCAACCCTATCCCTAAACCCTCAACCCTAAAACCTCAACCCTCAACCCTCAACGTCAAACCCTAATCCCTCAACCCTTAACTCTAATCCCTCAACCCTAAACCCTATCCCTAAACCCTCAACACTATACCTTAAACCCTAATCCCTCAACCCTAAACCCTAATCCCTCAACCCTCAACCCTAATCTGTCAACCCTCAACCCTAATCCCTCATCCCTAAACCCTAAACACTATCCCTATTCCTAAACCCTCAACAGGCTCGATACTATCCCTCAGTTCCCTTAACCCTTAAAACTTGAACCCTAAAACCTATCCCTACACCCTCGACACTCGACACTATATCTTAAACCCTAATCCCTTAACCTTCATCCCTAAAGCCTCAACCCTAAATCCTTAAACCTTCAACCCTAAACCCTATCCCTAATCCCTCTACCCTCGACACTCTACTTTAACCCTAATCCCTTGACCATCAACCCTATCCCTAAACCCTCAACTCTCAACCCTCAACTATCAACATTAAACCCTAATCCGTCAACCCTAAACCCTAATCCCTCAAACCTAAACCCTATCCCTAAACCCTCAACCCTCAACACTATGTACCTTAAACCCTAATCCCTATCCCTCAACCCTTAACCCTTAAAACTTAAACCCTATCCCTACACCCTCAACACTCGACACTAAATCTTAAGCCTTAAACCCTCATCCCTAAAGCCTCAACCCTCAATTCTTAAACCTTCAACCCTAAACCCTATCCCTAATCCCTCTACCCTTGACACTCTAACCCTAACCCCTTGACCATCACCCCTATCCCTAAACCCTCAACCCTCAACATTAAACCCTAATCCATCAACCCTAAACCCTAATCCCTCAAACCTAAACCCTATCCCTAAACCCTAAACCCTCAACGCTATACCTTAAACCCTAATCCCTCAACCCTTAACCCTTAAAACTTAAACCCTATCCCTATACCCTCAACACTCGACGCTATATCTTAAGCCTTAAACCCTCATCCTTAAAGCCTCAACCCTCAATCCTTAAACCTTCAACCCTAAACCCTATCCCTAATTCCTCTACCCTCAACACTCTAACCCTAACCCCTTGACCAACAACCCTATCCCTAAACCCTAAAACCCTCAACTCTCAACATTAAACCCTAATATGTCAACCCTAAACCCTAATTCCTCAAACCTAAACCCTATCCCTAAACCCTTAACCCTCAACACTATACCTTAAACCCTAATCCCTATCCATCAACCCTTAACCCTTAAAACTTAAACCCTATCCCTACACCCTCAACAATCGACACTATATCTTAAGCCTTAAACCCTCATCCCTAAAGCCTCAACCCTTAATCCTTAAACATTCAACCCTAAACCCTATCCCTAATCCCTCTACACTCAACACTCTAACCCTAACCCCTTGATCATCAACCCTATCCCTAAACCCTCAACCCTCAACCCTCAACTCTCAACATTAAACCCTAATCCGTCAACCCTAAACCCTAATCCCTCAAACCTAAACCCTATCCCTAAACCCTCAACCCTTAACACTATACCTTAAACCCTAATCCCTATCCCTCAACCCTTGACCCTTAAAACTTAAACCCTATCCCTACACCCTCAACACTCGACACTATATCTTAAGCCTTAAACCCTCATCCCTAAAGCCTCAACTCTCAGTCCTTAAACCTTCGACCCTATACCCTATCCCTGATCCCTCTACCCTTAACACTCTAACCCTAACCTCGATATTAAACACTACTCCATCAACCCTAATCCCTCAACCCTAAACCCTATCCCTAAACCTTCAACCCTCAACACTATACCTTAAACCTTGATCCATCAACCCTAAAACCTAATCCCTCAACCCTCAACCCTAAACCCTATCACTAAACCCTTAACCCTTGACACTATACCTTAAACCCTAATCCATCAACCCTCAACCCTAATCCCTCATCCGTAAACCCTAAACGCTATCCCTATTCCTAAACCCTCAACCCTCGACACTATACCTCAAACCCTAATCCCTTATCCCTAAACCCTAAACTCTATCCCTCAACCCTTAAAACTTAAACCCTAAAATCTATCCTTAAACCCTCGACGCTCAACACTCTATCTTAAACCCCAATCCCTTAACCCTCAACCCTAAAGCCTCAACCCTTAATCGTTAAACCTTCAACCCTAAACCCTATCCCTAATCCCTCTACCCTCAACATTCTACTTTAACCATAATCCCTTGACCATCAACCCTATCCCTCAACCTTCAACCCTCAAATCTCAACATTAAACCCTAATCTGTCAACCCTCAACCCTAATCCCTCAACCCTAAACCCTCAACCCTCAACACTATTCCTTAAACCCTAATCCCTCAACTCTAAACCCTAATCCCTCAACCCTAAACCCTAACCCTCAACCCTCAACACTATTCCTTAAACCCTAATCCCTTAACTCTAAACCCTAATCCCTCAACCCTAAACCCTAAACCTGTAACACCAAATTCTGATTTCACCTTAAAAATTAAGTTTTAAGCAAAGGTAATAATTTTTTTTTAAAAAGTTTATAACAGAAAATTAATTTGTTTCCAATTCTTATAACCAAGAAGAACATCCATCGACAAAACAATAATCATGAATATATATCATAAAGCAAAAGGAAATAATCATCCATAACATTTAAACAATATGTTGTTAAAAATTACTTAGAACAAATCCAAAATAGGAACTTACCAATGTCACTACATCTCGATTGTCGACCATCCAAATTCAAGTCTCGGCAATCCTCAAGAATTAAGAAGAGAAAGTATCTTCAAGGAGCTTAACCTCCAACCACAGACCATCGGTCTCCCGGATTCCTTCCTAACTGGAAGTGGCCCTACCCTACTCAAGAGGATAGACTTAGGATAACCAATGGTGTTTGCTATCTGAGCCCTGGTGTTGTGACCTACATGACTTGCTATCATGCAATCCCCTAGATACCCTCTAGTCAAGCATGACCATTCCACAAGTTACGCCATCCAGTCACAGTGAACAATCAATGCACTTGAGGATCATACATTACCTTGGCCAATGGATTTAAATATAATTAGCATTGTATCAACGCATGTAATAAGTTCACCCACCCCACTCGACTCGAATTAATCGCAATCCTATAGTTACCTATTTATAAGTTCTGTATAACATCCTTGATAACCTCAAGGTGTTTGAAATTTATCATGCATTAACGCATGGCATTAAGGTTTACTCTCTTTCTAGAAGCTCATGGAAACCTCTCTGTCTTTAAGATAAAAGAATGGTTTCCTAGCATATTGATTATTCGGATAACACTATGCGTTGTTACAACAATCTCTAAGTTAGCCCATTGTTTAAATTATCCACTCTTGAGTGGACACTAAACCCAACTTTGTTGTTTTCGGAAAGAAATTACTATAAACCAATTTATAGAACATAAATATTCGAAGTCCCTAAGTTTAAAATTAAACATTCTAAGGAATCTTCTTCGACTGTTGATTCTTCGACATAGCTTCAACTTTGTCGTTTTGGAAGGGTTTCTCTAAAAGTCAATTTAAAGAATACAATGTTTGAAAACCCTATGTTAAAATTTAACACTCACAATGTACTACTTCGACATGTCAAAATCTTTGACATAACTTAATCTTGTCAATCTATACTTTAGAAAATCTTATCATATCGTTTCTTCTAGCCATTTAGATTCCATGTAAGTCTAAGCTTGAGACTTGACAAAAGACTCATTGCATTGTTTGTAAAAACTTCATAATAATAATTGGGTATAACAATAAGGTCTTCTATCAGAAAAACAATAGTTTAAATACTTCAATAGAAAAAGAATCACCTTCAAAAGCAAATAGTTTAAAGCTTGTTATAATTCGCAGCTAGATTAACAATTTCACCATGGTCGACCGACTAGTTTAAAACTCAGAAAAAGAGGATAACATTGAAGTCTTGCATGTTGCGACCTGTACTTCTTCACTAATAATAATCCTTCGACGACGGTTGACACAAACAAGTCTTTTATTCTAATACTCACTGACCTTAAAACTTGACAGAGCCAAGGTATTGTATTCGATTGTTCAAAGAGATCTTATTCTCTGTCGACTAATGTTTTGCCACTGCGGCTTGTATTGGCTGTGAGATGTTTTGCGTCCAACTCATACTCAGACTTGCACCCTACGTTAACTACAAACCTTCTAAAGTAAAACCATTGGCTTCACAATTATTCTTGACCTTCGTTAGACCATACAATAAACTATGGTTTATTTACATCTTTGGTGCATATAGTGTAGTGTAGAAGATATAAATAATGCTTTCGTTTTAATGATGACAAACTCACACAGGTTACAGTTATTAATAATTAACACTTTGTATCTTCAAACACATTTTATGTTCCATCGCAAATGCTTGTGAAAACATCACTCATAACAAGGAGACTATGACTGCACAGCAAAGAGAGAAAGAGAACCTGTCGTTAGTCTCTTGAGTTTGCTTCAAACTGGTCCAGCACTTGCTATTCTCCCAGTCATTCCCTTGAAGCTCCTTACTCAGACTCATTTTGCTTCTCCTCCGTGTTCACTATCTACAAAACTGACTCTAACTACTCTATAACTTCCCCGCTCACTACAAAAGAATAACTCTCCTCCACTCCCTGACCATGCCTATAGAAAAGGAAATCTCACCCGTCATGCAAAAACATCTCCCACCTTATGCAACCTCAACCAGAAATTGGTTTGGCCACTCCCACAAATTGTGATCACTCTCCAAGATGGAGCTCCATGAAGGCGAGGTGGCAGTTGGCAGACTCAACAGTCCATTCCACTACTCAAAACAGTTAACAATATAAAACAAATGCTAACATAATATAAAAGGCTAGGCTGACGACTATCTTAAGGTATTAAAGCATGAAAGCAAAAGACTATTTGAAATAAAAGACCTCTTAGTAAGAGCTTAAGTGTGATCCTCTCGAGCTTCTGCCCGATTATCGACATCATTAGAGAATAAAGGAATTTATCTCAAAATGACACTAACAAAATATTACATGTTCCAATATCATACGACCAAGGGTACTGCACACCATGGTCTCTAGAATTAAACATTATTTAAACCCTTTAGTAATTGATAATAGCCCAAAAAAGAACAATTCAACATCTGTTGAATTTCGCAAGGAGACATTTACATCATCTGCTCGTAGCGCCTTATGACGATTACGACGAATTGAGTGCAAACGCATAACAAGACTTAAGATCGACTTACGCACAACTTCTGACTTTTGCGCCGAACAAAACAAGACACGACTAACAACTCAACCATAAGTATAAACATATATTTACATATAAACAATATATCAGTTGTTCATATTTGACGACACGATTCATAGTATTATGACACTGATGTTGATTTTCCATACTCTAAACGATGACTTACGAAAGGAGAAAGACCTATTCTAACAGACGTTGATATCTCGACTAAAATTGACTTAGCCCAAACTCAAAGCATCTAGGTTTGTCTACCTAATTTGTGTCTTTAGTGGCAAGCACCCATGGTTATTCCAGAGTCTATTCTCTCTTTCTCAAAGATACTTTCCTTCTTCTTTCTTCCTGGCGAACATGTTCCACTGATTCTGGTCATTGACAATCTCACATACAATTTTGTGGTCAAAGCACCAATATTCTACTCAAAACACATTTATATCAAATCATTTCATTTTCATATCAAAAAGACATTCCAATTCATAACATCATATTGATCATAATCAAATAGATTCCATAATTTCATAAAATTAACCTTCTTTATTTATATCATCAGTTCTTATGATGTTAAAAACATATCCACATAATTGTACTATTTAAGAAAAAGTAAATAGTAATATTGAATCCAAAAAGGGGATGTAACAAAACCCTATCCCTAAACACTCAACCCTCAGCAAGTTATACCTTAAACCTTAATCCCTCAACCCTAATCCCTCATCCCTAAACCCCAAATGCTATCCCTATTCCTAAACCCTCAACCCAAGACACTATACCTTAAACCCTAATTCCTTACCCCTAAACCGTAAACCCTATCCCTCAACCCTATACCCTCAAAAATATACTTAAGCCCTAATCCCTCAATCATCAACCCTATACCTTAAACCCTGAAGCCTACACCCTCAAACCCTCATCCCTAGACCATATAACCTCACCCTTATATCTTAAACCTCAAATATTGTGCCTCAACCCTATACTTAAATTAAACATAAACCATACATGCTCTCAACCCAAGTCACCCTATGCCTTATATACCCTCAATCCATTTCGTAAACCCTAAACCCTAATCCCCGTGCCTTACACACTTAATCTTATACACTCAACAACCTGAATATTAACCATCAACTGTAACCCTCAACCCTCTAATATCTACCCTCTACCCTCTACCTATTACTTAAGCCCTGATCCCTCAACCCTCAAAACTATATAGGCTTAAGTCCTTATATACACTAAACCCAAAACATTTACATACATACATACATACATGCATACATACAACAATACATACACACATACAAAGATTCATACTTACAAGCATGCATACATGTACATACATACAAACATGCATACATACCTACAAGCATAGATATAAACATCCATGAAACATACTTATGAAACTTGAACATAACTCATTCAAAGGAAGAGACGCGCTCGCATTATGTCGAACTAGGAAAACACCGGCAAACATGCAAAAAAGGAAAAAAGCAAAACATAACGCGAACGCTTTATAACGTGCTCGCATTATATTGTGCTTTGGGAATCCCAAGCCTTAGGCTTGGTATTTGCTTTGGATTTCCAACCCAAAGGCTTGGAGTGCCTTTTCAACATCCATAGATGTGTTTTTACAAATTCTACAAGATTTCACATAATTTTGTTTGTGCTAACCCTCATATTTGCACGTGTTTCAAGGTCAAACAAATCGAACACCTGGGTAATGTTAGGATTTCTCTTAGCTATTTAATGATGTAATTTTTTTCACATTTTGACAATGTTAAGCCTTTCATCTTTAATTTCTTTTGTTTGTGTCTAGTTTTGGGCAAAAACCACAGTTTGGTCTTTTTTTCATTGTAAATTAACCATTCATTGAAATTTTAAAAAAATTACATATTTAGAAACTAGACTCTAGTCTACACATATTAAAAAAAATGATTTTCAATTAGTTTTCAAAATTTATAGGGGTAGCATGGCCAAAATTCTATTTTTTAGGATGTGTCCATTTTGAAAATTAGTAAAAAATCAAATATTCATCAAAAAATTATCAGAAAAATCGGGCATAAACTACATCCTATTAGCTAATTTCTCACTGAAGCAATTTTAAAAATACCAAAAAAAGTTAACCTTTTGAGGGAGCCACAGAACATGCTATGTTATGTTTTTTTGACAAAAACAACACCAATTTTTGTGACTCCCTCTTTTGAACCCCTTAATCTATACCATTTTCAAAAAAATTAGTAGTTTAGAAAGTAGACTCGGACCACTACGAACATTGTTTTGGTTGCATCTCCAAATTTTGAGTGTAATTATGCTCAATTCTCATCTAAGGCTAGCATTTCCTTATTTCAGAAAAAAAGAGGCCACTTAAGACCCCTTTTTGGCCCCCCATTTTCTTGCACTTAGCCTAATATTAAAAATAAAAATAGAATTGTAAAACAATTAATAACAATTATTACTTTTAAAGCTTTTTTTTTTTTTAAATTACTATTACAACTTAAGTTTCTAATATATTTAAAACTTTAAAAATTATAAATATAAAGAATCTAATGCCTTGAACAAAGTGAAACTTGCATTGGAAGTTAGCTTATTCCTTTGAAAACTAAAACAAAAGAATCTACACCTTACACTAGCAACCAAAAAAATTAGTGTCTATAAAAACAAAAATCGACATGAGATAATTTCCAGGCTCTTAATCCTAAGTATGAATGCTTGCATAAGAAGCCTATCGACTAATTAGATTTAGGAGAGAGGCCAAATAAAACACATTAATGTGATCCTAGATAAATATAATTAAGAGTAATGTCATAAATAAACAACAAATTAAATACGAGGTTAAGAAAAGAGTAACATGATAAATAATAAATTTAGATCTTAGTAATGGTGGTAATTGGTGTGATTCATTTAGATTGTGTAGATGCACCCAACGACCTCTCTTATAGTATAAATATTACATTTAACATATCATTTGTGTAGTAAATAAGTTCCTGAAGTTTGTTAATGATTTAAATTGAAATCCACAATCTTAAAAATGCACTTGAGTGCTAAACCCAAGAATTTATGTTAGTTTAGATTGACAAGACAAGACTCATAATTAAATTGTGGGCAATTTTGAGCCAATTAACAAGAACGAGTGACTCTTCTACATTTCTGTCTTTGCAGGACCAAGGATGATATTTCCAGAGATCTTTATAAGACAACTAAAGAAAAATAAAATAACAACCTAGGTCACACAACATAGCCACACCCTTTACATAAGGATATCCTAAAGATTTGTCACAAAATACCCCTTACACTAGCTTACTAGTCTTGCAAATCTAAAGATCTCTTAACAAAGAAAATTGTTTTGAGGTTATATATGTAACTAAAGATGCAAGTAGGATTTATATCCCCAAATGTGATTTTAGTCACAATATCATACTTCACATATAACCCTTGAGAAATCCACAAAGGTATAACCCTCTAATGATGACTAATATGTGAAAGCTCTCGAAATATATTACAAAGGGTGTTATTAATAACAAGCATGGGTTTTCCAAAGTTTGTGAGGTTGATGTTCTAGCTTTTGGATTCAAATGTGTATTTTTTGCATCAATGTTTCGGTTTACACTCAGTGATTTATTCTATCCTCATCCTAATGATGGATCATTAAGTTTAATCCAAAATGTTGATGCAAAAAAACAAACACAATTGAATCCAAAAGCTAGAGAGTAATTATTATGTCCTCCATTGATTACTTTTTTTGATGATGAGATCCCATAAAATAATTATTATGGTTCACTATATGTGCTTGGCCATGTTAGTATTAAATCATCTACTTGTTTTTCATTAATCCCACATGTTAGTTTAACACATGCACTTAATAGTTTTTGTTTAATTGTCATATCTAGTAGCATGCTTATGCATATTTGGTTGTTTCATTGAAAATGATTAATGGTATTTTGATTGAGACCATGGGTTGTATTATCTTATCTTTAATAGTTTATCCTAAGGAGCTTTTAGTGCTATCTCATGTTATTCTATCTCTGAATAGATTTGTTATGTTTCTTTATAGACCATGGGCAGAACAATGCAAAGCAATTCCTTTTGTTTTACATTATGTGTTAAATTTGTTTATAATGGAAAAGTGGTTAAAGTTGATAGAGCTCAATGTAAGCTATTATTTGATTTGAGTCATTTTACCTTAGATATATTTGGGAAGACTATTAAAGAGCCCCTATATGTGAATAAAGATGTTATGCATGACTTATATACATTTCAAAAGGAAGAAAAATGGAGGACCAATATGAATAATAATCAAGAATCCATTAGGCTTACTAAGCCTACTATGATTCAATCCAAGCTTACTTACACACCTTCTTATTTTAAGGCACATCAAGAAACAAAAAGGCCTAAGGAGCCTCAAGTTGCATATCCTATATTGTTTGATCATGAAGGTCTTGATATATGAATGCCTTCTAAAGATCTGCATTAGAAACAAATCACTCGTATGCTAAGAAAGCAAGGGAAGATTAAGGGAATTATGTTTGACAAACCCATGTTTCATTCCAAAGGCACTACAAATTCTTAGGTACCTAAGAAAGATGTTATAATTAAAGAAATTTAGAATCTCTCAATGGAGCCACCTCCAAAGAAGCAAGAACAATGGGTAAAGAAGGATAAATCAATAATTGCACATGTTGCTAGTGTTTTTACTAGGAGTTCACCACTTCTTATCATGATGAAATCCATTTACTCGAGGATGTCTAACTTTATACGACTTGTTCGTAAGAGGATGACCTCTTAGATAGTGATCTCTCTAATGTTGTTGGTTGTTCAATCTTAAATATTTCTATCCTTTATTAAAAATTTTTACTTACTTATTTTTTACCTTACCGATTATTATATAGATCTCTCTTTATGTTGCATTTGCTCTTTCTTCCTCATGCATCCTTACACTTTGACCTTTTGTTTATGCCATGTTTGTTGTGCATCTTCTATGCTCATTTTGCTTTCTATATTATGCTTTATTTCCTCACTTGGAGACATATTTCCTTTTGTTTATTGTATGTTTAGCTCCTATGATGTCTTATATGCCTTGTTTCTTCTTATGTCTATGCTTAGCACTTATGTTTTCCTGTTTTCTCTATTAGCTTATATGTTCTTATGTGTCCACGAGGTTTCTATGCTTCCTATGTTTTAATGTTTATGATGTCTAGCTCTTATACTATTGAAATGTCATACTTATTATGGTGTTCGTAATGGTTACACATACTTTTGATATCACACTTACATGTTTATCATATTATCATGATTATATGCTTCTCGTTAACTTACATCTTACATTACTTACATATTATATATTTACGACACTTATGTATTTAAATTCTATTATTGCATATTTATGCTTACATATTTATCTTATACTCACATGTTTACACGTTATGATCCTTGTCCAGTTCTATTTCTATTTTGCCTTTACGTTTTCAACCTCAACTCATTTAATTAAGTAAAATCTTAAACTCATTTAATTAACTAAAATCTTAAACAATTTAAAATGCAACCACATCAAAAGATTTTAAAATAAAAAACTTAGGGTAAATATTTAAAAAAAAAACCTTAGTACCCGGGGTATAATTATGTTTTACTCGGTTTTGTTGTTTACCTTAAATTCTATTATTAATAATAATTAATATGGTAACTGTGAAAAAGAAATTAAGTTTTGACAAATAAAAACTAAAAAAATTATGAGAAATTTTATGAAACATCGTGTAGAGTTGGTGAAAAACTTCGAGAAACCTTTAAATATTTTAGCATATCCAAACGTTTTCCAACGTCATAATTCCAACATGAGAATGCTCAAACGTGTCGGCGCATGTGATGAATTTCGACACTAATTTGGCAACCTTTGAATATGGTTAAGCTGCACCCAACCAATCTTTTAATATGGTTGACTTACCTTCTACTAAAATGTATATATCTCGTCAATTCGAAAACTCAAATGATTTCTAATCCAACAACCTCCAATTTCACCAAAATATGGTTAACTTGCACTTTACTAAAACGATGGGTGTGGTCAACCACTTTTTATGTTGTACAAAAGTTGTGTTTCTAGCCATTAACCATCATTTTTTACTTCATTACTTTAATGATGATGCAAATTTTCAAAAGGTTAATCTGGGATATAAAAATGATGATGTGACAACGTACATTTTATAGCGACTTTCATTTGTTCTTTGGTGTGTTTGTGAACTTTTGTTTTTCCTTAAAAACTTGTGTTGCAATAATTTTGCTTTGATTGCGAAGATTTTGCCATTGTCAAAATTGGCGATTTTGTCCTAATGAGTTATGTGTGAATTACTTCAAAAACGCGAGTTTCTCTTGTGTTTCCTCTTTTGTTCCATCCAATTTAGATCCACAATTTTCTCTACCACCACTCACTAGCACTCTTGTACAAAACATGACAATCTAGTCATTTGCAAGGTGCGCAAAAAAATTACAGAAAGTAGATAGACTCTACCAAAACTTCTTTGTAACTATTTAATCAACAATTGTTGTTCTTAACATCTTAATTCCCCTCTATATTTATCCTTGCCTTGGAGATACACCATAGGTCAGTTGTACATAGGGAAGGAGCTACCATAAGAAGGGTTTTAGATCTAAGGACAAACTAGCTAACAATAAATTTGCTCTACATTTGTAGCATTCAACTCTAGGTATGGATTTCCTTACATAGATTATATATACTTACTTTAGTAGACATCAAATTTCCACAGTCCATGGTATTGCAATTTTATGTTTCAAGATTTAACCATGTGCTAGTTTTTTTCCTCAAGATTTTGGATCACACTCCATGATCCATCATCAGGAGAGTAGAGAGCAAGAGAATAGAAATGGTAATTTGCAGACCAATCAAGCTAAATAGAAGGAGGGGAAGGGGTGGCACAGGACCAAGAGACCATAAGGAGAAAAATAATATATGCATACTCCTAGTCATACATATAAACATACAAACACATACACTCCCAAGCACACAAACACATAATTAAAAAAGTAAAACTACAAGCACAATGAAACACATTATATATAGAAAGAGATATAATTATATGTATTATATTAATATGTGTGATATAAATGCAAAGAAGAGAAGCAACAAGGCAAAATTGTTAAGAAAAGTGTCTCAACCTTGCAACTTCGAAATATTACTATTCTTCCCAGTTTTGGTCTTTTCAAATATCCTTTATCTTGGAGAATGGTCTGGAACCTTCAAAGTTTCCAAAAGTTTCCAAACGAGCTAAAAATAGCGAGACGTACTATTTTTAGTAAGTTCTTCGATTGAGCTCGGATTGACCTAAAATTTTTGCTAGAAGGTGTGGAACAACTAAGTGAACATCTCGTGTGAGTTTTGTCTCAAGATCATATCAGGATTGCGAGATATTAAAGTTTATGTTTTTTGAAACTATTGGAAAAAACCTTTGAACTCAATTACCGGAATTGAAACTTCTCTAAACGTCCCAAAATGGTGATAACCCATGTAGCCAGTTATAGGGTGATAGATCTCTTCACGAGCTTTCTAACGCATTAAATGATTCGTCAATTGGACACCCAGATCAAAAGTTATGGCCTCCAGAAGTTGGACCTTCTGTTTTGGAAAATGTAAAAACGTGTTGGACACATAAAAGAGTTGTAAAGGGGAGAGTTACACATGTTGGTGTGTGGTTTGGCACATCACAAGGCATCTTTGATTGGACATAATTTGGGCACCTCTTTGGTGGTTTGGGCTCATGGTTTTGTAATTATCGTTGGCGGTGTATTGTATTGTATCTCCTATATATCAAGAACTTGAGATGGAGGTTTTATGTAAGAATCTGATAGATGTCAAATTACCTCCTGGATCTCTGGTTGGATATACTCTTATAAAAGTTTGCTCTGCAAGTATATTGTAATCTTTGTGATTCCTGAATAATATATTGGGCGGCTTTGGAGTGGGGTTTTTTACTTGAAAGGGTTTTCCCCACATATATATTGTGATGTGAGTTTTGTGTTTGCATTTGGAAGTTGTTATTATCTTTATGTTAATGTGCATCTTAATCTGTAACTGTAAAAGTTGAAATTTGCATAAATCTTTCCTCAGTAGATTAGTGTAGGAAGCGTTTTTCGCGTACCTTGCTTCCTTTCAAAAATAAACAAACAAACATATATATACAAACATAAACATATATAAACAACCATATATATAGCTACAAATTCTATATAATTCTATAAATATAATTATAGAACTATATATTGCGTATAAAAAGAAAGCAAAAAAATCTAAAAAATTACGGTCTTGCAAAAGGTAAAATTAAGCAAAAAGCAATAACAAGGATTGGTATAAATATACCCTATATATCTATATAAAATAACAATAGGAAGAAGTATAATAGATTATCTACATGTTAATATAATCCTCCAGTAAATATGCATCTAGAAAACAAACAAATGGACTAAGGGTTGATAAAAAAAAAGAACATATACACACACATTAATATAGGTAAGATTGAACAAGAACCATAATGGCTAAGACCTACACTAGAATGGTCTACAACACACAAAGTGAACCACGAAGAATGAAAACAAAGCAGTAAACACATTATATATAAAAATAATGAGATATAACTATATGTATAATATTGATATAAGAAATTATAAAAACAATGCAGATAAAAGCGTCATGGCAAAATAAACAAATATATATCAATATAAATGGCTAAAAATATATAAGATTCTATAAATATAATTATAGAACTATATAGATCGAGGATATAAAGAAAGCAAAAATCCAACAAGTAATGAGGAACAACAAAGGCGAGATTAAAAAAAAAGCATAAAATTGAACAATAATAAAGGAATGGCAAAATTATACCCCTATATATCTTTATAGAAAAACAAAAGGAGAGTGCAAATTAATAATCATAGGTTATATGGAAAACAAATGATTAGATGAAGGATTAGAAAACAAAAATGAAGATATGAAAAATAAGTCTATACAAGAAATTTAATATCTATGTCCTACACCAGAACAATCCACAACCCACAAAGTAAAGCAATAAGAATGAAGACAAAGCACTAGACACAAAACTAACGAACCTACAAGACGGTATGAAGAAGGGGCCGCTAGGGGGAGCTAAGACAATTGAAATAAGCAGGAGAGGAAGAAAGGGGAAGGATCACAAAGGTCAAAAAAGAAGACAAAAAGGGTGGAGGAAAGGGGAAGGATCACACAAGGTCAAAAAAGAAGACAAAGAAAAAGGGGGGAGGAAAGGGGGAACATAATCGAAAAGGGGGGGCTACAGAGAGAAAGGGAGGAGGGAGTAGTGAAAGGTAAGGGGCATGGAGGGAGAAGAGGGGAAACTATTGAGGTTGGATGGGTGGTTGCTAATCTTTATGGCCTCTTTAAGTTTTCTCTTGAAGTAGTTGTTTCCACTGACTAAGATCTAAGTGTCTTCTAAGAAAATGTGGTGTTTGCTTAAGGTTGAGTGCTCCGCAAGGGCAAATTTATGGACACGTTCATGTATGATGTCCGCACTATGATCTTTGATCTTGGTGCTAAAGGAACGTCTTGTCTCACCAATATAAGGGTGCCGCAAGAACAAACAATCTTGAAGACTCCCTCCTCCCTTTCTCTTCGTAGCCCCCCTTTTCAATTATGTTCCCCCTTTCCTCCCCCCTTTTTCTTTGTCTTATTTTTTGACCTTGTGTGATCCTCTCCTCTTTCTGTCTTCCTTTTTTGACCTTTGTGATCCTTCCCCTTTCTTCCTCTCCTGCCTATTTCAATTGTCTTAGCTCCCCCCAGCGGCCCCTTTTTCATATCGTCTTGCAGGTTCGTTAGTTGTGTATTTAGTGCCTTGTCTTCATTCTTCTTGGTTTACTTTGTGGGTTGTGGATTGTTCTAGTGTAGGACCTAGATATTGAATTTCTTGTGTAGACTTATTTTTCATATCTTCATTTTTGTTTTCTAATCCTTCATCTAAACATTTGTTTTCTAGACAACCTATGATTATTAATTTGTGCTCTCCTTTTGTTTTTCTATATAGATATATAGGGGTATAATTTTGCCATTCCTTTATTACTGTTCAATTTTATGCTTCTTTTCCTTTTATCTCGCCTTCGTTGTTCCTCATTATTTGTTGGATTTTTGCTTTCTTTATATCCTTAATCTATATAGTTCTATAATTATATTTATAGAATCTTATATATTTTTAGCCATTTATATTGATATATATTTGTTTATTTTGCCATGGTGCTTTTATCTGCATTGTTTTTATAATTTCTTATATCAATATTATACATATAGTTATATCTCATTATTTATATATATAATGTGTTTATTGCTTTGTTTTCGTTCTTCTTGGTTCGCTCTGTGTGTTGTAGACCGTTCTAGTGTAGATCTTAGCCATTATGGTTCTTGTTCAGTCTTACCTATATGTGTGTGTGTGTATATGTTCTTTTTTTCTTTTTTTTTAGTTTTTAACCCTTAGTCCATTCATTTGTTTTCTAGATGCATATTTACTGGAGGATTATATTAACATGTAGATAATTTATTATACCTCTTCCTATTGTTATTCTATATAGATATATCGGGTATATTTATACCAATCCTTGTTATTGCTTTTTTCTTGGTTTTACCTTTTGCAAGTCTGTAATATTTTAGATTTTTTTGCTTTCTTTTTATACGCAATATATAGTTCTATAATTATATTTATAGAATTATACTATATATATATATATATATATATATATATATATATATATATATATATATATATATATATATATATATATATATATATATATATATATATATATATATATATATATATATGGGGTAGTTCATATATATGTTTTTTATTTATTTTGCCTTGTTGCTTCTCTTCTTTGCATTTATATCACACACATTAATATAATACATATAATTATATCTCTTTATATATAATTTGTTTCATTGTGCTTTTTAATTATGTGTTTGTGTGCTTGGAAGTGTATGTGTTTGTATGTTTATATGTATGACTAGGAGTATGCATCTATTATTTTTCTCCTTGTGGTCTCTTGGTTCCTGCGCCACCCCTTTCCCTCCTATTTAGCTTGCTTGGTCTGTAAATTACCATTTCTATTCACTTGCTCTTTACTCTCCTGATGATGGATCATGGAGCGTGATCCAAAAGATTGAGGAAAAAAGTAGTACACAGTTAAATCTTGAAACACAAAATTACTATACTTACTTTGATTAGTTTAGAATTTATTGTTTGTTTGGATTATATTATATTATTTTATTTCTTTAGTTTAGATTATTGGGTTAGATTGGATTTAGATATTCATTTCTTCTATTAAAATTTAAATCAGTCAAGCCTAGACTAATTACTTTCATCAAGATAAAACCATATCTTCCTTTCATTACAAACCAACATCACAATTGAATAGAAAAATCTAGAAGGTTTTAAAGGTTTGGGCAAGATTTTTAATAATTCAAACCCCATGCTTCTCTCCTTGATATACATTTTGTATGTGTTTGGTGGATCGAGATTTCATAATAATTGTCTACAAATTCTAATCTTTTTCATATAGAGGGATCTTATATTTGTAGCATTAAAACACATCATCCTTAGTTCCTTATAGGATTTCCCTACAAATGATGGAGAGTGATGTTGGGGTGGTTGTATGTGTATGATTAGGCTTAGTAGAAATGAATAATGTATGGATAGTATTGGTTTGGTTGTTTATGGGGAACCCTATGCTCCCCCAAGAGCCATATAGGAGGATTAAAGAACATGTCAAAGGGAAAAGCAAACTTGTCCTCTTTTGCTTTTTCAAACTTGCTTGGGCAATATCTTAGTTTCAACGGAGTTTCTAGGAAACCATCTTTTTTGGGGCCTATAAACCCTCCTAAGGTCCAAAATTTGGGTTCATGTCTACCTATTGGTGTTAATGCTATCCCAAATGGGAGTGGTAGGGTTTAGGAAAAGAGGTCATCCAATTTTGGGAGTTGCCCTAGTGTTTTCTCTTTTGCTAATAAAGCACCAATGACTACTTTCCTTGATGAGATGGTTCTAGAGTTAGAGTCTCTCAAAATCTTTGTTATGATTGGCTCATGCCCTAGCCATTAGCTCTTTGTCCTGGATATTCAAGATTGCATGAGATCTTTGTAGGGCTAGGAAGTCTAACTTTTTTCACTTCCTAAGGGTTTCTTTATTCTTTAGTTTCCTTCTAATAAGGAACAATTTTTGGCTTTCTCTACCCTATCTTAGAAGATTGTTGAAAAAGAGGCATTCTTTGGGCCATGGGAACCTAGATTGTCCATTACTAGTCTAGGTTCTCCTATTATGCCTCTTTGGATAAGACTTTATGCGCTTCGATTAGAGATCTGGTGGGAGACTTGTCTTTTGAAGATGGGAGAAAAATTGAGGAAGATGTTGGGTATAGATCATAAAATGAGTTCCAAATCTCATATGGTTTATGCTCACTTGAAAATTTAAAGAGTTTTAGATCTCCCTCTACCTAAACAAGTTCTTTTATCTCACATGTTGTGGGATTTTCTTCTAGAGGTGGATTATAAAAATATCCCTTTTTAGTGCTATTAATGCCTTTGAGTTGGGCATGTGGCTAGCTTTTGCAAATCTTCCTCTTTGCCTTGGTCTAGCTTGACCTTTCATCTTACATTCAATAAGATAACATAATAGCATCATAAGGTCAACAAAATCATAGTTAGTTCCTCTCAGATGACCCCTCTTGCCCTTCTTGGAGCTCCTTCTTGAAAGAGTGGAAGAAGATAGTTTTGTTAGCATATTTGGTCTTGAATGTTAAGGAAGATCATCAACATTCAACTTCTTCCCTTGGTAGGATTCATTTAGAAATTAGCTCTAAAAAAGAAGTGAAAGAATCTTTTGATAACCCTTCTCCCGTTGAGTTTTCAAAGTTTGTGTCCTTAAACTCATCCTCTTTAGCTAATTTAGAGAATCCTCACACTTCCACTATTGCAGTGGCTCATTATCTTCAATCCCCTTGTGAGTTGGAGGAAGATGATAGGATGTGACTTAGGGGATTCGATGTTGAGGAAGTTGTGGAAGCTTTGGGTGGGATATATAGTACTAACTTTCTCTAATCTTAGAGAGGATGAAAATATTAGGCGGCCTACTTTGGAAGGCATAGGGGTTATAGCCTAGTAGACTTTAGATTCTTATATTCCAATGCATAGGGGGAGGATCCTTCCAAATAGGAAATGAAGATCCTAACCTAGAATGTTGAGGGCTTAATGCCCCTAACAAAAGGTTGATAGTCAAGAACTATCTAGCTTCCTTTCATGTTGATGTGGTGTTGCTCCAAGAGACTAAAATGACATCTTCAAAGTTTGATCTCCTCCTTTCTTCTCATTGGCATTCTTGGTTTGGGTTTGCCTCTAATGCGTCTAGGACATCTGGGGGTCTCTGTATGTTTTGGAAAGTTGGGAAAGTTGATGACCAAATTATAGATAAGAAGGAAACTTGGATCTTTTGTTCCTTCAAATCTTTCTTAGAATTGATCTCAAGATTCTTGTTTAATGTGTATGGTCCCAATAGTCCTATTATTAAATGTCACACTCAAGGTGAGGTTTCTATATAGATCTATTCTCTCTAGGGTTATAATGTGGTTTTGGGTGGTGATTTCTATTGATATGCCCCAGACAACTGAGAGGGGGGAGGTGAATCAATTGTCTCAAAACTTAAACACTTCAGCAATTGAACATCAATCACTTATCCACAATTATTATGATTTAACAATGAATGCATGAAATCAAAAACTTAACCACAAATACAACATCAAACACAAGAGACACCAGATTTTACGTGGAAAACCCCAAGGTGGGGAAAAACTACGGAGAGGATTAGCTCTCAATATATATTGCAATCTTGAAATAATGATGTTTAGGCTTGGTCACTCCACGAGCCTAAACATACTGGCTCATTGCCATGAAGAACAACTAGGTCTAGCAGGCTAGTTGCCTCAACCCTAAACCTAGCAAGATTACAATAAGGGTTGCTAAACCCTACTTGCGGCTCACTTCCATGATCAACACCTTTTTATGTCTATGATTGAAGTACAACAATTCCTCTGCTCTGCTCTGCCTCTTCTCTTCTCTGCCTCTTCAACCTTTCTTATTATCTTTCCATCTTCGCGCAAGGATAACTTTTTCGCAGCTCAACTACAAGTATTTATACACTTCATCAACCTTGGAATGATCATCAAGGTCGTCATTACAAACATCAACCATTGGAATAATCTCCAAGGTTGACATTACAAACATTTACAAAATAGGTCCTAAACTATTACAATGTTATGCAAAGGAAATGAAGTAAATGTGTATGTAGATCATGCCATGCCTTAGCTAGGACTCAAACATGATCTTCCACACCACAACATTCTTCCACAATCTTCAAGGGATCTCTGGAGTTACTGGAAATAACCAAGTCGGCCAAGACTGGTTACACGCTACGTTATCTAGGAACAATCTTCAAAACAAGATCTCAATTCCTTAACACGGACCAATGTTGAGATAGGAACATGATCAAGAAGCATCCACAAGCACGTTATAATCACCAGGAGCAACCGCACGAACCTTAACCACTTGGGTCATAGGAATCTTCTCACTGGAACACATGAACTTCACTGTCTTCGACTGTCATAAAAGAAATATAGCTTGCACACCACCAAAACATGAACCACTGCAATTGTAGGCACTTATCATCATCCCAGACTTCCCTCTAGAACTGTAGAGCAAAATACTTTATTGCGGAGTAAAACACTTTCTCTCTATCACCAGAGAATAACCAGAAGGAGCAGGCTTTACTCTGGTGAATGCAACTTTCTCACAACTTCACACCAGAGGCTCAAACTCAGGATTTAGCATCTTCAGACATCCCTTTGAACAACTTCCAATCTACAGACCCATATCTATAAGCAGAAGGAAATGCAAAGAAATCTACTGGACTGTTCTTCAGCATACAACTCTTTGTCTATACTGCACTTCACTGTAACTTACTTGATTCTTCCAAAGTGGCCAATTTTCTCAATATCCTCAACACACAAGGCTTCTAAACAAGTAATAGAATAGGACACATTTGACACCAATGACAACAAAGATATGTTGACATCAATGACAACACCGATTAGGCACATACTTGCAACAATCTCCCCCTTTGTCATTGATGGCAACATATGATGTGAAAAATTGCAACAACCATCAGGACAAGATTCTCCCCCTATCTCTTTGCACATCTGCACTCTTTCTCTCTGAGTTCTACAACAGTCATCAGGATAAGATTCTCCCCCTATCTCTTTGCACTCTTTCTCTCTGAGTTTTTCACATGACTTCTCTCCCCCTTTGACATCAATGGCAAAGGGCACATACTTGTACTTTTCTACTCTGATTTAATCTTTCTTTTGAACTCTCTAACTACTCCCCCTAAGAAGTAGCCCTAAAAGGAATCAATCCATATCTCTGATTACCTCCGGACTGATGCACTATTGTGCACCTTAGTTTAGAGCAGGAGGGGTGATAACCCCTAATTTTTATCTGAGATACTCAAAGGTATCCTTAAGTAGAGGCTTGGTGAAAATGTCTGCAATCTGATCTTTGGTAGAAACATACTACAACTTGACTTCATTCTCTATAACCTTTTCTCTCAGAAAATGATACCTAATGGATATGTGATTTGTCCTTGAATGCATCACTAAATTCTTTAATATGTTTATGGCACTTGTGTTGTCACAAAAGATTGCAATTGGATCCTCATACACAACTCTGATGTCCTTCAAATTTTGCTTCATCCATAACACTTGAGTGCAACTACATGCTACTGCAATGTATTCTGCTTTTGCAGTAGACAGGGATATTGAATCCTCTTTCTTGCTCAACCAAGATACTAACCTTTTTCCCAAGAAGAATGTACCTCCACTTGTACTTTTTCTGTCATCCACATCTCTGGCCTAAGCTACATCAATATATGCACTGAGAGTAAAGTCACTATCCTTAGGGTACCACAAACCATAATCCATTGTACCTTTTAAATACCTCAAAATTCTGTTGACTTCCATCACATGTGATTCCTTGGGTTCTGCTTGAAATCTTACCACAAGACATATTGCATGCATTATGCTAGGTATGGTTTGAGTCATATAAAGTAATCCTCCAATCATAGATTTGTACCTTTTCTGGTCCGCCATGGGTGAGTTATCATCTTTTCTTAACTTAAAATCAGTTATCATAGGTTTGTAAATTGGTTTAGAGTCTTCCATCCCAAATTTCTTTAACAACTCTTTCACATACTTAGACTGAGAAATGAAGGCACCTTTATCTAATTGACTTATTTGTAGACCTAAAAAGAAGTTCATCTCTCCAAACATGGATATTTCAAATTCACTTTGCATTTCTCCAGCAAAAACTGAGCACATACCTTCATTGCCTCCAAAATTAATATCATCAACAAAGACTGCAACAATTAGGATTTGTTCATCATTGATCTCAAACTAGAGATTGTTGTCTATAGTACCTTTATTGAACCCTATCTGTATCAGATACCTGTCCAACCATGCATACCATGCCCTAGGGGCTTGTTTTAATCCATACAAAGCTTTCTTCAATCTACATGCCATGTCACCCTAATATGATGATTGAAATCCTTTCGGTTGTTCAAAATATACTTCTTCCAACTCTTTATTTAAGAAAGTAGACTTCACATCCATTTGGTAAACTTTGAAATATTTGTAGGCTACAAAGGCCAAAAACATCCTTATTGCTTCAATCCTTGCCACTGGAGCAAAAGTTTCTTCAAAGTCTATTCCTTCAACTTGAGCGTATCCTTTGCATACCAACCTTTCTTTGTTTCTTACCACTTCACCAATCTCATTCATCTTGTTTCTGAAGACCCACTTTGTGCCAATAACATTCTTATCTGGTGGTCTGGGAACAAGATCCCAAGTCTAATTCTTCTCTATCTGCATCAAATCCTCTTCCATAGCTTTTCCCAATTCTCATCTTTGCAAACATCATCCACAATTTTAGGTTCAATCTTGGAAATCAGACAGAAATTTACTTTTTCCTTTGCATCTTTTCTTCCGGTTAAGATCCCTTTGCTCTTATCTCCTATGATTTGATCTTTAGAATGACTGAGTCTTACATACCTTGGAGTTTTGGTAGCACTTACCGAAGCTTGTTCTTCTTCATCTGAGCTATCTTCATGCTACACCACTTCTAAAACATCTAGTTCATCTGATTCATATCCACCTGATTCTGAAGACCTTTCCTTACATTCATCAACTTTAATATTTGCACTTTCAATGATCTTATTCAGCCTCTTATTATAGCACTGGTAGGCCTTGCTCTTAGTGGAGTAACCAAGGAAGATTCATTCATCACATCTAGCATCAAACTTGCCTAAATCGTCTTCTCTTTTGATATAACATTTGCTACCAAAAACTTTGGAATATTTCATAGTAGGAACTTTACCATGCCATAATTCATAAGGAGTCTTAGAACTGTTACCTTTTACTTGGACTCTATTTAGGATATATACAACGGTGTGAATTGCCTCTCTCCAGTATGCTTTTGGAAGATCATCTTCCTTCATCATGGTTCTAGCAGCTTCTTGAATTGTTCTATTTTTCCTTTCAACAACTTCATTTTGTTGTGGAGTTCTAGGCACAGATAACTGTCTCTTTATTCCATATTCTTCACAAAAGAAATTGAATTCATTTGATGTGAACTCTCCTCCTCTATTTGACCTCAAGCATTTGATTTTCAAATCCATCTCATTTTCAACCATTGCCTTAAATGCCTTGAACTTATCTAGAGCTTCAACTTTTTCTTTCAAAAAGGTGACCCAAGTCATTCTAGAATAATCATTAATAAGCAACATGAAATACCTGTCTCCTTGCAGACTTCTTACTCTGGTAGGTCCACACAAATTTGTATGCACTAGCTCAAGTAGTCCTCCAACTGATTGGTCCTTGCTTTTGAAACTTGTTCTTGTTTGTTTCCCAAATTGACACTCCTTGCAAATAGGATTAGCAGGCTTCACAAGCTTAGGTAGATCTCTAACAGCCTATGCAATACTTATCTTCATAATATTATCAAAATTTATGTGACACAACCTTCTATTCCATAACCAACTCTCATCAGTCTAAGCCAACAAGCAATAGTTATCAATTCCTTTCAAGTGATAGATATTACCTCTGGTCTTTTTACCAGTTGAAATGACTGTTCCGGAGCTTTCCATAATCTTGCATCCATTGTCCCTGAATCTTAAATCATATCCCTTGTCACACATCTAACCCACACTCAAAAGATTGTGCTTTAATCCTTTCACATACAAGACATCTTCAGTATTATGCTTGCCATCAAAAGAGATAGATCCTTTTCCACAAATCCTACCAGTTGTATCATCTCCAAACCTAACCGGTCCACCATCATATCTTTCCAAACTCACAAACTTACTTTTGTCATCAGTCATGTGGTGAGAGAAACCACTATCAATAACCCATTCATCCTTGTCCTTAATAACCTGAGCAACCAAAGCACTTTCCACTGGTTTTTCTTCCTTCACACAGCTAGTAGAATTAGTAGACACGAGATCTTCCTTAATAACAAAAAACAAGCATTCATTTCTAGAAGTACTAGCTTTATCTGGTTCACCATTATCTGATACTCCTTCATCATCATCAAAATCTTCAACATAATAACACTTCTTTTGGGTCCTAGGCCTATTCTCATATCTTTTTCTATTTCTTTCAATTCTTTCAGGACAACTGGAAGCAAAATGACCTACTTTACCACAAGAGAAACATTTGAAAGGTAATTTGCCTTTATACTTACCAGATCCTCTTTGCAGTTTGTCCACAAAGTTGGCTTCAATTTTATCAAACTCATCATCAGATTCTACCTTGCACTTTTTTGATCTGGAAGTTCTTCCGGGAGTACTGGCTTTGAAGGTTGTCTCAACTTTCAGCAAAGCATCTCCAAACTCTCTCATTTCAAAGGCAGTAAGCTTACCAAGCAGCTTATCCCTATCAACTTCTTTTACTTGCATGAATTCTTCAATTCCAGCTACCTTGTGACAGTAGGACTTGGGTAGACATCTAAGAATTTTCATCACAATTTCCTTATCGTCGAGAGTTCCCCCTATGGCTTTTATCCCTGTGACAAGTTTATCAACTCTTTGCATAAAGGCTGATATGTTTTCATCTTCATTCATCTTCAAACTTTCATATTTCACTTTCAAATTTTGTTGCATGGTTTCCTTCACAGAATCATCTCCTTCATACAGATTTTTCAACTTTTCCCATACCTCATTTGCAGTTTCAAGATCCACAACTTTCGTCAGTATTGAGTCGGTTAATGAGCTTAGCAGAGCATCTTTTGCCTTGACATCCATCTCATATTCTTTGATTTCATCTTCAGTCATCAGACCATTTGGAGGCATGGTGTATTTTGTTTCTACAACTTTCCATACTTTGTAACCAAGACAAAGAAGATGACTTTTCATCCGAGCCTTCCAGAGAGCATAATTCATTCCATCAAAATGCGGCACTTCCTTCTTGTAAGATATTTTGGATCTTCCTCGAGCTGTTAAACTTTCTTTAGAGGAACTTGGCTCTAATACCAATTGTTGATATGCCTCGGACAACTGAGAGGGGGGGTGAATCAATTGTCTCAAAACTTAAACACTTCTGCAATTAAACATCAATCACTTATCCATAATTATTATGATTTAACAATGAATGCGTGAAATCAGAAACTTAACCATAGATACAACATCAAACACAAGAGACACCAGATTTTATGTGGAAAATCCCAAGGTGGGGAAAAACCACGAAGAGGATTAGATCTCAATATATTGCAATCTTGAAATAATGATGTTCAGGCTTGATCACTCCACGGGCCTAAACATACTGGCTCACTGCCATGAAGAATAACTAGGTCTAGCAGGCTCACTGTGTCAACCCTAAACCTAGCAAGATTACAATAAGGGTTGTTAAACCCTACTTGCAGCTCACTGCCACGATCAACACCTTTTTATGTCTGTGATTGAAGTACAACGATTCCTCTGCTTTGCTCTACCTCTACTCTGCTCTGCCTCTTCTTTGCTATGCCTTTTGGACCTTTCTTATTATCTTTCCATCTTCGCTCAAGGATAACTTTTTCATAGCTCAACTACAAGTATTTATACACTTCATCAACCTTGGAATGATCATCAAGGTCGGCATTACAAACATCAACCATTGGAACAATCTCCAAGGTTGGCATTACAAACATTTACAAAATAGGTCCTAACCTATTACAATATTATACAAAGGAAATGAAGTAAATGTGTATGTGGATCATGCCATGCCTTAGCTGGGACTCAAACACGATCTTCCACACCACAACATGCTTCCACAATCTTCAAGGGATCACCGAAGTTACTGGAAATAACCAAGTCGGCCAAGACTGGTTACACGCTACATTATCTGGGAACAATCTTCAAAACATGATCTCAAGTCCTTAACGTGGACCAATGTCAAGATAGGAACATGATCATGAGGCATCCACAAGCATGTTATAATCACCAGGAGCAACCGCATGAACCTTAACCACTTTGGTCATAGGAATCTTCTCACTGGAACACATGAACTTCACTATCTTCGACTGTCATAAAAGAAAGATAGCTTGCGGACCACCAAAACATGAACCACTACAATTTTAGTCACTTATCATCATCTCAGACTTCCCTCTAGAACCAAAAAGCAAAATACTTTATTGTGGAGGAATGCAGAGCAAAACACTTTCTCCCTATCACCAAAGAATAATCAGAAGGAGCAGGCTTTACTCTGGTGAATGCAACTTTCTCACAACTTCACACCAGAGGCTCAAACTCAGGATTTAGCATCTTCAGACATCCCTTTGAACAACTTCCAATCCACGGACCCAGATCTGTAAGCAGAAGGAAATGCGGAGCAATCTACCAGATTGTTCTTCAACATACAACTCTTTGTCTATACTGCACTTCACTGTAACTTACTTGATTCTTTCGAAGAGGCCAATTTTCTTAATATCCTCAACACACAAGGCTTATAAACAAGTAATAGAATAGGACACAGTTGACACCAATGAAAACAAAGATATGTTGACATCAATGACAACACTGATTAGGCACATACTTGCAACAATTTCAATGTCATAATGGGTGCTAGTGATACATGGGGTGGGATTTTGCACTTATTATGTCGAGAGGCATTCTACAATCACAACGGGGCGGAGATGAGAGCACTCATTTTTCGTGTGTGTGTGTGTGTATAAAAGAAATTGGAAAGGGTTTAAGAAAAAAGGTGGAGAAATTTTTTTAAAACTATGCAAAAAAAATCACAAAAACCATGGAAAACGCAAAAAAAAGGAAAAATAAATAAAAGCTATGAAAACCACAAAAAGCATAATACAACCTAGAGAAGATATCTCTCAGCGTACTATAGATATATATTTTTAAATATAAATACACTAGTCTAATTTTTAGTTAGATTCTATTAAATTTATTTCTTAGAATAATTTGATCCATGTGATTCCTAAATCTAGAAGATTTTCTTTGAGCAATTGTTATGAAGGATTTTGTTATATCATTGAAACGTTGGATAGAGTTTTGATATCTACTAAGTGGATGAGTAACTCAAATTTTTAGCACCTCTATCCTCCTAGTGGCTAGTTTTGATTATGTTTTATGTGTTTTTTGAAGTGATGTCAAATTGTGTCACTCCTAAATATCCTTTTAAATTTGAAATAATGTGGTTGCAACACAAGGACTTGACCTTGATGATGGGTTTTTCATGGAAATCAATTCCTATATCCTCTAGACCATAGATGTATCATTTCTCTCAAAAATTAATAAATGTCAAGAAGAGACTAAAGGCATGGAATCAATTAGTGTTTGGAAACATTTTGAATTCAAACTACTTCTTAAACAAAATCTAGAGTGTGTTTGTATGGTATCCATTCTTTTAGTCTCACAATAACTTGTTGGAGGATGAAACCTTACTTTACTTTAATTGTAGGAAGAAACCTTAATTCACCTTCAATTGGAGAAAGTCTTGACACAACCCATAGTCATTGGATTTTGGACGGGGATCATAACTCCAAATATTTCTATTTTACGGTTGTTGCTAGAAGAAAAGCTAATCACATTTCCTTCATTCACTCTTGCTCTAGCAAATTTTTGACCTCCTTGGATGAGATTGATTCTAAGGTAGTATATTTATTTAGGGGTCTCTTCTCACCCCTAGATGATGGAAATATGTGGTCCCCCTAACCTTCTTTTAAACTGCATCTCTCAATTAATTGATGAATCTCAAAACCTTATGCTATTGGAGCCCTTCTCCATGGAAGAGATTCAAAGTGTTGTTTTTACCCTTAAAAGAGGTTATGCCATTGGGTTGGATGGATTTAAAGTGATATGCATCTAGGATTTCCAATATATTCTTGGTAAAGAATTGATAGATGTTATAAATGAATCAAGGAAATGTGGAAAAGCATTGAAAAATTTTAAAAGTATTTTTCTCTGTCATTTAAAATAAAAGTAATCTAGACTCATGTTGGGTTGTAATTATGCCCTTTGTCTAACTTGGGAATATAATCTTATGTCTGTGTCATGACAAAATATATGCACTAGAAACACATGGTTTAGGTTAGGTACCTAAAATGAATGCATTTTAATTAGGAAAGTAAGGTTAACCTAGGAAATAGAACTGTAGAAATCTAGAAATGCTTAAATCTTTAAAGTACTAAAATGAAATTAAACTAATCTTGCATCACAAAAAATACAATTGAACTAAAAATCTACAGAAATATAATTAAAATAAAGATCACTCACACACTTCGATCATTAAACAAAAAATTAGAATACACACACACAATACCAATGATCTATCTAGCATTGATGCATAATCAACCATCACCGATCTTTTTTAGTGGATCCTTTATTGAAATGATTGGGGTGTGTGATTCCCTCTAGATTTGGATGTTACACAATGATTAAAATCAAAATGGGATTTGATGAAATGAAAGATTTACAAAATAGATCTACAATAATTTATTTTCTCCTTCTCCTTTTCATCCATTCCTTTACAATTGCCTTCTCTTTTATAGAGAGGACATCTCAACAAATCCTTACAATAATATAGGATAGGATAACTACATTAATTAGTAGTAAATCCAACTAAATCTATACAATCCCATCAAATTAGTTCACTAAACAAATTTAACTAATTTCAAGATCTATATGAACTCCCACACAATATTTGTGATATATTTAACCCTCCAATTTCTCCCTTATTATAATCTATTTCTACAAAGTGTATATGTGTTCCTAATTCATCATAAAGTAGAACATTAATACAATAAATAAATTAACCCATCTTTGGAATAACTAGATAGGAGGTTGGATGAGGTAAAGGTGCAAGTTGGTGTTGGTCAAACATACCACATGCTAGCTAAATTATTTTCTTCCCTTAATTCCCTACTCCATCTATCATTTTACAATTGCTAAGAAACTGATATATGATGGTCATAGGATTGATAATAAGCTATTGATGGACTACTACAAGATGGATAGATTACTTTTTATGGAAAAGATCAGATTCTACATTCCTTCTTCTATCAAAACACATCTAAAAAATATATGTGAGGACTCCCTGTAGCAACTAGAACAAAATGCTAAGGTAACCAATTATTTACAGAAATGATTAGTGTAGAGCATTTTGACTCTACATTTTGTTTTGAGTCAATGTAGATCAATGTCAATTCGCTATAGACAAAACCATCTTTGAATCACAACTAGGTGGAAGTAATTTGGCCCTTATCGGGTTTGAAATTAAATCTTGATCGGCCTGGTGCCTTCAAAGAAAGGAGCCTGTGGGAATTGTTGTTATATGGAGCCTAATCAGACTCGAAGGTTAAATTTTCCCCACTTTTATCGACGTAATTTCCCCCCAAATTATTTAACAAGGGAGTGCAGGGGGCAAAGCCCCTCTTGCGGGGCCATCCCCTCGGCGAGGGCCCGGGGGTGGAGCCAATGGTGGGGGTTTGGGGGCAACGCCCCTGAAGCAAAAATTGCTTATTATTTTATAAAGGCATCGAGAGTTATTTTTTCTATTGGCCGACATAAAAACCCCTATTTTTCTAACCGACATAAGTCTTGATAAAAACAGCTAAGGGTTGAAGTTTCCATTGATATTGTATTGTAGCATTTGTAGCGGTATTGAGTTGCAAGGATTGCTGGTTGTAATCGGTTTGATTTGCTGGATATTAATATTGGACTCTCTATTGGTGGATGTAGTTCGAGTTTGGGTGAACCACGTTAAAAATTTTCTCTCGTTGTTATTATTTCTGTGTATTTTTCATTCCTCTATTTAATATTTTTTTGCATTTAATTGGTATCTTATGCATGCAATTCCTAACAAAGGAAACACGTGGAGGCTTTTTGCACCTCTAATCTTCAACAGGTTCAATGACATTTTCTATTTGCACTAGGCTCCAAGTGTCACCAATTTTTCCCAAGGGTGGGCTCGGGTCCGGTAATGGGGAGCCTAACAAGGAAATAAAGAAAATAACCTCTATTGTTGCCACTTTTCGTGTCTGTGTTTCCTCGTGGAAGGACATTTCAACACACCCCAAATGAAGCACCATACAGCCATGTGGCAAAGGGACTCAAGAAGTTATAATGAGGTAGAAGATGTTACGAAGCCATCGATCATGAGCACAAGGCATCCGATGGTAGGGAAATTATGAAGGACCTTTCAAGAAAGATAAGTAAGTCGATACGCTGGCAACAAATAGAGATGAGGCACCAGGCCCTGATGCTAGAAAATGAAACACATAAGTATCAGTTGGCCATAACTCGAGACTTAATGGCTTGGCAAAACATCAAAGGTGGTGGATTGGTTTCCATAAACTCTAGTGAGACTTAAATACTTCAGTCTGGTGCCATCAAGATTCATCAATGAGGAGGACCATAGAGTTAGAACGATTCAATGTTGTGCCGCCATAAGTAATTATAGTAGATAATTCTTGCTAGTGTAACATGTTAAGGCAGTTAGATTGTTATATATAGGGCCATGGGCCATTGTAATAGGGGTTGGACAATGTTGATTCATTGAGCCAATTCTTAGACTTCATGAGAAGAACCGATAAGATTTCAATCCTTTGTGTATGCTCTTCAAGAGCAGATTGAATGTTTTATGATTGTGCCTTTTATAACTTGTTCTTTGTTTATCAATGAAGAAGTGATGCCCTATGCTTATTTTGTGCCTATTGAGTCTTTATTTTGAGTCTGAAACACTAATGTATGTCTTTATTTTTAGTTATAATGAATGATGTTAGTAAGTGGTTTGAAATCATGCTCGTTTGAGCTCTTGGCTGCCATGAGTTAATATTGTGAGTCAAACAGGGAAGCATTGTGCATTTGTTGCATCATTTCAAGTCTCATTTTTTGGCGTATCACCTTAGATTAGATTATACTTTAAGTTTCTCTTCTCTTTCCCCTCCCTGACATTTCAAAAGAATTAATGAGAATCTTAAGAAGATCTAACTTGTAAAATCGTAGAGGTTATCATGTGATTCACAAAATGAGTCCCATGGTCATAGGATTTTCCATTACCTTTCTTGTGACGAAGATTCAATTCCTAGGCGTAGACAACAAAATCCATTAAAAATATTTTCGAGCACGGTTAGTAGGACTCGAACCCATAATCACATGATTAGAAGCTAGAGTGTATGAGTAAAAGGCCCATAACAAGATCATTTGTAGCATCACATCTAGGCCTTTTAGTTCCTCCACTTGCGATAGTTCCTAGAAGAATAGTAGCACATCCAAACCCACCACTTATTCAAATGGCTCTATCAACTGTACCTAAGAAATTTGTGAATTGGAATAGTGGTAGCCCACTAATTCCACCAGTCCCACCAGTAATATGGGATCCAATCCTGGCTAATGCCCTTAAGGCACTACCTAAATGTATAGGGAAAGGCTCAAGGACTCCTAAAGAGCACATTCAAGATGTATCCTATATTTGTACGGTTCACTATGTAATGGAGAAAAATATTGCCTTAAGACTACTAGTAGCATCACTCAAAGCCGATGTGCTTGATTGGTACAAATCCTTGCCCTTGAAATCAATAGGTGCATGGGACCAACCAGGAGATCTATTATTCGAAAGGTTCAGTGAAAAGGGAGACAAATCTTCATTGTTGCAATAACTGATTACCATTAAGTGAGCACCAAAAGAAGTAATTATTAACTTCAACACATGGTTTCATAAGTCTTGGCAATAGATTCTAGTGACCACTTGCCCACCCTCAAGTATGACTATTGTCTTTTGAAACCCAAGAAATTATGTAAGACAATAACATCAAGATAAAACAATACACAAATACCTTGACCCTTGCACAAATTCAGACTTCTGATAGTACATAATGGAGTGCACCCAAGCTCCATTAGATTTGTCCTGTTGATGCTGCAATATGGATTGCTCATGCAACCAACATAACTTGGATGAAATGGAACAAAATATATTGAGGATGATAATATGAACATGCACATGAAAGATTGTTGGGGATTGAAATTGAAATGAGAGCTCAATTTATAGATTGAGAAGGAATCAAATGGATGGCTAAGATTATAAGGGTGAGGTGTGAGGTGGACAAATAGGATTAAAAGTTGAAGTTAGTGGTTATGACGCTCATTTAATGAGGATTACAGGTGACTAAAATAAGGATAGGAGTGGGGAAATTGAGATTTTTTAATTGATTTTTGGAGAGGAAGTGCTTATGACACATTTAAGGAGGTTAAAAATAGGGATGTGAGTGGGAATAAATAATTTAAATAATAAAATTATTTAAATTATGAGAGACATGTGGGATTTAAATAAATATTTAATTTATCTAAATTGGATGATGGAGGAAAATGGGATTAAATAAATCCATGAGTGGGAATAAATAATTTAAATAATAAAATTATTTAAATTATGAGAGACATGTGGGATTTAAATAAATATTTAATTTATCTAAATTGGATGATGGAGGAAAATGGGATTAAATAAATAGGATTTATTTAATTTGGTCTAAATGGAGGATAAATGGATAAAAGGGGTTAGTTAAATAAATATAATTTATTTAACTAATGGGAATGATGGAAGGGGTCATGAAAGGGACCTAGAACAAAATGTGTTGTAGGGTAATGCAAGGTGATGTAAGATAATGTCATAAGACATAGTCAATTTTAGGTGTCTACATTTTTCCCCTCTTTGAGATGATGTTGCGACTAAGAGAAATAACATCATTTCAAAGAAGAAGAGGTATGGATGAAGGAAAATGATGCCCCAACTACTTGAAGGAGTGATGAGGAGGAATGATGTAAGGATGGGATGCCCCCTCGAGAGGATAGGCGGGTTAGAAGAACATGGGTATGCTCTCAAAATGAATGGAAGGGGTTGGATAAGGAAATGAAAACAAAAGAAAGGATGGATAAGGTTAAGGGTTAGGGATGGATAGTTATGATGGATTGTTAAGTTGAAAGAGATAGGTGAAATAGATAGTGGATAAAGATATGTTGAGAGGTGAAGAATGCTCTAGTATAGGATTTGGAAATAGATAAGTTATGGTCATAATGGATATAGTGGATAGAGAGGAGATAGTTATGCTGGTATACTATGTAGAGCAACCCTAATTTGATATAGCAAGAGGATATTATGCACCAAGGTATAAAGAATTAGGGTGATTTTGTATTCTTTGTATGGACTTGACACTACAAACAAAAAGAGTATCCTTATACATAGTGTAATACAACCTTGTTTAGACACAAGATATGAATATTAGTTGTAGTGATAAGAATATCCAATAAACAGGCAAAATTCTATGCCCCGTTCTTTGCTAATCGTAACATACCAAGATATAAATGGATTTGGGTGGCTTTGATAAATCATAAGAAGGATATAGAAAAGATAAAATTAAAAACAAAAAACTAAATGACGCCACAAGTCACATAGCCATTGTATCTCTTGCCAAAGAGTTTAAGTGATGTTTGGATAAGTGCCTGACGATGAGAACAATATATCCCTAGATGAGGCCAGATTATGATTATTTGAGATCGAATGATGTGGCAATGGATAAAGTGACTGGATATTATATTATCATGTAGACTAATGCTTGCAATTTTGGTTAAGGTACACTGTGCTGTATGAGTGTTTCTTCTTGAATGTCAAGTGTTTTATTGATGAGATGAGAGTGGAATGTTTATTATGATCAAATGGAAAAGTTTATTATGGAATGTGGAACGGATGAAGGAAAGTTTATTGCTTGGATTTTTTGGAATATTTGATTTTTTTTGAAATTTTGGAAATGTTTTGGTTTTTTTGAAATGTTTTGATTTTTGGAAATGTTTTGATTTTTTTGGATTTTTGGAATATTTGAAAGGAAATGCATGAGACTTAGAGACTTACTTTCCAAAGGTCTTATAAAAACTAGGAGAATAATCCAAACCCTAACTAGGTGTTGGTAAGGTTTTTTTATGACATGGATGGGCATGGTTCAGGGTGACAAGAAATGACACTAGGTGAATATTTCCAAACCATGATAGGATAATGAAATGGTAGATGGATGATGGTATGCAAGCTAGATGAGAGAGAGTGGGAGTGTAAATGGATATTGATAGACGGTGGATGCAAGGCTACTACACATGGTGCCTGTAAATAGGTTTTCACCATGGTACTTATCCAAGGTGCCACCGACGTGGTTTTCACCATAGGACGAATTATTTCTCTTTACTATTTTGATTTCTCTTTTTTCTCTTTTTTTTATTGTTTATCTTTTTTTTTGTATTTTTTGAATAAATTGGATAGACATAGAACCTTTTGATGTGAATTATGTTGATAGGTTCATCAAGGCAATGGCCATCAAGTGTAGAAACCTAATATGCACCGGACCCATAACTACTAGTAATGATGAAGGGGCCCAACAAATTAGACTCCAATTTTCCTTTTTTGTCCCAATCTTGAAGGTTCCTTTGATTTTCCTTAAGAACAAGATCACCAACTTCAAATTTGTGCTCTTTGAGTTTCTTGTTGTAGCTACGACAAAGATGATTTTGATAGCTCTTGAGATGGTTAAGAGCATTAAGACGTATTTCATCTAGTGTTTCCAATTCTTGCAAGCGAGCAACTCTATAGTCTTCCTCATCAATAAGATGTTGTAATGACACCCTTAGGGAGGGGAGATCAACCTCAATTAGTAGGATAGCTTCAGACCCAAAGGCAAGGGAATATGGTGTGGCTCTAGTAGGTATGCGAATTCTAGTGTGATATGCCCACAAAGATTGAGACGTTGTAAGTGCCAATCCCTACCAACTTCATTAACTATTTTCTTCAATATTTTAAGAATAGTTTTGTTCAAAGCTTCATCTTAACCATTGCTTTGGGGATAGTCTGGAGTGCAAAATTAGTGTTGGATATAGAATTGATTTCAAAGGTGGCAGACTTCTTCATTTTTAAATGGCTTGCCATTGCCAGTAACAATTGCCTGGGGTATACCATATCACAAAAGATATAATGAAGGATGAACTTGGAAATTTGTTTGCCAGTTATGTAGTTAAGAGGAATAGCTTTGACCCACTTCGTAAAATACTCAGTGGCGGTGATAATGAATAAATGGCCATTGGATGAAGGTGGATGGATTATACCAATGAGATCAAGCCCACACTGTGAAAAAGGTCATGGAGTAGTAATTGTTTGTAACTCTTATGTAGATGCATAAATCAAAACACTATGTTGCCGACAAGGAAGACATTTCTTAACAAACTAATGTGCATCATGCTCCTTAGTTAGCCAATAATAACCAATACTTAACTTTTTGACCAAGGTAGGACCACTAGAGTATGCACTGCATATACCCTCATGTATCTCAAGTAAGGTGACTTAGGCATATTTCGATTTAAGACATCTAAGGAGAATCCCATGAGTGACCTCTGATAAATTGTATCACCAAGAATGGTATAATGGGATGAAAGGTAGATGAAGGTTCGATGTTGGAAATTTGAAAGGTTAAGTGGTAAGGTGTTATCATGAAGGTAGGTATAGATCTCATTGTACCAAGGTATATTAGGACCAACAAGTTCACATATAAGTTCAACTTCTGGGACATCAAATGCAAGAACATAAAGTTGCTCAATCAAGAATTTTGAATGTGGAATATTTTATGGAATATCAACCATGAACTTATAGTTGCCATAGCATCAACAACTTTATTTTTTATCCTTGGAATTCGTTCAAATCAGATCCATGAAAATGATTGTTTGAATGTGTTGACCAATTTCTTATATGGGATTAGCTTGTCATCTTTTGTTTGATATTCATCATTGACTTGACGTATGATAAGTTGAGAGTCACCATAGACCTCAAGTACTTTGATATTCCATTGGATAGCTATTCTTAGACCTTTGATAAGTTCTTCATATTCTACAATGTTATTTGTGTAGGGGAATAAGATACTATAATCTTTTGGTATAAGATCTCCTTGTGATGTGACAAAAAGGATCCCTACTCCTGAACCATGCTGTGTAAAAGATCCATCAAAGTATAATTTCCAATTTCTAGGGGAGTCAATGATAAAGATTGATTCATCTGGAAATTCTAAAATAAGTGGATGATTAACTTCAATAGGTGCATCTACCAATTGGTCAGTAATGACTTGTCCTTTTATAGCTTTTCTATCAACATATTCGTCAAATTCACTCAACATCATAATCCATTTTTCCATGCATCTTGTAAATATAGATTTGGATAGAAGATACTTTAGTGGGTCAACCTTTGAGATGAGCTTAGTTTGATGATTGAGCATATAATGTCTAATTTTTTGTGAAGCAAAGACAACTGCAAGACATGTCTTTTCATTAGGTGTGTAATTTAGCTCATAGCCCACAAGAGTTTGATTGATATAATATATAGCTCTTTCCTTTCCAATGTCATCATTTTGTGCTAACAAGGCTCCTAATACTACTAATGTTGCTGATATGTATAAAAGGAGCATTTTTCCTTGAATAGGAGGTACCAAAACTGGTGGTGTTGCAAGATATTATTTCAATTTATCAAATGTCTATTGACACTTCTCATCCTATTGAATTTCTAAATTTTTTCTTAATAGATGTGCAAAGGGTTGACATTTATCTGCAAGTTGTGCTATGAATCTCCTAATAGATTAAAGTTTTCCCTAAAGGCGACACAATTGCTTCAAATTCTGTGGTGATTTCATTTCAACTATAGCTTTGACTTTAGTAGGATCTACTTCAATACCTCTTCAGGAGACAATGTACCCTGAGAGTTTGACAGATGCCACACCAAATACACACTTTTTTGGATTAAGTTGAACAGGTTGTATTGCTCTAAGTGGTCAAAGATGTTTGCAAGGGCATTCAAATTGTTAGTGTGAAAAGAGTCTTTATTCATCTAGTTTATTTCTATCTAGTTCCTACCCTAGTAGATCTATAAACCCTAGCTTAAGTTCACCTAGTGGTTTAGTTGTCTCACCTCATAGACATATGACACATGCTCTCACACTTGTCCCAAGTGTTCTACATGTGTCACACATCATGGAGGGTTAGTCAGTGTTTGACTCTCACATTCCCACTTCCTCCTTGTCCTACATATACAAGGAGTTCATTGTACATTCACATACATTTTATGATAGTTTTTAGCTCTTACTTTGTGTGCACATTCATCTTGTGGAAGTTCTAGTTATTGAATTCACTTCATTGCTACTCCTATATGGTATCAGAGCCTAGAATCACAATTCCCTTCCCAATTTTAGTTTCATCCCACACATAGCTCTATCATAGGTGTGTCATAGATTAGAGCAAAATTTTTGTTTCAAAATACAATATTTTTTTTTTGCAAATTGAAGATTTCCAAGCAATTTCATTTGTTTTTGGGTGAAATTTGTAGTATTGGGTTGATTTTCATAGCCTGGTTCATGATTTTTGTAGATCTTTGTTTATTATTTTATTTGATTAGGCAAAAATTTGTTGTTTTCTGCAACTTCTTCTAACTGACTGAGGGTTTCTAGAACTCTCTCACTACCACATATCATTGATTCTTTGAGTTCATTTTGGGCTGACAATGGGCAAACAATAACATTTGATTTGTATATATTTTATTTGGTTTGTTGTGTTGTAGGTAGATTGGAGGCTATTCTCTTTTTGATTGAATTGAACGGCTTTGTGAACGCCCTACCTCAAGGGCCTTGTTGTAGGAGGACTGACCTCTGGAGGTGCCTAGAAACTTGACGCCATCTTCAAACCATTATAGTTCATGGTCATCTTGTTCATGGTCATCTTGTTCATGGTCATGTTTTTCATTTTTTGGAGTTGGTTTACAAAAAGAAGTTGATTTGGTTTTGGCATTGTGACGCTTTTGTGAAGCCCTACGTGAGGAGGGCTCAACCTCATCAGAAGATACATGAAGGAGTGGATTCCCTACTGAGGTAATTCCATGAATGCATCTATTTGTGCCTATTCCTTGATGTGAGTCAGGGTGGCAACCTTGCACTCGAGACTCGACGTCTCACTGCACTCTGTCACACCCAAATAGAGGTTTGCCTAGCACACCCATTGCTTACGAAGGGCATCATTTTTTAGTTTAAGGGAAAAGCATTTTGGAATTTTTTTTAACTTCCTAGCCCAACTCTGGTGGGCTCCCCACTGCAGTTTGACCACCATTTTCAACGGTGGGGGTTGTCGTTTGAAGCATCTCAATAGCCATTCACATATATGAATCCTCTGAGATCACAATTTCCTTATCATTTTGGGTTGTTGTTCCCTTGCTTCAGTTGGTTGCAGTTTCAAGGATTATGTAGGGTCAGCATGTGTCTCTTTTAGGCATAACCACCATGCACTTCCCATTTCTTCAATCAAGTGGCGCTGTTATATTTGCGGTTGGGACTGAATCTTCAATGATCTAGTCAATAGATCCTTTGTAACGCTACTTTTCCCCAGAGTTATTTTGCAACGGATTTATTATGGTTAATATTTAGAGTTAAGATAGTTTAGAATATGTGAAGATATCAAATATATATAAATAGCAAATGAAAATTACAACATGTAATATTTTAATAAGAGCTCTAAAATAAATAATTAACATAGCCAATTGATTGACACAATCCATAATTAGATTAACATCAAAACCCACATAGATCATGATTCTAATATCTTTTATTAGCATTAAGTTTAGTGCTTAATTAATTTCTATCATAGAAAAGAATAAATATATATCTTTTGGTGTTTTGGAAAGTTATTCCAATATCGCTTTGGAAAATGAATTACAGATTCAACCCCCTTTCAACAAGTGAGAACTTTCAGGAGGAATCCAGTTCTTATTCAGAACCAACCATGTGTTTCCCAAGCATTCAAGTCTTTTTTAGAAAACACACACACAAGTGCTCCAAAGCCATGTTCAACAAAACATGCTCAACATAAGTGCACACACAAGCCTTGGCTAGGACGATCTCTAGTGTACTTTGTACCCTGAGTTGGACACACTTTGTGTGCCCCTTCTCCAATGCTCACTACCAGTCAAATCTATAATCCTTCTCCTTCGTGATTCTTGCACTTCCTTTTCTTCTTCTTTTCCTCCTTTATCCACCTTCTTCTTCATTTTAATGATGCTTCATGCACATTCCAAGTCTCACACAAATGACTTATATAACCTTTTAAGGGGTAATTTCTAAACCATCACACCCTTTCACAAAGGTTGTCATTAATAATGGTTTAATAAACATAATAACTCCTCCCTTTTTAAAGGGGCTTTCATAATTATTCTTTATTTATCTCCATAACCAAAAGAATCATAATATCATTTATTTTCCATCTCCCTTTTAATTATATAGGTTAAATAAACTTTATCCTCTTATAATTTTAGAGGTTTATTCATAAATAGCTTTCTTTTTCCATTTTGGGTAAAAAGTCACATAACATCCTTAAGAGATCTGCACCCATTGTTCACTCTATGGTCTTTAATGTGATTGTCGTGTTTTTTAGTTAGTGGTTAGTAGTGGTTATTAATGTTACATATATTTTGTTATCTTAAATTTCTAACCTAACATCTTTTAGTTAGCATTCAAATTAACATTACTTGTAAATTGTTAATGTAAAAGTTTTTTGTAACTGCTAACATATAACTATCTATTGGTAGCAGTTTATGTAACCGTGACATTTTGTTTAACTGCTAGTATTTTTGCTAAGAACTTATTGTAACCACTAGAGATAACCATTTTTTTGCCAGACAAAGTTGTTTATGTTGAGCATTATTGCTAGTCAAAATCGTCAGGGTGCTCTCAACTTGCCAAAGAAGGACTTTTTTCCATTTTGTCATAACTTTCACCCATGGAGGTGAAATTGGGCATATTTATAGTTTACAAGAAGCTGATTCTGGTGCTGACAAAGCTACATCGAGATGATTTGGGAATTGTCCCATTTTCTCACACTTTTTTTCCTTCTTTTGTAAATCAAGCTCACCTCCCATTGAACTTATTGTATCTTTTGATTGGCAACTCGAAAATGAGTGCATTTTTTAGAACATGCAAAATTTTTCACGACTAATCTATTGGAAATGATTTCACACTGCTATTATAAAGTGCCATTTTAGTTTCAATTAGACTTGCTTACTGCACTCAGTTATAAAGTGCTAAATTCTGGGGGGCTTCTTTTACAAATTTTAATCAAACTTGGGGGTTTGTACATCACAATTTACGTGCCTCTTTGTGTTTTGTAATCATGGATCCTAAAATTGATTTGTTAACACCATATAATTTTAACACATGGAAAGTAAAATTCCAACAACTTCTTCAATCTAAAGGGTTATGGGAAATGCTAAATGATCAACAACTGCAATTCAATAGGGAGTATGAACAATTTGTCTATCACAATAAGTTAGATGAGGCAATGGGAATCATTGGCCTCCATGTATCTCATAACTTGCAAATTCATCTAAGAAATTGTATAACTCCTAAGCAAATGTGGGACAAATTTAGTGATTTATTTGGTAAAGTTAATGAGTTCAAACACTTCAATTGGATGTTGAATTAACAACTTTGTCTCTTGATGTCTTTCCTTCAATTGAAGATTACTTAGTCAAGTTCAAGTTTTGCTTTTTCGACTTCAAGGTTGTGGTAAAACAAAAACAAATAAGGAATATGTCTTCATGGTTTTGTCAAATTTTAAATGCCCCTACTAGGTGTTCGCTTCTACTTTTCACTCTATAATGGATGCACTTGGTTTAGCATTTATTATGCCTATTTTTTAATAGTTTTGTGATCGACTCACGAGAGAACAATCTAAGTTACTCTCCATGGATTCTAACACTTCAAAAAGTCAAGCATTAGCAGTTCATGCATCTAAGGGTAAAAGTAATAAGCATTCAAAACAAGCGAAGGTAGAATCATCTTCAAGCAATGAGAAATAATCTAAGCAGAGAACCAAACCTGATACTTCAAACACAACATCTTCTAAGTAAAAATTCTCCCAAGAAGAAAAAGCAGAGGGCCATGTACTGTTTGTGGGATGCAGAATCATGGTGTCAAGATTTGTTATCAAAGGATGAGGCTTTGGAAGAAGCCATGAAGAAACACAACATTGATACTCCCAAACCTAGCAAAGGCCATGCCCTTACTACTATAGGTTTGAATTTATCCACATCAAATTGGATAGTTGACTCGGGAGCCTCACATCACATGACTCATTTAGTTGATCTAGTTGAGTCTCTTTCTGATAGCACCACTTCTTATATTTCATTAGGAAACTCTTCATAGATTCCAGTTATGGGGTTAGGTTCAATTCAACTAGCAGATGGTTACATTGAGGATGTCTTCTTTGTTCCTACGCTTTATGCCAATCTTCTCTCTGTCTATCAGATATGTCATACTAGGGATGGGAAGATTGTTGAGGTTTATCCACATGATGTTGTTCATGACCTACAACATCTAGACAAGATCATTACTTTAAGTAGAGTAGATCATGGGTCTAGATTGTACAGGTTTCACATTTTTGAGACATCTAGTGGTTCATCACACATTGCCCATGCAGACTCTTTGAGTTGACTTTGGCATGAGAGGTCTCGACACCTCAATTATAGGTATCTTCAACAGTTGAGTACATAGGAGATGGTACTTGGTCTCCCTAAGGTTTTGTGCACAAAGGGCATTTGTCAAGGTTGTGTGCTTGGAAAACATCATCAAGAACACTTTCCTAAGGGTAAAGCCCATCGTGCTACCTCATTGAGTCAGTTCATAGTGACCTCATATCATTTCTAAATCCTTCATTTTTTAGAGCCAAATATGTACTTACTTTCATTGATGACTTATCTCGCCACGTTTTGGAACCCTAATTTTTTTTGGCATCACCGTTGAAAATGAGTTAGGGTTGCTTTTTGAATTTCCTGAAAATTCCTTATTTTTCAAAAGTTATGACCAAGTCAACAAAAGTCAAAATTGTACACTGGTCAAAAAATGTATCTCATATACCTTTTCATTTGTATGCATATCATATACAACACCTTTCATGTCCGTCAAGAAATAATATGCATCGAGTTTAATACTCAAGTTATCAAAAGGGACATACAAATACGAACCCAATATCTTTCATAGGTATGCTTCATTATGTTTGAAATCCACATTTGTATGTCATAGTACATGTATAACTTATACAAACCCAAATCTGCATTCGCGGATGGCAAGAGATATTCAAAACTGGTGTATTCCGCGACCCTACCACTTGTACATTACACACATACATGAGCAGACCCGAAAATAAAATTCAATAGATTTTGAGAAACATTTGTATGTGTAAATATTTGTATTTAATATACATACAAATCCGGACCCGAAGATAATTTCAATTTGCTTCATAAACCCGACAGAGTTTGCATTTGTTGTATGTTCTGAACGTATAAAATATACAAAATACAAATGCAAAAGTTGATACAAAGGAATTCTCAACAAAACGAAGAGTTTAACTGTATATACATATCATGAAGGGGTCAGATAAAATGAGGATGACATTTTATCAATGGATGTATTGCTTCCAGCAATGAGAATAGGCAAAGCACATTTCATCAGATACTGCAATATTGGAGGGAATATTTTGCCAGACCAACAATTACAAGTGCTTTATGATGATTAACCTGTCCAAGCTTGGGTCAAATTTCTATGCCTATATTATCTATTTCTTAATTATGTTCTAGTTATGTGAAAAGGTGAAATCCATGAACAGTCATATTGCTTCAACCTGAAGCTTGTTTCCTTCACATATATATAAGGGAAATCAAGGTAGAAAGAAAGGGGAAAGAATCAAGCAGCAGCAACAAAAGCAATAATTAGGATTAGGCAAAATATATCAAGATGAAGACTTCCAAGCACATATTGTAAAAAAAAAATTTGAACTGAGAAGGAATAAAATAATTTGATGTCCAACTTTTCTGGTGTTCAATTATTTGTGGATATTAATGTATATGTGTTATTTGAGTTGTCTCCAAAATGGTTTCCCTTGTTATTTAAATTAGTATATTAAGGATATATTTAATTTATCTAGTCACATTTGTTGATTCAGTGTGTGCTACTTGATTGGTTTATGTGAGCAGTCGATTTAATTCTTCCTGAGTGATTTATTTTTATTGGTCTCTGCCAAGAGTTAAAACATTTAAACAAATGATCTTGGTTAGGTTTCCTTCTTACCAGAATTAAATTTCCTTTCAGTTATTCACAGTAACCTAGGAAAATATCATTGGGATTAGTAAGAAGAGCCCAAATAACCTACAACTTTGCACGTTTATATAAGGTATCTTAGAAGTGCCAAATAATTAGAGTTAAGTCAAGAGGGAGGACACATCTATCCTGCACATCCTGACTCTGTTGCCCAAAATAGATAAAACACCGATCATTACAAAGTACATATTTGAACCTTACTTACATTTTCAAACTGCAAACCTTAGCCTTAGGAATACTTCCAAACCTTACATCTACTTCACACTCATTTGCTATTGTGAAGGTCAAATTAAGTCTGCACTAACAATTAAGGTAAACCCACCTAGGTCTGGCAGAGCCTGAAGTGAAGGGGGTTTAGCCATATCTACCCCGTGTCATTAGCCAAAAATGTTAAGAGAGCTTGGCAACCTCTTAGGGTTTAGGACCTACATTTTTGTGACCTAATAGAATTGGTGACTATGCTGGGGACAACATAAGAAAATCTGGTTGAGGATCATCTCATTATAGAGTCATTAAAGTTTTGAATTTGAATACAAATTGGTAACTCTACTGGCAAGGACTCAGAAAGATAAATTTTATTCCTCTTATGATAAGAGGTGGCAACTCTAAAAACAAAATTGATGAAAAATGCAAAGGACATCTTGAGACTATAATATTTCCAAGCTGAAGCATGTATAACCATTTTTCCTTGCCCTATACACTTTATGGTACAATTGGGAATCTTGGGAATGAAAGTAGCACACATCATACACAACAGGACATTTTTACACCACAAGGCTCAAATCATATGAATAATTATCCTATCCCACGTGGCCAAATATTTGTGGACTACCAAGATCACGAATATAATCAACATGCCAGGCATTACCAATGTCAAGACCTGCACCAGAATGGTTAGCAACATCAGCCAAGTCCACAAAGAATAGTGCTTATCCAAGATATTGATAAACCATTCAAATTCAATAATATCCAAGGTTACCCGAACCATTATCCTATTGAATTTGTAAAACATATGCCTACATTTCATGGAGAAGTACACGAATCAACTCATAGGCATGTACAATTATTTTGAAATTTTATTAAAGACTTTCAGAATCATCCAGAAGATGTCATTATGAAATGCTTTGCAAGATCATTTAGGGATTATGCAAGAGATTGGTGTAAAAGCGTACCCATGCAAAGTGTATCTTCATGGGAAGATTTCAAGAGGCTATACATAAATTAGTTTGATGACAATTATGAGGATTTTATACAAGACTTGGAGCCTTAGCATGTTCCAACAAACAATAAAATGACATATGATGAGAGCAGTCTTCAAAATGCGAATACTCTTGTTGTCCCAACCCACCCACCTCAATACCTAAATCAACAGTTTGAGGAGGAAGATGATGAAAATTCGCATACTCAAGAAAAGGGCCAAGACTCTATCACAAAATTAGAATATTGTATTTCCCCTTTGGATGAATTTTTTGGCATAAGGAGGCATGAAGGAGAATTTGACCACTCTCTACTCAACAGAATGATAGATATCTGCATGCAAATACCTTTTAGTTCCCTGCTTAATAGGTCCATGATCATCGAACAGTTCATGAGAGCATATGAGCCTAATTCAATTTATTGGCCTAAGTCATTAAAACTAATTACTTTTGACCAAGTGGATGAAGTGATTGGTATTATAGATAAGAAAAGATATAAGGATGCTATCAATATTGAATCCAATAATGATATCATTGATGGATATAAAGAAGCTTATCAAACAACACAGCCAATAGACCAAACATGGGATAATATTTCAAATGTGAATAAAGATGAAATTATGGAAGATCAACTCTCCACCTGGGATGAAGATTGCAGTATTGAAGATTTTCTTGGGGATACACCGCCTGAGGAATACATCAGTAATGAGTCAGATGATATAGAGGTGCAGTCATATATGCATTATCATAGCATTGAGAATAATTAATTAGAAGTTGAAACAAAAGGGGACAACATGCTTTGCAACAATGAAGAGAGAAATAATTGCAATCAAACCATAGAGGATGGTGGTTCCTACAGAGATCATGAGGAAGAGACAGTGGAGGATATAGAAGAGGAGGCATGTGAGTGAACAAATTTCAGAATTGTTGACTATAGAATATCTGAAATATACACGCAAGAATGATGCTAAAATTCCATCCCCAATATACATTTGCTTTGATGATGAAGGAACTTTGTGTGGCAATGATGAAGGTACTCTTGAAGTTGATCATAATCTCATGTTTATCCCTATCCAAGAAGAGATATGTAAATCAGAAGTAGAGGTTTTTAGCCCGTGTAAGAGTGATAATGACTCACACATCATGGATAATGCATGTCGAAATGTGCATATTGATGAATGTATGGATCAGAGGTGGATGATACCAAATGGTGATATAAGTATTTCAGATCAGGCTATTTCAACATACATTAATATGGCAGAATTTTTAGACCCGTGTGAGAAGCATTTAGATAATGGAATGGGTGATTATGATTGCCTTACATTGAGAAGTTGTTTCCCTACTTTGCATCTATGGCCATAAGATAATTTTAGATTCTCTATGCAAACATATGATGAGATCAGACCTAATGATCTTAGCCACATGATGGATAGTAAATGTTCTTAGTTTTCAGCCCAGCTAGGAGATGATTCCATGATATATGAAAGTGACCTTGTAAGTGTTTTTAAGTGGAGTTTGATGGAATTAGATTAGAACAACGTATATGATAGAGGAAAACATAAACTTATCTTTTCTAGTGGCCTTGAGCCATCAATTGTGGTATGGTTTTCAAACTATACCAGTTTAGGGTAGAAGTGACATTTAGACTCTATTGCTCAATGGAGTAGGCACCTAGTCTACTCCCCAGAGATCTTAGATCTTGCTATGCCCACAAGGGGCATACATCCCCAGATAGAGCCACTATTGGAACCCTAAAAAATTTTGGCATCACCGTTGAAAATGAGTTAGGGTTGCTTTTTAAATTTCCTAAAAATTCCTTGTTTTTCAAAAGTTATGACCAAGTCAACAAGAGTCAAAACTGTACACTGGTCAAAAAATGTATCTCATATACATTTTCATTTGTATGCATATCATATAAAACTCCTTTAATCTCCATCGGGAAATAATATGCATCGGGTTTAATTCTTAAGTTGTCAAAAGGGACATACAAATCCGGACCTGATATCTTTCATAGGTATGCTTCATTATGTTTGAAATCCGCATGTGTATGTCATAGTGCATGTATATCTTATACAAACCCAAATGTGCATTCGTAGATGGCAAGAGATATTCAAAATTGGTGTATTCCGCGACCCTACCACTTGTACATTACACACATACATGAGCAGACCCAAAAATAAAATTCAATAGATTTTGAGAAACATTTGTATGTGTAAACATTTGTATTTAATATACATACAGATCCGGACCTGAAGATAATTTCAATTCGCTTCACAAACTCGACGAAGTCCGCATTTGTATTTATGTTCTGAATGTATAAAATATACAAAATACAAATGCAAAAGTTGATACAAAGGAATTTCCAACAAAATGAAGAGTTTAATTGTATATACATATTATTAAGGGGTCAAATAAAACAAGAATGACATTTTATCGATGGATGTATTACTTCCAGCAATGAGAACAAGTGAAGCACATTTCATCAGATACTGCAATATTGGAGGGAAGATTTTGCCAAACCAACAATTAAGGTGCTTTACAATGATTAACCTATCCAAGCTTGGGTCAAATTTCTATGCCCATATTATCTATTTCTTAATTATGTTCTAGTTATGTGAAAAGGTACAATCCATGAATAGTCATATTGCTTCGACCTAAAGCTTGTTTCCTTCACATATATATAAGGGAAACCAAGGTAGAAATAAAGGGGAAAGAATCAAGTAACAACAGTAGAAGCAATAATTAGGGTTAGGCAAAATATATCAAGATGAAGACTTCCAAGCACATATTGTAAAACTTTTTTTTGAATGGAGAGGGAATAAAATAATCTGATGTCCAACTTTTCTGGTGTTCAATTATTTGTGGATATATGTGTTATCTGAGCTGTCTCCAAAATGGTTATTTAAATCAGTATATTAAGGATATATTTAATTTATCTGGTCACATTTGTTGATTCAGTGTGTGCTACTTGATTGGTTTCTGTGAGAAATTGATTTAATTCCTCTCGAGTGATTTATGTTCATTGGTCTCTGCCAGGAGTTAAAACCTTTAAACAAATGATCTTGGTTAGGTTTCCTTCTTACCAAAATTAAATTTCCTTTTAGTTGTTCATAGTAACCTGGGAAAATATCATTGGGATTAGTAAGAAGAGCCCAAATAACCTAAAACTTTGCACATTTATACAAGGTATAAACACTTAGAAGTGCCAAATAATTAGAGTTAAGTCAAGAGGGAGGACACATCTATCCTGCACATCCTGACTCTATTGCCCAGAATAGATAAAACACTGGTCATTACAAAGCACATTTTTGAACCTTACATTTTCAAACTGCAAACCTTAGCCTTAGGAATACTTCCAAACCTTACATCTACTTCACACTCATTTTCCATTGTGAAGGTCAAATTAAGTTTGCACTAACAATTAAGGTACACCCACCTAGGTCTGGCAGAGCCTGAAGTGAAGGGGGTTTAGCCATATCTACCCCGTGTTGTTAGCCAAAAACGTTAAGAGAGCTTGGCAACCTCTTAGGGTTTAGGACATGCATTTTTGTGACCTAACATTGTGCATGGGTGTACTTTCTCAAGTGCAAAAGTGATGTATTCAACGCTTTCAAGACTTTCAGGGTGTTCGTGGAGAAGCAGTCGGGTTCTTCTATTTGGCAGATACACACAAATAATGGGGGGAGTATGTGAATGAGGTCTTCAGGACTATTGCACTAAACATGGTATTTGTCATTAGTATTTGGTTTCTTACACTCCTCAACAGAATGGTGTTGCTGAATGAAAGAAAATAACACTCAATGAGATGGCAAATTATATGATCTAGTCTCAGTCTATGGCCCTAACTTTTTGGGCTGAAGCAATCAATTGTGCCAACTATATTTAGATCCACACTCCCCACAAGGTAGATCATTATATCACTCCAGAGGAGGCTTCATCAAATATCAAGCCTAATGTTTCCTTCTTCATGGTATTTAGTAGTAAAGCTTAGGCATTCACATCAGATGGTCAGCATAAGGCAATGGAGAAGAAGAGTCAAACATTCATCTTTGTTGGCTATTGTGAGGATGTGAAAGCCTATAGATTGCTTGATCCTCTTACTCGAGATGTCTCCTTTTGAAGAGATGTCAGGTTTGATGAGTCTTTCCCACATATGGATCCTCCATCCACTTCTTCTTCCTCACTACCTACTCCGCTCTTTTCATCTCATGAGGATACCTTAGCACTTAAGGATCCTGTAGATGTTGGTCCTAATCCACCATCTCTACCACCTCCTCCACCACTTCCACCTCCACCCACTCTTATTTTTCCTAAATGAGTAGATAATACTATTTAGGAGGTTGAATCTCCTACTGGTGATCCTATGACTTCTCTCCGTACTCGCTCACAAACTTCTATCTCTAGTCTTCTAAGTCATGCCATATCTCCAGATTTGTAGAGTTTTTTAGAGGCTTCAAGTGTTCCATAGTGGATTCAACTATGGTAGAGGAGTATTTTTCTTTGATGAAGAATAATACATGGGATTTAGTACCTCTTCCTAAGGGATGAATGATGGTTCGATGCAAGTGGGTGTACCACACAAAGTATGCAGTTAATGGTTCTATTGAAAGATACAAGGCACGTCTTGTTGCTAAGGGTTATTAATAGGTTGAGGGTATTGAATACTCTGAGACCTTTGCCCCTATGGCAAGATAGATTCTGTTCACCTTGTTCTTTCTATTGTTGCATCTCAAAGATGGTAGGTATTTCAGATGGATGTGAAGAGTTTCATCATGCATGGTGATCTTCATGAGGAGATCTACATGGAGCAGCCTCTAGGATTTGTACAAGACTCTTCACTTGTATGTAGGCTTCAATGTTATTTATATGGTCTCAAACAAGCCCCTTGAGATTGGTATGAGAAGATTAATATCTTCTTGCTTGCATATGGTTTTACATGTTGCCACTCCAATCACACTGTCTATATTCAGAAACATGGCAATAACCTTTTGATTCTAGTCTTGTATGTAGATGATTTGCTTTTGACTAGTAGTTCCTCATCCATGTTTCAAGATATTTGACACTCTTTGATGGAGCATTTTGACATGACAGATCTTGGGCTTCTGTATTGTTTTCTTGGTCTTTAGGTTCTTCAGTCTACTAAGGGGATCTCCATATGCCAGTAGAAGGATGCCATTGATGTGCTTCATCATTTTAGCATGGTTGATTTCAAGCAAGCTCCTACACCATTTCAATCTGGTGTTGTTTTGACTACTACTTGCACAACACCTTGTGTCGATGCATCTTTGTACAAATAGTTAGTTGGTAGTATCTTATATTTGACACATACTCACCCTAATATAATATTTGTTGTTGGGCTTGTCTCTCATTTTCACATGACCCTCATGAGAATCATTGGAAGGTAGCCAAACACATTTTGAGGTATATTCAGGGCACCACACATTTTGGCATTCAATACACACTAGGAGCTTCACAAATAGTAGGCTTCACCGACTCAGATTGGGCAGGTGATATTGACTCATGGAAGTCAACCTCTGGGTTTGTTTTCTGCCTTGTGTAACATACTGACTCATACATCTTGGAATTACTCCCAAAATTTACTAAAAAAGTAAAAGAACATGTTTAACCATAAGTGATATTTTTTTTAACATTTGCATAATCACATAAAATTAAATGTATATCTTTTCTAAATATTTTTCAACCTTGAAATTATAATATATTTAAAGATAAAATCATAGTGAAATCATTTCACTTTATAATTACAAATAATTTTCACTTGGAAATATGAATAAGTTTACATAAGTTTGACAATCATAAGTCATATCATGAAGTATACTAAATCTAGATTTTGGTATCTATCTCACAAGTCTCGACGAGTCTTCTTCTATAGAGGGAGAGCATCATCCAAGTGCTTTTCCTCCAACCACTGACAGGTGGTACCCCACTCATCTTCCATTTAGAAGTGGCCCTACCCTTCACGAAAAGTATAGACATAAGGAACCAATAGGTTACCATCTAAGTCCTAGTGTTGTGTACTACGTAACTCAGTCGACCATACAACTCTAGACAATCTTCTAGCTAAGTATGATCATTTTGATAGGTTACGCAATCTAGACACGGTGAACTGACTAATGCATGCAGAGACAAATGCATCACTTTATCCAAAGTTTCTCTATAAATAGACATTTTTAATAAACATAGTCATGTGTTCACACACCTCTAACTCGACTTGGAAACTACCTCATCCTACAGTTTGACTTGCTTTGACTAGTAACTCTAGACATGAATTGTCTTAGCTAAACTCAAATCCTAGTCAATATGACTTAGAATTTAATCCTTAATCTATGATATATACAATATGTAAGTTTAGGTGATTTTAACCTTTCAGAGAGTCCCTCGTTGCATACTTGCAATTACTCTATGATTTTCCTATCATTCTACTCAATGACCCAAAGATTAAACACTCTGGTGTTATATATAGCAAGTTTCTGACTCTAACAAGAAAATATTTATTTTATCATAAGAGCTTCTCAAACTCTTCCTAAATTATACTGTCTTGATCTATGGTTTCTCGACCATTCACTGTCGACCATAAAATACAATAGATTAAAACAATGTCATAAATGACTTAAGAGTTTTTTAGTTTACTAAACCCTTTTGGGTTGATTCTAGGTTTTTAACTTCTCTAACCCAATACATTGAAATATCACATACTCTTGTTTTCCCAAAAGTAAAAGTTTATAATAATATAATATGGAAACAAAAACCTATAGTCTTCTCTTGACCACTTAGGCATTATTTGACTTGCTTTCAACTAGTGTCTCTAGACATAAATCATCTTGACTAAACTCAAATCCTAGTTAGTCTGACTTAGAATTAATCCTTAAACTAGGATATACGTAATATAAGGGTTTAGGTGACTTTAACCTTTCAGAGAGTCCCTCTTTGCATACTTACAAATACTAGGGTCTATGACTTCCTGTCATTCTACTCAATGACCCAAAGATTGAGCACTCTTGTGTAGTATAACAAGTTTCTGACTCTATCATGAAATCATTTATTTTATTATAAGTGTTTCACGGTTTCTCGACCATTGACTGTTGATCATAATAAACAATAAACTAATTCAATGTTATAATCAATTTAAGAGTTTTCAACTTTTCTTAACCCTTCAAGTTCGAATCTAGGAATTTAACTTCTCTATGCCAAGGCGTTGGAATATAAAATATTCTTGTTTTCCCAAAAGTAAAAATTTATAATAATATAACATGGAAACAATAACCACTAGTCTTATTTTGACCACTTGGGCATCAAAATTCTCACATGTATAAACATAGTACATGAGGTATATCCTCATTCATATAAGATCTTAATGAATACTATCATTATCATGACTAATCTTTTGACTAAGTTCAATCTTTCAACCTAAATAGGTTTGAGTCTTTTTTTTATTGGGAGTACTTGTGTTTTTAGCCTAGTCCAGGCCCAGAGAGACCCTTACGAGGGATCTCTTCCCATCGGCTTTATTGCCTGAGACCACAATTGGGGGGTCTCCATTCCCAATGGGCATTATCACCCTTTAGGTTTGGCCAAACCTGCAAGCTCATTGGCCCATCGAAGGTACACGGCCTGCGAGCACGCTAGCCTGGCGGAGGCACACTTAGCCTGCGAGCACGACAACCCAACGAAGACACGCAATACCTGCGAGCTCATTGGCCCTGCAGGGGTTTGAACCTTGGTGGCTACCACTACAACCAAGCGACTTGACCACCGAACCACGCCCTTAATGGCTAAATAGGTTTGAGTCTTGATGAGGCTATGTTTTGTTCTATTTCTCTTGCTTTAGTTTATGTTTATCAAAGACATTCCTAGTATTTTACATATATTGTCTATGCCTATAATCATCCTCAAGACATTGAAAGAATTAAGATTGGTATATGATATGTTGGTAAATGACTGTGTATGAATTGATGATTGCTCATAAAATATGATAGTACTTTCTGTTAATTTTAGTAGTTTGTGATGTATAAATACTAACCCCCATGCAGCAAGCATGTGGCTACATTTCATGAAGACCACCTATCAACCTACAACAAAGGAGGTGTTCTCATCTACAATAGTCAATACAGTTACCCGTAGCGAAAGGAAAAGGACTCTAAATTGACTGGGCATGAGAGCCATAACTCCCCACTCTTTGACAGTTATCCTTCAACAGTTGACACAATCATGAATAATGAAGGAAGCTTAGATCGTGGTCCATGTTTTGTCTCCAGTTATGACTATTTTCATAACGACTAAGAAGAGTTATAGTAGGACAATACTGTCTACAATTATCTTTATGGTAGTTTAGTTTCCTATTCCTAGTTTGATTAGTAATAATGTTTTCTCCCTATGTTGTGGGAGAATGGACAAGTATGGTATTAATTGCTTAGCAATTTTGTTCAATTAGAAAAACCTGATCTTGTCTATATATGTTAGATTTTGTATACGACAAGGGGGTTAGACAGAGATTGTGTTATCAGAGTTATTATTGTATTTTTCTCATTATTCAATAAAAGAACATAGGTTTTGAATTTAGTAAATGGTTTAAGTGATACAATAGAGATCTAGTTAGATTCTGTGGAGATTACAGTCACTTAAGCAAGCACCACTTGAGGTAATTGTATCTCTCTTATATGTTCATGTGTTTAGTTTATGCTACTAGCTTATGTTTGTGTGATTAATGCATATTGTGATGAGTTCATGTCATGTGGATTAGTTAGATATTGATAATATGTATTGTTGGGTTAAGGTGATCACCGAATTAGTTATTAATTGTTCCCCTATTTTGATTCACATAGACTATTTTGATTTACAACCAACTGAATAGCATTGGTTATTTCTTATCAGTATTACTTAGTCATAGTACTTGTCAATTCTTGCAAAGTAGAGTTTGTTTTCCTTTCAATAGCTTGTTTCTATGCACAACTTCTAGATTATAATTCATGAATCCTTGACTGTACACATAGTAAGAGCACCATCCAAGAAGAATATGATTCCCTAGTTTGACAATTTAAATGTAACACATTATAGCTAGTAGGTTGCTTTATATAGGATACATTGGTCCATTGAGTTGTGTACATGCCCTTTCTGCATCAATGTATTGGTTAATAATGGTGTAGATTAGGTAAAATGCAATGAAGGCAAAACAATAAATCAAATGCAAATGAAACACAAGATTATACCTCATAAAACACAACCTAATCCCATCAAGGGAAGAAGGAGCCTTTGCACCCAAAAGAAGCTCCCTAGACCAAGATTATCCCTAGACTATGGATTCAAATGTGAAATGCTTCTCAATTGTGCAACTCACTATCTACTCAAAGGTGATTTTGGCATGGTAACTTTGCATGGAATTGGATGATGAAAATGACTTGTGAGAGGTTGTATTTATAGACTTTTTGGAGAGATTTTGATCCAAGGGTGGAGATTGAATGGAGAGATCAATGGTGGAGGATGAAAGTGATGTGGAGGGCCTAGATTTGATCTTGGAAGATGGAGGGCTAGGAATAAAAGTAAATCTTTTATTCATTTTTGGGAAAGGGGTGAATAAATGAGGTTGTGTGAGATGGATTATTTGTGAATTAAAAATTCACATGGGGAAGGGTAAAATGAATTAAAAATTCATTTGGGGAAGAGTGGATATTTATTAGTTATGACATGTGTAAGGGATGTGTAAGAGGAGTAAATGTGATGTGTGATTTATTTGAATTTTAAATTTGGAGGATGTGGAGAGAAGTGCTAATGAGGGTTTGACTCACTTAATTAGGGTGATTAGCCTAATTAATGTGGCTGGAATAAATTAGTAGAGGGATTAGAGGGGGGATAAGATTAATTAATTAGTGATTTAATTAATTAATCCTAAGGCTAGGATGAGGTAGGCTAGAGTAGGCAATTAAATAATAACTATTTAATTGTCTAGGGTAGGGATAGGCTAATTAGTAAGCTAGATTAATTAGTTAACATGGTTTTTAACTAATTAATGGGATTTAAGGGAAATGGGGGAATTTATTAATAAATTTTGCATATTTATTAAATCAATTGGCTAAGGTTTGGACTATTGAATTAACAGAATTAATTCAATTTTAGGGATGAAATGGTGTGGATTTAGGAAATGAAAGGGGTAATTAATTAAATACAAATTTAATTAATTGGTTGGAAAGGAAATTGGTATGTTTAGGGATGTCGGGAGCTAGTTTGGTGGTCGAGACATTTTTAGGTGTCTACATTTGCCCCTCTTTGACGTGGCGTTAGGACCTAGGAGGGAAGTGGCGTCAGGTTGAAGAAAAATATGCCCCAGCTGCCGGGAAGGAATGAGATGGATAGGGGATGCCCCCTCGAGAGGTTAGCGGGAAAATAAAAATTTTGCGGGTAAGCTCTCGAAAGGATGCGATGGAAGTGACAGTTGGAGAGGTGAGGGAAAAAGAAGATGGTAGGAGGAAAAACCGAGGAAAAAGGCTGAGATCTGCACCCTGGAGGAAAAAAAGAAGGGATGGAGGAATGACATGGCCCACTATATTAGGCAAAGTGGGCCCAAAGAGTTCCACATTGGCACACTTTTGACTTTCTAGAAGAAGAGACAAAGGAGAGATGGCTGAGCGCAACCCACAGTTCCCGCGACTACATCACATCTCAGAGCGATTCCGAGAGGTCGGGTGGTCACCCGAGGCTAGACCCCAGGTAGGGCCTAACCCAAACTTTGTGATTTTTTATTTTGCGCACATGTTTTTGGGTTTTGGGATATGGGTTTGGAGCGCGTGGCGCCAAAGATAAGGCGAATTAGCACAATCCTGCGGATTAGCGCTATCCGCCAAGGTAGGGTAGGGTGATTTTATCGCCATTTGGGAGAAATATTGGCGCTATCGTCTGGATTGGCGCCAAAACTCGGAGAGAAAGAAAGATAGCGTTTTGACGCCATCCTATGGTTAGAATGGCGCTATCATCTGGAATAGCGCCATAATGGGGAATAGCGCTATTGTTAGTTTTAGCGCTAAAAGGTAAATTGACACGAAAATGAAATATTTCACCATCGACTGGATTGGCGCGATATAGGGCGCGCAGTGGCGCCATTGTTTGTATTGGCGCAATGGGTAGGGAGAATTAGCGCTATTTTTTAAAAAAATAGCACTAGGGACTGTCCGTGTGGGGCCACAGGATGAGGGGCTGTGAGACATTTAGAAGAAAAAGTGTGTGTGGGGAAAATAAGTTAGTATCTAACGAAGAAATGGTGGATGCAGGATACACGGCGGTTTATACTGCAGTCGCGGGAGCGACGAGTGCGATCCGTGATGGCACTGTTTAATGAGGCATGGCAGCCTCGACTGGCGAGACTAGGGCTTTGGACGGTGGCAGCGATGCCAGTGCTGCGAGCTCATAGAGCTTTGATGACGGCCGCAGTGGAGCGATACCGCAACGAGACTTCCAGCTTTCTGCTGCCGACAGGGGAGATGACCATCACACTTGAGGATGTTTATCACATCCTCAAGCTGCCGATTCTAGGTCGACGTGTGAGATATGACACGAGGAGGGGACGAATTGCATTGGTCAGAGTGTTCGGAGCAAAGCATGTGGTTTTTTCGGTGGATGGGAGGGAGATGGATTATGATAGGATGTTGGCGGCGAGTGCAGATCCCTTTGCCTTATTTTTGTGTGTGCTGATTGGAGGTGTGGTGCTGCCGGATAGGCGAGGCAGAGGTTTTCCTGTGGGCTGGGGCAGGATGATAGAGGGGATGGTGAGCCATGATATTGTCTATGCATGGGGGCCGGTGATGCTAGTACAGCTGCTGCACGAGATGCACACGGTCGCTTATCTTCATGACAGGGCTTTATCTGCTAGGGTTACGCTGCTACACGTATGGCTTTGGGAGCACATCCCCGTGACTCGGCCGACATGCAGTTATTATCGGCGGCCGTTTGAGGCGTTTGTGTTCTTGTATCGGGATGCAGAGTATACCTATACTGGACAGGTCCGCCACTGGCGGAGGATACTGGATGATGTGATTAGCATGGTATGGCGCGCGTATATTAGTTGTGAGGAGTGGCCTGATGATGTGATTCATCTCCCATACACATTTCAACAGAGATATCTTATGGGTCGTGCAGACCGTACCATAGAGATGTACCTACCCTCGCGGGTTATGCGTCAGTTTGGACTGGTACAGGATATGCCTCAGCAGATGGCGATATATGCGCGGACGCCACGGGATACAGCTTACTGGCCCACACCATTACAGCCACAGGTTGCGCTGAATGATTGGGCAGCACTTCGGCCAATTCAGTGGGATTGGAGGAGCACAGTGATGGATGCAGGTACTACGCCTGCTTATGAGGTATGGTGGCAGACACATCGGCCCACTCGATTGACAGATCCGACGGTGGAGGTATCAGAGGATGAGGGAGATGGGGGTGGAGATGATCCAGATGGTGGAGATGAGATTGTGGAGGACTATATCGTGGAGGTGATGGATGATGGGGAGGAGAGGGTGATTGCAAGAGATGGTCAGCATGTAGAGGAGGTGGCAGTAGTGGCAGCGAGACAGGGACAGGTGGGGCAGGAGGCTCCAGCACAGCAGGCTCCAGCAGGCTCCTGCACAGCAGGCCCCAGTTAGGGGCAGACGACAGCGTAGAGGACCACGGCGGTGCGGTGGACAGCCAAGGATGGAGCAGGGTGATCTATCTCCATCACGGGTGGAGCAGCTACGAGTCGGTAGACATGATATCGAGGCAGGGAGTTCAGGGGCAGGGGTGGCGGCAGAGGGTGAGAGGCTGACACCTCAGCGACGTCCACGGGAGGAGATGGAGGAGGTGGAGACATTGCGTGCTCAGGTGGCTAGCTTAGAGGAGGCATTAGGGCGTCGAGAGGCCGAGTTGGGACAGCTGCAGGGAGTAGATGGGCAGGTGGCAATGCTAGAGGCTCAGCTGGCTCAGGCTCGAGAGGACATGGAGGATTTGAGGCTAGAGCAGGATGCAGCGCTTGTGAGAGCACATCAGGTAGAGACTGCGTTGAGCAGTGTACAGGCTGCGGGTGGGGGACTTGCCCTGATTTTGGCAGGGATGCAGCCCCAGCTGGCTCAGGCGCAGACACATGCACATCAGATACAGGGGCAGTTGAGCTAGGCATAGGGACAGATATCTCAGGTATAGGGAGAGCTAGCAGAGGCCAGAGTACGGACGGAGTATTATCGGGGGTTGTACTATGCAGCCGTACCCACAGCGCAGCGAGCACCAAGTTACAGCCAAGTCAGTAGATCGGGGGCATCGAGATCACATCGATCGAGATCTATTCAGTCAGTTCAGCAGACGATGCCTCCTCCCACACATGTGCCCCAGCAGGGTCCTCAGGTACCAGTAGCACCACAGCCACAGCCACAGCCGCCGCTGGGATCACAGGCTCAACCAGGGTCAGCGTCTCCTACCCCCTCAGAGAGAGGATCCTCGATGTGAGAGTTATACCATGTTAGCCCTTAGAGGCATTGTATCAGGACACTTTATTTTTTGATGATGTGAGCGATGTACATTTTTTTGCGGTGATTATATATGATGCTAGACTTCTGATGGTTTATGATGTTCTATTGTGATGATGCTTATATGATGGATGCACATGTTATATTTTATATGTTGTGGATGTGTGATGTTGTTTCAAATGATGTGTGTGATTTGGTGGATGCATGGATGTTTTTGTGATATATGCATGGTGTTGTGATTTTATGGACTATATGATGTAACTGAATATGCAGACTAATGATCATTTATTATGTATGAAAATGTATGAGATTATGTATATGCTACTAGATGTTTATGTTGTTTCAATGGTAATGATGATGCTTTTGTAATGCAACTAATTGTTTATGAGATGTTGATATGTATGGAATGCAATGTGATGATGCTATTTTTAATATGCACCTATGATATGATGTGTAATGATATGCAGCTAAAATGAACTGACTTGTGTTTGTAAATGGATGAACCTAGACTACAATGCAACTTAGATGGATCTAAGGTATAAACTTAAATGGATTAAAATGAACCTACGATGTTATGTACATGAATTAAAATGAATCTAAAATGAGATGCAAATGGATTAAAATGAACCTAAAATGAGATGCAAATGGATTAAAATGAACCTAAAATGAGATGCAAATGGATTAAAATGAACCTAAAATGAGATGCAAATGAATTAAAATGAACCTAAAATGAGATGCAAATGGATTAAAATGAACCTAAAATGAGATGCAAATGCAGTTTAGATGATGGGTGGTATGCACACTAGGTGATAGGGGAGGTAGCCTAATCCTGATACACATGATGTTCTTTGTGTTGACCCTGAATGGTGAGACTGTGGGAGATCGTGTTAGGTGGTGAGGGATGATGGGGGTGGGAGTGTCTAGGGGATGGCGGTGGGGAAATTGGAGGATTGCTAGGTCAGAAGACACCACGTCATGGAGAGAGGGGGGGGTTGGGTTTGGTTTGGCTTAGATTGTGTTAAGTGGGGATATGGTGGGGAGATGGGGTTAGTGAGGGTTTAGATTGGGGGGGGAGGTTTGAAAAGTGTTTATCAAATCTAGGCTGATATGGGATGGGTGGCTGAGTGATTAGGAAGATGCTTGTGAGCTAGTAACAATAGTTGCACAAAATTAATTGAGAGCATTTCTTAGTTTAATGTAGCAGTGTAGGATACAGTTCACAAAGGTATGAAATGACCTAGGTGATGATGTATATCCGACGATTGCATGGACTAGACCCACAAACAATAGGTTGGTTTCATGCATGCCCAAGGTAGTATAATCTTGCCTAGTGAAGGAAGGGGACTCATAGCAATGAGTGTGAATAATGCATCTAAGGTGTTGATGCTTGTAGATGCAAAATAGGACACTTCATGCTAGAACCGACCTGGACTTCAAGATATGAATACTATTCTTGGAGTAATGAAACCAACCCACAAGCACAGCATACCAAAATAATGACCATATCTACTCCAAGGGGTATCCGCTACGTACCATGATATAATGAGATCAAGGTAGCTTTGGAGATTACTTGGAGCGAGACAAAAAGATAAAAATCAATAAGCAAAAAGACCAACGAAAGATACAAATAGCCTTTGTGTGCTCCTGCCAAGAGACGTGATGATAGAATGATAGATTTTTGTCCATTGTAGGAAAGACATATCCTAGGACGCAGATCTATTTTGATTGGAGAGTTTTTTGGAAGATGGGCAAAAGAACATTCGGTCCAAATGTAAGATTATAGTTGGTGTAGGAGTACAATCAACACTGAGAGGGGGAGTGAATCAGTGTTGTGTGAATTTTCAAATCCTTTTTACACACTTTAACTTTCAGAGTACAAGGAGAGAAAGATAGCATTGATCTGTCAAATACATATGCACATGAATGTGAATACAGAAAGAGAACAAAACTTCATAAGTAAATCATACACACAGAGAGAAGATTATGACACAAGAATTGCATGAGTGGAAAACCCTCCAGGGGTAGAAAAACCACTCTAAACTGCCTTACTGGCTTAACTGATCAAACATGCCTCACTGGCTACAAAGAAGCCTCACTGGCTACAATATGTGTCTCACTGACAAATGTTAAGGTCTCACTGACCTACAAGCCTCACTGGCATACTGTTTAGAAGCACTAGCTTCAAGGAGCACCAACCCCTATTACAGAACAAACTGAAAACATAAATTCAGAGGGTTTCTCTATTTCAATACATAACATTTATTCTCTCTCATGTGTCTGTCAAATGATCATTCCAAAATCATATACAAACTCAGATATTTCAATCCTGTATCATGATCCACTCTACAACACCAACACTGCTTGATTTTCAACAACACTTCACAACACTGTATGTTTCATCTCTATCTTACTAGTTTCAATGTCTTGATCAATCAAATTCATGATTCATGCACCTGATTGTCATTACAATTGCATATTGTCTTTCTAATCACCTTGTCAATCTCTATATCTGTATTTGATCCCTGTCAGTTCATCATCAATCTGCACAACATCACTCACATCCCTTTGTTAATCCACACAACTCTATAAAAAGCATCTATAATATCATTAAATAAAATCTGAATATACTTTCACAACCCTTCATATTCTCTTCTCTATAAAATATCTTCCCGTCAATTCTATGCATTAAAAAATCTTTTGATCTTCCTCTTCTCTGTACATGATCCTTCACATTCTTTGACATTTCAATTTGGACAATTTCTGTATTCAATATTATCCCTGCAATAAAATCTTCAATTTGATTTTCTCACAAGACAAAAACATCATTCAATCTTGTTGATCTTCCTCAAAAATATCTTCATGAAAACCTTTCATATTCTATATCTGTGAAGAAATTACTTTTCTCTTCATGTCTATGACTGTTCATTTTCTTCCTCTCTTCCTCTTTGCAAATTCCTGCAATCTTATTTCATCTTCAATAAAATCAAAAAATCAATTCATCTTTGAAAACCAATCTGCCTCAAAAAAATCTTCAATCTGTAAAGAATCTTTCTCATTGCATCATTGTTATCTCTGCAATTTTTTCATAAAAATCTTTTCTAAATTCTTCAATAGTTTTCTAAAAAAAATTGCTTTTAAAAAACAATAGCAATCTCCTATAAAGGCTCCTTAATTCTATAATGAATCTTAAGCCTTTTAATTAAAAATGGAAATTTAAAAAAGTTTCCAAAAATCTTTTATAAAAAATGTGCCCACTTATATCGGGCTCCCTCCTTATACCATGCACCTTTTATTTAAATGTCATAAAATATGACATACTAAAGTTTCTAAGTTTAAACAAAATAACAAACCTTCCCTTTTTGAATATATCGCGGGCCCTTCAAAGTATTTTCAATTGTTTTTAAACTTATAAAAATCTCTAAGGAAAAACGCGCTCCATAACAAACATTTGAAGAGGGCCATTTGAATTGATTTCCCCGCCCGAGGCTTTTGGAAGAGACCGATGCTATCGGTAATTGTATAAAGGGAGGCCGATTTCTACACGATGCCAAACCCTTTGTTCTAACACTTAAGTGGCCCCGTGACCTATTTAAAAGGTCAATGTAATATTAAAACAAAAAGAACACTTTACATGTGATGGGCAGAATATGTAGAGTGACAAAGTCTTTAGGGACTTAGGAACCAACTTAGAAAGATCAAATCTTTAGGAGGTTTTAAATTCTATCAAATATTCCTGAGCACCTTTACCACCACAAATAAACAAGCACCCCAATTGACATTTGATACATAATATGAAACAACATGTTACACCATCTTGTCATCCACTCATGATGATCAACTCTGCAAGAACCTACTGAAGTTACTGATGCAATCTGAGATAATCATGACATTCTCCATCAAACAACTTGATTCCTGCTACATCCTTGAAGACACCACACTATATACACTTAGATACGATCAACACACTTATCCTGAATGAGTGAACTATAAATAGGATCCCAATGTATAACCAACACCATCCACACAACATGAAAAACTGAGGACACATATAAATTACATCTCAACCATATGAATTGCATCATAATCATTTCACAAACTGAATACTGAGATCAAATAACCTAGCCACTGAATACTATATGTCATCTGTATCACCCTGAGTAATGAATCTTATCATTATATTCACAACACACAAGATGATGTACTCTTGATGATGTATTCCTGCAACTTCCTGATGATGCACTCCTGCAACAACACACAAGATAATGTACTCCTGATAATGCAAGAACAAACCTGTGAAGTATAGAACCATTCTCTGCATCTGCAAGACACATATGATGTGATTATCACAAGACATTAAGGATTTCAAACAACCAATACATTGTCTCTGCATTAAATCTCTCCCACTTGAAGACATCCTGAAATATGACATGAGGACCAAACACCTTTTTGTCATCAATGTCAACCTGTCACCATCAGTTGGTATATTGCTTGATGATTTTTGCGCGAGGGACCATGTTTCAATGGTATACGTAGCATGCGTATCATCTTGTAGATATAGAAAGCTCAGTGAGTGGGAACCATCCCAACGGGTGGAATGGGTGCATCTTAGATACCTGAGTACTGGAAACATCCTTCGTATTCCAGACTGCCTACATACCCTGTGTCCACGGGATCAAGGTACTTTTAAGATGCGGGTGAAATGAATATGTAGTTCTGGCAAGACTTGATGATGTGGGAATGGTTTGCGATGGGATGTGATGAGGGTTGATGTGTGTTTAGATGATCATGATGGGATATGAGATTGATGTATGGGGGGGTTGTTTTTGGATTTTCTATTGTTTATGATGTTTTTGGATTTTCTGATTTTATGATGTTTTTGGATTTTCTAATTTTTTATGATGTTTTTGGATTTTCTAATTTTATGATGTTTTTGGATTTTTTGATTTTATGATGTTTTTGGATTTTCTGATTTTTTATGATGTTTTTAGATTTTCTGATTTTATGAACTGTACAAAGGAGAGCTTACAAGGATCCTTGTTCCATGGCTGGGGTTTTGGGTGGGTGAGGTAGTGTGGAATGGGCGAACAAACTTGATGTTTCAGAATTTCAAGCCATGGGATGCATGGATATGGAGTGTTATGATGGAAAGGGGACTTATTAGATGGTAGAACCAGCCACTACGCATGGCACCTGAAATAGGTTTTCACCATGGTACTTATCCAAGGTGTCACCGTGGTGATTTTCACCATTGGAAGTTTTTATTGCACTCTGATTTTTCTTGATTTTTTGATTTTTTTGGTGTTTGATTAATTTTTTGTATTTTTTTGATTTTTTTGACTTGTGGTACCAGATGGGTTATGCATAGAATCGCTTGATATGCAAGATGTTCATTGGCTCATCTAGAGGCTGCCCCTTGGGTGTTGCAAGCTGATAAGCTCCTGACCCATAGTCGGTGGTGACGACATAAGGTCCTAGCCAATTAGGTTCAAATTTTCCTTGCTTCGGACGCTCTTGCAGGTTCTTTTGATTTTCCATTAGGACCAGGTCACCTACCGCAAACTTTCTGGTCTTGATCTTTTTGTTGTAGCTTCTTCTGAGGCAGTTTTGATATGCCTGTAAGTGATTTAATGCATTCAGGAGTTTCTCACCCAGTAATTCAAGTTGATGCAACCTTGCGACGCGATAGTCTTCATCAAAGATAATATTTTGCAATGATACTCGGAGGGATGGGAGCTCGACCTCTATAGGTAAAATGGCTTCTGATCCAAATACTAGTGAGTATGGAGTGGCTCCAGTAGGAGTGCAGATGCTGGTGCGGTAAGCCCATAGGGCGGGGTTGAGTTGGAGGTGCCAGTCACGGCTAGCTTCATTGACTGTCTTTTTTAAGATGTAGAGGATGGTTTTATTAGAAGCCTCTGCTTGACCGTTTCCTTGGGGGTAATATGGCGTGGAGAATCGGTGTTTGATGTCAAACTTTTCGCACAAAGTGCGAACTTCTTGGTTTTTGAATGGCTTCCCATTATCAGTGACAATGGAATGGGGGATACCGTAGCGGCAGATGATGTAGTGGAGAATGAACTTGGAGATTTGGATGCCTGTGGTGAAGGTGAGTGGTATTGCTTCCACCCACTTTGTGAAGTATTCGATAGCAGTTATTATGAATTTATGGCCGTTGGACGATGGAGGATGGATTTTCCCTACGAGGTCAAGTCCCCACTGTGAGAAAGGCCATGGTGTTGTGATTGGTTGCAGCTCCTATGCTGGGGCATGGATGAGATCGCCATGCTGTTGACATGGGAGGCATTTTCTGATAAACTGATGTGCATCTTTGTCCATGGTGGGCCAATAATAGCCAGTCCTCAGAATCTTCTTAGAAAGAGCTAGTCCACTTGAATGTGCCCCGCAAATACCTACGTGTACCTCTTCCAGAGCTGCCTCGGCTTCCCTAGAGTCTAAACATCGTAGAAGCGTTCCATCAAGACTCCTTTTGTAGAGGGTGTCACCTACAAGGATGAAACGAGAGGCTCGACAAATGAAGGATTTTTTCTGTGATGGGGATAGGTTGTTGGGGAGGATGTTGTCGTGAAGGTAGAGGTAAGTTTCCTGATACCAGGGGGATAAAGGACCAACAATTTTGCACACTAGTTCAGATTGGGGAACGTCATATGCTGGGATGGGGAGCTCTTCGATCAGGAATTCACATTTCTTCTGCCTTGCTTCATGTCAACCAGAGATCCGATGGTGGCCATGGTATCTACCGCTTTGTTGTTTAACCTTGGGATCTACTCAAAGTGGATGTCACTGAAATAATCTTTAAAGTCATCGACCATCTTCTTATAGGGAAGGAGCTTATCGTCCTTGGTTTTGTATTCATTATTGACTTGCCTGATGACTAGTTGAGAGTTGCCATACACAGTTAGTTTTTCTATTTTCCATTGGTTAGCCATTCAGAGACTTGTGATGAGAGCCTCATATTCTGCTACATTATTGGTGCATGAAAATGTGATTTTGAATGATTTAGGGATCGTGTCACCTTGAGGGGTAACAAATAGGACGCCTGCCCCCGAGCCTCTGTGAGTGTAGGATCCATCAAAATACATCTTCCATGTTTCTGTGGCTGGTGTGATTGTCAAGATGGCTTCGTCAGGAAATTCTGCTATTGTAGGATGTTCTGCCTGAATAGGTGCCTCAGCCAGCTAATCTGCTATGACTTGTCCTTTGATTGCCTTTCTCTCTGTGTATTCTATGTCGAATTCGGTGAGAATCATGACCCATTTTGCCATTCTTCCAGTGAGAGCTACTCTGTTTAGCAAATATTTGAGTGGGTCGACCTTAGCAATGAGCTTAGTCTTGTGATTGAGCATATAATGTCTTAACTTTTGTGATGTGAAGACCAGGGCAAGACATGCTCGTTCAATTTGTGTGTAGTTAAGCTCATAGGAAATTAAGGTGTGGCTGATGTAGTAGATGGCTCTTTCCTTCCCCTGCTCATCATGTTGTGCTAACAAAGCCCCAATTGCTGTGTTGGTCGCAGAAATATACAAGAGGAGGGGCCCTCCTTGTCTTGGTGGAGATAGAATAGGGGGATTGGCCAGATATGCTTTTAGCTGGTCGAAGGCATCCTAACACTGAGTAGTCCAGGTGAAAGCTGTATCTTTCCTGAGGAGATGCTGGAATGGTTGGCATTTGTCAGCAAGTTGAGCAATGAATCGGTGAATAGACTGTAGTTTACCATGCAGGCTTCTTAGTTGTTTCAAGGTTTTAGGAGGTGGCATTTCAGTAATAGCTTTGACTTTTGTCGGATCCACCTCGATTCCTCGTCTAGAGACTATGTATCCCAACAATTTGCCTGAAGTGACGCCAAAGACACACTTTTTTGGATTTAGACGAACATTATATTGCTCTAGCCTGTCAAAGATCTTGGCTAGCACGTCTAAGTGTTCTTCTCTGGTCTTTGATTTGCCGAGTAAGTCATCAATGTAGTCCTCCATGATGTGGTGAAAGAGGTTGTGGAAGATGACTGTCATTGCTTGTTGATAAGTAGCTCCTACATTCTTTAGGCCGAATGGCATTACTACCCAACAGTATGTCCCCCATGGGCATATAAAGGATGTTTTGTGCTGATCTTCTTCGGCAATTTTGATTTGATTGTATCCTGAAAAGCCATCCATGAGAGATAGCATCTCATGCCCTGCGGTAAGATCCACGATCATATCAATGTTGGGAAGGGGGAAGTCATCTTTTGGGCAGGCCTTGTTGAGGTCTCTGAAGTCAGTGCAACATCGGATTCTACCATTTGGTTTAGCAATGGGTACTAGATTCGAAACCCATTCAGGATAATCAATTGGACGTATGAACCCCACATCAAGTAATTTTTTGAGCTCTGCTTTGACAAGAAGGGCCACCTGAGGATTCATCTTTCGGAGCTTCTATTTGACTGGTTTAGCATCAGGACGCACGGCAAGATGATGGACAACCAAGGCAGGATCTAGCCCTTGCATGTTTGCGTAAGTCCACACAAAGTTGCGATTTCTGCGTGTAAAGAATGCCAAGAAGTCTTCTTGTTCGAACAGGCTGAGAGATTCTGCTCGATATGTGATTTTCGGCTCTTCCTCTGTTCCTAGATTCATTTCCTACACTGGTTCAACCAAGATGGGTGATCTGTCAGGATATACTTTATCTATTTCAGCGAGGCCCATGCTTCCATCCCCTGGCGCCTCATGGAGGTTTTCACCAGGAGATACATCCTTTATTTTTACTTTTTTAGGATCTGATACTGCCGTGGAATGGTTTTCACCATCAGATCCATTTTTTGTTTTTGTATTTTTGCGACTAGAAGCAAGGGTTGTTTCCCCAAAATAGGCAGCCGGATTGAGTTCCATGATGTATCCAGCTCTGTGATCTCCCAAGGGGAAGTTGTCTCTTACTCCCATCATTTCAGCAATGGCTTCGTCATTAGGTGCGATGTCAAAAATAGGAGGTCCTTGTTGGTCCCAGTCAATGAGGTCGGGGTATACTAATGGTAGGTCATTGGATGATGAGGCGAGAGTAGTGACAGAGTAGATGGTGCAAATGGAGGAGGCGAAGAAATCGGCAAAGTCGCTAAAGGAGTCTTGTAGGTCCGTTTCATTAATATTGTCAACGTCTAGAGAAACTGTAGCAAACTCGGCTAAGATACATTCGCCGGTATTAAGGATGCGTTGTGGTTGACCATACCCTAACCCTTGAGTATAGGGGTTCCTTGTTGCTTGCAGTGGTTCCACAATCCCCTGTTCATGAAGGCCAATGCCGCCTTGTCCTTTGTAACCCATGCTTTTGACTATCTCAGAACCTTTGTCATAACTGTTTGTTGGGATGGTGGGGATGTCTTGTTTTGTTGCCTCGTCCTTGTAAAGCCAGGATGAAATATCTTCAAGTATGTCCTGATCCAGAAGATGTTTTTTCTCAAAGATGGGCGAGGGTTTGCATTTGATGATGACTGTGTCAACTGCCTCTGTGTTCAGAGTACCAAATGTCTTAGGAGTGGGTAATAAGCCCACGCAAAAGGTGCCGTGAAGGTTGTATTCCCCATAGCCTTGGTAGCTGATCTTGATCTTGACCTCAGGTGGTGAAGGTGTTTGGGACAAAGTGGTGGCGATGTTGGCGGGGTCCATGTATGAGGTGGAAGCTGTTGGGGTGATTTGGGTGGTGGCTTTATTATATGGACAGAAGGTTTGGTTGTGTCATTCCAGAAAACTGCAGTATTGGAAGGGATGAGGATCGGCATAAATAGTGACTTCGGTGCCGTTGTGGGGGAATTTGAGACATTGATGGAAAGTGGAGGGGACGGCTTGCATGGCATGGATCCATGGGCAGCCAAGAAGAATGTTATAGGGGAGGTCAAGATCCAGAACCTGACATTTGGTTTCGAGGATTTTCTGTCCCACTTGAATAGGGAGCTTTATGGTGCCCTCGGATAGCCTCTCAGTGTCATCATATCCTTTGATTGTTATGCACTCGTTAGCATCCACAACCACATATGAGTACCCCAAGTGTTTTAACAATTTTAGAGTGCATATATTTAGGCCGGAACCACCATCTATTAGGACCCTTTTAATGGTGTGTTTGTGAATGCGGACCTCAATGTGTAGTGCATCATTATGTAGGTGTTCGGAAGTAGGGAGATCTTTTTCAGAAAATGTGATATGGTGTGGTGTAGCAATATGGCCGACCATGGCTTGAAATTGATTGACATCCAAGTTTGCAGGGACTTGTGTTTCCAAAAGGGCTTTGTCAAGAATGTCCTTGTGGCGGGGTGATGTGCGAAGCAGCTCAAGGATGGATATTTGCGCGGGTGTCTTTCCTAGATGGTCTAGGAGGTTATATCGAGTGGTGGGTGGTGGACGGGCGTTTGGACGAGGGGGGAGGGGATCGGATGTGGATGGGGGTGTTGGTTCAGTGGGAGGGGCCATGCGGATTTAGACACGGCCTCGACGGGTTGTTACGGTGCAATTGGGTGCTTGTGCCCGAATGGTGATTGTGTTGACATAGTGGGGTGAGGGTTCGATGCGGCCGACAATGGAATCGTAGTGTGCGGGTGGTGAAGTGACATTGTACGCTTGGTTGGATGATGAAGCCTTGTTATGGTTGGGCAAAGGATCCTTGTAAGCTCCAAGGTTAGCGTTTGGTGATGGCTGTGCACTGTGCTCAAGGTTGACGAGATTTTGATCTATTAGGTCTTGGATACAATGTTTTAATTGCATGCAGTCAGCTGTTTTATGGCCTGCCATGCGGTGGTATTCACAATAGTCATTTTCATTATACCATGCTGCCTTGAGGTCATTATCTTGGCGTGGTCTAATAGGCAGGAGTGTGATTTCTCCTTGCTTGAGACATCTATCAAGGATGTCTTCAATAGGTTCTGCTAATGGTGTGAAATTTCGACGAGGTTTGCGGGGTTTATTTGGTCCTCTTTGGTTATTGGCGTTTGTTGCATACGTGTGTGCAGGTGTATGGTTTTGGATGTATTGGATGGCCTTCACATCGGTGATGTCGTCGTTTAGATTATTCTTGTTCTTCCCCCAATAACATGATTTATCATTAGATTGCGTGTTGGTATTGTTATTGGTATTGGGGGTGTTGTGATTGGTTTTGTGATTGTTGTTATTGTTGTTGTTGTTGGATTTGGGATCGTAAAGTTTGATGGAACCCTTGGCAATGAGGGCTCGTTCGACAGTAGTGCCTTTGTCAATAACCTCTTCGAAGGTAGATGCGCAAAGAATTTGTAAGTGAAATCCTAGTTCCTGATTGAGATTGGCCACGAACATGGTGACAAGTTGTTTTTCAGGAATAGGCCATGGGAGCTTGCTTGCTAGGCCCCTCCACCTTTGTAGGAAAGAAGCGAAGGCTTCGCTGTTCTTTTTTTGGGTGTTACAATGGTCGGTCATAGACACTTCATGTTCAAAGTTGTAGGAGAAGTGGTTGACAAACTTCTCCGCAAGCTCGGGAAATGTTTGAATTCCAAGTGGAAGATGGGCAAACCATTCAGCGGCTTGGCCGCCAAGACTTCTTGGGAAGAGTCTCATAAGATATGTGTCATTGTGAGAGACTTCGAGGCAAGCAATGTAGAATTCCCGAAGGTGGTCTCTAGGATCGCCCTTTCCCTTGTATTTGTGAAATTTTGGCATTTCAAAGTTTTTAGGGAAAGGGAGCATGTACAAGGTGTAGTCAAATGGGTAGGGGCAAATATCCTCGAAAGAATAGTATTTGCGTTTGCCCCCAGTTTGTAGGTCATCCACCTTTTGGATTAAGCTTTGTAGGACGGTGTTGAAATCCTGTGGTTGTTGTGGTTGAAACGTGTGGGGTTGTTGGTTGGTGAGATATTGGAGATGGGGCGAGAGTTGATGTTGAGGATTGGTTTGGTTGAGATGTTGGTGTTGCGGGTTGGGGTTTGTATTGATTAGTGCCTGTTGTTGTTGGTGCGCGTAGAGTTGTTGGAGAATATGTGGGGGTATTTGGGAATTGGGATTATATTGACCTATGGGATTGACGTTGGGTATGTGTATGTTGGATTGGTTAGATGTGTTGTGAGATTGTTGTGAGAATAGTTGTCGTAGGTAAGCAAGGGTGTGAGGGTTTGGTGGGGGCACACTTGTGGAGGTACTTGCTTGTGTGATGTTGCCTTGTATGCCCATTGTGAGTGAAGCGGAAGGGTTGACGGTAGTTGCGGTAGTAGAAGTGATGACGGGTTGGGAGATGTTAGGCATAGCAGTGGATGTGGAAATTGTAGATGTGATAGCGGTAGAGGTTGTGGAGGCATTAAGTACGTTAGGTGTTGACGTTTGAGAGATGGTGGGTTGGGTATGTGATGTAGATGCTTGGGTATTTGATGTGGTAGGGATAATTGTAGAAGTGGATGGTTGTGATGATGTTGTGATGGGGGGAAGTTGAGCACCAAGCTTGAGAAGATGGTCAAGATATCTCTTTGGGTCTGATCTTAGGACTTTATCAAGTAGGTCCATATTATCAGCATCTTGCGTGAAGCTCAAGACATCTAAGTCATCTTGGGATATGGTGGGGACATTTTGTGGTGGTGGTGGTGTTGGTGCTTGTGGTAAGAAGTGAAAAGGGCCGTTGGTGCCAAATGGGGGGATGAAGGAATATGTAGGTGGATTGTATGTTTGATAAATGGGTATGTTGCTACTGTCGGTGTTAGGCATGCCAAAGGGCCATCGTTCCGCCATTTCTTGATTCTTTTTGTGTTGTGATCTCGTGGTGGGCATACACGTATGGATTTGATTTTCTAGACGTGGGATGAGATGGAGACCTTAGAGAATCGAATTGATTTTGTTGGACCCAAAGATGGATGTGCTAGTGAGATGGAGTAGAAGGGTATGGTGAAGATCGATATGTTTTTCCAAAGGTTTTATCCTAAGGGTGATATGGATGGGTGATATTGATATTTTTGCACAAATTTTGGACCAAAGATGGATGATGAGAAAGGGATTTGGAATTGTGATGTTTTTGATTTTTTGATTGATTAAGGATGGTGAGGATGATGTTGTTGATGTTTTTCGAATTGAGCTTTTGGATAGGATCTAGATTTTGATTTGGCACAAAAAGGACGATGATTTTCTTTGTTTGGGGTAGACTAATGACCTTATGCAAAGGGAGGTGATTTGTTTCTCTTGAAATGTAGACTAATGACTTTTCAAGGAAAATGTGATGTTAATGATAAGATCTAGATCTAACTTTGGCTCAAAAGGATGACAAGCTTTGATTGACGATTTGTTGATGGGGTTTTGATTTGGATGTGGATTTTTTTATTTTTTTTTGAAATGATTTGTCTTGGTCCAAGGAGATATGCAAAAAGATTGAATGGGGATGGGTAGATATGGATTTGGGCTGATGATGATGTATCAAAGGGGTCCAACAATGGTGGCGATTGATTCTCCAAGGTCAAATAGAATGTGTAATTTTGGAAAACTTTTGAAGAAGATGGCTGGACTGTTGGCAGATTTCTGTGAGATGGATATGGATTATGGCAGAGTAGAAGATGTAGATCACAACAAAATGGGTCTCTGTCTCAGGCACGTCGATCTAAAAATAGTGCCAATCCACGAGTGAAATGGCGCTACAATCAGACAGATATGGCGCTGGAATAGGGTAGACAGATTTTTGACGGCAAAAATTTGGATATGGTTTTTTGGAATGTGACAAACTAGTTTGTTCTGTCTCAGGCACGTCGATCTAAAAATAGCACCAATCCACGAGTGACATGGCGCTACAATCAGACAGATATGGCGCTGAAACAAGTTTGACAGATTTCTGATGGCAAATTTTTGGATCTGGTTGTTTGGAATGTGACTGACTGGTTTACTTCGTTTTAGGAAAGTCAATCTCAAAATAGCGCCAATCCACAGATGAAAAGGCACTACAATAAGACTGATATGGCGCTGAAACAGGATAGATAGATTTCTGATGGCAAAATGTTAGATTTGTCTGTTTGGAATGTGACCAACTGATTTGTTTTGTCTCTTGGCAAGTTGTTTGTGAAAAATCAAAGCACTTTAACACACATTTGAACGCAAAACAAGCAATGATTTTTGTTTGTGAAATGACATGACTTTGTTTAGAACAAGCACATTTTTACAACCTAAGGCGAGAATGTGACAATATTTGTTGAATCCCCTAGCTGCGCCTATTCAAAGCAGGTAGCTCCAGGATCTTGGTAGCACCGGCTCCTCCTTACAATTGCACACACTTCTCATGCATACCAAGATCCAGGTTTCTTATAAGGCTTGTCCCTCACCAAACCTTTAGATTGTCCCTGCTACCTTGGCTAAGAACCGCATGAATCGGGGCCGCTTCAAGGGTTTTGCCCTATGCGTCAACAAATAGAAGGATTTTGGCTTGCTAAAACAATGGCTCTTAGTAAGGGCATCCGTTCAGGTGGTTATACGTGCGGCAGCGCTACTCTCTGTTATGGAGTCTCCCAGCCTCCAAGGGTTGCGCCTTGGAGGGTTCATGGGGAGGTTGGCTGTCAGTATAACAAAACAACACCTGTCGCTTGAGACTTTCGTCCCAAACACCTTATTTTATATAGCGGCTTGGAAGAGCTTGGCTTTAGCTTGATGCCGCTTGGGTCGTTCCCACCTTTCAAAGCAGGGTGGCAGGCCCTCTAAGGATTACAAAAGCAATACAATCATGAAAACACTTTTGATCCCTAAGTTCATACAAAGATGCGAGGGGAGAGCATACGTGTTCCCTATGATTATATCACACTCAACATGGTTCAATTTTAGATCTTTGGATTAGATGGGGATGATTAATGCAAAGTGTTGTGAGAAGTTTTTGATTCCCAAGATCACCAAAGGGTGCGAGGGAAGAGCATACACTTCTCACTCTACTTGACACAATCACGAAGACACTTCACACAAGTATTAGATTGTCTTGATTAAATGCGTGGAAATACAAGTTTGTTGTTCTTTTTATCCAATGAAGTATGCAATTTGTTATTCTTTTTATAGCCCAAATTGAAGTGTTTGATTGTTTGTTTGTTGACACACAAAAGAAGTATATTTTAGAGCACCAAAATAAATGTTGTAGTCACACACACTTCACACAAGGAGTTTGTTGGGATTGATTTTTAGAACACCAAATTGAAATGTTGTTTAAGTCCTAACAATGTCAAAAAAGGGGTTCTTTTTAGCTTCCAAAATCAAAGTGTTATCTAACTAATATCAAACCACCCTGCCAAAAGACTTGTTAGTATCCGCAGTACCTGTAACAAACAGAAATGCAAATTATCAAAATAGCGCTAAAAAAGACATGTACAGGCGCCACTGCGGGCAGAACAACCCGACTTATGAAAGAAGGCGCTAAAATATTTTATGGCGCTAATTAAACTCTACGATAGCGCTAATTAAAATAATGGCGTTGATACATTTTTAGCGCTAATAAATCCTAATCTAGGCATTAATACAGAAGATAGCGATGATTATTAGTAGTGAAGGTGCCACTGCGCGGTGTTTCTAAATCTGGGGAAAACACAGATGGCACTAATCTGAAGGATGGCGTCAAAACGGGGACTTGATGTTGCTTTGTCATTTCTGTCAAAAATTTGCCATAACCTCCCCCTATAATTCCTGATTTTCCTGCAAAACAGAGAACAGATAACACAGGAAACAACAGGAAAAGCAAAAAACACGACACGTGAGTATGGTTAGTATATAAAAGAAAATCGCGCAGAAATAGCGCTAAAAGAGGAATAGCGCTGAAATATGGTAGTGATGGCGCTGCTGCGACAGTTGAATAGCGCTGAACCTACAAAAAAGTCAGATACTAACACAAAAACTCACAAACAAGGATTAGATTGGACCTTGTGGGTCCCACCGGGCGTGCTAATGTAGATTAGGTAAAATGCAATGAAGGCAAAACAATAAATCAAATGCAAATGAAACACAAGATTATACCTCATAAAACACAACCTAATCCCATCAAGGGAAGAAGGAGCCTTTGCACCCAAAAGAAGCTCCCTAGACCAAGATTATCCCTAGACTATGGATTCAAATGTGAAATGCTTCTCAATTGTGCAACTCACTATCTACTCAAAGGTGATTTTGGCATGGTAACTTTGCATGGAATTGGATGATGAAAATGACTTGTGAGAGGTTGTATTTATAGACTTTTTGGAGAGATTTTGATCCAAGGGTGGAGATTGAATGGAGAGATCAATGGTGGAGGATGAAAGTGATGTGGAGGGCCTAGATTTGATCTTGGAAGATGGAGGGTTAGGAATGAAAGTAAATCTTTTATTCATTTTTGGGAAAGGGGTGAATAAATAAAGTTGGGTGAGATGGATTATTTGTGAATTAAAAATTCACATGGGGAAGGGTAAAATGAATTAAAAATTCATTTGGGGAAGAGTGGATATTTATTAGTTATGACATGTGTAAGGGATGTGTAAGAGAAGTAAATGTGATGTGTGATTTATTTGAATTTTAAATTTGGAGGATGTGGAGAGAAGTGCTAATGAGGGTTTGACTCACTTAATTAGGGTGATTAGCCTAATTAATGTGGTTGGAATAAATTAGTAGAGGGATTAGAGGGGGGATAAGATTAATTAATTAGTGATTTAATTAATTAATCCTAAGGCTATGATGAGGTAGGCTAGAGTAGGCAATTAAATAATAACTATTTAATTGTCTAGGGTAGGGATAGGCTAATTAGTAGGCTAGATTAATTAGTTAACATGGTTTTTAACTAATTAATGGGATTTAGGGGAAATGGGGGAATTGATTAATAAATTTTGCATATTTATTAAATCAATTGGCTAAGGTTTGGACTATTGAATTAACAGAATTAATTTAATTTTGGGGATGAAATGGTGTGGATTTAGGAAATGAAAGGGGTAATTAATTAAATACAAATTTAATTAATTGGTTGGAAAGGAAATTGGTATGTTTAGGGATGTCGGGAGCCAGTTTGGTGGTCGAGACATTTTTAGGTGTCTACAAATGGAGTTTGAAATTTTTGGTGCCATTGTCGGGGATGGTGCTAAGGTTTAGAGTTTCTAAGTTATTTTTGATTCATGTTTGTATTTGCTTTCATAGGATACACGATTTCTTTTTCAGCAATTAGGATTACTTAGATATTCAATCTATTTCCAAACTATCTACTAACACAGTGCAGGATTAGAGCTATTAGCTTACACATCATTACATGCGGTGACCAAGAGACTAATTGGGGAGGTTTCTTCCATCTAGTTCAATAGAAGGAGAGGACCAATTTGAACCACCCCTTGGATAGGAGGATGTTGCAGACTTAGAAGATATTGTGACTTGGTATCAAGACACAATGGCAAAATAAGCATTAGAAAATCTAACTGATCCAGTGACCTTTGCATTCCCTATTACAGACCAGGGAAGAGTTGATACCCTGAAGAACATTCCTCCTTCGAACCTACCAAACTTTCATGGGCTAATCATTGAGGACCCAGATACCTTTCTTTTTGAATTTGATGTACTTTGTAGAAGCTATGACTACACTACGGATGCATACAGACTCAACTCTTTCTGACCACCCTCAAGGATGTTGCCTTACGATGGTTCATGGGGTTAGGACATAATCTAGTAACAAACTAGGGTACCATGAAGGAGAAGTTCTTGCAAAAGTACTAGGACTATTGTCGTGGAAAATATATGAAAGGAGATGATATTTTTGGGATGTCACAAAAGGAAGATGAAATATTTTAGTTTTGCCTCAAGAAGTCAAGACAGAATCGACTCTCACCAGAGTCACTCAAGTTGGTCTTCTTAAGAGGTATGAGTGAAGAATACATGAAAGCAATGAATTTAATTGGATTAGGGGACATCTCTCAACTTGGGTTTGATGAAATTTGTCAAATCTATAGAAACTATTCACGTTTCATACTAAAGAAAAATAGAGGCTTGAGAGCCTTGTCTTCCACTAAATCGTCTACTAGAGTCTCTAGAGTAGAGCTCAGCAATCTACTATCAAACATCAAAGAGGACATCATAAACCATCTGGCAACACAATAGGACACTCTACACACAAAGAAGAAGCAAGTGGCAGCAGAGGCATCTTTGGTTGAATATTGTCCACATTGTCGACAAAAGAAGACCAACTATAAGTGCAAATGTATTGCCAACATTTATGAGGAAAGGAGTGAGAAAGCAAATTTCTGACCATTGAAGATGAAGAAGGTCAAGTGTTTTACATTGCACAACGTAGGCCTTGGCAGCAAAGATAAGGTATGCCTCAGGACCCCTTGACCAATAATATGTCATTTCCATCATTTGCTTCAAACATCCGTAATTGGAGCAATGCACCTTGGTATAACATGCCACAACAACAATGGGCAACTATGCCACCTAGCTGGAACCAACAAAAGGGGGTATGGCCATAGAAACCATTTGAAACCTCAAATTATAATCCATAATGACAGGCCAATCAAAACCCATGGTCATAGCAGTGGTGAGGAGATTAGCCTTGGAAAAAATAAAAAATGAACTACCCGCAGCCACAACAAGCTCTGCCTCAACAACCTACCCTCATGCCAAATGCAGCTTCATCCACTCCTATTTTGCTTAGAGCCACTTAATTGTCAGCCCAACCTACACCTAATCCTAACAACAAGCATGTTCAATAGGCTTATACTAACGAAGCCATCCAATACCCAACCTATACAGTTGAGGTTAGTGATGTGCACATGCGCTCAAGAAAAATGCTTGTTGGACATTCATCTCCACTTATCATGGAACTTGTTGATGAGGAACCAACCTCCATTACTGACACATTTGAATAACTAGCATAGTCCTTCTATGCAAACCCCTCTGTAGGAAGAAACCATTACCAGGAACCCTCCATTTCCAGAGGGATTAAACATGCAAGCACCACCTCCATCTGAACTTGACTTTGATTTCATTGGTCAATTGAAAAATGTCTGTGTAAAAATCCCCCTAATCCAAGCTATCAAAGATGTACCCATATATACCAAGGCTATAAGGGAACTATGCCTTAAGAAAATAGGAAGAAAGAGAAAAGATCTGCATACAGTACATATTATAGGACAACTTGTTGATATCATGTTAGGTAACTTGGCTGTCCAAAAACATGCAGATCCTAGAAGCCCTATAGTTGATGTGAACATCAATAATACCCTTATCAAAATACCTTGATTGACTTGGGTGCAGCAATAAATGTAATGAAAAAGAAACAATGAATAATCTTCAGTTGGTTAACTTAAGACCTACTCCAACAATCTTACAGTTGGTAGACAAGTCAACTGTCAAACATGAGGGTTTCATTAAAGATCTTGTGATTACATTAGATTCATAGGAATACCCTACAGACTTTATGGTCTTGCAGTCCAAGGCCAATTTATGAGGATATCCATTCATTCTAGGGAGACCTTGGTTGGCAACACTAGATGCCTTCATAGGATGCAGGTCTGGGAATATGATAATTTCCAATGGGAATATAACAAAGAAATTGGTCCTTTATCCCCAACACAACCTTTTGCTGATATGGAGCAAACTATCTGGCCAAACCTAGAGGATATTGACCAATATTCTCTTTAGACATTAATGACAATTGAACGAAGTCCATTGTTGAATATATAGGATGAAGATGAAGTGCTTTCCAATGTGATACAAAACACTTATGGAGGGGACCTGCAGCAAGACCCATGTCTAGTATGCCTGACTTGCCCACTGCACAATATTCTGCCTTCAATCAGTTTGACACACAAGCCTATGCTTCCACTACCCGCATTTTCATTGTTGCCCCATAGTTGTAGCGTCAATTTATCAAGACTGGATATTGCCTCTATCATGACATTTGCAACACCAGTTGACATTACACCAGGCAAGACACTGAATATAAATAGTGAATTGATAGTTGTTTAGCAGTCTAAACTGATAAAATTGCTACAAACTCACAATACATCATTTACATTGGACTATCATGATATGAAGGGCATCGAACCTAACCTCTACATGCATAGGATATACATCAATGTGGGATGCAGGCCAATTAGGTAGCGTCAACGGATAATGAACCCTGTTGTAAGAGACATAGTGAAGAATGAACTGCAAAAACTACTGGATGTAGGATTCATATATCCCATATCAGATAGCCAATGGATATCCCCACTAGTCATAGTACCAAAAAAAGGAGGTAAGTGGTGGGTTGCTATAGATGACAAATAATTGAATACTGCCACTAGGAAATATCACTTACCTCTTCCTTTCATTGACTAGGTATTAGACTCCTTGGCTGAGAAGAAGTATTTGTTGTTAAATGCAGCCTAATCAGACTTTGAGGTTAAATTTTCCCCACTTTTATTAGCACGGTTTCCCCCAAAATTATTTAATGGGGTAGTGCAGGTGGGGCAGAGCCCCTCCTATGGGGTCCAAGAGTGGGGGTTGTCGGGGGCAGCGCCCCTGAAGCAAAAATTGCCTATTATTTTGTAAAGGCGTCGAGAGTTATTTTTCTATTGGCTGACATAAAAAACCCTATTTTATAACTGACATAAGTCTTGATAAAAATGGCTAAGGGTTAGGGTTTCCATTGATATTATATTGTAGCATTTGTAGTGGTATTGAATTGCAAGGATTGTTGGTTGTAATCGGTTTGATTTGCTGGATAATAATATTGGACTCTTTGTTGGTGGATGTAGCCTGAGTTTGGATGAACCATGTTAAAACTATCTCTCGCTGTTATTATTTCTATGTATTTTTTATTCCCCTGTTTAATCTTTATTTTCATTTAATTGATATCTTCTGCATGCAATTCCTAACAGTATTTTTCTTTCCTTGATGGATTCAGTAGCTATATCCAGATCAAAACAGCCCCTGAGGACCAAGATAAGACTACATTTACATGCCCATGGGGGACCTATGCCTATTCAGTCCTTCCATTTGGACTCTGTAATGCATCTGCAACATTTCAAAGGGTTGTTTTAAGCATATTTTTTTATTTTTCCCATGACTCTATGGAAGTATATATGGGTGATTTTACCACTTAAGGAGATTCTTATGAAGAGGCACTGAAAAACCTTGAAAAATTCCTCTAGAGATGTCAAGATCATAACCTGTCTCTTAGTCATGAAAAATGTTTTATGATAATGGAAGGAGTAGTGATTGACCACTTTGTGTCCAAGAAAAGAATTCAAGTGGATCTAAATAAAATTGAAGTCATCTCCACATTGCCTATTCCTCAAAAACATAAACATGTTAGAAGCTTTCTTGGCCATGTAGGATATTATAGAAGATTCATAAAGGATTTCACTAAGATAGTTGCTCCCCTATTTATCTTACTCTTTTAATATGTAGAATTTAATTAGACAGTTGATTGTCAAACATCCTTTGAAAATCTAAAAGAATCATTGACAAAGACACATGTACTTAGAGGGCCTAATTGGGAAGTCTCTTTCCATATCCATACAGATGCCTCTGACTTTGTTGTAGGGGTTGTGTTAGGGCAAAAGGAAGAAAAATTGTAATATGCAATTTATTACATCAATAAGAATCTACAAGGTGTTGAACTCAACTATATTGTCACTGAAAAGGAAATGTTAGCTATTATCTATGCAATCAATAAGTTCAAACATTATATCATTGGGTATCCTATTTTTGTTCATATTGACCATGCAACAATAAGGTACCTTATGAACAAACCAATGGTAAGTGGTAGATTGGTTAGATGGTTGTTTCTACTTTAGGAATTTGATATTACTATTGTAGACAAGCCTGGGAAGGCCAATGTTGTTGTTAATTTCCTCTCTAGGCTATCTACTTGTAATGAATATCCAATTATTGATGATTCATTTCTAGATGAGCACTTATTGGCACTGATTATACAAACTCCTTGGTATGTAGATATAGCAAATTATCTAGTTGAAAGGAAAACACCTCCACACCTCTCACCAAGGGAGAGGCGCCACCTAGTTGAATGCAACTTTCCCTATTCTTGGGTAGCTAGTTACCTCTTCTACACATGCCCTGATCATGTCATATGAAGATGTATCAGAGAACATGAAGTATATGACATTCTCAAGGAATGTCATGATGAAGCCTTTGGAGGACAATTTACAGCTAAGAGAATAATAGTAAAGGTCTTAAATACTAGATACTACTGGCCAACTCTGCACAAAGATACAACTCTCTATAAAAGAAGACGTGACCATTGCCAAAGGATGGGCAGACCTATAAGAAGTGATGAGATGCCCCTGTAGCCACAATTGGTGGTCACACCCTTTGACAAATGGGGCATTGATTTTATTAGGCCCATTGATCCTCCATCTCATAATAAAGAATATATACTTGTTTGCACTGATTACTTAACAAAATGGGTGTAGGTGAAAGCTTTAAATGTTACAAGAGACAATAAGGTTGCCACATTCCTATATGAGGAAATATTTAAAAGGTATGGAGTGCCAAGAGAAATAGTTACAAATCAGGGACCACAATTTACATTAGCCATGATTGCAAGTCGCATTCAAGAATATGAAATAAAACATAAGAAGTCCACTCCCTATCATTCACAGTCAAATGGCCAGGTTGAGGTCACAAACAAGGAAATTGAGGCAATATTAACAAAGACAGTTGCATTACACAGAAAGGATTGGGTAACAAGGCTCTCAGAAAAAGTTTGGGCATACAGAACTACATGGAAAACAAAAATAGGGTATACACCCTATGAATTGGTCTATGGTAAGAAGGTTGTCCTTCCTATTGGGTTTGAATACAAAACATTAAGAACTGCCATTCAACTTGGGATGGATCTATCAACAACTCAAAAAGAAAGGTTGCACCAGCTTAATGCCTTAAAGGAGCTAAGGATGGAAGTAGTCCACCACACTGAAATAATCCAAAAGCAGAGAGTCAAATGGCATGACCAGTACATCAAAACCAAAGAATTCAAGTAGGTGATTGGGCCCTGCTCTATGACTCCAGGTATAAAGACCATGAAGGGAAATTGCAGACCAGATGGCTGGGTCCTTATGTGAGAGGAACCTACTACAACAATATAATGAAAAATGCATGAAATAACAGAAATAGCAGAACACAGAAGGAATTTATTGATCGCAGGCCACTTCAAGGGGGCAACCTCCTTTGAGCAAGCTTAATACAATAAATTCCTAGATGCCTTCATTGGCCTCAACACGTACTTATATACTAAGTCTAATCTAAACAACTATTACTTCCCATGAATGTGGGATAATACAATATACTCATGGGACAACTTACAAAGCATATGCGTCCAACATCAATATACTAACAAAGTAAAGAGAAGGGTTAAATACAGATTCCTAACATCCCCTCCCTCTTAGAAAAGTTTTGTCCTCAAAGATTAAGATGTGGAAATTGTTGTTGAATCTGAAGGAGTGGTTCCCATGTTGCATCTTGTGCCACTGAATTAATACCTCTGTGATGGATCGAGAGCGAAGCTGATGAGTGCACTTATTGAGGATTGCCTCCAGCTCCAAAATGATGGATCCTTCATTATCCAGTTATGGTAAAATAGTTGTGCTCTGATGTTGGTGCCAAGAACTTTCTTTAGACAAGAGAATGAAATACTGGATGAACGCGGGAAGGAGGAAGCTCCAATTTATAAGCAACTGACCTAATCTTCTAAAGAACCTTATATGGCCCATAGAACTTTGGGGCCAGCTTATGACACCCTTTGAGTTTCAGGGATGATTGCTTGTATGGCTGTAGATGAAGAAAAACCATATCACCTACTTGAAAAGTGTGCTCAAAACGGTGCTGATCGGCTTGTTGTTTCATTCGATTTCTTGCCATGTGAAGATTGTCCTGCAAAATGCAAAGAATCTGATCTCAGGTTCGGAGAACCGTGTCAACTGCCTGAACTGGTGAACTACTGGGGGTGTATGGAAGGAGCACTGGCGGTGCCTGACCATAGACTGCTTCATATGGAGTCATTTTAGATGCAATGTGGTATGAGGTATTGTACCACCATTCAGCGAGAGGGAGCCACTTTACCCACTGATGCTGTTGTTCTAAGGTGAAGCAACGAAGATAAGTTTCCAAACATTTGTTCATAATTTTAGTCTGACCATCTATTTGTGGGTGATACCCTAAACTCATCTTTAGTTTGGTGCCAGTGTGTCGAAATAGTTCGGTACAAAAATGACTGGTGAAAGTTGCATCACGATCTGAGACAATAGAAGAAGGGATTCCATAAAGACGGAAGATCTAGTCCATGAAAATTTGTGTGACTGAGGAGGCGGTATAGGGATGGATGAGGGCACAAAAATGACTATATTTGGAGAGACGATCAACCACAACCAATATCACTATCTTCCCTCCAGATTTAGGGAGCCCCTCAATGAAATCCATACAAATATTTGTCCAAATCCATGTAGGGATGGGCAAGGGTTCGAGCAATCCATGAAGGAGTGTCATTTCACCCTTATTGCACTGGCATGTATCACATTCAACCACCATCTGTTGAATTTCCCTTTTCATTCCCTTCCAAAAGAAGTTACGACATGCCCGCTCATAAGGTTTGAGGAACCCAGAGTGCCCTACCGATGGAGAAGCATGGAGTTCATAGAAGACAGCTTGTTGAAGATCTGTGCTCTGGGGAAGGACCAAATGACCCTTGTATCTCAAAGAAGCACCATCCCAAGAGTAATGTGGTACAGTAGAAGGGTTATTGGCCAACTGTTAGATGATTTGAGATAATGAAGAGTCATTGACATAGCCCTTCTGGATAGATTCCAACCAATTTGGAACATGCATAGAAATAGTTGAAAGAGAAGCTTGGTCATCAAATGTGTGAGAAAGAGCATCTGCCACAATATTGTCCTTACCCTTATTGTAAGTGATCCCATAGTCATAACCCATGAGTTTGCTAACCCATTTTTGTTGTGCTGGGGAGGAGACCCGTTGTTCTAGGAAATATTTCAGACTCTAGTGATCAATCTTGATGCAAAAATGATTCCCTAGTAGGTATGGCCACCACTTCTGTATTGCATGCAAAATAGCCATCATTTCCTTCTCATATGTAGAGAGTCTAAATTCTTACCAGAAAGGGCTTTGCTGGTGAACGCAATAGGATGTTCATCTTGAAGGGGAATAGCACCAAGTCCATTGCCGCAAGCATCACTCTCAATAGTGAAGGTCTTGGAAAAATCTGGCATAGCTAGAACAAGTGTAGTACACATATCTTGTTTCAATTTTTCAAATGCACACTCAGTAGCATGTGTCCATGTAAAAGCATCCTTTTTCAACATAGTTGTTAATGGAGCTACAATCTTCCCGTAATCCTTGACAAACTTGCAATAGTAGCCAGTCAGTCCCAAAAAACCACGGAGGCTCTTGAGTGTCTGAGGATGTGGCCAATTTTTCATGGCTTCTATTTTGGCAGGATCCACTCGAACCCCTTGGACTGAAACAATATGCCTGAGATACTCCACTTCCTCCTGGCCAAAAACACATTTAGACTATTTTGTACAGAGATGATGATCAGAGAGAAGTTGCAGTACAAGATCCAGATGTTGGAGATGCTCAGCCCATGTTTTACTATAGATGAGGATATCATCAAAGAAGACCAGAATGAATTTCTGTAAGTAGGGCCAGAATATTTTATTCATCAATGCTTAGAATGTTGAAGGAGCATTAGTGAGGCCAAAGGGCATGACCAAAAACTCATAGTGGCCATCATGCACGCGGAAAGACGTTTTAGGGATATCATCCTCATGAACCTGAATTTGGTGATACCCAGAACGAAGATCCAACTTGGAGAAAAAATGAGCGCAATGAAGCTCATCAACAACAGGAATCAGAAACTTATCCTTGATTGTGATGTGATCAAGTGCTCGGAAGTTAATGCAGAGGCGCCATGACCCATCTTTTTTCCAGACAAGAACTGGTGAAGAAAAGGAACTAGTACTAGGGTGACTAATACCTTCCTTCAGTAAGTCTCGAACAAGCATCTCAATCTTTATTTTTTGGTGAAATAGGTAGCGATAGGGCCTGATGTTGGAAGGAACGCTTCCAGGAAGGAGCTGAATACGGTGGTCCTCTGGTCGTGAAGGTGGAAATCCTATTGGTTCGGCAAAGACATGCATATCTATCCAAAATTTGTTATAGATCTAAAGGAGTGTGGAGACCGCTGATGGTTGCATCTGAATGGAGTGGAGCTGAGTGATGACACCATGTGAATTCTTCTTAAGGAACTTTTCCATGCGATGTGAACTGATGATGCTGAGAGACCCTGGTTGTAAGCCCTTCAATGTGTGTTTTTTCCCATTGTCTGAAAACTGCATCCAAAGTTCAGCAAAATCCCATAAGATGGGTCCAAGTGTGCGTAACCATTGAGCGCCCAAAACTACATCACATCCGCTTAAGGGCAAGGCAAACATGTCAGAGCACAAGTTATAATCTCCAATAGAGATACGCACATTGCAACACTTCCCTTTGAAAGGTAACGTGCCCCCATTGACAATCATGACTTCAAAGCTGGAGCAAGGATGGACAAAACAATCAGCCTGTTTGGCGATCCGAGGGTCAATGAAGTTATTAGTGCTACCCGAATCAATGAGTATTGTAAGAGGGAGCTTCTTGAAGTAACCCTTAACCCGCATGGTTTGTGGGGTGGTGACTCCTGCTAAAGCATGGACAGAGATCTCTAGGTGGTCTTCTTGAGAAGTAGGGTCAACAGGTGGCTGCTGAGTTTCGACCTGATCATCTACTGTATCCTGAGCATCTTCATAAACTTTAGTTGCAGGCAGAGAATAAGAGATAGAGTTTTTTCTAGCCAATGATGGCATGGTTCGGTGGTTAAGTCGCTCAGGATGTAGTGGCGGCCACCAGAGTTCAAACCCCCGCTGGGCCAACAAGCTCGCAAGGCTTTACGCCTTCGCTGGGCCAATGAGCTCGCGGGTTTGAAGTGTTCTTCCTAGGGGATGAGGTCCCCCAGTTGTGGCCTCACCGGTTCATTGCTCCGGACAAAAGCATTCGCGTGGAGCCGGAGGGCGTGTCGCACCAGCGTCGCCGGTCACGTTAAAAAGTTTACCAGGCGCATTTTAAAAAAAAAAAAAAAAAGAGATAGAGTTTTTTCTCAACACGTCTATGTCCTCAAGTGAATTTCTCATCACGATTATAACAAAGCCCTTTTTCTCTATGTGCCCGCATCTCTGCTTCAATCAAATGCTTGATAGGAGTTGTTCTAGGAGCTGGCGTGATTGGAGGTCTTTGGGAAACCATGTTTCTGAATGGAACGAAATTGGATATGGAGCTTTGTTGAGCTGTGATCTTGTCCTCCGGCAACTTAGCCAACCCTAGGGCTTCCATCATTATGTTGGGACGGAACATTTTAACCTTAGATCAGATTGCATCCTTTAGACCACTGACAAAACAATTCCTAAAGAATTCATCAGACAATCCCTCTGTATGATTGGTTAGTTTCTCAAATTATGTCTGATATTCTCTCACAGTGATAGTTTGGTGAAGTTTAGTGAGTACTCCTGTGAAGTCATCAAAAGCACTAGGGCCAAATTGTTGCAAAATGAGTTTGCAAAAATCTGTCCATTTTGGCTCTTCATGAGCCTTGATGTACCAACAGAACCATTGAAGGGCGTCATGTTCCAAATGAAAGGATGCAAGCGGGACTTTGTTGACATCAAAAGTATTATACAGACTAAAATATTGTTCTACCCAGTATATCCATCCAGTCAGATCATCACCATTGAAGCGAGGAAAATCAAGCTTCAGCCCACAAAAATTGCTGGAAGAAGAGAACCCAGTGTCTATAGAAGACTCTGGCTGTCGTCTATTGTTCATGGCTAAATGCTGAAGATTGAGGACAAGAATTTTTTCATCCAGATCTTGGAGTTTGGTCTTGAGGGCTGCAAGTTCATCCTTCGTGTTTTTGGCTCCTGCACGGGTGATAATCATAACCAGGAGTTTTTTCTTTTTGGGAATGGGTAGAAAAACAAAAACAAAAAAAAAATTAGTAAAGGAAAATTTGGATTTGGAAAAAACTCTGATGGGTAAATGGGGTTTGACTAGGTTTTGGACACTTTCTGAGGGACAGGGAAGCAGAAAATGGGGATTTCAGAAGCGGGGTGAAAGAATGGGAAAATTTGTCCAAGAGGGACAAAGGAACAGAAATAAGAAATGAACACTGTGGCAAAATTTGAAGGTGATTGGGTGAGAATCGAAGAAGTTATGAAAAACCTAAAAATAGATAAATGTGGGATTTCTAGCTTCGATAAGTGGAATTTGGAATAGGGTCCTCAAGGAAGGAAATATGCAGAATGGAATTTCAGGGGTTTCGGTGAATTTTTAGAGGAAACAGAGCTAAAGCAAGGAAGATTTTTTTTTTTAAAAATCTGCAACGGGATCTACAAACGACTCTGGACAGATTCAATCTGCGATTTGTCAGCTGGCAATAGATATGGACCCCAAGTATGTTCGGCTTCCTAAAGGTTCAGGGGATTCACTCGACTACCAATGCTGTCTAACAACTTGCATATTGGGGCAGTACCCCTCACTCCACGGCTCAGGTAAAACTGATAACTGCTTTGCCACAAATGACAGCTCTTGGCTTACCTCACGGATGGGAACTAGTTAATCAGGTAGGGGCCATTGCCCTTTTTGCTGGCAAGTCCTCTCAATGGGCCAGCTACTTTGGGGTTCCTGTGGTACTCCTCACAATGAGTTTTAGGGCTATGCCCAGGCACTTCCCATAGTTAAGTGGATAGGGATTATTCCCTGATCTGAACCTGCAATTGAAATGAACAATACAGATACAAAGAAAAAAGAACTACTCCAATAATCACAGCGCCTGGAGGCCACTACGAAAAAAATTGGTAGAAATTCCACCTAGCGAGCCCAAGAAAGTGCTCTGATACCAGATGAGAGGAAGCTCCTGCAATAATATAATGAAAAATGCATGAAATAACATAAATAGAAAAACACAGAAGGAATTTATTGATCATAGGCCACTTCGAGGGGGCAACCTCCTTTGAGCAAGCTCAATACAATAAATTTGTGGATGCCTTCGTTGGCCTCAACACGTACTTATATACTAAGTCTAATCTAAACAAATATTACTCCCCATGAATGTGGGATAATACAATATACTCACGGGACGACTTACAAAGCATATGCGTCCAACAACAATATACTAACAAAGTAAAGAGAAGGGTTAGACACAGGTTCCTAACATTATGAAATCAAGGAATTTTTTCCCAATGGTGCAGTTCAACTAACAATAATTGATCCAGTAAGATTTTCCCTAATGGTTAATGGACACCATTTGAAATTGTATAAAAAGCCATTGGATAAAGCCAACTTTCTCTACCAATTAAGAGAACATTAGGTACCCAAGTTTCATAGCATTTTACACCAGAGGAAGCATGCCTACCAATCTCAGATGCTCCTAGCACTCCAGCAACAAATCAAGCTACCATCTTGTCTGCATTACCTCCTCGGGTATGATTTCTATAAACCTTGTAAATAAATAAAACATTTAAAAAAATATTCATCACATTCAGGCTCCATCAAATCAACTCCTTATATGGATAGTTGAAGATTACTTTGGCTGCCAACCAATTTACTCAAGGGACCTGTAGCCAAAGGCTATCTACTGTATTAAGGGACTTGTACAATTACACTTGCAGCAACTATAATGGTCATCATTCCTGAGGGACATGAAGCTGTTGCACTCGCAGCCAAAGCACATGGGCCCTGTTCACATCACGTTTCTGATTGTGCACGTGTAGCCACTCTGTCCTGCAACACCTTTTCTCATGGCATCCACATGCTACCATTTTCTGCTATACACTATACCTTCTAGCTACATGTCACAATGTTAACACACATTCATTTTGCACACTTCTTCAACGTCAAATCCATTTGATTCACTTTGGCACGTTCTTCGAACACATCAACTCCAAACACCATGTCATTATCTTCCCATGCAACATTTCCATGTTTATCATCACTCTAAAGGTATTTATCTCGCTATTGCTATTTATTAACATTTAATACTATTTATTTTATGGCAATCTTTAGAATCACCAATCATTAATTCGACTATTGTGACCAATTCAAATTGCTTTCAAACCTCTCTTCCATGCCTTTAACCTATCATCTCATTTGAGGAAAAATGCAACCTTAGTTGGGGGAAATTCCATATACAAGAATTATCTCACGTACACTAAAACCTCTCCATTCATAATTATGACTATCTGTGCCGCATACCATACACAATCTAGCAGGATAGCAATTAGTAATAAGTGACTGGTAAAAGCATTGGCCAAAGAATAAGGGATTGAATTGAGGGAAATGAATTTGCAGAGTGGAATCAGGTTCAGTAGCAGAGTTCTATAGAATATCACGATGGGTGGAGAACCAATCAGGAGAGAGCCTACCAATCACACAATATTATTGACTAACACAGAGTTAGAAGAGGAAGACTTATACACAACTAGGAAATGACATCAACCTCCCCCTGATACTAAGAACCCATACTTCTCAGCTTCTCCAAATGAAGTTAAAATAGAGGATTTGTTGTTGGATTTTGAGGAGAGAACAAAGGAAAAGAAGGATGAACTACATATGGTTCTACAGAAAATTGCAAAATTGGAAAAGTAGTTGAAGGATTACCAACATAAGGAAATAGGGTTAAATGAAAGAGTTAAGAGTTTGGAGGATCAACTGCATGTTTACCAGCAAAAGGGAACATGAATAGACCATTTGGCCAAATTGGCCATTATAGAAATTAACAAAAGGAATCTAGAGCCTATGCAACAAGAAGAACAACTAGAGGAACCTACACCATCAACCTTGTTAACAGTGTTAGAAATACGGTTGTCGTTGCACCAAAAGGTCAACCTATTAATGCCTGATACAACTGCCACAGTTAATGAAGCCACGGGAGGCGGTTAAGCCATGTCATGAATCCCATGAGAAATGCTAGCTCACTGCCAACAACCACCCCCCCCCACCCCCCCCGCGTCACTTGCGGGGGAGATTATAACTCAGAACCTTTGGCTCTGATACCAATTGTTGGAGTCTAGGACAACATTGAAAGGGTGGGTGAATCAGTGTTGTATAACTTTCAAAATATTTTTGCACCTTTTAACTTACAAGACACAAAGAAAGGAAGACATCAATGATATGATAAACACATATGCAAAAGTATGAGTTAACACAAGATATGAGACCAAGACACAAAAGATTATACGAGAGGAAAACCCTCCTGGGGTAGAAAAACCTCTCAAAAATGCCTCACTAGATTAAGCACAAGAATCAACATTTACAAAGTCTCACTGACTTATGATAGCCTCACTGGCATACTGAAAGTCTCACTAACTTATCAAAACTTGATGAAACACTTTGAATGCAAATACAAAATATTTCAGGGGTTTACCCTGTTTCAATTCAATACAAAAATCTTATGTCTCCCTTTTGATCTCACATAACAAATTCAATTACACATCACAACTTATCAGTCTCTGCAAATTATAAATGATTTGAAGAACCAATCACTATCAAATTACACTTCTCTTTCCTTTATTTGAACAATCTTGAACCTCTTCAATTTCAATGTCTTCATTAACTGCAATTTCAATGCCTTCATGCCTATAAATCATCCATCTCATAACAAAACCCTAAAGAGAGCTCAAGGGATCCACTGATCTCTACAATTATGATGAAGGCATATTGAAGGCATCTTGATGAAGACTGATAAAGGCATGACCTTGAAACCAATTCCTTATGAACCCTATGAACTCCTGAATAAAGATCATCAAAATATGAACAACTATCTTCTTGATGTGATCATCAACTGATCAACCAAGTCCTCACCTTATGAAGACACTGCACCACATGACATGCATCTTTCTACAACAATATCCTAGTCCATGAAGTGGATAAACTGCATCATGACTTGAAAGAATATCTAATTCTTCTTCATATCTTGAGACACAAATGTAAAAATCTTGAAGTATATGAGAACCGAACAATACACAAACTCCTTAATCATGACATGAAAATTCTGATAACATCCTATGCAAATCTTTTATGTCTCTACCCACTTGTCACCTTTTTGACATCAATGACAATTATCCTACATCAATCTCCCCCTTTGTCATTGATGGCAAAACTATATGATACATTTTCTCTCTCCCCCTTTTTGACATCTAATGACAAAGGATAGGATACTCTCCCTATCATTTCACTCCACTGAAAGATGTTAAAGCTTAACCATAACATTTACAATCACATTGCATGATGAAGATTTTTAAGATATAAACTCATGATAACCTTGAACCTATGATGATCTATGATGACAAAAATTATAAACCAGAAGCAAACATATGACAAACCTTGTTGACAATACCCTGAAACAACTCTTCAACTTGAGAGCAACGAGTCACCATGAAACACATATCTGAAGACATACATCCTGAAGCACAGAACCTGAGAGCAACATTATGTGAGGTAAAACAAACAAAGCATCAAACCATTGTGATAAACTGCCCATAGATTGTACCATATTCTGCATACATAAAATGAGATATGTTACATCATAGAATCTGAACAAAAGAGCACTGTCCTGATAAAATGAAGCATGCATATCTATCTCAGCACAATACCACTTCATGTCATTACACCAATACAAAGATGAAGATGAAAACTGACATCATTGAAATCTTCTGATCACTTTATTTGTTAAGATAAATACTGACATATCACTACTATCAAATACCAACACTAACGTAATCAAGAGCATCATAATATAGAATCTTTGTGACTTCTCTGCCTTGCATCTTATATAACACATTTTCATTACATCATACCTTCATATCAACTGATGACATCACCTGTCCACAAGCAAGTTTATTATTTTTTTGAAGTAAATACTGTGATCCTTGTATGAAGTAGCTCTTGATTACTACTGACAGATGAAGACTTGGACAATTCTAAACCATCTTGAAGATCTAACCATCTTCTCTAAATGATGCCTCCTGTTGAAGCATGAAGAAAGTAAATCCAGTACAAACAAGTTAGTATCAATATCTTATGTGACCATCAACAATTGATGTGATCAAGCTGATCAAACAAGTCCTGTCATAAACATGATGATAAACACCAGACATCAAGAACATAAGTATCCATCCTGAGACAAGCATAGAGATATCCTAATCAAATGAATACATCCTACCATATGAAGAAAGATTACCATATCTGCATCATCATCAACTCAACACCTTTTTAAGAATCAACATGATATGAACAAGATCATTTATAATCAAGTCACTCAACATCATCAAACACATTGTGCATTGAATCCCTAAACAACTTATCCACTGATCACTATTTAAAAAATTTCATTTCACAAGACTGATATGAATAGCATATTATCAGGCATGAATCCAAAATCAAAATAAATAGAACAAGATCATCAAATTGACAAACATCAAATGATCTCATCCTGAAACCTCTTGGGGATATTTGATGACATGAACAACTCCCCCTTACTCCATGCGATCTGTTATGCAACTAATGATGTGACTTGTGCAAGATGTACAAGTTAGAATCTATCCTCTTTTGATTTTGTTTTAGTCTCCATACCATTACAGGTTCTTTCTTCCTCCAAACTTTTTCAACCTCTTTATTTTTCCAACCTATCAAACCTGGTGATGCTTTTCTACAACTATATGCTTTGTGACCAAGATAATTGCACAAATAACAAACTATATTGTAATCATTATCAAATGACTGATAATACCTTTTTGACATCCCTTGAGCATTTATGTTATGCTTCCATGCAGGATCATATCTTCTATGCATTTTACAGTTTCTTTGTATGTGACCAACATTATTGCACTTGTAACATACAAGATTCATATTCCTTCTGCAATCAACTGCTTTATGTCCAAAATGATTACAGCTATAACAATAACCATTAAATCAATAATTATACATGTACATATAAGCTTGTCTTACAGGAGCAGTTCTTTTGAAATTTCTTCTTTGATTGTGCATTTTGACAAACTCATCTTTAGTTTTCTCCTCAGCTTCACACTTCTTTTTAACTTCAAAGGCAACAACATGATGACTTGAATCAATTTTCCTTCTTGGAGTTTCTTTGGCTTTGGAACACTCTCCTTCTTCATATCCTATACCTGTTGTGTTCTTATGATGCTTCTGTTTGCCCAACATCTCATGCAACTTATTTGAGCTTTCTTCAAACTCCTGATATTTCTTGGACAAAACCTTGAGACCATAATCTTTTCTAAGATTGATAATTTCAGCCTCAAATTTCAGATTTTCAATTCTTTTAACCGCAAGGTCGGATCTTGTTACATCAACTATTCTCTTATGATCCTCAATTTCAGTTTTTAAGCTAATAATCAATTTGTCAGAATTATCAACATAACTCTTTAAAACTGCAATTTGATTTCTAGTCTCTTCAAGGTCAGAAGATATTCTTTCAAAATCTAAAATAATTGTCTTTGGATTATTTTTCTTGTTGTAGTTGCAACTCTAGTCTCTGATTTTCCTTTTTATATTTCTTGAGTTCACTCAAAGCACATATGAGCTCTCCTTCAACATCAACCTCACAATCATATTCATCAAACTCCTAATCATAATCACTCGTAATATTACCTTCTTCTGAATCATATTGAACCTTATCTCCTTCATGCAAATGTCTTTTTTTATTATCACTTTCTTTATACATCAAGCTATCATCTTCTTCAAGTGCATCACTTTGATAAATTCTAATCAACTCCTTCCACATATCTTGAGCTATTTCACAATTCATAACTTTACAAGAAACTTCATTAGATAATCCAGATAGAATAGCCTTCTTTGCAGTATCATTGTATTCATAAGCCTCTTTATTATTTGTATCATTAGGTGATAGATAGGAAATAAAATAACCATTCTCAATAGACATCCATAACTCTTGTTGGCAGTGAGCCAGCATCTCTCGCGAGATTCGTGACATGGATTAACTGCCTCCCGTGGCTTCATTAAATCTAGTGGTTGTATCAGGCATTAATAGGTCAACCTTTTGGTGCAACGTCAATCATGTTTCCAACATGGGGAACTTGCCACAATCCCCTGGATCTTATGGAAAACCACTCCTAGCACAAACAAGCTCAAAATTTGGCATAAAGGCTAGCCCCACCATATTCATTCGTTGGGGACTTCTAGAAGATGAATCCATTGAAGATATCTCATCCTAGCTATATAAGGAAGCCAAAGATTTAGTCACATTACTAGTTGAGCAGTATACCAGAGGTCTTCGCATTGTTAAGAACATGGGTTACAAAGGTCAAGGTGGCTTTGGATTGCACAGGCAAGGAAACATAATAAACAAGGATTAGGGTATGGAAAGGACGTACCAAAGCCCTCAAACATCGAGTATATTCTTGATGAAGTAGCTAAGGCATTTCCCACAGTTGAACATTATAACAAGGATACCATTGACAACTCTGTGATACATCTCGCAAACCTATTTCATGAGACCTCTATTTTCATGATATCCTCTATCTCCCTTATATCCACTGCCAAAATCCAAAGCCTTCCACTTGTTTACCCAAAACTTATCAATTGGGACCAACAAGAGCCTCAAATTCTATACATATTTCAAAATGATGAGCCCATCACATAATTCATGGGACTACACTACGATATTCTCTTAAGAGACTATAAATCAGGTTTTAGGATAGATCTTGATAACACATCATACTTTGGCGACAAGGTCAACTCCTCTAGTCACAAAAATAAAAAAAATAAAAAGATCCCCTGGTGAAAACCACAACGTGGTGCCATCAAATTCCAAAATAGTAAAAAGAAAGAACGTATCTAATGGTGAAAACCTCTATGGGACCCCAAGGATGGAGGATTTTACCTTCCCCTACAATTGAAATATCTAGAAAAATCTCCACATTTGGTTGAGAAATCACAAGAGATCAATTTGGGAACAACCCAAAATCCTAAGATTACATTTCTCGTAGCTTCCTTATCAGAACAAGAGAAAATATTTCACAAAATTATCTTTGAAAACACTACAACAAATCCCTGTGATTAGCTCCTTTTTTTGCTCTATTTTTTGCTTCCACCCACTGTTTTAATGTATTTTTCTCCATTTTTTTAAAAAAAAGTTGGCACTATTTATCGGGATGGTGTTGCTTTTTGGCATTTTTTTTTTGCATCGACCAGAACAAGTTGACACTAAATTAGGCACAAATTAGTGCCTCAATTAGTGCCTAACTTAGCACCTACTTTAGCTCCTATTGTAGTGCCTAATTTAGCACCACATTTAATGCCTGGTTTAGCGCCTGTTGTAGTGCCAGCGTTAACGCCTTATGTAGTGCCTAAATTTAGCACTTGTTGTAGTGCCCGCGTTAACACCTTATGTAGTGCCTAAATTTAGCGCCTGATGTAGCACCTAATTGAGCGCCTAATTTATGGTTACTTGGGTTTAGGAGTATTATTTAGGGTTTTGGGTTTTGGGTTTTGGGATTAGGGGTTAAGGTTTAAAGGTTTAGGTTTAGGGTTTTGAGCGAGATAGAGGACCAATAGGGAGATATAGAGGAGACTAAGGTGAGAGATAGGGAGATAGAGAGAGGGACATGGCCAAAGACATAGGGAGAGAGATTGAGAGGTAGAGGGTCAAAGGCGATAGGGAGAGAGGGGAGAGATAGGGAGATATAGGTTTAGGGTTTCTAATCGGGTTTAGGGGTTAGGGTTTATTGTTTAGGGGTTAGGGGTTCAGGTTTAGAGGTTTAGGGTTTATAGAGAGAGGAATGATAGGGAGATATAGATGAGACTGTGGAGAGAGATAGGGAGATAGAGAGTGAGGCACATGGACATGGCCAAGGACATAGGGAGAGAGAATGAGAGGTAGAGGGATGATAGAGATAGGGAGACAGGGGATAGATCATAGGGAGATAAAGGTTTAGAGTTGCTTGGATTTAGGGTTGCTTAGGTTTAGAGAGAGAGAGAGAGACTTCATGGTTGTGTTCAGGATGAAGCTTTGAAGTTGATAATATTGATGCTTTTGTATAGCTTGTAAGCACAGTGAAATGGAGGTAGTGTCTAAGCTGATACAACGACTTCAAGCGTTAATGGTTTCCTGTAATTCCTTCATCAAGTGGGAGAATGTTGAGTACTTGTGACTCAGATTATAGGAATCGGCTTGTGCTGCTCTTTGTCTCAGCAATCTATTTGTTACTCTAACCATTTTTGTCTTCCCGATGGTGGTGTTCTTGCGATGTGCTATCGGCGAAATGGGGGTCTTCAGCGTAACTTGTTTGTGTTCCAGCGATGGAGTATGTTTCATCGATGGTGTTCTATTCATCAGCTTGACTATCACTGTCGGCCTTGTCTTAAGTTCTCTCTCTGATCGCCTGTGCTACACCGTGTTGACATTTCTTCTGAATCAGCATTAGGGTTTGCCACTTCTAATGCACAGGCAGATTCAGGCCAACTGAATACAGGAGGTTGCGTGAGCTCCTCCCCTTCACTTCTGGTTCTGCCGCACCAAGGGGGGTATCCCTATAACTCAAGATGTAACCTTGACTAGCTCAAAGATAGAATGATCTAACTTGACAACAACAGGCAGAATACTCTCATGAATGGACCAAGATCTGCATGATAGATCACAAGGCTGGCAACATTCTTGGACATGATGTCTGGTTGGGTATGAGAGCATGCAGGGGGTTCCTAATACTACTCCTACAACTAACAGGTGGAGGTATGAAATGTTTTGATATGAATTTGGATGCAAAGCTGGACATGGTGTATAACACAAGAACACAGCATGATTGGTGCCTATCCAGGGCTTGGAGTCGGTAGACATACACCTGTGAATGATCAGCATGAATAGCTAGAACTGGATTTCAGGGGGATACACATGATATCTGCCTTACAGATATCTCCCAATGAAGAGTGTTGAGCTATCTCTACTTATGGCATCCCTACTGCAGTATACCCTTCCCAATGTTCAACCTGAAAACAGTTTAATCTGCCCCTTGAGCAGAGGTTAAAAGATCAGACATTCAACATAGGAATTCTATGCTCTAGAATCTAAACATAAGCAAACATCCAGATCCAGAAGAAGGATACATGCAATACTGGAGACAGAATTAACACAACACATGCTAAGACAGCATTACTCATATAAGGTCAACCATGAAATCAGTGGATCCATGCCAAGTCCTACAACAGGAGATACATAAACTCACAAGACAAACTGTACAGAGCAACCAGATCAGCTGGTTATGGATTACAGAGCCAAAAATCTACAACTTTCAACAACCTCCAAATGAACAACACAACCTGCTTATAACAGCCAGGTAGGTGTTCAGCAATTAATTACATGGTTGACCAAAATTTCGCCAGATACACAGTATCATGAAAATGGCGCTCAAACACAACCGGATTGGCGCCCAAACTTGAATGCAGCAGGTAGGAGAGGAGACAGGAAGATTTCTCGAGCCCTGCGCCCCTGTCCGCTGATGTACACCCTCAGTCGGGTACAAGATCGACCCACGCCATCGCCCATACCTCTGCAACAATCGCCATTAATGGCGCACCAACCCGCGGCCTTGGGAAGATCATCAAATCTGCAATCGCAACCATTTCCCGCCGAGATTCATCATCATGATGTTTTGAATATGCAGGATAACAATATCCCACATGCACCCTGCGATGACCTTAATAACACTTTATATACTAAGTCATGAGCATATATCATGTCGGTGCTTTTGCTCCTGACGACACTAGTATAGACCTCATCATCATCATCCTCCAGCAGCATGATATCCTGTTGTTTGAAATATCACCCTGACGTCATCATGATATTTGAAATATACCCTTCATGATAATCGGCACAACCTAATCCATCGGAGGAACATCCTCCTGCTGAGCTTATTCCAAAAGTCTGGCCGATGAACATCCTGATGATGTCATCATCATATACTGCTGACGTCATCATCATATCTGCCTACTGCGCACCTCCTCATATCCGGATGACGTCATCATCATGTTTGTAAATATCAGGAGGTCTCTTCAAGATGATCACTTGTTAGAAATATGACCTCCGCGGACCTTGATGACGTCATCATCATATTAACATCATCATGATATTCGGAAGACAACCGGATATTTATGAAATATCCTCCTGATGCTCAAATATCAGGTTGCACTGAAGCTCCTCTATAAGATCGGGGCGATAACTGAATATGATGATGATGCTTGAAAAGATCACCCCCCGGAGATAATGCGCGAAGCCAGCAGGCGGATATCTCCTTGATATCAACATCATCATGATGTTCGAACAAACATATATCCGGGTGATATGAAAATATCACCCCTTCCTTCGAGAATATCATGATGCAGATAGGCAGAAAGAAAAATATCACCCTGATATACGGATGACGTCAGCATCATCAGGATGAGAAACAAAGAACAAGAAGTGATACAACATCATCAGGATGATATTGACTAAGATCATCCTGACGTTCAAAATATGATGACCCTAGTGAATATCGGGTCGCAATTAGAACTCTTCAACAACATCATCAGGATGATATTAACCAAGATCACCCGATGATAAGAATATCACCCCGGCGAAATATCATGAAGGCAGAAAATATGATGACCTCCGCAAGCAACAGGATGATGACTGGAAATATCATGATGATGACGACCCTTAGGAAAAAACAAGTCAGGTCGACAACTTAGAGAATAAGCAACATCATCATCATGCTCGCGCAAGGTGATAAATGGAAGATCACCGGATACTTTGAAGAATCACCCTCGCAAGCAGATCAGGGCGCACTGTAGCTCGTCAGCATCATCAGGATAAACCAAACATCACCCGATAACTGAATATGATGATGACGATGAAAAAACAGTCGACGAAGAACATGATGATGCTGACCACCATCGAACCAAATATGATGATGATGACCTCCTCCTTAAGAAAATATGATGATGCAGCTGAAAAAAAAAACACTGAGGAGGTCCAACACTTAGAGCATTTTTTGGATACTTAGGGAGAGTGCCTGAATGAAAATTGCTCAGAAAACTACCAGTCAATTCAGGCACTAACAGTGGCTCTGTCTGGGGACGTGCAGGTGAAAACCTGCAGCGAGAACCAGATCTCTGGGATGCAGACCAGTCCCTTATCCATTGGGCACAGAGTCAAATACTGCACTGACCTGCATCACCCAACACACTTGATGGCCTAAGGCCACCAAGAAAAGAAAAACATGTATCTCCCTTTGTCAAATATCTTGTTTTCATCTGCATGCACTGGGTCAAGCTTGGAGATACTACAAAGATCCACCCACAAACAAATCTTGTCATCTGCATATTCAACCCTCTGATTTGGCTTGTCATTATCACCCTTGTGCAGATAACCCTCAGCATCATGTGACATGTGGGTGCAGAATGTATCAAACAATGCATGTTCATATGGCATATAGCACTTATCACCTATATCATCATCATGCATTGCAACATGATCTCCTAGCTGGACTGCAAATAGGAAACACTCGGAGTCCACCACAAAACTAGGAAGGTCAAGGCTCATTGTATTATATGCTGGCTCATCAAAAGAAAAGCTTTCAAAATCACAATTGTGCACATCATGTACACAACAATCAGCAGCACCAGGCTGGAAAAGATCAGGCTCTAGCATCTCTTTCAAATCAGGCACATCTTCACAGTCACTTACCTGATGTATGTTGCTTCCTCTTTCATCAGGATGAGAAACAGAATCCAAGCCAAAAATAATGTCTAGATCCTCACCATACTCAGACAGATCCTCATCACCACATGTGTCATAAATGGGTGACCCAGGTGCATCAGTTTCATCATAGTATGCCATTTGTTCATGGGCAGCAGAGCACACCTCTTCATCATCAATGGATTCACTCTGTGGAGGAGTATCAGCCTGTGTGTCATAAGCAAAACAGCCATCAAATGAAAAACAATCATGCTCTGAACTAGCACTTATTTCAATTTCTGACTGCTCTTCATGATCTCCATGTGTTTGAAAAGTAGGCAATGGGTCACACATAGGACTGCTTCTCTGTTTGCTTATATCTTCTCTGTCTTGAGTACAATACTCACAATTGTCTCCACAGGTCCATTCTAAAAATTGCTCATTGCTGTCCACAACCTCGTTATTGTTTTCATGGTCAGCTGCCTCATCATTGCAATGGGAATCCTCATTAGTCCTTTCACTGGCATCCTCAACTGGTGAACAATCCAGTTGAGCAGTATTGTTAGCATTATGTTCAAATACAGCAGTCTCAACCTCTATGCTTTTATTTTCATTTTTATCTGCACATGATGCCATAATCATTTGGTCATTTGCAGCTTCACAACAATTATTCACACCAAGGCCTGGGGACAGGGGTTTCAGCAGGTGCACATTTCTCATTTCTTCTACATTTTCTAAAAATTTGTATGCCATCTGCATACTTGTCACCTTGAAATCCCTCAGTAATGCATTAGAGCCCTCCTCAAAAGCTTCAAAGAATATGCCAACACAGGCTGAAATATCAGGTCTGAAACTTTCAGGGACATGTGAAAGGGCTACTGCAAACCTATGACTGAAATCAACACATGGCTCTTCATCTTGTTTTCTGATTCTCATCAATTCTGCAACAAGATCAGCCGGTTCTTTTGCAAATTCCTCCTTGAAACAGTCAGCAAGCTCATCCCAACAGGCAAAAAATTTCTTTGGAAAGCTCAAATACCAGTCTTTTGCTTTTGCATCAAAGGACCTAACAAGAAACCTCATCCACATATCCTCATCTCTGAATGAATGTTTTCCCATAAAACTTTGAAAATTTTGGATATGTGCATTCCCATCACATACATTGTGACCACTAAATCTAGGCATCTGACAGTATATCCTAGCAGGCATAGTTTCTACTTTATAATCCACCCATGACAAATCCAGTTGGTCATACAAAGGATCAAAAGGGCTGACAGGAGGTTTAGCCTTCTGACTGGCAGACACAACAGGGTTACTGCTTCTTAACTGGGCCTGCTCAACCTCTAAGAATATCAACCTATTTCTTATCTCTTCTATTCCTTTATCCAACATCTTACCACTGAGTGTGGGATAACTCATACTTGGATTCATAAAAATCTTACTCTTAGACATTGTTTGTCTGTCTAAGACCTAAGGTTTCCCCTGGCATCTAACCTATGCAGTAAAACAGCAAATAAAGGGGAAGTAACAAAGTACCTTTTCTCATACAGATGCAGAAATATGTACATCTTTCCGTCTCATCACATACATCCATCTTTCATGTGCATTTGGATCTTTTTTGCAGAGTCGCCACCTCTCCAAAGAGGACAAAATTTTCAATAGCTGAAAGCTACTTTTCCAGGTTCATTCCACCAGCAGAGCATCATTTTGTTAGTGACTCGGATGGGCCACAAGTATATCATTTTTTAGTCCATCCCCAGTAGAGTCGCCATTTTGTTGACATTTCTTCTGAATCAGCATTAGGGTTTGCCACTTCTAATGCACAGGCAGATTCAGGCCAACTGAATACAGGAGGTTGCGTGAGCTCCTCCCCTTCACTTCTGGTTCTGCCGCACCAAGGGGGGTATCCCTATAACTCAAGATGTAACCTTGACTAGCTCAAAGATAGAAAGATCTAACTTGACAACAACAGGCAGAATACTCTCATGTATGGACCAAGATCTGCATGATAGATCACAAGGCTGGCAACATTCTTGGACATGATGTCTGGTTGGGTATGAGAGCATGCAGGGGGTTCCTAATACTACTCCTACAACTAACAGGTGGAGGTATGAAATGTTTTGATATGAATTTGGATGCAAAGCTGGACATGGTGTATAACACAAGAACACAGCATGATTGGTGCCTATCCAGGGCTTGGAGTCGGTAGACATACACCTGTGAATGATCAGCATGAATAGCTAGAACTGGATTTCAGGGGGATACACATGATATCTGCCTTACAGATATCTCCCAATGAAGAGTGTTGAGCTATCTCTACTTATGGCATCCCTACTGCAGTATACCCTTCCCAATGTTCAACCTGAAAACAGTTTAATCTGCCCCTTGAGCAGAGGTTAAAAGATCAGACATTCAACATAGGAATTCTATGCTCTAGAATCTAAACATAAGCAAACATCCAGATCCAGAAGAAGGATACATGCAATACTGGAGACAGAATTAACACAACACATGCTAAGACAGCATTACTCATATAAGGTCAACCATGAAATCAGTGGATCCATGCCAAGTCCTACAACAGGAGATACATAAACTCACAAGACAAACTGTACAGAGCAACCAGATCAGCTGGTTATGGATTACAGAGCCAAAAATCTACAACTTTCAACAACCTCCAAATGAACAACACAACTTGCTTATAACAGCCAGGTAGGTGTTCAGCAATTAATTACATGGTTGACCAAAATTTCGCCAGATACACAGTATCATGAAAATGGCGCTCAAACACAACCGGATTGGCGCCCAAACTTGAATGCAGCAGGTAGGAGAGGAGACAGGAAGATTTCTCGAGCCCTGCGCCCCTGTCCGCTGATGTACACCCTCAGTCGGGTACAAGATCGACCCACGCCATCGCCCATACCTCTGCAACAATCGCCATTAATGGCGCACCAACCCGCGGCCTTGGGAAGATCATCAAATCTGCAATCGCAACCATTTCCCGCCGAGATTCATCATCATGATGTTTTGAATATGCAGGATAACAATATCCCACATGCACCCCGCGATGACCTCAATAACACTTTATATACTAAGTCATGAGCATATATCATGTCGGTGCTTTTGCTCCTGACGACACTAGTATAGACCTCATCATCATCATCCTCCAGCAGCATGATATCCTGTTGTTCGAAATATCACCCTGACGTCATCATGATATTTGAAATATACCCTTCATGATAATCGGCACAACCTAATCCATCGGAGGAACATCCTCCTGCTGAGCTTATTCCAAAAGTCTGGCCGATGAACATCCTGATGATGTCATCATCATATACTGCTGACGTCATCATCATATCTACCTACTGCGCACCTCCTCATATCCGGATGACGTCATCATCATGTTTGTAAATATCAGGAGGTCTCTTCAAGATGATCACTTGTTAGAAATATGACCTCCGCGGACCTTGATGACGTCATCATCATATTAACATCATCATGATATTCGGAAGACAACCAGATATTTATGAAATATCCTCCTGATGCTCAAATATCAGGTTGCACTGAAGCTCCTCTATAAGATCGGGGCGATAACTGAATATGATGATGATGCTTGAAAAGATCACCCCCCGGAGATAATGCGCGAAGCCAGCAGGCGGATATCTCCTTGATATCAACATCATCATGATGTTCGAACAAACATATATCCGGGTGATATGAAAATATCACCCCTTCCTTCGAGAATATCATGATGCAGATAGGCAGAAAGAAAAATATCACCCTGATATACGGATGACGTCAGCATCATCAGGATGAGAAACAAAGAACAAGAAGTGATACAACATCATCAGGATGATATTGACTAAGATCATCCTGACGTTCAAAATATGATGACCCTAGTGAATATCGGGTCGCAATTAGAACTCTTCAACAACATCATCAGGATGATATTAACCAAGATCACCCGATGATAAGAATATCACCCCGGCGAAATATCATGAAGGCAGAAAATATGATGACCTCCGCAAGCAACAGGATGATGACTGGAAATATCATGATGATGATGACCCTTAGGAAAAAACAAGTCAGGTCGACAACTTAGAGAATAAGCAACATCATCATCATGCTCGCGCAAGGTGATAAATGGAAGATCACCGGATACTTTGAAGAATCACCCTCGCAAGCAGATCAGGGCGCACTGTAGCTCGTCAGCATCATCAGGATAAACCAAACATCACCCGATAACTGAATATGATGATGACGATGAAAAAACAGTCGACGAAGAACATGATGATGCTGACCACCATCGAACCAAATATGATGATGATGACCTCCTCCTTAAGAAAATATGATGATGCAGCTGAAAAAAAAAACACTGAGGAGGTCCAACACTTAGAGCATTTTTTGGATACTTAGGGAGAGTGCCTGAATGAAAATTGCTCAGAAAACTACCAGTCAATTCAGGCACTAACACACCGATCGGTGTAACTATAACTATCGGCAAAGGTTTGTGTAGTCTCTGCAATAGTTGGTGTCTCTCCAATGGAAAGGTGTTCAGCCTAGCTTGAACTATTGGCTAAGCTCTAAGATGTCACTCTGACTATTATGTGTGTTACCGATGGAGGTTTGGTATCGGCGGGACTAACGCTATTGGTCTTTGGTGGAATTCTTACTCTGATGAGCTTGGTTTGTCCAATGGAGTTTGGCATCAGCAAAAGGAACTTTATCAGTGAAGAAGGATGAAGTCTCACCAAAGGTCTTGGTCACTCTGATGGTTCATTGATGATTGACTGGTTGGGGTCGTCGGCGGCAAAAGCGCTGAGTATAGGCTTACCGTGTGTTCGTGGATATTTACTACTACTCTATTTGTCAACTGATGCATGTGGGACTATTTAGTCCTCATGAATACGAACGATTGTGAATGGTTAAAAAATGAACTGACGACCTTTTGGAAGTTGTAACGGTCTGAGATAGTAACCGATTGTTTTATTTCTGTAATGTGAGATGTGACTAGAACATGTGAGTGAGAACAGAGTTCAGGTAAAAGGGGATTCAGGCTGAGAGGGAGAAGAATATAGTATCTCTCTCTTGGTGATGTCCTGTACTGTATGCCATTTGTGGCATGATAACAGTATGAAGGACTAACCTGAGTGCTGTGATTAGAACTGAGGAGAACTTTGTGCAGGGTTACACTGTCAGTTATTCTTTCAGAGGAGCAAGATGTAAATCTCTGTGTTAAGGCCTTGAGCCTGCAAGTGTATTGTAACATGTCTATTGTTGTTGATTAATACATTGGTTCAATGCTTTGGAGTGTGGGTTTTTTTTTACCCGTAAGGGTTTTCCCCACGTATATCTGTGTATCTTGTTCTGTCTTTCGTGTTAACATTTCTGTTGTTGAAATTATATCTTGTTGCTTGTATTTCCTCTAAAGGTCAATGTTGGAAATGTTCTATGTCTGTTTCCACTTTGTGGCATAGTTGTGCATGTTTTTAAGCGATTGAAAAGAATTTAAATCTGTTGAAGACACCACTATTCTTAGAAATACGTTCTGAGATGCTCTCATTTCCTTACAATATCACCCCCATCACCTACACGTCCATCCCCTCCATCTCCCACTCATGAGCCACAGGCCAAAAAATAGAAGATGGAGCCATTAGTGGAATATGATTCAAGTGATAATGAAGAACAATAAGCAGCCTTGGCCTTGATTGAACTGAAAGAGGTAGCGAAATAACAAAAAAGTCAAAAGCCTCATGATCCAAAGGTTAGGCTGTTAGAGGAGGGAACTGCTGAGATTCAAGAGGATGAGAGGGTAGTGGCCTCTCTGAGATTCATAGAGGATGATAATTTTATACACAACAATAAGTTCATAGATTTCTAGATCAAAATGAAAATGAAACAATTTGATGAAAAGTTGAAGATTAATCTTATAGGAGCTGATGAGTCAAAACAGGTTGAAATTTAAGCTCAAACATTTGTAGAATTGAATATTGATAATATTAATGTCACTCCCTAGGAGGCAAGATAAATGGTGTTGAAAAGTGATATGTTGATTATACCAGGGATGTAGTTGTCCAAAATGTTTCTTTTGGATCAAATCAAAGCACAAGATGACCCCATGTTAGTTGCATAATTTGATTCAGAGGAAGGTGTCCCAGGTGTAGGGTATAACCCTACTACCCAAACACTTGCCCTATGGACAAAGCAGAAGAACACAAGGAAGCCTCGGCTCCTTGATGTAGTACAAGAAATGAGGGGGTTAGCCATGATTAGAACTATGAGAGACACAACTCCTACTGAAGCTGCCACCATAACCATGCATTCTGCAATGTTCACCAGAGATGTGGTAGAAAACATGGAAAAGAAAATTAATGAATATGAGAAAAGGTTAAAGCTATATAATGATGAGGTGAACAAATTGTTCATTGAGAATAAAAAGCTGAAACAACAGTTGCAACAAGCCACCATAGTAAGGGGAGATGAATTAATTGCCTATCACCCACCAGTCCATACAGAGGATCCCCAGATCCAACAAATGAAAGAGGAAATTGATAAGCTAAAAAAGCATAATGAGGAAGATGTCAAAAATCACATCATAGAGATCCTAAGCAGGATATTAAAGCACATAGTCGATATATTGAAAGACGAAATAAATGGGGTACATGAACAATTTAGCAATCTGATCAAAGCTTTGGAACAAATAAACACTAATTCTTCCATTCTTGAAAAGCTTCAAAAGATATGGCAACCTACCTTCCACATACTGACTACTTTATGCAAAGCCACACACAAAGATCTAGATGCCCCATCAAGGCTCAAGCCTACATGAGAAATGGTGAAAAACATAATTGAGGAGTATCAGTATTTGGTAGATACAAAAAGGAAAGTGGAAGGTAAGAGTAGTACATTTGACTCCATCAAATGCCATTTCAGCCCATCAATCCTCAAAGATGATAACCAATTGAAGGGTGTAGATGAATGAAGAGAAGAGTTTGATTAGATGATTCCTAAATGTTTGGCACATGTACAGAATGATGGGGAAATTAAACTCACTGAGTTACATACTCTGCTTGATGGAATTATAATGTTGGACAATGGATACACAAAGTTTGTGGTGGGCATCAAGAACCTCTTGGACAACAGATGGAAAAGCCATCTTGTAAGCTTTGCAGCCGCACAGGAATTTAAGTGGCCTAGTGATTTGAAAATAAGTGAATGGCATGAAACATATTTGGGTTATGAAGAAGATTGAATGTGAAGAGGAGATACCACATCAGAAAATAGAATGCCTTTCTCAGGCCTTGATTGGTCACGGGTTTCTATTCGGTGAATAATGGATTGGTCTTTCTAATTAAAAATATTTTCTTAAAACTTGCTAGTTTAAAAGTGTTTTCTTAATAGTTATGAACAATTATGTCTTTTCTGTTGTAACGGGTCTAAAGCTTGTTTGCCTCTCCTATAAAAAGAGAGACCAAGACCTGATAAAAAGAGGGGGAGAAGGGAGTAGTGGTAGATAGTAGAAAAGTTCCATAATATTTACAAACTCAAAGACCATATTGCAAGCATAATTTTGAAGAAGTTAATGGAAAATCTCTGATTTTGTGGTGCCATATTGGTATCAATTGTTTGTTGAAGTTATTCAATTATTTGGTTGTCTCCATTTTAGTGCTTCCTTATTATTATTTTTTATCAGTAAAAGGCTGAAGCCCGTAGTTTTTTTATTAATAATTAAAAAGAAAATACATACTTCGTTCAATGCAGGCACCGGTAGGAAAGAACGGAGTTAAGAAAACCTCCGGTCTAGCCCCGGACTTATGAAGTTCAGATCATCAGTTTACATAATACATATTTACAGATCCCACCCTGGATAAGTGGTTCATTAGTTGATGAGGACCATAGGTTCTCATTTACAGGTCCAGAGTATTATTTTTACAATTACAATTACCATTACAATTCTTGCTACCTGAATAGACAGGATAACCATCTACTTCAATTATACATTTACCTAGCCACATGTTACATTTATGGCTAGGTGTTACAACAGAAGGGCTTTCCTTGTGTATCATTTTACAAATTCATTGATGAACCACCACCATTTCTTCATCAGCATTCTAGTTTAGACCATTCCTGTAACCACATCACCAAGAGACACAGATTCTTCAAGTAGACTGTGTTGTTAGAATATAAACCTTGGTTATATACAAAAAAGCTTTTGCCTACCCATCCTCAAGTGAACAGTTAGTATTTTGAACAAACAGAATCATGTTATAACCCGTCCAATCAATCTTATCAACTTACTGACATTAGAACCATCCAAAATTTGAAGTAATTATTTTTTTCTGATCTCCCATTGCTCTAAAGGTATATAATGCAGTTATGTATGCCCAGTTTGTTTAGGCCATAGGAGTACCCAGACAATCATGAATTTATAAGTATGTGTGTGTGTGTGTGTGTGTGTGTGTGTGTGTGTGTGTGTGTGTGTGTGTGTGTGTGTGTGTGTGTGTGTGTGTGTGTGTGTGTGTGTGTGTGTGTGTGTGTGTGTGTGAAGTGCTATACCCAAGTTTTAATGAAAAATACAAAATGTACCCTAATATCTACAGGCAAAGATAAATTTCATCGGCCAGAAGATAATTTTGGACCATCAAAGACTTCTGAAAAATAACCAATCAGAGAATTGATTAAACTATATTAATTCATGAAAGAGTGTTTGGCCCATATGATTAAAGTCTATCCAAATGTACCTATAACAAATAAATTAGCAGCCATAAAAGTATATACATATAAATTAACAGCCATAAATGTATATATTGGAAATTAGCAGCCATAAAAGTAACAAATAAATCTAGTCTAACACCCTAGTATAAAGAGCACCTACAATAGGTTGTTCTGGTTAAAATCACAAATGAAGCCAAAACCAGAATTTAACCTGAAATAAGAAAATCAAAAGGAATAGAAACATACTTTTCTTAGAGACATCCTTCCTGTATAAATTTTTGCTTATATGTATATACACACAAATTTGCATCCCTGCATGTTTGTGTGTATATATATATAGAGAAGAACACATCTGGATCACCCAATAGAGTCGAACACAAAAAATTCAACTTGAACATCATAAGCCATCATAGAATTAAGAGTACATAATCCAAAAAAGATCAATACAGATGAAGACTGAAAAAAAAGGTAGCTGTAACACCCATAACAGATTATTTGGGGTTCTTAAAGTTCTACCTCCTCAAAAAATCATTCTAGATTTTTGGTAAGTAAGTTGAGAGGGAGATACCTCTTGATACAAGGACCCATAAATTCTAACAAAATCCCATAGCACCAGTGAGGGAGTTTGTAGTACTGTCAGGTTGGGTAATCATAATAGAGAGAGCATCCCTAGATCAAAAATCTAGCCTATTTCATCATAATCTTAACTAATTTGAAGAGGCAAAATAAAGTGGAGAATAATCCCAAGGAAACGTAACTCCATACGACATATGGCTAAGAATGTAAATAATCATGAGAAAATGAATATATTAATGGGTATGGATTCATATATATATATATGCACATATAAAATGAATATAGATGTCTATATATCTGTGTATGTGTGTGTGTGTGTGTGTGTATATTTAATTTTAATAAAAATGCCTATATGTGAGTTAATCTATATAAATTTATTACTGACACAAACTTTGTATAAAACATTTTCATACAGGTGAGAAAACTAAATGCTCCTTTTATCTTGAATCTGTTGAATTTGAATTTCTTTGCCCATTTTTAACTGATGAATATTGTTGTTTTTAGAGTAATCCAGTACTTTTGGTCAAGGTTTTAGTTTTGTTTAAGATTATCAATCAGTAAATCAGATTGGGTCAGTCTCAAAATTCTATCCTCTCAGAGAGTGAATTTAATCCCAGCAGATCTATGAGATGGTGTTTACATCAGCCCCCATGTTAGCCACCTTGTCTGCTCTAATGTTGCCTACTCTATAAATGTGGTTAAAGAAATATATTGAAAAGAAATATACCAATGAGTATGTGATTAACTTGTTCTTCCCAAGTCCACATGTGGTGCTTTAAGCCTCAGATCTTGAATCCTGGCTAGAACCTAACTGTGGTCTGTCACTTATATCCATAATAGAATTCCCCTCTGCACCTAGGTTTGCCAAGCTATCTGCCCGAGAATTACTTTCCCTGAAAATGTGGTTATATGTTACTTTTTTGAAAGATAGGGCAATTTGTAGAGCCCTTGATAGTATCACATCTAATTTCTAGTTAGGCATAGATCCCTTTCTTAGGGCATTTATCACAATAGTTGAATCCCATTCAATATTCACTTTTTTAATCTCCATTTTTTTACACATCAATAGCCCTTCAACAAGAGCCATTAGCTCAGCCATATTATTGGTTTCCATCCCAAGAGGTCTAGCAAGTCTTGCCACCTCAATTCCATTTGAATTGTGAAGACAACATCCAATACCGACTTGACCTGGGTTTCCACAAGAAGCTCCATCAAAGTTGAACTTTAACCAGCCTTTCTTAGGTGGTTGCCATTTACATTCTGCCCTTTTACGCTTATTCTCCTCAACACTGGGACCAACATAGGGAGGGATCTTCAAGCCTATCCATCTACCCCTCATCTTCTCATCCCAGTAAGTCATCTTAGTGCTCACTCTTTGTCCTTTCATGATTCTACTATTCATAATCTCAATAATAGCAGCTTCCATTTTATTAGTTAATTATTACCATCCCATCCGTTTGTCCTTAAATATACGTCTATTACATTCCTTCCATAGATCCCATATAACAATTGATGGAGTAGCAATCCATAGGCCTTCATACAAATACCCTTTATTGCTAATAGGCCATGCTTGAAACATACTTAGGATTGTTCTAGGTGACGCTGAGCTCCAACTCAGCTTATTGTTTAGCCAGCTCCAACATTGGTGAGAGAATTTACAGGTTAATAATATGTGATTTGTACTTTCTTCCTCCTCTTCACATAAAGGGCACCTACTTGGGCCTGTATATCCCATACTTCTGAAAATGTCAGCTGTAAGGATCCTATTTTGTAATACTAGCCATGAGAACAGCCCTACTTTTGGTAAACACTTCTTATCCCAACACAATTCTAATGCTATATCTGTTTTTGGTCTAAGTTGTTTTCTCATTAGGTAGTTATAGCCTTCCTTAGTATTATATTCTCCAATTTTTTAGCAATCCCACACCAATTTATCTTCTCCTGGGTGAAAGGTGGCCCTCCTAGATTTAAGAATTCTAATTAACTCCTCTTTTTCACTGTCTGGTATGTACATGTCATCTAAAGGATTCCATCTCCAGCCATTAGCAATATCCCCATTGACTATTTCTATGTAATTATTAACCTGTTTTCCCCATCTAGCCTCTAAGATGGTTTTGGATATCTCAAAGTTGAAAGTTTTGTTTATTGCTTTATAGCCTCCCCAAGAGTCTAACCAAAACAAGGCCTTCTCACAGCAGCCAAGGTTCCAAGTAAGTTTCTCAGTTATAGTGCTTCTATAGTTCAACATGAAATTCCAGATGCGCAAGCCCCTTGGGGGGTTGCAGTTCTGAAAATGCTCAAGTATATACTCATTTTATCAATGCACATTTATTGTATTTGTGTGGTATGATTAATTGGTTTCCTCAAAGGAATTAAATCCTTCTAGTCAATCACAGTAATTTGGGAGTATTAATTGGATTAGTAAGAAGAACCACTTAATTAGGGAAAGCATTATGTCTCCAAGTTGATATCATCTACTGTTCTTGTTTGATTTATTCAATTGGTTCCTTCAAGTAGGGATTAAAAATCCTTTTGATAAATTACAAGTAACCTAGTTGTGTCAGTTGGATTATTAAGAAGAGTCTGTCAATTATTTCCTTGCACATTTATAAAAGTTATTAACCAATATTAGTGTGCCAAATAGTTAGAATTACTACCAAGTATAAGCCACTCATCTCAGATTTTCATTTGACTCCATTTACCCAACAAGGCATTGGTCTCACCCATTTTATTTTACTTAAAACTTTCTATCAATTAAACATAGGATTTACCTTGATATTGCTTATACATTTTATACCAAATTAGAACTATATCTTTCCATTTCTAATTGCCATTGTGGATAGATTGCTAGATTAGGAAATACACCGTTTAAGTCTACCTCATTTACATATGTATACCCACCTAGGTCTAGCAGAGCCAAAAGAGAAGGGGGTCCTATCACACAAACCCTGTCTTGTTGACCAAAAACATATCAAGAGATTGGCAACCTCTTGTTGCCCAAAGCCTACATTTTTGAGAACCAACACCACGTACGCCATAATATGCCAGAATGATCTACTAGTTGGCATGACCATACAAGTTTGAGTACATTTGTTCTCATCCCATCTGTTGGTTCTCGAATCAGTAGAGGGTTTGCCAGTTCCAATGTACAGGCAGATTTGGCCAATGAATACAGGAGGTTGCATGAGCTGCCTCCCCTTCACTTCTAGTTCTACCGCACCAAGGGGGTATCCCTATAGCTAAAGATGTAACCTTTGTTGCAAGTATGAGGATAACCGGTGTTGTCGTTGATGTCAACATACTCATATTGCATTAATGAGGAGGATTGAATGAGCTGTGTGCTGAGGATATTGAGAGAATAAGTCTCAATCAGGAACAGTGAAGAATTGTGATGACAAGAAGGAAAAAGTCCTAAATAGGTTGAGGATCAGAGGATGTGGTTTAAAGGGTTTGTAGATATGAGTCTTGAGATGTTCCAGTCAAGATTTTAGAGGTCCGCATGAAGATCTGAAGAAGTTATGGTCGCTCCAGTAGAACCGGTTCTGGCAGGTGTTCAGAGGTGACAGAGGGTCACAAAAAGGTCCGGTGAGCTCCGGAATTGCATGATCTCACTCTGCGGATTGGAGGGAGTGTTGAAGAAGTCTGTGTGAAGTGACAAATAGATTTTTTCATGGTTTGGAGGTCTGAAAGCACCTTTCTCATTGTGACAGTGATGACAGACTATGTTCTTGAAGTTCTGGATGAAGAAGAGAAGAATTCCAGTAAGTTGAGAAAGTACGGATGTTCTTGATGTCTTAGGAAAGGTATTGGTGATCTTTGGATCGTATACAATTCTTATTGGTGGTCCGCATTAAAGTTTGAGTTTGCATTTGAAGAATAACCATGGATATTGGTGTTCTTCCTAAAACAGGCTGACCGGATGTATTACACGTCTTGCGAATGATCTTATAGGTGTTTGCTGACTTAGATGATTGTTCCTAAGTCGATGCCTTGTATAAATAAGGGATTGTGAATTCATTTTGAAGTGTGTCTTGGTGTGGATGAGTGTGGCATAGCGAAGAAGAGCGAAAGGCAGAGCAGGAGTTTTCGGGCTTAAATGGAACTAATCCAGACATGGTAAAGATGTCAATCTCCAGTTCAAGTTTGTAATACTTGTTACTTTGTAGACAGTGTGTCTCTTGTAGGCAGTGTGCCTCTTGTGAGCAGTGTGCTCGGGCAGTGAGCCCTAATTGGCATGTGCCATATATTTTTCTTATTCTTCTAACAGAGAATAATCCTTGGGTTAATCACCCCGTGGTTTTTCCCTTGACCGGGTTTTCCACGTCAAAATCTTAGTGTTTCATGTGTTGATGTGTATCTGCTCTGGTGTTTATGATTTATGCTTTCATGAGTGATTAATTGATATGCTATTAAATAACAAGAGGATTTAAGTGTTTGAATTGAAAGCAAGTTTTTGTACAACTGATTCACCCCCCTCTCAGTTCTGTGCCCTAGATCTAACAATTGGTATCAGAGCTAGGTTCCTCTAAAAGGAGATTAACCACTTGAGGAGATCCAGGATGTCGTCATACAAGAAGGACAGTCTGAAGTTTGATGGAACCAACTTCACTCTTTGGAAAGGCCGCATGAAATGTCACTTGGAGTGTATGGGAAAGGCGTACTTGTCCATGGTCACAAAAGCATATACACCTCCACAGGGTGGTCCGACAACTCTAAATGAAATCACAGATGCTGAAAATAATCTATGGACCAAAGAGGCTCTTCTAAGTGCATTAACTGATTTAGAGCTTTCAAATGTTATTGACCTACCAACTGCCTATGAGATTTGGATTAAACTGGAACTTCTGCATGAAGGAGATGAGTATGTTAAGAGTGCAAGGTTGCAGAGTCTCAAAGGGAAATTTGAAAGACTGAAAATGAGAGATGATGAAAATATTACTACTTTTATGCCAAGAGTAAATGAGCTGGTGTGTGGAATCAGGAATGTTGGTGGAGTTTTGGATGAAAATGAGATTGTTGGCAAAATTCTCAGATCTCTTCTTGCTGTCTACAAAATCAAGGTTGCTGCCATTGATGAATTCAGAGCCCATACAACTGTCACCAGAGACCAATTGGCTGGCAAATTGGCTGCATTTGAAATGACTGAGTTTGGAGATGATCCCCCCAAGACTGAATCTGCATTCAAAGCCAGTGCCTCTGTGAAAGGTAAACAAAGATCTGATCCGGGAGAAAACTCTTCAAGGAAGTTGTCATGGTATGATCAAACAAGAAGAGACATGGAAGTGGAAGAAGCAGAAACAGCTCAACTTGAAGCTCTCTTTGCAAAGAGACTGCCAAGAGGATCCGGTAAGTATGAAGGAAAATTACCCTTTAAGTGCTTCAACTGCAATAAGATTTGTCATTTTGCCTCAAGATGTCTGGAAAGATCTACAAGGTCAAACTCTAACAAACAAAGGTTCCAAAAGAATTGTTATTATGTTCATGAAGAAGATGATAATGAAGGAGTAACAGATGATGAATCAGAGATAGGAAACAAATCTGGAAATGAATGGGTGTTTATAGCCATCAAGGAAGAAGATCCAATATCCTTTGAATCTGTTAATCATAAGATTGTAGAAAGAGCTTTGGCTACCCAAATTGAAGACAAGGATGATTGGGTTATTGACAGTGGATGCTCTCACCATATGACAGGTGACAAGAACAAGTTCTTAGATTTGGAAAGGTATGAAGGAGGAGTGGTAAAGTTTGGTGATAATTCTACTGGTAGAATCAGAGGAAAAGGAACTATTTCTTTTAATGGAAGAAACAGAACTAGTAATGTACTATATGTTGAAGGCTTGAAGCACAATCTTCTCAATGTTGGACAGTTGGTGGACAAAGGCTATGATCTCTGATTCAAGGATGGAAAATGCAAAATCCTTGAAAGATCCGGAACAGAGATTGCATCCGGTACTCAAACTAAAGGTAATATCTTCCACTTGGTTGGTTCTGATAAAAGTTGTCTGTTTGTTCAAATTGATCAAAGTTGGTTATGGCATAGAAGGATGTGTCATGTAAATTTTGATAACATCATCAAGATAAGCAATACTCAGGCTGTAAGAGATCTTCCAAAATTGGTAAAACCTACAAATAGCTTGTGCAAAGAACATCAGCTAGGTAAACAGAGCAGAGTCTCATTCAAAAGCAAGGATCAGTCCTTTACCGGATTATTGGAGTTAGTTCATACTGGTCTATGTGGTCCGACAAGAATCAAGAGTATGCAAGGTGATAGATACTTCATGTCACTGATTGATGACCATTCCCAGATGATGTAGGTCACCTTTTTGAAAGAGAAATAAGAAGCATTTGAGAAGTTCAAAATCTTCATGGCTATGGTAGAGAATCAAACCGGAGTAAAACTGAAATGTCTGAGGTCTGATAGAGGTGGTGAATTCACATCCGGTGAATTCATAGATTTTTGTGAGAAGCATGGTATAAAGAGACAGTTATCTGGTCCTAGGACTCCACGGCAGAATGGAGTAGTTGAGAGAAAGAACCGGACCATCCAGGAAGCATCCAGGACAATGATGATGGAAGCAAATGTTCCCCAGATGTTTTGGAAAGAAGCTGTCAGCATTGCAATCTACACTCTCAATCGAGTTCAAATCAGAAGCAATACCAATAAGACTCCTTATGAACTTTGGTTTGGCATCACTCCTATTGTGAGATATTTTAGAGTATTTGGTAGCAAGTGTTACGTTAAAAGAGATGAAGATCTAGGAAAGTTTGATGCTAGAAGTGATGAAGGAATTTTCTTGGGTTACTCCACTCAAAGCAAAGCATACCGGTGTTACAATAAGAGATTGAGAAAGATGATAGAAAGTACAAATGTGAAGGTTGATGAAGGTATTGAGAAGCCCTCAAGATTTTATGAGTATGATGAAGATGATCAGAATGATGTTCTGGTTCAAGGAGCTCCATCCTCTCCTGAAAGTCAGATTCAGACTGATCTGGTAAATCAGGAAGAAGAGACAGGTCTGAATGAGCATGATCAAGAAGCAGAAGTGCAAGAAACTCCCAAAGTTCCAAGGTATGTAAGACTGAACCACTCTGAAGATCAAATCATAGGTGACAAAAGCAAAGGTGTGCAAACTAGAAGGAATGTTGCTAAAAATTCAGATGAATGTTGTCTGATTTCAAAAATTGAACCTAAGACAATAAATGAAGCATGCAATGATGAAAATTGGACAAAAGCAATGGAAGAAGAATTAATGCAAATTGAGAAAAATCACACTTGGGATCTTGTTTCTAGACCTAGAAACAAGAATGTGATTGGAACCAAATGGGTCTTCCGGAACAAACTAAATGAAGTTGGTGAAGTAATCAGAAATAAGGCTAGATTAGTCTGCAAAGGCTACTCTCAAATAGAAGGGATTGATTTTGAGGAAACCTTTGCTCCGGTGGCAAGAATTGAAGCAGTCAGACTATTTCTTGCATTTGCTACCTTCAAAGATTTCAAAGTGTATCAGATGGATGTCAAATCTGCTTTCCTGAATGGTGACTTAGAAGAAGAGGTGTACATTGAACAACCGGATGGATTTCAGTTATCTGAGCATGGTGATATGGTCTGCAAATTAAAGAAGGCACTATATGGTCTAAAGCAAGCTCCAAGAGCATGGTATGAAAGGCTGGACAAACATCTTTTGAAGATTGGGTTCAACAAAGGTACTGCTGATAGTAACCTATATTTCAAAATTGATCATGAAAACATCTTGATTGTTGAAGTATTTGTTGATGATATCATCTTTGGAGGAAAAGACAGTATGTGTAAAACCTTTGCAAATCAAATGAAAAGTGAGTTTGAAATGTCAATGCTCGGTGAAATGAATTTCTTCTTGGGTCTGCAAATTACTCAGTCAAAGAAAGGAATCTTTATCTCTTAGACCAAATATGTGAAAGAATTATTGAGGAAATTTGGAATGGAAGATTCAAAGCCAATGAACACTCCCATGGCAACCGGATGTAAGTTGAGCAAAGATGATGACTCTCCTAAGACAGATCAGACCAAGTACAAATCAATGATTGGAGGATTATTGTATCTCACTCAGACTAGACCAGATATAATGCAGGTTGTTGGTCTTGTGGCAAGATTCCAGGCTGATCCCAGGGAATCTCATGTCATGGCAATCAAAAGAATTTTTAGGTACTTAAAAGGAACAGTTGAGTATGGTCTATGGTATCCTAGAGATCATAATTTTTCTCTTCATGCATACACAGATACAGATTGGGCAGGAGATGTGGATGATAGGACGAGTACAAGTGGAGGAGCATTCTTTTTGGGAAAAAGGTTGGTTTCTTGGCTAAGCAAGAAACAAGAGGCAATATCCCTGTCTACAACTGAAGCAGAATACATTGCAACAGTAGGTAGTTGCACTCAACTTTTGTGGATGAAGCAGATGCTAAGAGATATTCAAGTAGAATATGAGGAGCCTATCACAATTTTCTGTGATAATTCAAGTGCAATAAATATTTCTAAGAATCCAGTGTTGCATTCTAAGACTAAGCATATATCTATCAAGTTTCACTTTCTAAGAGAGAAAGTGAACAAGGGTGAAGTTAGATTGGAGTATGTGCCCTCCAAGGATCAGCTTGCAGATATTTTTACTAAACCTCTTTCCAAGAACTCTTTTGAGTATCTCAGGGAAAAGTTAGGGGTCATGGCCCCTCCGGTGATGAACTAGGATGCACTGATGTGCATCAGTCCGGTGGATATCACAGTCATATCTTGTGATCCGGATTGATGATGGGGAGCTGCTACTAAGGGGGAGCAGTTGATATGATTCTGATGTGTTAGAATTGCAAGTATGAGCCCTTTGCCATTGATGTCAAAGGGTAAGAGAAGACGTGTGAAAAACAAGTGGTTGATGATCAAAGGGGGAGCAGTAAAGGAAGAGAAGACATGTGAAGAGTTGTTGCTGATAGGGGGAGCTGTAACAGAAAGGAGAAGTTCTTGTCTTAATGGTTTTTCACATCATATGTTGCCATCAATGACAAAGGGGGAGATTGTTGCAACTATGAGGATAACCGGTGTTGTCATTGATGTCAACATACTCATATTGCATTAATGAGGAGGATTGAATGAGCTGTGTGCTGAGGATATTGAGAGAATAAGTCTCAATCAGGAATAGTGAAGAACTGTGATGACAAGAAGGGAAAAGTCCTAAATAGGTTGAGGATCAGAGGATGTGGTTTAAAGAGTTTGTAGATATGAGTCTTGAGATGTTCCAATCAAGAATTCAGAGGTCCGCATGAAGATCTAAAGAAGTTATGGTCGCTCTAGTAGAACCGGTTCCGGCAAGTGTTCAGAGGTGACAGAGGGTCACAAAAAGGTCCGGTGAGCTCTAGAATTGCATGATCTCACTCTGCAGATTGGAGGGAGTGTTGAAGAAGTCTATGTGAAGTGACAAATAGATTTGTTCATGGATTGGAGGTCCAGAAGCACCTTTCTCATTGTGACAGTGATGACAGACCGTGTTCTTGAAGTTCTAGATGAAGAAGAGAAGAATTCCAGTAAGCTGAGAAAGTACAGATGTTCTTGATGTCTCAGGAAAGGTTTTGGTGATCTTTGGATCGTATACAATTCTTATTGGCGGTCCACATTAAAGTTTGAGTTTGCATTTGAAGAATAACCACGGATATTGGTGTTCTTCCTAAAACAGGCTGACCGGATGTATTACATGTCTTGCGAATGATCTTATAGGTGTTTGCTGACTTAGATGATTGTTCCTAAGTCGATGCCTTGTATAAATAAGGGATTGTGAATTCATTTTGAAGTGTGTCTTGGTGTGGATGAGTGTGGCATAGCGAAGAAGAGTGAAAGGTAGAGTAAGAGTTTTTTGGCTTAAATGGAACTGAACCAAACATGGTAAAGATGTCAATCTCCAATTCAAGTTTGTAATACTTGTTACTTTGTAGACAGTGTGTCTCTTGTAGGCAGTGTGCCTCTTGTGAGTAGTGTGCTCAGGCAGTGAGCCCTAATTGGCATGTGCCATCTATTTTTCTTATTCTTCTAGCAGAGAATAATCCTTGGGTTAATCACCTCGTGGTTTTTCCCTTGACCGGGTTTTCCACGTCAAAATCTTAGTGTTTCATGTGTTGATGTGTATCTTCTCTGGTGTTTATGCTTTCACGAGTGATTAATTGATATGCTATTAAATAACAAGAGGATTTAAGTGTTTGAATTGAAAGTAAGTTTTTGTACAACTGATACACCCCCTCCTCTCAGTTGTGTGCCCTATATCTAACAACCTTGACTCGCCCAATGACACAAAGATTTAGCTTTACGATAACAGGCAGAATACTCTCATGTTGGACCAATATTTGCATGATAGATCACAAGGCTGGCAATGTTCCTAGACATATCTAATTGGTTGAGGCTGAGAGTATGCAGGGGTTCCTAATCCTACTCCTACAACTAACAGGTTGGAAATATGGAATGATTGTTTTGAATTGATGTTTGGATGCAAGACAGGGGGGTTTTGGATCATAACTACTAATCCAGAAGCAGACCAGTGCCTATCTCAGGGCAAGGAGTCAACTAGACGTATACAAGAGAATGGTTTGCAACTGACATTCAAGTTTCAAGAGGTTAGATTGATGCTTGCCTTACAAACATCACCCAAGAATAGGTATTTAGTTGCCTCTACTTACATATATCCCAGCTGACATACAACCTTCTCCATACTTCACCTAAAACAATTTAATCCACTCCTTGAATGGCAGTTAGAGATGAAGCATGTGATACAGAAATCTATATCCTAGAATCTGAGAAGCCCTTAGCAACTAGATTCAAAAGAAGAGAATACATATAGCACATGGAGACAAGCAACTAAACACATGCATAAGAGCATTTTTCATATAAGACAACAATGAAACTGAACATATGTGCAAAATACATTCATAATGTAACTCATAAACTCAAAAATGAGATAGAACATCAAGGAAATGCTCTATCTTTCATTATTTACACAAAAATGCCCAAGTCTTCAACCACCTCAAATGAGTAACACAGTCTACCTTTTATAGAAAAACTATGTATTTAGCAAATTAATTACAAGGCAAGGTCAAAATTCTTGCCGGATACAATGCCTCTTCAGATTGGCACTCAAAACAATCAATGCAGTTGGGAAATAGAGGAAGAGAGTTGGTAGGTTCAGGATTTGCACTGCCGTCTGAAGATCTTCATCACAAACCTGGTAGTTCATCTGTCATTTCATCCATCGATGCCTCTGCAAAACTGCCATTAATGCTCAGCTACCCGTGGGATGCAACAGTGGATACATCTAAAATTTTCCCACTCAAAACAGCTGCACTCGCACAGGAAAAACTCACACTGCAACTTTAAAACCTGGTCATCAATTGTTTCCCATTGCTTGAAATCCACGGCACAAAATCCATGCTAAAAAGTCCCCACATGTCAAAGAGTGCCATGTAAGCATTCTGCTTCCCTGTCGCTGACTTTTCCCCTTCACAATTTTGCCCTTTTCGCCCTTTGTATATGCAAGCATGAATGCATATACAACTGCCTCTCAGATCCTTTGTATATGCAAATATAAATGCATATACAACTATCCATCATACAAGGCGGACCCCAAATTGTTATAGAACAGAATGAAATTCTATTCAGGTCTAGCTTGTATCTCCCTTTGCACCTATTGCATTGTATATTTGCATATACATGCACTTATACATACAAACGCCATATACAACCCACGGACACCAAGAGATTATTCGCCACATTTGATTTGATTCCTCCTTCTCGTCTGGGTTGCACCTCCCTTTCTTTGCATATCTGAATGTATATCTGCATATACATTCACCTCATACATACAAGGCGGACTTCAAAAAATTATGAAATACTTTGAAACTGCCTTGAAATCCGGCTTGTATCTCATCCTCTTGTATATCGGCACACATACAAGCACACCTACATGCAAGACGCAAACGCCAACTACCCTATAGAGAAAATTTGACTTTTATTGGGTCTGGCTTGCATCTTAACCCTTGCATCTTTTGAATGTATATCGGCACATACAAGCGCCCAATATACATGCTGCAAATATCCCCGAAATATTCAATGCATATTTCCTTTGTATATCGCATATACATTCCACCTTGTATATGTGCGGGCCCTAACGCTTGTATCTTTTCTTTGCATGTTTCCAATGTATATAGCCGATGTATGTTTAGACATACAAGCCCGATATACAAGCAGCGAATATTCCTGAGAATTTGCGAAAGATTCCCCCTTGTACATGCACCTTTTCAAGCCCGATATGCATTCAAAAATGCATATAACTCATTCTTTCAAAGGCCGATAGAAATTTTGCAAGCCCACCAATGTATATTTGACCTACATGTATATACAAACACCCCTGTATATGCAAAGTGACATGCATACAACAGATTTTTGCATTTTTCTCTACTGCAGAGGCCAAACGAGTTAGAATTTTTTGGACTTTTGGGAAGGGGCCTGCAAATACATATTTAGGCACCAACACCATCCATATAAGAAATGCACCATACAATATGTTGGATATTTGTCAACATCTACATGTAGAATAACTGATGGTATTCTTGAACAAATGCCTACTTTGTACATTTTGTAGAGTAAAAGTGAGGTATATATAAAAAAATTTCATCTTACCTCTATGTATATTTCCTTTGTTCATTTTGAATAGAAGTGACATATATGTTAGAACCCCTCTATATTTGAATGTGTTTTGGTTTACATATCTATTTTCCTTTATGTATTCTATGATCTTATTAATTACATTAATAGATAATATAGGATTGTCCCTCACTAGTTCACCCTGGGAATTAGATGAAATAACATCTGAAGTTGACTGTAAATTAACATGGTGAGCATTTTGTTGATTTTCTTGCTTATTTTCACCCTTTTGAAAACTAAATTTTCCTATTGAAAATTTGAAGGATGAGATCGATATTTAAGTGCATTAGACTTAAGAATTTGATAGTGTATCAAAATCATCATTAGGAATTTGATAGTGTATCTTTGTTGACAAAGTTTAATCATGATTGCACTCATTAATTTGATCCTTGTTTGATGCTCTCTTATTCCTAATTTAATCTATCTTAATAGTGAAGGAAAATAAATACATGGGCAACCCATAGAGAAATTTGTTGTCAATTTTGTTCCTCAAAATTGTCTCATGATATGGTGAAGGAAAAATTACCAAAGATAAATTGTGATCATTATTCATCGACTCAAAAACTAATGGACCATTAGAAATGTAGACACCTAAATCTTACCATGGCCTAACATCACACCAAATCTATCCCACATCTCCTCTTACAATGTTAATTAAATAAATCGTATTTATTTAATTAACCACTTTGATAATTCCTCCTAATATCAGTTTAATAAGTCACGCTATTTAATTAATAAATCTAACCATTCTTCTGACATTAATTAAATATTAACCCTTCCTCTAAAGTCTCATCCTTAATTAAATAAATCCACATTTATTTAATTAAATCAATCACCCCCAACATTCCCCCACAACTAAATAAATACATATATATCATGGCCATTGTGAAACAATCTTGACTATTTTTTACTATATGAGTGTTTTTGTTTATTACCGATGTCCCGTAGGTTAATTGATTATCTTTTGCGGTTATGTGGGAATAAGAGGAATGAAATATGGCACATACTGCATTCCCGTAGAGCATAAAAGAACAATTTGTGGCTTGGCAGTAGGAAGCGGTTGATATGAAGAAGCTATTGCTACCCCATGGACGGTTCATTTGACACTTGCAGCTTGGCAGTGTTCATCTCATGCTTGGCGGTGTTAGTCTCTTCCCGTAGTCCCGCGAAGGTTTGAAAAGTAGCCGGCAGCATCGCAGTAATAATACTTACCGCGTCCCTGCAAGGGTTTCAACCGAGTCCTGCAGTAGAGTGGCAAGAGAAGAATGTAATTGGTTTTTGCCCCCGCCGTCCCATGACAATCATTCATAACATTTGCGGTTGGGTGGTAAACAAAAGGACATCTGGCTGAAAATGAAAATGAAAGAATATAATGAAAAAGTTGCAATAAATAAAATGGGTGTTGATGAAACACAACATGATCAAATCATTACACAAACTTTCAAAGAATTGAAAGTAGATGAAATTGATGTGAGTCCAGAGGAGGCAAGACAAATGGTGTTGAAAAGTAATATGCTCATCATCCTTGGCCTTGAATTGAAAAAGGTATTTTTGCTTGACCAAGTTCGAAGTTAGGATGATCCACAACTTGTTCCAAAATTTAATTATGAAGATGGCATAAGTGGATGTGGTTTTAATCCAAAGATAGAGACCCTTGCAATCTAGACTACTCAGAAGAATACAAGCAAACCAAGATTGCTTGATATTGTTAAAAAAATGAGGGGTACAACTGTGGTAAAGAATTTACAAGATACATCAACAATAGCTGCTCTCAATGTTCATACTGCTATGTTTACTCATGTCGTTGTGAAGAGGTTAGAACAAAGGCTAACAGATTATGAGCAAACTCAGAAAGTAATGAATGATGAAGTAAACAAATTGTATTTTGAAAATGTGAAATTAAAGAAACAATTGCAAGCTATGAATTCTTCTCAAGGTCAAGCCATTGTACCCTATTAGCCCCCTGTGCCACAAACAACCAGTGATGTCACAATGTCTACTAAAAAATTTAATGCAACAAGATTGAAATTTGAAAAGGAAATTGAAAGTTTGAATAAACAAAATGAAATGACAAAGAATGAGGCAAAGATGAAAGTTTTTGAAATTTTTGAGAAAATTTTGGAGCATAGAGTAAAATTGGTTGTGGATAAGCTTGGGAGTGTGCATGATTGCTACTCTTCTTTATCTCAAGCCATTGAGCAATTGAAGATAAACTTTTCTGTTTTGGATTTGTTGTTTAAAAATGGCAACCCTATCATCACAATTTGGTTACGATGTGCTTAGTAGTGCAAAGGAATCTTGATGCCCCTACAACTTTGAAGCCCACTGAGAAAATAGTCAAAATGCTCATTGATGAATACCAGTATGTGAATGGGAAAAGCCAGAAGATGCAAGCAAATGTTGAATTTTTTACTACGTTCAAGCATAAATTTATTCCTTTCATACTAATAGAAGAAGAGAAAATCAAAAGTCTTGACACATGGAAGATGGAATTCAACCAAACAGTATTCCAAGTTATGGATTTTTTGAAGAAGGATGGAGATGTCAGCATTCTCAGTTTCAAAATGATATTGGACCGAGTAATTGCATTGGATGCTAGGCATGCAAAATTTGTGATGGATGTCAGGTATTTGCTTGATAAAAGATGGAAAGATCACCAGGAGAACTTGCTTCAGATTCAGGCTTACCAATGGCCTGGTGATTTTACAATATATAAATGGGAGGAGAAATATCTTAGAGATGAATCATCAACAGCACAGGTTGAGGTGCAGAAGAGCAATGAGCCATATGGTGGCGTTAAATAGCACCACCACATCTTGAACGCTCTCTTTTTGTCTCTTTATGTTTTCTTCATGTTTTCAAAATGTATTCAAATATATTTGAAAATCTAAATTGGACTTATAAAAGACAAATATTGTAATATCAAGGGTTAGGAATACAAAGAGCCATTTTGAATGTGAAAGGTTTGAAGCTTGTTGCTTCCTTTATAAAAGGAAACCAAGACCTTATGGCTCGAAATCTATCTAGGATTTTGATTTTTTGAAAGAGACATTATATTGTCTATACTTTGAAGAATATCAATATAAAAGCTTCTATTCTCTGGTGGTCAACTTTTGGTTATCATTTCTTTGTTGAATTGGATTGCTAATAATTTATCTGGATGTCTCCAATTTGCTTTTTCTTTGTTATTCAAATCAAAAGAGACCCCTGCATTCACATTACAAAAGAGGATAGGTGATATTTATCAAACTAAAATTATAATGTAATAAGTTATATCTCAAAAGATGTTTATATTATTTAAAAATGAAGGAAGGATATTCTACTGTAGAACATTTTGACACCTTTAATATGATTTTGAGTCAAATAGGTTCAATAAATGTTAAACTTGATGAGGAAGACAAATGTATCTTCTCACTTTTTTCTTTACCCAAAAATTAGGAGAACATAATGCTTGTTATAAATGGTAGTGTTGCAAAGGTGACTATGGAATCCTTTATTGTTACAATGCTCAATGGAGATATGAGAAGAAAGTTCAATGATGAAGGTTCTAAGGATGCCTTGCTTTTTCCGCAAAAGCCCAAGGACAAAAGTGGATCTAAAGGGGAATGGTATAAATATCAATCCAAGTCAAGAGGAAAATCTAGAATCCCTAGGAAGATAAGATTAAAGTTTTGGAAATATGGAAAAAGAGGACAAGCAAAGACGGAATGCAAAAAATCAGTTAATCACTGCCAGAATCTCATGATCACAAGATAACATGGCATAGATACAATTAAGGATATATATGAAAAATAATCAAAGATAAACAAATTCCTCATGTGGCAGGCACCGGTCTTTCTCTTTTGAAAATCATTCCCTTGTATATATTTTCAAAATCCAAATTTGTTTTTCTGTTTTAGGAGTAGGGTTTAAATATTTATAGAAAACATTAATCCAAATCATATGCCAGATTTGGTTAAGTGACGTGGATGATTTAATTGACAAAATTACATAAGCTCCTTAATCTGTTCTTAAGTCACCAACAAACTTGAAAGTAAATTGTCATTGGTGAAACAAGGTAACGCCCACTATTTAAAGAACTTGATGAGCTTATCCTTTGACCTATATCACTTAATACTTCCATCACATAAGGATTATCCATTAACAAGTTATGAAGAACATCAATCAATCCATTTAATTAACATTATTGCCAACAATTCATACCAAAGATTGAACAATTTAAGGATATTGCAATAGGTAATTTGTCAACAATTGAACAATCTATTTAATTAACATTATTGCCAACAATTTAATCATCCTTTGTAAACATGGATTGCAAATAATTCTAAAAATTTAGAAGTCTTGGTCATTAACTTTATTGTCTGCTACAATGTCATCCAGTGTATCATTGTCAATGTTCATATGTTCTTTCAAGTATTTAATATTATCATCATCCTCATCTTGACCTCCATCAACTTCATCATCATTGAAATCTGATTGTAGATCATCTATATTGTTACCAGATGTATTTGGATCATCATTTTGTATACCATGCATCCATATTGTTGTCTTCCATAACATCATCCAACTTTGGATTGTTGTCTTCTTGTTCTTGAACATAACCATCTTCAACATCATCATGGATGTCAATTTCCTCGATGTTCTCTAATCCCTCTCTCTTATTTTGTTGGTCATCATTGTTTTGTTCAGTATCCACTAATGCATCATCAATACATGCCTTAATCTTGGATTATAATGTATGACAAATATCCATTTCGGGTCCAAAATATCTTCATAGAAAAATATATGCGCATGAACGACATACATATATCAGACGTATGGTCTAACAATTTTATTGATTAATAAACACATGTATATATTCACAATAAACTATGAATTAATAGATTAATGATCGCTATCGCTTCTTGTTTGAGTTAAAGAAATACCTGCTCACAATGAATTGGTAGAACATAAGGCTCCTTATCCTTCGGTAGGAAACATGAGGAATCTATAGAAAACAATCCACTATGGGTCTAATGTCTTCGTGTCCTCTCAAATGCTTCATACCATCTACACTTAAAAATACAACATTTAAAAGAGCGGTAATCCAACTCAATAATTTCTTGTATTTTCCCAACATATCGTAGATTCCCTTCAATTATATTCTTATCTTTTGAGCTCGATCGACTCGATTGCTTGAAGTTAACCATGATGCCATAATCGAAGGATCGTCTCTTTACATCTACACTTTCTACACGATAATGTCGACCATCATTGCTGGATATTTTGTTGCCTGTGAAAGACCATTTATTTCAGTGAAAACAAATATAATGACGAATATTAAAATAGTTAATAGTGTCAAAGGTGTAAGGAAACAACATTTTGTAAAATTCCAACCGTACCTTTCTTTCACATCCTCTAGACATGTTGATTTCATCTTCTGTTATGTTTGAATCTATACTTGCATCTTCTATTTGATTTTGAATTTGGTCAGTAACCCATTCTAGTGTGCAATCTTTGCCCCATTCCCCAAGTAGATCAGTGGGAAGTGGAGTATTCCTTGGGTTTGATCTCTTAATTGTCTCCTTGCTTCTAACACTTCTTCTCTCTTTTTATCATACAGATCAATCCATTTGTTCATAAAGTCCATGTGGTATAGAATGAACTTGTCGAGTATAACACTTTCATCTACACCTATTACATGTCAACATGTTTATTTCAAACTCCAAATGTCATGCTATTAATTTGACAAATAAATTATAGAGTAAATTAATGATTGCAAGAAAAAAAACCACATTGATCATGAATTTACTTACTAATTTCTACTTGAACACCATTAGATTGTGGTTTTTCTCCATCAGTAATATCTTATGCTCGTTCTTTATCCCAGAAGCGTGGCCCATCTTCAAAATCCTTACCAAGGAATTCACACAGGAAGAAAAATGCTTCATTCAATACATACCCTTCAGCCATGCAACCCTCAAGATGTGCCTTTTGTCGGACATATCTTTTTAGAGTTTTCATATATCTCTCAAAGAAAAACATCCACCTCGTTGATACGATGCCCACCAATTCAATGTCATCGACTAGATGTATAAGTAAATGGACTTGTAGGGAGCTCCTTCTCAAATACACATACAATTTCTGCAATTTCCTTCTTCCATTTTGGCACTTCACATTCGTGGATCTCCTTGGAGGTCACCCACCTAATATAAGAATAGTAAATTAGTATGAACCTTTAGTCAAAAATTAAAATGCAATATAATATATCTATGTCTCTCACACATTAACCACATACCTTGTAAATGCTGACAATCGACCTATGGCATTCCTTGAGTCAACTATACGACAGGAATCCCCCCTAATTGCCAATGGCATGATATGCTATGAAACACATTTATGAAAATGTCATTAGTAATTTTTTCTCACACAACATAATGATATCAAAATATATTTAGTACTTAATCAATGTTACCAGTAAATGTTAAAAGATGATATATAATACCTTCATAAAATTATGAAAATCACGTGTTTTAAATCCTGTGATATGTCCATCAACTGTAAAAGCTTTAGCCGATGATGACCCATATCCAATAGGTGTCCTTATTTAATGGATGGCATTTTTTAGTTGGTATAGCTCTTTTTTTTTTCAAAATCCATGGAGCTTCTGCATATGTTTCATTTTCCCTGTTTGGCCACAAATGTTTCTATCAATTTTGGTACACGAAAGAGCAATATCTCTCCTCGAAGACAAGGTGTCCTTCTCTTTGCCTAATATATGTCGAAATATAGAATCTGGGACATTTTTTAAGATGTGCATAGGGTCTAATAGGTGAGATATGAATAGATCCTTCCACTAAGGGAGCTCATAAAATATGGATTTCCTTTTCATTCCTTCTGGCATATTAACTACAACTTGTTATGGTTCTTCAATTGACTCACCCCAATCAAAAAAATCCTCCCAACCTTTCAATGCAACATCTTCATACTTCTTAAGCCAATCACCTGGACCCATAATCATGGGAGGGCCTCTATTTTCAACTTTTCCATCAAATTGATTCTTCAGGCGATTTCTAAACTTATGATCTAGTGGTAGAAAAACCCTGTTGTTTGCGTAAATAAATTTATGTAGTTCTTTAGAATACCGCCCTTGAAATTGTTCTGCACATCTTGGACATGCAAATATCCCCTTTGTTTGAAGCCCTACAATTCAATAAGTAATGTTAATAACATAAAAAAATAGTATAAAAATAAGTATGAAAGTTGGGATGAAAATAAATTATGAGTGTAAATACATAAATATTTTATCTTACCAGAACAAACACCAAGTCCTGGGAAATCATGAATAGTCCAACATAGCACACCATACAACATGAAGGACCTATTTAACAGGGGACGTGATATGTCATACATTCTTTTGCCTTTCCATAGTAGTTGCATCTCATCAATAAAAGGTGCAAGATAAACATCCATGTTTTTAACTTGATGTTTTCCTAGAATAATGAGAGTCAGCACAAGGTGCTCCTTTCTGACACTCATCCATGGGGGAATATTTTTTCTATCAATCTGACTGGCCAAACACTATAATTTGAGCTCAGGAAAGAGAATGGGCACACTCCAATTGCAAGACCAAACCTGATACTACGGGGTTCATCTTTGAATTTTCTTGGCCATTTTTCCTCTATGTGTTTCATTGCTTTAGAGTCAGCCGAAATTCACATGAATCCATCTTTACTCCTATTCTTTGCATGCCAGTCCATCAATTGTGCAAGTGACTTGCAACAAAACATTCATTGAAGTCTAGGTATAATTGGCATGTGACGTAAAACCTTCTTTGGAACTTTATGACCTTGTACATCTGCACGATATCTCTTCTCTTTGCATACAGGGCATTCTAACTTGTTTTGATATTCATCTCTGTATAAAATGCAATCATTTTTACATGAATGAATTTGCTTATATTCAATCCCCAACTCAACCAACAACAGACGCGCCTCTCTGCAAGTTGATGGCAACACATTATCTTCAGGGAATATTTTAGTTTTTAGTGCCCTATAAGATTGCCAAAGATTAAATCAATTGAATGTTTGACTTATGATGAACATGTTTGATATGTCAATCTATACTAGGACTATTTATATACAATATATGGTTTTAAAATCCCCTTAAAGAAATATAAATGAAGTTGATGAATGTTTACGAATTATGTACACCAATTGACAATTACAAAGTAAGAAATAGATTTCAACTCACTTCAGTAGGGTAGTGAATCATTTGTCTGACCAACCAAATGGTGACTTGATTTCTAGTAATATTAATGTGCATGCCAGTTTTGAGGTTCTACTTGCACCCAATTTGTACATGGGTGTCTTTGCTGCTTACTTGATGGAGTCTTTCAGGTTGTTATCATCAACATTACATTGGTGGTAATTACCTCTGCTATCATTGTTACTGTCAACCATATGATCATTATTGCCATCATTGTTTTCATCCCCAAAGAAATCTATAAGCATTTCATTCAATCCTTCTTCATAGACTGCATTTTCACTATCATGATTATCATCATTAAGGATAGGTGGCATGTCATCAGTGTATGTGGATCTCATTAGCTCTTCAAATTTCTTAGCTGATATATTCTCTTCAATAATGCTCTTTTTGCCTTGGTATTGTTTAAAGGATGGTTTGGATCATCCTGTCCAAATCTTAATAACCCAGTTGGATCTTGGGTATTAGTATGTGTTTCATCAACATCTTCTACCTATCAACAAACGCAAGCATTATTTAATGTTTGGCAACAATTGGATAAATCATAAATGTATCAATTTCAAAGAAATATAATCAAATATGGCTTAAAAAATAAAAATATTGGTTGTATGAACATATATACAAAACATCCACAAACAACAATTTTCTCAAAGTATTCATCCCATGTACTATAGTCTTAACCAACCTCTTGTTCAGTGCAATCATTTGTTGTGTTTGCAGGATCCATCGTCATATCCTCTTCCACCCACTGTCGTCTACGTGATTTAATAGTTTTAGGTCCACATCCACGTACATATTTTTTATTTTCTAGTTGAATGCTCAAACTCTGCATTTGCTCCAATCTCCATCTAAAATAATCAACAACATGCACTAATTTATGTCAAGATTGGATAATACATTATAAATTTCAATAATACTATGAAAAAAGATGGTCATATCACAAAATGCCATCAGATCATTTTTTCCTAAGGAAATTAGATTTGAGTACCTAGTTTCCTACTTCATCCGTTGTGTCCTCATTTGATATGACACGATCTATTGTCATGGCCTCGTCTGGCCCCTATAATACACAACATAGTAAATAATGTTTAGTGCACCAATTATATCATTTCAAAGAATATGCTATCCAGCACAAAACCTCACTTTAGTCATATATTTGACATATTGATATCATGTTTTGGCCATCCTAATTTTCAAAATTTTCCCTCGATTATAGAATCACATTTAATCACCATTCTTGTGCATTTAAATTCAACCAATAATTTTGACCTTTGAGGCCTCGTGGACAAAAAAATGACTTTATCTCCTCTATGTTGTAGCATTTGTTAATCCATAAACACCTTCCTCCTTTGGTTGAGGTTGCTTTCTCTTCTTACCTCTATTGTATCTGCAGATTCCGTTGTCATAATCTATTTCCACCCACTTTCCTCTCTGCGATTTAGTAGTTCTACGCCATCCACATCCTCTCTCCATGGCCTCCTCTGGATCCTGCAATACACAACAATGACAATAGTCACATAATATCTATGCACCAAGAGAATATTATTGAATTTATCTTGTTAATACACTCTCTTTTCATTAAGACGCACTATGAAAAACAAAATATGACATTGCAACATTTTGCTCTTCAAAAAAAGTCTACATGCGGAATCTTAACAACCAGAGCTCAAATCTTATGATTACAAGATGACTACAAATTCACATCAAAAAGACATTTATTTCATATTTGACTCTCCTTTTTCTTTTATGGGTCATTTTAAGGCAATCTATATCTCTCCAAGTGGCCATAAAACCCTCAAAACTATCATAGAACCCTCAAAATAGTCTCAAAGAGTCTCTGACACCAAAATTTTAAATTATTGATGGAGGGAAGGATAATTTCGATGTTAATTTTGAAATCACGTCATTAGATCTTTGTTAGGTTAATCCTAGCCATTGGATATTCTTTAATTATAGGTGCATTATGTTATATTTCACCATTACCTTTCACTCCAAAATTAATGGTTTCCTTTGAAAAGAAAACCCTCCATTAGTTATCATAACCCCAAATATCTGTTGAAGTAAACTTAAACATTATGTGCAATTGTCATTGCTCATATTAAGCACCTACCTCCCTTCTTAGTGGTCCCACATTTGTGATGTATGCGAATGAGTCATATGGTACCTGTGCTACATGTTTAAAGTTTGAATTTTACTCATATTGTTGGAAAAAGGCCCAAAAAGACCTTTGATTTTTGAGTTTTATACTCTATAACATGCATCTCCTTGATCTTTTCATCTAATCTATTACATGTTGTCTTTGCATTTCAATGAGATCAATTTTTGAAAAATGACAATCCAAAGGTTAAAGAGACAAGTTGACACCTTACCTAAGTTGTCATGTTCTTGAAACCTTTTCACTATAAAGAGGATATATCTAGAGAGTAATGTCACAAGGGCATAACCAAGGCATGCACTATCATGATCCATAGGGACAACTTACTACACCATCCAAAACTCCATTTGAACTAGCTACTATCAATAATTCACATTATTGGGGACTCTCATGAAGAAAACACCATGCATAGGACTGTCATAGTGAAAGTGGAGAGGATTGTCTAGTCATTATATGACTGTCATAATAGCTAGTGGGCTAGTTACCATACTTCAACCTAAAATACATTAATGAGAACATAGAAATGAAAATCACAATAACATAAGCACACTCCATAAGCTGTCAATATAGTCCCAATATCATGTCATCATGATAGTAAGAGAAGAGTTGTTTGGTTTTTCCAAAGCCATATCAATTGCATAAGGATTGTCACCAACCATTTGTGTATGGTTGTGAAAGAGTGAGTCATTATTGAGCTAATCATAAGAGAAGCATGAAGTCAAAATGCTATCATGGAAACAAGATATAGTTACTTATTATAAGGACAATCCAAATTTGGTGAGGTTACGTTTTTATCAACTTCTAAGCAAAATACATCATTTTGTACTGATTGGCGCTAAATTAAGCGCACTTTGCGCCACCTTTGGCACCCCAAATAGATTACATTTTTGGCCTAAAAGTCGGTGCTAAAGTCGACGTTAACTGCTCTGACTATAGCGCCGACTACCGGATCAATTTTTAAAAAAAAATTCCCGCCTGCACATGCCCAAAAAAAAAAAAACCTTTATTGATTTTTGGTGTTCATTTTTTGTTTGGAGATCGAGCATTTGGGTTGGAGTCCCTCTTGAATTAATATAAGAGAAATTTGATAATTACAGGAGAAAAACGACGTGCGAAGAGATGAGAAATTCGATTTAGTTTTTGACACCATAGGTAAGGTTACAATTACAATAAAAAAAATTGATCACAAATATATTTTTGTTTCAATTAAATAAAGAGGATTGTGAAGAAAGGGTTGTAAATATTGTTTTGTTTACAGGCGAATCGTTCAAGTCTCATGTGGTTGCAAAGGAGGAGGGTAAAATTGTAGACATTGCATTATTTCCTCTGCATCTGAGAGCAGTGAACACATTTTTCAAACCCCAATGCCCAGGTTCACTTATCATTACCATCAATACCTTTCTCTGAACACAACTTTCTCGCTTCCTTCCTAAAAAAGTAGTTGAGTGCTTTAAGACAAGTCAATTGTGAGCAAACTAAAATTAGGGCTTTGGAGACGAGGGTGAGCAAACTAAAATAGAGGTTGGTCAAGACAATACGAGGAGATAGGGCTTTTGAGATGAGGATGACCAGACTAAAATTAGGCTGGGAACTATAGATTCCCTCCTAAGGCACCAATTGATTCATAGGAAAACAACTTCATGATTTGCTCTACAAAGTAAAGGTCAAAAACCTTGAGGAATACAGAAAATTGGACGAAAACTTTCATACTTGGCAGTATGTACTTTGTTTGCCTCCACAGACTGAATGAAAATAATTTACCCTAGGTCACCTCAAAAGTCAAGAAATAGAGGGAAGAGAGCAAAGGGAGCAAACTCTGGCCACAATGAGGTAATTCATTGTCAATTTATAGATTTGTAAATGTTTCCATTGTTTCTTTGATTTTTAGTTTTTAGTTTTTTATTTGTAAATTTAAAAGAAGAAATTTATTTTATAGGAACATGATACTGACAAAGATAAAGAGGCATTGGCTTCCATATTTGGGGTAGAGGCAATGAACAAATTGGATGGTGTCGACTTGACAATGCTTTCCAGATACATAGAAAAATGATCCAGTAAAGCCCCTGAAACATTACAACCAAATCAACAGTGTCAAAGGGAATCAATTGATTCCCAAACCAGTCATGGATCAAGCAAAAGATCTAGGAGGAAATCAATAACAATAACCTCTAAGAATGTGGAACAGGAAACAGAGGCTTCCAATGTCCCACTACTCCTGGGACACAGACTTCTTTGACCACCACACCATGTTTTGCATCTTGCATTGGTACCTACGATACCAAGATAGAATACGATGTGGTTTCAGGGGACGTCTGAATGATGGATGTTGGAAAAATATTTGTGAATAGGTTGAAGGAATCATGCCTTAAACAGTTCAAAGACCATCTACATTTGCCATTCTCAAAGATACCCATGCACCTGCAAAAAACAATTATCCAAGACATGGAGACTGAATTTGACATAGGTTGGTCTGTAAAGAAGATAAAGCTACAAATGTCTCAAAACTACAAGAGATTTCGGTGCAACCAAACAAAGAAGATTAAAAAAACTCCCTCCCGAGCAAAGGCTCAAAAAAAGGCCAATTGATGTAAGTTTGAAAGTATGGAAAGAGCTTGTAAAAGCATATGAGAAGTTTGATGCACGGAGGAAGTCCGGTGAGGAGAGTACGTAGGTATTTGAATTTGCTCATAAGATTATATCAAATTTATTAAATGATTTTTAAATTTTATTTGTGCATAGTTAAATTCAATTAGTATATGTTTCAGGACAAGGCCTCCAAGGCTAGGCTTAACAAACTTCGTGCCGTGCATCACAGTGGCCAGAAAGGTTTATAGGCCTTGATCTGTACATTTGTAAGTATATTTAATAAGTTAAATGATATTTTTCTTTTAATTTCCTAGGAAAAAGTAAATGATTGCATATTAATTAGTTTAACGAGTCCATGTGCCATGTTTTGATAGGAGGAGAAATATGGTCGGCATCCAAGCCAATTTGAAAAGGAAATGTTACAAAGCAAAAAGTAGACCAATTTTGTAATATGGATGGAGAACGAGGTATCAATAGTTGACTTTCAATAACTTAGTTGGATATTGTTGTGTTAATATGTCAATTTGAATTTCTTGTGTTGAGTTGTTTATTGATGCGTAGGATGAGTTCTAAAGTGCTTCTCTATTGGCCCTAGCGCCCTTAAATGTAAGATTTCTCTTAGATGACAAATGATTACTCATATCTTTGGGTACCCTTCTTGGTGCCATTAGGATCATAATGAGTATACTAGTCTTGTGCTTGCTTACAAAAAGTGGTCGCAATTAACCTAATCTTGTGGTCATTATCCACAACATTTTGTGTGTGCCATGCTATCTCATATGCTTAAGTTTAACGGGATAATAATGAACAAAAAACCCTTGTTTGCCTGCCTCCAACTAATGGACTTATTGGAACCTAAAATTTCCTACTATTTTTTGCAAAAAATTTAGGTTCCCATGATGAAAAATTTGATTGCAGCACTCAGAAATGCACCTGTACAATATACTTTAGTGGCCTACTTTGAAGGGTTATAATTTGAATCCTATTCATTTTTATGTCAAGCCACTTGGTAGGCATACTTATCTGTCATATGTGAGTGTACATGCTTGATTTCGGCTTCCTACGATCAGATTGGACAAGGTTTTGCAGTGCCAAGTTAAAGGGTTCTGGTGGTATCTGGTGGTACCCACCTAGGGTTAGGGTTTTAAGTCGAGTCTGCAAGCCTATATTTTTATTCCTTTAAACCCCTTAAGGCCTTAAGTTTTCTTTTCCTTTGGCCTCTTGCACTTTATCTTTTAAAACTGCATTGACTTCCTGTATTAAAGGGCAATTGTCTTGAGGTCTTCTTAGAGGGGTGATATGTGACTAGGGTATGAAGACTAGGACTTTGTATGTAATCTTAAGCCCTCCTTTCTGATTTGTTGGAAGTCCTCTTCACTAATGCATAAGGACTGTCAAGACTCCTATGATAGTGCATTAGAGAGGCATTGAAATCACAAAGGAGATAAATGTTAAATTAGGTCATCACCCAATGGAGAAGGGATTGTCATAAAGAGCATGATAGTGTTACCTTGTCATAGTCACAAAGGGGATAGTCTTTGTGGTGATAATTAAAGTCACTAAGTTTACATCCACCTTCCTAGGGCCTGCCGAAATGCCTGAAGTTGAATATGCCTATTTTAAAGATCTTGCCATGAGTATTTTCCATGTTTTTACAAATGGAGACCTCCCCAATCCCCATCTCAAGTTTCAATTCCACAATGAAACGATGGAGGACAATCATAACTATCATAATAGTATATTAGCATTTTTTGTCTCAAGGTGGCCCTTGAGACTGCCAAGGGGACGGATATAGAGTTGGGATTATGGTTTTTGTTTAAAAGCCTTGTGTCATTGAACTAATATTTATTTGTGGCTAGTATCCCAATAGTCCAAAGATTACAAATTGTTGTCAAGAAAGGACTGTCATAGTTAAGTGTGGTACAGTGATACAATTTCATCTTGGTTGAGTATTGTATAAATCTCAAGCTATTTAGAATGCACGGGGTATTAGGGTGTGGTATCACTACATAGGTAACCATCAAGTGATTTCTTCAACTCAATCTTGGCCTATATAGTACCTAGTGTGAAGAGCAAGATAGTGTTGTCTAAGAACCTTGTTACAGTCACAAACGAGGGCATTCTTATCTATTGTAACCATAGTTGGAATCCCTTGTTGTTACCATAACATACGTGACCTAAAACCATGACTCTACAAGTATGAGTTGTTTGAAAGCCAGATTCCACAACCTTTGCCACCATCCTCCCTTCCTATGTCAAAATGGGAGTTTTGGAATAGGGTATGGACATCCATCAATACATAAAGTATAGAGGAATTTTGTCAAATGTTGTAGTTGCAACTGCCTTGTTAGACATGTATACAAAATGTGGAAGAATTGACAAGGCACATTAACTGTTTGACATAATGCCTCAAAGAAATGTGGTCTCATGGACTGCAATGACTGCAAGATATGCACAAAATGGATTTGTTGAAAAGGCTTCAAAAATTTTAAAGCAAATTCAATTAGCTGGGGTAAAGCTAAATTCCACAACCTTTACCAACATCCTTCCTGCTTGTGTCAAAATGGGAGCTTTGGAATAGGGTATGGACATCCATCAATACATAAAGGATAGAGGAATTTTGTCAGATGTTGTAGTTTCAACTGCCCTATTAGACATGTATGCAAAATGTGGAAGCATAGACAAGGCACATGAACTGTTTGAGAGAATGCCTCAAAGAAATGTGGTCTCATGGGCTGCAATGACTGCAAGATATGTACAAAATGGATTTGTTGAAAAGGCTTCAGAAATTTTAAAGCAAATGCAATTGGCTGGTGCAAAGCCAAATTCCTCAATCTTTGCCAGCATCCTCCCTGCCTGTGTCAAAATGGGAGCTTTGGAATAGGGTATGTACATCCATCAATACGTAAAGGATAGAGGAATTTTGTCAGATGTTGTAGTTGCAACTGCCTTGTTAGACATGTATGCAAAATGTGGAAGCATAGACAAGGCACGCGAACTATTTGACAAAATGCCTCAAAGAAATGTGGTCTCATGGATTGCAATGACTACAGGATATGCACAAAATGGATTTATTGAAAAGGCTTCAAAATTTTTAAAGCAAATGCAATTAGCTGGTGTAGAGCTAAATTCCACAACATTTGCCAACATCCTCCTTGCCTGTGTCAAAATGGGAGCTTTGGAATAGGGTATGGACATCCATCAATACATAAAGGATATAGGAATTTTGTCAGATGATGTAGTTGCAACTGCCCTGTTAGACATGTATGCAAAATGTGGAAACATAGACAAGGCACGTGAACTATTTGACAGAATGCCTCAAAGAAATGTGGTCTCATGGACTGCAATGACTGCAGGATATGCACAAAATGGATTGTTGAAAAGGCTTCAAAAATTTTAAAGCAAATGCAATTGGCTGGTGTAAAGCCAAATTCCACAACCGTTGCTAGCATCCTCCCTGCTTGTGTCAAAATGGGAGCTTTGGAATAGGGTATGGACATCCATCAATACATAAAGTATAGAGGAATTTTGTCAGATGTTGTAGTTGCAACTGCCCTATTAGACATGTATGCAAAATGTGGAAGCATAGACAAGGCACGAGAACTGTTTGATAGAGTGCCTCAAAGAAATGTGGTCTCATGGACTGCAATGACTGCAGGATATGCACAAAATGGATTTATTGAAAAGGCTTCAGAAATTTTAAAGCAAATGCAATTGGCTGGTGTAAAGCCAAATTCCACAACCTTTGCCACCATCCTCCCTACCTATGTCAAAATGGGAGCTTTCAACCAAGCAATTTGTAACACTTAAGGTTATGTAATAGAATTTGTTGTTGATAGTTAAATTTATAACAATTTTTTTTATGATCTTTTCTAACGTTTATTAGAATTGTTGCATGTTTTACATCATTGGAATGACATATTAGCTGTAACTTTTTTGAAATTTTATTATGGTATGTGCACTTTGATATGATGTAATATGATTATGGTTTCATTTCATATGTTGTAATATTAGATATATAACAGAAAAATAAATTATTGCATGAAATAAATAATAACTTTTCATTTTGAATGTTTTTTTTTCAGAACACGAGTCTTCCAGAAGATCAAGATGATCCTCATGATAGAGATCCAACTTATGTTGGTTCTGGTATAGATCACATGGCAGAGGATGATGATGACACAAATACAGAAGACATTGAGGCCGATGATGATGATGACGACGATGATGGTGATGATGATGACGATCATGATGGTGATGATGATGATGAGGCAGTTGCTTGTAGTAGCCAGTGATATTCATGATCATATAGACTACATCATGGATCATTGTTGATATATCGTTATGATGCCTCTTTTCATAGTCGCTAGCTATCATATGTGTCATTTTCACGGCCTATAGTGCCATATTAATGAGTTGTATCATAAATTTATGTATCATTTTGACTTATATCAATTGGACATGTATCATCTTGACTTGTATCATTTTGAGTTACATAATTTATCATTTTTACTTATATCATTTGTACATGTGTCATTTAGACATGTTATTGATCTACTGGCATATTTGACTTTCACTTGTTTTAGTTATATATGATGATGATCTTATCTGTATTGACTTGTCAATTTATATATATTGAAAGTGATCGATAATTTTTGGATGGATATTTATTACGTATGATGATTTTAATTTACTACTCAGGATGGATGTTGTCAAATTCAATTAAATTATAGATATTTGACTCCCTTGTTTTAATTATAGATGATGATCATGTTATAATAATTATCTTGTTATTTAATCATATGATTTAAATAATTAAATTACTTACTTTATAATCATATGAGTTATTTAAGAGGCATGATATATTTAACTAATAAATTGAAATAAAACATATTAAATTAATAAATGTAAGCAAAACAATAAGCATTTTTAGAAGCAACAAAAGACACAAAATTGGAAGCAACAAGTGACGTTATATTGGAAGCAAAATTGGAAGCAACAATGGAAGAAAAACTAGAAGCAAATTTGGAAGCAAAATCGGACGCAAAATTGGAAGCCAAATTGGAAGTAAAATCGGAAGCAAAATTGGAAGTGAAACTGGAAGCAAACTTTGAAGCAAAACTAGCAAAACTAGAAGCAAAACTGGAAGCAAACATGGAAGCAAAATTGGAAGCAAAATTGGAAGCAAACCTGGAAGCAAAATTGGAAGCAAAACTGGAAGCAAAATCAGAAGCAAAATTTGAAGCAAAACTGGAAGCAAAACCAGAAGCAAAATTGGAAGCAAAGATGGAAGCAAAATTGGAAACGAAACTGGAAGCAAAAGTGGAAGCCAACCTGGAAGCAATAGTGGAAGCAAAACTAGAAGTAAAATTGGAAGCAAAACTGGAAGTAAAATCGGAAGCAAAATTGGAAGCAAACTTGGAAGAAACACAAGAAGCAAAATCAGAAGCCAAACTGGAAGCAACAAAATCTGGCTCTAAACCTAGTGCTAAACCTGGCACAATAGTGAGATGCTATTGGGCGTCGAGTTTTGCACCGGCAGAAGTGTCCAATTCATGGACTCAATTGCACTAAATTCTAGCGATATTTTAGGCACTAATTGCCTCTTCTGTTGTAGTGAAAGGACCTTCAACTTTGCTTGGTCATATGTAGACATGCTTGAATTGGATCCTTCCCTAGTGGTCCATTATTTAGTAGTATTTCCAAATGCCAAGCTAGTTAAACAAAAACTCAAGAAGATGCATCCCCAAATCACATTACTCATCAAGGTAGAACTACAAAAGCTATTAGATGAGAAATTCATCCATCCCATTGATTATCTTGAATGAGTTTCAAATCTAGTCCCTATCTCTGAAGTCACTAGGGGCATCTGTATATGTATTGATTTTAGGGATCTAAACAAAGCTTGTCCAAAGTATGATTTCCCTCTACCTAACATTGACATCATAGTAGATCTCACGACTGGTCACAAAATGTTGTCCTTAATGGATGGTTTTTCTGATTATAATCAGATCCTTATTGCACCTAAAGATTAGCATAAGACTGCTTTCACATGTCCTTGGGGAACTTATTGTTGGCAAGTTATGCCTTTTGGTCTAAAGAACGTTGGAGCCACATACCAAAGAGCAATGACTATCATATTTCATGATCTTTTTTATCATATCATGGAGGACTATGTTGATTACCTACCGTGAAAGTCACTTACTAGAGAGAGTCACTTACAAGTATTTGAACAAATTTTCAATAGGCTATAATAGTATCAAGTTAGACTCAACCCAAAGAAATACGTATTTGGTGTCACACCTAGAAAATTGCTAGTATACATCATGTCTCGAAGAGGCATTGAAGTAGATCCTGCTAAGGTCAAAGATATAGTTGAGATAGCTCCACCAACCAACTTGAAACAACTTAGGAGCCTTCAAGGCAAATTACAGTCTATCAGGTGCTTTATTTCTTAACTTGCTGACAAATGTCAACCTTTTTTACACCTTCTTCACAAAGATGTGACATTCACATGGGATAGTAAGTGTCAACAGGCCTTTGATCAATTGAAAGAATATCTTGTGACACTACCAATGTTGGTACCACCAGTATCAGGGTGACATTTGTTACTCTATATTTCTTCTACATCAGTTGCCTTAGGAGCCCTCTTGGTTCAATATGATGAATCCAACAAAGAATAGACTATCTACTACAATAGTCACACCTTAGTAGGTTATGAGCTTAATTACTATGAAGCGAGCATGTCTAGATGTTGTGTTTGCTTCCCAAAAGTTATGGCACTATATGTTGAATCAACAAACAAAGCTCATCTCTAAGGTAGATCCTTTAAAATATCTCCTATCTAAGGCATCTCTTACAAGTAGACTAGCAAAATGGCCTTAGTGAGTTTGATATTGAGTATGTTGATCAGAAAGTAATCAAAGGACAAGTCATTGTCAATCAACTAGCAGAGGCACCTATCACAGATACACATCCTATGATTTCAAATTTTCTAGACGAAGGGATGTTTTCTTTCTATCCATCAGTTCTGTCGCAACTCTACTTTGATGGTTCATACAAACAACATGGTTCAAGAGCTAGAGTACTTTTTATTAAACCATAGAGTGATTGTATTCCTTAGTCATACCAGATAGGTTTTTCATGTACCAACAACATAGCATAATATGAAGCATTAATCAAAGGACTCCGAATGGTAGTACAATGGAATATTAAGCAACTATAGGTATACAGCGATTCATAGTTGGTCATTCGACAAGTTACAGATGAATATCAGATAAAAGATGACAAGTTGCTTCCTTATAAGAGAATGGCGATGACTTCGAGCCATACTTTTCTAAGATCTCCTTTGAACAGATTCTTAGATTAAACAACAAAGTTGTCAATACCATGGCAACTATAGGATCTCTCCTGGACATGCCAAATAATGCTCAACACCGTGAATTCCTGGTTGAACTAATTTTGATACCATCTTTCGATATTCCACCTACTAAATTCATATGTGAACTTGTTGGTCCCAATTCTCCATGGTAACAAGATATTTATGATCATACCCTTCCACCAAACCTAACCAACACCCAAAGTAAAACCTTTATACGTCGTAATTCCTGATTCATCATTCTCAGTGAGACCCTATACCAACGAAGTCTTGATGGTATCCTACTTAGATGTCTCAACTCATAAGAGGCCAACATTGCCTTATGGGAAGTTCACGAAGGTGTCTATGGGGCACATTCCATCGATCCTAACCTTGCTAAAAAGTTGCTACGTGTTGCCTACTATTGGCTTACTATGGAACAAGATGCCCACTAGTTCACTAAAAAGTGCCTTAAATGTTAGCAGCACGGGGATCAGATTCGTGCACCAACACACGAGTTGTAACCTATTACTACTCCTTTGCCATTTTCAGTGTGGGGACTCGACCTTGTAGGTGAAATCCATCCATCATCCTCTAATGGCCATAAGTTCATAATCACTGCCATTGAGTATTTTACAATGTGGGTAGAAGCCATTCCTATGACATATATCACCAACAAACAAATTGCTAAGTTCATCATGCACTATATCATTTGTCGATACGGTATTCTACTTGCTATTGTCATTGATAATGGTAAACCTTTTAAGAACCAAGAAGTCTGTGCCTTGTGCATGTAGTTCCACATTTAGCATCGCTTTATGATCCTTATTATCCTCAAATTAATGACCAAGTTGAGGCTTCCAATAAAACCATATTGAAAATACTTAAGAAAACAATCAATGAAGATGGTCATGATTAGCATTTACAACTCAATCCGCCTTATGGGCATACCACACTAGTATCAAGACCCCAAATGGTGCTACTCCATACTCATTAGTCTATGGCATTGAAGCTATTTTACCTATCGAGGTCGAGCTCCCTTCTCTCAGAGTCTCTATGCAACATCTTATTGATGACGAAGAGTACATCATCGCTAGATCAAATGAGATAGAGTTACTAGATGAGAGGCATCTAAAAGCACTTAATCACCTTCAAGTTTATCAAAACTGTCTTTGTCATAGTGATAATAAGAAGATCAAGGAACAACGATTTCAACTAGGTTATCCAATTCTCAAAGAAAATCAGAGGAACTAGCAGGATAGAGACAAAAAGGACAAGTTTGAACCTAATTGGTTGGGACCCTTCATCATTACAATAGTATATGGATTGGGAGCTTATACTTTATCAACACATGAAGGAATACCTTTAGATGAATCCATGAACATCATTCATCTTAAGAAGTTCTATGCTTGATCCTCATAGTATACCTAGCAGAAAAATACAAAAAAATTATATAAATACAAAAATACAAAAAGAAATCAAAAAATAGAAAACTCCAAAAATAAAACAATCCATCCTATGGTGAAAACTTGGCAAACATGCACCTTGCATAAGTACCATAGTAAAAACCTAGCAAACAGGCGCTACGCATAGGAGTCGACATCCACCATCTACTAAGTTCTCATCCATATCACTTTCATTCACTATCCATGATAAAGTATTTCACTCTACACACTTCCATCCATCCTCCTATCATAGCTTGAAATGGTCATTGTCACTTGATATCCATTCAACGTCTTGCCATAATAAATCCTCACTTGGCTTAGGGGCATCTTTCCTTAGTATAGTTCTAGGAATGGATCCTTGTTGTCTAGAGAGGAAATTGTCACTTCTTCACACATTTCATCCATCATCCACCAACCATAATAAAAATCCAAACTTCACTTCATTCATCTACCACAATCCACCCTATTCACTTACCATCCCATATTGACTAACTCAAGCAGAAAACAAACTATGCATCTTTTTGAAAGCTCAAATACTTACCAAATCAAAAGAAAAAGACTCCTCTTGATGTAGTGCACTTGCTTGCATATTGCTTGCCCATTTTGCTAAATCCATTATTCAAAACCAAAGCCTTTAATGGATATATCTTTCCTACAATAAGGCCTTATCCACTATGAGCACCCTCTTTGGCAAGAGATATGATGGTTGTGTTTTTGTTTTGTCAATTGGTCAATTTCTTTTGGTTTATCTTTATGTTCCTTTCTAATACCTAATCAAAACTACCTTGATCTTTCTATATCTTGGTATGTTACGATAAGTATAGACTGGGGCATTGTCATTGCTTTTGTATGTTGTGTTTGTGGGATGCTCTTATTATCCTACTACGGGTAATGTTTATCTTGTATGTGTTGGAATAACATCTCGCATATCAATATCCTTTGCATCTAAAGGTCATGCAAATGCCTTTATGCACTAGGATCATTTTACACTAAGATTATTATCCATTCACATTCCTAACAAAGTTCTATTATGTCTAGTATGAATAAGTACAAACTATTTGTTTTGCATAAGTTATGATCGAATGAAGTTTTCAAGGTAAGGTTGACTTTGAAGGAATATACCTAAGAATTTGGACTGAATCTGCTGATGAGACCTATGTCACAACAAAGTTGGGTGAGTCAGTTTTCACACACCACCAATTTTTCAAAAATCTGATACCCTTGTCAAAAGTTATACAAGTTTGAAAAAACAACCTATTTGGGCAAGTTTGGAGGATGGGGGGTTGCCTGGTGGTTAACAAACTATTAGAGGTTAAGGGGGGTGGTCACATGTGGCAATTTGGGTTCCTAGAAGTTAATGTTGGTGGTTAGGGTCTTACTGGGGCCCTTGGTCACGCATGGGACTAGGGTCTAGAAAGTAAATAAATAAATAATAAAATGGAGAGGGGGCACGGTAGACCCCTAGTCACAAATGTGACCGTGGATTAGGGAGGGGTTTGCAGGGTTGACGGAGTTGGGGGAAGGTAGAGCGGGGGGAAGGGGTGGTGAGGGATGGGGAAGGCAGGGCAGAGAGAGGGAAGGCAGAGCGAGGGGTTTGGGTAGGGGGAAGTGGAGGGCAGTGGGAGAAAGGAGTGGAGGGAGGTAGGGGCGGTGGTGGGAGTGAAGGGAGATGGGGGAGATGCATGAGGGAGGGGAAGGAAGGATGGAGGGGCGGGGGAGGTAGGGTTTGGCGGGGGAGGTTGGTGGCAGGGGTGAAGCAAGGGACGATGAGAGTTGTGGTTGCTATTTATTTATTTTTTAAATTTTTAAAAATTGTTTGAACTCAATGTTGCAAAAGCCCACTTGTGCAGGTCATACGGATTCATGCGGTACATGACTGTGAGGGGGCAAAAAAAATCAAAATTTTTAGACTAACGAAAATAGGCATATTTTTATGTCATTTTTCACTTGCGAGCTACTCCAGACTCAATGCAGGGTTGATTTCAGCGTGGGAGACCATTTGCAACAAGTGATCCCTAGATCTTAACCAAAGCACCCTCAAATCTGCAACAAAAACTTGCAAAAAAACTTGTCAACAAATGGGGTGAAAACCAGACGTGCCAAAATGAAACCCAAGAAATTATGCAAGACAATAACATCAAGATAAAACAATACACAAATACCTTAACCCTTGCACAAATTTAGACTTCTTATAGGATGGAATGTAGTGTACCCAAGCTCCATTGGATTTGTCTTATTGATGTTGCAATGTGGACTGCTCATGCAACCAACATAAATTGGATGAAATGGAAGCAAAATATATTGAGGATGATAATATAAACGTGCACGTGAAAGATTGTTGGGGGGTTGAAATTGAAATGAGAGCTCAATTTGTAGATTCAGAAGGAATCAAATTAATAGCTAAGATTAGAAAGGCGAGGTGTGAGGTGGACGGATAGGATTAAAAGTTGAAGTTAGTGGTTATGATGCTCATTTAATGAGGATGACAGGTGACTAAAACAAGGATAGGAGTGGGGATAATGAGATTTTTTAATTGAGTTTTGGAGAGGAAGTGCTTATGACACACATTTAAGGAGGATAAAATAGGGATGTGAGTGGGAATAAATAATTTAAATAATAAAATTATTTAAATTATGAGAGACATGTGGGATGTAAATAAATATTTAATTTATTTAAATTGGATGATGGAGGAAAATGGGATTAAATAAATAGGATTTATTTCATTTGGTCTAAAAGGAGGATAAATGGATAAAAGGAGTTAGTTAAATAAATCTAATTTATTTAACTAATGGGAATGATGGAAGGGGTCATGAAAGGGACCTGGAAGAAAATGTGTTGCAAGGTAATGCAAGGTGATGTAAGATAATGTCGTAAGACATGGTCAATTTTAGGTGTCTCACAATCTATAAATTGAGCCTCTCATTTCAATATGAAACTCCCCCAACAATCTTTCACATGCATCTTTATGCTATCATTCTCAATATAATTTGCTTCCATTACATCCAAGTTATGCTGATTTTGTGAGCAGTCCACATTACATGATCAACATGACAAATTCAATGGACATTGGGTGCATTCCATTTCGTCCTATCAGAGGTCTGAATTTGTGCAAGGGTTAAGGTATTTTTTTATGGTTTTATCTTGATGTTGTTGCCTTGCATTATTTTCATGGCTTCTATCGGTTCCTACTCCTTTGCAACAAATCCCTCCTAACCCAGTGTGCGACTTGATTTCAGGAAACAACATCGTGGATGACTCAAATGCATGGTGTTTCCCTTGCAATGAAAGTCATCCACCTAGAGCTTGTCCACATGGAAATCTCCAACAAATAGTAGCAAAGAAAAGACAACAAGGATTTCAAGGAGGGGCCTAGATTGGGACATCTTCATACCAATCACCAGGGGCACAAAATGTTTGTCTTAGTGGCTTAGATGTAGGAAATGTTATTGCAACAAGAAGAATAAATAGCTCCCAAACACACATTATTCTCATGGATTGAAGGAGAAAATGCAATGTTTGAGAATGATCCTTCTACTTCAAAGGTTTCGCAAGTTTTGTCTGATTACTTCACATGCTCAAAGAGATGTATGGTGGGCAATCTAGAAGTAGTTCTTCGGCATGAGCCAAACTCTCAATGTAGACTAGTCGCTCTTGTCGTTTGGGCATTCAATTATAGGATACCAATGCAGAATCATATAATAGCAGCACAAAGCAATGCGACACCAATTATCCTAGCGAAAAAAAGATGAGATACATGGGATATGTCCTGAAATTGTCAATTCCTTCTACGCTCAATGTGGTGCAGCAACTCAAAAAAGATCCAGCTAATATCTCTTTTTGGGACTTTCTATCTATCCCAAAGTAGAAGACATTGCTCCAAGAAGCTTTGGAGAAGAAGGAGGACACATGCCTAGCAAACACAAGCAAGGATTAGCACGCAGGAAGCAACGATGTAGCCCTAAAACACAATGTGGACTCAAAGTCCCATGGTCCTCGCAAATGCAAAATAGAGGTAAGCAATCCTAAGCCCACAACTTTCTATTTAATAATGATAATAGGTAAGTAACTGCTACACAACTCTATGATAGACTTTAGTGCCAACACCACGGTCATGCCCAAGAAGGTAGCAAATGCCCTTCAATTAGAATATGAACCTTTACAAAAATGAGTCATATAGTTGGACATGAAGCAAGTGTAAATAGTGGGAATCATTAAAGCTCTTTCCCTCACATTATATGCTTGCCTTAATATCATGGTGCTTCAAGAAGTGGTAATCATCGATAACCCACCAGCCTTCAACCTCTGCCTATCACGAGACTTCACTGCTAAGATTAGAGGGAACCTTTCTTTGGACTAGACTCACCTCATCCTCCAGACTAGGTATGACTCTAAGATGAAGATCTTGTATGAATCTCTCCAACAAGAACATATCACTAATGAGGTGATGACATACCATGTTATCAAAACAAGAGAAGCAAGAGATAGACCTCCCTGATCAAGAGACTGAGAATAGCAGTTGAACCAATGAAGAGGAGGTGCTCCTGTTTGAAGCTACGTAGACCGATCCTTATGGAAATTTTCATTCCACGGGATTAAGGATGTATATTATCTTTGACACAGAACAAGTGATCCCATAGTACAAAAATCTTCCGCAAAGCTTGGCACAAGATTCAAACAAGTCCACGCAGTTGTGGAAACTATTTTTTGATGGCGCAAGATGCTCAAACAACTCCAAAGATGGTATATGCCTCATTTCTCCTTGAGGAAAAGTGATTCTAAAGGCTTTTCACTTCTAGTTCAGCTATACCAATAATAAGGTTGAGTATGAGGCACTGGTGCAAGGTCTCCTTTTAGCAGAGAAGCTAAAAATCAAGCAGCTATAAGTGTTTGACGACTCTGAATTAGTCATCGAACAGGTAAAGAATTTGGTTGCGGATAAAAATATCAGAATGAGGTCATACCATCATAGGGTATGGGACCTACTATAAGGCTTCAAGGCGTTGAACATAGAAGTAGTCCCAAGGATTCAAAACAAGGAGGTTGATAGGATGGCTCAGATACTGTCCCAATTTGATCAATTAAGAAACATTATGGGAAATAAAGATGCGGTCAAATTGATCATAAGTCCCACAATCTTGGCTAATGAAAACCATTGGCAAGTGTTTGAAAGCAATGAGTAGATCACTCTATTCCTACAACAATTAGGGGAATTCGTGGATCAATTATAGCCAAGGATAGAAGAAGATTATGGGGACCAGATCATGCAAATAAGGTCCAATAAGCTTCCCAAAGGCCTTATAACCTTAGAGAGCCTTTTTGACTTAGATGATGCCAAATGAGACAAAATAAAGTTCTCTGCTAATGAAGGAGATTACACTGAAATTGAGTTCCACCCTAGAAGGAAGGAGAAAAAGTAGGTAAAGTTACTGTTGGAATTAAGGTGCCATCAACCTTGTAAATTCCATATTTATTTATTCCTTATTATTATTTGTAATTCACCCATAAGGGGTGTTGAGTTTCACCGACAATGGTAAAAGGTATTTACTGTTCACAGTAATTACGAAGTTACGAGTTTTGGTAATTCCAGAGTTTTTGGTAGGAGTTATGGAGTTACATTTACTGTTTGCGTCATGAATAATGGTAAAATGATGATTTGGGAGAATCTAGGTGCCACCTTAAGGATTTGCCTATTCTTAGAGTATTATGACGATTGTCATTAGCTATAAGAGCATCTATGACAAATGTAAGTTGTCATAAGATTCTATGATGGTTATGACAACAATAATTGAGGTGTAATAAGCTATTTTGACCCCAGGTGCCCATTCATGGAAGATGCTCTATGACAGGTGTAAGAGGTGTCTAAGAGGTCATTAAATGTTGGATTGCATGCAAGATTGAGAATCCCAACCTTGGATGCCATCTTATTGGTTCCTCATCTTCTATATATTGTGATGCATTGCAAGTGTTGTTCATAGTGAGTTTTAGACTTGTATATAGATACTACCAGAATACTACCGGATTGAAGGTTGAAGGAGAGATTGGAGGTGATGTATTGTATTCTCTTATTTATAGATTAATACAAGCTTGTGCCTCTCTTCTTAGTGAAGTTTTTTATTTGAAAGGGTTTTCTCCACATACATAATGTGTTATGTGTTCATCTCTTTGATCTATTATTTATGGGTGTTATTATCTTGTTTCTATTGCAATCTCCATTTGATTATACACTTGCATGCATACATATTGCTGAGATCAAATTTACACTTGTAGTTTTTTACCTTCATTTCTAACATTTAGTATCAAAGCTTGGCTAGTTCTAACTACTGGGTGGGAGTGTGAAGGTTTTTTGAGTTGTAGTGGGAGTTTTGGTTGCATTTGTTTTGCATTTATAGTGTTGAAATTATGGCTGCAACAAACATCCGTTTGGACATAGAGAAGTTCAATGGTACATGCTACAAGTTGTGGAAGCTAAAAATGGAAGATTTGCTTGAAGAAATAAACTAATGGTTGGTTGTAACAAAAGAGAAGAAACCTGATGATGTCAGTCCAAATGAGTGGGATAGACTGGATAAAAGGGCACGGGGTACAATTTGATTATGTCTTACAGAATCTGTGTTGTTCAATGTTGATGGAGAAGCCACCGCATATTCTTTATGGAAATGGTTAGGTGAGATCTACCAAGCAAAGAGTATGGCAAATAAGTTTTATTCGAAAAAGAAAATTATTCTCTTAAGATGAAGGAGTGTGATTTGATAGCTCACACAAAACCTTAGATAACATCACTAAGTCAACAATCTTGATCTTGGTCAATTCAAGCCTATTCTCTCTATCCAAGCATATGAATGTGCCCTAAAATTAGAGGTGAATGGGTGAGGGCTATCCTTGAGGAGATTGAAGAATTACATCTTAGGCTACAACTAGCACAATGAACACAAGAAGATTAAAAACATGTTCTTAGGTTAATTCAACACAGAGAACAAATACAACATGTTTAAGCCATAGAAGAAAGGTTACAACATACCAGGCTCATCAACGATTACAACATACATCCATTTGGACATTGGCATTGTACTCCTAAAAACATGACTCAGGCACAAGCGTGGACAAGTTAGCTTTGATACAACACATGGACCCTCTTCTTATCTTGGATGACCTCTAAGTCTCTCCCGCTCTAGTGGAAGAAGCCAGTCGAGTGGAGGCGAGACCTGGAGTGATTTTGTTCTCTTGGGAGAAGAATGTTGCAAAGAGCAGTCGGCCGGTCCTGGGGCTTGTTGTGGTTTGCTATGTGTTGTTCTATGACCATTGTGGTGGGGATAATAATATGACCCAAAGGGTCATTAGTTACTAATCTCTTGCTTGGGTTTCTTGTGTTCTAATGTCTAGATGGATGTCTGTTGTAATTATTAATGAGCCTAGTATGTTGTAATCTTTCTTCTATGGATTGAACATGTTGTATCTGTTCTCTATGTTGAATTAACCTAAGCACGTGTTCTTGTTCTTCTTGTGTTCATTGTGCTAGTTGTGGCCTAGGATGTAATTCTTAATCTCCTCAAGGATAGCCCTCATCAACTCACCTCTAATTCTAGGGCATGCTTGTATGCTTGGATATAGAGAATAGACTTGAGTTGACCAAGAGTTGACTTTTGCCGTAGTGATGTTATCTAAGGTTTTGTGTGAGTTCTTTTGACCTGTTGACCTCGTGATTAAATCGAGGAGTTTGTGAATGCTTGTTTTGTTGAATCCAACCTCATGATCAAATCGAGGGTTTGACTTTTTCTAAGTTCTTTAATGTTTTTGTATTTTTTAGGTCTTGATTTGTATGCAACTAGTATAAATGCAAACAATTTTTTTATTCTTTTCTAAAATTGAAATTTAAAATGAACTAATTAACTAGGAAATTGAAAGATGAATGCAAATTAATATGAGATTACCTAATGCAATGTGTACTATGTTTTTGGAATTTTTGAAGAGGTTTTTGAACTAATATAAGAATTGAAAGTGCAAAATATGAAATTTAATCTAGAGTTGCAACTCAAACTACTTTAAGCAAACTAATCTAATCAACTTTGTAACGAATCTATCAAGGAAATTGCAACACAAGATTACTATTCCCAAGAGCAAATTATTTTTTAATTATCTCAAAAAGCATGAAAAACCTGGATTGTGATCAATGCATGAGTCTTTGCACTACCCTCATGAATCCTTGTTTTAGCAACCTCTTCGTCCTCTTCTAGCAGCGGGGTCCTCCTCTTGGCGACAATTGGGAAGAGAGCAAATGAATGAGCTTGAGAAAGCTATGAATTGGGAGAGCTTATGAAAGCTTTGAAGCACTTGGCTTGGAAAATTCGTTAGCATAATAATGTTGTATGAAGCCTTTAAAGGCTTGGGAAACAAAATACTAAAGAAAAAGGCACCTACATCTTGCAAAGAGCACGAGAATGCTAATTGGAGAGCAAAAGCTTGGAGAATGATTGCAACAATGGATTTTCCTCCCTTATTGCTCGAGGGAGGGGCTATTTATAACTTGGAAGAGCGCATGAAGGGTTAGGATGATTGGGGAGTCAATTCCCTTGATTGGAGAGTTAACTATTTAGATTGAAGAGATGATTGGGCTGAAAGAGGAGAGATGAAGCTATGATAGCTTATCATAGTCTGCAAAAGAGGAGTTAGCATGAGTTTGAGAGGTGACAAGTATAGATCATATGAGTTAATTATGCATAATTAGAGGTGGTAGGTGAGCTAAGAATAGTTCACTCTATGTTTAGGTTGAATCCTCATGCAAACTGGAGCAAAAATGGAGCCTTTTGGGGCTCAAAATGAAAGAGAATCTGCGTTAGAAGCAAAGTAGGGTCGCCCATGGGTTGCCCCTTTCACCTAGTTAGGTCACTTGGGGGCAACCCTGGGTCGCTCAGGGGGATCCATGAGTGACCCACAGAGGAAGGGGTCTAGGTAAAAAATGCATGTTGGAGAGGGGTCTCAGAGGGATAATGATGCAATCTATCACTGGAGCTAAGCCAAACAAACAAGTTAAACATGATCCCCCCTTTCACCAGTAGGGTCATGTAGTGGGGATCCAGAAATAATAGGGGGGATCCAAAATCGACAAAAGTTAAGTCAATTATGAAAGATGGGTTTGGTCTAGGTCATTTAAAGGCCTCTAGAGGGTGGAGTGAGATGAACTGGGCATGGGAAAGGTGAAATTAGTATGATAAGATGGAATCTAGCCATGTAGGTAAGGTCGAGAATGTAGAAGAAGAATGGTCAACAAGGGCGAAAGTGAAGAAAAGTTAGGATTGAGAAGAATCGACGAAGCAAGAAATTGATGTCGACGTGTTGTTGAGAGAAGCACTATTGAGAGGGTGTTATATTCACACTTCCGTGTACATGATTAGGATTATATGTCAACTTAGGGTCTTCGTGCAAGCTTGTGTGTGTTTTTAGTGCTTACAAGAACAAGTGGAAATGAGGTTAGTTGGCCCATGATAGCCTCACATTAAATTTTTAGAGCTATAATCAAATTTGAAGGGATGTAAGGAGAGGTGAAAAGAAGATGATTGATGGTTGTTTTAACAATGTGGGGTTATAGTTTGCAAAATACGGGAAAGGGTAGGCTACAAATGAGAGGGGATATGAGAGCATTTAACTTTTGGAGCAAGGGATAACTATCACCTAGAATATGGAGATAAGACTTACTTAAGGGTGAAGGAACACATGGGTGAGAGAAGAACATATAGGAAAGGGATAGAAAATAAGACTCACCAAGGGATAAAATACATGAAGAAAGGGAAAAACAAAGGGGTGAGGATAAATAAAGGGAAAAAGGGGGTAAAAATGGAACACTAAGGGAAAACACTAAAGTAGGTGCAAAACATAGTAAAAGGAATTACAAGGCATTTAATTCTCGTTACTACATGCATAGAGAAATAGATAATCTAGATATATGTCTTTTACCTTAGATTTTGTGTAAGACTATGTCTTTTCTAGGTCAAATTCATAAATTTGGGTCCCTTTTGCAAGTGTGGATCTATCTTGTGGCTTGTGGATTTGATCTTACTGATTATGCACTTTTGCTCACTGGTCTACTAGTTTTTCTACTTCTTGTTGGTAATCAAGGACTAGTAGCAATTAAGAATATATTAAGGAGGTTGCCAAATCGCTAGGGACAAGTTCTCATAGGTTAATCCCTTAGAGAAACCAACTTTATGGTCATGCTAAAGATTGACATACAATAGACAGGAGAACAAATGTCCTGGATGATGATTCTGAAGTAAATGTTGTTCCTTTTAGTGCACAAATTGTAGTGTTTTTCTAATAAATGGTCCTTGAATGCTCTACGAAGTTAAATGATTACATGATGATGCTAGGATGTGAATAATGTCTAAGTGAATGTCTTTAAATACCATTACATAGCAATAATCATGCAAAACATGTAGCAAATTGGCTCATAGTGGCAAAAAATGGGCAAGAGTTGACAAAATTTAAATTTGAATTTTTAAAATTCAGAGCAAGCATGGGATTAACTCAGGATAAGAGAATGATAGTGTTAAGGTGGGGAATAAGTGTTTGGACATGGTGGGTGTAATAAATAACAAATGTGTAGGAATATGTGTAAAAACAAATGAAATAATTACATCAAGACATTCTCTCAAAATAAACCCAAAATTAAATAAGAATTAACATGAATATACAGATTTCACCATTGCACAAGGAACGGTTTTACAATTGCTAAATTCTCCATTTCTCTCCTAATGTAAAGTCAGCCACAAACAATTAATAAACTCAACTCCACTTTTACAAATATAACCCCCGCCCATTTAATATTTCAACAAATTCGAGGAGACTGGAGACAAGCGCTATATATAGATTTGGATACGCCCATCTAATAATACTAATCTAATACGGACGATTGCAGATTGTCCAGCAGACTCGGGCTAGATCCAAGCCGTATAACCGAAGAGTAAAATTTTTGTCCTAATTAAATTCGCAAGCTGTCAATAAACAGACACAACATGTGATTGAAAGCCAGTTTGCGGTCGCAGTTTTTGGAGGTTTCTAATTTTGAGTTTTTATTTATCAGTAGTTTGTTCCCTATATATTGAGAACACTAGAGGATTCCTGGTCTCTTTTGTTGTTTGATTTGATCAATATTCGTCCTTTTCCAATAGATTTGTAGCTCAGAAAAATCTATTTCTTGCAGATCACATGTTAGAGGGTTGAAGATCCTTTTTTAGGCTTGTTTTGGTGCAGTGTAAGGCCTCCTGAGGCCTTTTTCCCTGTGGGCGGATCTCTCTAAGTAGATAGGTACGGAGGGTTTTAGCTTTTTGAATTCGGTTTGTTTTTCACAGTCAAGTTATTGTCTTTTTCACAGATTTATCAAAAAAAAAGCAGAAGAAAAAACGAAACAAAACAGAAGGAATCAGACATGAGAGATCGATGAAGTCTTGTTGTGCTGTGTTAAGAAAAACTGTGTTTTGTTTTAATCAGAAAACTTGGGTGGAGTATTTTTTCCATTTGATCCGTATTTTCTGATCCAAAATTGTTTTTTGGTATGTTTGTGTGAATTTTTTAGAAGGATGTGTGGGTTGTATGATTTTATTGCCTGGTATAGCAATTTTAGATATAAGATATTTGGGTTCTATAATATGTGCTAAAAAATGCTTATGGATCTGTATATGTGCATTGGTGGGGGATTGATAGTAATCCATGAAGTTTTAATGTCATGTAATTTTAACTAGGATGGGCCAAGTTTCATGGTGGGTGTTGGTAGTGTGTAAAATTCTGATGGATTTGTCACAGAATGTGGGGTTGACTGGGCTTAGGTACAGGAAAAACATGATTATCAATATTTTTTTTTCAAAGTTTTGTTCTCTGCCTATGGAAATCACTCTTTGGGGATCCGTTAATTTAGATGATCAATGCCGCTTGGTATATGAACAAGAGTCTAGGGTATGCCATTCAGTCTGTGGCCCCAAATGTAGGAGTATCTGTTAACGTGCAATTCGTTATTCTTTCATAGGATGTCTTTGTTGTCCTTGTTGATCAGATTTTTTCGATTTTAAATTGGCAGGCCCACCATCCCAAGCTTCTTGGGTGCAGAGACTAACATGGTTCAAAATATATGTACTGTCCTACCATGATAAAATGCATTCCCCATTTGTTTGCCTTGTTGATCGGATTTTATTTTCTTTTCAGTTGGTGAGTCCCTGACCCCAAGCTTCTTGGGTTTGGGTGTGGAGTCTAACATGGTTCAGTATATATGTATTGTCAACACCATGATAGATGGATACCTGATATGTTTTTTTTGTCTGTGTTGGCATCATCGATCTTATATTGACCACAAAGAAACATAGCTTGACTCGTATGGTTGTAACTTTGTAACTTTGACTCCGACTGGAAATCCTTCTAAGATACATCATATGTTTCTTGGGTGCTGGAGTTCTTGCATGATTAGAAATAATTTTTCGGGGTGCCATAATCCTGATTTTGCAGCTACTAGATTAAGCAATTATTGTCTCTGCAAAATAGCATTGCCCATGCTGCAGTATCAACTAAATTATTATATAGCTTTAACCTATGGTTAGGTGGTGAGACCCTGTACACCCGATCCTTTTGATTTTCCTCATACTCCTCGTCAGTGAGAGAGGTAATTTAGTTTGTGTGCACCTCTGTCACTATCATCCTTATATTGCAGTAAATACTGTTGTATTCTTTTCAGTTTCTGTGATTTAGTTTCCATTTAATATCAAAGATGTCTAGTAGTCTAATGCTTGGAATATGCAGACTTTTTGTGTATGACTATAATACAATAGAGCCGGGTGTTTGGTTGTTAGAAACTTAGAACTACCCTAAAAGAATTTAGGATGACTAAATGTACTTTTCCTATAGGTAGGAGACAATAGTAAGACCCATTTTGTTATATTATACACCTAGGGGTTTGATGGCCTTCAATCATTGGATATCCCTTGGGTTTTAGTACCTCACGATTCCTATTTTCTTGTTGACTCGAATTTTTGATTTTGAATTGATGAGACTCAGGGCTGAGATTCATGCCACAGGGTTCTCGGGTCTGGAATATGTGCATTGTTAGAAATTCAATATGATCTTGATTTTGCAACCACTAGATTAAGCCACTATCATTACCTGCAAGCTGCAACTGTCGATATGTTAGAAGAAGCTGACTTAATACATGCAAGTTTGCAACTACAGTATAACATATGAATCTGGTGCCTTAAGATTTGGGGTGTACAGATATATATGTAATATATACAGAAAGAAAAGAGTAACACCAATTTTGTACTTCCAAACTTGTATTCTGATTTTAAATGCTATATGTAGGTTTCTATTGTCACGATTTCTTGGCTTGAAAAGAAAACAATGGCTATGATTTTCTTGAAATTTGTTTGGTGCAATTGCAGTTTTAAATATGGCGGCGACAGCACCGGCTTCAGGATGGCTGAGAGGAAAAGTAAAAGCTGTGCCTTCTGGTGACAGTCTTCTGATAATGGGGAGTGCAAAGACAGAGTTGCCACCTGAGAAGACAATCACACTGGCATCTATCATAGCACCTAAACTGGTAAATTTTCTTTTCTTGAATGTGTTCTCTGTGCTGCACATTTTTTCTGGACTTTTGTAGTGCCTGTTCTATCTTTCTGGGAGATTCAAATTCTTTTGGTCCAATTATTGTATATATTTTTGAGTTTTCAAAAACTGTTCTCTTGGGAGCTTTCTATGGATATTGTTTAAATATTTGGGTTAAGTGATTTAAAAAAGGGCCTACATTTTCCAACTATGGTTTCTCTCTTTTGTATAAAGTTTAATGATAAAGCAAACACATTCCCAGTTTGCCTTAATAATCAAGTTATCTTTCTTACAGCCATCTGCATTTCCAATCTCTATGAGCTTATCATTGCACATGATTGGCCCGTGACATTCCATGGTTGAAGTAACATAATATTTGCAATGCAGGCTCGCAGAGGGACTGAAGATGAACCATTTGCATGGCAGAGTAGAGACTTTTTGAGGAAGCACTGTATTGGAAAGGTGCAGGAAGTCGCTTGCTTTTGCACATATTTGATATGTTTTCACTCTATTTTGACTTGTGATAATAATGAAAGTTATGACAAAATTCAATCATGTGTTGTCTGATTTTGGCAGGAAGTAACCTTTCGAGTTGAGTACACTGTGCCCACAATAAATAGAGAATTTGGATCAGTTTTTCTTGGTGACAAAAATGTTGCCTACATGGTTGTTTCTGAAGGATGGGCAAAGGTACATTTTGTCCATTTCTAATTATAAAAATTAACAATCCATTGAATTGTTTGTCAAATGTTTCAAAATTCATTAGCACAGAAATCCGCTTCATGAAATTAATGATTTCTCTGACAGAAACTGTTTTGTTATGAATAGGTTTTTTTGTGTTGCATAAGTTTCTTTCTTCCACTAGTTTAGTCACAGTTTATTTAAATATGTTTCACTAAGTTATCTCCCATTCATCGAATTGATTTCTGATATATAGCAAAGTATTTGGAATAATAGGTTAGGGAAGCAGGACCACAAAAAGCAGAAGTAAGTCCTTATATAGCAGAGTTGAGACGGCTGGAAGAGCAAGCTAAAACACAAGGTTTGGGCCGTTGGACCAAGGTAATAAGCATATTTAGTTGCTCACAGATTTTTAAGGCTCCGAATGAACATTACTCGGCAAGCATGCTTTTATGTGCTACTTATGCATTTGTTTTTGCAGACACCTGGTGCATCAGGGGAATCCATCCGGGAGCTGCCTCCATCAGCAATTGGTGATCCAAGCAATTTTGATGCAATGTCTCTCTTAGCAACAAATAAAGGAAAACCCATGGAAGCTTTTGTGGAGCAAGTTCGGGATGGTAGTACACTACGGGTTTATTTACTCCCTGAGTTTAACTTTGTTCAAGTGTTCATGGCAGGGATCCAGGTGAGTTATTTGATTTATTCTATTTTTACTGTCATTTAGTTAAACTTCTCTTGCATTTTGTGATTTCTATAATGGAACCTTTCTCTAATTCATTGCTTCATTATATATATGATTGTCTGTTGACACAAAGTCTCCCTCTATGGGAAGAAGAGCTGCTGCACCAGAAGTCCCAACATCCTCTGATGTGGTCTCGGAGGATACAAATGGGGAAGTTGAAACAACAACATCTTTAACAACTGCACAGAGGCTTGCTGCATCCACAGCTGCAGCTGCTGAAGTTCCACCAGATCCGTATGCTCGAGAGGCAAAACATTTTACTGAATTGCGAGTGTTAAATAGGGATGTGAGTTCCTTCATTTCTGATTTCTTTTTTTATTTTTTGAAGTGGAGTCTTCTTTTACCAGATGTTAGTTCCAAATAGTTGACTGACTGGGGGCTAGTGGATTATGTAAACAAAATCTATCCAGCAGTTGAATGTGGTCCTTTTTAACTTGGAGATATAAAGATAAAATCATAAATATAATACAAACAGTTACTAGTATAGTAGTTGTGCTATAACGGATTTGTATAGTAGTACAAAAATAAATTGGTGCATTTAAACAACAAGTTTAACACAAATTGCAACAATGCCTTGGAATTTACCTCATGAATTTACTGGACTCATGGCAAATTGTTTATTGTTTCTTCCTGATTGATTTAATTTCCTGCATTCTTGTATTTTATTCTCAGCAGATTTAGTTGCTTTTCCTATCATCTCCATACCTCTGATAGTAACTGCTCTTGGTCTGTCATCTCTTGAAGGGATCTGACATATCTTGCTAATAAAAGTCACTGCCCTTGGTATGTTGTACAGTGGTTCATAACCACTCCATAAGCATCACTGTATTGTTGTCACCTTGCCAATCCCTGCAAGAGTCATCTTGGTTTCACGTCTCTGACGGTGATTGCCTTTCTGCAAGGCATGTTAGAGCCAGGATGCTCTGATTCCACCATGAACTTGCTACTTTCACCTTCTCCACCATTTACTCTTTTGCAACTTTAGTATCATTGCCAGTAATTGACAAACCCTCTTCTGTTTCCTGCCCTCTTTGCTTTCTCAGTCTCTGTGCCATTTTGGTTCAATTAATGACACATTCACACTTTGCACTGAAAGTCATGTATTTTGAAATCTTTTCGACCACTTTTCTGAATTATGATAAAGTACTCTCTATTAGTATGTTGGACCAAAAGTGTTGGTCTTCGATCAATTCAGTTTTGATTTGGGAACAAATGTGAACTGTGAAGCTCTGTACAGTCCTGTACATTGCAAAAGTTGATTAGGTTTTAATTTATCTAAGCTGGAATTTTAAACTGAAATTTTCGAAGGCTAGGAATATGCTGTTTGGGGGGGGGGGGGTCTTTTCAAAGTTCTTTTCTCTTGATTTTGCTTACTTCAAAATTTTCCCCTTTTCTGGTCCTTTTCTTTTTGTTTTCATCCATGCAATTATTTTGATATGGAATTGTGATTGAGAATGTGCAGGTTCGGATTGTTTTAGAAGGGGTTGATAAATTCAGTAATTTAATTGGTTCGGTACATTACCCTGATGGCGATGTTGCAAAGGATCTTGCTTTAGAACTTGTAGAAAATGTAAGTTCTTACTTTGTGAGGTTGACATTCTGAAGTTCTTTCTCTTAATTGTTAATGCCATTTCCAAAGCATTTTCTTCTGACTTTTTGATGCTCCACATTATTCTCTGTTTTCACATTATTTCCTAGTGACCTTATTTGTTTACGGGTATTCTCTATCTGCCTTCCTTTTTCATCGTAGGGTCTAGCTAAATTTGTTGAATGGAGTGCTAGTATGATGGAGGAGGATTCCAAAAGGCGTCTTAAAAATGCTGAGCTCCAGGCAAAGAAAGATCGATTGAGGATCTGGACTAATTATGTTCCACCACCTTCAAATTCAAAAGCTATTCGTGATGACAAGTTCACTGGAAAGGTTTGTCTTCTGTTGTAGAGATTGATTGCCATGTTACAGGATTGTGTTTGAATCTATTCCCAATTGTTCTTTGAAAGCAAAATACAACTACATTCTGTTTTGTGTTCATAATTTCCCAATATTTTCAGGTTATTGAAGTTGTTAGTGGAGATTGCATTGTTGTTGCTGATGATGCACTTCCTTATGGAAGTCTTTTGGCTGAACGCCGGGTTAATTTGTCAAGTATAAGATCCCCAAAAATGGGAAGAAAAGATGAAAAACCAGCTCCTTATGCTCGTGAAGCAAAAGAATATTTACGTACTAGATTAATTGGCAAGCAGGTATTCTGGATTTGTAGCAATTGTGATTAGTTTCTTATGTTTGTTCTTTTACAAGATTTACAAGGTTTGAACTTAGGGATTATGATTTGGTATCTTTACTGTCTTGCAGGTCTATGTAACAATGGAATATTCTAGGAAAGTTGCAGGAACTGATGGTCCTGCACCACCACCTCCACCATCAGGAGTGCCAGATTCAAGAGTTATGGATTTTGGATCTGTCTTTCTAGTATCTCCTTCTAAGGGTGAGCTTGAGGATGTTGCCCCCACAATGTCAGCTTCCAACCAACCAGATGGAATTAATGTGGGGGAGATGGTTGTTGCAAGGGGATTTGGAACTGTAATTAGACATAGAGACTTTGAGGAGCGGTCAAACTATTATGATGCTCTACTTGCTGCAGAATCACGAGCCATTCATGGAAAGAAGGGGATACACTCAGCCAGGGATCCTCCTGTGAGGCATATTCAAGATCTTTCAATGGTAAATAAAAGCTTTTGGAAAACCCCTATTGGTAAAATCAGATATATGTTTTTACCTCTAATTGATTAATTATTTTTTTGGAATCAGTTAGATTGATTTTTGGCATGAAAGTAAATGCTAGTATACTTTGAATAATATTGTCTTCAAAATTTGTTCAGGCATCTGCAAAAAAGACTAAGGATTTTCTACCATTTTTGCAACGAACGAGGAGGTTATCGGCCATAGTTGATTTTGTCTTAAATGGACATCGTTTTAAATTAATAATTCCAAAGGAGACATGTACTATTGCATTTTCATTTGCGGGTGCGAGATGCCCAGGCCGTGGTGAACCATATGCAGATGAGGCAATAGCATTCATGCGCAGGAAAATACTGCAACGTGATGTTGAGGTATGTGGGTTTTGGAAAGCAAATTTATGATTACATTGGGAATTGTTTGGAACCATAGTTAGTCAGTGGCTATCATTTGTGAGGGCTGCGATGTGAATTTTAGTCATTTAAAACCTTTTTATATTGATGAAATTATTATGATAGAATGTGTTTTTTTTAACTAGTGTTCTTTTATTTACATCTGCACAGAACTGATAAATACAATGTTCTAATATTAGAATGGATATTCTCAAATGACAGGTAGAGGTTGAGACAGTCGATAGGGTTGGCACATATTTGGGATCCCTCTGGGAGTCTAAAACAAACATGGCAGTAGCATTGTTGGAGGCCGGTCTTGCCAAGCTACATCCTTCGTTTAGTGCTGAAAGGACAGTTGATGGACACCTTCTTGCTCAGGCTGAAGAAAATGCACGAAAGCAACGTTTGAAGGTTTTGCCTTTTTACCCCCTCATTTTTATAATGACCTATTAGATCTGTTGTAAGAGATAGATCAGCTTGGGCACTAATCTAAAATCTTCCAGGTTTTGTTGGGAATTCCAACAATGAGCCACTATTCCTTCAGAGATTCAGGGGTTTTTCTGGATTGAATCCTCAACACCTCTGTCAAGCCACACATCGCTTGAGTGTATGTTACCATCTAGATCTAGTATCATGTAAAATTTGGACCTACTTGGATGAGAACTTTGATCTCCCATTAGTACTGCTGGGTGCTATGCTTGTGAGCCCCCGCCCCTTCAACATGATGAATGAATTGTTCCTCCAATGTGATGAATGAATTGGACCTCCAACGGGATTAATGAATTAAACTTTCCTGCGGTGGACCTCTAACAGGATTAATGAATTAGACTTTCCTGGGGTGGATTGCATTTTTCCAACGGGATCAATGAATTAGATCATTAAAAAGTGTGCTATTAGTGTTTCTTTAACATGAATTTTGAAGATGTTTATGTTATCAGTCTGAAGGGGAAAACTTGCTAGATATATATGTAGGTATATATATTTACTAACATTCCAGAGTTCCCAGGTGTGGGAAAATTATGTTGAAGGTCAAGAAGCTGCTAATGGAAGTGCCTCTGATTCAACATCTAAAAAGGAAGTCTTGAAGGTGATTATTGCAAGTTTTATACTAGGGTATTATGCCTCTAGTGTTTCTGCAACATCTAAATTTCCCTGTAAATTATGCAGGTTGTTGTTACAGAAGTTCTTGATGGTGGGAGATTTTATATTCAAGTTGCTGGTGACTCCAGAGTTTCTTCCATTCAGCAGCAGCTTTCTAGTTTGGCTCTCCAAGAAAAGGCTCCTGTTATAGGCTTCAATCCAAAAAAGGGAGATGTTGTTCTGGCACAATTTAGTGCAGATAGTTCCTGGAATAGGGCAATGGTGAGTTTTTTTTTGCAAACATTAGCCGCTTTCATTGAGCTTGATATCCGCATTAGGATTTTTCTTCCTTTCCTGTTTTTTGTAGAATCAGATGTTAATATTATTACAGTTGTTAAGTTGCCCATTTGTTATTTCGGTGTTCAACTATATAGGTGGTTAATGCTCCCCGAGGAGGAAGTATAGCCTCTCCAAAAGATCAGTTTGAAGTGTTTTACATTGACTATGGTAACCAAGAAAATGTTCCTTACAGTAAGATGCGACCATTGGATGGATCTGTCTCTTCTGCTCCTGGTCTAGCACAACTTTGCAGCCTGGCATACATAAAAGTGCCTGGGTTGGAAGAGGATTTTGGCCATGAGGCAGCAGAATATTTTAGTGAGTGTACATTGAGAACTTCTAAGGAACTCATGGCTATGGTAGAAGAACGAGACACCTCTGGAGGAAAAGTAAAAGGGCAAGGGACAGGACCTGTATTAGTAGTAACCCTTGTTGATGCGGAAGCAGGCTCAAGTATAAATGCAGCAATGCTTCAGGCAAGCTTGAGGGTTTGAAATACAAGCACTTTGTATTTTGACTTTTAAAAAGGAAATTTATACATTTGCTATTGTTTTTTTGTAATACATTTTGTTACTCTTTTGCCTGGACATTTCTTGGCTAGGGTTATTGATATCTTTTGCATTTTTCAATTTCACAGGAGGGTCTTGCTCGATTGGAGAGGAAGAAAAAGTGGGATACCAAAGAAAGGCAGCTTGCTCTTGATAATTTAGAAGAGCATCAGGATAAAGCCAAACAGGGAAGGTTGAACATGTGGCAGTACGGAGATGTTGACTCAGATGAAGAGGAAGCTCCTACAGCCCGAAAAGGTGGTCGTCGGTAGGGTGGTAGAACCTTTAGAGTGTTAAGGTATCTTTCTAGGATTAGCTGTACTTTTAATGATCTGGATTGGAGTAACTGCTTTGCCCTTCAAATCTTATGCATGGGCAGTTTTGAGATGTTTTAATTTAAGAAACGATGTTTTTATTTGTGGGAGTACGAATTTAATAATCTTCTTCATTATGAGGGGAAGCTTGCTGCAATAATGTGGCAATTTGGACTTAGAGATGAGAATCATAGGCGTTTCTTATTGCGAAGTTGCAAATATGATTTTTAGAAGTGCAAATAAAGCAATTGTACATTATCTGCATTATGGGTGTCCATTTGCTGTGTTGCCATTGTGGAGGCATCGTATTCTGAAACTATGGTTTGCAGATCATGTTTCTTATTATATTTGTATTTATTGATGTTTTAACAATGCTTGCCAGAAATGTAATGGAACGACTGCATGCAATTTACTTTTTGAAAGACTTATAGAATGTGACAGGTTTTTTTGTAGAAACTAGACAAGATGCTAATTTGATGTTGATATTTCAAGGTCTTCTATGTGACAAATTTTAGTTAAAAATATGACATGGATTGATAAAGATATTTGGTAGAAGGCTCTGGGCTTCTTTCTGATCTGTGGAACACCCATCTTTTATGTTTTTGTGGGATTCTAGTTTTGTGTAATTGATGTTCTGGTGAGTCACTTTATTGAACGTAACCATCATCATGCCTTGACAAGTACCTTTTTGAAGTTGGAGATTTGAGATTATTTTCAATTCTTACGTAGTTTCAAATTAAGAGACGTGTACTTTTAAGTATCTGATCCTTAAAAAGTAAATGGAAGGGATGACCGGGAAGAATGGAATACTCTCTGTCGCTTTTCTGTGGAAAGTAATCATGTCTTGAAAAGAAGCTTTTTGAAGGTGAATATTTTGAGTTTTATTCTTAGAGTTACAAATTATTAACTTTAGGTGGTGTGTACCTAAGTAACAAGGAGTGACTCGGAACTTAGAACACAACCAAAATACTAGACTGCAAGATTAGAACTCAAAGCCAAATATTTTTGAATTTGAGCATACACCAAAAGACCAAATCAGGTCCTTTTGTAAGGAACTCACTTTTTAAGGATTGTACCAATGGGAGTGAGGCATGTACATATCACTTTTTAAGGATTGTACCAATGGGAGTGAGGCATGTACCTATATGCGAGATTATAACTCAAAAACGATGGCATAATCTGCTCAAGAGGGGTTACAATAAATTAAAAAGAGGTTACAATAAATTTTTAAATCACAAGTGCCTCGCCTAACGCCTTGGTTTGGTGTTCTGGTGCAGATCTACATTTGTAAGTAAAACATGAAGCTTAAAACCTCTGCTTGGTATTTTGGTAGGATTTTTACTTACATGTGAAATTGATGTTTTATTAGAGATACTTTAGAAATAATTTCCATCATTTCGATGTGTAGAGGGATCCATTCTCTTATGCTTGCTCATGTATGGAAATGGGACTGAAGCTGGTGCAACAAGGAGGAGCTTGCTGCACATGAAAGTTGTATACAGCCATTGTAACACCCATCCAGGCTACCAAAAATCAAACCCATTTTTTTTTATTACAGTCCAAGTTATAATTACGTCTAGTTCATTATTCATGCTACTGGTGTTAGTCACAATTTATGACACATGTCGACTAAAATTAGGTTTCTAAATTTGTGAGGGAGGGCTCCACTAACACATCGCCGCGGCCTTTAAACTCCCACAAGAAATGTATGGCGTGTGTTAATTGTTGGGTGATCAATGGTAGGCATGGTGAACATGCATGCCTCTACGTTCTGCAATTTCATCTCGGTGATGACATGTAGCCAACCTAAGATTCGCTTGCACAGTAATATGGGCCCACCGCCTTTGGTCTTCAATGACACGGGGCTACGTTTAATTTGTTTAGCACATTAAGCTCAAGGCCGAATCACTTGCATAAATACCCTCTGAACCCATAAATGATCCCAATCTGTGAAGCCAAGAGCCTTGCAATTGAGAAATAAAAGGAGCCCTTCTAATTTAGATTGTGAATCATGGCTACAATTGCATATTGTTAGTCACTATGTAAGTAAAATTTAATTGCATGGGCCTAAGGTGAAAGATTTAGTCATTCACACTAGGCCGTCATTAATGAGTCAAGAGCTCGGCAAGGCCTCGATAGTGAGGGATTTACATAAGGGCCACAAATTCTACAGGTGTCTGTCTTGAATCATTCTAGGCAAATTGCTCGACTACAACAGATTTAGAGTTTCACGCATGACCAACGCACACCACAAATCTAAATAGGAGTTCTAGACTGGTTGCAACCACAAGAAGTCACAGAATTGCACAGTTCTAGCTGTTACAAACTAGCCTTACCATCATTATTGTTAACAGTTATAAGATCCAAATTATAGGCATACAAATTCGTAAATCTCTCAACGAGAATTACATTAGCATTGACCCGTTTTACTACACATACATTAGAAGTCAAGCACTTCAACATTTAACTGTAATTCTTAAGATATTTCAAAATGACATCAGTACTAATTGTGAATTAGTACACAATGAAATTAAGAACAAGAACACACAATAAACTCCTTTGGTAGCATTCATAGACCATTCTCTTGATTTATTAGCTCATTTCGTCAAGTGCCCATTGCAATCCCTTCCTTGATCTCAAACAAGAATACGAAGATCGTCCTTTTGCCATGGGTCTTATGGCTTACGGCGGTGCGGTCTTGAAGACTCTAGTATAGTCATGGCTATCACTACCTCGTCTAACTACCATTTTAGGATTTATTTAAACAATTCAATCCTAACTATAACAAGATCATTACACCTTAAAGTATTAGTCAAGCTTTCATAATCGCAATCGTAAGTACATTTAGACTACAAAGCATTTGTTGAAAGATCACCAATTCATCACCGGAGTGCAATTGGCTTTGCTCGGAGACCAATCCAAGTATTAGGCTTGCTTTTCCACCCAACCACCCCCCACAACAGGGTATTCAGTTTCACACGGGTGTCGATGAGGTGCATGACCATTGCCAACTTTCATAACCAGTTTGGTAGTGCATAATTTTGGCCAACCCAAGCAAGATTGTGGCACTCTCTCTACTTAGTCATTTGAAAACTACTTGCCAACTTCAAACAACAACACACATACTCAAACATGATTCATCATCTGGACTACACTAGACTCACATACGCCCAATGGGTTTGAGCATAAGTGAAACAAGTGAATTAGGGAATTTTGGTTACAACCGATCCACCCTACTAAAACCTAGGTGGCATACAACCAAAATGACTATAAGTTTAGTACTTTAGGAATAAATTGTGTGCAAGTTTTTATCTCAATGTTTTGGATCAAACTCCATGATCCATCATCAAGAGAAAGAGGAGGAAAATAGAGAAATAGAAATGGTAATTTGCAGACTGGGTACTCTAAAATAGAAGTAGGAGCATGGGAACCAACCAGTTGCTAGGAGAAAGAGAATTAAAAAATTAAAAATCAGAATAAGATACATACAACAAAAACCTCAAGATCTTAGAAGTACAATAGAGATAACTATGTAACATAATAAATTAAAGGATGAAAATGTAAGAATAGGAAAAAAGTATATGAAAGAAAGAAATAAACCAAAACTAGGACAAAAAAGATAATTGAAAAAAGGTGAAAAAAAAATTAAATTAGTAACACAGAGCTAATACAAGTAAGTAAATTAAGGGATACCAACATCACAGTCACAAACCTTTAAGCAACTAAAGGGGAAGAGATAAAAGAAACCCTGCAAGTAAAAACAACTCAGAGAACAATTACAAAAAACTTAAGGGAGAAAGAGATAAACAAGTCATAAGAGGCCAACCGCAAGTGAAACAAGCCAACCCTATTACCAAACATACAAAAAAGGCCAACAACAAGAATAGGGTCAAGAATAAAAAAACATATACACAAACATAAACTAAGCACAAAAACAAATTAACACAGGAGCCAAAACAAACTAGAGACCAAGGAAATAAGAAAGACAATATATTAGAGAGGGGTAATATAAGAAAAAATAAAAGACTATAAATATGAAACGTAAAGATAATCAGAGACTAATGTAAACTTCAAATCAATATATATATATATATATATATATATATATATATATATATATATATATATATATATATATATATATTCTTATATTACCTCCTCTCTCTAATATATTGTCTTTCTTATTTCCTTGGTCATATATATATATATTGATTTGAAGTTTACATTAGTCTCTGATTATCTTTACGTTTCATATTTGTAGTCTTTTATTTTTTCTTATATTACCCCTCTCTAATATATTGTCTTTCTTATTTCCTTGGTCTCTAGTTTGTTTTGGCTCCTGTGTCAGTTTGTTTTTGTGCTTAGTTTATGTTAGTGTATATGTTTTTTTATTCTTGACCCTGTTCTTGTTGTTGGCCTTTTTCGTATGTTTGGTAATAGGGTTGGCTTGTTTCACTTGCGGTTGGCCTCTTATGACTTTTTTATCTCTTTCTCCCTTAAGTTTTTTGTAATTGTTCTCTGGGTTGTTTTTACTTGTAGGGTTTCTTTTATCTCTTCCCCTTTAGTTGCTTTGTAAAGGTTTGTGACTGTGATGTTGGTATCCCTTAATTTGCTTACTTGTATTAGCTCTGTGTTACTAATTAAATTTTTTTTTTCACCTTTTTTCAATTATCTTTTTGTCATAGTTTTGGTTTATTTCTTTCTTTCATATACTTTTTTCTTATTCTTACATTTTCATCCTTTAATCTATTATGTTACATAGTTATCTCTATTGTACTTCTAAGATCTTGAGGTTTTTGTTGTATGTATGTATCTTATTCCTATTTTAAATTTTTTAATTCTCTTTCTCCTAGCAACTGGTTGGTACCTGTGCTCCTACTTCTATTTTAGAGTACCCAGTTTGCGAATTACCATTTCTATTGCTCTCTTTTCCTGCTCTTTCTCCTGATGATGGATCATGGAGTTTGATCCGAAACGTTGAGATAAAAACTTGCACAGAGTTTATTCCTGAAGTACGAAACTTAACATTCTGGACTGTGAAAATTTGATGTCTCTTATCAAAATGACAATAGTATGACTTTAACAAGGATGACCATGGAGCTTTGCTTTGCAATGGGAGGTAGCTACAACCTATTTCATCGAGGCCATATTCATCCACCTAGCCACAACCAAGGCATCAAAGTTCCTTAATTTTCTATACATTGGTGACAACTAAGGCCTCAAGGATGATCAACACCTAATTATCTTCCCTTGTGCTACCTACAATCCAAGGTACTTTATTCACAGAGTTTCCCTATCATTGACTCGCACGACTAACATCATAACATCGATTCACACACGCACAACATAGAGATCAATCTATGCATTCCACACCACAACTCTTAGCCCCAAATATATACATTTTGAAATATTCTTCCTTTTATTGGTATATTAGAATAATATTAAATAATGTGAGGGGTAACTCCTATTACACTTGTTCATTATTCCTATTGTAAATGTCGTCTATTTTAGCATTCTTCAATAAATATAAGATTGTTAATAATATAAGGTTGTGATAACTACTTAAGACAACACGCTTCTTTCATCTTATTCTTTTGTTCATGCTAACATTGGTATCAAAGCCATTGTTTGTGAAAGTTGGGAAGAGGTGGTTGCGAACATTCAAGGTAGGCCGTGGTTGCAATTTGTGAGAGAAGTCTGCAATTGCTAGGGCATAGGAAGTTGTAGAAAAGTGTAAGCCTTTTGGAGTTGCGATTGCCTTGAATAAGATCATTTTTATAGTCATTGCCAAGAAAATCCATAAAAATTGCAATAGGGCACATTTTTGGTTGCAACATGAAGGTCATGATGTTTGAAGGCCGTGAGTTAGAGTTATCTAATAGAATAGAATAGAATAGCTTTTAACGTCCACGAGGCTAAAAATAGCCTATGAGATAGCCAACCCAGTCAAATTTGCTTTTGCCTTTCTATTCTACTTTTGTGCAAAGATATTATGAGCTCTCCCACCTTCTCCAAAGACCCCTCGACAAAAAGATCATGCCACGAGGCCGCTGCCAGGATATCTACATACTTTACTCTGATGTTAGTGTAAGCGTCACATTCTAAAACAAAGTATTTTTCTGATTCCACTACCCCAGAAGTGCAGAAAGCACACACACTCTCTTCCCACACTCCTTTAGGTCTCTTCCACCTTCCTGTTTCACAACGGAGCTGATGAGAGTTAGTCCTAAGATGACCAATCAAAATCTTAGCTCTCCAAGATATATCCGCCACAATGTACGCTTTTTGTAAATGATCACAAGTGGGATTAAACATCTCAAGGTAATAACTCTTCTTTCTCCCTAGAGAACCATCCCACATAGATTTACATAATTTCTCTATAACAAAAGCTTTAATTTCTTTTCCATCAGAAGGGCAAGCATTGAAATATATATTCCACTTTTCCATCCACTTGCTATTTTGTCTCATCCTTGATTTCTTTCTTTCCCTTATAACCTCGCTGAAGACAACCTTAGGCCACCTACTTGTATCCATCTGCTCAATTCTTTTGAGATATCTTAAGAGATGCATCATAGCTGTGGCTTCCATCGGAACAACCCCCATTTCAGCTAGTAAAATCTCATACGAGGTTGAAGCTTTCATCCTGAACTTGCCAATGATCATGTGCTTTTGGATTCTCTCTATTTACTTCCACTTGGAATCCGACATGCTGCTTGCCCAAATCTCGCACCCATAAAGTACCACCGGACTTACCAATAGCCCAAAAAGACTTAGTGTAGTTTTCCAATCCCATAATTCTGCCTCTCTGCACTTGTTTTGGAGGGCATAACATGCTTTCCAACCTCCCAAAATTCTTTTCTTTCTACACATTTCCCAACTAAGCTTGTTGTTAAAGTCAATCCCGAGATACTTGTACTCCTTTACCTCTTCTAGAATACTTCCCTCAAAGAAAAAAGTGTGTTGAATCTTTTTCTTTTTGTTGGAGAAAATCATGATTTTTGTCTTGCTAGTATTGACTTGCATACCAACATCTCTACATAAGTGCTCAAGAGCATACAAGTGCTCTTGCAACCCATGGGGGGACCTTGCAATCAAAATAAGGTCATCAACATATAAAAGGAGCCTTATCACATAACCTCCCATTTGCACACCATCCCCACCTTGCAAGTTCATCCACTCTTCAAGCTTGTCAATGTATAGGCCAAAAAGAGTGGGGGATAAAGGGCACCCTTGTTTAACTCTGATGTCGCTCCTAAAGTTTTCTGAGATGCCTGCTGAAGTTCTAATTTTAAGTTGAACCTCTTCATAAAGCCTATGGACAATCACTCTTAGATGCACCGGAATGCCAAGTTCCTTCATCCTACCCCATAAATTATCTCTAAGGCCGTGTCAAACGCCTTTTTAAAGTCAACAAAACAACAATAAGCTTCTTCCTTTTCATCCCACACTTTTTCAATGACGTGTCTCAGTGTAACTCCATGATCTAAGGTAGAATGCTTAGGACTAAAGCCTGCCTGCCCTTTTGCTCTCTTACCCTTCTCTTTTGCCCACTTGCTGATTCTGTTTTCAATCATGCTACCAAACAATTTTGCAAACAAAGGATTGATCATGATGGTCCTATAATTGGAAGGATTGTTAGCATCACCACTCTTAAAAAGGGGTATCGTTAGACTAGTGATCCAATCCCTTGGGAAGCCATGCTAGATAATGTTGTTGAAAATTCTGGTAATGTGAGGTGCGAGAGTCTTCACCCCCCACTTAAGAATTCAGCCTGAAGTTCAACCAAATCCTTAGCTTTCCCAACACCCAACTTTCCAATACCAAACTTCACCTCGTGCACAATAAACAACTTAATTGACGTGTTGATCAAGGGAGGAGACTCAATCTCAACTTCCTACTCGTAAAGCTACTTTGCATAATCAAACCATTGACTAGTCGTGATGTTGTTCTCAGTATGTTGCTTCTTTGGCTGAAGCTCCTTCCAAAATAACTTCGGATTATTCTTACCGAGGTAAATTAACTCCTCACGTCTAGTGCTCATGAATTATGCTTTTTTCACTTTTATGATCTGCTTGTAACACTTTAAATTCAACTTCTCTTTGCCTGGCTTCTTCAGAGCTTTCCTTGCCATTTTACAAGCTTCATCAAACCAAACATTTGCCAGAAAATAATTTGTTACCAACTTATTTTTTGCTCTTTTACACTTCTCAAGTGCACTGTGGATAATAGTGTTAACTCATAACTGTGAAGACCTTGTGACCTAGCTTTCCCCTTGCTGCAAAATTGCTCTAGTGCCGCCTTGAAGGTAAAATGGTTTTCTTGGGTTAAAAGAATTCTACCCTTAGCAAGTGGTTGTTTAGGGGGCTACATTTTTTTTGATTGCTGCCTTTTTTCCAGCCAAGAAAACCTTGTAAATTGGCCTATGAGCTGATTTTAACTCCCAACAATGATCACCAATCGTGATATCCGCAATCTTATCAATCACGTTTTTTGAACAAATTGCAAAATCTACTACACTTGCCTCGTTGTAGGTGCTGCATGTAAAATTTCTAGACTTCTTCCATCTACCCATACCATTACAAATGATTAGATCAAAGGTGCCACAAAGATTGAGTAACTCTTCACCATAATGGTTGATGTCTTTATTGTCTTTTGAACATCTCGCCCACTGTTGCTTCCCTTCCTCCAGAAGCCAAATAGGATTGCGGTCCCCCTTGCTGCACATAACATTAGCTTGTACACTTGTCCTAGCATTGAAATCGCCTAAAAGAACTTCACCTTATTGGGCATACACAGAGATAACCTTTTTGATGGATGCATATGGATCTTTGCTGTCCAAACCATGTCTTTTGTAGGATTTTGAGATTTGGGGAGCAAAATAACATGCAACAATGTTTATGTGGTTTCCATTTTTAGAAATTTTGACCCAAATGTATTGTTTATTGTTGTCCACTCTTTCCAACTGAATTGTACGACCTTCCACTTTTTTCACTAACACCATGATGCCCTCGTACCCTTTGCCATTGCCCACCACTTTGTTCCAAACCGCAAACTTAGTGTATCCTTAAAAAATGGGAGTCTCGCAGCCTTCTTTTTCATGTGTTTCAGTAAGACAAATTATATCCCTTCGCTCAGCAATGGGCTGTTAGAATCTGAAAAGATTATTAACCCAGAAAACTAGTGCAAACGAATAGATATCTAAACTATGAATGCAAATGATACGAAATCAAAATAGCAACACAGAGTTAGTCTCCAAGAGAGTAATGCAAATGCTAGAAGCAAAATAGCATTAAGAGGATGCAAAAGCAAAAGATACCAAAATACAAGCCAGGTAGCATGCTTATATAGACTAGGAAGAGGGAGGAGATGGCAACACTGACCAATCAAGAGCAACCATCTATCGGACTAAATATAGCAAAGTATCTTCCCAAGATAGCTAATGGATGCTCACATGTAGGAAGGTGACACCTCACAACCACTCACCTAATAAGACATGCTTTATTAACCTAAGCGATATTAATAGAAGTGTAGGAAAAACCTAGGAATATAGGGAAAAAATAAATAACCCACTAGGAAATAAAAACCTACACTAACACCCCCCACAAGCGAAGCTTAGGTGGATGTAGAAATGGGTCCCGGCAAATCAAGCCTGATGAGGTACCCATGTACATAAAATTCCTCCCAAAGAGAGAAAAGAGACCCCCCAAGATAGAGAGAGAAGAGAGACCCCCCAAAAGTAGAGAGAGTCAGGACTCCGAGTGAGAGGAAGAAGCCCGCTAGAAGATAAAGCATCCCGCACCCCCAGCAAAGCTCACAAATGAAGGAACTTGCTCTCAGTGAAGGGTTTGGTGAAGATATCAGCAACCTGCTCGGAAGTCGGACAGTAGCGAAGGTCGATGATGTGGCCATGGATGAGCTCCCGGATGTAGTGCATGTGGATCTTGATGTGTTTGGTCCGCTGATGATGGACTAGATTCCATGAGATCTGAATGGCACACTGGTTGTCACAAAATATGACTGATGGCCATCTAATCTGGATACCAAACTCAATGAGAAGATTCTGAAGCCAAATGGCCTCAGTGGCGGCATTCACACCCCCCCGATACTTGGCCTCAGTAGAAGATAGAGCAATAGCAGACTGCTTCTTGCTCGACCAACAAACAGGACCTGAACCAAGTGAGAAGCTGTAACCTGAAGTAGACTTGCGATCCTGAGAATTGCCTGCCCAATCTGAATCTGTGTAGCCCACCAAGTCAATCTCAATACCCGCTGCGTAGTGAATCCCAAAACTGTGAGAACCTTGAATGTAGTGAAGGATCCACTTGGCTGCTTTCCAGTGCAGCTCATGAGGCTCCTGCATGAATTGAGAGACCATGCCTGCAGCATATGAAATGTCAGGTCTCGTATGAGTCAAATAAATGAGACTCCCAACAAGCTGTCGGTACAAAGTGCCATCAACAAGTGGAGAAGAACACTGAGCCTCAAGTTTGACTCCAGAAAGGAAGGGAGTCGGAGCAGGCTTACAGTCAGCCATATGAAACCTTGAGAGAAAATCTAGAGCATACTTGGACTATGTGATGGTGATCCCGGAAGAAGATTGAAAGATCTCAATCCGAGAAAGTAATGCAACAAGCCCAAGTCAATCATCAAAAACCTGTCATGAAGGGCAGTTTTGACAGCCCCAATGGTGGATGAAGAACTCCCTGTGATCAGCAAGTCATCAACATACAGAACTAGAAATAGGAGTGAATCATCCTGCTGCAGAATGTAGACATTGGGATCAAAATGACACCGAGTGAACCCAACTGATAGAAGGAAGGAGTCCATCTTGGCATACCAGGCTCGGGGAGCCTGTTTGAGGCCATAGAGAGACTTCTGAAGACGACACACAAGTGAAGAATCCTGAAGGAACCCCTGTGGCTGCTCCATGTAGATTTCCTCCTGAAGGTCACCGTGAAGAAAAGCACTCTTCACATCCATCTCGTGTACTTCCCAACGATTAGTTGCAACAATGGCAAGAACAAGTTGGATGGAATTCATTCGGGCAACTGGCGCAAAAGTCTCAGAGTAGTCAATCCCAGGAACCTAGGAGAATCCTTTGGCGACCAAGCGAGCCTTATGCTTGTCAACTGACCCATCTGTTGCAAATTTTGTCCGATAGATCCACTTACATCGAACAAGTTTTCTTCCCTTAGGAAGAGGGACAAGATCCCAAGTGTGGTTCCTCATCAAGGAACTATACTCCTCCTGCATAGCTGTATCCCACTCAGGAATACCAGAAGCCTCATGAAAAGACTATGGATCTGAGGCAGTAGGAATGAAGACATGTGGAGCATCCTGAAACTGTGAACAAGTCCACCTGGTGTCTAATAGATCCCCAACCCAATCACCTGCAGACTGCAAGGTCTGTCTAGCCCAAAGTGGACTAGAAGATGGAGAATCTGGAGGAGAATCATCAACCTCTGAATGATGACTAGGAGAGGAAGGAGGTGAGTCCTCTGAATCACTCTCTGCATCAGAAGTGGAGGTAGAAGACTGCTCAGGTGAATCTGACTCATTAGAAGATCTGTCATGTATCCGAAGTGACTCCAATGTCAAAGTAGAAGGAGTTGGAGAAGTGATAGAAAGTGAGCTCGAAGAGCCCTCCTCAAACTGAACACTCCTCTCAATGAACAACTCATGTGTAGTAGGGTGGAGCAACCGATAACCCTTCACACCATCAGGATAACCTACAAATATGCAAGGTCTGCTCTGCGGATCCAAGGCCTTACGTTTCTCTGCAGGAATGTGGGCCCATGCAGGAGAACCAAATACTTGAAAGTGCTTAACTGATGGTTTCTGACCGCTCCAAGCTTCAAAAGGAGTGACTCCCTTCAAGGCTCGGTGAGGAACACGGTTTTGGATATAACAAGCACAGTTAATGGCCTCTGCCCAATACTGTGGTGCAAGAGATCTGGAGTGAATCATGCAGTTTGCCATTTCCTTCAAGATCTATTCTTTCGTTTTGCAATGCCGTTCTGCTGAGGATTGTATGGAACTAATGCTGCAAATCAATCCCCTCTAAAGTGCAAAACCGCTCAAATCGATGGTTGACATACTCACCACCATTGTCAGTGCGCAAAACTTTGATGGCTTTCCCGGATTGCTTCTCTACAAAAGTCTTGAAGTCCTGAAAGTGATCAAATACCTCAGACTTCTGTTTGAGAAAGTACACCCAAGTATATCGAGAAAAGTCATCAATGAATGTGAGGACATATCTAGCCCTACTAAAAGAAGGATGCTGAAATGGACCAGCTAAATCACTGTGAACTAACTCCAGTATCTGTGAAGCTCTCCATGCCTTACCTTTGTTGAACTTTTCCTTAGGATGCTTACCAAGAATGCAACCTTGGCAAACACCTCCTGAAAACTGAATTGAAGGCAACCCTGTGACCATGCTCTGCTGGTTGAGCTGCTGCAAGTAGCACAAGTTAAGATGGCCAAACTGCTCATGCCATAATCTACTCACATCATCAAAATGAGTGAGCAAAACAGTCAAAGGAGGATCAGGAACAAAGTGAGAAAATAGATAGAGTCGTGACTGATGATCTGCTCTCCCAACTGCAACTGTAGAACCACTATGCAACTCACGAATCTCCACTGAATCAGGAGTGAACTCAACCCACTTGCCTGAACCTGTGTGAGTGATCTAGTATACTGATAGGAGATTAGTTGATAATGAGGGCACACAAAGAACATCATGGAATGTGCCATCCCCCGCATCAACAGACCCTCTCCCACACACCTCAACAAGAGTGTCATCACCCATCAAAATAGAAGGTATAGTGCACGGCTCCAAAGATGCAAGTTCTTCCTTAGATGAAGCCATGTGGTGCGAAGCACCCGAATCAAGAACCCAAGTGGATAGTGAAGAAGCAACTGCAACAAGGGCCTTGCCCTTTCCTTTCCCCTTGCTATTTTCTTTCGCCTTGTTAGACCCCTCATTAGAACTCTGTTTGATAGACTCAAGAACACTGATATTATTCTTCTCAAGAATGTGTGTCAAGTGATCAATTTGTTTCTTTAGACATTTATGTTCATCATGACCGGGTCTTTTACAATAGGCACATTGGACCCTCTCTTTCTTAGGCTTATCGCCCTTGGAAGATTGGGTCTCATTAGTTGCTTTTGAAGCAATCGGTATCTGAACCTTCTTCTCCTTGCTATTCTTCTGTTTCTTATCCTTACTATTGTTGTTACTGCTTTGTCCTTTCTGTTCTTTTGTGCCTTGGTTGGCAGCCAAGGCATGTGACTTAGAGGACTTAAGAGTGCCCATCTGGATTATCTTGTCATGTTCCTGAGTGAGATTGACAGCAAAATCATCTAAAGATGGCATGGTGAATTGAGTACCAAGTGCACCCTTAGTAGCATAGAAAGTAGAAACAAACACAGAATATTCTGAACTTAGCTTAGAGAGAATACTAATAATCAGTTGTTCATCTTTCTTTTCAATTCCACATTGTTTTAACTGCAGCCTTAGTGATTTCAATTTAGTGAAGAAATCCTGGATTGTGTTGAAATTGCTTGGACTTAAACTAATTAGTTCATTTTCCAATATATGACCCCTCATTGAATCTTGTGTGCCAAATAGTTTTTCTAGCTTTGTCCAATTTTCATTTGGTGTATTCAAAGACTCAATGTGAAAGAGCAAATCAGGAGAAACAGACAAACACAATGTTCCATATGCTTCATCACATTTGTTAAACCACTTAGGCTTATCTTCATCTTTAGCAGGTTCAGTTTCAAGTCCCATAGTTATCCTATTTAATCCAGCTTTCCTTAAGTGAATTGTCATGCATGATTTCCACTCAAAGTAATTGTATGGAGTTAGGATGGGCAGATTTGTTTGATCCATGATGAAGGAATGCAGAGAAGAAGTGCCGAAAAGAAGAGAACCCAACCAAGACAACCCCCCCTTTTCACTCAATCAAAGAACCCCCCCAAGAAAATATGATTGGCATTTTATATTAGTGCGTTTATAACTGCCACTTGCAAGAAATACTAAGTGGTCTTGATTTCAATGCATTACAAAACCCTCATGAAAAGCATATGCTGAAAATACAACTTTAGCTCAATATCCAAAGGAAAAAACAGCACCACTGCGATCTACTCAAAAAATCATGCACTTTCAAAAAAAGAATCGCCTCGATACGAGGTCGTATGTGAAAGTTATGATCCTCCGAAGTTCCCAAAACGAGAACTATGCAATGTCACGACTGAGAATCTGCAATTTCTAAAAAATTTTGGCATCAAATTAAAAAAAATGTCTGCACTAGTGCATAGAGCATGAAAAAATAGCCAAAATAATAAATAAAAAATTCGTGGGAAAAGGAGTCCGTATGAGCAAGAACGGAGCATTTGAAGACTGCCTTCAAAACTGCAACTGCCAACGAAGAGGGGTCCTACTGTAGCTTTCTAAGTGTGTTTCTACAAAATATACAAAGTACATGCAAAAATGAAAAGATACCCAGATGGTTTTTCTATGCTACGAATAAAACCCAGAAGGCATTTTTCTTGCTGATGTACAGAAGAAGTAGTTCTAATGTAAACAGAACGCTTTTAGCTATAAAAAACAACCCCAGCAACCAAAAAATGACATGCAAAGGTTGAATCAGCTACCTAAGATAGGAAATGGCTTGTTGGAACTTGCAATATTGATTGAAAACACCAAATATGCAAGCTGGTTGTCAGATTTGAGCTCGAAACCCCGGTTCCGCAACTGTGTATGACGATCTCCGATTTCAGTGAAACGAAAGCCAAATCTGACTTTCTCAAGCCTCCTGGACGCGTTGGAACAGATGGAAATGCTGTCAGTATAATCAGAAATACTGCAATCACCCAGATTTCATAAAACACATGTGCAACCCCAGAGATTACAAAAGTTTCCGTCAAACTTTTCTGATTCTCAAGATCATCCGAAGATGCAAGAGAAGAGCATACTGGGTTTTTTCAAAAAATTGTAATAAAATTTATTAGCTCCCCCCGAATCTCTCAAATAAGGAAACTAAAATCTATTCTTGCACATAGAATAACTCTGATACCATGTTAGAATCTGAAAAGATTATTAACCCAGAAAACTAGTGCAAACGAATAGATATCTAAACTATGAATGCAAATGATACGAAATCAAAATAGCAACACAGAGTTAGTCTCCAAGAGAGTAATGCAAATGCTAGAAGCAAAATAGCATTAAGAGGATGCAAAAGTAAAAGATACCAAAATACAAGCCAGGTAGCATGCTTATATAGACTAGGAAGAGGGAGGAGGTGGCAACACCGACCAATCAAGAGCAACCATCTATCGAACTAAAGATAGCAAAGTATCTTCCCAAGATAGCTAATGGATGCTCACATGTAGGAAGGTGACACCTCACAACCACTCACCTAATAAGACATGCTTTATTAACCTAAGTGAGATTAATAGAAGTGTAGGAAAAACCTAGGAATATAGGGAAAAAATAAATAACCCATTAGGAAATAAAAACCTACACTAATATGGGCCCTAACCCAGGCCCCCTCCTCCAAGGGTAGCCTCTACAGTTCCAACACACTAAGTTTAGGTGTGCCTGAGGGGGCCCTGATTGCTATTTATTTTGATGCAAACGACTCAGAACTGAGTCCTTGCCCCTTTCTACCCATTCTTGCTGGACTAAATTCCTAGTTGCCCCTCGAACATCCATTCTCCCTTTGTTGACTTCTTGCTCCTTTATTTTAAAATGTGACCCTAAATTGGTAATGATAGCTTTTCCTTTGTATAACCACACCCTTCTCTCCTCTTGCTGTTTTGCAGTCAAATCATCTTCTAAAAAGAAACGGGAGCCTCTTAGAAGTCTCTTTTTGCTGAAGATTTGAAGCTTGTCTTCCCTATTTACGATGACAACTTTAATAGGCCTATCATGTTATTCGCATATCTTGCCAATCCTCCTTGCTTGACAAATTTGTCCTTGCCATTGTAACTTTTCTCTCATGAAATCCTTTGTAAGATTAAAGGTGCTTTCATTTCTACCGTAATCCCTTACACCTCTTATGATGACATTTTTACCCTGTCTTGTCTTTCTTTGTACTCTCTTTCTTGCATACTAGCAACCTTCGAATTCACCTCTGCTACTAAAACCTTTGAATCTCCAATGACGTGTGCCCAAGTTTTGCCAACTTTTGTTAGAATTTCTTTGTTATTTACATGCATCCCTGGGCCCTGAGTGTTTACTTGTTGAACTACTTGATCCTTTGTTCTTGATAATTTAGTTGAGTCTAGCATGTTTTTCCAAGCCAACTTCATATTCTGCCACTCATGTTTCCCTATTTTTATTGCATCTTCAAGAAAAGCCACTTGCTCATGTAATCTCTTATTGTCCTCTAGCAGAATTTGGTTTGTTTTAGTGAGCTCATGGAGCTTGTCGTTTCTTTCCAACTCCTTGACTTCCAAACGCTCTAATCGGGATGTAGGCAACACATAAATTAAAGCCAAGGCAAAAATTCCAAGAGTTTGAAGGATGCAGGTAGAAGGTTTGAGAGTTGCCAAAAAAATTGTAATTGTGAGTAGAAAATGTCATGGGCCTACATCAACATCATTGTGAGTAGGGCACAATCTACTTTTCCTTAAAAAAAGTTAATTCCTTCAAGTTTTTTGCGGTGAGATTTGTGGAATTTTCCTTGCTAGTTGCAAAGCCTAGATACAATCATGGGTTTTTTTTGGTTTTTTCCTACAAAGTCTTCAATTTCAACTCTTCATTCAATATTTTATTTGGATTTTTTCAAGGGTTTAAAAAAAATGGAATTAAATTTTAACTTTTTTGGGGTTGGTATATTTGTTTTTGGGGTTGATAGTCAATATTTAGAATTTAGTATTGTGAGAGGCCCAAAAATTTAGGGGTAAAAATTATAAGATACTATCATTCAGTATCAGGAATGTGATATAATACTTTTAGGCATGAAAGCTAGGCCTATCAATAATCCAGGTGACTTGACATGTATCATAGGAAAAGTTTGTTATTACTTAAGTTATTGGTATCTGATGATTTAATTTCTTAGGTTTGCAATGCTACGTCAACAAGTATATTGCGGAATACTTTAAAAAATAATAATCAAGTCTGAGAGTTTAGTATTTAAAAAGTTTGTTAATTTTATTAAATTGTTTAAGGGCGGGTCTTTGTTTGAATAAATCTTAAAAATCAAGGATCTTAGGGATCAACTTGTCACCATCGACAAACTAGTGGATGAGGACATGGTTGCACTAGTCATTAATAATTTGCCACCCTCATTTGAGACGTTTGTGGAGTCTTTGAATCTACTAGTTAAAACTCAAACTCAAACTTTTGATAAGGCTAATACGTACTTGCTATAGAAAAAGATATGTAGTTTTTATCGTAACAAATTTGAACATTTTAAAAAGGAATGCACAAAAAGATAATACAATCTATCCTGTAAGAAGCATGGTGAAGCTAATGTGGTCATTGTTGAGGAAGGGTATGGTTCAGATGATGAGTTTTCACTTATGGCATCTCTTTCAGACAACATTGACCACACTTACTAGTTCTTTGATTCAGAGGCATTTATACACTTAATGTGTCAAAAGAATAGGTATGTAAAGTCCATTGCCGATTCTAGTTATATGGATACAGTTTCACTGGGTGATAGTCGATCACACTTGGTTGAAGGGATAGGAAATGTTAGGGTTGTACTAAATAATTATCTCAAATTCTTAGTATGAAATGTTAGGTATGTACCTACCATGAACAAAAAATAATTATTTATCAACTAGCTTACTGAAAATCCTAACATTCAAGTCAAGATTTGTGTAAACAAGCATACTGTGTTTGATGTGAAATAGCGCAAAGTTGTTGCCCTAGGAATTAGGCAAGGTGGCTTGTATAAGCTTGTTGATCTTGTTACAAATAGGTTGCATGCCTTAGTTGTCAAAGGTAATGCCATTGTTCTTTGACATGAAATATATGATCATTTTGATATTCAATATTTGGCCAAACTCAAGAGAGCCCATATGGTTCAAGAGCTACCTCCTATACAAGAAAGACATGATTTGTGTATTGAATGTTAGGCTAGAAAGTAGAAGAGGAAATCATTTCCTATAGAAAGTACATGAAATTCTAAGGGGCTTTTAGATCTCATTCATGTAGATCTCCAAGCCTTCTTATAGATCTCCCACTATTCTCAGTTTGAGGTATTTTCCGTTGGTGGTGGATGATTTCTCCAAAAAGATGTGGTTTTACCTTTTGAAAAAGAAGTTTGATTGCTAAGGTGCCTTCCTAAAATTCAAGGCATTGTTGGAAATATTCATAGGGCATCAGATTGAGACTTTATGGTTTGATAATGAGGGGAATTCACCTCCACCCAATTCAAGGAATTTTGTGAAAAAGAAGGTACTCAACACCAGTTCACTACACCTTACACCACAACAGAATGGAGTGGTTGAAAGACATAATAGGAATATCATGGAGATGGCATAATGCATGATGCACAACAAGAATGTGCCCTACTTGTACTGGGGAGAAGCTATGAACACAACAAAATATATACTAAATAGGAGTCCTTGTAGAACATCACACTAGAGAAAGCTTGGTTTGATCACAAACCCAAGGCAACATATTTTTGTGTCTTTGGTTGAATTGTTTATACTTAAGTTCTTGTGCAAAAGACAAATTAGATTCTAAAAATACCAGATATTTATTTGCTAGCTATTGTGAACAATCTAAGGCATACAAACTATTATTAGTTGATATGAAGCAAAAGAAACATAGCCATATTTTTCTTGGGTTCAGGAGGAGGTTAGTGAAGTTTTTGAATCTAGTATTATGGTACCTTTGAAAGATGACTCCTCTAGTTCATCTAGTTAGCCTATGTGTCAACCTTTGGTTGGTTCTTCTCCACTTGTCTATTAGAGATTTAGGATTGAAGGTGTTTCCACTCCACCTAAGGTTCCAGATGAGACCTTGTTTTCAAATCAGGCACATAAGAGGCTTAAGTGGTATTATTCCACTTTGGAAGGTGTACATGAGGATGGACTTCCTCAATTAGATGAGTGACCTTAGAGGAATAGATAACCGACTGATAATTCTATAGCATAGCATGTTCATTTTGTTATTTTTGTATATCTTTCTTAAGTGTCTACTGTTCTGAAGATTGCTTGTGCTAATATTTCTTCCCATTTCTACACCTCAAAAGCTATATTGTAATTTAATAACAATCTCTAGATCCTTTTGATTTAGTCATTAAGAAGGGGTATTAATATATTAGAATAATATTATAATGTGATAGTGTAAATCATATTACACTTATCTATAATAGTTTTTTGTAACCACACCTATAATTGTTGTCATTATTCCTATTGTAACTATTTTTTATCTTTAGACATCCTTAATAATATAAGGTTGTGACCTCTACTTGAGACAACATGCCTCTTCTCTCACCTCATTATTTTGTTCATACTAACACATTTTTGATGTAATTGTGTTCCTTTGCTTGACCACCTTAGCTCCACATTCATTTCATATGATTTCAAAAACCTTCATCCGATGACTTCCTTTGATATTTAAACAATTTTCCTAAGTTCTTCCTTCTCGGATTTCATTGGCCGATCAAGATGACATCTTAATTTTTAGAATTTTGGTTTGGGATTTTCCTGTGTCAAGGGAATTATAACATTTGTTAGACTATCTAAGCTCTGCAAACTCTTCACTTTGTCCAACTGGTTATCCTTCTAGCAGTTCATCAAAGTGGGGATTTCATCTCTCGCCATGTACACGAAATTTCTTGATACTCTAGGTTTATTTACTTCAAAGCATTATCCTCATGTTCTCCCTACACTGATTGTATCAAGCAATCTGTTCACTCTTACTGTCTCACAATTGACACTTGGCCTTTTTGTTTCCTTGCTAATGGCTTGCGTTGTGCACTACCATGGTGCACCAACATGATTCCTATGAAATAGAATACCCCCTTCTACGTGGTTTGGCCTTGTCCATGTTAGCAAACTTCTTGCACATTGGATTAATTTATCAAGGCGTCAAGTTTTCTCAAGTTAGTCCAAGAGATCATATTATGGAATGATTCTTTGAATCAACATTAGGCCAAGTATTTATTCTAAGATCAATAAGCTAAACAAACATTAATCTGCATAATCATAAATCTAGGTCACCTTTTAGACTTACCCATTTTCCCAAATAATGATTTGTCTGAAAGTATTTATGTTGAATACATTTATCAGAGTATAAATCACATCATACATAGTAAGATCCAAAATCACACCCATAATCCAATTAATCATGATTGGAATAAACCACAAAACCTAGATTTAATAAACCATAAGTTGTCATTATAAGATCCTTAGGAATCTTGCTCTAATCTCAGTCTTAGCAAAAATAAGACTTTACAAGGTATTACATCCTTCCCCCCTAAAGAAACTTCATCCTCAAAGTTTGATTCAAAACATATATAGATATATAACCTCTGCATTTCCTACACTTCCTCCCCTATTTCCAAACTAGGATTGTAATGGTCCCGCTGCACCTTTACTTGATCAATGTCACATTGTTGGAGTTGAAGTGTGCATTTATCTTGAATGTGGATTGGTTCCACTTGAAAATTGTTGTCATTGTAATATGCATACAAGACCAATATATTAGATGGGTTGAATCAAGCACATACTTTTGCAACCTAGACACATGGAAGAAATTATGCATTTTACTCATGTGCAGGGGCAAAACAAGCCTTTAAGCTACTGGTCCATCTAGTCTAAAATTTCAAAAGGTCTTATAAATCTCAGAGACAACTTAGAGGTTTTTCAAAACTTCATCATCCGTTTATAGGGTTGCACTTTTAGGAGCACTTGGTCTGCTATGGCAAAGGTTTGAGGGGTTGAATTTAAATTTGGATAGCTTTTCTATCAGTCTTATGCTTTCTTTAGCCTTTGCCAAATATATATATTACTACTTATTTCCTTTATTGAATCATATCTAGTCCAAAAGAGATTTAGTCTTCAGTTCTTGCCCAATTCAATGATGTTTTGCATGTTCTTTCATACAAGGCAACATATGGTGCCATTCCAAGTGACCTTTGATGACTATTGTTGTAGGCAAATTCAACTAGAGGCAAGAAAATTTCCCATTGTGTTTGATTAATGATGACATACATCCATGACATATCCTCAAGAATCCAGTTTATTTATTTCATTTGTCCATTAATTTCTAGATGATATGTAGTATTGAGATTCAACTTGGTTCCGAGAGTAGTCTAAAAGCTACTCCAAAACTCAGGCAAATAGTGAATCTCAATGTGAAATGATTTTCTTTAGCACTCCATGAAGTCTGCCAGTTTGATTTTCATAGATTTGGATGACTTCTCTTGTTTTCATTGTATCCCAACTTGATATAAAATGCATGACCTTGTTAGGATTAAGGTGCCATCAACCTTGTAAATTCGATATATTTTATTACTCCTAACATTATTTTGTAAATGCATTCCATAAGGGATGATGGTTCTAATGACTACAATAATTATTTAATTATGGTGACAATAATTAATGTTATTTTACCTCAAGATAGTAAATAAGTACAAATGTGGTGCGTCCAAGATTATTAATGGTTTATGACAAGTGTAAGAGCATTTACTAATGTTAGTGCCTTACATGTAAGAATCAACTATAATTGGACCGTTATCACAGAGCATCTTATGACAACCTATAAGAAGGTGTAAGAGGCTATTTTTAGCCTATTGTTGACTTTCTTAGAGGTGGGCGTGGGATTTTGTCTATGTTGGGTTCAATATTCTGTAAGGTGGTTTTATGACGTCTATAAGAGGCTAATAATAGTCCGATTGTGGGATTCCCAAGATAGAGTGTTGAATATTCCCAAGTTTGGGCACAAACTTCTTATGTAAGCTTGCATTTCTATTTAACAGAAGCTTGAGAAGTGTAGATTATGAGTTGAGGTGCAGTAAGATTGGATGCATGATTAAAGGAATTGATTGTATTGTAATCTCTTTTGAAGATAATACATACTTATCCTCTTTTCTGGTGAAGTTTTTTTTCCTAAAAGGGTTTCTCCATGCAAATCTCTACGTCTTGTGTTATTCTCTTGAGTTTGTTGATTTCCTTGTTGCTGATTTACATTAGTTAAAATCTTTGTTTTGGCATTCTATTGTTAAAATTCAGATTTGCAACATAATTTCAGATTTCCATATTGTGGTGGTTTGCCTTCATTTCTAATAGACCTTAATTTTTTTTCGCCACCACAACCAATATTGCATTACATTTGCAATTGAATTTTGGATAATTTAGCTATAAAATCCATGGAAATTACATCTAATTTCCACTCCAAAATAGCATGTGGAGTATAAGAGTCTCGTTAGATGCCAATGTTCTACCTTTACATGTTGCAGTTCAAAACTTTGGCTACAAAATTTGTAATCTCTTTCTTCATTCCAAGCAAAAAATATACCCTTCTAAAATTTAAATACATCTTGTTGGCTCTAGGATGTGTTGTCTATGGTGTTATATGCCCTTCTCAAAGGATTAAATTCCTAAATCTAAATCCCTTGGTATCATGCCATTGTCTTAATTGAAACATCCCGTCCACAATGGAATATTCATCATTTAGGATGATTTCTCTAGTCTCTACTTCTTTTATTGCAGTCATAGTTTGATTCAAGCTTTCATCCTACTTATGTTTAGCCCAAATTAATTTTATTATGCTCTTCTATAAATTTATCATGGTGTTCACTGGTGGCCTCCTACTCAAGGCATATGTGACCTTATTTTCCTTTCCTTGAATATAAGTTATTTTGAAATTATATTCACTCAAGAACTCCATACATCTACACTATCTAGCATTCGACATTGATTAGGTGAAAAGATACCTTAAACTCTAATGACCAGTTCTCAATTCAAACCTATGCCTAATGAGATGTTGCCACACTTTTAGTGTGTGCACAACTACACCTAACTCCAAATCATGAATTGGGTAATTTTGTTCACGGTCTTTCGATTTGCAAGAATCATAAGCTATTACTCATCCATCATGCGTCCCTCGACACATCTATAGAAACTACAAAATCTTTCTCTAGATCTAGGACTACAAGTATGGGTGTTGATATAAACCTTCATTTCACTTTTTTGAATGTTTGAGAACATTTTTCTAACCAATTAGAAGGTTTGTTTTTCTTCTATAGAGATGTGATGGGTGTGGTTACTTGAGAAAAATCCTTGGCAAACCTTCGATAGTAAATTGCAAGGCCCACGAAGTTGCAAACTTTTGTAACATTTTTTAGTGTGGGCCATTTGATCATGGCTTGAATCTTTGTTGGGTCTACATAAATTCCATCATCAAAAATAATATGCCCAAAGTACTGGTTTTCCTTTTGAAACAATGAGCACTTGGACAACTTCCCATATATCTTATTTTCTCTATGACACTACAACACTATTTAGAAATGCTCTACATGTTCCTTTATATTTTAGGAATAAGTTAGAATGCCGTCTATAAATATTATAACAAACTTATCTAGGTTCCATGAAACATGATTCATAAGGCTTACGAATATTGTTAGTGCATTGGTTGACCTAAAATGTACGACCATGAATTCATAATACCCATATCTTGTCTAGAATGTTGTTTTAAAAACATCCTCCTCCTTAACACACATTTGATGATAACTTGATCTAAAATTTATCTAGGAGAATGGCACCCTTAATTTAATCAAACAAATAATCTATTTGGGACAAGGGAAATACATTTTTAATTGTGGCCTTGTTTAATTGTTGGTAGTCCACACGTAATTGTAGTGTACCATTCTTTTTCACAAAAATCATTAGTGCTCCCAAAGGTGATGCACTCAGTCTGGCATAACCCTTATCCACTAGGTATTGCATATGAATTCTCAGTTCATTCCGTTTTGGAAGTCATTCGATATGGTGCAATAGAGACTCGTTCAATTCTTGGTTTTAAATCAGTAGTGCATTCTACATCTCTCTTAAGCAACAATCCTAATAGTTTTGGAAACACATTTTCATATTCTTGCAAAAGAGGATGATCCTTCAAGGTTGGTTCTTAATTTTGTACTACAATTGTGGCTTCATAAATCAAACATCCATGTCTTATCTCTTTTTTGAATGTGGCCATAGACATAAATCACAATGGAATTGGCTGATATATCCCTTGAATATTCATAGTAATTCCTTGGCCATCTAGACATCTAACTTTCAATGCCAATCTATATGGGCTTCATTCTTTTCTATCCAATCCATTCCTATTACTAGATAATGAGGACCTAGTTGGGTAATAAGAAGAGTAACTTGGGTTTCTAGGGTTCCCATCCTAAGGGTACATTTCTTAATTTGGCTAATAATGGGTTGCTTAGCACACAACCAAAAATGGTGGAAGAACATGGAGATTCATCTGATACCTTAAAAGTGATGGTTGAAGATGCTTTAAGAAAACAACATGAGGAGATGATGAGCAAATTTTCTCAGTTGATCCAACAGAATAGAGGAAATTAGCAACCAAACAAAACATAAATTCCATTCGGTGGTCATACTCCTTTCAAAGTACAAGTGAATTTTGATATCCCAAACCTCGAAGGAAAATTCGATATAGATGTTGTAGATGATTGGTTATCAAAATTAGAAAAATACTTTTCTGTGAACCACTTCTCTGATGCTAAGAAGGTAACCTTCACTCTCCTTAAAGTTGAATGCCATGTGAAACAATCATGGGAGACTAAGTAGGCATCCAGAGAACTCACTGATTTGGATGATAGCCCCACATGGGGAGATTTTGTGGAATACATCAAGGAAGAATATTTTCCTAAAGATGCATATGAAGAAACATATATACAGTGGTAGTTGCTTTGACATAAAAAGGATCAATCTGTTCAAGACTACACCAACACGTTCCATGCTTTATCAGCAAAGCTTGGCATCCAAGATATGGAGAAACATTAGGTTTTGAAGTATCATAGTGGATTGCATTGATATATTCAAACTGACATGGCCTTCTTGAATGTTGAGAGACTAGGAACTGATTTTAAATATGCAATGAAAATTGAAGAGAAATTCAAACAAAGGGGAAAAAAGGATTATCTAGCAAACAACAAATCAAAAGAGGAAAGTGGTAGTGAGTTTGCATGAAGACATACCACCAAGGGATTCTCCTCACAATCACCGACATCAGATAGGGGTGCTAAAAAGATACAAAAAGACACAAGCATGGGGTGTGAAATCCATAAAAGCCCTTCACATAACACTAAAGATTGTCGAGTTGCTAAGACATTAATGGCGGAAACACATGAAGTGGAGAAAGAAGCTAATTTGTTACCTACAAACCCTTTTGAATAGAAGGATGATGAGAAGATAATTGAGCTAGACCCTTATGCCATGGAACTTGCCACTGCTAAAATCTTGCCTCACGAAGATGAAGAACATTTGTTCCATTCACAAATGTGGGTGAATGGGAAAGCCTTACATTTCATTGTTGTTAGTGGGAGTCAAAATAATTTGATCTCTGCTGAGACTATTAAGAAGTTGAACTTACCAACAACACTCCATCCATAACCATACTCTATGGGTTGGGTGAGCCAAGCGAGAGATATTTAGGTAAGAAAGCAATGTTGTTTATCATATTCCATCAAACCATTCAAAGAAGAGGTAATATGTGATGTGGCACCTTTGGATGTATGTGATGTACTGTTGGGACAACCATACATGTACAAGCATCATGGAATCTATGAGTCTAGACCTGACAGTGTTATTGTTAAGTTAGGTGAACAAGAGTATTAGATAACTGAGGTAAGTCCTACAAAATCTGCATCTCTATTTAGTACAAAATAGTGTACGCATTTGATTGCTCAAACTAGAGCTCTTGTATCAATGCTAACAATTCAACATGAGGAGGCAAGGCCAATCATAGCTAGCACTCATACAAAACAGTCACCACCACTATTCAACAGAAGTCGGTGGATTAGATATTGACAAAATATTAGAATGTATTCACCTCACCAACATAGGTTCCATTACACTATCAAATCAATTATTCAATTGATATAATATTAGAAACACCATTCCGAAATGGGCTGCTGTTTAGAAAATCAATTTTAGAGAACAACAAGATCAAGTAACCAATTCAAGCATTAATTCAAAAGCGACATGACTAGCATCGTACATCTCATCATTTTTCGGTTGATGAAACTTTTTGGTTTCATCTCTAGAAGGAGCAATTTCTGGGACCTAATAGGAAACTTCATCCTCTTCAATATGGACCACACACCCCCTTCAAACATATTCATACTTTCGACTTGAATCCTAAGACTACTGATCCATTTACCGATGACCAGATTGTCAATGTTTTTGAGAAAACACTAAAACAAACATCAATACCTCTTTATTGCGTGGTTCAGGACGACTGGTTCCCTCGTCAAGGCAAGTGGACTAGGGCACACATTTCAAAACTTTTTCCTCATTTGTTACCAAACATCGATGCAATGAGGCCCATTGCCTCTCAAGGGGGGAGGAATGATCCAAACCAACATTAATAAATTGTTAATTAATTAATTGTCTTCACGAGAGGTGGCGAATATTACCATTCATGACTTTTGAAGATGTATACATACCCCTGTCATCCAAATGGAGAAGCATGTAGAATCAAGCATACATATCTCAACAAGATTGCCAAAATACTCCAACCAGTTGATGTTCATTCCTAAAACACTGCAGGTGACCTACTCACCAGGTGTTGTCCTCTGGATCTCCAACCAGATTCAGATCAGTGCCAAAGGAAGAAAGAAGAAGTTCGAAGAGAAAATAAAATGAAGAAGGTTTCGACGAGTTTGTAAGTTCGTGAACTCATTGAAACGGGGTTTGAATAGGGTGAAGTTCACCAAATGGCAAAGTCACTGAAAAGGAGATGAGAAGAGAAGAAAAAGACAAGGAAAGATAAAGAAAAGTGGAGAAAGAAAGAAAGAGAAAGGAATGAATATGAAAGTTTTTTGGCGATTCGACAAGTTTGTGAACCTACGAACCTATTGAAAAGGTTCTGAAAGGGAGAATTTCATCGAAAGGAAAAAGGGGAGGCTAATTTCAAGGTTTGCGGAGAGCTTGATGTGCCAAAAAGTAATGGGATGAAAATCAAATGTCATAATCAAATATGAAAGTCAATGTAATGTAAAGCATGTAGTATATGAGATGGTTTAAAATATTTTGATATATTTTAAAGTGTTGTAAAAGCTTTACTCATACCTTTTCAACGTGCATTGTATTTTTAAACATTAATCTTCCCCAGGCCGCCATTATTACTTGATTTAGACCAAATTGAAGTTGTTGAAGATGTAATTGCAGTATGTATAATTTGGTGGAGTTGGTCAGGGGATTTATGGTGATTGGTGGGGTAGATTTTCCTACCCAAGTGCAACAATGCAAACATAATGCTATATATACATGAAAAGAAGATATTTGACTAGTTGGTCGTAGAACCAATTGCCTGGTCTGTAACGCCTAAGGGAGATTTTAGGGCATCAAGTAGAGCATAATGTCTGAGCTGAAAATGAAGGGACGTCTCCAACAATTTGTAGGAAAGGGCTTCAATACATATTTTCATGTGGTGGTATGTCTCTATGGCTAATTGTAACGACTTAGGGGAATGTTGAAATCGTAGTTTCATTGTTCCCTCTTGCCATATTTGCTAGCATGAATGTAATAGATTTAGATGAATGCATGACAACATTCTAATCCAATACAAAGGCTTTATGTTGGTCTTCTTCTGTTATATGTGGGTTATTGTAGTTCAAATTGGATTATTAAGTATGTCCATTGTATGTTTATATATCTTAGATTTGTGCATGAGTACATTTCATGTTTCTGTTGATGGGTGTTGTATGTATCTCCTTCCTCTTTGCTGCTCATGACTCAGTTACCCAATGGACTAGGCACTAATCCATATTGGGGATGGATCAATCATTGCTTTCAATTTAAATCTTTGCCCTATTCGTTAAAGGAATAGGTTTAGGTTAGGTTCTACATGTTGTTCGTGGTTCTATTTTATAACCATTGATAAGTTTGAAGGAATACAAAACAACTTGAATCATTTGTGAACCATGAACATGTATACCCACACTTTGTATCTTGCATATGTGAAGTTAAGTGGAGTCATTTTAAGGAATGTGATGTTATATTTGGGTACAAATGCTTAGTGTAGTAATTAACTTAATTAGAGGTTTCAACAACAAGCTTACTTTAATATAGTGATAGTTTTGGCATTAAAGTTGCATTTGGGTATCGCTGCAATGCTATGGATTTTGGGAATATCTTGTGCCTCAAGGAATATCTCTCCTAATTCTAGCTGAGCTTGAAGTGTAGAGGAGTTTACCCACTTCTATAAGTTGGCTAAAATCGCCCTTGACCTATTGATAAACCTCTTTCAATCACCTTAATGACACCCATGGCCTGGGTGATTGTGAAATGTTTTAGGTTTTTGGGTTGTAGTCATTTTGGGAACCAACACACACCAAGCTACTTAAACAAAGAAATTGTACAACAATATTGTTCAAACTACACAACAATATTAGGCTCTAGAGCACAAAGAAAATCACATAATATACTAAGTATGAAATACTAGCTCGTGCCTCTTTTTCTTTAGATGAGTGTGCCCTTGCTTCTCCAAAGGAATAAGACCACTGCTAACTAATGCATAAAAATTCTCAAAGCACAAATCTATCTCATGAAGAATAACAAAGATTGCATAACCATACTATATTTCTACTTGTTGAAAGAAATATTACATGCTCTATTCATAAATTTAATTATGTACTATTCAAACTCACTAAATGACTACTGATTAATGACCAACTCCTACTTGGAATTCAACAAGCTTATTTATTCAGGTAGCACCACTGATTTCCTATGAAAGTTCCTAGATTGACTTCAGAGATAACTTTAAGGAACCCCCCCTAAAAAAACCTATAAAATCCTGGCGAATCCCAGCCTGAGGCAAAAAAATGTTGGTGAATCTATGCCTATTTTTGAAAATAATAATAATTTCATTGGCAAATTTTTTCAAATTTTTTGACATTGGTTTTTTTGCTGGCAAATTGTATATAGATTTGAAAAAAAAAAAAATTTCATTGGCGAATTATAGTTGTATTCCAAAAAATAAAATAAATTAGGTGGCAAATTATATAGATATTAAAAACTATAAAATAAATTATATGGCGAATGTGTTGGCAATTTTTTGAAAAATCATAATGTGGCTGACGAAACTATCAAATGCTAAATTATAATGATTAATTTACATGGCGAATTTATAGCTTAAAAAAATATTTACATTTAGATCGATGGATATTCAGTACTAGAGATCAACAACATCAATTCTATACTGAGCTACAGCTCTAACACACCCATCTTTCTACATAAAGTATCTGGAATAGAGACAAGTGTCAACGAAGGAACAATTTAGATTAACAAAAATTAATAGATAATAATTTAATAAAAAAAAATTTAAAAGGATACATAAGAAGAATACAGATTCATCTACCATAACACAAAGTTTATGACTTCAGAAATCAACTCCTCAAGCTTCCATTCATATATTGAAAATAACTGAAATATAGAGTAACACAAAATTGACCTATCAACAACATAAAGTTTGCCAAAAGATCCTAAATGCATCAACAGGCTTAGTATATATAGCCTTGTCATAAAATAACTCTTTGAAATAATAACAGCTTCTTGGGGATAATCGATTTAAAACATAAAATAATAAAAAGTCTTTTGCCACAAGAGTATCCAGAGCATGTTTAAAAAAATAACATAAAAATAAGAAATGCCATCATGTGGTAGCAGTTTGGTATTCCTCTTGAGTTGCTTCACTTTCCTTGTCCTGTTCACCAGCAGCAGTCGAGTCCACTGGTGCTCTCAGTTTCTCCTTGTAACTCATGTACCTAGTAATGATGGGAGTTAAAATCTTGACACTTGGACTACAGGTAATGTTTGGCTGATGTTTCTACTTATTTATCATTTTGTCCGCATCTGTTAGTCTCTTATAGACATCATCAATTTCATGCCTGAAAGTTCTGAGATACATTGCTATATGTCCAAGATTTCCTAGTGATTCACCACTAACCATGTCAGCACCAACAAGCTCTTCAGTAAGCATCTTCTTAAAATTTTTCTTTACTTCCTTGACATCAAGCAAGTTCTCTCCGCTTTCATATGAAATCTCTACATCTAAGATGGTACAATTGTTTTTAAGATCAACCATATCAGTGTAATAGTGAGTCAAAATTCTTCTTATTTCTCCACTAAAATCCCCTAGCACAGACCTCTTCCACTCTAGTGCATCTAGCCAAGACAAAATCATTCTCATTTGGATCATTTAAAATTTGCTAAGAATATTTTTATCAATTTTCATCATATCTTGTATCTCTGTAGACACTGTGAGCGGATTACTTATTTCCCTCTTTACATTTCATAACTGTGCAACTGACCCTTTCCTTTTATCAAAGTAAGGGTATATAGTTTCATGACCTCCTCGGTGTACAACAAACCATCAATGGTGACTTGCTCTACCCATTGCTTGGTGGCCTTAGCTAGAGTTTGATATCTCTTGATTCGTTGCAACATGCTAGGATCTATTCCATCAACAAAAACACCCGGAGTTGCATTGGAGGATTGAGAAGTAATATTTAAAATAGATTGAATGAAATATGTCAGAGAATTCACTTGCCTAGCTTACAGTTTTGCATTCTCCTATTGCTCAACTTTAACTCTCTTTTCTAGCATGCCTACAGAGAATTTTGCATGATATATATCACCTTCCATGGTAGGAGGACCCATGTCAATCTTGCTCATATTAAAATCCCCTTCTATGACTTTATTTTCATTTTTATCCCCAATGGGGTCTGCAATCTCTAAAATTCTATGCCCTGAGGAAGAATCTGTTACCATTCGAGACATCCTCTTAGCCTTCTTAGGTTTAGGTGTAGTTTTCAACAATTTAGCTACACTATCAATGTTTATGTCTGCCATTGGGGCATATCTCCTCTTTTTCTCAACAACTTTCTTTAGCCAAGAAGGGGAAGACAAAATTGTACCACTATCAATTGCACCCAGGTCAACTCTATCTGGCTGATTAGGAATATCTTGCACATGAATTTCATTTGATATGGGGGAGGCTAAAATCTCAAACAAGGAAAAAAAAGTACTATCATCAGCAATCTATTGAAAAATGGAAGAATCATTACCAGGTGAAGGAGACATAGGAGAAGTCATGTGATCTGCCTGCAATTATTGTAAAGCATCCAACTTCTTGTCTACTCGTGGTTTCACGAATGCAGTCTAAACATCCTGTTCACATACAGAGGTTTAGTTTCCTATTATCTTTAGGTTGCTTTCCATCCCCACCAGATTGTGAACCAACTCTATGATGAGTTGTCTCCACACTAGTTGAAGTTTTTTGAATTCCAGAGGCTTGGGAGGTTCCTTGCTCTCTTGTTCTTGATTCTTTATGCATAGAAGAAGAACCAGCGTGCTCTCGAAATTTCCCCTTAAGCCACCTCTCGGTCTTCTCCAAAATAAAGGATGATTGAACCTTAATATCAGGATAATAGTTCTTTGCACATGCAACAACTAGGTCTAGACATGGCACAATAGGTGGGAAACCCCCAACACGAGCTAACCCGCTTGTTAGGATTTTCTCGGCTATAGGTGACTTGGGGTTTTTCTCTAATCGAGCCCAAAAATCCTCCAAATTTATATGTCTTAGCTAGATATCCTTCACCTTAGCTAAACCATTCTCAATAATTGAAGCCACAAGGGAACTCTGATATTTGTACTTCATCTTTACTTGTTTGAGAAACTAGTAAACAAAAGCTTCTGTAACTGCTAAGGGTGCCAAATAAATCTCCAGAACATTTGAGGTAAACAAACAATCCAGACACATGAAAAATAATTTTCCTTCCCACCAGTTGACTTAAAGAATTCAAATTTATCACTATAAGAAATGGGAAAAAAAGAGCACCAATTACTAATTAGCTAACTTGGTTGTGAAAGCCCGTGTTCAACACCTGTAGAAGATGCAATCCAGAGCTACTCCGAAGTACACCAGTGAAAATACAGAATAAAGTATTTGTGAGGGTTGCAAACCTAATAAAATGTTTCAATAAATTTCATTGATTTTCACGGCATGTACTACTGTACGATTCATAAATGAGCTGCGTAAATTCCCTTTCGAAAAATGTGCAATTGCACTTCTCATGACATTCCTTATTTATTACGAAGGACATATGTCACTTCCGCTGTGCATGTCAATAAATGGAAAATTGGCACATCAAAATTTGATGAATGTAAGCTTACAATTTACATCGATGTACTTATAATATTATAATAATTTTTTATCGTCATATGATCACAGATCAAGGACATAAGTTTTATTTTGGGCCAAAGTACTGACACACCCAAATTTCTACATAAAGTCTCTGGAATAGAGACAAGTGGACTGTGTTGCATGCCATGTGGCTCATCATGATTGCATAGTGAGGTTTCATGTACATCGCAAAATTAACAGGTGGGCCCATCTTCACAGTTGAGGGCTTGCGCTCTACCGCCACCTTGACCTTTATTTTATATTAAATAATTCATATTATATACAATATATTATACAATAATCACTATAAATATATTATATATTTTATATATCTTAACCGTTGATCTAATAATATCTAACGACTCTTGGTTGATTCTGGAGGATTTTGTTTGCAATGTGTAGCGTTGGAGATCTACCTTCTGGAATTGAACTACAAGCTTTCATCATTTGTTTATCAAATGGTGGAACAATTTACAAGTGGAACAATTTGCTCTGATGGCTGACGTTTTGGTGGTCACATCAGTCACCCAAGGCGATCAAGTGGATGCAAAATTCAATCTTTGTAAAGGGAGCCAATGTACTTTTCGATGCGATATGTCAAGTCCATACAAGGAAGATGTCAAGTCCATATGAAGATTTCTTGAATTAGATGCCCAAACGCTCTCAGAGCATGATATGAAGTGACATTTTGTCATTTGAAGATTTATTTGTAGGGTTAGTAAGATGTACTGATGGATAGGTAATGATTTTTTGAATTCCCATGAGTCATGGCTATAAAGGGATGGAGAAAGTTGCTTCTGACAATCAATTTCAACTTTTGGTTGTTCCTTGTTAGCTAATTTGAAGGGAATTATTCAATTAGAATGCATTCTTTTTCAGCAGAGGAAGTAGTTAGAATGGTTACACAGTTGGGTTGGTATCCTTACCTTAAAGGACCTAGTTCTTGTAAGATGAAAAAAAATGAGTCATGGGAACTCCATGTTTGACATGGGAGGATCTGGTAAGATAACAACCAGCTATTTGGGAAATAAAGAGGAAGGATAATGGTGCCTTGGCAACATTCTTCTTTTAGTGCAGTTGGAAACTACCTTGGCTTTGCAGACAAATGCATCTAGCAACATTATATGATAGATGGTCTTGCATTTATCTAATGGGTTGTGGTTAGTGTTCTCTCCCAATCCATTGTTGCATCTTTCTAGTAGCCTAGTGATGGATTGTGGATAGTGGTCTCTCCCTGTTGACACCTAAAAAGTCAATCTCCAAAATACCCCATTTTGCCCTCATGTCACACTCTATGACTTCATTCTTGAACATGTGGCTTATAACTGATCTGAAGGGACTCTAGTAAAAATCCTAATTATTTATAGCCTGAGAGTCCTTGGTTAGGGTCTAAATATTTTGAAGGTCATATTCCTTAAACCCTATTCTAGAATTTTATTAGAAAATCTTTTAAATCCTTCTGCTGCTCATCGTTGTAAAATCAAAAACCATTGTTGAAGCCTTGCTAAGTCATTTCCTGCCTTGTTTTGCTAGATCTTTGCAATTTTGATCATTACCGCATCCCCGCAGGTGCGTTTGATGAACCCTTGCAGGCTTGCAGGAGCTAGGGTGCAATATCATCGCTTACCACATTACTGCGGTCGTTAATTGAAAGGTCTACAGGCTTGCAGGAGTAAAATAAATGGTCTGAACCACTTACCGCAACACCACAGTAGTTTGTATGAAGTGTGGCGGGCCAGTGGTAAGGATCTAACCGTCGCCGCATTGCCACGACAGTTAAGGAAGAAGCCCATGGGATAGCAGTGAGAAGCAATGTGTTCACCGCGGTCCTGTGGAGGTCATCAGAAAGGCATGCGGGATGGTAGTGAGGCTTGAGTCGGGAATAAGATGTTTCCCGCGACCCCGCAGGAGTCTTTTCTCTTATCTGTGGGCCGATGGTAAAAGTTAGCTATTTACCGCCCTACCGCAACGGTCTATATGGGTTGTGGCGGGATAGCGATAAGTAATGATGTAGTCACCGCACTACCACAACAATTTTGTGGAGGAGCTCGCGGGATAGCGGTGAAGACTTGGCCCAAGCATGGAGCCGCCCAATGCAATACCATAATAGTCAACAAAGAAGTCTACGGGTTGGCGGTGAGGTTTTAAAACAAACACATAAATGTTTACTGCGTTGCGTAGAGGTGTGTGCGGGCTTGTGGGAACCTGCGATATAATGTGACCGCTAGGCACAGCCCCGTGGGGGTCTTGAGGGATTGTTGTGAGATGTCGATAAAAGGATAATAAAGCACAAAATGAAGCTCGCAACCCTGCGACGATTTTGCATAGCATCAGTTATGGCGTGTGGGACTGCGGTAAGGTCTCAATTGGTGTCAACAAAGGGTTTTAACAATGGAGGACCATTGACTTTGACATGGCAGTCCATGTGGCACTTCAAGGAGCTCGTTGGTGTTTCACAGGAGCTCATAATCCTTTGTGGATGCGGCCATAAGACTTCAGGTGAATTCTAAATTCTATGATGACATCTCGAAGGCGGGAAGATGCATGAATTCAACTAGGCAGCATTGCAGGGGCCGATTTTTCAAAGGATTCAGAGTCGACGAGGACACAGAGACTCAAGGGTTCAATTTTTAAAGTGTTGTAAAAGCTTTGCTTGGTGAATTTGAAGAGATGTGTCTCATATGCCATCAATGTAGGTGCTATGCCTTTCAGCTACCCCTTCTTTCTCAGATATTTGTTGTATTTATGGTTGCAAATTAGTAAACTAGTTGTGTACATTAAAGAAAAAAATATCTTCCATCTGCCTCTGGACCCTAGATATTTTGTAGTTATTTCTGGTAGCTAGACGTCTCTTCTGGACGAGATATTTTTTGACATAACCCTTAGGGGAAATTTGTTGTAACCTAATTAGGTCAATTAGAATCAGATGCTATATATGCATGAATGTAAGATGTAAAAAAGGTTGATCTTTTGGGCATTTTAGGCAGTCAAGTGCATAGCTCTCTAGGGTTTCAAAAAAGCAAAAAGTTCCAGTTCTCCAGCAGTGAAGACATAGGTCATGAAAGGTTTTTCATATTGATTTCAACTATGAGTGTATGAACTTCTCCTTTTTTCTTATGTAATCTTTCAAGGAAATCTTGAATCTCTTTTAGGGTTTCCTCTTGCCACATTTTGTGGTATGACTATAACCATTGATCAGATGAATGAATAGATTCTTAAAACATTACATGATATGTGATGATCTCTTTTATGGTTGTAGATGATTGATTGTATCTTGATAAAGGATTACTAAGCATATTCTCCATTGATTGTTGTTCTTCTTACATCTGAATATCAAGAATGTGCATGTTTCATTTCTCTTGTTGTTTTCTTCTTTCTGTTGAACTGTGGACTTAGTAACCCAATATATTAGGCACTGGTCTAAAAGTTTCCATGATCACCCAAACTCTTAAAAATCAAAACAAATTCATTATGTGTGAAGTAAGTAGTTAGTTTGTATGTCTTGCAAACAAGCATACCTGCAATTTCCATTGTCAATGGGAGTGCCTTTTCATCAGCTATATAGGGGTTATTAGTGATAACCAGTTGTTTTTAAGTCCAGTGACATCTTTTGGGGCCTAAAAGATGAGTTGGGTTTGGTTGTCCTTTCATTTTTAGTTGTTCATTTGGTGTAGAAACCAATACCTATTCAGGTATACCCCTTGGAATATCCCTCCTAGGTTTAAGCTGAGCCTGAAGTGTAGAGGAGTAAACCCACTCTTGTTAGTTGGCCAAAATTACCCTAAACTTGTTGATGAACCTTTTCCTCTCACCCAGAACGACCATCCCTAGCCTAGGTGATTTAGGAATGTTTTAGGGTTTAGGGTTACAGTTATTTTGGGACCCAACACTCCCAATCCATTGGTTCATCTTTCTGGAAACCAACTTAGTATGATTCGTCTTCTGGCTTCCTTCTAGACAGTCCAGACTACAAAAGGATTCTTCTTTCGCCATGTTAGCCTTTCTTCTTAAATTTGAAAGAAAGGCCCAACTTTATTCCCAATTTCATTCATGTAATCTCTCCGATCCAGCGGCCAGGGCTCAAGCGAAGGCTTCTTCTTCATTGTGTTGTAACAAAAATATGAGGGAAATACACAGTGTTGAGTTGTCTATCAACTAGAAATATTTATCCAGCGAGGGGCTGATGGCTTCTTCTTTTGCCATGTAACCTTTATTATAAAGGGATGTTATCTTTGTGTTGTCATCTTTCTGTAACAGTTTAAGTTTTTTGACTTAATAAAATGTCTAAATGAGAGATGATTCTAATTCTAATTTATTAATTTCATTAATTACACACATTGTTAATCTCTTTTCCGAAGGATTCAAGGAATGATTTTGATTAAACTTATTTTTTACATATATCTAAATTATAATACTTTTAGAATCAACCAATCGATCTAACCATAAATAATAAAGTTCCAGAATTATGTTATTATTGAAAAATAATAGATAATAAGACAAAAAAATTAAAATGTTGACAACAATTCTAATTTATATTGATAACCCATATTAATATATTATACTAAACAAAAGAGTTTCAGTTTATAGTGTACATAGGATTTTTTACATAGTCCTAATCCAAGGTGCCATAACGTGAAGCTTGGATAAAAGCATACGCATAAAAGGGAAAATTCAAAATAGTTTAAATTTTCAAAAACTCAAAATAAAGTTGTTAGTGGCCACCGTTCATTTGTCTTCTAACAACCGCCACGTGAAGAAGAAAATCTGTAGCATAGACAATAGACCTTGCCCTTCTTAATTAACAGTCAGATAAATCATTATGCAAAATAAGGGCCATATTAAAGCACTCCAACGAGCCTCTAACAATTGCCTTCCTTGCCTCCTTAAGAATGTGTTTAGTTGCAGCTGAGCACTCTAACAAATGTAAAGGGAAAATTCTAGCCTTATCCCATCGTCTGACATCAAAATCGTAATCATTTAAAGCTAAATCAAGCTTATCCCCAGGGATAAGCGATTCTTGAATCATTGCCTTCCCTATCATCTTCACCAGACTTGGATCATCCAGCAGGTCCATTAAATTTGACAAAAATGCACAGATGATGTTACTAAAAAGATTTTGTTGAGGATATTGTGAGAATATCATGGCCAACAATATCCCAGATAACATCGTCAACCAGGGGGGAGTCAATCAGAAACACCTTCGGTAGTTTTTTCTCATCATATCTATCAAAATCCACCATTTCCCACTTGCAATTCAAGAGAGAAACATGACAAGAAATCAAATGACTTATCTTGAATCTCAATGATAGCAATTTGCCACAAAATTGTGAAAACAAAAAACACCAAAAAAGAAGGAAAATGCCTAATAAACTTATAGAAGAGGCTTAGGGCTATATTTATTGTGTCGCAAGTGAAAATGTACAACTATGTGGCACACCGCAGTATACATAACAGTCACTCCTAGCGCCAACATTTATTTCCATTTACAGTGGGTTAGTTGTGATATCAATTGGGATGGATTCAAATAGTGTTGCACGATTTATAGGACAAACTACACTTGCAATACCTTTATCATTAATTAAAGTCATACGATTGATTTGATTGAAAGCACTTAATTGGCTAGATTAGCCAATGCCAATTGAGTTCATTAATGGCAAGTGACAAACCACATAGATCAGCCAATGCAAATTTCTAGGGTATGACAGAGTCAATTAAATGGAGTTGCTTTTTATTTTTTCCCATTTTTCACGATAGTACATGTGTCATGTATATATGATAGTGTTTATTGTTTCAACCTTATATTGCATTACTAAGTTTCAGATAGTAGAAGAATCAATAAACTGTAAAAGTTCAAAGTAATGGATTTTATTACAACAGCTATGCGAAGAAAGTAAGTTATCAAGTACTTATTTTGTGTTCACTCATGATTTTAAATTTAACTATGTGATAGAGTTCTCAGTTCACAGATGTAGAATAGTAATAAGTATGATAGAAAATTTTATTTGTGCGTGGCTATGCATGATATTGTTGCTTTGTAGTTCTCAGAATGAAGAAATAGAAGCCTTCGTCAAGTGGAATAAATCATGTCAAGAATTGACACTTTTAACATTTGCAAATAATGTATTCTATTCTGGGTGGTAGGTTCAATCTCCCACACAACACATGCATGCATGTATGAGAAATTAGAAATTTGAATGGATGCATGGAATTGGTCTTGCAACTCAATTGCCAGTGACCTAGAGAAAATCAATTTAATTCTCCTTTGTATTGGCCTTATTGTTACTCATACCTAGTGGTTTCTTGTACATATAATGCAAGGTTCCATAGAAAATCATTTAATGACATTGTGAATGATTACATAATTGAATTTGTAATGGAGGCATTGCCTATTAATAGGATAGTTATGGACTATAGTGAAATATTCATTAAGCATCGTCAAAAAGAGGAACCAAAAATATTTTGGAGGACCAAAGCAAGGATTCAAGGACCCAAGGAGGAAGGATAAAAGTTTTGTTTGGAACTTTGATGTTGGTTAGATGTTTGTGTACGATGTAATTCCCCAATTTTTTGATGGTGATGTTAAATTTTAATAAAAAATATATAAGTAATTACGGTTTGAAATTGACATGAGTTCAATGGCAAATTGCAATGTATACAGATGGTTCAAATTTTCAATAATAAATAACATTCATCACATGGAAAAGATAAATGAGTTCAATGGCAATATATAACAATGTATAATACTATAAAAAGGGCAAAGATAAATGGATGTGTTAGGTCAATTCAAAATTTTATGGTTTTAATGTTATCACAATTCACTTTGCAAAATCCCCAAGTAAAAACAATGCAGTTGGTGTTGTCTAAGGGGTTTTAATATTATCAGGATTATAATTGATCGTTGACCAGTGTAGCCGGTTTCCCCAGCTGAAGTTGTCCTTTTATCGACCCCTTTGTTCTAAGTTACCAGCCTTGAGCCCCTTTATTTTATTCGAAGTCTGATTTTATTATACTTTTGTGCTCTTCTTTGAGTTTGTCAATCAGACTGTTGCTCCTTCTCAAATTCTCTTGTAATTCAGTAACACCAATAGAATCTCCTTCATATCTTGATGAGCTCTTTGGACTAGACACAAAAGGTGCTGATAAGACTTCAATTCTAGTAGAAGGAACAAGTGATTTAAGCTTGTTGTACTCATGTAATAGCTTCACATAATCCTCCCTTTGTTTGTCTAGTTCTGCTTCTAGCTTCTTTGCTGCAACTTCACTGAAATTTGTTGTAGCTACCACCAACGATGCAACCTGAGGGACAGTGGTGTTAGTTAATCTTCTCACAAGTAACTGGCCTGTGAGCTCATTTATATCCCTTGCCACTTGTGGTTTATTATCACATGAAGCCATAGCCCAAATTGCCAAAGTCTCATGATTGGCATTAAAACCTGCTCCAAACATTTTTCTACTTGCTCATGTGTAATTACTTCATCATCAAATTCATCTTGCCTTCTAATAGTATCCATAGCAATAGAGGATGAGATATCCCATCCTGGAAAGAGTAGTAAACCACTTTCCTTTACTAACCTTCTTCCCTCAGGAGTAATGCTACTAACATCCATGTCAACTTCCTTCAAAACCCTCTGAGCAATTGCCACCTTATCCTCATTTTTAGCTTTACCCTGTTCCTCATTCAACTTCTTCAGGTACATCTTAGACTTCCTCTACATAAGTAAAGCTCTGAATTCCTTTGATTTGATGAATTCATCATCAGATAGAAATTCCTTGCAAGCCAATGCCCTGGCATCTTTTACAGTTTCACTGCTTTCTTGCAGGCTCAACAAAGTTCTTGATGGGGGAGGCATTGGTTGTTGGAGTACTTGGTAACACTGAGATGGGGGGGTGAATCAATGTTACAGAAAACAAATCTAATTTTCACACTTTATTATAGATTTGAACATCAGACATGAACATTGTTTTCATACTCATTAATGCATGAACCAGTGTGTTAAAAAGATAAGTGATCGTTTACTATGAACATATGACTCAATTAACAAATAACAAAATAACACTATGAAGCAAAGGACAAATAGTATAACACAGAGATTTTTAGGAGTGGAAACCCTTTGGGGTAGAAAACTACTCAATGAAAATGCCTCACTGGCTTATGTAATAAACTTGCCTCACTGGCTACAATCATTTCTGCCTCACTGGCTTTTAATTGAATCTCACTGATTATAGGCCTCATTGGCTATAATTTGCCTCACTTGCTTTTTAACATTGGCTCACTGGCTATTTATGTACCTCACTGGCTCATTTCAATCATTACAAAGAATAAAGTAATTCACATATAGAGGGACACTCTATTTCTCTTACTTCCAGACTGACATAATCTCAACAATGCATGCACATTTTTTCTATGTATATATCATCAATGTTATCTTAGTTTTTATCCAACAAAACTGTATATCATCTGTTCAAAGTTCTTCCTTTCATTAAATAGTTTAAAAAATGTAACTGCCTTTTATCAACTGTCCAAAACAGTTTTTAAACTAAAAGTCTTTGAAATATCACAATAACAAATTATATGCTCAATCTGTTTAATGAACCAAAGTAAAACTTTATCAAAGTAATTGCCAAAAACCAAAAATTGTCTTCATGCTTGTAAGAGATCCTAGGGTAAACTGTTAAACCCTAATTGAATAACTTCCAAACCCGTTTGACAAAGAAACTGTGTTATAAGACAAAAATCCCACATCACTAGAAGAGAAACATTTATAACTGTGCAAGAGTATTATAAATCCATATGAAAACTGTTAAACACCTTTCCATACCATCATAGTCAAACAAATTATCTTTGCCCTTAAACATCTGAAACAAAAACCCTTTTTAGTTTTTGAAACCCTAGCCATCTGGGTGACAATTATCATTGAGAGAATAAAGAATATTTTCATGCATTCAAAACCCCAAAAAAGATCACCAAAAAAACAACCTCTGAAAGATGTATTTACTTTTGAAACCCTAACCATATGGGACAGGTAAATGGAAACCATTTTCATATTTTTGATTCAAAACAAAAACAAGAATGAAAGCACCTAATAGCCCGACAGGAGAAACTGAATAGACGTGTTAACAGTCAAAGAGTTTACTTGTATCCAACTTTGTCACATCCAGAAGATTCTACCACATTTGTTGTTCATTCCACATGTTTTCATGATGAAAAAGAAATGGTCAAACCTTAGCTTGAGAGGAGCTCTCAACCAAGCTTTTCATTGCATAATGAAAAATAGACTATCATATATGCCTCGACCGGTGCTGCCGGTATGCCCTAGATGGGACAGTTACAAAGAGTGACTTATTCGAGCTTATCACCTGCACTTTTCTTTAGAAACCTTCTAAGCCAGTTAACCCTTTAAGACCCGATGACCATTGTAATAAATCAAACACAAGTCCTTCCTAGGACTTAATACATATGAAGACCTTGTAGCAATGTAAGGAGAGAATAAATAAAAGATCAAAACAAATGTCAAGGTACTCAAGGTAAGAGAAATATGACCTCCATTGTTTTATAAAACAATTATAACATATATCATCTGCTGAAACAAGAAGAATAGCACATTTGTCATCAAGTCTGAGATAAATGCCATTGCCACTAAATAAAAACATGTATGCCACTGCCACTGAAGAATACCATTAATTATGCTAGGAGAGCATGTCACCGCTTGGCCAACCAAACATATATCAACTGCATCATTACTAAACTAAGCATAGGCAAGTGAATATAGTACAATGTCAACATTACAAATGTCTACATCAATAAAATGCCTTACACCATGGTGTCAAACTCATAAAGCCATCATATATGTCAGCCAAAAGAATCAACCTGAGTATCAATGCCAAGTGAAACCAAGCTAGCAACATGATTAAACAACTGAACCAGAGTGATATGAGAAACCTTTACAAAGCACTGAAGCATATGTGCCACATACTGGAAAAAATGTAAAACCATAACAAATCACTGAAGCATAGCAACATTTACCACTGGCAATCATGGTAATCTCAAGATAAGCAATGTAACCAAATGCAACCACTGAAATAGGGAAACATGTGAAACATCAAGGTAATCAATGTCATGAACCACACAGCCATATCAGTCATCAATATGAACCATTGGAACCACACCGAAGTTGTGGCTTTGTCATCAGGGACAACAACTGAGGGTATCAACAAACTCCCCCTTGTCCATGATGGCAAAACACAACTTCCTCTCTCCCCCTTTTTGACATGAAGGAAAAGGAAGAGGAAGGTATGCAAATGCCTCCAAATAAGTGACAGAGTAATATGAACCTGAAAATGTGAAAGAACACCAGAAACCATACCAACCATACCAAGATTGTCTCATGATGGAAGAAGTTGAAACAAAGACTGAAATGTTAGTAGAATAAGCATAAAGGGCATATAATAGAGAAAGACAACAACTGAGAATGCTGTTACGACTAATGCCAATCATCAAGTAGAAATTAAGCCAACTGTCATAAGATACTGAAAACCATCAGGGATCAGAAATATGCAAGAAACTCTCCCTGAATCCAACAATTGAAAATGTCACTGAATTGTGCACATGAACTGCCATGCCACTCGTAAAATGTCGCTGTTTGTTCATTGTGATATAACATTGTCACAAGAGATTTCATAGGACTGTTATAACTGTCAAAAATAAAACTGAGTACTGTCAGTCATTTACCAAATGACAATAAAGAACAACTATACTCAAAAGAGTACATTTACACACAATACTGTCACATGTAGTCCTATCTCCCCCTTTCACCAAACTTACCTTTGTATTGCATCAATCACTGCCAGACCAATACTAAATGACTGATTGATTCCAATATCACTGTCTAAATGCTTGAAGACTAGTAAATAACATCCAAGTTGTGCAAAATGCTTACTCACTACACAACCATTATGTGGAGAATCATTAGACAAACATTCAGTCACTGTTATACAAAGAGGCTAGTGTAAAAAAGGACCAAAAGTCATCCAATATATATTGTCAAATTGCATTGTCAAGGCATGTAAAAGTGACAAATTCACTGCAAACCCATTACACGACATGATTGTGTAAACTCACTTTCTCACTATCACTATCAAAGATTAAACCAAAACACCAACCACTTTGTTATGCCTTTAACAAAAGAACACTGCACTATACATTTGCAAGAAGAAACAGTCAAGACAAAACAATAACCACTGTGCATCTTGTTATTATACATCACCACACTATTAGGCATATGCAATATGATGCTCCACTCTCCACTCAATTGTATATAGGCAAGAAGAGATTGTGCAAGAAGACTCAGTAAACTATTCCAATTACTCCTTAAAGTTTTGACAGATTATTTTCAAGCTAGTATGAGCACTGACCATCAAAGATCCATACTATATTGTCAACACAACCAAATACTTTTGTGCTTCAACCTGTTCTTTATCCAAAGTCCAAAGCAAGATGTTCTTCACATGTGCACTATCTATTGTCAACTTTCCAAACAATGACAAACTGCTATTTGTTCAAAATTGATTCAAATTTCTATGTGCACACTCCAACCTGTCCAGATTTGAAGAAAAGAAAGAGATCACAACAAACCACTGTCAACAAAAAATAAAGTTCTGTCAGCAGTAGTAGATGCATATATCTAACATTACAACTTTCATACATAGTCAAACTTCTACCTTAACCAATACTATTGTGCAAACACATTAAAACCTCTGCAAACTAAATCATTGTTTTAACAAGAAAGGGAGACTGTCACAAGATAGGAAAGGCACCGTGTAAAACATGAAAACATGAATGACACTGGTATTGCTTGTGCTGCATTGTTAGAAGCACTATCTTTATTTTCAATTCCTGCCCACATAATATCACATCAAGGAACCTGTAGACAAACAATAGCATCCAAGAGCAGCAAAAGGAACACATAATAACACTATCTCCTAACTTTTGAAAGATCATAAGGTCATCTCACAGGACTTGTCAAACCAACATAGTGTTGTAATCACTAATCATCAAACAAAGAAGTCCACACTTCACAATGAACATGAGATTGCACTGAGTACTGTTACTGAACATCATGCAAATGAATAGTATGAAAGATACTTCACTGTCATAATGAGCTGACTCCCCCTGTCTTGGATGAAAGAAACAAACATGGTTCACTACTCCTTTACTACACCTATAGCAAAGAACTGTCATACTTGTCTTGGCAGTCTCAGACTCATTGTGACATAGTTGACTATATCTCTGCATGACACAATCACCTCATATTATCATCTACTTCCCTTGTTAACTCTTCTAATACTGCACAACTATCACCAAAAATGATATACACTGCATTATGCTAAGAAGTTTCACTGTACTATCATGGAAACCAAATCATGGCAAAACAAAAATCAAACCCATGGTAAAGAGCACTTATTAAAGTGCACCAACAATCTATCATGCATCTTGCCTGCCAGGAATACCATTAACTGCTAAATTTAAGGACAACACAAGTTACCACTATCATAATATATTATTCTCTTACAAATTGCATCCATGTCTTCTCAGAGCACTAAACATGATGAATTTCTATTGATGTTTGTCTCTGTCACTATGAGAGCTTGGACCTTACACATCAAAGACCTTGAAATCACCTAATTAACTTCTAACAATGCAATCCACACTGACATCACTTTACACCTTATCTGATCAACATGTCAATTTTACATTGTCACAGATCTGATCTTTGTGTCTTCTTTGTTTTTTTTAGGTCCTTGATTCCATGCATCATTAACCACTAATTCTAAACAACATACCTATTTGGCAACTTGTCACTTAGAGAACCATACTCATAGAATAGGGAGGATTCTCAGTACAATATGCTGTCTTGATTAAACACACAGTTTTGCCTTGATCACCATACCCAAAACTGATCCAAAAACTGACACCTCTTCCTAATTTTCTTCAGGGATTTTGATAAATGTAGCATAAAGCCAACTCCCCCTTCATTAATGCTTCTCTTTATACACTTGTGGACGAAACTTGTGCAATATGCCCAAGTTTAGGTTCTTTCATTTCCTTTACTTGTTTCCTTCTCCAAACTGTCATAGTCCTAGTTTTCTTGTGAGGGCTAAAAGAGTTCACCTAATCAACCTTACAGTATAATGCTATATGTCCAATTTTATGACATCTATAGCACCTAATTTTTGGAAATATAGGAGGAACAAAAACAAAATCTCTTGACAACCAGCAATTCCTTGCTCTATGACCAACTTTGTTACATTTATAACAAATATTAATGAAGTCCTGATTTGTCACACTATAGGAACTCTTAACCTTATCCCATCTAAGACCATTTCTTGATTGAATTCTACAATCTCTAGCTCTATGACCATAAACATGGCACGGATAGCAGTAACCATGGAACTGAGAATAGTTATACTTGACCAAATGATATAGATGAAGGTCTTGAATGCTTGTTTAAACTACTTCTATCAACAACTTTATCTTTTTCTTCCTTCTTGACTTCACTCTTAGGAGCAACAAAATGAAATGTCTGGTCTATCTTCTTCCTAGGAGCATTTCTTGTCTTAGAACATTCTCCTTTCTCATAACCTAAGCCAGTAGTATCCTTGCAAAACTTTTACTTGCTCAACATGTCATTCAGACTGTTAGTACTCTTTTCAAACTAAATATTCTTTTGCAGCTTTAAAGATGCTTCTTCCAAATCCTTTCTCAAAGAGACTATTTCTTTCTCTAACTTCAACAATTCTATTCTTTTTACTTCTAGATTAGAAATTGTTACATCTATTATTCTTTTGGCTTCCTCTATTTCAATCTTTAGGCTAATAGTTAGCTTATTTGAATCTTCAACTTGACCTCTTAAAATCAAGTTTCTTGCCTCTTCAAGTTCTAAAGAGACTTTTGCAAGGTCAGAAAGTACCTTTTTCTTGGAGTCTTCTTCTTGTTGAAGTTGATTTTCTAATCTTCGGTTTTATTTTTCAAGATACTTGTTCACTTCTAGAGAACATAAAAGTTCTCCCTCAATATCAACTTCACAGTCATTTTCATCGAACTCCTGTCCATCTTCATCTACAAAGAAATCTCCTTCTGCATCATCAATTTCTTGTCTACTAACATTCACATTGTCAGGACTCTTAACTGTAGGACTAATTTCTTTATGATATTTTGTATCTACATTCATGGTTGACTCATGCAACAATTCATTGCAGGACTTAACTGAGGCTTGCTTTTCAACTTTTTGATCAGCATTTTTCTCTTCTCTATTTGAGGCCTTAATTCTTCTACCCTTTCCCATGGTACTCCGCTATCGAGACCTACCCAAGTCGGTTAGACTTCAAATAGGGAACCTACGCTCTGATACCACTTGTTGGAGTACTTGGTAAGACTGAGAGGGGGGGTGGTGAATCAATGTTACAGAAAACAAATCTAATTTTCACACTTTATTATAGATTTGAACATCAGACATGAACGCTATTTTCATACTCATTAATGCATGAACCAGTGTGTTAAAAAAGATAAGTGATCATTTACTATGAACATATGACTCAATTAACAAATAACAAAATAATACTATGAAGTAGAGGACAAATAGCATAACACAGAGATTTTTAGGAGTGGAAACCCTCTGGGGTAGAAAACCACTCAATGAAAATGCCTCACTGGCTTATGTAATAAACTTGCTTCATTGCCTACAATCATTTCTGCCTCACTAGCTTTTAATTGAATCTCACTGATTACAGGCCTCACTGGCTTTTTAACATTGCCTCATTGGATGTTTATGTGCCTCACTGGCTCATTTCAATCATTACAAAGAATCAAGTAATTCACATACAGAGGGACACTCTATTTCTCTTAGTTCCAGACTGACATAACCTCAACAATGCATGCACATTTTTTCTGTGTATATATCATCAATATTATCTCAGTTTTTATCCAAAAAACTATATATCATCTGTTCAAAGTTCTTCTTCCTTTCATTAAACAATTTGAAAAATGTAACTGCCTTTTATCAACTGTCCAAAACAATTTTAAAATTGAACGTCTTTGAAATATCACAATAACAAATTATATGCTCAATCTATTTAATGAACCAAAGTAAAACTTTATCAAACTAATTTCTAAAAACTAAAAGCTATCTTCATGCTCGTAAGAGATCCTAGGGTAAACTGTCAAACCCTAGTTGAATAACTTCCAAACCCGTTTGACAAAGAAATTGTGTTATAAGACAAAAATCCCACATCACTGGGAGAGAAACAGTTATAACTATGCAAGAGTATTATAAATCCATATGAAAACTATTAAACACCTTTCCATACCATTATAGTCAAACAAATTATCTTTGTCCTTAAACATCTAAAACAAAAACTCTTTTTAGTTTTAGAAACCCTAGCCATCTGGGTGACAGTTATCATCGAGAGAATAAAGAATATTTTCATGCATTCAAAACCCCAGAAAAGATCACCAAAAAATTAACCTCTAAAAGATGTGTTTACTTTTGAAACCCTAACCATTTGGGACAGGTAAATGGAAACCATTTTCATATTTTTGATTCAAAACAAAAACAAGAATGAAAGCACCTGATAGCCTGACAGGAGAAACTGAATAGACATGCTAACAATCAAAGAGTTTACTTGTATCCAGTTTCGTCACATCTAGAAGATTCTACCATGTTTGTTGTTCATTCCATATGTTTTCATGATGAAAAAGAAATGGTCAAACCCTAGCTCGAGAGGAGCTCTCAACAAACCTTTGCCTTGCATAATGAAAAATAGACTATCATATATGCCTCGACTGGTGCTACCGGTATGCCCTAGATGGGACAGTTACAAAGAGTGACTTATTCGAGCTTATCACCTACACTTTTCTTTAGAAACCTTCTTAGCCAGTTAACCCTTTAAGACCTGATGACCATTGTAATAAATCAAACACAAGTCCTTCCTACGACTTAAGACATATGAAGACCTTGTAGCAATGTAAGGAGAGAATAAATAAAAGATCAAAACAAATGTCAAGGTCCTCAAGGTAAGAGAAATATGACCTCCATTGTTTTATAAAACAATTATAACATATATCATCTGCTGAAACAAGAAGAATAGCACATTTGTCATCAAGTCTGAGATAAATGCCATTGCCACTAAATAAAAACATGTATGCCACTGCTACTGAAGAATACTGAAGAATACCATTAATTATGCTAGGAGAGCATGTCACCACTTGGCCAACCAAACATATATCAACTGCATCATTACTAAACTAAGCATAGGCAAGTGAATATAGTACAATGTCAACATTACAAATGTCTACATCAATAAAATGCCTTACACCATGGTGTCAAACTCATAAAGCCATCATATATGTCAGCCAAAAGAATCAACCTGAGTATCAATGCCAATTGAAACCAAGCTAGCAACATGATTAAACAACTGAACCAGAGTGATATGAGAAACCTTTACAAAGCACTGAAGCATATGTGCCACATACTGGAAACAATGTAAACCATAACAAATCACTGAAGCATAGCAACATTTACCACTGGCAATCATGGTAATCTCAAGATAAGCAATGTAACCAAATGCAACCACTGAAATAGGGAAACATGTGAAACATCAAGGTAATCAATGTAACCAAATCAATATCATGAACCACATAGCCATATCAGTCATCAATATGAACCACTGGAACTACACTAAAGTTGTGGCTTTGTCATCAGGGACAACAACTGAGGGTATCAACAAACATCAACATTGGTAAATGTGTTTCATTCCTAGGAGGTGACCTTAACACCTGCTACACTTCATCAAAGTCAACTTGGTTTTCCTCAACCTCCTCTATCAAGGAGTAATCAACTAAAGGTTAATTTTCAATAGTTGGTTTAGGGGGAGAAATTGAACTCCATGCCTCTTATGCAACCTCCTCAACTATAGATTGAGTCAGTTCTTCAATATTTTCCTTAGGCAGTTGCTGCTTCTCAAGGGACACTAGCTTCCTTTTGGCTAAAAACTTGAATTCCTCGACATGTTCCAACATCACTTGCATCCTAAGAATAGGATTGACAATTTCACTAAAGCCACCATTATATGCAGGGTTCTTCAACTTCCTCTGCCTTTCTCCAAGGAGAATGAGACCCCAATTTTCTCTTCTCAATTTAATCTCTGTGTCAAACATAATTTCTAAACAAATCCTCCTACTCATCGAAACAATGTTGGAACCCTGATCTATGTTTCCCTCTCCTTACCCTGTCAATAAAGTGCTCATGGTCATAATTCCTATGGTCTATTGTGGGTAGTCTGTAATGTTGCAATTTTGCCAAGAAGGCCTCCAAACCTTCTTTAGCACTGATAAAGAAACTAGGGAACTTGATTGTTGAAGGAAAGTCCCCTTTTTACTATTTCTCAAGTGAAACTTATCAGATTCATTCAGCTGCCACATAATCTCCAAAAATGCAACCCTATTTGGCACATTCTTGGGTAATAAGTGGGGTCTGACATTTGCCCCATAAACCCTGATTATGGTTACATTCATGTAAAGGAACCAATCACCCCAATTATGATCAATCACACCATCTAGTTTTCTCTCCAAAGGCCTTAGCAAGTCCATTATCTCCTTGGAGAGTCTAGGCCTCTCTTGTCCTAATAGTCCCAACACCCTTTGTGCAAAATGCTCCTCAAATGCCAGATAATTTGCATTGCTGTAAAATGAGTCCCATAAGCGAACTCTACCCTGAATTGGCGTAGGTTCTTCATCCTTGGTCTGATGTTGGATTTGCAATTCACCACCCCAGAATCTTCTCCCACAGTGTAATAAAATATGGCATAACAAGGAATACCTAGAAAAAGTGGGGGCATGATCTCCCTATTTGCATCGTACTAATTCATTATGGATATGTTCAACCAGATATGTAGCATAATAAAACCTTCTATACCGGTATTTATCTTGTATATCAATAATCATGACCAATAAATGATCTGGTATTAGGGGATTATAATCAATCCCAAAAACTTGATGAGGGCATAGTAAGTCTTCACAAAGTAGTCTTCAAACATGTCAATGTTAAAAGTTTATGTTTCATGGTTAGATATTTTCAAATGCTTTCCCATGCTTCTTGGCCTGTGAAGAGGTAACTTGTATGTTCTGTAATGCTGCCTGTTTCTGTTGTATTCTTTCTTTAGCTCCTCAACATCAATTCTTTTATGGGCTAGGGGGTTTAGACCAAACACTTCAATTATCAATTCTCTATTTAGATGGAAAAGTTGCTTACCCTCATAATTTGATAGCACCTAAGTGTTTGAATCGTGATTCCGACTAATTGCTTGAATGAGGTCCACATTTACAAATACATTGGGGACAACTAATTTCCCTAAATCCAATTCCCAAATGTGTGAAATAGGTTTTTCCAAGGCACGATGGTTGTATCCAAACTCAAATAGCTCCCACCCTCCTATTGGTATAATTACATCCTTAATGTACATATGATAATCATTAAACCTATTTGTCAATTCCCCAGTACCCTGGGCATGTTTATATTTTTTAGATGATCCCAGGAGCTAGTTTATAAGGTCTTGGGATAAATCCCTCTTCATTTTTCCCTCACAGCCAGACCTCTAACACATGATTACAGGCAAAAGGAGTAGGACAGGCTACATGGAAAAAAAGGGGTGAGGGCTTGACAACTCTAACAACTTGGGAGGGGAGTCAATTTAGTTTTCCTCAACGTTCAATGCAATTATGCAGGTCAAAGATATCTCTATGGATCAAGATTCAACATACCAGTTTATGCAATCACCTCGCACCTGAACTTTGAAGTCGCAATCACCAGCTACTCAGTCAAAACCTGTTTCAACTCACAGAAGTCTTCAGTCTTTAGTATGCTCGAAATTGCAATGTACATAATGGACTTCAAAATAGAGGATGAAATCCATTTATTTCCTGTCGTCCCCTCATTAATTTCTTAATTAAATATAGCCTGGCAGCCTGCATTCACATATCGTGAGCAGTCACATCTTTTGAATATCAACTATTTGATCAAGACCAAACCTTAATATTTTGAATATCGCATGTTAGGGCCACATTGCAACCTCAAACAAAGGACAACCACTTTAAAGCAACACGGTGCGCTGGACCGTTATATCTTATTAGTTGAGCACCTTAAAACACCACCGTTGATAGTATATATTATATAATATATTGTAATAATATATCTAATATATATATATATATCTAATAATTATCCAATATATCAATGGACGACTGTAGCTGAATTCTGAAACGAAATGTCTGGAGCACTAGACTTGCGAACTCATACATCTGGAATCAATCTAGAGCTGTTAGATTTACAAAGATCAATGATTGAATAATTATAATATAATATAATATAATATATAATTCTAATTATTATATAAAATATTATATTAATATATCTAACCTATATTATAATATTTTATATAATATTAATTATAACTATTATATTATATATCTAACTATATTATATCATCAAAGTGGGCCCAATTTCATATAAAGGGAGCTTAGACTTTAGCGTGATGTTTCACCTTTCGATGAATGTTTCGATGGACGACCATAGTTGAATTCCAAAATGAAAGTCTGGAGCGCTAGACTTGCGGACTCAAACCTCTAGAATCAATCAAGAGCCATTAGATTTACAAAGATTGACGGTTGAGATTATAAAATAGTTTTCAATTCCACTGCTCGATGTACATGTTGTATTAAATTATTAATTCAAGTTGCAGACTTGTAGGCCATCCTTAAATTTTGTTTGAAGTGGGAGTACTCAGTACAACTACAACTACAAACTTGTATTGAAAGTGAAGAATAGAAGAGAATATAATAACTTTTAAAAAATTAACTTCCTCAAGAAAAAAATAAAATTTATAACTTTAATAAAAGAATGTAACATGTTTCACTCACTTTACTTCACAATTGGCACTTAGCAATTTTAATTAATACTATTTGGAAGCGAGAGGGTCAAGGACTCAAGGAGATTGCAGTATACTAGAAATTTTAATATCGATTGTGTGATGCCATAGAGTCACTAGGTGCTAGTCTTTGTATTCATCTTTTTTGGGTAAGTGAAATATAGAAATACTTCATTCCTATTATTATTGCTATTACTGTTGTCCTTGAGACTTTAGTTTTTTCAATCTTGGGGTTTAGGTTTGAGTGTGTGCAAGCATGTCTACCAGCACTACTAGACCAAAATTTGGGAAAACCAAAGAAAGAGATAAAATAAACTACGTCAGATTGCTTAAAACCCCAGGTTTTACAAATGAATACCATGATATTTATGACCCAGTAATCTTTGGAAAGGTTTACCTCAGTACTTAGATTTTCATGTGAGAATAAGGTATGCCAAGTGCAACTTGACCCAAAAAAACCAATATCAATTAACGGGTTGACTGCACCATGGGTGGTTGGATTGGGACACTTGATGTTCCCCGAGGTTTTCCCTTGCCCTAAATTTATCATGGTCTGTGCCCAAAATTATGATGAAAATAGAAAAGTAATAGTTATAAAAGATAGCCAGGAAGTAATTTTACCCATTAATGGAGAATATTTTGGCCAATTGTTGGGTTTTACCACTGAAGAATGCAAAAAAGTCCACATAAACCTAGAAAAACTTGCTAGTACTTATGAAGTAGTTAGTGAAAATGATTAAAAAAAAATCTCAAATCTCTAACATTGGATGTTGCCCTACTCAATTAGAATCATAAGACTCCTTATAAAATTGATATTTTTAAACCATGGGTTGAGGATATTGTTTCCATGCTAGTGTTTTACCTTAGATTGGATAATAATAGTCAAGTGGATCCAAGCCTCCTTGAGATGGTATACAATATCCATTAATGCAATCCACCTGTTAAATACAAATTTCTTGAGCACATTGCAAAATCCATGCATGATCAATTTTTAATGATTAAACGAAGTCAAAGTGAAGCTCCCACTTCCAGTTCCAATAGAAAGACATTTAAGTTCACAACCTACTTGTGCTATTTATTTCTAGTGTGGTTTGTTGGGATGTTTCAAGACAACAAGCTTCAGATTCAGCAAGATGGACTACATGATTAGACCCATAAGATAAAGATGTATCATAATCAAAAGAACTACAATCATTTTGTGGACTACTTTTTGGCTCCATTGTATCAAGCCATTACAAATACTCCAATGTCTAGATTGCCCGAGCCTTGTAGAAATTGCATTCAACTGGGAAAAGAAATACAATTGGCTGACTGGTACTTCATGGAGGAATATACTGTCATAAGATTTTATGGATTAGGAGTAGAGCCCCACAAACTTCCAATACATGTTACAAAGAGGGTTTTTGCATTGGAATACATATGGCAGATGGAGAGTATAGATCAACTGTACTTTGTTAGTCAACAAAAGAAGAGAATATTTCCTTCCTTACCCTTTTCATGTGGAGGGTTCACATTCGAGAGAAAAGCATTCACTGTGGCACATGAAATTTTACAACTTCTTAAATTTTATGTTGACTCTCACTAGTAGTATGACCCATGTGACGTGATTAAAACAAGGCTTGTGGTCAATAAGAACACTCCAACTAGAATTCTACATGAAAGTAAACCCCTGCTAGAAATGTTGAGAAACAAGAATCCTTGGGCTGAGGTTAGAAAAGTCATGGAAGAACTTCTGCTCAAAGAGGTATTACTTTTGAAATATTGTCATTAGAAATAATGGTATTGCATCCAATTCCACAAACATGGAGAGATGCAGAGGTGGCACTGACAATCAAGAGATACAACAATTTCTATACAAGAGCTGCTAAAAAATCTACATATATGAAAATTCCAAAGACTCTAAGAGATGCTTGTACAGAGGAACATGGGTCACAAAAAAAAATTAATGCCTTTTGGTCTATGAGGAAGGATCTTGGTGATCTAAAAGCTACTATAGAATTTGAAGAAATCTCAGAAGATCAAGAGTTCAACAAATTGTGGGATATAGAGCATCCCACTGGCACTGAAGCAACTAATGCTGAAAGTGATGATGAGGTGTTTAGGGTAAAATTTGGATTTGTTTAGTTTAGTGTTTAAATCCTCCTTTCACCTTTTACATTCAAGGATCCTCAGATCGAGTGGCAGAGCACTATCAGGTCCTTGGTCACTTACAAATGTAGGGAAACTTGGATTAGGGTATTTGATTATCAATTTTCCTTCTCTTATGCTCAATTATCCATCAAAACCCTAATTATGCAAATACGGCAACAAACAAATGAATAATGGGAAATACCTCTACAAAAAGCTATAAAATTTCAAATGACTGTGCACCTATTTTCGGGGTTCTGAGGCAGAAAAGTTGGGGACAAAAGAGCGGGCGCCCAAGTCCAGTACCCTGCTTTTTGTCGAGATCTGCGAACAAGATCTGCAACCTGTTCCTGCTGCTCCGAAGGTTTTTTCGTCACGAAACTTTGAGGACTAATGAGTGGGCGCTCAAGTCCAAGTAGCTATTTCTTTCACTGATCTGCAATTTTGACACTCCAATATGCCCTCCTGCAACTTCACTTTTGTCTGCATCATCAACCTATAACCTACAATCATAAACTTTGGGAGGGGGTTGTGGTGTTTAGGAGCTTGCCTTAGTCAAGCCCCGGAAGGACACTTAAATCTTCCAAACACCTTTGTCAGATAGAGAGTGTGTGCCTAGGGAGGTAGAGGCAAAAATCAAATGAATAATGATTACAAACACAATAGAATGTCACCTTGTAGTGAAGATCTCATGGGAGGAAGATGCTCTTCATCTCATGAGGAAATGGATGCTCAAATCTATAAACACAAACACATAGACCACACAAATCTTCTCTTGCAACACAATGAAAGCCTTGAATCACTTCTAGAACACAATAGCTTGCTAGTAATCATCTAATTTACAAATGAATGCCTAAACATGCTTTTATATTCAACTACAAACACTCCTGCCAAGATTTTCGTAATTCAAACTTACTGTGTCGGCATAGGACCCAAATAAAGGTCACAAGCCGACACCCAAAAATTGGGACTGCCCCAAAATAGGGCAGGACTAGGGCGCGGGTGCCCAAGTCCTCCCCCTATTTTGGACAGGGGTTATCTCAAGTAGTCCCCCTAGGTCCTATTTGTCCAGACACGTAGGGGTTTTCTCATCGGGACTTTAAAATATGATGTAAAATGTTCTAAATGCACACTTAAGACCCGGGAGCTAAACCTAAAGAGGGAAAAGCCCCCAAGGGAAAATTTTCTAACGTTACATTTAACCCCCACTTTAATGTATGTATAAACGCAAAGCTAATACATGCATTAAAGTACAATCACAAACACAGCAAACACGCCAAGCACAGAGAAGACACACCAATCACATAGAAGACAATAACAGGCAAGCAAAACACGGAGAAGACAGTTACAGTCAAGTAGAACACGGAGAAGGCAGCAAGTGCATAGAAGACACATTAATGCATAGAAGCAGGCATGATTTATTTTCTTTTCTTTTTCTCATTTATATATGAAATGCAGATGCAAGTACTAGAAAGTAAACAAACCTCCCATAATGCAGGAAGCACTCATCGCGCTTGTCTTTAAACTACATATATGGGGCAACACACACACAAGACATGTAAAACCTCCCAAAATGCAGGAAGCACTCATCGCGCTAATCTTTAGACTGCATATAGGGCAACAAACACACCAAACAAAGCAAGCACGCCAAACACACACACCTGAAGACATGGAGAAAACACGGTAGACAAGCAATGGAGTGTTCCTATTTCTAGGCTTAACACCATCTCAAGCACATTACAGGCACACACCGATGATTGGGCTTCGCCACAACAATTGCTGAAGACACGCTTAAGGGTTGAGTTAGTCACAGAACTACTCCCCGCCGCCGCAGAGGACTTTTTTGAAAATGATAGGATGATGCAATCTGCTCCGAGAAATACACCATCCCCGCCTCCATAGAGGGCTTAAGATAAAAATGATATACGTGATATCCTGCTTCCACAGAGGGCTTACATGATTGATTGATTGATTGCAAACAAACTCAGGATGTAGGAAGCACTCATCGTGCTGTTCTTTAAACTGCACCTAAGGACAAGCACATAGCTAACATCTACAACAAACAACTTACCTTATATATGCCCCCACCCTAAGGTGGTTGATATCATGCATAGATATCAAACACGTTAAGGTAGGAAGAAAATATACAAGGGAACACAAGCTCTTGAAAAGCCCATGCCCCCCAAAGGTGACATGTACTTTACAATCGCCAAATGTTCCCACAAACACATCCCTGCAAGAAACATGCTAGTGTCTACAAAATCATGATAAACAACAACATCAATGCATATGATTAACCACACAAAGAGCCAAGGTTATACAATGAATTCAAAGTTCAAGGATAACCATGGGGCTATATCACGAAGCTCTCCGAATCGAGTACCACCAAGGCTAGATTCAAAGACAAACAAAGGTGCATAGAGCAGTAGTATTGTTAAGGTTTGTAAATGAGATAGAAACATCATCAAATTCACTACGCAGAAAGCATGAGTGCTTCCACTAGCCAAGCATCGGATAAGATATACAACCCCATCATCATATTAGGAACTAAGTCCATTTTTTTATTGCTCTCGAAAGGGACACTAGGTCCGCATCAGTATAAATGTTTTTCGTCATCCACCCACTAGATAGAAATAGTAGAGGAAGGGAAACAATAAATAAGAGGAGAAACAAGTGTCTTAGGGACAACCACGTAGGAGGGTGCCCCCAAGTCACCAACCGCAATGCTATGTCCGTAAGACACAACACACAACGATAAAATCAGTGAGAGGCAATATAGAAGAATGATGATACAAATAGAAGGTCACAACAGAGGCTGTCTCTTGGTATCCTGGACCTTACGGGAGAATCTGAGGTCATCCCAGGAGGCCTAAAAAACACATAACACATCACGGGGGAAGCACATCTCGAGAGAGATAAGGGGTTAGAGATACTTACCTGTAGGGTCTTCGTATCAGATTTTGGAACTTCGAACCTCTTGGAGAGGTACTCAATCATGTTTAATGTAAAATTTGAGTGGTTCTTATGAAAGTCTTGTTCATTATCATATGATGCTTGTTTTGTAACTCCTTGTGTAAATATAACTTTTTGTTTCTTATGAGGAGGGGAACCACTATTTTCTCCAACTGCTGACAGTCGTCTAACTCTTTTCTGATTTTTATCAAGTTTTCGTTGTTGAGTCTTTCTAGCACGGTAACGGGAATCATCATGTACCATCTTACTCGTCTATATCAGTTGTTGTTCTTGCTTTTCTGATGCATTTTGATTATCTCCTGATTATTCTATTTCTTCATGGACAAGGTGGATTGCCCACTTGTTTCTTATCTACTTCAATCATTCCCATGATGTTATCATAGTCCAAGTAATCATCCTCGTCTACTACTAAACCCTGTTCCAACATATTGGTTTCAGTATGCTTAGGGAAAGGATTAGTGAAGATTTGTAAGTTCTGATTCGGTGGAGCAACCGACTTGTTTCCATTATCATTCACACTTGATACATGGATGACATTTGAATCAATAAGGTCTTGTATCTCACGTTTAATATGCATACATCGTTCAGTGTCACGTCCTTACGTTCGATGATAATGACAAAATGCATTAGCATTGAAGTAAGGTCCTTGTTTACTAGGATCAACAGGCTTGATCGGGGGAAGCTTCAGAATGTTATTACTCATAGCTTGGTTCATAATGGAATGATAAGACTCAGATATTGGAGTGAACTTTCTTGGTTGATATGATGCTTTCTTCGGATTGGTGATGGCTGAAACATTCAAAAAGTTGTTCATATTCGGTCCATTAACCTTGATGAAGCTCTTGTTATTATTATTCCTCTTAAAGTTGTTTTGTGATGATCCACCCGTGGATTGACCAACTTGAGCCGATGAGTTTTGGTTTTCATAATGACTTGACGAAAGTTGATAATCACGAAGGGCGGTGCATAAATGTTGAAAGGAGTTATACTTCATCAAGAGGATCTTATCACGAATATTAGGTTGTAGATTTGTAATAAATATCTTCTGAACATCATGATCTTTCATCTAATATTAAATCTGTGCATAAAGCCCCTGATACCGACTAATGAATTTAGTTAGCTTCTGTTTGGGACCTTGCTTGCAATGAACTAAAATCAATCAAAGAGACTTGAGGTCCAATGTTTGCTTGAAAATGTTGTAAAAATTGATCAATCAATTGCGAAAAGGAGTGTATTGAATTCGGAGGCAAAGAGCAAAACCATTCTAAAGCAGTATCTTTGAGAGACCACGGGAAATGTTTTGCCAACAAATCCTCTTCAAAATAGAAATCGCTACACATAGCTGTTGATGCAAGAGCATCCAAGGTGTAAGAGTAATCTTGCATCAACCAAAAAAAAATGTTGTTTCTTTTCAATAAGGGCTAAATTTAACAGGGTTAATATTTTTCGTAAGTTTGCATTTGTGCATGGTTGGATACAAAATCTTACACGGACCTCCAGAATGGTGAATTGAAGCTAATGGTGAAGAAATCACTTCAATATCATTTGTCATTTGTGAGATATTAAACTTTCAAATTCCAAAAATCCTATTGAAATATTCAAAGTCAAATTTGAGGCACTTAGAGCCTCCGGATGGGCCCAAAATTTGGTGGGAAACCCAAGCAATCTACTTTTAGGTATTGCTTGTGCACAATCGTCTTTTGGAGAGCTTTTTGAAAAGGTATTATAATTGAAAATCCAACAGTCAGATCGAAAGTTATGGCCCCACGAAGTTGACCTGTTTTGGGGGGGAGATGCAAATTTCAAAATTAAGCTGGTGGCCGCCAAAAAGGGCTATATATGACCATTTTTGGGAACCGTTGGAGTAGTAGAGTTAAGGGGGAAGGTGTAGAGTCAAGAAAAGGTAGGAAAATTGAAACCCTAGTTGATTTGGGGTTACAGAAGACTGAAGATTCCAGAGTCTTGAGAGAGGGAGCTGTAATGTGTTGCAGCCCGTAGGGGATTCATCCTCTAATTGTATTTGAGCTTTTGTAAAGTAATGTTTTGCCCATATTAATAAAATATCATTCTATTTTCTGTGTGCAATTTCTGTTATTGTGTGTTTTATGATTTACCCCCTTCATCAACTATGAATGTTGCCACATGAATATTAGGATCACCTTTTTCACCATATTTTTTAAAGTGAGGAGTCTCAAACGTCTCAAGCATAGGGGTTCTTAAGATTGCATAGGAAAGGGGATTACAGGTATGATATGTTGGTATATTAGGTTGTGAAGAATTTGTCAAGTTTGTTACCTTTTATTGTAAAGCAGTCATGCCCTGTAAGAGTTGGTTTAAGATGGCATCATTGGGAGATGCAGTTTGCTACGAGGAATTGGAACCAAAGTGAGGAGGTGAATGAGATTGAGATAAGATAGGCGGAGGCTGTGAATAGGTCAACGGTGGTTGAACATAATGGTAGGTGGTAGGTGGTAGGTGGTTGAGAATAACTATATGTAATGGGAGGTTGAGAATAAGTGGGATGAAGAGGTGGTTGAGAGAAATTATTCATAGAAGAGGTCCCCTTAGGAACCAAATTCTAATAATTAAATCCCACATCTTTGTAATTAGTGCCATTAGATACTCCAATACCAGTGGTAGCATTACTACAAGCGTTCGCATCAGTTGTTAAGATCGTTGATGTAAATGTAGATATTCCCATAGTTGGTATAGGTATGGATACTTGAGTATAAGATGGTGATAAAGTGTTATTTATCACTTGTGCACATTCGGTCACTGGCATAATGTTGGTTTGTACAATATGTGCTAGACCATGAATTGCATTTACCCATCTTGTCCCTCTTTTATCAATTCTCTTATGTTATGAATTGTAGGAACAACTTCTTCAACTATTCTCTCATTTTCCATAAATGATTGAAATTGGGCTAGCTCTTTATCCAATTTTTCTATTTGCTCATCAGATACATATCCTGTCACCTCAATAGTATCATCAACATCATGAAACGTTTGTTCTTCCATATTGGTTGGAGGATGTATGATATCTTACACAATTTGAGTTTCTCCCTTTGTAAAGAAGGTGTTCAAAGGATTATCAGAGGTAGGGATGTCGTTTTCTTCAAGAGCACAGATCCCATTAACCTTTTACTTCTTCTCAAAGGGATATTGTTCTTACGATAGCTTATACAAAAGCATACAACACACAATGCACAAACTAAGAGAACAAACCCTAAGAAGATGATATGTTTGAAGGCCAAAAATGCTTGATTTTTTGTACTTTTTCAATGCAAATGAATGAAAGAAAAGGTGTTGTAAGGATTTTGATCAGGGGCAAAAAAATTATATGTCTAATATTAGTCCAAAACAGCCATAATATTCTTCACAACACATTGTTGATGCAAATCTAAGATGACGATAAGTCAAAATATAGTGAAAATATGTCAAAATATGCAAATTTTTCACCAAATCTTGATACAAAGGAGCATGAAAAAGGGTATTGTGAGAAAAATGATGATGGAAAGAAAATTATATCAGTAATAACAACAAATTAGTGTCAAAATATCCGTTACAACACACTTTTAGTGCCACTTAAGGTCAAACCCTAGTGAAAATGTAGTTAAAATAGGCAAATTTTCATGGTTTTTCAACTCCAAAACCTAGAAAAATGGGTGTTGTAATGAATTTTAGGAGGTTCATAAAATAAAAGCAATGATATCAGTCACCTCAATCCATAAAATTTGTTACAACACAGTTGGAGTGCAAACTAGGCCAAACCCTAGGGTGAAAACAACAAAAATGTGTAGTTTTTCACCAAATTTTTAATGCAAGAGCCCAATAAACAGGTGTTGTGAAAATTTTTAGGAGGGGAAGCAAATAATTACCCTAATAACAACCAATTAGTGCAAAAATACTCTTCACAACATGTCTATGGTGCAAATTTAGAGAGTCGATAAGGCCAAATCTAGTGAAAATCGATGTTTTCCAAGCCCTAGGTTTTAGATCTTGACACAAAATGCTATATGAACGTTTTGAAGTTTGATTTATGATGAAAATGAAGTGTAATAAAATCTGAAAATTAATTCCAAGCTCTAAGATGCAAAATGCAAGTGCAAATTTAATGAAAATGCATAAAAATTGCTAGTTTTTTTGTTGAAATTTTCTATGCAAAAATGCAAATATTTGAAATCTAAATGCAAATTTACACTAAAATGCAAGACTAAAGCCAAAAGTAAGTTTGAATGAGTCTCTAAAATCAGTAGAAAAATCTGAAAGAAGATTTTGCCTACTAACCCTCAATTTTGGAATTACTAGGTTATATGAAAATTGTCAAAATTTCTACAAAACTCTAGCAATTATATGATGAAAATGCAATGCAAATTATTGAATTTTTGTATTTTTCTATATTTTATATCAGATCTGATGCAAAAATCATGAATTAGGAAAAATTAGAGTGAATTGATGCAAATTAGTAACCCTAAAATGCAATTTTGTTTTTCAAAATTTTCAATTTTTTTTTTTTGAATTTTTCTCAATGCAATAAGATGAACGACTATATAATGAATGAAATCAACCCAAATCTGAAGACAAACACTCAACAAGTTGTAATTAAGTCCAAAAAGATGGGTTCACCAAAATGTTTAAGTGAAATTTGAATTTGTTTAGTTTAGTGTTTAAATCCTCCTTTCACCTTTTACATTCAAGGACCCTCGGATCGAGTGGAAGAGCACTATTAGGTCCTTGGTCACTTACAAATGTAGGGAAACTTGGATTAGGGTATTTAATTATCAATTTTCCTTCTCTTATGCTTAATTATCCATCAAAACCCTAATTATGCAAATACGGCAACAAACAAATGAATAACGGGAAATACCTCTACAGAAAGCTATAAAATTACAAATGAATGTGCACCTATTTTTGGGGTTCCAAGGTGGAAAAGTCAGGGACAAAAGAGCGGGTGCCCAAGTCTAGTGCCCTACTTTTTGTCGAGATCTGCAGACAAGATCTGCAACCTATTCCTACTACACCGAAGGTTTTTCCATCATGAAACTTCGAGGACTAATGAGTGGAAGCTCAAGTCCAGGTAGTTGTTTCTTTCACTGATCTGCAATTCTGACACTCCAATATGCCCTCCTGCAACTTCACTTTTATCTGCATCATCAACCTGTAACCTGCAATCATAAACTTTGGGAGGGGGTTGTGGTGTTTAGGAGCATGCCTCAGTCAAGCCTCGGAAGGACACTTAAGTCTTCCAAACACCTTTGTCAGATAGAGAGTGCATGCCTAGGGAGAGGCAAAAACCAAATGAATAATGATCACAAACACAATATAATGTCACCTTGTAGTGAAGATCTCATGGGAGGAAGATACTCTTCATTCCATGAGGAAATGGATGCTCAAATCTGCAAACACAAACACATAGACCACACAAATCTACTCTTGAAACACAATGAAAGCCTTGAATCACTTCTAGAACACAATAGTTTGCTAGTAATCATCTAGTTTACAAATGAATGCCTAAACATGTTTTTATATGCAACTACAAACACTCCCGCCAAGATTTTCGTAATTTAAACTTACCGTGTTGGCATAGGACCCAAATAACAGTCGCAATCCAATACCCAAAAATAGGACCTAGGCGGACTACTTGAGATAACCCCTACCCAAAATAGGGCAAGACTAGGGCGTAGGCGCCCAAGTCCTCCCCCCTATTTTGGGTAGGGGTTATCTCAAGTAGTCTGCCTAGGTCCTATTTGTCCAGATAGTTAGGGGTTTTCTCATCGGGATGTTGAAATATGATGTAAAATGTCCTAAATGCACACTTAAGACCCGGGAGCTAAACCTAAAGAGGGTAAAGCCCCCAAGGGAACATTTTTTGAAGTTACATGAGGATGAAGACCAACCCACAGATCTTAGTGCCTATGCATTCAAACCTCGTATGAGTGAGACCACAAGAGAAACATATACTACAGGGGCATCAATAGTCCAAAAATTGGGTTATGAAGGTGGTGGTTTGGGGCCCACAGGACAAGGCATTTGGATTGTACCAGACGTAAACCCTAGAAAACCTAATGATCTTTGACTTGGCATTGGAGCTGATGAACAAGCCAAAGGGCATATACATACAAATCAGGAGATTACTTTTATTCTAGCTTTAAATCCTCAGAGTGAGATTCAATCACAAATAGTACAAGGGTCTTCTGATCTGCATGTTTCTCATTCTTTTCCTACATGAGATGGTGGACATTCTAGTGCTACTGGTGGAAGATCTAGTGATGGTATAGGTAATAGTAGTAGTAGTGGTGTTGTTCTCAAAATCAGCTATGCTTGTTTTTGTAGACAACCCCACGAAACTTGTCCGTTTCGTGAATCTACACTCTAAGATCGCGAATCGAGAAAAGATGTTCTTGTTCTCGTGCGAGGTCATTTGACATTTTAAAACTCATTTATGACGTTTCCTTGAATTAATTTCTCAATATTTGCAAAGAAAATTCAAGTCGTAAATTGGTTAAGATGTTAATTTTAGTTGTTTTTAAGTTAGTAAATTTTTGACTCTTGATATGCAAGAGCGGCAAAAAATGCCGCTCTTACATATTATTTTAAGCCTGTTTTTTGTTTTGATGTAATGTCGGCAAAATTTGCCGCCATTACATCGTTTTAAGTTCAAAAGTGTAGGAGCGGTTAAATTCACCGCCATCGCATATGTCGTCGAAATTTCATCACATGCAATGACGGCCTTTTTCGCCGCCGCTACATGCTTTCTTTTGGTTTAATGTGAGGTCGGCAATTTTCGCCGCCTTTACGTGTTTTTCTTTTCCCTTTTGCGCATGAACGGCCGAAATCTCCGCTCAAGCAAGATTTTGTAAATCTTGGTCACGCAGTGCCATTAATGGCCACTCGTGCCACTCACTCAGCGTTTATGATTGAGTTATTTATGTCTTTCGATGGTTTATTTTCTCCATTTCATCTCCTCTTCCCAAGCTACCCTCCAGACTTCTCCTCACGTTGCTTGATCGCGCCGTCAAAGAGATCGGTCCACATTCATCACCGACAAACGTAGGGTTTTCGAGTTATAGAACGGGTAAGTTTCTCTCTCATTTTCCGTTCTCCTCCTTCCCGGGTTTATCAAGAATGTTTCATTTTAATTTTTGTTTTTGGTTTTCTTTATGTTTTGTTTTTCATTTTGATCTGTAGTTTCCGTTTTTTATGGTTTTGTTGTTTTGTTTTTACCTAGGGTTTCCCTAGATTCTACCCCGAAAACCCTAGGGATTGTATTGCCCTAGATTTCCCAAACCCTCAATATATACCATTAGTGTAATGTCGGCGGATTTCGCCGAGCCTTCACTTGTATCAGGTGACCCTTATCAAATGTGCATTGTCCGCAATTATCCCGGCCCCTGCACTTAAAACTGCAGATTTTATCAAATGCAACAGTGGCTAAGTTTGCCGCTAGAACCTCACTACACCTATCAAATGTGCATTGTTGGCGAAATTTGCCGCTTGGACATGTAAGGAACTTCCCTCATGCATTGTCGGTGAAATTCGCCGACAGAACATTGAAAGCGATAAACAACCTGCAAATGTTGTCCAATACGCAACGTCGGCATCATTCGCCGTCATACAAATGTTATCGCTCAACCCCCATGTAATGATGGCAAAATTTGCCGCCGATATATAAACTTGCAAATTTTATCAAATGCAGCATCGGCAAATTTTGCCGCTCCGACATAAACCCCTGTTTCCTTGTTTCCTGGATCGACGGCAAATTTTGCCGCTTATACCATTTCACTCCTTTCCTAACATGCAAAGGTAGCAAAATTCGCTGCCGATGCAAATAATGCAAAACCCTCATATGCAAGGGCGGCGAATTTTGCCGCCCGTGCAAAAAATGTCTCAAATTTTCCTAACACTGGAAAATTTCCAATTTCGTTTTCCCGAGCCCACTTCTCCTCTGATTCTTGGCCAGCTCGCACTATAGCCCTTTTTCAAGCGCATTCCCATGGTCGTGATCGTCAACATGCAATTTTCCTAGATTGCCCATATTTTCCCTGATTGCATGATCATGATTTCTGTTGCAGTTTCTCTTGCGGAGCTCCGTTCAACGTCAGACTTCTTCTCAGTGAAAGTTCATCCAAATGACTGACTTGTCTCCGAAGAAGGCCAAAGCAATGAAATACAAATATCAAGGTGTTTTCCCAATCACCTCAGTCCATTCTAATGTTGAGGACATTAGAGATACGGAGATTGGCCATGTTGATATGGCTGAGTTTGTAGAGAGAACCAAGTCAAGCAACCCCAGTGCCATGATGAGGAAGATAGTGGAAAGTAATATTCATCTGGTATCCTCCTTCCCGGTGGCGGCTCACAATACAGAATTTGTCCTTCAGTGTGCCCATTTTTATAACAAAGATATTAGAGCTGTGGTAGACGCCAGTGGTAATGTAATAATCAGGTTGGATCCTGAGTTCATTGACAAGGTGTTCATGTGTCCTCCTGCGACAGAAGTATTAAAGCTTGATTTCGTTGAAGCTCAAAAGGAATATGACAAGAATCCAGAGAAGGCAAAGAAAGTGATCAACAACAAATGGTTGAAGACTGCAAGGTCAAGTTTGTCAAGGTGGCCACGCAGTTTTCCTCGAAGTGATTTCGTGGAAGAAGTTGGTGACTTGATTACCCTCCTCAGCAGAATAAGAGGTTTGTCCTCATCTTCACAATTTCATGAATGGATGTATCCTTTCATTAAGGTCATACTCCAAGGCAAGCAGGCTATTTTCTGGGGAGAGCAAATCAGTAACGCTTTGCATGATCAGCTGACAAAGGTATCCACTACCTCCAAGTTCTTCATGACTTCCTATCTGGTATACATTGCAGCCTCCATGAGGATTTTTCCAGGATTATCATCAGAAGGGGATAGGAGAGTAGTCCCAGTATATCAGTATTATTCTCAGCTAACACTGAAAGGTTCCATTCACCATTTCAGGAGAGTGAATGATGCGTTCTTTGCTATATTCTTGTGTCTTTTTGATCCCCAGCTGGAACAGAGAAGAATTTCAGACGAGGCATGGACAGTGGTTAATGGTTTTGGTTGTATGTTTTTGCAATTTCCATCTTTCTCCTACTTGAGGGTTGGCTTTTTCCAAGGCTACCCTTATATGCTTCCGAGGTTTCCTTCAGATAGACTGGTCTTGATGGAGTTGTGCAGGCAAATGATTGTCGTGCATAACAAGCAAATGGAACTCAAGAAGCCTGGCTTCAGATTTCCAGTAGAGATCAGCAGATATTCAGTGTTGACTGCCGCAAAGGCAAGGGCTATGGAAACAGAAATGCAGTTGGTCACCATGAAGCAATTCAAGAGGAGGCCAAAATTTGACTACCGGGGTGTGAAGGATAAAATCAGGAGGAAAACTCAGTTTCATGAACCCATGGTGGAAGATGTCTGGATAGATTTGAGGACAGAGGAAGATATCAGGAAACTGGATTATAGTAGGCTGTCTCTAGAACAAATTGAATATCTAGGGCTTGCTGATATTCCAGAAGACCTTGTGGATGATGGGGAATTGGTTGATGCTAAGTATGATGCAGAACAGATAGCTGGTACTCCTCTACCTCCAATTCAATGGTCCCAAAAGGAGCTGACTTCACTAAGGAAGAGATTTGAGCCTATATTGGCTAACACCAATAAGTGGCTGGAAGATAAAGGAATTACGCTGAAGGAATTCCTCACTGGTTCAGAAACTGAAGTTCAAGAGCAAACTGGTAAGAAGGTTGAAAACAGAACGAAGAATAAGAGTGATGCTCCATCATCCTCTAAAACACATAAACCTAAAATTAGATTTGTGACAAAGAAAGAAAAAGTTGTTGAGGAGGAACCTGAACCAAAAGAAATGGAAGTCGAGGAGCCAGTGGCCAAGGATCCAACAACTGAAGAGCCAGCTACAGAAGAGATGGATGTCGAAGACAAGGATTCAGAGCAACAAGATAAAGAGGCTTTGTCTCCACAGGACAATACACCTGTTGCACCCCCTGTGCCTGCTTCCCCTATTAACATTCCTTCCTCTGAATCCCCCTCTCCTCCTAAAATAATCTTCGATAATCCCCACAGCACTTTTGAAAATGTTCTCCGTTCTTCTGATTCAATTCCTAGTTTGTCTTCTTCGTCTTTTGATATTGGAGACACATCTATGTTTGATCATTTTGTGATGAATACTAAACAAGTTTCAAGTGCCAATGTAACAGGTGCGGTTTTTACCAACACCCCGCCTATTGTTTCTACTACCAGTACAAGCACAGTTCCAGGAACACCAGTGGTAGGAATGGACTCCAATGTGAATACTTCTCTGCTTCCACCTTGGTTGTCAGCTTACACGCCAAAGAGAAAAAAGCAAGTCATCTCTCCAGATGATTTTGATTTCACCAAGCTGGTACCTGCAAAACCTAAGGCTCTGAAGAAACCAAAGATCCTTTCAAGGGTACTTGAAGATAAGGGGCATAAAATTTTGGAGATAGCAAAACCCCCACAGGATGCAACTGTTGAAAATTTTGACATGAATGACTACTCAATTTCTAGGGTTGAATTGGGCAAAATCACCCATGAGAGTGCTAAAAATGATATGCAATCAGCCATGGACATCCTGATCCAGAAGTTCGACAGGGAAAAAGAAATGAAAGATTACTATAAGGCAAAGGCAGAACAGCTGACTGCAGTGGTAAGAAAGATCACTTTGAATTCAGAAGCAGTTACTCCAGAGGCCGTTTCTGTAGAAGACCCTGTCATTCTGAAGGCAGAAAAGACTCACCTCAGAGGAAAAGTACTTGAAGAGTACTTAGATAGGATGTGAGCACAGGGAATCTCTTTGCTCACGGAGGTATTTGAGAAAACGGATAAGATGAGGAAAGTAAGGGCGGAACTCAATGATCTCATTGATGCCATCTCTCAAGATATTGAGCGCACAGAGGATACTCATGATAAGTGGGTGGAAATGAGGAAGCTGAAAATAAGTACCTTGATATCCATTGGCGCCATTTCTAACAGGGATTCATACACTGAAACAAAGGAAGCTCTGATGTACAGGAGCAGTATGCTAAGGAATTTGATCAAGGATCTTGAGGCTGCAAAAGAGATCAGCGAAGAAAATGATGTCAACCTTTTGCATAAGTTGGAGGAACTGCCTTGTAACTTGGTATCGCAAGATAACCAATTCCTGTCAGCAAAGGAAATGGTCAAGGAATTTGAAGACATGTTCCAAAAAGAATTTGAAGATAAAGTATTTTCAATAACTTCTGTGGACAATCTCTTGGACAACCAGTTAACCTTGGACAATCTGAAAACCAAGTTAACCAATCATGCCAAGTCAATCACTACAGTAAGGGACGCCATAGTGAGGGCCAGGATGATCTTCAAAAACACATTCAACCCAGATAGCATTGAAATGCAGGCGACCTTCACTATGTATGATCACCACGTGAGAAAAGGTGGTGACACAAATTGAAGCAGCTGGTTTTTCCCTTAGTTTATTTTCTAATTTTCACATGTACTTTCGAAACAATTTTGGACATTTTTACATGTACATTTTCAATATGTAATTACATGTAAAAATATAGGAAGTCCCAAGTCAATAAGGACTCCTATTTTTGAATAAGTCAAAGTAGTTGTAGATTTCCTAGATTTTCTCAAGGTCTTTCCCTATAAATAAAGGGGACCTCTTTTGTAAATATCTATCTTTTGTCTATTGCAAGAAAACTCTGGCGAATTGAAAAGCAAATCAAGACTTTGTGCTTATTTGAAAATCAATATTCAAATATTTATCAATACAAGAAAGCAAGTTCAATTCCAATCTTTGTCTTGGGATTATTTGTGTTGTGATAGTTTTGTTCTTATGTCTTGTTATCATAATCTTATTTGATAATAATTGAAGTGTGGAGTTTGTTTCAAGTGATTGAAGAGCGCTCTTAATTTGATTCTGATAAACTTTGTGTTATCAAATCGGTTGTGGGTTATATGTTCATGTTTGTGAGAATACAACAGTTTGGGGACTTTGTGCTGCAAATTGTTATATTTGAATTACTTTTATCATATTGAAGAGGAGTGAAGACTTTGGGCTGCATTCTACTTCAAATAGTTCCGGTTACAAGTAGTGAGTGAGGTAACAGAAAACTTTGTGTTTCTGTGATATTATGATAATTTATAAATTTTATATCAAGAGTTTGAAATATAAACATCTATTCTGAAAAAAGAGAATGAGATGAGATGGAACCACCACAAATATAGTTTTTAGTGTACATAAATTTGATAAGTTATTTGATTTGCAAAAGTTAAGTAATTATAGGGAACCTCCCCTTGCTGAGAGGAGAGACTTTGTCTCATCATAGCTGTGGCTGATATACCCATTTTGCCGTTAGCGAGTTAACGACAAAATATTCACCCAACAAGTGGTCAGCAAGAGTCGCAACAACAAACTCAGAAGAGGCCAACCATAACATTAGATGATACTATAGACAAACTTAGAGAACAAGGCCTTGTGAAGATTAAGAAGCAAAAGATTATGACAGGTTTTGATTCCACATATCCACATCAAGGCAATTGTTTCGAAAAGGCACCCCCTCCTATTGTTAGTGTGATTGGGACAGGAATGGCTAATCCTTAGCCTCAATTAATTAGAGATGCCCCCAACACTACTACTCCTTCACCATTCAAAGTTATGTCAAGTGGCACAGTTTCTGATTACAAAGATGACTTTGAAAAGAAAGCAAAAATATCTAAAAGACACGAGAAGCAAGTACTAGAGATAGAGACTACTGCAACTTCAGAGCCTGCAACAACTAGTGTATTGTATACATTTGACCCAAAAACTGAAAAAATGGATTACATGTTATTGTGCCCAAATTTCAAGATAAGCCAGAGGACTAGATGCAAAGCTCTGACTATGAGGTGAGCACCATCCAAGTGCATTTTTCTAGAATGAAAAATTCTGACAAAATTAATGTCTCAAAAAGGAACAACGAAGTGGTGTACACATCATTGCTAAAGCAAGAGAGAAAAAATAGGTATGCTTGTTTTAAATTTACTGGTAACCTTGTTGAATATATTTTCTAAAAATCAGAGTTGTAATATAGACAGGTCACAGGTTTCAGTAATTGAGTTACAACAGAAGGAAAATATATTCAGTGATGTTATTTCCATTCATATTGCTCATTTTCTTTTGACTTTGTGATTTATGTAATAGGTTACAGAATCAAATAGAAAAGTTACAAGCAGACAACAAATGAAAAAGCCAAGAGGAAAGCAATAGGGAGAAAGACTAAAGAATTAGAGAAAGGGATAAAAAAATCTGACTCTACATCTACAAGTGAAGTGAATAAACAGACAAAGGTGGAAGTGAATAAATTGAAGAAAAGGTTAAGTGAAAGTATAAAAATATATGATATTAAAAAAGCCAATTTTTCAACAATCCCTGAATGAAGCCAATGTCAAACTATAGGAAGTAGAAAAAGCAGGATAGCTATGGGAAGAAAATGTGGAGAGAGAGAGAGAGAGAGAGAGAGAGAGAGAGAGAGAGAGAGAGAGAGAGAGAGAGAGAGAGAGAGAGAGAGAGAGAGAGAGAGAGATCTGAAAATTCGCAGATAAAATTGAAGAATGCGGAAAATGAAATAAAATCCTCCCAAAACAAAGTATCTGAATTTTATAGAAACATAATGGTTTATATATAACATAACATTTGGGAGAAAATAATGAAGAGGATTGATGATTTGTCTAAAATGTTTGAATACATTGATGATCTATTATTATATAGTAATACACTCAAATAATACATTGTTGAAAATGGAGACATGGCAACTTCAAGACAGTCAGACGTAAACAAAATTTTGGAATCAATCTACAAAGCTAGTGGCAAAGAATTGGAATCCAAAGGGATTCAGAACCGTATTGATGCCACAATAAAGGCCTCATCTATCATTGAAAATGTATGAAGCTGGAACAAGCACATGATCTTTTGGAACAAGTTGCATTATTAACAAAGAGGTTGCAAACGAAGGAATAATACTTCAAAAAGCTTGATGAGGCAAACTTTTTGGATTCTATTAAACCACTGATAACCTTGAATGCAACTTTGAGTGATACATTCAAGTCAAGTAACAATGTCAATTATAAAATGTTAACATGCTTACAACTCGGTTACCATGGGTTAAGAAAAATTGCACTTCCATTAGATAGAGAGTGGATCACTCTACAAAAGATGATAAAATGATTTAGTAATATGTGTTTCCAACAAAGCATTATGCAGAGTTGGTTTTGACCAAGTTATTGTACATTCTAAATGTAATACTTCAATGTATTCCTTCATTTGAAAATTAATATAACACTAAAATCCATTTATGTGTTCAAATTATTTGTATTATTTAATTGCCTACTTCAGGAAAATTCTGGTTTCTACATACACATTAAATATTTGCTAATGTTGTATATTAATATGCTACTATTGTTGATTACTGTGCAATGCAATAAAAGAAAACAAATGAAACACCACTAGTAGACCACTAGTAGAAATATGGAAAATAAATGACCAAGTGACTAAAACTTTTAGTTACGTGACCAAAATTCTACTAATTTTTTGCAACATAGCTATAAATGACTAATTTGGTCACCGGGCAAAAAACAAAACTAAATAATTGGTCAGACAAATAAAAATGACTAAATAAATGACTATTACTCTTCTATTCTTTTTTCTTTCCAATTTGATCATAATCCATGAATTCAAAGACAATACAAGGCAAGGCAATAAATGTCCGCTTAGACCAAAGGAATAAAGGGAGAGAAAGGATTGAACAAAGGGTTAAGAAGAAAAAAGATAAATCAGACAATAGGAAATATACAAAAAAAATTAAAAATAAGACAAGAAAATAGACAAACTGGATAGATACAAATAAAATAAAGACAAAATTATTAATTATAAAACTTTTAAATATACTATAGTATTGATAAAATATTTAATTTTGCAAGTCCAATATGCACAAGTATAATTTAAGTTAAATTAATTTAAATTATATAATTTAATAACTTAAGTTGTATAATTTATAACTTATACACAAATTAAAATGACTAAATAATTAGTCACACAAATAAAAATTAGACAATATGATATTAAAGTGGATAATTAAAAAAAATATTTCGAATTGAACGAGTGGGTTGTATTATAATATAATATAATAATAATATATTATATTACAATACAATATAATATTATATAATATATATTATATTATATAATATTATATTATTATTATATGTATATTATATAATATATATTATTATTATATATATATAATATATATTATATTATATAATATATAATATTATATTATAATATAATATATAATATTATATTATAATATAATATAATATTATAATACAATATAATATTTATATTATATAATAATATAATATAGTATTTATTATAATATAATAATTGTTCTAAGGGTTATACAAGGTTATAATAGTGTCATTTAATCTAAATAAAAGTGACATTTGATTTATTTCTATGGTAATAAAACATACCACATTTGAAGTCTCTTAAGGTATAGACCTGATCAACAGGTCACAGCTTTATCAGTAGGTAAAAAGGTTGACATTTTACTTGAATGGTCACCGACCTTTTTAGGGCAAATTGGGGCTAATGGTGACATGGATATAATTGAGTAAAAAGGCATTTTTTTGTTCATTTCATAATGTTGGATTTTGAGAAATAGCTCTTCCGAGCTTAGGGTTTGATGTATCATGAGGAGATCATAGTCACCAAAGCTGTAGGCTACCATTCCCGCTGCTTATCGGCATGTGCTTGTGATTATGGGTGTTCGACTAAAAGTCACGTAGCTCGGTGTAGGCGGATGGAGATCCGATAGTTCAAACTGGTTGTTGCCAATGCAGCGGTCGTATCGTCCAAGCTGAGCAACAAGAGAGTTAATCTTGGTCACCATACTACGGATGAAGGTGGAAACAAAGAGGATGAAAATTTAGTGACAGAAAAGGTGACGAGATCCATCGGTTCTTCGTGACCATTGGTTTCGGCATCAAGAAATAGAGACGTAGTCTCGTGCCCGCAGCATGGCGTGGTGTCTATCTTTAGGGGAAGGCGGGAAATGGAGGATGATGTTAGAGTTGTCTCGTTGTTCATGGCTGGAGCTGACGGCGTCTACCATATCTTCGAGGTCTTTGATGGCCATGGTGGATCGCAGGTACGTGAGAAGTTGAGTAGATAAACTTGTGACAGTTTTTTGAAATTTCCTTTGAAGCATAGAAGTTTTTTATGTTTTGTGATTTGGGCTTGTTTGGTTTTGATGGGATTTGGGTGGATTTGCATTGCAAGGAGCAGCTCCACGAGGTTTTAGCGGAGGAAATCCTTTTGACGGACCCTGTGACGACCAAAGAATGGGAGTCCGTAATGAAGGCATGTTTTCTCAAGATGGACGTGGAGGTTGCGGGAGTCCAAAAGAGGTGGAGGTGGGGCAGCCTCCCCATCCACCCTCCACAGATTTGTGGAGGGTGAACGGGGGGATCCATCCCCCCTCCACCCAAAGGGCTCCTCTGTGGCAGCGGCCATGGCCGCTGTCCCTGCAATTTTTTTTGTTTGTTTAAAGATTTCAAACTGCCCCTTTTTTGGGCTTAATGAACCCTAATGTGGTTTTTAATAAATGTCTCTCCTTTTTATTATATATATTTTTATTATTTGAAAATGCCAAACAACATGCTTTGAAATATATATATATATATCATGTCGTTTAAATGTTCCCCGTTGGATGCTCTGGGATTTCTATTTTATATATTTTCAAAGGAAAAGGAAAGGGAAAATGGTTGAAAGCAAATAACTTAGGCAAGCATATCAAATTGCAAGATTTGAGGTGAGTTGGAAGGGAGTGCAAACATAAAACAAAAGATTTGCCTTCCAAGGAATCGATCCAAGGCAGTGGAGGAAATCTTTTTTTAAAGGTATCTGCATCAGTTCTTTGTTTTTTTAAGCACAAAAACTAAAAATTTGCTTGCTGCAATTTCCTTAACCATAGAAAAATAGAAACCCCATTGCTGCCTTTTTAAAAAATATGCCAAAATTTATTTCAATGCAAGATATTTACATTGCCTCTTTCCTTGAATTTATTTTTAATAGGTAGAACTATTTCTTTAATTCTTTAGATAAAAGGGTTTTCAAAGAAAGATCATGTGGTTTCTGATTTATAATTTTTAGGTAAAACAAGGGTTCGATCTTATAGAGAATATAATGAGGGCAACCATACAAAAAATCTAGGTTGCAATGATAGATATTGAAGAGATCTAAGTCCCATGGAACCCTTTTGTTATGCGATGACTTCTTTGAAGAGATTTTCATTACAACTCTTCTTAAGAAAATTGAGTGGCCTTCTGTTTTGGTCATTATAGTCATTTTTCTGCTAAATCACCAGCCTTGTGGAAACCATCGTCTTTGAGTTAAAGAATGATATGACACTAAAATACCTTAGATACATCGATCTATGTTTGTGCATTGAAATTTGGTCACAATGATTAAATAAATAACTACCATGAATAAATAAATGACTAAATAAATAAATATACTAAATAAATGACTAAATATACTACCAATTAACGGTAATTAATGATTACAATGACTAAATAAATGACCAGTTAACAACAATCAATGACTAAATATACTACCAAATTGATGACTAAATATACTACCAAATTAATGATTAAAATTTGTTTAGTCATAAATTTGGTTGCGAGATAAATGACTGGCAATAAACTACCAATGGTCACATGACCAATTTTTGGTAGTTTTTTTAGTCATTTATTTAAATTTTTCTACTAGTGCACTATTGTGGTTATAGAGAAGAAAAATTACTTTGCATTTAGTTGAATGCTTGTAAAACTTATTAGTATCACACAATAATAATATGAAAATAATAAGTTTTTAAATCAAAAATTAAAAATGTACATCACTGACAGACAAATAAAATGTCATCAACAACATTTTGGAGTTTGGAACATGAAATACAGTATAAATACCTAGTAACTGCTAAATCCCTTCAAATTGCCAAATCATCTCATCATCCTAATTCTCCTCCCTCTGACCATGATATCTAGTGTCATCATAATCATGTTCTTCATTTTCTTCTATCTCCATATATCCAATTAAGAGTGTCTCATCAACAACACTACCAGTACATGTGGTACTGGTATTCATTGTGTCACTATCATGTGTGCTATTATTGTTTGAAGTGTTGCCCAACCCTCTTCTTTCACATAAGGACCTCCAGATTGCGAGTGCCCTATCAAAAGGAAAACTTCGGATATCATGTCTAGTTGTATACATTCTCAAGCAATTTTCTAAATTCTTGTCAAGTTTATTTCTTATCTTTGCTTTCAAGAACCCCGATGCACTAAAAAATCTCTCATCCTCCATCGACCCCAATATCATGGTTTGACATAAATCAACAAGTTTGAAAAATTCTAATAATGCATCACACAATATTTCACTTTGACTTATGGTTGCCCAAAGATCTATTATCGATCCATCTTGGTAGAGAGCCTCCATGAGTTTAAATTGTTCCTTCATTGAAGTTGCAAATCGACCTGATTGATCTATAAGCTTAGCTTTATTTAAAATTCCTTCTATTTATTGTCCATCGAATTCTATACTTTTGTAAAAATTATTTATTAAGGTCTTTATCTTGCTGTGACAATCACTTGGCTAACAGTTGACCCAATATTGAGGATACACTATAGACATGGCTTCAAGCAGTTCATCATGAGGAAATTCATCTCTAATCTTCGAGGAAAGAGAGTTCACAATATTCTTTAAAGTAGTACTTATAGAATTAACAATCTTGTCAAAAGCTTCCCTTGAAATAGGTTCTTCTTTGATAGTGCGCGTGACCTTGTTAAAACAGTGCATTGGTATCTCAAATCCCTTTACAGAGACACATAACTTCTCGTTATCATTAAACTATAAAAAAATAGCAGGATTGGTCACATTTGTTATCAAGTGCTAGCTGCTAAATTTTGGACTTATGAAGGGTTGGTCTGATAGATATAGATATCGAGGGTCATGCATATCATTCTATGCAGTCAAGTATATTCTAAAATATACATAGTTCTTTCTTGGGTTTTTTTCACAAGCATGTTCATTTCCTCTAGCATGGGAAGAATGCCAACTAAAACGAGGAGTGTCTCTATGTCACTTAACCTATGTAAGAGGTCAAGAGCCCTGTCAACTATGAAGCGATGGTTGTACATTACATCAATCAAGGATTGATATTCTGCTAAAACTCTTTTTGCTGGTTCATGCAAGGAGATCCATCTAGTATCAACATCCTTAAGAAGCTTGTTTCCTGCAATTATTCCCTCAACAAAATTTTGAAATTCTTAAAACCGTTTAGGACTTTGGTAGAAGTATGAGTAGAGCTCGCGGACTAGATCTTCAACTTGGATACTACAAGAAACTTGTTCACCATTTTAAATGCTAAATTCATTCTGTGGGCCATGCATTGAATGTTAATCATGTATGGTGAAATAGAAGTTTGTAGCTTTACGCACAGACTGTTCCTATTGTTGCAAGTATGGGCCTAACTGGTGTTTTAATTGATGTCAACATACTCCTGTTGCATTGATGATAAGGATTAGATGAGTTGTATGCTGAGGATATTGAGAAAATTAGTCCTATCAGGAACAGAGAAGAACAGTGAAGACAGTGAGGTGAAGATCCCACCTAAGATGCAAATCAGAGGATGTGCATCAAAGGGTTTGTTGATATGTGTCTTAAGATGATCCAGTAAAGAACTGAGAGGTCCGCATGAAGATCTGAAGAAGTTATAGCCACTTGAGAAAAATAGGTTCTGACAGATGTTCAGAGGTGACAAAGTGACACAGATAGGTTTGGTGAGATCCGAAAATGAAATATCTTATTCTGCGGATTTGGTGGAGTGTTTAGGATGTCAATGTGAATTAACAACTCAATTGGTTTGTGGTTTGTAGGTCCGCAAGCATCTATTCCAATACAACAGTGATGACAAACTGTGTTCTTGAGCTTCCAGATGAAGGAGAGAAAGATTTCAATAAGTAGAAGTAGTGTGGATGTTCTTAGTGATTCAGGAAAGCTTGTGGAGGTCTTTGGATTGTGTCCAGTTTGTGTTAGTGATCCACATTGAAGTTTGATCTCGTAATTGAAGAATTACTTTCGGATGATGGTGTTCTTCCTAAGTTTGGCCGACCGGATGAGTTACACATCCTGCGAATGATCTTGAAGATGTTCTATGAAGATTGGCACATTCCTAAAGGAAGATTGAAGTCTCAGATCTGTGTGGTCGACATCGTGTTGGTCCGCGTGAATACTTTTTGTAATTAGTCATGTTGTATTTATGTATTTTCTCTGTAATATATGATGACTTGGATGATTATTCCAAAGTCAAATGTCTTGTATAAATAAGATGTTGTGAAGTCATTTCAAAGTGTATCTTGCGGAGATGAGTATGTGGTAGAGGGGAGCAAAGTGTAAGGCAGAGCAGAAGTATTGGGCTTAAATGGAACTGAATCAGCCATGGTGAAGATGCTATTCTTCAGTTCAAGTATGTAATATCTATTATTCTGTAGACAGTGTGTCTCCTGTAGGTAGTGAGCCTCTTGTGAGAAGTGTGCTCGGGCAGTGAGCCCTAATTGGCATGTGCCATTTGGTTCTTCTTATTCTTTTAACAGAGAATACAATCTTGGATTAGTCACCCCATGGTTTTTCCCTTAACTGGGTTTTCCACGTTAAAATCTTGGTGTCTTATGTGTTAATGTGTTTCTGGTCTTGATTTAATGCATTATGTTTCCATGATTGATTTATTATTATGCTGCTGAATTACAAAGAGAATTTAAGTGATTAATTGGAAGAAAGTTTTAGACAACTGATTCACCTCCCCCTTTCAGTTGTCTGTCCTGAATCTAAGAATTGGTATCAGAGATAGGTTCCACTAAAAGAGCTTAACCGCTTGAGGAGATCCAGGATGTCATCCTACAAGAAGGATAGTCCGAGGTTTGATGGAACCAATTACACTCTTTGGAAAAGCCGCATGGAATGTCACTTGCAATGTATGGGAATGTAATATTGGATCATAACCTCAAAGAAGTATGTTCCTCCACAGAATGGTCTGAGAACTATAGATGAAATCAAAGATGCTGAAAATAATCTTCTAGGTAAAGAAGCTTTAGTAAGTGCCGTATCTGACTCAGAGCTGACAAATGTTGTAGATCTAACAACTGCATTTGAGATTTGGGAAAAACTAGAACTTCTGCATGAAGGAGACATGTCAAATGTGCCAAACTACAGAGTCTGAAAGGAAAATTCAAAAACCTTAAGATGAGAGAAGATGAAAATATCACTACATTTATGCCCAGAGTAAATGAGCTTGTTTGTGGCATTAGCTGTGCTGGTGGAATCTTGCATGAAGATGAGATTGTAGCCAAAGTTCTCAGATCTCTACCTACTTCTTACAAATACAAGGTTGTTGCCATTGAAGAATTTAGATCCTTTTCAAATATTACAAGAGATCAATTGGTTGGTAAATTAGCTGCATTTGAATTGTCCGAGTTTGGAGATGCACCCCCCAAGACTGAATCTGCATTCAAAGCTAGTGCCTCTGTAAAAGTCAAACAAAAGTTTGATCCGAGAGAGAACTCTTCAAAGAAACTATCATGGTATGAAAAAGCAAGAAAAGATCTGGAAGAAGATGAAGCAGAAACTGCTCAACTTGAAGCCCTTATCGCAAAAAGATGCCAAGAGGATCTAGTAAGTATGAAGGGAAATAGCCTTTTAAATGTTTTCACTGCAATAAGATTGGTCATTTTGCCTCAAGGTGTCCGGAAATATTTTCAAGACCAAATCCTAACAGATCAAGGTTCCAAAAGAAATGTTACTATGTTCATGAAGATGATGATGATGAAGGAGTAATAGATGATGAATCAAAGATAGGAAACAAATTCGGAAGTGACTGGGTGTTTATTGCCATCAAGGAAGAAGATCATATGCCCTCTGAATCTATCAATCATAAAATTGTAGAAAGAGCTCTGGCTGCCCAAGTTGAAGAAAAGGATGATTGGGTCATTGACAGTGGATGCTCCCACCATATGACAGGTGACAAAAATAAGTTCATAGATTTGGAAAGGTATGAAGGAGGAGTGGTAAAATTTGGTGATAATTCTGCTAGCAGAATTAGAGGTAGAGGAACTATTTCTTTTGATGGAAAGAACAAAACTAGTAATGTACTGTATGTTGAAGGTCTAAAGCACAATCTTCTCAGTGTTGGACAGTTGGTGGACAAAGGCTATGATCTCCAATTCAAAAATGGAAAATGGAAGATCTTTGAAAGCTCCGGAACAGAGATTGCATCTGGTACTCAAACAAAAGGTAATATCTTCCACTTGGTTGGTACTGGAAAAAGTTGTTTATTTTTTCAAATTGATCAGAGTTGGTTATGGCATAGGAGAATGTGTCATGTAAATTTTGATAATATCATCAAGATAAGAAACACTCAGGCTATAAGAGATCTTTCAAGATTAGTGAAACCTACTAATAGTTTGTGCAAAGAATGTCAGTTGGGTAAGCAAAGCAGAGTCTCATTCAAAAGTAAGGAACAGTCTTCTACTGGATTATTGGACTTAGTTCATACTGATCTATGTGGTTCAGCAAGAATCAAGATTGTGCAAGGTGATAGATACTTCGTGTTATTAATTGATGATCACTCCCGAATGATGTGGGTAACCTTTCTGAAAGAGAAATCTAAGGCCCTTGAGAAATTCAAAACATTCAAGGCTATGGTAGAAAATGAAACCGGATTAAACATAAAATGTCTAAGGTCTGACAAAGGTGGAGAATACACATCTGGTGAGTTCATAGAATTCTGTGAGAAACATGGGATAAAAAGATAGTTGTCTGCTCTAAGGACACCATAGCAGAATGGAGTAGTGGAGAGAAAGAACCAAACCATCCAGGAGGCATCTAGAACCATGATGATGGAAGCAAATGTTCCTCAAATCTACTAGAGAGAAGTTGTAAGCACTACAGTCTACACTCTTAATCGAGTACAAATTAGAAACAATACTGGTAAGACTCCTTATGAACTCTGGTTTGGCATCACTCCCACTGTAAAATATTTTAGAGTCTTTGGTAGCAAATGTTACATTAAAAGAGATGAAGATCTAGGCAAATTTGATGCTAGAAGTGATGAAGGAATATTCTTGGGTTATTCTACTCAAAGCAAAGCATACCGGTGTTATAACAAGAGATTAAGAAAGATTATAGAAAGTACAAATGTGAAAGTTGATGAAGGTATTGAAAAACCCTCAAGGTTTTATGAATATGATGAAGATGATCAGAATGATGATTTGATCCAAGGAGTCCAAGCCCCTTCTGAAATTCAGATTCAAACTGATCTGATGAATCAGGAAGTAAAGATAAGTTTGAATGAACCTGTGCAAGAAAGTCCCAAGATTCCCAGGTATGTAAAACTGAATCACTCTGAAGATCAGATCACAGGTGATAAAAGCAAAGGTGTTCAAACAAGAAGAAGGATTGCTCAAGATTCAAAAGAGTATTGCTTGATTTCAAACATTGAACCTAAGACAGTGAATGAAGCATGCAATGATGAAAACTGGACTAAAGCAATGGAGGAAGAGCTGATACAAATTGAGAAAAATCAAACTTGGGATCTTGTTCCCAAACCTAAAAATAAGAATGTGATTGGAACCAAATGGGTCTTCCAGAATAAACTGAATGAAGATGGTGAAGTAGTCAGAAACAAAGCCAGATTGGTCTGCAAGGGTTACTCCCAAGTAGAAGGAGTTGATTTTGAAGAAACTTTTTCTCCGGTGGCAAGAATTGAAGCAGTCAGATTATTTCTTGCGTTTGCTGCCTTCAAGGATTTCAAAGCATATCAGATGGATGTCAAGTCTGCCTTCTTGAATGGTGACTTGGAAGAAGAAGTTTACATTAAGCAACCAGATGGATTTCAATTGTCTAATCATTGTGATATGGTCTGGAAGTTGAAGAAAGCACTAAATGGACTTAAACAAGCCCCAAGAGCCTGGTATGAAAGACTAGATAAGCATCTTTTGAAGATTGGTTTCAATAAAGGTACTGCTGATAGTAACTTGTACTTCAAAATTGATCATGAAAATATCTTGATTGTTGAAGTGTTTGTTGATGATATCATTTTTGGAGGAAGAGATAGTATGTGAAAAACTTTTGCAAATCAAATGAAAAGTGAATTTGAGATGTCCATGTTTGGGGAAATGAATTTCTTTTTGGGTCTGCAAATCATTCAAACAAATAAAGGAATCTTCATTTCACAGACCAAATATGTGAAAGAATTGTTGAAGAAATTTGGGATGGAGGACTCAAAACCAATGAGTACTCCCATGGCAACCAGATGTAAATTGAGCAAAGATGATGACTCTCCTAAGGCTGATCAGAAAAAGTACAGGTCAATGATTGGAGGATTATTATATCTCACTCAAACTAGACCTGACATTATGAATGTTGTTGGTCTTGTTGCTAGATTCTGAGCTGATCCTAGAGAATCTCATGTCATGGAAATCAAGAGGATTTTTAGATATCTAAAAGGGATAGTTGAGTATGGTTTGTGGTATCCTAGAGATCATGATTTCTCTCTTCATGCATATACAGATGCGGATTGGGCAGGAGATGTGGATGACCGGAAGAGTACCAGTGGTGGAGCATTCTTTTTGGGGAAAAAATTGGTTTCTTGGCTGAGCAAGAAACAAGAGGCAATATCTCTGTCCACTGCAGAAGCAGAATATATTGCAGCAGCAAGTAGTTGTACTCAAGTATTGTGGATGAAGCAAATGCTAAGAGATATCACAGTGGAGTATGAGGAACCTATCACAATCTTCTGTGATAATTCAAGTGCAATAAACATATCAAAAAATCTAGTGTTGCATTTAATGACTAAACATATATCCATCAAGTTTGACCTTTTGAGAGAGCAAGTGAACAAGAATGAAGTCAGACTGGAGTTTGTGGATTCCAAGGATCAGATTGCAGATATTTTTACTAAACATCTGCCTAAGGACTCTTTTGAGTATCTTAGGGAGAAGTTAGGAGATATTACCCCTCCGGTTCTGAATTAAGGTGCACTGATGTGCATCAGTCCGATGGATCTCACAGTCATATCTTGTGGTCTGGATTGATGATGGGAAGTTGCTACTTAGGGGGAGCAATTAGTATGATGCAAGTATGTGCTCTTTGCCATTGATGTCAAAGGGGGAGAGAAGACATGTGAAAAATAAGTGGTTACTGATCAAAGGGGGAGCAGTAAAGAAAGAGAAGACATGTAAATGGTTGTTGTTGATAGGGGGAGTTATGTCAGTAAAGAGAAGTTCTTGTCTTGATGGTTAAAAAGGTTTTTCACATCATATGTTGCCATCAATGACAAAGGGGGAGATTGTTACAAGTATGGGCCTAACTAGTGTTGTCATTGATGTCAACATACTCCTGTTGCATTGATGATAAGGATTGGATGAGTTGTATGCTAAGGATATTGAGAAAATTAGTCTTATCAAGAACAAAGAAGAACAGTGAAGACAGTGAGGTGAAGATCCCAGGTAAGATGCAAATCAGAGGATGTGCATCAAAGGGTTTGTTGATGTGTCTTAAGATGATCCAGTAAAGAACTGAGAGGTCCGCATGAAGATCTGAAGAAGTTATAGCCACTTGATAAAAATAGGTTATGATAGATGTTTAGAGGTGACAAAGTGACACAAATAGGTCTGGTGAGATCTGGAAATGAAATATCTTGTTTTGCGGATTTGGTGGAGTGTTTAGGATGTCAATGTGAATTAACAACTCAATTGGTTCATGGTCTAGAGGTCCACAAGCATCTATTCCAATACAACAGTGATGACAGACTGTGTTCTTGAGCTTCTGGATGAAGGAGAGAAAGATTTCAGTAAGCAGAAGTAGTGTGGATGTTCTTGGTGATTCAGGCAAGCTTGTGGAGGTCTTTGGATTGTGTCTAGTTTGTGTTAGTGATCCGCATTAAAGTTTGAGCTCATAATTGAAGAATTACTTCCGGATGATGGTGTTCTTCCTAAGTTTGGCCAACCGGATGAGTTACACATCCTGCGGATGATCTTGAAGATGTTCTGTGAAGATTGGCGCGTTCCTAAAGGAAGATTGAAGTCTCAGATCTGTGTGGCCGACAGCGTGTTGATTTGTGTGAAGTCTTTTTGTAATTAGTCATGTTGTATTTATGTATTTGCTCTATAATGTATGCCGACTTGGATGATTATTCCAAAGTCAAATGTCTTGTCTAAATAAGACGTTGTGAAGTCATTTCAAAGTGTATCTTGCGGAGATGAGTATGTGGTAGAGAGGAGTAGAGTGGAAGACAGAGTAGAAGTATTGGGCTTAAATGGAACTGACTCAGGCATGGTGAAGATGCTATTCTTCAGTTCAAGTTTGTAATATCTATTATTCTGTAGACAGTGTGTCTCCTGTAAGTAGTGGGCCTCTTGTGAGTAGTGTGCTTGGGAAGTGAGCCCTAATTGGCATGTGCCATTTGGTTCTTCTTATTCTTTTAATAGAGAATACAATCTTGGGGGTTTTTCCCTTAATCGGGTTTTCCACGTTAAAATCTTGGTGTCTTATGTGTTAATGTGTTTCTAGTCTTGATTTAATGCATTATGTTTCCATGATTGATTTATTATTATGCTACTGAATTACAAAGAGAATTTAAGTGATTAATTGGAAGAAAGTTTTGGACAACTGATTCACCCCCCCTCTCAGTTGTCTGTCCTAAATCTAACACCTATGACCTTGCATTACTAAAGCTCCATTTGCCCCTACACACACCAACTTTCTGGCAATTGTGCAGTCATCCATACCTCCAATTTCATTCAAAGATTTCTTAACTATCTCAAATAGATTTGTGATGTTGCATTCTCCTTCATTTTATAAATAGAGAATAGATGAGGTTGGCAGATATGATTTGCCACAATATACACATGCATACATACCCAGGAAGTATTATCTATTGTTGTAACTTCATCTAGAGATAATACAATAAAAGTTGACTCTTATTTTTTCCTGTAACTCATATTTTTCCACCTCAACAAGACAACTTGCCCATTCCCATCCACTATTTATTGACCCATGTGTGTTAGGAAAATTAGGAACACCCACAAAAGATAGTAAACTATTATATTCTAGGTAGTCTGTCATAGGACGCCCTCTGGTCAAAATATTGAAAATAACACCCAACTGAATAGTTTTTTTCCATTTTTAATTCTCCCATCATCTTTCCAAATTGAGCTTCAATTGAACCTCCACCTGCATGAATCTTTGCCTTTCTTTGCATATGTGCATCATATTCAAGGGCATTCTTTACATGAAGACATTCTTCCTTTGTTTTCCATCTTATCACTGATTTTTCTTGTCCATCTGTGATTTATTTTTTATAAACTTTGCCAATATGTTTTTCAATGGTGTCAAGTTTTAGCTCCAACCTATTGTCCCTACGATATTTCCAACTAGAAATCTTACACTTGCATTCTGTGGAAGGTTTATCTTTATTTGCATTCTCCATCAGTTCAATGAATGGGAATTTTGACACCCAATCAATATGAAAACTCCTTGACATTTCCCACTCATGCCCCTTTTTTTTATTTGGCTTTTCTTTTCCCCTTGCATGCACTTGCAGGATCTTCATCTTCATTGATTTCTATAACTTCATTATCATTTGTTGAGTTTGATTTAATCATATTATCATTCATGCTACCTTGGCTATTCTCTGGAACATCATCTGTGGCATTGTCATCATTCCTACTACCTTGGGTATTCCCTCAAACATCATCTATGGCATTCTCATCATTCCCAGTACATTGGGTATTCCCTGGTAGATCATCTATGGTATTGTCATCATTCCTTCTACCTTGGGTATTCCCTGGAATATCATCCATGGCATTATGATCTAATTCAACAGATGGTACAAGTTCTAATGGTGTAGCTCCATCAGATGGACCACCAACATTGCCAAAGTACGACTTTATGTTTCACTGTTTTGATGACCTTGACCTCCCTTCACCACCCTCAAACAACTTCTTCTTGCTCAACATCTCTCACGAATTAAAGGCTACAGAAAAAATGTCATTTTGTTCAAGAAGGAATCATAGATGATGGAATATAGATCCCTGGGTCCTAGATTAAGATATCTCCCTAGTCCTAACTCCTACTCAATCAATATCATCTGTACTAATGAAACCAAACAAAGAAATAAATAATCAACATGAATCTTATATTATTACATAGTAAAGAAATGATCACTTACCTTTTAGTGACTCGCTAATGCCTATAGCTGTAACTTCTCTATGATCCGAAATGAATTGAGGATTCAAGAGCTCAGAGCTGAACAAAATGTGTAAAGGATTAATTAGAGTTTCAAATGCATTTATATGAATGTATATTTGGTGAATATCATAGGATTTTCAAATGGTAGTATAAAAATTTGGTGAATCCAGCGTACTATTAATAGAACACTTATAAATGTTAGGCAAAATGAACCTCCATCAAACACATATGTTGTAATTTTCTAGGTGAATATGGCCTTGGGATTAGCATGGAATTATAATGGTATTGGTGAAATTAGTCCTCATACACATGAACCGTTTAATGATACTGGTGAAATTTGTCCTCATGCATGTCAACCATTTAATGATATTGGCGAATATGTGGGTGAATTAAAACATGCCTCTGAAATTCCAAGCGAATCACCATTAGAACCGCATAGTATACCGTGGCAAAAATACTAACTATAAATGACTCAAAAATTAATAGGGTGGAGAATTGAAACGCATTTGATCAAAAATTTGAAAAATCTGAGTGAATTGACCCCCCATCGGTGGCAATGTATTCACCAATTCCCAATTCACAGATATGAACTATTCACCAATTATTGAAGATTTGCCACTAAGAAATCCTTGATTGACTTAACTACTTCTATAATTCAACCATCATGCTCATGCACATTTATGAAAATTTCTATTCATGCTAAGTTTCTAGAATTTAAATTATAATCAATCATTAAAGATGGTTTAATTATAATGGACATCTTTCAATTCCTAACTAATTTCATTATAAAATATGGGGGATGCTGGCTCTTCTGAAGTCAATTGCATTTATCATTGTGTTTTCAACCATAGTTGCATGTTGGCAATCCATCCTTTGTTGATTGATTGATTGGTTTGAGAATAAGGATCTTGCTATACTTTGGAACATAGAGAAATCCCCTGCAGAGCTTCACTACCTTCTACCCTGTGACTGGTTACTGTATATATTCTCCAGAGCTATCATGTATTTATTTGAAGCCTAATGCCAAGATCTCCATAACTGAGTCTTTAGAGTTCAAGGTCTGAAGCTACCTTGGTGGCAACTCCAGAGTTTTTTCAAAAAGGTAATCTCTAGAGACGATCTTTATGTATTTACTTGTGTCAAAAATATTCTTGTTTACACAAAAATTGACATATTTTGGCAAGTATAAAGGTCAGATAAATCAATAATTAAACATCAATGATTAACAAAAATTAAACTAGTATACATATCTTATTTTATCCTAAGAAAGTTATAAATCCTAGACTATTCCTAAATCCACCTTAAGGGTTATAGGAGAGGGATAAATAGAGCTACTTTGTTGTATAAAAATGAGACATTTTATTGCCTCATCATAAGTCAATTCATCAATGTCTCAATGCATTTGGATTCCAAGACAAATAAAACAATGAACATATTAACATGACTAGAACAATCACCACAAGTAGACAAATCAAATTAAAGTAGTCAATTCAAACAATCAAATAATCAACAAAATGGTCTTTAAGCTAATTGGACTACCACATCCATCACAATGAGTTGCCATCTCATCTAATCCACATGAACATTCTTGTGTGAGTCAATTTTAGATGATAGAAGACCATATTATTTCCATTATTTGACCACTCATTTATGATCTTGACACTTATCACACCTATCCAACATCTATTTGAGCATCAACCCTCCCTTAGGGGCATCTTCTCCTATCATTAATGTCACACCCCATTCTTGGTTATTTATTTGATACCTATTAATATGTAGATTTAATATTTAATTTCCCATTTTTTAGTGCACTATAATGGGACAAATGATACTTTTTTTATCTTGTAGAATATTCATGATATGGAAATTAATTTTATGCAGTTGATATTTACTCAAATTGTGATTATGATTTATTTGCCTAATAGACTAACTATTGTATGAATGAATACAAGGTGGATGTAGGATAACCTTTTCGCTACCCACATGACGAGGGATAATATCATCTGAGAGAGAATGATAGATGGTGACAATCTAGTAGTTGGACCAAATTATTCGAGAACCACACACACTCACATGAGTCAATAATACGACTATATGTGATGCTTGATAAATGTCTAGAAACATGTTAGATTTTTTCAAAGATAGTTGTAGTGGTTTATTCTAATAGTCAATTTAATAGTTAAAGAGTTGATTATTATTAATATTATTATTTCAATAGAAAAATATAGCTATAATATATTTATGGTATAAACACTCATAAGCATAGTTTCATTATAGTGAATTCAATTATAAATATAATATAGTTTAATGAGCATGATCTTATTTAAATTTTGTGACTAATAATGGAAATCCTATGATATTTATTATTTGTTTTCTATTCTAACCCCCCTATGTGTGGTAATCACTATTGATGGAGAATATGGGCCATTAAGGAACATACATGATGGTGGAGGCTAAAAATAGCCACTATAGTGGGAGAAGTAAAAGTAATGAGGGATGGCGTTTAAAGATATTCATTTTTTTCCTTTTCTGGTTGTGACTTAGTCTATACTAGGAAGATACTCATTTTGCATAGTATAGTATTCTAGATAATCTTTTGGTATGAGAATTAGGAGGGTAGATCTGGGAAGGGCCTTATAACTTGAAAGGAATCGAGTCGGTGAGGAGAGAAAGCAACTCACAAAGAGGACCTACAGGTATGAGCACTTAGTCACTCATTTTGTATAGTGATGTTTCATTATAAACTTGTTTGGTAATGTTGGTAAACATATTTGTCACCGTGAAATAACTTTTGGAAATGACTGCTTGCCCTTAGAGTGGTGACTAAATTGTCCCAACAGTTGGAGAAGTTGTTACTGGACTAACAACTTTACTCTGCGTTTGAGAGGGGCATCTCCCTCGTATGATAGGGGTATTTGTAGGTTTTTGTGTACTTTTATCTTGAAAGTACAAAAAGGAAGAAAAGCAAAATAACAAGATAAATGGGCATGTAGTGGTAGACGTACAAAAACCAATAGGAGTTTCACAATCTTATTGAAAAGTACGAGGGGGTTTCACCAAAATGCTAGAAACCACTTTCCTCAACTCCATGATGAATTTCACGACATATGTGCAACAATGATGAAGAAAGATGGCAAATCTCAACATACGAAGAGATCATTTATCTTAACACTTTCAAATCAGGATACTGAGACATGATTGTACTTCATCACCCCCAATTGCATGCTTCAATGGACAAATTTGATTTACACAAATACATAGAGAGATCACCAATTCGACATATGAAAAACTAGTAATCATAACTTAGAAATACATCAAGAACATACGAACTGAAATGCATTCTTCATTATCTTTTCGAAATTATACAATTCCAAAAGTAAACTATACAATGTGTAAGACCAAAATATTCCAAGAAGTTTCTTCATAAGTTCCCCCTATAAAAGTTCTCTCTAAAGAGTCCCCCCTTTACATTTGAAATAGCCTTGTATTTATAGGCTTACATTTGGTAACCACCTAGTAACCACTTTGTAACTACCTAGTAACTACCTGACAACTACTTTTTTGGAAAAATAATAAACCTTATTTTTAGTTACTTTTTACATCACTTTTCCAAAAATAAGGTTTGTTTTCTAACTTTACATTATAAAGAGTGACTTAAGTCACTTTCACAAAAAGGTAACTAGGACTTGCAACTTTCAAGTTGTGGATTTCACTGAGTCATTTCCATCTCCATCTACTTCATTTTGGCATTAAAACCTCACCACCTAAATCTTAGACTCCTGTGTCTGCGCATAAAAAACATGGATGAAGAAAAAAATTACACATTTTCCTGCTCTGATACAGTCATAAAATGTCATTGTCATTCACTAGTTATCTCAAGCTCACATCATTATGCACAGAAGGGTAGTTTGAAGGAGATGTTACACATTCTTCTTACTTCACATACCCTATGAATTGATATAAATGCTTGATCTTCACATTGGAAATGGTGTTATGAAAAATAGAGTTGTACAACTCAATGTGAACAAATAAAAGACATTTATGATCTCTTCCACTAGAATAAAATGGCTTGTCACTCCCTTTTTCATAAACTTGAAGCAATCGTTCTATCTTTGAGAATACCAAATATCTTGTGCTGCCGTTCATGGTGGCTCCTATAGAATTTTCATGATGGCAGATATCTGGAGTATAGTAGCTCAGGAATCCTCTCTCAATTCATACTCCATCCGAATCCTTTTCAATTGCGAGATGATGGTCTTTTGCCTGTAAATTGGATTTGTTTGAAAGTTTTGAAAAATCACTTCAATAAATATATTTCTTGTATATTTATAACGAATCCATTTGTTCATGCACATTTATAACTATTTCCTTTTAGAACCTTTTTCAGCTTCGAAGGTGGTTCTCAAAACTATTAAAATTGTTGACAAGGTTTTGTCTTATAACCCAAACATCAATAGTATGTCTTCCACTCATAATAGAGTTTCCAAAGGTCATGATTTCAAACTCACATGTAAGTACATCACATCTATAGTCAAAAATCTCCCCCACTAGACTTGATGAATTTTTCCTTCTAGCTTGCTTCCCATCTACAACATCAAATGTCTGACATAAAAATAAAAGTAATCCATGCATGAAGTTAACCCTTCGAAGGCGGGGAACCTAGTTGAGGTGAATATACCTAACTTAATAAAGCTGATGTGACAACAAACAAAAATCCCAAAAGCATGATCATGTTGGCCAGCATCCAAAGAGAAAAAAAAGGTTAATGCAATGGCTCCAAAATGGTTGCAGCACATATTTGGCAACATAAGACTTATCCACACCACTATACTCTATCTATGTAGCGTTTACACACCATGGTGTCCAATGTAGCCCATGTTTCCATCCTTTGATGGGGTTTTAGAAAGGAAAATAACAAAAGAGTCCTAAAATAGATTTTTGCTAAATTGTTTTCACATTTGGCCCTCAGTTCTATGACCTCTGCAACTCAACGAAAGTAAAATCTCTGACGGCCCTAAAGCTGCACTATTTTTGTTCCAAACTCTACGAATTTGCTTAATTCAGAAAGAGTGGAGTGGAAAAAGAATGAAGCACGTGCTAGGAGGATGCTGGGCAAGGTCTTGGAATCTAGTTTTACACCTGCCAATTGCATTTGTTTATAAGTTTTTACGACCTCTTCAACAAACCCATATTGTGTGTATTGCAATCTTTGCATGGCATGAGATTGAGATAAACAACAGATGAAAACATCATTTTGTGTTTGATAAACAGTTCATGTGCCTTGCCTATTCCTCTACACTTCAGATTCAACTCAAAAACCTCTATTTCTGGTTCGGGAAGAGAGGATAGTGGCAAAGGTGGTGGAGTCTGGTTTTACAGCTGCCCATCACACTTTCTTTGATAGTTTCAAAAACCTCTTAAACAAATCCAATTCGTTCCTATCAAGTACATTTGCTCGAAGGTTCTAAGTTCTCTTAACTAATCCATTTTATGCATATCTATGTTTATTGCTTTCCATGAGATTAAAGCTCTGTGAAGCATTCTATTTCTTTCATCTTTGTCTATGTCTTCACATTTCGCAAAAATGTCTGCGTTAAACTTTAATATTTGACAAAAATCTTCTTACACGAGGCTTAATGGATGTTGATATCCTTGTCAAGATTTGCCATTTAGCAGGCTGTTGGTCTGGCCCTACATCAATGGATGGCACTTGCTTAAAAGTTTCTAAAGTCTTTTCAATAAAATCATCACATAACCTGCAACCGTTGCATCCCACGAGACCACATTTCTTTGAGGCATTATTTCATACAGTTCATGTGCATTGTCTTGCTTTTACATTTTCATACATGTTTGCCAGTGTGGCTTTTCACCATCCATTTGCTTGAAAAATCATTTTGTGTATATCCTACAATCGCTGCATTCTTGCATTATGCTTTAATAGAAGTCCAAAACCCATTCGGAAACTCCCATTTTGAATGTGTAGGGTGGAATGCACATTATGATTAAATCTAGAAATCGTCATCATGGTGATCATCAGATGAATCCATTGTTCAAGCAATTTATAGACCATGAAAGAAAACTACACCAGTCAATTCAACCATTGTTTTATTCTCATCTTCTCCCAAGAAGCCTCTATTAGTGTAAAGATAGTAGAGGACTCCAGAAATTTGCCAAGATCTGCATGCAAGTCATCATCTTCTTTGTCTAAATTGTGATTGGATCTAGAAATACAGAGCTCTACATCTTGCATGAATGGTGACAAGGGCTTAGGCACCTGCATTTGTTCTAGTATGTCTGTGGAGTTTATGATTACTGAAAACAAATTATCAAATGAAGAAAAACACGGTAGTTCTTCTGATGATGCACCCACACAATGATTCGTATAACTTTTGTTTTGAAATAGTTGGAGCAACAACTAGCAGTAACGGAAACTATGACTTCTTGAGGGTATTTGCAGTGCAAGTCTTGGTGGTTATAATAACTACCCTTTATTGTTTAGAGCACACGTTGATTCTTCCCATGGGAATGACATGAATTTAGGAGAAGAAAATTGCTTTTTTCAACAATAGAAGCAATCTTTTAACTACATGTTACCATCATCTAACGTATCCCATGTATGTAGGAGCTTTTGGTGGACGTAGAGGTAGTGGAGTTTATTTGCTTCGCCAAAAGTGCAAGTGAAATCTTTCTCTATTTAAAACTTGTAAAATCATCCTGCGTTTTGGTTAGCCAAAAGTAAAAGTGCACGCGAACTTAGCCAAATTTGAAAGTTAACACAAACTTTGCGAGATGTGAAAGTTGACATGAGGTTTGTGAAAAGTGAAAGCTGACGCAAAGTTAGCAGAATTCGGAAGTTGATGCGAGGTTTGCAGAAAAATTAGAATCAACGCGAACTTTGTAAAAAATAAAAGTTGACGCAAGCTTAGTGTAAAATGAAAGTTGACGCAAGATAATATTACTAATCCATTTTTGAGTTGGAATAATATTGCTATACGAAGCTTCAATGGAGAGAGAGAGAGAATGAACAAGACAAAGTATGACGTCTTGTTAACAAGTTATTGACATGATTGACATAGGAAGTACAACACTGACAAATTGTAACCAAAAGGATGAATTGGCACAGGGGTTTTTATATGCAAAAAATTAAAATTTGGCAAGTTTAAAATGAGGCCAACATCTAGCTCTAACTGGGGACAAGACCTTGCGGACACAGAATGAACCTAGAATTTCTGGTTGGGATTAACGCCTTAAATCCATTGGGCTATAGAGTCAGGAGATAACATGATGTTCAGGGAGGACAAGGAGACAAAGACATGCAGAGATGAGGCAAATGACGAAAACGATAGAAACTAAAACAAGACAGACAAAACCAAAACACTTATTTAACCTATGTACATGGTAGGTGACTCCTACCTGAAACTGTCTGGGAATGATCATGTGAACCCATTGGCAGGCTGAGAAAAGTATGCACCTTTGTGAGATAATGGATGATAATCAAGGAGCACTTGTAAACCCAATTGCCACCTTGCAACTAATATGATGATGGACTTAAAAATGATGGCATCCAAAATATTTCTGAGTAATATATTACGCCCAAATAGCCATTCCTCATTATAAACCTCTGAAGCATGTTGGATCACATCACCTTGCATTTCATCAGTTATATCTTCTTGTATTGCATCAAATGCATGAATATTCAATCTTTGAGTGTACTCATGACCATTAGAATCTAAGAAGGACCAATCTTGGGCTATATGTGCTTCCTGCAAATCCTGATCAAAATCAACATCCATTGAAACAAACTTATAGACAACAACCTCAACGAACACTGAATCATCCTCAGATAAAATAACACCATCTTCATTTGCAATGGTTGACTTAAGCATTTCATGGTCTACTGATGACAATTCTCTATCTTCTAGAGTATCTTCTTCTTTAAATTGCAAAGGGGAAATGACGACTCTTTCTCCACATAAGAAATCATCATCAGACATTTCTAAGCACCAACTTGGGATGAAAACATTATGGAATTGAGTATCTTTGTCAATCTAATTATTCCTTAACCCTTCATGACTACTCATATTGCTCTTAGTACAATTCCCAAGATTTTCATCTATTCTTTCCACTTGCTTGGAATCAAAACAATTACCAGGTGTGTGTATGTATTCCTCTTCTACAACATTAGTATTGGAAGGAATAGAAAATGAACTCGCTATATCTGATACAAAGGCATCTCCATGACTAGAATATTCAAAAAGAGGATTATTCCAAACCTTGAATGCTCCATGCATATGCGTTGGAACTAGGATATTCATTAGTTCATCTTCGTATCTCCTACCCTCAAATTGTTCACTGATATCTTGTTGCATTGATTCTTCTACGTCAGGTCCTTCAAGAAATTTGAAAGCTTCATACTTAGGTTGCATACAAGTTTGAAAAGTATTACTTGATGATGCATTTGTGTTTTCTCCATCTGCAAGTTGATCTTCAATCTTTGTTTCCACCAAAATGTTCATTGAATCTCTCTCAGTACTTTCAAAGGTAAAGGCTTCAGTCTCTGGAGAAGAAAAAGGCCTCAATAATTGATCATTTTTGCTTCTCTTTATTGCTCGAGTGTGTGAACAATGGTTCAATAGTTGTTGTCACTGAAGTTGGACCAGATGTTGCATTTTCTGACTAAATGTGGTGATTACTAACATTCTCCCAAGGTACAGAAGAAGTACTAACTCTTTGATCTTCAAGAGAGATTTCTGAATTTTCATCACTCTCTTCAACATATAAATGGTACACTCCAACATTTTGTGTAGTATAAGGTTTGGTTGCTGAGGGAATCGACTCATCTTCAAGCAAATCTTTTTCACGTACCACCGTAAGATTCATACAACCACCTAAAGGAGGCATTAACTTTACTCTTTTTGTTTTGAGATTAAACTATGTATAGGAATGCTCTTCAGGTTGATAATTATGGTTTTCCATGCAAGACCTCTTTGTCGACTCATTTCTTGAAACCTCTGGAATACATCTTTTAATAACTTTTTCTTTCAATAACCTAGATAGAGTCAAGTCATCTTCAATCTCAATGGCTTCCTTTTGTGCGATTTCTAGATCTCGTACCTTATCCCGCTTCAAGATGAATTTGACTTTGGGGTGTAATGAAGTGATGAAAATACATAATTGGTTATCTTCACTTGGTCAATTTTCTTGAGGGATTTTCTTCAAAGATTTGTTGAATCGTTCGACAAAATCCCTTATAGGTTCACCTTCTTTCTTCTGAATCTGGAAAAACTGAGATAAAAGATCACTTACATTAACTGGGACTTTGAATCTTGCAAGAAATTTTTCCTTCAAGTTGTCCCAATTTTTAATGCATCCATATTTCAAGTGTTGAAACCATTATGCGGCAAGTCCAATGAGGCTTTCAACAAACAACCACACAAAGAAATCTTCTTCATTAACTCCTAGAATTTTGCAAGCAACTATGAATGATAGAATGTGATCTTCAGGATTCTGTGAGTTCTCTCCTGTGAACTTTGGAAAGTGCTTATGTGATCTTGTAGGCAAAGGTGTGTACTGAGCCAAGGCTAATGGGTCAATGTGAGTTCCCCATGGCTAAGATGGATTTGACGCCATGGTGCAAGTCTAAAAGTAATGGCAGTGGGTATCTTACTTCTATAGAGTTGCCAACCTCCATTGCAGTGGAGGCATCTTGAGATTTATGAGGAAACAAAATGCACCAAGACTTAAGTTCATTTTTCCCCAGCGGAGTTGCCAAAAATGTGTTGGTAAACAGATTTGTCATTGCGAAATAACTTTTGAAAATGACTTGTTTCCCTTAGAGTGGTGACTAAATTGTCCCAATGGTTGGAGAATTTGTTATTGGACTAACAACTTTCCTCTGCGTTTGAGAGGGGCAGCTCCCTCGTATGATAGGGGTATTTGTAGGTTTTTGTGTACTTTTATCCTGGAAGTACAAAAAGGAAGAAAAGCAAAATAACAAGAGAAATGGGCATGTAGAAACCTTTGTGGTAGACGTATGAAAACCAACAGGAGTTTCACAATCTTATTGAGAAGTATAAGGGGGTTTCACCATAGAGCTATAAACCACTTTCCTAAACTCCATGATGAATTCCATGACATATGTGCAACAATGATGAAGAAAGATGGCAAATCTCAACATATGAAGAGATCATTTATCTTAACACTTTCAAATCAGGATACTGAGACATGATTGTGCTTCATCACCCCCAATTGCATGCTTCAATGGATAACTTTGATTTACACAAATACATAGAGAGATCACCAATTCGACATACAAAAAACTAGTAATCATAACTTAGAAATACATCAAGAACATACGAACTGAAAAGCATTCTTCATTATCTTTTCGAAATTATACAATTCCAAAAGTAAACTATACAATGTGTAAGACCAAAAATATTCCAAGAAGTTTCTTCATAAGTTCCCCTTGTAAAAGTTCTCTCTAAAGAGTCCCCCCTTTACATTTGAAATAGCCTTGTATTTATAGGCTTACATTTGGTAACCACCTAGTAACCACTTTGTAACTACCTAGTAACTACCTGACAACTACTTTTTTAGAAAAACAATAAACCTTATTTTTAGTTACTTTTTACATCACTTTTCTAGAAATAAGGTTTGTTTTCTAACTTTACATTACAAAGAGTGACTTAAGTCACTTTCATAAAAAGGTAACTAGGACTTGCAACTTTCAAGTTGTGGATTTCACTGAGTCATTTCCATCTCCATCTACTTCATTTTGGCAGTCAAACCTCACCACCTAAATCTTAGACTCCCGTGTCTACGCATACAAAACATGGATGAAGAAAATAATTACACAATTTCTTGCTCTGATACAATCATAAAATGTCATTGCCATTCACTAGTTATCTCAAGCTCACATCATTATGCACAGAAGGGTAGTTTGAAGGAGATGTTGCACATTCTTCTTACTTCACATACCCTATGAATTGATATAAATGCTTGATCTTCACATTGGAAATGGTGTTATGAAAAATAGAGTTGTACAACTCAATGTGAACAAATAAAAGACATTTATGATCTCTTCCACTGGAATAAAATGGCTTGTTACTCCCTTTTTCATATACTTGAAGCAATCATTCTATCTTTGAGAATACCAAATATCTTGTGCTAATGTTCATGGTGGCTCCTATAGAATTTTCATGATGGCAGATATTTGGAGTATAGTAGCTCAGGAATCCTCTCTCAATTCATACTCCAGCCGAATCCTTTTCAATTGCGAGATGATGGTCTTTTGCCTGTAAATTGGATTTGTTTGAAAGTTTTGAAAAACTGCTTCAATAAATCTATTTCTTGTATATTTATAACTAATCCATTTGTTCATGCACATTTATAACTATTTCCTTTTAGAACCTTTTTCAGCTTCGAAGGTGGTTGTCAAAACTATTAAAATTGCTGACAAGGTTTTGTCTTATAACCCAAACATCAATAGTATGCCTTCCACTCATAATAGAGTTTCCAAAGGTCATGATTTCAAACTCACATGTAAGTACATCACATCTATGGTCAAAAAGCTCCCCCACTGGACTTGATGAATTTTTCCTTCTAGCTTGCTTCCCATCTACAACATCAAATGTCTGACATAAAAATAAAAGTAATCCATGCATGAAGTTAACCCACTTCGGAGGCGGGGAACCTAGTTGAGGTGAATATACCTAACTTAATAAAGCCGATGTGACAACAAACAAAAATCCCAAAAGTGTGATCATGTTGGGCAGCATCCAAAGAGAAAAAAAAAGGTTAATGCAATGGCTCCAAAATGGTTGCAGCACATATTTGGCAACATAAGACTTATCCACACCACTATACTCTATCTATGTAGCATTTCCACACCATGGCATCCAATGTAGCCCATGTTTCCATCCTTTGATGGGGTTTTAGAAAGGAAATTAACAAAGGAGTCCTGAAATAGATTTTTGCTAAATTGTTTTCACATTTGGCCCTTAGTTCTATGACCTATGCAACTCAATGAAAGTAAAAACTCTGACGGCCCTAAAGCTGCATTGTTTTTGTTCCAAACTCTACGAATTTGCTTACTTCAGAAAGAGTGGAGCGGAAAAGGAATGAAGCACGTGCTAGGAGGATGTTAGGCGAGGTCTAGGATTCTAGTTTTACACTTGCCAGTTGCATTTGTTTATAAGTTTTTACAACCTCTTCAACAAACCCATATTGTGTGTATGCTGCAATCTTTGTATGGCATGAGATTGAGATAAACAACAGATGAAAACATCATTTTGTGTTTGATAAACAATTCATGTGCCTTGCCTATTCCTTTGTGCTTCAGATTCAACTCAAAAACCTCTATTTCTGGTTCGAGTAGAGAGGATAGTGGCAAAGGTAGTGGAGTCTGGTTTTACAGCTGCCCATCACACTTTCTTTGACAATTTCAAAAACCTCTTAAACAAATCCAATTCGTGCCTATCAAGTGCATTTGCTCGAAGGTGCTAAGTTCTCTTAACTAATCCATTTTATACATATCTGCGTTTATTGCTTTCCATGAGATTAAAGCTCTGTGAAGCATTCTATTTCTTTCATCTTTGTCTGTCTTCACATTTTGCAAAAATGTCTGCATTAAACTTTAATATCTAACAAAAATCTTCTTACACGAGGCTTAATGGATGTTGATATCCTTGTCAAGATTTTCCATTTAGCAGGCCATGGGTCTAGCCCTACATCAATGGATGGCACTTGCTTAAAAGTTTCTAAAGTATTTTCAACAAAATCATCACATAACCTGCAACCGTTGCACCCCACGAGACCACATTCTTTGAGGCATTATTTCATATAGTTCATGTGCATTGTCTTGCTTTTACATTTTCATACATGTCTACCAGTGTGGCTTTGTACCATCCATTTGCTTGAAAAATCATTGTGTATATCCTACAATCGTTGCATTCTTGCATTATGCTTTAATAGACGTCCAAAACCCATTTGGAAACTCTTATTTTGAATGTGTAGGGCGGAATGCACATTATGATTAAATCTAGAAATCATCATCATGGTGATCATCAGATGAATCCATTGTTCAAGCAATTTATAGACCATGAAAGAAAACTACACCAGTTAATTCAGCCATTGTTTTTATTCTCATCTTCTCCCAAGAAGCCTCTAGTAATGTAAAGATTGTAGAGGACTCCAAAAATTTACCAAGATCTGCATGCAAGTCATCATCTTCTTTGTCTAAATTATGATTGGATCTAGAAATACAGAGCTCTACATCTTGTATGAATGGTGACAAGGGCTTAGCCGCCTGCATTTGTTCTAGTTTGTTTGTGGAGTTTATGATTAATGAAAACAAATTATCAAATGAAGAAAAACATGGCTGTTCTTCTGATGTTGCACCCACACGATGATCCGTATAACTTTTGTTTTGAAATAGGTGGAGCAACAGCTAGCAGTAACAGAAACTGTGACTTCTTGAGGGTATTTTGCAGTGCAAGTCTTGGTGGTTATAATAACTACCCTTTATTGTTTAGAGCACATGTTGATTCTTCCCATGGGAATGGCATGAATTTAGGAGAAGAAAACTACTTTTTTCAACAATAGAAGCAATCTTTTAACTACATGTTACCATCATCTAACGTATCCCATGTATGTAGGAACTTTTGGTGGACATGGAGGTAGTGGAGTTTATTTGCTTCGCCAAAAGTGCAAGTGAAATCTTTCTCTATTTAAAACTTGTAAAATCATCTTGCATTTTGGTTAGCCAAAAGTAAAAGTGCACGCAAACTTAGCCAAATTTGAAAGTTAACACAAACTTTGTGATATGTGAAAGTTGACACGAGGTTTGCGAAAATCGAAAGCTGATGCAAAGTTAGCAGAATTCGGAAGTTGATGCGAGGTTTGCGGAAAAATTAGAATCGACGTGAACTTTGCAAAAAATAAAAGTTGACGCAAGATAATATTACTAAGCCATTTTTGACTTGGAATAATATTGCTATACAAAGCTTCAATGGAGAGAGAGAGAGAGAGAGAGAGAGAGAGAGAGATCTTGTTAACAAGTTATTGACATGATTGACACAAGAAGTACAACACTGACGAATTGTAACCAAAAGGATGACTTGGCATAGGGGTTTTGATATGCGAAAAGTTTAAAATTTGGCAAGTTGAAAATGAGGCCAACAGGTAATAAGACAACAATTGCATGACATAATGCATTTCTCTTGTTAATGGCTACTTGTCTTTTTCTGCCTTATTGATATTATCCTAGTCATGTTACCTTTGGTTACCTTTGAATATGTATTGCTCTTGCTAATGGCTATGTCCTAGATTACATTCTTGAGTCATTATTATCTAAGAGTGGTATTATATTTGATAATAATTATCTAGTTTGCATGTGACATTGATCTACCATAGGTTTGTGTTGCAAGTATGTGCCTAATCGATGTTGTCATTGATGTCAATTGTGCTCCTAATTTGATAAGTTAAATGCTTTGTATTGGTTGATGGAAGTGTTGGAGAAAATGAGTAAATGATCCAAATATCGAGTTTCCAAGTGCTTTTGAGAAAATTTGCTCCTCCGGTAGAAACAATGTGTGGAAGAGTATCTTTGTTTACTAAAGAACAGTCTGGTAGATTGCTCCGTATCTCTAGCAGAATGAATATATTTATTTTTGCAGATTGGAAGTTATTTAGAGGCATGTATGAAGATGCTATATCTCAAGTTTGAGCCTTCTGTATGAAGATCTGAGTGACTTGTGTTCACTAGAATAAAAGCTACTTTTCCTAGTGATAGGGAGAAGGTATTTTGCTCCGCATTCCTCCACATTGAAGTATTATGATTTGTGGTTCTATAGTTAAGTCTAGAATGATGATAAGTGCCTTCAACTCTAATGGTTCATGATTTGGTGGTCCGCAAGCTATCCTTTCTTTATGATAGTGGCTGACAGTGTTGTTCTTATGCTTCAGTTTGAAGAATCTTCTTAACAAGAGTGGTTAGAGATCGTGCGGTTGTTCCTGGTGATTCCTATGCACTTGTGGATGTCTCCTGATCATGTTCCTACCTTTGGATTGGTCCGTAAAGATAAATTCTTATTGTGGATGAAGTCTGTTCTTTGAAGACCTAGTGTTAACACCAGTCTTGGCCGACTTGGTTGTCTTCACTTCTTACAGAGATGCTTTGAAGATTATGGAAGCGTGTCGTGGTGTGGAAGATTGCATTTGAGTCCTATCTAAGGCATAACGTGATCCGCATACATCTTTACCATATAAAATCTTGTTTAGGTCCAGACCTATTTCTTTGTATTATTGTAATGCTGACCTTGGAGAATGTTCCAATGAAGAGTTATACTGTGCTTCAATGGAACTGAATCTAGGCATGGAGTAGATGCTACCAAATCAGTTCACCACCTCTTGGCAGTGAGTTGTCCTTGGCAGTGAGCTATTTTTGGCAGTGAGCCTCAACATTTGTAGTGAGCAATTTGGGCAGTAAGCCCTAAGGTAGTGAGCCTCTATTTTTCAGTATTGCTATAACATATATATCTTGTGGGCTAACACCCATCATGGTTTTTCCTTTATAGGGTTTTCCACATAAAAATCTTGTGTTTCATGTGTTGATTTTGTTATTGTGTCAAGCTTCTTATTTCATGCTTTCATGGTTAAATCTGAATAACAATAATTAATTATTTGAAGAGTTGATGTTCATCATTGTTCAAAGTTTTAGGGACAACTGATTCACCCCCACTCTTAGTTGTTCAGTGGATTTCAACAATTGGTATCAGAGCAAGGTTCCTTGGAGGAAAGTCTAATAGCTTGAGGTAGATCCAGAATGTCTTACAAGAAGGAAGCCCCACAGTTTGATGGAACAAATTATGCAACCTGGAGGATACGCATGAAAATCCATTTGCTTTGTATTGGATACAAAGTATGGAAAGTGACAAAGACTAAATATACCATGCCTTTGAATGGTCTGACAATTGAAGATGAAATCAAGTAATATGAGTTAAACATAAAAGGCAGAAATGCTCTGTAAGTGCATTAACTGACACTGATCTAATAAAGGTCATGGATCTTGAAACTGCTCAAGAAGTCTAGGAAAAGCTAGGAAATTTGTATGAAGGAGATGATTTTGTAAAAAGTGCCAAATTGCAAGGACTGAAAGCTAAATATGAAGGCTTAAAGATGGGAAAAGACAAAAACATAACATCCTACATGCAAAAGGTTGATGAACTTGTTATTGGAATCAAAGCTATGGGAGGAACTATTGAGGATAAAGAAGTTGTGATGAAAATCCTCAGGTCATTAGCTAAATCCTATAGTCACAAGGTTGCATCAATTGAAGAAGTAATGAATGTGAAAGAAGTCACCAAGGATCAGTTGCTAGGAAAGCTAATAGCCTTTGAGATGAGAGAACTTGGTGATGCTCTGCCGAAGATTGAGACTGCCTTCAAAGCCAGTACTTCAAAAAAGATCTCCAGAGCTGAGAAGTATAAGGTGGAACCTGATGATGACCTTGATGAAATTGAAGCAAATTTTGTTGACAGATTACAAAGAGGCATCAGTAAGTTCAAAGGAAAATTACCTTTCAAATGTTTTTCATGTGGTAAAGTAGGTCACTATGCCTCTAAGTGTTTGGAGAGAATTGAAAGGAATAGAAAGAGATTTGAAAGTAGACCTAGAGTTCCAAACAAATGCTATTATGTTAGAGATCTTGATGATGAAGGTGTGACAGATGATGAATCTAATGATGCTAGTACTAGTGCAAATGAGTGTTTGTTTATTGCAATTAAAGAAGAGCATGTGTCTACTAATCTTGCTAGTTGTGTAAGGAAGAAAAACTAGTGGAAGAAAGTGCTCTGGTGGTTCAGGCTGAGAAAGATAAGGATGAATGGATTATGGATAGTAGATGTTCACATCACATGATTGGTGACAAAATTAAGTTTGTAAGTTTGGAAAAATATGATGAAGGACTAGTTAGGCTTGGAGATAATGCAGCTAGTAAGATTTGTGGAAAAGGATCTAATTCTTTTGATGGTAAGCACAACACCGATAATGCCCTGTATGTGAAGGGTTTAAAACATAATATTTTGAGTGTGAGCCAGATGTGTGATAAAGGTTATTATCTAAGATTCAAAGACATTGGGTACAAGATCATGGAAAGCTTCGGAACAGTGATTGCTACCGGCAAGAAAACTAGAGGTAACATTTACCAGTTAAGAGGAACTAATAATTATGGTTTATTGGCCCAAACAAATGAGAGTTCGTTGTGGCATAGAAGGATGTGTCATATAAACTTTGATAATCTAGTAAAGATATGTTCAAGTCAAACTGTGAGAGATTTACCAAAGCTTGTGAAACCTCCCAATACCATTTGCAAAGAATGTCAGTTAGGGAAGTAGACAAGAACAAGTTTCATAAGCAAAGAGCAATTTTCTGCCAGTTTGTTGGATCTAGTGCATACAGATCTATGTGGTCCCACAAGGGTAAGAAGTCTACAAGGTGACATGTACTTCATGTTGCTTATTGATGATTATTCTAGAATGACTTGGGTTACTTTTCTAAGAGACAAATCTAAAGCCCTAGAGAAGTTCAAATCCTTCAAGTCAATGCTTGAAAATGAAATAGAGCTGAAAATCAAATGCTTGAGGTCTGATAGAGGAGGTGAGTTTACATCAAATGAATTCAACATTTTCTATGAAGAGCAAGGAATAAAAAGGCAGTTGTTTGCACCTAGGACTCTTCAGTAGGATGGAGTTGTGGAGAGAAAAAATAGGACAGTTCAAGAGGCTGCTAGGACAATGATGAAGGAAGGACATCTGCCATAAGTTTTTTGGAAAGAAACTATAATACTGTTGTCTACATTCAAAACAGAGTTCAAGTGAAAGGTAATGGTACTAAAACTCCCTATGAATTGTGGTATGGAAGAATTCCCACAGTAAAATATTTCAAAGTTTTTGGAAGCAAATGCTATATCAAAAGAGATGAAGATCTAGGGAAGTTTGATGCAAGGTGTGATGAAGGAATCTTCCTTGGATACTCTACCAAGAGTAAGGCCTACTAGTGCTACAACAAAAGGCTGAAAAAGATTATTGAGAGTGCAAATGTGAAGGTGGATGAATACAAAGGAAGAACATTAGATTAGAGTGGCTATGAATCAGATGAACCTACTACTATAATATATGAAGAAAAAGTTGAACAAGAAGACAATCAAGATGAAGAAGAAAAGGCTCCAGAAAATGCTACCAGGACCCCCAGGTATGTAAGAATCAGTCACTCTGAAGATCATTATTGGAGACAAAAACAAAGGAGTAATGACAAGAAAAAGAGCTACAGAAGAACAAGTGAATTACTATTTGCTTTCTACAGTTGAACCAAAAACTGTGAATGAAGCCTGCAATGATGAAAATTGGGTAAAGGCAATGAAGGAAGAACTAATGCAGATAGAGAAGAATGAAACTTGGGAATTAGTTCCTAGACCTGCTAACAAAAGTGTTATTGGAACCAAATGGGTTTTCAGGAATAAGTTGAATGAAAATGGAGAAGTTGTAAGGAATAAAGAAAGACTTGTCTGCAAAGGATATTCTCAGATTGAAGGAATAGATTTTGAAGAGACTTTTGCTCCAGTAGCTCGGATTGAAGCAATCAGAATATTTCTGGCATATACAACTCACAAAGACTTCAAAGTATATCATATGGATGTGAAGTCTACATTTTTGAATGGGAAGTTGTAAGAGGAAGTCTATAGAGCAACTGGAAGGATTCCAACTATCAGATCAAGGTGATATGGTATGCAGGTTGAAGAAAGCATTATATGGACTCAAGCAAGCCCCTAAAGCCTAATATGCAAGATGGGATAAGTACTTATTCCAGTTAGGGTTCAATAAAGGTACTACTGACAGTAATCTCTATTTCAAGATTAATGGTGATCAAATTTTGATTGTTGAAGTCTTTGTTGATGACATCATCTTTGGAGGCAATGAAGGTATGTGTATGAAATTTACTGGTGAAATGTAAAAAGAGTTTGAGATGTCTATGTTTGGTGAGATGAATTTCTTTTTAGGTGTGCAAATTACTCAATCAGATAAAGGAATCTTTATATCTCAGTCTAAGTATGTGAAGGAGTTATTGAAGAAGTTTAGAATGGAGGAATCTAAACTGGTATGTACTCCCATGGTGACTGGTTGCAAGTTGAGTAAAAATGATAAATCACCTAAGATTGATTAGAGAAGGTATAGATCCATGATTGGAGGATTACTTTATCTAACTCAATCCAGACCTGATATTATGCATGTAGTCTATCTTGTAGCAAGATTTTAAGAAGATCCTAGAGAGTCTCATGTGATGGCAATTAAAAGAATCTTGAGGTACTTGAAAGGCACATTAGATCATGGTTTATGGTATCCAAAAGACAATGATTTCACTCTCAGTGCATATACAGATGCAGATTGGGCTGGAGATGTTGATTATAGGAAAAGTACAAGTGGAGGTGCTTTCGCCTTGGGTAATAGATTAGTTTCATGGTTGAGCAAAAAGCAAGACTCAATTTCCTTGTCAACTGCAGAAGCATAGTATATTGTAGCAACATGTTGTTGTACTCAAGTATTATGGATGAAACAAACTTTAGAGGACATAAGGGTTCTGTATGAAGATCTAGTTGCAATCTTTTGTGACAATACAAGTGCTATAAATATTTCAAAGAATCCGGTGATGCACTCAAGAACAAAGCATATATCAATAAGATATCATTTTTTGAGAGAAAAGGTAACAGAGAATGAAGTAAAGATAGAATATGTGTCCACAAAGGATCAGATTGTAGACATATTCACTAAAACTTTGCCTAAGGATTCCTTTGAATACCTCAGAGAAAAGTTATGGGTAATTACCCCTCCTGCTCTGAATTAAGATACATAAGAATGCATCAATCCAGTGGTGTCTAGAGTCTCAATCATTGATTTGGATTGATGTTTTGAGAGCTACCTCTTAGGGGGAGTAGCTAGATGTTCCTGATAAAGAAAATTTTGGTAACAGAGAAAAGTTCAGTTGGATCAGAGCAGTAGAATGCAACTATGTGCCCTTTGCCATTGATGTCAAAGGGGGAGAGAAATGATGTGAAAAACTCAGGGGGAGAAAGAGTACAGATGTGTAAAGAGAAAGGGGGAGAATTTTGTATTGATGGTCTTTTCAATTTTTCACATCATATGTTGCCATCAATGACAAAGGGGGAGATTGTTGCAAGTATGTGCCTAATCGATGTTGTCATTGATGTCAACATGTCTGTGTTGTCATTGATGTCAACTGTGCTCCTAATTTGATAAGTTAAATGCTTTGTATTGGCTCATGGAAGTGTTGGACAAAATGACTAAATGATCCAAATATTGACTTTCCAAGTGCTTTTGAGAAAATTTGCTCCTCCGATAGAAACAGTGTGTGGAAGAGTATCTTTGTTTACTAAAGAACAGTTTGGTAGATTGCTCTGCATCTCTAGCAGAATGAATATTTTTGTCTATGGATTGGAAGTTATTTAGAGGCATGTCTGAAGATGCTATATCTCAAGTTTGAGCCTCCGGTATGAAGATCTGAATGAGTTGTGTTCACCAGAATAAAAGCTACTTTTCTTGGTGATATGGAGAAGGTATTTTTCTCCACATTCCTCCGCATTGAAGTATTATGATCTGCGGTTCTATAGTTAAGTCCGGAACGATGATAAGTGCCTTCAACTCTAGTGGTTCATGATTTTGTGGTCCACAAGCTATCCTTTCTTTATGACAGTGGCTGACAGTGTTGTTCTTATGCTCTGACTTGAAGAATCTTCTTAACAAGAGTTGTTAGAGATCGTGTGGTTGTTCCTGGTGATTACAATGTGCTTGTGGATGTCTCCTAATCATGTTCCTACCTTTGGATTGGTCCGTAAAGAGAAATTTGGATTGTGGATGAAGTTTATTCTTTGAAGACTTAGTGTTAACATCAGTCTTGGCCAACTTGGTTGTCTTCACTTCTTGCGGAGATGCTTTGAAGATTATGGAAGTGTGTCGTGGCGTGGAAGATTGCATTTGAGTCCTAGCTAAGGCATAACGTGATCCGCATACATCTTTACCTTAGCAAATCTTGTTTAGGTCCAGACCTATATCTTTGTATTATTGTAATGCTGACCTTGGAGAATGTTCCAATGGTTGATGAATGTAATGCCGACATTGATGTACATTTCAAGGTTGATGAATTGTATAAAAGCATGTAATGTAGTTGCGAAAATAAGTCCTCATGCCGAAATGAAGAGATAAGTGCAAAGGTGTAAAAAAGTAGAGCAGAAGAGTTATACTATGCTTCAATGGAATTGAATCTAGGCATGGAATAGATGCTACCAAATTAGTTCACCACCTCTTGGCAGTGAGCCGTTTTTGGCAGTGAGTCTCAACATTTGCAATGAGCAATTCGGGCATTAAGCCTCTATTTCTCGGTATTGCTATAACATATATATCTTCTAGGCTAACACCCACCGTGGTTTTCCCTTATAGGGTTTTCCACGTAAAAATCTGGTACTTCATGTGTTGATTGTGTTATTGTGTCGAGCTTCTTATTTCATGCTTTCATGGTTAAATCTGAATAACAATAATTAATTATTTGAAGAGTTGATGTTCATAACTATTTAAAGTTTTAGGGACAACTGATTCACCCGCCCTCTCAGTTGTTCAGTGGATTTCAATAGTTTGTATCACCATACGACCACAAAGCTCAAAATAGTTTATATATGTAATGGGGATATAGAGTCAATGGCTTAGAAGCTATGATAAGACCATGCAGTCCTCATACTCGCCACTGTGCAAATATATTGTGGTTGATACTAGATGTGGCATGGAGGTTGCGAAGGGACTAAGTAGTCCTCAACTCATATGTTATTCTTATTGCTATCGTTGTTCATCTAAATAAGTTATTGTGGTCGTTGTTCTATCTATGGCTTCAATAATGCTATCTACTATTAAGAGTTATCAATCCAATGAACTATCGTTGTGACTTTTGTGTAGTCTTATTGAAGCATTCTTGATTGAATATCAATCCAGTAAACCATCTATGTTGCCTATATGTATTAGACCCATGACTAGGGATCATGAACCTCTACTAATAGCTAGAATTCTATGTATCATAATGAATCAAATTTGTTATGAAGTTAGTGGTTTCCTGGTAGGGCCAAATACCCATGTTGTCATTGTAAGACCAAATACAATCATTTATATGTTTGTGGTTATAGAGTACAGTCTAGACATTTAAGTGGTCATATGAGTCCAAGTATGGGACGGACCTTAGCCCCATTTGGTTAAGCCATAGGATTTGTTATGTTTAATATTATCACCAAGGCCACTACATAAACTTCTTAGTAGCTTCCCTTTCCCATTGTCTCCTTAACAAAGGTTAATCGACCTTGTGATATATAGGATCACCCAGTTTAGTAAGTGGTGTAATATTGCTTTGTCATAAGGAAATGAAATGGTTTAGTGGATGTTCCCATGAGTTATATGCAAATTGTATATGATCATTGATATGTCATAGCATTGCTTTGATCCGGGAGGGTTATAAGGAACTCAATAATAGCCTATATATTTCATATAAATTGCTTATGACCAAGTTAGCATTATTTGAGGGTATCGATGTATTATTAATGTATTATTGTTAGTGTCGATGTTACTATGTGGGTAAAATTCCATAGTTATAAACTAAATTTATTATTGCATTATTATAAATTGCTCAAGGGTCGTGGTATAGTGGGAAATGAAAACATAGTTATTCCTATGCTTATATTATTACACTCATTATTAAATCACCTCAAGGGTAGAGTATACCAAGAGATTTGAAAACAATAAATATTGTGTCTTTGTTCATCTTAATGAATTCTAGAAGATGAGACCATCTCAGGGTAAGGAATACTGGGAGATTGGAACTCAACGGTTATATACCAATCCAATACCATCTTTTGTAACAGAAGGCTAGTAGGACCAACTCAGGGTAGGCAATACTAGGATATTGGCCTCTTAAGGACAATATATACATTTTACCCTATACTTGCATTTTATCAATCTTTAGTGAACATGAGAGTCAAGCAAGAGATAATAGTGTGTGAATGGATAGCCTGCATTTATGTGACTGAATATTGAAAGCTTTGGCTAAAGTGATTGAATAGATATAGGCATCATCAATTCACTATATTTGTAGGCTCATGTTAGTCAAAAATCATGGTAGCTAGAGGGTATCTAGGGACTGTCTGATTGACTGCATGTGATGGCTATTCACATTTGCACTTAGTTCTCAAATTTGGTTCTACTACAAACATCCCCATCTATTACCCTCGTTGAAGGGTCAAGCCTCTTCTAGTAGGAAGATACGCAAGGGACCACCAAGTCTGTGGTTGGTGGTAAAGTGTGTGAATGATTCTCTCGCTCCTACAACTGATAAACCATGTTGCTTGTACTCTGATGAGATGACTATGACAAATGGACAACCAGATTTGTAATGGAAAGTCAACCATGTATATTTGATGTATTTAAATGGATTAGAAGAATAGTTGTCCTAATTTGAGATTTTATCTTATTATTCTTTAATTGTAAATTTGTATCATGGAAATCTAGATGTGTTGATAAAATGATGGCATCTTTAATTGAAATGAGGAATCTATTTATGCTTGAAAAAGGAAATTTGAAATTGTGGAATTTATGTATTATTTAATTTCCATTTTTTTATTATTTGTTATTGTTAAATTGTGTGGCTCGTTACAATTAAGGGGCATAACTCATATGTTCCTATGTTTTCTTATATTGTCTTGATATCACGTCTACCTTGACATTACTCATCTATCCACTTTATTTAGTATCTTAAATTGGTTGGCTCTATTCTTTTGCCAATCAATTTAAGGCGGGCATATCCTACACATCATTTATCAGGACAACATTGACATCATCCCTTGGGTATAGCTTGTCCCATTTTTAATAGATTTAGTGGAAACCATAGAGCCTTTGATATGCTCATTTTACCTTTTTTAGGCCTAATCTGACCTCTTTTATCCAAGAGTGGGTGGCAATCTCAAAGCCATTATCAGTTTGTCAATTTTATTTTGGCTTGGACTAGCCTTGTTTAGGTGGCAACCTCAAAGTCATTATCATCACCATTGACCATTTTTGGGTTGGCATGACCCCTTTTACCTTTTGACTCTAGGTTTGGGGTGGCATGACCCCTTTTACATTTTACCATTTTTGGTGGCAAAGACATAGCTAATCGTATTTTTATTTATGGTGATGAACTATCTCCTTATCACATCTCAATAGCCACGATATAGTCAAGCCTTTTTCCTAGATATTGTTGTCCTACATGATCTTGCCACTGGTTATTTGATCCCCTTGGATTTATTTCTTACCTTCTCCTTCTCCAATGTTTTCATAATAGCTATGTCAATTTTAGGGTGTGTGTGCATAATTAGTGCTTTATTTCCATCCATTGTTATGCTTAACATAATTGTTACCATTATTTATGTTAGTATATGCTTATGTTTAGTTTGGTGTTCCCATGTATGTGTAGTGTTTTTAGTCATGCTAGTATCTTGTTTTGTAGTTTTTCATTTTGAAAATGTTTTCTAGAATTGCTAAATTGGTTTTTTGTATAGTAATTGTGTTGCTTTGAAATCTAGAAGATTTGAAGACATGGATCATTTTTTTTGTATCCTTTAATACAATGTTATTATTACTATATTTAACTTTAACATGCTTATTCATTGTAGTGTCATCACTCCACTAAAGTGGGGGTAAAATATAAGGTAAAACATTGTATACATTGCAATCTCCACCTTGTGTTTCTGTACTCACTTTAGTGCCCATTCCCCTAGCATGTTTTAGGACCTCCTTTACCTATTTTTGCCCAACTTGGTGATCACAAAATGATGTTGTAGAGAGATTAAACCATAGGAACCCAACCCAAATCACCCTAAAGACTTTGATTTGTCAAGCACACAAGGTCACTAACACCCCCCAACATTCATGCACAAGGCTCTAGTGATGAGTGCCAAGTAGCACCCATAGTAATACACCTTTTTACCTGTCTTTTCCACCCTTCTTATTCTGTTGTCCTGATAATTGTACCAAAGTAGACTGATAAGATTTGTTCTAATTATATTAATGAGAGATGAATTACCAAAAGTCATGAAATTTGATTGAAGGACTAATGTGCAGCAATTTAATGGAAATATGTAGAAATTCTCTCTTTTTAAATCTACAGGTGCAGATGTTTGGGCAAAGGAAATTTTGAGCATCTCCAAAGATGGTCCTAACATTCTCCAGAGCTGACATAAAGGATACCATAGCAGTCTCCAATGTTTTCCAATATGATTGGAGAGATTTTGAAATAAGAAGACCGAAGGTGAATCATCTCTGGAGCTGGACAGAAGTCATAAGCACATCTTTGGAGCTGCAGACAGAAGTACACACCTTCGGAGCCTCCTTAATACAATGCAGAGTTCCAATGTTGTTATCAGTCAACACTTCCAGTGGCGATTGGAGTGCTCCAAGGATTACTTAGCCAACGCTTGAGTAATCGAATGAAGACTCTAATTAACTGCTAGAAGTTTAATTCCTCTTTTATTGATTTTGCATGAGTTCTCGACAAATTGATTAAGTACCTATATTTCAGGGCCTCATTACCTAGTTGTTTTTGAATAGATAAGCGGCAAAAAAGGGTGCCGATCCCATGACAAAACAGGCAACAGAGGCTCACCAAAACCTGAATAGTTTAGAACAAACCATTAAAGTTTGTGCATCATAACTGTAGAGTGTCTCTACATTTTGTTCCAGTTTTAGCAGTGTTGTGTTTAAAGTACAGTGGCTTAATATTTGTGTCTTTGTGTTTCTGTGCCTCAAATGTTTCTGTGCATGGGTCGTGCCAAGTGTCAAAGCCATAACAATGAAACAAGCACCTAGTTTTATGTGGAGGCCGTCGTGTGTCCTTTTGAGTTTGCTATGGAGTGCACCATGTATCGAGTAACATCTTTTGGTCACATTTTGTTTCAAGCTTGCGGAAGGTGCCACGTGGCGATAGCGGAGAAAGGGTTACTTTATTCATAATATTCTTGTAGTATGAAACATTTTAATTCACAATTGCAGCAGAATGCGACAAGTGTCAGCTTTTGAAGGACCTTTCAAAAGTTTCATTTGTTTTAACAGTGTTGCGAAGGTTGCCGCGTGTTAGCTTGTATGAGCGCGGGTGCCGCCATCTGTCCCAGTTTTATTCCCTTTGTGGGTAATGAGTTATGAAGGCAGTGGGTCCCATTATTATTGTCTCAGGTTTCTAAGTGAAGCAGGTTGCGACAGATGTCATAACAGAGGGCACCCAGGTATAAAGACATAGTTTTTAAAGGCTTGGCGGGGCAGGACACGTATCATTTTTGGAGGCTGTAGAGTGCGACAACTGGTTGTTTCCTATAGATTTCTTTGAAGGCAAAAGAGTTTCTAAGTATATGCAGACGCTGCCATCTATCATAATTTCTTTTGAGCCTTATGCGGGTGGATGTTGCCATCTATCTTAGTCTCGATACAGTTAGTGTGCCACATAATATTTTGTTCCATCCAATGAGCTTGCAAGGGGGATGGTTGTTATAGATTCAGAAGATCGTAACCGCCATGGACTTCCAGTAATCTTCAGTTCTGTTTGGCCATTGAGGATTCAGGTTGTTGCAAGCAATCTTGTGTTAAATTGATGATTATAAATATGTAGAATTTGTAATCAAATAGGATGACTTTACTTTTGATATAAGTTCTCAATTAGAAATCTAATAGAGGAGTCAGAGACTTTGTTGTGACCAGTTTATGTCATTTTGCCTTTATTTTGTTGTTCTTGATAAGAAAGTCAATATATCTAAGCATGTTTCTGTGTCTTTTATGTTGCTGGAAGATTAATAAGAAAAACTTTGTTATGTGCCTTGGTTGATATCATCTATGTCTTTGCAAAGTCATCTGGTTATAAGCCTTTATTAATATTCATTATATCTATTTATATTGATCATGCAATATCTACTCTTTAATATAACTATATCTTGAGAATAGCTTCACTGTGCTTGAATTGAAGGAATACTTTTTACTTAGGTGCATCGCCACAATTAGATTTGCTTATTGTATCTGTAATCTTGTTTATTTCTTTCCCTTTTCTCAAAACCTAATTGAAATAGGAAGAGCCGGCTTCTTTAAAAACTGGAGGTTATTTCAAGTAGCAAGTCTCACATTCTTGAAACTTCCCATGTTGTTGGAACCTGTGCAATTTTATGCATCAATAGTTTTTGGCACGCCTAGTGGGACCTTTCTTGAAGTTCCTATCAAGATCGTATGAGCCAGAGAGTGAAAAGGAGCTAGAGTTGTGAACCTACAACAAGAGCTCAGTCTACTGCTAATTTGGCCATTCTTTTAAAACCATTAGTAACTAGTCCAAGGAGAAGAGTGAATCAGGTTGCAGTAACACAAGGAATAAATATGGGAGCACCTATACCTCTAAGGAACTATGCAAATTGGAACATCTGCAGTCCTCTCATTCTCCCAGTACCACCAGCCACTTGGGATCCTATTCCAACCAATGCTTTGAAAGCTCTACCTAAGTTCAGTGGAGAAGATTTCAAGACACCTGGAGAACATCTACAAGATGTATCTGATGTGTGTGCAATGCATGTTATTACTGAACAAAATGTGGTAATAAGACTGCTAGCAGCTTCTTTCAAAGGAAAGGCTCTAGACTAGTATAGATCTCACTCCAAATACAATATCTACATGGGATCAGCTTGGTGATGCCTTCTTTGCAAGATTTGAAGAGAAAGGTGATAAATCTTTCCTACTGCAACAATTAATCACTATCAAAAAGGCATCACAAGAAGCCATGACTGATTTTAACTCAATATTTTAAAAGACCTGGGATAGGATTCCTGCTACAGCAAGACCATTATCAGGTATGGCTATTGTGTTCTACCTCAAAGCTTTTAATTTTGATATATCAGTAATGATTCAATCCCTAGGAGGTTAGACACTGCCAGAAGCATATGAGTTGGCTGTCAAGGCTGAAAATAACTTGATAGATGCTGGAAAATTGCCCCCAAGGCCTCCTATGCCCATGTTCCCAAAAATCTCCCTACCTTTGCCAGAAGAAGCTCCTAATCTTGCAGTTCCACCTGTGTCCATGTATTCATTCCCAGTACCTCAACAACCTGCTATGGCAACCACCTCTGCTCAACCATCTGAAATGGATGATGTCAAGAATATTCTAAGAACCTATTCAAATGAGATAATTAACCTCAAGAGACAACAAAATCCCTATTCAAATCCTCCTTATCAAGGTTTCCAAGGAAATAGACCCCCTTTTCAGCCAAATCAATATCAAGGCCCTTAAAGGCAAAATAATCCTCAGCCTTCAAACCAGTTGGTTTCAGTCCCTACACCTCTACAAACTGTTCCTCATAATCCCAACAGAGAAATAGTTCCAGGGCAAAATAACTTAGTAGATGACACAAATGCCTGGTTTTTTCCCTACAACAATGCCCATATGCCCAAAGACTATCCCAGAGGTAATTTGCAGCAAAAGATAGCAGAACAGAGAGGGTTAGAAGGACAATTCTCAACATCTAATACTACACCCTATCAATCCCCTGGTGTCTAGAATGCAATAATGGTTGCCCAGATGCAAGAGATGTCTATACAACAAGAAAAGGAAATAGCCCTTGAACATGCCTTATTTTCATGGATTGAAGAGGAAGATTTAGTGATCTTGAATGAGGCATCTACTTCAAAGAAACCATTGGTGCAGTCAAACTATTATACCATATTGAAGAGGAGAATGATGGAGCAACCTAAAGTCACAAATAATGAGATTATCGGAACTCCTCCATTTCAAATTCATCACAATCCAGTCTCTAGGCAAGAAGTGCCCTAGCTGGTGTAGAATCAAGTAGCCTCGGGACAGATGCAAGAAAAGACAAGGTACCCTTATTATTCAAAGACACAAGCATTAGGACCTGTGAATGTGGTGGACCAGCTGAAAAGAACTCCAACACACGTATCAATCTGGGATATGTTGGTTATTCCCGAGCAGAAGACACTGTTACAAGAAGCTCTGCAAGGTTAAGAGGCCTCTAAATACACTAGTGCCAAAGAAGGAGCTATTGATAAAGGGAAAATCCAACATAAAGATACTATACCTCTACAAACAACAGCTCTGTTGAACAATGCACTTGAGGTAGGTAAATCTAAACCAGACCCTTTTTATCTGACTTTAATAGTTGAGAAAAAATTGCTGCATAATGCAATGATAGATTCTGGAGCCATTACTACAGTAATGCCAAAATAGATAGCAGATGCTTTAAAGATAAAGTATGAGCCACTTACTAGAGGGGTCATGCAGTTGGATGGGAAATCTGTTCAAACTATAGGAAAAATTAAACAACTTCCATTACAACTATATACTTTTCCCAATATAACTGTCAATTAGGATGTGGTAGTCATAGATATTCCCCCTATATTTGGTTTATGCTTGTCCAAAGATTTCATAGCCAAAATAGGGGGTTACATGTCACTAGATTGGTCACACCTAATCCTGAGAACCAAGTATGGGACAAAGATGAAAGTATTGTCTGAGCCATTATCCAAAGACCATATTACTAATGAACCAACCCCAAAAATAGAAGCATCGCATGCCATGATGAATAAAGAGGAGAGAGTCTTTGTTGAAGAATTAGGTGACTAGACTGAACATGACCAACAAGAAGAAGAGAACAATCAGCTGTTGACCATGATGCAGAGTGATCCTTATGGAAACTATGACTCTACTGGTTAAGGCACTTATGTTATTTTTGAAGAAGACCAAGAAAACCCAAATATTATAAGGAAAGAAGTATCAGAAAGTGGAGAATCTGAAGGAGACTCAAAAATATGGACCTTAAATTTTGATGGGGCTAGGAGTAAGAATGGTGCTGGAGCAGGAATTTGCCTTACTGCTCCAAATGGTGAGAAACTTCTAAGAGCCATTCGCTTTTAGTTCACCTGTACCAATAATAACGTTGAATATGAATCTTTGGTGCATGGACTCATGTTGGCCAAGAAAAAGGAAATTAAGAATCTAATAGTGAGAGGAGACTCAGAACTGGTGGTAAAACAAATCAAAGATAAAGCAATAGCCAAAAATGTAAGAATGAGGTCCTATCGGCACAGGATTTGGGGCCTGATATATGGCTTTGAGGCTTTCAATATTAAGGTAGTGCCCAGCGCCCAAAATTTAGAAGCAGATAGAATGACAAATTGGTTCACAATTTGACCCAGCAAGTGATCTATTAGTTAACAATGAGTTAGTTAAGGTTATACTAAGACTAACAATTCTAGACAATGATCAAAATTGGCAAGTTTTTGACAATGATCTTCAAGTACTTTCTGTGAGGGGGAGAATGAGGTTGTTCAAATTAATGAAAACATATAAACCCAAACACCAATGGAAGTTGAAAGCAAAGAAGAATTAAACTAAAATGAGTAAGAACATACTTACAAACTCCTTTACCTATCATTTTCCATTGTTTGCCTATCTTTCTTTGATCTTGATTGTGAAGTCCTCAGAAGCTTTCCTTGCTTGCTTGCTTGTTTGAAGATGACAAAGGAAGAATGGCTTATGATATGTGTTTGTGTTGAATGTGAGCTTCAACACACAATAATGGAGGATACTTGAGAATGGAATGTAGAAGAGAGAATGAGAGAAATTTTGGTATAGTGATTGTGCAAGATGATGTTCCTCCCTAATGGCTTTGAAGAGGGTTCTATTTATAGATTTTCAAAAAAGGCAATGGAGGGTGAGGATCAAAAGATGAGATCAATGGCTCTCATTTTTTGTGAATCTTTAATTCATAATGGATGAATTAAAAATTCTTTATTTGAGAATAGTGGATTATGACAATTGAATTAAGAATTCAATAGTGGAGGATAGTGGGTTATGACAATTGAATTAAGAATTCAATTGGTGAGGGCTAGTGGGGAACATTGAATTTAAATATTCAATTGGTGAAGGCTAGTGGGGAACATTGAATTTAAATATTCAATTGGTGAAGGCTAGTGGGGAACATTGAATTAAATATTCAATTGGTGAAGGCTAGTGGGGAACATTGAATTAAATATTCAATTTGGTGGAGGATAATTGATTTAAAAATTTATTTTGAAAAATGGAGGATATTAGCTAATTAAATATTTAGAATATTTAATTATTTGTGCAACATGGTGAGGTGAAAGAGATGAGGTGGATTGATGAGGTGGATTTTGGACTTTAGACATTAGAAGAATTGAGGGAATTTAATTAAATAAAATGACTTTATTTAATTATGGGATGATGAAACAATCAAATAAATTTTGAATATTTATTTAATTGATAGAAGAAAATAAGAATTAAGATAAATATTAAAATATTTACTTAATTCGACCCGAGCCAATTTTAGGTGTATACATTTTGCCCCTCTTTGAAGCAATGTGTTTTATCACGTTGTTTCAAAAAATAGGAATAATCTGATGATACATGCCCCAGTTTGCCCCTGGTACAGGTTACGGTGATAGGATGCCCCCTCGGGGGATTGGACGGGGAGAAGGCGGAAGGCGTGAGACGGACAATCTCACGAGGAAGGTGAAGACGGATTAGGCTGGAGAAAACAAGCTATGGTTCGGAGAAACAGACATGGGAAGCCGTCATAGGGTCATACAGTCAAATATGTACCACTTACTATTTATAGGAGCTGGGTCCACAAGTATGATTCATTTGTACACTTGTCCATAGTTGATTTGTCCTCTGGAGAGCTTAGGAGAGAATGGCAGCCAGAGAGATGGATATTTCGTGTGAGCAGCATCGGTTTGAGCAGATTCGACGGTTCGATCGGCCAGCAGAGGTAGGACCCCCGGTATGTAGTTCTTCAAAACTTGTCGAGAGTTGATTTTTATGCGTATTAATGGCTAGGAAACCCAACTAAGGTAGATAAGCAAGAACACCCATTTTTCACATATGCGCTCCTAAATGGCGCATTTGTCGCGAGATTGCGCATTTACCCTGCGAAATGGCGCATTTGTTTAGTCTGCGCATCTGAGTCATGAATGTGCGCTTTCGTTCTTTTTTGCGCATTTGAGCGTTGAAGTGGCGCATTCATCCCGAAGTTGTGCATATGTTTTGTGAATGTGCACATATGATAGTATTGCGCATGCGATCTATGGAATGGTGCATATGTCGAGAAGTTGCGCATTTGCGATAATAGGTTGCGCATGTGCCAGAATGGCGCATATGCGTCAGGAAGTGGCACATTCACGGTGAAGTTGTGCTTTTGGTATGAAATGGCGCATTTGCCACCTGGATTGGCACATTTGCACTTTTAGGCAAATCAGTTGACTTAACAAAATTAACCCAATTGGCATCCTGATCGATGCGTCAATTGATTAGCGATCTCTGAGATTGCTGAGAATCTAGTCGAGAGATGATATGTTGTTTTGATTAATTTGATATATTGAGCCAATGATAGGATAGCTTGATTGCTTGGAGTAGGTTTTCGATATGGATTTGGATTTCACTGACGGTATGTGTTTCTTGGTTGCAGGAGGATATTCAGGACGTTCTGACATCGCAAGAGTTGTTCTCGTTGCCGTTGTTGCGGCGGTATATGCTGACCGAGATGGAGTGGGAGGCTCTAGGTGCTATGGGTTTGTATCATGTGCTATTCATGCCCGAGGTTCGCATGAACCGGACGATGGTGACTGCAGTCGTGGAGCGATTCCACAGTGAGGATGGGACCTTCCATCTTCCGACGGGAGAGATGGCCATTACTCTGGAGGATGTGTATCAGATTCTACACCTCCCTATTCAGGGAGAGTTGGTTGAGTACGAGTCACAGTGTGACGCTGGGCTGGAGGAGTGCAGGCGTGTTTTTGATGATCTCGAGTTGGCAGGGGAGGAGATCTCGTGGCAGGACATGCATGACTACTATGACTACTTCCCATGCATAGTGGTTGGACTGATCGGTGGCATAGTATGCCCCGATAGGAGAGCGCACGGCTTCCCCATTGGCTGGGGACAGGTGTTGGAGCGTATGATCACCGACGGGACCCGGTATGCGTGGGGTGTGTGTGTGCTTGCACACCTATACAGAGACATGCATCAGGCAGTGTACCACTGAGGCTCTGGTTTAGCCACAGGCGGGTCTCTCTTACAGTTTTGGTTGTGGGAGCACATTGCTATCACACGGCCGATCTGTGTATTTCATAGGAAGAGGGGTAAGCCTTATAGTTACGGCTATGCAGGTGTGATTTCCCAGCACAGGCTGGGGAGGCTTGAGTATTGGAGGCATGCCTTTGATGGAGTGGATGCAGTTGTCTGGCGGCCGTACCTTGACTGCGAGGTATGGGAGGACGAGGCGGATGAGCTCCCTTATTGTTTCCAGACGAGGTGGCTGATTGGCTGGACTCGATTCATTTTGGAGCGACAGATTGTCAGCCAAGTGCGGAGACAGTTTGGCCTTGTACAGGGTATACCATAGGGCGAGGCACGCTTTGCCAGGACATACGCCAAGCGGTATAGGTGGGGTCTTGTGGCCTCTTATGAGGAGGCATTGGCTGATTGTTAGCAGATTCCTTATGCAACTTGGCTGATGCAGAGAGATACAGTAGATGTTGGCATGGCGCCAGACTATGAGGAGTGGTTTGCAGCACATCCATTTCCTCGCTACTCAAGTCCTGGAGAGGTAGCTCCTCATATAGATGAGGGTGACTCAGACGAAGGGGGTGGAGCTGGCAGGGGGAGGGGTGGACGGTGGAGGAGGAGGAGAGATCAGGGAGATGATGGGAGATAGAGATAGAGGTAGAGAGTCAGAGAGGGGCTCGTGGGGTAGCAGGCAGTGGGATAGGCAGAGGTCCAGGTGCCAGTGCAACCAGAGATAGCATAGAGACAGATGCTATCGCCTCAGCAGGTGGCACAGCCGACACCGGGACAGGTGCCAGTGTAGCAGGTGGCACAAGCCAAGCAAGCTCCACAGCCTGATGTGCAGCAGTAGGTTCTGGTTTCTTTACAGACCCAGACTAGGCAGCCGAGGGCTCATCTGAGAGCAGCAGAGTCACGCAGAGAGTTGGATGCGACTCGGATATCAGAGTTGAGCCGGGAGAGAGATGCAGCCTTAGCTAGTATGCGGGCTATGAGGGCAGAGCAGGATGCAGCCGTGATGGCCATGGGTACCGATGGGACCTCCAGTTTCTTGGTGGCACAAGTACAGCAGTCACAGGCCCAAGTAGCGCAGTTACAGAGTGATCGTACTAGATCTCAGGCACAGACTCAGTATTATAGGGGCTTATATCACGGTGTTGTGCCAGCAAGTCAGAGAGCCTTGAGCTTCCGGAGCCAGTCAGAGGCAGTGTAGAGAGTAGGTGGGTCTCGGTCTGTGGGCTCAGTGAGGGGCCCACCACCGTCAGGGGTGGATAGCGGAGAGGCTAGTGCAGGGAGCAGTGTTCCTCGACGGCAGAGTTAGTCAGAGCCAGACACCTGTATTTGACGTGTTATTGTGGCACCTTTTTGATGATGGCTGAGAAAGCTGATAGATGTATTTTTATTCTGAGACATGTATCACCATTTTTTGTATACACTTATGACATGACTCTGGGATTGGATAGAGTTTGTGATATATTGTACATTTGGACATGTGTTGGATGTTTATATGATGATCTACCTATTTGATGGTCTATATGTATCTGGTCTTACATCTTATATGCTATGGATGCAATTTGATTTTATGATGTGTTTGTATATGTTATGCATACTAGATGGATGTTTTAGAATGAGTTATGCAAATGCTAATGTGTATGGATATGGTTATGCAGTTCGATATGTATGTGACCTATGTTTTTGATTTTCTTTTGATATGATGTATGGATGCACAATGTATATGGATGATCTAAAATGTATGGAAATTGATCTCATGGACTTATTATGTATGCAAATGATGTAATCATGCGAATGACTATCTCATATGATGTGATATGCAACTTATATGCTATGTGTTTGATATGTCCAGATGTACTCAATCGACGCAGAGATGATATAGACGAGTGGAATAGAAGAAGACATGGAGAAATACTAGCGTTCATTTTGATATACTGCAGGGTTTGTGTTATTGTGTGTATGATATGGAGTTGCTGGATATGAGACGGATGCGGATACGGATTTGTCTTCTTTGCAAGTTTTTTGCTTTCATCATCAGGCACTTTTTGGTATTTTTCATTTTTTGAAATGTGGTAAGAGAATACAAGCATCTAGGTATAGTTAGACCGAGATGACCTGAGTATCCCTTACCTGGATTTTGATATAGCAAGTTGATACAAGCATCTAGCCAAATTTGAATCTAGATGACCTAAGCACTTCTTGCGTTTTAACAGACAAGGATTGCCCCTTTTTCATGTTTAGACCTCGGAGTCCTCGATAATCTTTTGCCAATCACATCTTTAGACATAAGTCGTCACATTACTAAAGTTTAATCCACAAGCAGCAGACAAAGAAAAATTATGTCCCCATCATAGCATCTCTAGCTGTTGACATCCTTGAGTAGCATAGGAAGACATAACTGATGAAAATTCAAGACCTTGTAAGTTAACCTGTTGACAAAACATTCTTGCATTAGATGTGTCTTTTTGCCATAATTGAGATAGAATTGTTTTGAGTGTTTCGATATGGTGCTCTGCTTTGTTGTTTTAGACAGGTTGATGTTATGCGTCGAGAACTTTGTTCTAGGTGTCTAGTGAAAGTATCGCAATCCTTTATTGGTATCTCCTTTCAAAACGATGGCATTCAAGAACCCCAAATCCGTAACTAGGTCAAGGAGTTGCCCCCAGTTTAGACCAGGATCAACTTATTATGGGTGATATGACCACAAATGTGGAGAGACAGACCCTAAGGGACTAACCTAGTGCCTCGGGGGCTCATTGCTAAATGGCCTTGCCTATGTGACGACGCAAAGGCAACGTAGTTCGGGGTGAACCCTGATGGACCTAAGACCTAGGTGATGGTGGATCTGCAGAAGTGGTATGGACTTGGATAGAAAGACTAGATATGGGACTGATGGGATAGCGGAGCCTCGGGGGCGCATGGATAATGGCCTTGCCTACGTGATAGCTCAGAGGCGACGTAGTTCAGGGAGATTCAAAGGACTGGTTCGGTGTGATGGAGACAAGAGTCAATAAAGTCAGCATAGATGGAGAGAGTGGTTTGTCACAGATAGCGCCTGTTTACCAGGTTTTCACCACTTACTTTTATTTACATGTGCAGCCAAAAGTACACATGATGCCTGTTTGCCAGGTTTTCATCATGGTACCTATCCTTTTGTCATTTTTCTATTTTTTTATTTGTTTTGTTCTATTTTTGATCACTTTTTCAATTTTTTTGATTTTTTCAGGACTCCCTTACATCGGGGTTTTCAGGTATAGAATTTGCGAAGATGCATGCTGTTGACAGGATCCTCGAATAGTTCACCTTCAGATGTGGCCAATTGATATGCCCCTGATCCACAAGCCGTGATGACAACATAAGGACCTAACCAGTTGGGTTCAAACTTTCCTTTCTTTTCTCTATCTGGTTGATTTCTGGGGTTCTCTCTGAGGACGAGATCACCAACTTGGAAGACTCGGGGCTTTACCTTATGATTGTAGCTTCTGGACATTCTTTGCTGATATGCTTTTAGGTGGTTAAAGGCCTGTTGCCTTCTTTCTTCCAGCAGTTCTAACTCTTGCAGTCTATTTACTCTGTATTCTTCATCGGAGATGAGGCCTCTTAATGAAACTCGCAAGGATGGGATCTCGACTTTAATGGGCAAGATGGCTTCAGCTCCATAGACCAGGGAGTATGGTGTTGCACCTGTGGGTGTGCGGTAGGCCCACAGCGCGGGATTTAGTTAAACATGCCAATCACGGTCGGCATCATTGACAGTCTTTTTCAGGATTTTTAATATGGTTTTATTTGATGCCTCCGCCTGACCATTGCCTTGGGGGTAATACGGGGTGGAAAAGCGGTGTTGGATGTGGAATTTGTCACATAGTTCCTTGACATCCTAATTTTTGAAGGGTCGTCCATTATCCGTGATAATGGATGAAGGGATACCATAGCGACAAATGATATAATTTAAGATGAATGAGGCAATTTGTTTGTCGGTGATGTTGGCTAAGGGCACAGCTTCAATCCACTTTGTGAAGTACTCAGTGGTAGTGATTATGAACTTGTGTCCGCTGGATGAAGGGGGGTGAATCTTGCCCACTAAGTCGAGTCCCCACTGACAGAAAGGCCACAGAGTTGTCAATGGTTGTAGCTCTTGTGCTGGCGCATGTATCAGGTTCCCATGGATTTGGCACTTTTTGCATTTCTTTACAAACTAATAGGAGTCTTGTTCCATTGTTGGCCAATAGTACCCCGTGCGCATGAGTTTCTTGGCTAGGGTAGAGCCACTAGAGTGAGCCCCGCATATTCCATTGTGTATTTCGCTTAGAGCAGTTTGATATTCCTCTCTATCTAGACACCTAAGGAGAGTACCATCGAGACCTCGGCGATACAGGGTGTTAGCGACAATGGCATACTGGGATGCCTGCCGAGTGAAGGTTCTTTTCTGGTTATGGGAGAGGTCGGGTGGGAGTGTATTCTCTTTTAAGTAGGAAAATATTTTACCATAGAGAGGGGAATCGGTTCCTACGATGTGGCATATGATATGGGAATTTGGAGTGTCATAAGCAGGACAGGAGACTGGCTCTACTAAGAACTCATATCGTGTTTGATTACCTGGAATGTCAAGAAGAGATGCGATTGTAGCCATTGCGTCTGCAGCTTTATTCTCGATCCTTGGTATTTGTTCAAATGATATCTTGATGAAATACTCCTTGAAGTCATCTACCATGTGTTTATAAGGAATCAGTTTCTCATCCTTTGTTTGGTAGTCATCATTTACTTGGTTGATGACCAGTTGTGAGTCACCATAGACTTGAAGTTCCTTGATGTTCCACTCAACTGCTAGCTTGATGCCGATGACCAGAGCCTCGTATTCTGCTACATTATTAGTGCAAGGGAACATTAATCTGTATGACTTTGGAATAGTGTCACCATTAGGTGTGATCAACAAGATACCCGCCCTCGATCCATGCTGAGTGTAGGAGCCATCAAAGTACATTTTCTAGTTTGCTATGTTGACATGGAAGATAGACTCATCTGGAAATTCAAAGCTCAGAGGTGTTGTCATCCGTTAAAGGTGCCTCTGCTAGTTGATCTGCAAGCACTTGTCCTTTTATCGCTTTTCTATCCACATATTCTATGTCGAACTCACTGAGAAGCATGACCCATTTTGATAATCTACCTGTTAAGGCAACCTTGTTGAGTAAGTATTTCAGTGGGTCAATCTTTGCCACTAGTTTAACAGAGTGTGATAGCATGTAATGTCTCCATTTTTGCGAGGCAAATACAACAGCTAGACATGCTCTTTCTATTGGTGTGTATTACAACTCATATCCGACGAGTGTTCGACTAATGTAGTAGATAGCCTGTTCTTTTCCATCATAGTTCTGTTGAGCAAGGAGAGCTCCCAGAGCTGTTGGTGTAGCTGAGATATATAGTAATAAAGGTCTGCCCTGAATTGGTGGCATTAATACTGGTGGCTTCATTAGGTATTCCTTTAGCTGTTGAAAAGCCTGCTCGCATGACTCGTTCCATTTGAAGGATACATTTTTGTGTAGCAGATGAGAGAATGGGTGGCACTTATCTGCCGGTTGGGAAATGAATCATCTAATAGACTATAGTTTGCCCTGTAGGGATCTCAATTGAGTCAAATTTTTAGGAGGTGGCATCTCCATTATGGCCTTCACCTTAGTGGGATCAACTTTGATACCATTTGTAGATACTATGTAGCCCAATAGTTTTCCTGATGTAACCCCGAACACACACTTTTTTGGATTAAGTCGCACATTGAATTGTTCCAGTCTATTAAAGATCTTGTCTAGTACTGCTAGATGCCCTTCTCTTGTGAGAGACTTTGCTAGAATGTCATTGACGTAGTCTTCCATTATAGTATGCATCATATCATGGAAGATCGTTGTCATGGCTCTTTGATATGTTGCCCTAGCATTTTTCAAACCGAATGGCATGACGCACCAACAGTAGGTGCCCCAAGGACATGTAAATGCAATTTTGTGCTGGTCTTTTGGTGCGATCTTTATCTGGTTATATCTCGAGAAACCATCCATAAGTGAAAGCATGGTATGACATGTTGTGAGATCTACAATCATGTCGATGTTGGGCAAGGGGAAGTCATCCTTTGGACAAGCTTTGTTTAGGTCCCTAAAGTCACTACATATTCTGACCCTGCCATCTAGTTTAGCCATTGGTATGATATTTGAAACCCATTCAGGATAATCTATGGGCTTGATAAACCCAACATCTAGCAGTTTCTTTAGTTCTTCCTTCACCATGAGAGCCACATGCGGATGCATCTTTCTGAGCTTTTGTTTAACAGGCTTAGCTCCTGGGGCTAAAGATAAGTGATGCATGATGAGATTTGGATCAAACCCTGGCATGTCAGCGTATGTCCACGGGAAGTTGACTTGCTTTCTTTTGAAGAAATCTGTAAATGCTAGTTTTTCAGGTTCTGTGAGGGCCTTAGCCATGTAGATCATCCTGGGCTCATCCTCTGTGTTGACATTGGTAGGTTCTGCTGGTTCTATCAATATCGACGATCTCTCCTGATGTGTAAGATTGGGGAGAGGGTCAAGCCTTCCATCTTTTGGCGCCTCAGAGAGGTTTTCACCGTTGGATGCGTCTTTGTTTTTACTATTTTGATGATCTAACACTGCCGCAGAGCAATTTTCACCGTTAGATCGTTCTTTTATTTTGATGCTTTTATGACTGAAAGGCTTGGCGCTCTCTCCAAAATAGGCCTTCTCGTTGAGTTCAATAGCATAGCCAGCTCTGTGGTCGCCTACAGGTATGTGATCTCTAAGCTCAAGGTAATTGATGATCATGTCATCATTTTTGAAGGTGTCTAGTTTAGGGGTGGTACCTTCTAGGTCCCAGTCGATAAGTTCAAGGTGTACCAAAGGTAAGGGATCATTAGGTTGGTATGGTGCAGTGGCGTTGATGGTAAGGATAGAGTTATTGAAGGAGCGGACAAAGTCTGTGATGGTACTCTCTATTAGTAGGTCCGTCAAGGGGGGAAACATTCCTTCCTCACAATTTTCACTATTGTTGCTATGCGGGTCGGACTCTAATGGCCTAGCCCTTGGGATTTATCTCTCATTTGCAGAGGTTGGGTCATACTCATGGACAACATCAATATCTTTTTCATCACAAGATAGCTCAGAGAGGCTATCCCACTCATACTCATTAGAATCAGTTTCGCTCCCCATCTACATTTTCTGAATTTGTTCAATCAGATTGCTAGTAGATGCTTCCGTTTGTTGGCCCTTGCTAATGTTGGTTCTGGTGTCTTTTGATACTCCCGTGTACCCTAGCCCTATAGTGTCTCAGGGTGCCAAGGTATGAGGTTGGATGGGTTCAGTGATGCCATCCTTGCTTGAGTCAAGCGGACCTCGTCCTTCATACCCCATTCTCTTTAGTATTTGAAAACCTTGACCATATTGTGTTGTTTGTATAATGGAGTGGTCATGTAATGTTGAGGAACTACCTTCATCCTGGTATAACCATCGTAGGATATCTTTTTCATCACTCTCGTCCTCTAGGCTCCCCCATTTCACAAATGGTCCTTTGGTGATCTTCTCTGCTTTTGGTGTTCTTAGGATGGGTCTCCCATAGGATCAAAAAGATAGGGGTAGTTGTGCCAAGCAGAGGGACTGAGATATCATGTACTCACCCCAGCCTTTATCTTTGAGTTGGAGTTTAGGTTGAGGTGCCCCTGAAGAAGAAGCAAGTGTAGCTGGGTCTACATGAGATGAAGAGGTGGTAGAAGCCCTGTTGGTTGGGATTTGACTTCTGGTTTGGGCTGAATGGAGTTGCAGTATTGATAGGGGTTAGGGTCACCTTGGATGGTGATCTCTTGACCTTCATGTAAGAATTTAATACATTGATGGTATGTGGAAGGCACTGATTTCAAAGCATGTATCCATGGCCGTCCCAGAAAAATGTTGTATGCTAATTCCATGTCAAGGACTTGACAAGCCACATCTTTCACTACGAGGCCCACTCTGATTGGTAGGGTAACAATTCCTTTAGACGTTCTTTCTTCCTCATTATAGGCTTTTATGGTGATTTTTCTTTTCGGATCTATAGCCTTCTTTGAAAACCCCAATGTAAGGATTAGCTTCAATGTGCAGATATTCAAACCAGCCCCTCCATCGATTAGGACTCTTTTGATCTTGTGCTTGTGTATGAAAGCTTCAATGTGAAGGGAGGCGTTATGGGGTTGAGTGATAAACATATCATCCTTCTCAGTGAATGATAGGGAGGGCGGTGAGGTGATGTGACCGACCATAGTTTGGAATTGCTCTTCAGCTAGGTTCGTGGGAATGGAGGCTTCTGCTAAGGCTCTGTCAAGTATGGACCTATGAGAAGGAGACAAACGCAAAAGTTCTAACATGGAGATGTGTGCAGGTGTTTTGTGGACGTGATCCACAATACTGTATTGACTAGATGGAGGAGCGGAAGCTCCTCTAAGGGTGACTCTATTACTACGGGTAGTAACATTGCAGTCTGGATCCTTGTTGATAGTGATCACATTAATGTGTGAGTCACTTTCATAGATATGGTTAACAACATAGTCGTATCCGATATTCATGTAATTTGCGTTGTTAGAGCCACAGTTATTTCTGTTGGAAGGACCTCCTTGCTCATAGTTAGGAAGAGGATCCTTGAATGCCTGATGATTGTTGTTTGAGCTATGTCCATTAACAGATATCTTGTTTTGATCTATTAAATCTTGGATTGTATGATTGAGTGCAATACATTCATTTGTCTTGTGCCCCTTGTTTCGATGGTATTCGCAGAAATCATTATCATTCCACCAGCGGGGTTTGACCTTTGGTTCATACTCCGGCGCTGAGGGAAGTGTTATGAGATTGTTGGCGATCACCTTCTGTAGAGCCGTTTCTAGTGATTCGTCCAAAGGCGTGAATGTTCTTTTAGGCCGAAAGTTGGTGAACCTAGATTGAGTATTTGTTGGTTTGTTTTGTGTGGGGTTGTTTTGGGGTGTTGACAGGTTAAAAATTGGTTGTTTAGGTGCCGCATTTTTGGCATCTACTACCCCGTCATTCACAATGTTTTTGTTCTTTGTCCAAAACCTAGGTTTATCATTATTGGCATAGGTGTTAGGAGTGTCCTATTAGTGTTTGATCTAACCTTTTGCGAGTAGGGCTTTCTCTATGATGAGGCCCACCTCAATGACCTTGCTAAACGAAGTAGGACATTGGATTTGAACTTGGTAGCTTAGGTCTGTTTGTAGGTCGTGAACACACATTCCTAGCATTTGTCTCTCCGGCATTTGGTGAGGGCACTTGCTTGCCAATTGTCTCCATCTCTGTAAGAAGGCGGCGAAAGATTCTCCCCCTTTCTGTTTGGTGTTACAGAGATCCAATATTGAGATGTCGTGCTCAATATTGTATGAGAAGTGAGTGACAAATTTGTTGACAAGTTCATTGAATGTTTCGATACCAGGTGGCAATCTAGAGAACCAATCCATGGCTTGTCCTCCCAAGCTCCGTGGAAATAGTCGCATAAGGTAACTGTCGTTATGTGTGACCTCTAGGCAAGTAGCATTGAACTCTTTGATATGATCTCTTGGATCGCCCTTCCCTCGATATTTATCAAATTTAGGCATTTCAAATCTTGAGGGGAAGGGAATCATGATCAAGGATCTATCAAAAGGATATGGTGAGATATCCTCTAGGGTGTAGTTTTTAGTCGATGTTCCCCTTTCCAAGTCTGAAAATTATTGTTGGAGAGTTTCGACTTTCTGGTTCATCAGATTTAGGGCATCCAAAGAGTCAATTGTTGTTTTGCTCTTATCTGTAGGTACTTCATCCTGTCTACTCCCTTCGGGGATTCTCTCTTCGTCAGTTTCCCTTAGAGCCTCTACATCATAATCTTTGGGAAGTTTTACTCCTAGGCTTGCTAGATGTAAGAAGAATTTTGTTGGGTCTTGTGCAAGTACTCCATCTAATAGGCGTTGAAATTTTGTGTCATGTTGCATTTTGAGGATCTCTTCCACGGAAGGTTCTTTGTCACTTTCATGACCGCCAAAAATACTTTTCTCGGCCATTTCTAACTGTTTTTGTTTTTGTAATCTTGTCAAGACCATGCAAGGTCATAAAGAGATGGGATGAGGTGAGATTGGAAGATTTTTGAGCACGGTGCTAGGATGGAACAAGGTTTTAGCAAGGTTCCTCTTAGATCTAGGTGGTGTCAAACAAGGTGGGTATACAAAAGCGATAGTCAAAAGCTAGGATGTTAGGAATCCGTTACTTGACGTTGACTAGCCTTTGCACAATCCACTAGTGGAGTTCCGATAGAGAAGGATAAGTAATCCTTGATACTTGGAGGCTCACTAGGTCTTGTTTGAGATTTGATTTTGATCAAGAAAAATTTGACTATAACCTTGTTGGAAACTTGGAAAAAGATTTGGCGAGATTTTGGAAGAACAAGCAGCTATGGTGCGGATAAGAAGGAGAAATAGTTGATTTTGCAAGGTCTTTAACCAGGTTTTGAAAACTAGAACAGGTTTGAACTGGTTTTTGAAAAATATTGACAAATTTTGCTCTTTGGAAGGTATAGTTTTTTTGCTTTCAGGTTTAAATGCGCAACAACAGAAGGTATATGTGCAACTGGTCGATGCACATGCGCAATACTGGTGAAGTTTCAAATGTGCCAAACTAGGGTTCAGATGCGCAATATTTAGCAGATGCACAAAAGGTCGATTCAAATGCACAAAAAGTTGGTACAGATGCGCAATTATGGCTATTTTACTTTTTTTTTTTAAATTTTAGAAATTTTGGATCATTTTCTGGATTTTTGTTGTTTTTGGTTTGAAAGATTTGGTGTTTTTGTTGAGGTTGATGTTCAATTATGGCAAAAACACAACAAACACATAGAAGTTTTCCATGATTTTTATCTTTTTATATGTTTTTTGTGTTTTTGGACTATTGTGACTCAAAGACAAGCACAACCTAGGCTAGATGTGACAATATTCGTTGAATCCTCTAGCTGTGCCACTCAAAACATGTAACTCTAGAATCTGGTAGCACCGGCTCCCCTCCACAACACTCACTTCTCACACATACCTGATCCAGGTTTCCTTAGGCTCGTACCCACACCAAACCTTAGGATTGTCCCTGCTACCTCTACTAAGAGTCACTTGAATCGAGGCCGCTTCAAGGGCTCCGCCCTTTGCATCAACAAATAGGGGTTTTTGGCTTGCTACACAATTGGTTTTTAGTTAGGGCAACCGTTCGAGTGGTTACACATGCGGTGGCACTACTCTCCGTTATGGAGTCTCCCAACCTCACAAGGTTGCGCCTATGAGGGTTTATGGGGAGGTTGGTCGTCGATGTAACACAGCAGCACTCGTTGCTTGAGGTTTTCACCCTAAGCACAATTTATTTTAAGTGGCTTGGTAGGGCTTGGCTTTAGCCTGTTACCACTCAAGGTCGTTACCACTTGGACAAGCGTGCATCCAAGGGTAGGCCCCCCTAAAGGTTTGACAAATAGAATGACAAGTCTGGCACTTTGATCACCTAGTTAAGGGGAGAGCATAAGCCTATTGTCATTCGCAATCACAGAGGGCACTTGTTAATCTAACCTAATTAAAAGTAGAAAAACTATATGAGTTAAGCTACTTGTGCACTCACACGATTGTTAACTTGGAAGTGTTTAGATCATAGCATTGTTCATTGGGCCATTTGTTAACTTTGAAAGTGATTAAGACATAGCATTGTTCATTCCCTGTTTGTAAAGATAGCAATGGCCTACTTTAGGAAAATAGATCCGACAATGCATAGATAACCATTGGGTTCAATTACTTCCTTCCTAGTTTAGAAAACTATGTGAAGTATTGTATGAGATGCACTTGTTACTTTCACCCTTAGTTAGTCTAAATGGACTAGACAAATCATCTAAATGACCTAATCCAACCACTACCCCTGCAAAACAGATGTTAGCTCAATATGCAAAATCCACAAAAATCGTACAACAAAAGCAGAATATAGATGCACAACACTGCAGCCTGAATGCACAGAAACAGGGAGTGTATGTGACTTTTAAACAAATGCGCAAAGACAGACAGTAAATGCGCAAGAAACAGAGGTACAGGCACAATAACAGCATATGTGCAGTTTGACAAAACAAATGCACAAAAATAGGGGGTAAATGCACAACTCCGACGGATGCACAATTACACAGAGTATATGTGCAAACTGGGCTCAGGTGCCACAATCAAAATCAGATGCGCAACTTCGGAGATTGAATGCGCAACTGCAGAGGTCAAATGCACAATATAATCATATGCGCAACTGCGGAGGTCAAATACGCAGCTGTGGAGGTTAAATGCGCAAAACTATCATATGCACAAATCCGAGAGGTAAATGCGCAACTGTGGGAGTCGAATGCGCAAGACTACTGTCAGAGACCTATTCTTCACCTGTTCTTCACCTGCACGAACCTGCAACTAAAAAACACTCATTTTTTTGATTAGTCAAAGGGGCAAGAGCCCCATGGTGGGCGCCAAAATGTGAGGGGGAGAATGAGGCTGTTCAAATTAATGAAAACATATAAACCCAAACACCAATGGAAGTTGAAAGCAAAGAAGAATTAAACCAAAATGAGTAAGAACATACTTACAAACTCCTTTACCTGTCGTTTTCCATTGTTTGCCTATCTTTCTTTGATCTTGATTGTTAAGTGCTCAGAAGCTTTCCTTGCTTGCTTGCTTGATTGAAGATGACAACGGAAGAATGTCTTATGATATGTGTTTGTGTTGAATGTGAGCTTCAACACACAATAATGGAGGATACTTGAGAATGGAATGTAGAAGAGAGAATGAGAGAAATTTTGGTATAGTGATTGTGCAAGATGATGTTCCTCCCTAATGGCTTTGAAGAGGGTTCTATTTATAGATTTTCAAAAAAGGCAATGGAGGGTGAGGATCAAAAGATGAGATCAATGGCTCTCATTTTTTGTGAATCTTTAATTCATAATGGATGAATTAAAAATTCTTTATTTGAGAATAGTGGATTATGACAATTGAATTAAGAATTCACTAGTGGAGGATAGTGGGTTATGACAATTGAATTAAGAATTCAATTGGTGAGGGCTAGTGGGGAACATTGAATTTAAATATTCAATTGGTGAAGGCTAGTGGGGAACATTGAATTTAAATATTCAATTGGTGAAGGCTAGTGGGGAACATTGAATTAAATATTCAATTGGTGAAGGCTAGTGGGGAACATTGAATTAAATATTCAATTTGGTGGAGGATAATTGATTTAAAGATTTATTTTAGAAAATGGAGGATATTAGCTAATTAAATATTCAGAATATTTAATTATGTGTGCAACATGGTGAGGTGGAAGAGATGAGGTGGATTGATGAGGTGGATTTTGGACTTTTGACATTAGAAGAATTGAGGGAATTTAATTAAATAAAATGACTTTATTTAATTATGGGATGATGAAACAATCAAATAAATTTTGAATATTTATTTAATTGACAGAAGAAAATAAGAATTAAGATAAATATTAAAATATTTACTTAATTCAACCCGAGCCAATTTTAGGTGTATACACTTTCATTTTTACAGCAATCAGGTGAGTTTGCTGACCAATTACACCCCAAAATTGAGGAAGCATATGGTGATCAAATTATCTAGCTAAAATCAAATAAACTCCCTAAAGGATTGATTACTCTAGAAATTTTGTTTGATCTAGAAGATGTAAGCCTAGAGAAGAGGAGGTTTAAGGCAAGTAAGGAGGATTATTTTGAAATTCAAGTTAGTGAAGGAAGAAAGTTAAAAATAGGTAATGCTACAACTCAAGAGGAAATGGAGAAGTTGATTGCTTTATGTGACAAATATGATAGGGTGATTGCTTGGACCTATGAGGACCTCCATGGCTATAATAGAGATATCATCCAGCACAACATAGAGCTTACTGAAGGATCCAAACCAATCCAACAGAAGCAAAGGCCAATGAATCCTAGAATTGAACCCCTAATGGTGGATGAGCTATAAAAGCTCCTGGAATCAAAGATTATTTTCCCAATTAAGCATTCAACCTGGGTGTCAAACCTAGTGCCTGTAAGAAAGAAGAGTGACATAAGACTTTGTGTAGATTTCAAGGATCTGAATAAAGCATCTTTCAAAGATCATTATCCCCTGCCTTCTATGGAACAGATTTTACAGACTGTGGCTGGGTCAGAAAGGTTTTCCTTGCTTGATGGTTTCTCAGGATACAATTAGATTTGGTTAGCAAATGAAGATTAGCATAAGATTGTGTTCACTACAAAGTGGGGAACATTTGCATATGCTAAAATGCCCTTTGGCCTTTCAAATGCTGGAGCTACTTTTCAACGTGCAATGGATGTAGCATCTGGGGAGCTTATAAATAAGATCATTCTGATCTATCTAGATGACCTGACTATTTTTTCTAAGAATGATAGAGATCATTTTGACCATTTAGAGGTTATTTTCAAGAAATGTCAAGAGTTTGAGATCTCTCTAAATCCCAAGAAATGTATCTTTGTTGTGCCTCAGGGTAAACTTCTAGGACACAATATGTCAAAGGAAGGGGTCTCCATTGATCCAGAGAGGGTCACAACTATAATGAATCTATCTCTACTAGTCAACAAGAAAGCAGTTCAATCCTTTTTAGGGAAAATTAACTTTGCCAGCCAATTTATATCTGTTTTTGCAGGTCTAATTAGACCAATGACACTATTGGTTAAAAAGATCTGGTTTTCAAATGGACCACAGAAGGAAGACAGGCTTTTAAAGAGGTCAAGAGAGCTATTTCAACAACCCCGGTACTCAGAAACCCAGATTTCTCTAAAACTTTTATAATGTATGTGTACGGGGGAGAATTCAATGTTGCTACTATTCTAACTCAGAAAGATGATCAAGAGGAAGGAGAGCATCCAATAGCTTTCTTCTCCAGGACTCTTAGGGAGTATGAGTCAAGATATAATTTCGTGTATAAGCAAGCATACGCCATGGTAAAAGCCCTTAAAAAATTCAAACATTTGGTAACAGGAAATAAAATTCTAATATTAGTGGCTCACCCCAGTGTAAGAGAATATATTATGGAGGGTGAGATCAATGAGAAAAGAGCCAATTAGATAACAAAGATTTTAGAATATGATGTAGAAGTAAGACCCACCAAGTTAGTCAAAGGCAAAGGACTGTGCCAGTACATGACCCAAGACATAGAAAGATCAGTATCTGAAGAAATAGAAAATGAAAATGTGTTGAAACTCCAAGAGGTTGACCAAAATTCTTGGGTCAGAAATAGGATACAATTTATGAAGTATGGGGTGTTCCCAAATGAACTCTCCCATGATAAGAAAAGGTACTATAGGCAGCAAGGAATCCATTTTGTACTAATTGATCAGATTTTATTTAGAAAGAATACTTATGGTATACTCTTAAGATGTATAGAGAAAGATGAAGCTCAAAGAATATTACATGAATTGCATCATGGAGCCTCAAGTGGACATTTTTCAGCAAGGACCATTGCAATAAAAGTGACACAAGCAGGATATTTCTAGCCCACTCTGTTTACAGATTGCTATCAGATGGTTAAGGAATGCCAGGCTTTCCAGTTTTATATTGGCAAAAGGAGAAACGTAGCAATGCCTCTAAGTCCCATAGCTGTGGATGAACCCTTTGCTCAATGGGGTTTGGATTTTATTGGTATGATCAATCCAATATCAAATATGGGACACAAATGGATTCTCACAACAACATATTACTTTACCAGGTGGAGTGAAGCAGTACCACTCAAAGAGGAAACAAAAAAGGTCATACTAGAATTTTTAGAAGGCATAACTTCTCGGTTTGGTCCTCCTCATACCATAATATCAGATAATGCTAAAGTATTTTTAGGAACCAAATTATCTGAGTTTTCTTTAAGAAATGGGATATATTTGAAGACTTCTTCAAATTATTACCCACAAGGTAATGGTCTGGTAGAGTCCACTAACAAGAACCTTATCAGACTCATAAAAAGGATAGGGACTAATTATCAAAGAGAGTGACATAAGTTACTTAATACAGCACTGTGAGCTGACAGGATCACACCAAAGAAAGTAACTAAAATGTCTCCCTATGAGTTAGTTTATGGTAAACCTGCAGTAATGCCACTAAGTTTAGAGATTCCTACTTTACAACTGTTAAAATAGATAGAAATTGAGGAAAATAGCCCAATACAAGTCAGACTTGTTGAGCTGTTGGAAGTCCAAGAAAAGAGAGAAAAGGCACATGAATCAGGAATGAAACATCAGAAAATGGTTAAGAATTGGTTTGACAAGAAGACTTCTAATCCCATTTTTGAAGTTGGCTCTCTGGTATTGAAATGGGATGAAAGAGCTGCCAAGCCAGGTCGACACAGCAAATTTGAATCATTATGGACAGGCCCTTATAAGGTTCGTTCTTGCAAGCAACAAAATTCATTTGAACTGGAGACCATGAATGGAGAACCTGAAGAGATTTTGATAAATGGGATCTTTCTAAAACATTTCACTTAAGAAGGGGCTTATCATGTATCATAGTTAGTTAGTTTTGTTTCCTTTTCTTGCTTTTTGTTTTCTCGCTTTCTGTTTTCCCACTTTCTTTTCTTGCTTTCCCTTCAAATAAGTTTTCAGTGAACACGTGTCAGCAGCACAAAGCCCCTTCTCTTTTAGCCCTTGCATTTATTAAGGTTGTTCAGCAATCCCCATAATCTCACGAAAGTACATGCTTTTTCAGAAAGATAGCCACTCTCATAACATATCTGACACTCCATCCAACGTGGATTTTGAAAAGATACACTAACTGTTTCTCGGCATTAATGCCATTAATAAGATGGGATGTGTCATTTATTGTTTCCATAAGACCCAATAAGCTAGGTTTTAAGTCCTTGTAAGCGTCATTTGCTTCTATCTTTTTTCTCTAAATCACTGTCACATCCGAGCT